>CM054397.1:3644478-5043663 GCA_028858755.1 Ara ararauna
GAGCACTTTGGCAAGACAGAAGAGCTAGCCAGGCTGTGGTGCGTGGAGGGACCCTGGCTTCTGGGAGAAGGGGGCAGGAAGAGCTAATGGGAAGGAGGAGCTGCTTCTTGTGAAAGCTGTTTGCTGCTCTCTTCAGAGCAAATGCTTAGGAGGCAGGTGGCGGCAGTTCTGAGATTACACCTGAAAGAAGCTGAAGTTTTGCTTTGAATGAAGATGACTTTAATTGGTGCAAGACCTTGCTGTTCACCTATTCCTAGATGACAAAAACAACCCCTAGGTACTAATTTGGGAACATGTGGCTGGATTTCAGCTTCTAGAGAGCTCAGAGTTCCGTGGGCCAAGCCCTGTGCTGAAAAGTTCAATTGGAAACTTGGAGTATTGGGTCTGTGGCGTTGTGTGGGTTAAATCTCCCTGGAAAAGGAGTGAATGAGGAACAGAAACAAAATTCAATGAGTTGTTTTTTCTTGCAGGAAGATGCTTTAATTCAGAACTGGTCCCTCACCATCCCGTACACAGGGTAGAACATTTCAAGCTGCGTTGTTTTCTGCCCTATGTATAAAGTACATTGAAGCGCACTAGTGAAAACGCAGCAGCTTCCTTCTGCCGTGTCCTGATTCCTTTGGCTTTCCTCTCTTCCAGATGCTGGAAAGCATGATCAAGAAGCCTCGCCCGACTCGCGCTGAGGGCAGTGATGTTGCTAATGCCGTCTTGGATGGAGCTGACTGCATCATGCTCTCCGGAGAGACCGCCAAGGGAGACTACCCACTGGAGGCTGTGCGCATGCAGCACGCTGTGAGTACTGCCTTGGCTCCTGGGAGCAGTCCTCTATTGCTCCCATCTTCCATCTGAGCCAAGCACCTGGAGATCTAAGTGTGGCTCGGGCTGGGTGGCAGCACCGAAGTGCTAACACAGTCCAAAGTAATGGCATTGGCTGGGTTAAAAAGCCCTTTAAGCTCATCCAGTCCAACCGCTCTGCAGCACTGCCAAGGCCACCACTGACCCATGGCACTGAGGCCTCGGCTACATGCTGTGTGAGCACTTGCAGGGACGGTGACTCCAGCACTGCCCTGGGCAGCCTGTTCCAATGCCTGAGCACCCTTTGGGGAAGGAATTGTTCCTCAGCTCCAGTCTAAACCTGTCTTGGTGCAGCTTGAGGCCATTTCTTCACACTGAGGGTGTTTCTTTACCAAGTGTGGTCCTGAGGGCCTGAAACCTCACTTTGTGTGCTCCCGAGCATGGCCAGGCAGAGCTGAGAACTGCTCTGCAGTGCTCCAAAATCTAAATGTCACGTTTCTCACACTTGTTTGGGATATGGTAGAGGGGGGTTGCCATTACCTTGGTGTGAGTTTCTTCAAATGTCCTGTTTGTAGTGGCATATTAAATGCCTTAAACTTCTCCAAGGTCGAGGAGCCGCTTAAGCGGTTTATCTGTAGATAATGAAAGGTGTGGGCTGGCTCTGGGGGTGGGGGAGGCTCCTGAGCCTGGTTTGCAGCACTGGTGTGCTCAGGGTTGGGGGGTGTATTGCATGAGTACCGACAGCACCGTGGCTTTCCATGCCTGAACTGCCAGAAACCTCTGCTCTGCTTCGAGTTCTCCCAGCTCGTGCTGTGGCTGATGGAAACCTGATGCTGAGTGTCCAAGTGTTGTTCTCCTCAGTTACCAGTGCTGTGACTTGCAGCAGTGCTAACTTCCACCAGTTTTATGTGCAATTCAATTTATAGAGATGAATGAACCCAGCTAGTGTTTGTTTCCAGTGCTTTATGGAAGTCATCTTTTATCTGGGCAATATGTGTGTTGGGGGTTTTTGGGGTGGAAAATGCAAAACATGACTTTGTGTAACCAGTAACTGCTGGTTTACAGGCTGAACACTAACGATGCAACTGAAAGGTTCTTCCTCAGTTTACCTCCTAAATCACAGGGGCTGACTTTCTACCAAGACTTGGAAACCTGCTGCAGGAAGCCTTCTATCTGGGTTTCCATTCTGGCGTTAATTCCTAGGCTCAGGCAGGTTGTACGTGTACCCTGAGGATCTGTTGCATGTGCTTCCCTCTTGCTGCAGACCTGGGAATTGTGGTGTTTGCTCTGCCAGGCCTCTGGAGAAACAAACACTGAAGGTTTAAACCTGTGTAGAGCAGTAAATTCAGATTCACTTTGTTTAACATAACATGGCCCAGGCAGCAGGGTGCCAACTCTACGATGGTAGGAGCACAGCCCCTTTCCTCTGAGCTGACTGGCTTGGTGTTAGTTGAAAGAAGCTGCAGCAATAGTGCCCTGAGTAACTGCGGTCTGAACATCTGCAGCATGGCCAGAGCAGCTGAATGCTTCCATTGGAAATGGCCAAGTGGTCGCAGCAGGGAGAGAGCTCTGGTGAAGAGTGGCTCCTCTGTGCATTCCCTGTCCTGAAACCGGTGTCAGTTTGGGTTTATGTCCTTACCCAGTGCTGCTACTGAAGTATTCCAAGTAAAGCTCCCTCCATAGTGAGGTGTAGACAGTAAACGTGGGCTGTCAGGTCGGGGTTTGCTCTATGTAGTATCCCTGCACCTCTCTAAGAGACCTGACCCTGTCCATCCCTGTCCCAGCAGCTTTCCTGGGACTCCACAGTGGTTTGCCCAGTGATCACTTTTCGATGTCCTCTTGGAAACAAGTTTGCTCTTCATACCTGGCACCTCTGTGACAAAAATAACCTGTGCCTCAAGTTTAGCAGCAAGCTTCCAAATACTGGGCAGGCTGTTTTCTGCTTGTGGGAGTGGGATTCCTTCCAATTCCAGTCCACATTCCACAGCTGTCTTCAGATGTCACCCTGGCTGTGCTGTCTGACAAGGACTGAGGTTTAAGTAGCTGCCATTTTCCTCTCTCCCACCTCCACCCTGGTACCTCTACATGTGTAACAGCTGGAACCCCTCTGGCCGTTTCTGTATGAGTAATGGCAGTGGTGATGTGGAGTTAAGGACTGGGCTGCTTTTCCTGCCTGTCACATGTGTCCTGGTATTTTTAGACATAAGATACTTACCCACTTTGGCTTAAACTGATATCTGTGGAAGAGGGATAATTCCTGGCATCATGTAAAGCAATTAATTAACACTAGAATAGCAAAATTGATATTTGGAAGGGGTCTAATGACAAAGCCATTTACTCTAATGGCACTTTCTGCTTAAACATAACTCATCATGCTTTGTGTAGTGGCTGCTCAATTTCCAAAGCAACAACTGGATGGAGCTGTCCTCAAAAAGATGATGAACCTTTGCATGCTTTTCTAGTCTCTGCAAGCCTTCTTTATTGGGTTGTCAGGGGATAATGCAACCTTCTGAAATGAGAATCCTCTTTAAACATGAGGATGAACAGATCACTGAACCTGTGGCAAATGCTTAGTCTGAACAGAAAGCCCTTAAATGTCCCTCTAACTTGTCTAGCTCTGTACAAACACCCCAACATGTTGTGACAACCCCATAAGGAAGACTTGTTCCTATTTTTATTTCTCTATTACCAAAAGAGAAGTTGTTACAAGCACTTGGAGGTGAAACTTTATTGGCTCTCAGGTTAAACTAAGTCTTTACTGGCTCTCAAGCTAAACTAAATCTAATGAAGCTGAGAGCCACAGTCTCCCCGATTCAGGGTGATGTTGAAAGCACACTGATGGTGTGTTGGCTCCATGAAGACTGTTCCAGCAGTGCTGTGTGGTGTTGGGAGGGTATTAAGAAGGAGACATGGAGCTACAGAGGTTTCCTCTTGAGGAACTGTGGGCAGGACCATCAGCAGGCTGGTAGATGGCATGAGAGTCTCTCAAGGAAGTAATAAGCAGCTGCAGCAAAGCGCTATGACTCTGCACAGGCTTGTTTTGCTCCTTGAAAGGCGGTCAGTGTTTGCCTGCGCTGAAAGGGCTCCAAAATCCAGCAGGAATGCCACCTCCGGAATGCTGGCCCCATGACCAGTGCCCGCCAGTTCAGTGGTGTGGCGGAGCAGCCAGCGTGGCTGTGGTGTTACTGGGTTGTGTTCAGCAAACTCCCAACCTGAGAGCCAAGAAGAGCTTCACAGCTTGACCTTCAATATCCTTTTGCATGCATTACTATGACAATTAAGCCAATTAATGTGATCTCATGTTCCTCTGGTGTATCTTTCCTCCTTTTCTTTCCTCTCCTCCTCCGTTGCTCCTGCTCGGGGCTGCAGATCGCTCGTGAGGCTGAGGCCGCAGTGTTCCATCGTCAGCTGTTCGAAGAGATTTTACGCCTCAGTGTTAAGAACACAGACCCTGCTGATGCCATGGCAGCAGGCGCAGTGGAGGCCTCTTTTAAGTGCTTAGCTCCAGCCCTGATAGTTCTGACCGAGTCTGGCAGGTAGGGCTCAGAGAGGGGGCTTGGTGCCATGAATACAAACACGCTCCCTTTCAACACTGCCAATGCTTAGCAAGCTGCCCTTATCAGCCTTGTGCAACTGCTGCGGTCTGAGCTGACTTCTCCTCTGTGGCAGGGAGGGACTCCGTAGGCAGGAGCAGAGCGAGAGTGGCTGGCAGTTGGCATGAATGTCACTGAGTGTGGGCTCGGCAAGGTGAGGTGACTCCGGAGGTGCCACTTACTGCAGCAAAGAAACCTTGGGGACCAACTGGTTCCTCTCTAACACTGTGCTGTTTGGGTGCCCGTGTGTTGCGGCATTGCCCCAGGTAATCTGTGCTCGCTGATTGGCACCTCCTGTGTCAAAGCTGATGGTGTTAGTGTGACACCTGGTGATGGAGCACCTCGCGCTGCCCCTGCTGCCCGGAGCGGCTGACGTGAGTGTTGTGTTGTCTTCCCGAACGCGTGTTGCTCTTATAGATTGCCCGGGAGGCCGAAGCCGCCATCTTTCACAGGCAGTTGTTTGAGGAACTGCGTCGTCTGACATCCCTCAACTGTGATCCCACCGAGGCCGCTGCTGTTGGCGCTGTGGAAGCGTCCTTCAAGTGCTGCAGCGGGGCCATTATTGTCCTCACCAAGTCTGGAAGGTAGGAGGTGACAGGTTCCCCCAGGTCAAGCCAACCTCATGACAGGGTGGGGGAAGGAGACTCGCATAAAGATGGCTTTGAAAGGAGAGCCGTAGTGATGAAGCCGGGCTTTGGCAGCGACTGAGAGCCCAGCTCCCTGCTGCAGTGCTGGTTCCCTGGAGATGGGCAGACATCTGGAACATCTGCACGTAAAGAACCTCCAAGTTCCCCCGCCTGCCTCTGCCAGCGTGGCATCGGCACCAAACCCTGCCTCCCCTTCCAGCTGGGAATGGCATCTCTGCCAGCAGCGCTGGCTGGAAGAGTCAAGGGAAAGTCAGTGGTGCAGCTTCAGTTCACATTTTGTGGCAAGAAATCCTCGATGTAACAAGTTCAGTGGATGCAGAATCCATTTCATTTATTTATTTCAGTCAAGGTCTTGGCCTTTCATAGGAGCATCCAAGTTCTTGGTCCCCTGCTGACCCCTTCAGGCAGCAGCCCTGCTTGGCTAAGCCTGAGGGGTGAAGGGGGCCTGCTTAGGATTGTTAGGGAGGGAAATGGAGAGTGTTGGAAGTTTCCTCTTCCTCATGCCTGTGGTAACCTCGCTGACCTGGCAGGCACCAGCAGCCATGTGCTGCCTGTGCTCGCAGAGGAGCTCAGTACCTTGGCTGCAGGTGTGTGACAGCAATGTGGATACACTGGAGCCATTAGAGTCTGGGATTTCCATCCAGCAATGTGAGTAGAGACTCTTCCAGCAATGGAAAGGGAGCTGGAGCTGATCAGCTTTTCTATCTAGAGGAATTAGGCTGCCCGTTCCCAAAGCACGTCCGACCCTAAGTCTCAGACTGCTTCTGGAATTGCTTGCACTGGATTTGGACCGAAGGAATAGCGGTGCAGCAGCAGAGATGTGATTAGATGCACGGTCTGCCTGAAGATCCGGACCATCGGTGAATCCTTCACCTAAATTTACAGCTTCAAATGGTTTGAAGCAGCTGCTTCCTGCTGAAATGAGGAGTGACTGTAACATGGAGTCTGGACACCCTCATGCTGCTGATGTTCCTTGTGACAGGTTCCACCTCACACTTGACCTTTCTAAAGAGATTAGAACTCTGATTCGGTTAGAGCCCTTGAGTACCTGGATGTCCTGGAGCTGCCGGGAGGCTTCTTGGCAATGTGGGAAGGATTGTCTGAGAGCTGGCACGTGTGTTAGGGGACTTCCAGCAGGCTGCCACTGCCTGCTTTAGGTAGCAATCTTGGATGTTCCTGAGCTTGGCTCCACTAAATGAGGCTGCAAAAGCTCGTGGAAATCCTGACGTGCTCGGAAAGATGGAGCTGTAAATACTGCAGTTTCCATGCCCATTTGCAGTGCCCAGGGAAAAGGAAGCTGCAGTCCCCACCCAGGGTGTGCTGCTTCCTCTTTTAGGTGTTTTAAGGCCCCTGTGCCCAATGCCCCACTCTAAATTTTGGCCTCGGTGGCATTTGCTTCCCATTGGACGCAAGAGCAGAGCCCTGTGGGGGGGAACCAGCCTGTGCACTGCCTTCAGCAGGTGAACGTGGCTGGGAGGCAAATGGCTTTAGTACAGGCTCCTCCCATCCTGTGAACCAGGAGCTCTTCAAAACAGAGGGAGCTTGCAGGAACCCCCATTGAGATGCCAAGGACTGCTTGCAGAGGCCGGAATAAATGGCACCTCGCCACCTTAACATAGCAACGGAGACAAATAAATGCTTGTTTTGGGGACCAAAACACCCAGATGGTGCTTTAGACACGGAGGCGAGATGATGGTCACCAGTGCCAAGGGTGGTGGCCTGCCCAGTTGCCAAACTGGGAATTCAGAGGAGCATCCAGCTTGTTTGGTGAGCTTGGCTCTTGCCAGCATCTCCCCGTGGGTCATCCTCTGATCCCTCCAGGGAGGTGTGGAGTTGCCTGGGCAAACCTGGCTGCTGCTTGTGCTTTTGTGGCTGTACACGGGCTCCCCCCGTGCCTGTAGCGTGGCGCTTCACCCTCTGTGTGGTGTCCTTGCAGGTCTGCACACCTCGTGTCCCGGTACCGCCCGCGGGCTCCCATCATCGCCGTGACCCGCAATGACCAGACCGCGCGCCAGGCACACCTCTACCGCGGCATCTTCCCTGTCCTCTGCAAAGAGCCAGCCCTGGACGCCTGGGCTGAGGACGTGGACCTCCGCGTCAACCTGGGCATGAATGTTGGTGAGTGAGGGCACACCGGGAATCAGGCGGGTTGAGACGTGGGGGTCCTGAGCCCCCAAGGTGCAGTGCTTTTGTGGGTGCCAGTGGGGACCGGTGACAAAGGGAGAGGAGGTCGCTGCCTGTGTGGTAACGGTGTCTGTTTGGGAAATAGGGGATGGCAGTTGCATGAGTGCAACCGCATCCGCTTGGGAAATGGGCCGTCAGGGTTGGCACAGCTGCCTTAAAATGGGTTCTGGCAGAAAACAGGGTTGGCTTTAATGTGTTGCTTGCCCTGAAGGACATGAGAAGCCTGGAGCGGGGTGGCTCTTTTCCTGCTCCCTGTCCCAGTTCTGTGCTGTGGAATTTTCAGCTCCTTGTCCCAGCGGAGCCCAAAGCAGATTGGGGTGGGCAGCGATGGGGCCTTGATCTCAACTCGGGTGTCCCTCTGCACAGGTGGGTGCTGTGATGTGACAAGCCCTGATCCCTCCCTCTTTTCTCTCCTAGGCAAAGCACGTGGGTTCTTCAAGAGCGGTGACCTGGTCATCGTGCTGACGGGCTGGCGCCCCGGCTCCGGCTACACCAACACCATGCGTGTGGTGCCCGTTCCTTGAGCCACTTGACTCCAACCAGCACCAACCACCTTCCTTCCCCCTTCCCCTCGCTCCCCTCTCCCCTCGCGTTAGGCCCGCCATCGCTTGCGCTGTTCTTCTCCCTAGCGTGGACGTAGGTTGCTAAACACCACCCAGTGCAGCAGCAGGGGGAAGAGACCTTAAATCACTAAAAAAGTACATACTTGAAATGTTTAGTTTTTTTAAACCCTCTCCCCGTAGTGAAGTCGTGCCCTGGTCCACGTTGGAGTCAGCATAGTGAGTTCTTGTCAGTGTAGGGCTGGCTTCAGGGTTTGGGGTGATGGGCAAGGGGGGAGGCGATGGTGACCACCGCTTCCCCTGGCCCCTCCTCGCTGGAGGCACAGACCAAACCTGAGGTTTATGCAGCCCCTCACCTTGTTTGTCCCCGGGGGGGTGTAGAAGAGGGGTGCTCCCCACCCCTGCGCTCCCCTCGCTGTCACCGTGTTCGCTGTCTGTGTGCACGTCCCAGCGCCTTCTCCTGCACCCTGCGCTCCACGGGCCCCGGGGGCGGTCAGAGCACCACTGTCCATCAATAAAGAGAAGCTGAAGCACCCACGGCTGCCCCCATCCTTGTGTTGGGGTGGAGGGAAGGGGGTGCCTGGGGTCGTTCTGCGGGCAGCACGTGGAGGGGACCCGGACCGTGGCAGCGGTCGCACCCATGGGCCCCGTTTTCCCCCGACCCGGAGGGGGGCGGCTGCGGTCACCGGAGGCTCCGCGGGCCCTTTAAGAGGCGGGTCCCCGCTAAGCCCCGCCCCCTCCCGCCAGCGATCAGCGACCAATGCGGGTGCCCGGCGGGGGCGGGGCTTGGCGGCGGGCGGCCAATGGGAAGGCGCCGGCGTGCCGCGAGGAGGCCGGGCGCGCGGGGCATGACGGCGCCGGGCAGCGCGCGGCCGCGCAGGTACGGGGGGGGGGGGGGGGGGGGGGGTTGTGAGGGGGCAGCGGCGGGGACCGGGGGGGGGGAGGGGCCGCGGGGCGCCCCCCGCTGCCGCTGCGCGCCCAATGCCCGCCCCCGGCCTGCCCCGGGCGGCGGCGCCGCGCCGTGAGGGGAGCGCGGAAGCCCCGAGCTCCGCCTCCCGCTCTGAGGGGACGGCCCTTGGCGGGGGGGGGGGGGGGTCCCGCCGCTGGCCCGGACCGGGAGCCGCTGGTTCCGCCTTGGCCGCGGGGTGCTCCCTGCCCGGGCGGAGCCTGGGGCCGCCCCCCGGCGCTGCCGTCGGTGCTGGGCGGCGGACGAGGTCGCCCCACGGTGTGGCGGGGCTCTCGGAGCCGGTGGAACCCGGAATCCCGCGTGCTGCGGGCGGCCCTGGCTGTGGGCCCGGCTGTGACCCACCGGGCGCAGCGCCCCGGGGAAGGGCCGTTCCTGGAGGGGCACCCGGGGGCGCTGAGGGAGGCCGCCCGCGGCGCACACGCGGCCGCGCCGTATCTCCGTGCCGTCCGTGACCTTCTGCCTCTCCCCTGACAGCGCTGCTCGGGACCCGCCGTTCCCCTCCAGCATCCTCGGCGGTGGCTCCGCTCCAGCGGCCGACACACGGGATTGAAATGACCTTGAAAGCCGGGAACAAGGGCAGCTCGCCGGATCCCGCCCGGGCTCGCTGGGGCCGAGGCAGCCCGGCCGCAGGTGCCTCCCTCTGGCTCTGATCCTCGGCTTTTAGTTTTGGGAGGCAAAATCCCTCCCTCCCTCTCTCCTGCCTCCGCCACGCGCTTCCCCCTCGCTCGTGCCGGCAGCAGGGAAGGGATCCAGGGAAAACCCAGCGCTGTTGGAGGGGCTCGCGACAGATCGTTCCCAGGCTGGATCCCAGCATCGCGTAAGGAGGGGGAGGTGTTGGTCCGGGGAGAGGGAGAAGCTCCGGGTGCCTCCTGGCCAAGCCGCAGCCTGGAGGCAAGCTGGGGGTCACTGGAAGGGGGTGTCTGCCTCGGGACAGCGGGCAGGGGCCGGCAGTGTTTTCCCTTTGCTGGGAATTGCTGTGGCTGCCTGCTCCATCTTGGGGGATCCACACTCCGACTGTTCCTGCGCTGCTTGTAGTCTGGGACACTCGGGGTGGTGATTTGCCTGCAGGAGCAGCTTCCTGCTAAGCAAAGCCCTCGAGGACAGCCCGCAGGCTGTCCCTGTGCTGGTACTGGAAGTGTCTCTTGGCAGGGAGACCTCTGTGGAGCCCAACCTTATCTTGCCCCGTGCTCCTGAGCCCTGGATCTCTATCCCTGGGAGCCAGGACACAGCAACATCTGTTGAGGGCAACTGAGGCAGCTGCTGCAGTGTCTCTGCTGGGCTGCGGATGCTCCTCATAGCCCCCAGCCCCTCCCTGGAGCAGCCTGGTCCTGGCACCGTGCCTGGGACCATTTTATCCCGGACTTGTCCCTGGCAGTGGCCGTGTGGGGAAGAGAAAGCCGGGACAGGGCCATGGAGCATTCCAGGTGCTCTCCAGCCTTTGGCCCTCCTCATTCTAAGGGATTTCTGTGTGTTGGTGACCCTGGGGGCCGGTTCTTGGTGCCATCTCCTCAAGCAAGGGCACCTCTCCCTATCCCCTTTTGGTGCCCCTTGGTGTCAGCCCTGGTCAGGGCTAAATCCGCTCGCCTGGATTAAGCGGTGCAGATTTAAGGGATGATGCAGGGGGAGCTGGAGCGGGATGAGCTCTGGAGAGGGAGGCCCTGGAGCAGGCTGGAGCCCCTTTTTCCAGCACGGCGGCAGGGGGAGTGCAGGCTTCAGTGCCTCCATGGTAGAAGATTTGGCTTCAGGACAGTGTGGCATCAATGCGGCGTCACCACTTGGGACAAGCTGCTTGTCCCAGAGCCATGGGGTGGCTGAGGAATCGGGCAGGGACAAAGCCTTTGGTGCGATGCCAAGAGATGTTATTTTGGTGCTTCTTGTTGGCAGAGTCTCCCTTCTCTTCCAGACACATCCTTTGACCTGAGCTTCTCGGTGTGAGCATCCCATCCTGCAGTGCTTGGGTCTGGGGACTGTGCGGGCAGCTCGTTTCCTTTGCAGGCACTGGCTGTGGGGAGCTGGGAGCTGGTTCCAAGCCTGGTCACTCGTGGTCAGGTTTTCTGCAGCCCCGTGTATGTGCTGCATCTTCAGGGAGCAGTCCCTGTGCTTCCAGCCGGGATTCGGCCTGGCTCCATTGCGTCGGGACAGCGTCTTGTCAGACCCCTGAAGCTGTGGGGACATGGGGTCTTGCGCTGTTGGGGTGCAGCACTGCCATCCTGGTTCTCCCTGGGTCTGTGGGGAGTCATTGAGATGGGTTTCCCTTCAGATGAGTCCCTTGGAGCGGGTGCAAGGTGTGTCCAGGGAACTACAGGCGGCAGAAGAGCCCCTCTGCCTCTAGGAAGTGGTTGGTATGGCTTCTGCCGCACTGCCTCGGCATTGCCCCTGCGGGCACCGGGATGTGCTCCAGCTCCGTGCTGTCCATCCTGCCCGTGCCCCACCTGCTCTGGCAGCCCAGCTTCTTCCCTTGAGCAATCTCCTCTCCATATCCCGGGGGCTGTTCCCGGGCTCCTCCGTGCTGCCGGAGCCTGTGGATCGCTGCTGCAGCCCCTGTGCCCTGGGACCGCGCTCCGCTTCGGCTCTCGGTGCCAGCCGCGTGGCAGCAATCTCTGTGGTTTGCCGAGGGCGGACGTGTCACCTTTCTGGCCCACCGGGTGATAACCTCCCTGGGAGAGTGTTTGCTTTACCTGTCACAGCTGATAAGCACCTCTGATAAAACCCATGATAGCAAATAACAGGCTTTAAGGAGAGGGGAGCGATGAAAGGATGAAGCAAGGGAGGTGGTGCCCTTGGCAAGGGCTCTGCCCTGGGAAGACGCTGTTTTGCTGACACGGAGGAACAGATCCTGGCCCTCACTGGCCAGAATCTGCAGGAGGTTTCATAAACCTCTGGCTGCTGAGGAGTGGCTCCGCTGTGGAGGGTGCTATGGGAGCAAGTGCTGCTCTTTGGCCGCTCTGCTGCAAGTGTCGAGGAGTTCCTGGCAAGGAACGTCCTTATTTCTCTCTCCACGTGATGTGGGAAGTCACAGCAATGTTCCTGCTGTCCTTGGCTGGTAGATACCAACCACTGTGTGCAGGCTGGGACTGAAGGGAGTGCATTTATGGCTCCAAACCACATCTCTTCCATCTTTCCCTCCCCCTTGGGGGCTAACGGGCTTCTCCTTGCAGTGCCAAGCCGATGCATGAAAAAGCAGCTCCCCTGAAGAGCCCCGAGCCCATGCACGGCCGTGAGAAGCTGGAGACATCCCACAAGCAGAGGAGTTTGGATTCCCTCGACGGCAGGTAAGGGGCAGGGGGGTCTGCAGTCAAGTATTTGCGCTTTTTCCCTCCTGTTGTGACCTCCTGCAGCATCCCTGCTGCCCCCAAGCCCCCACGTGTATCCCAGCGGCTCAGAGTGGGCACAGGGGTTCCCCTTTTACTTTCGCTCTTCCGAAGGGACCGGTATTCCTGCTGCTGAGGTTGCCGGGGGGATTTCACTGTCTGTCGTTTCTCCCTTCATTGCTGGCGTGGTGGATGCAGATGGATGCCCCTGGGCCCGTCCTCCTGCCGGGGCATGTTCCCAAACTTCCGTTTGTGCTTTCCCTGGGGAAACCTTGACCTGGCTGAAGCTGCTCCTGACCTGTCCCTGCTGCTGCCGGGGCTCCTTGCCCCGGGGCTAGGGTGTATTTGGGTACAGGCACCTCAGTGCTGGTGCCTCCACCGTCAGCTGTTGTTTAACACCCAGATGTGCCTTCTCCGGGTCTCTCTTCGATCCTCTGCATCTTGCTGTGTCTCTTCTTGCAGCCACGTGTTTGAGGGAGCGGCTGAGACCTGGGGCTCCTCACTCACCTGATGATTGTTATTTTGCCTTCCAGCCTCCGCCTGAATGAAGCCCTGAAGGATGAGGACATCAAGAAATGCCACCGGGAAGTGGTAAGTCTTGAGCTTCGTGAGTGAACGGGCTGGTTCCTTGGAGCCTGACCCTGGCCATTTGCCATGGAGGAGCCTGCTCCTGGTGTAGGGCAGAGGCTCCTGTCTGCGTTTCCAGGGGAGCCAATGGCGGTTTCAACTGGTTTGTGATCTGCCTTGCAAACACTTCCAGGATTTTCCATCCAGAGCAAAGGAGAGAGCAGAAATTTTGACTGTAGGCAGCTCAGTTTCCATCTGCTTGAACCTTTTTGGTGGTTCAGATCATGCCCAAAGTAGAGCTTTTTGGTCCACCTGCAAACAGGAGGTGCTTTGGAAGAGGCAGGAGCAGAGGGAGGAGGTGTTTTGCCTTTCCCCACGAAGAAGATGGAGAAGAGAAACATTTTGCTGATTAATCAGAGGCCTCTGTGGGGGTTATGGGGCTGTGCTGGGGCTGGGGAGTGTTTCTTGAGGGTAGCTTGGAGGTGATGCCACGGTCCTCCCCTGCCCCCCTGAAACACCCCACCAGCACTCGCACCACCCCGGCGTCTCTCCGGGCGGTGTCTGAGCCAGCCCCAGGCGGTGCTGAGCCTTGATCCTCTTACAGCCCAGCTCATCCAGTGATGGGGTGTCACCGCAGGCAGGACAGGAGGGCTCTGCCGTGGCCCGGGGGGGCACCGGGAGCTCTGGGGCAGGGGCACAAACCTGCCTTCCCAGGGCTGACTTACTGCAAAGCTTTGAGCTGCTTTGGAGCCTTTCGCTTCTCCCCCGAACCTGCTGAGCCTCCCGTGGCAGCCTTTGAAGAGACACGGGGAATATAAATAGCTGGATGGCGCGGTGTGATGGGCACGGAGCAAACGCTGTCACCGTGCCCCGGATAAGGGAAGAGCTCGAGGAGGAGGAGAGAAACCGCTGGGCAAGATAAATTGCCTGCGGATGAGGCTGGGAGAAGCCCAGCTCCTCGCAGAGGCTCCGCAGCCTCCATAGGCATTAAGGGGGGATGTTTACCTGGAACGATGGCGCAGCGTCTGCTGGGTGTGGGATCATCTGAGCCTCCTCCAGCCCTTCGTGCCCAGCGTCCCCAGCCCGGTGGGACCCCCCTGCGCCGGTCCCAGGTGTGGGCAGAGGGAGGTTTTGTTGCAGGAGGGTGTTTTGAGGGGTCTCCTCATCAATGAGCTCACCGGATAACTTTGCTTTGCTTCGTTTTCAGGCCGCTAGCAAGTACAACTCCCAGTACCACAAGCTGTTCAAGGACATCCCCACGGAGGAGAGCGTGCTGAAAGGTGGGTGATGCGGTGAGGGACGGGCATGGTGGTGGCAGAATCCGTCCCATGGTCTGCCATGGCCCTTTGTTTGCCTTGCAGTTTGCTCCTGTGCACTCCAGAGAGACATCCTCATCCAGGGAAGGCTTTACATCTCCCCCAACTGGCTCTGCTTCTACGCAAACCTTTTTGGGAAGGATATCAAGGTAACGTTGGGGCCAGCTCACCCCAGTCCCATAGGGCTCACAGATGTGGCTACACTGCAGTTATCCCCTCCTGCACCCGAATAACCCCAAAACCACCATCAAAAGCCTCTGTGCTTTTGAGAGGAGTGTGGCTGCTGCTCCTCTTTCTCCTCCTCCTCAGATCACCCCTAGCATCGGCCTGGGGAAACCAAATATTGGTTTGGTTTAGAGGTCCCTGATGTAAAACCTCCTACAAGCCGCAGCGGCGTTTGAAGGAAGATCAAAGCTGCTGGGGGGGGGAAGATTTGAATCTCTCCCGGCTTTTCTTCTTGATTTCCAGTCTGAAGCTTCCCCGTTAGCCCTGTGGCTGATAGAGATCGTGGGGAGAGGCGACTTCCTTTAAAACTGGGCTGAAGAACTGAATTATTTCCGTCAGCCGCTTTAAGCAAATACCTGATGGAAGAATGGGGTTCAACGAAGTCACCCTGCCATGGATTGCATCCTGCTTTAGTTCTAACTCCCTGGGCTTGTGCTGGGTTTCAGACTCACCGGGGGGTGTTTTCCCCATGTCCCTGCTGTTTTGTTTGAGTAGAAACTGTCTCCAAGCCGAGATGAGCGCAGGGGGATGACGTGAGCTCTAATGAAGCCCAAGCTGTCTGAATCCCCGCGCCGCTGCTCTGCTTGAGGTGTAATTCCAATGTGTGCTTCGCGTCTGCCTTGTGAAGGAACCTCCTGGAGCTCGCCCCATCCCGGTGTCTCTTTGCTCTCCAGGTGGTGATCCCAGTGGTGTCCGTGCAGCTGATAAAGAAGCACAAGACTGCTCGGCTGCTGCCCAACGGCCTGGCCATCACCACCAACGCCAGCAGGAAGGTAACAGCGGAGCCTCGCCACAGCCCTGCTTTGAGAGCAGGGAATGAAGCGATTCCAGCTGGGAATGGAGCAGTGCTCTCCATGCTGGCAGCCAGCCAGGGCAAACACCGTGGCTTTGCTTTTGTTTCTGAATTTCACTTTGTTTCTGGGCGAAGCAAAGCCCGAGTGAAACTCGGTCGAGCCTGACAAATCCCCACCAGGCTCAAATAAAACCTTTAAACTCCTTAAGCACGCGCAGGGGAGGGGCTGGGGCTGGTGTTCATCCCAGCTGCCGGAAAACTTGGATAAGGGGCTGAATTTCCAGCTGCTAAATCACAGTGGGTGTTGGCTGCAGTGAGCTGACGTGGTCCTGCCCGGTGTGTCTTGAGTCCTTGCCTGCTGGCAGCAGCGTGCGTTGCCCATCCCCTGCCAGGGTTATTCCCGTAGGGCTTTGGGAGGGGGTGATGGTTGCAGGATTTAAGCAGGATTTGGGTGTTCAAAGCAATCTGGTTGCAAAGCTGCTCTGCATCAGGTGAGGTAGGCGCTGCCCCGTGTCCCCTTGTGCCAACCCATGGGGATGTTCTCCATCGCTCCCGGCCCCGTTTGCTGCCACATCCCTCTGGGCTGATCCCGGGAGGCCCCCCGGGAAGGGCAGCTGAGCAAGACTGACCCCAAAAAAATCTGGTCCAGGTTTTAGGTGGCTGCGAAAATAACAGCAGGAAACTCCTCCGGGAGGTGCCTGCAGGGGGATGTGGCTCCTGCAGGAGGGGAGATTCAAGGGCAGGACGTCTGTCTGTCCCCTGCCTGTGGAGAATCGGACTCGGGATGGGGGAATCTCTCCTGGCAGCTCCTCTCTTTCTCTTGCAGTACATCTTCGTGTCCCTCATCTCCCGTGACAGTGTCTATGATGTCCTGAGGAGAGTCTGCACGCACCTGCAGGTAACCTCCACCCCGTGTTCCGGTGGCCGCAGGGCTCTGCACTGGCCTCCAGGGCTGTGTTTCAGGGAACAGAACCCTTCACACCCCTCGTCATGGCTTCGGATGCTCCCAACGCCCTCCCTGGTGCCCTGCTGCCTCTTCCCAGCGTCCTCACCCTGCAGCAAGGCATGGGAGGAGGGACAGGAACCGTGCCCTGGGCACATCTTGTCCCCAGGAGCTGACGCTGGGCTTTTCTGGGTCACGGATGGCAGAGGCAGAGCCTGGAGTTCCTGCTCTCTCCCAGGGCGTGTAGATGAATTATGCATAATCCGGTAGCAATACGAGTTCTGCCGCTCGGCACATCGGGGCCTGTGCCCCAGCCCTGCGGTCTGAAGGGGAGGAAAAATGGGACAGAGTCAGGCAAAATCTGAATTCAAATGTCCAAGGGGGGAAGAGCCCTGGAGCTGGAGGGCAGGACTGCGGGGATCTCCCTCTCCTCGCCTCTGAAGCACGTGGGAAGCAGTGGCGGGGCCCTTCCCCACCTGGCAGGGTGTCTGCTGGCTGTGTGGGGCGGTGATGCGGGTGGCTCAGCTCCATCGCCAAACTGGGGGATTTATCCTTTGAAACGTGCTGGGCTCTGCCTACGTATTCCCGTTTCCCTCCTCACAATGCTTTGTCCCCTCCTCTGGAAGCTGAGGCTCAAGCAGAGCCATGGCCCTGTAGGGTTTTTGGTGATGGGAAGCAGTGATGCAGTGCCCTGTCCTCCGCCAGATGCTCTTCTTTGTCCTCACATCCCTGTGCTCGCAAGTTTTAAGCAGCTGCTCTCCACAGACTCTCCAGAAAAGCCAACACTCAGTTTCTGGGCCAGGTTGAGGCAGCAGCAGCACACACGTTCCTTTCTCCTCCCAGGTTTCCAGTAAGAAGAGCTTGAGCTTGAAGGAGCTGACGGAGGAGCCTGACGCTGTGTCACTGGTGAGGGCCAGGGCAGCGCTGGGAGAGGGAAGGAGCCCTGTGAACTCCTGCTGCGGGCAGGAGGGTGTCCCCTGGGTGGGTTTAACACCTTCCCAGCGCTGGTGCAGCCAGAGCCGGTGTGGAGTCGGTCCCTCTCCCCTCGCTGCTGGCAAAGGTCATGTGAGGATGCGGCCGTTGCCTTCATAGCGCGTCCTCTGGGATGCTCATCCCCTGAAGCGGCACAAACAGACGGGTCAGGAGGATGGTTTGGGCAGCCCGTGCCTGAGCACGAGCCTCTCGCTCTCGGGGGACCATGCAGAGATGGCAACACTCAGAGCGGTGTGGGAAGTGCTGCGGCTCTGCTCCCGCTGGCTGATGCTGTTCACAGCCATGAACGTGGATAACAGGCTGGAAATGTGGTTAATTATCCCAAAACCTGTGGGGTGAGTGGGGTGGCTCAGAGCCAGGAGGCTGGGGGGGGAAGAGCGTGACCAAGGGAGCATGAGGGGTCTCATCCTGCTGCCTTTGGAGCACAGCATGGCTCTGCTCTGCCCGCAGTGGCTTTGTCCTTGGCCAGCAGGGTCTCTCCTCTCCATTAAACATGGATGGCCCTTCCCTCTCTCTGTTCCATCACGAGGACACTGAGCATGGTGTCCTCCATGGGCTGGTGGCCCTGTGCACCAGCTGGGTGCAGGAGGTGACAATTGGAGTGGCCCTTGCGGGACAGGGCTGGTGGCATCTCAGGGGATGAAGACACTTCTCAAGGGCTGAATCAGGGGTGATCCAGGCTGGCAGCATCTCCTGGTGCTTCTGAGCGCTGCAGCCCTTCAGCAGCTCCAGCCCTGGGGACACGTTAGCAGGGGAGCCCCTCTCCATGTCGGTTACCACCCTGCTCCATTCAGTGCTTCTCTGGGATGCTGAGCCATGGGGCAGGTGAGGGGCTCTTGGAGGATGGTGCAGGCCATGCTGAGCTTCAAGGGCTGGAGGAGGTGGCAACTGGTATTGGATGCTGGAGAGGGACCGTAGTGACAGGACAAGGGGTGATGGGTTTAAATAAAACAGGGAAAGTTCAGCTTAGATCTAAGGCAGAAGCTCTGCCCTGTGAGGGTGCTGAGGCGCTGGCACAGGGTGCCCAGAGAAGCTGTGGCTGCCCCATCCCTGGCAGTGCTCAAGGCCAGGTTGGACACAGGGGCTTGGAGCAAGCTGCTCCAGTGGAAGGTGTCCCTGCCCGTGGCAGGGGTTGGAGCTGGAGGAGCTTTAAGGTCCCTTCAACCCAAACCAGGCTGGGATTCTGTGATTTGGGCAGGCATGGGGTGTGTGAGCAAGTCCTTCCTATGGCAGTAGGAACCTGCATCCCCATGGGACTGTTGTCCTAAGTAGCACCAGCTCCACCTTAGGATGATGGTTTGGGTCTGCCGGTGCTCGATGGGGGTGCTGAATATGACCCCGTTGCTCACCCGGGGCTGTTCCTGCAGGAGGTGATTGTCCCTGAGGGCAAGTGGAGGAAGGTGTCACCCGCTTCCCTGTCCCTGTCACTGCCGGACACCGACTACCAGTGCATCCACCGGACCTCCGTCAGCAGCCTGAGCGCCAAGGAGAGCTCCTTCACCTCCGAGGAGCCCCTGGTTTCAGGTGAGGGCTGTGTCTGGTGCAAGGCCACCTTCATCCATCCCGTGCTCTTGCGGAGGGGGTTTGTGCCTTGCGGATGAGCGGGGTTGAGGCCGGGAGTCAGTGATGGCGTCCTGGGGATGGGATGTGGTCTGGCTGTGGGGTCTGAGCCCTCAGCATGTGCCTGGGAGGGAGGAATAGCTGCCACCTGAAGGCTCCCGGTAGTCGGAGGAGCACGAGCCCCGTGCTGCGCCGCTGACGCCGCCTCGTGTTCCAGAAAGTGCAATAAACACAGAGGAGGAGCTGGAGGTGGAGCAGAGCTGCGTGGCGGAGCTGAGGCCCTCCGACTATCAGCTCCTGAAGATCTTCATCGTGCTGTGAGTGTGCGCAGCGGCCGCGGTGGGGGGGGCAGGGGGTACCCCGGGAACATCCAACTCAGCCCCCGGCCACTGAGCGCTTGTGCTTGTTCCAATGCCCGCAGCATCTGCCTCCTGGTGGTGTCCTCCTCGTACCTGGCGTTCCGCATCTTCCGCCTGGAGCAGCAGCTCTGCTCGCTCAACCGGGACTACCTCTCCCGTGGGCACAGGAGGTGAGGGGCTCTGGGGGCACTTTGGTGCAGGGGGGTGGCACTGTGAGTGGAGGACTTGAGGTGCAAAGAGCAATGGCTCTGTGATACATCCCAGGGACTCCTCGTACTTTGTCCGCCTGTTGGGATGGCTGATGGTAGACCCCAAGGTGTCATCCCCATGAACCGGGCGATCCCATCAGGCGCTGGTTTGTGTGACTGAGGAAAGCTCTGCTGTCCCTGTGACTTTGAGCCCTTGGGAAAAAGCTTTCCCTGTGGGTTTGGGGCTGGTTTCTGGTTGTAGGAAGCACTGGGGTGGAGCTGGGTTGTGTCCTGAGGCTAGCATGACCATGGGCATCAAGGGATGGACATAGAATCATAGACTCACAGAATCAACCAGGTTGGAAAAGCCCTTTAAGCTCATCCAGTCCAACCATTGCTCCACACTGCCAAGGCCACCGCTGACCCATGGCGCTGAGGGCCTCGGCTACATGGTGCGTGAACACTTGCAGGGATGGTGACTCCAGCACTGCCCTGGGCAGTTCCAATGCCTGAGCACCCTCTGAGGAAGGAATTGTTCCTCATCCCCATCTAAACCTGCCCTGGTGCAGCTTGAGGCCGTTTCCTCTTGTCCTGTCACTTGTTCCTTGGAAGAAGAGACTGACATGAGTGGGTCCCTTGGGTTGGGGACATTGGGGTGACTCCCTTCACATGCCCATGGGGCCTGGGCACGGTGCCTCCATGGCCGCTGTCTCACCCATCTCTCTGCTTGCAGGTGACCGTTGCCCCCAGCGCTGGCTGAGGACTGACACCGGGACAGTGTCACCCCGTGTACGGATCCCGGTGCTGAGTCCTCCCGGCTGTGGCCATTGCCCGGGACCTGGCTTTCCCTCAGCCGGTAACATGGGACCAAGTATCTTCTCTCTTCCTACTGGCACCTGCTCCTGGTGGGACCTCTTGGCCAGCTCACGGCCCCCGGTGCCAGCTCCCTGTCCCACTGGAAACCTGTTTTCGCCCCGGGATGCTGCTGTGCTGTAGCACTGGACCATGGCTCAGGGCTGCCGAGTGGTTGGACCTCCCCTTAGGACTTGCTGCTAAAATGGGTGCTGGTTTTTATTCCAGGCATGGATTTTTGCTGTTAAAAGATGACTTTAGGCTCACCGGGAACCCCCAGACATGGGGATTTGTTGCTGCTGCTGCTCTGGGTGAACCCCGGGCAGTGGCTCTGGGCTGAACCTGCCTCTTTGTCACCTTCTCAGTACCCCTGGGACCGCGGCCGGAGGAACGGCCCTGGCCCTGGGGGTGCGGAGGGACAGGGAGAAAGGGGCCACCAGCCCTGTGGGGCAGCACCCAAGAGTTGGGGGTACAACCCAGGCCCCCCCAGCTCTGCTGGGCTCTGTACTGGCTCCCAGCCCTTCTCTCCTGGAGCACCGGGCCATCTCGGGGTGCGTGTGTCTGTGTCCCCTGCAAAGCACTTTAGGGCCCCCCAGAGCAGGCGCTTGGTGCCGGACCAAGGCTGCAGTAGCCCATTCCCCTCGTTCAGACATCCCTCATGGAGCCTGTGCCTGGCACTGGGGAAGGTCCCGGATGGCAGCGTGGCTGTGCCCTCGTGGAGCAGGGTCCCGCAGGGTTTGTCCCCCCAGCTCCCCCCGGAGCGCGCTGGGCTGATTCCTGTGGGATTCCTTTCGGGTTTTTTTCCTGTTTTTGGGAACTACAAGTGCTGATGGGGCCAAATCCCTGCGCCCAGGGCAGCGCTCGCTGCTTTCAAATGGAATAAACCCAGGATTTTCTAGCACATGGCTGTCTGCTGCAGAGCCGGGCACCCCCGAATCAGTGTTGTCCTGGTGCTCCTTCCCTGGCTGCAGCCTCAGGACATAGATTGCATGGGGACAGCCCTGTCCTTGTGTGGGTTTGGGGATGGGGGCCACCGCCTGGTTCTCCCTTTGGGCCGGCGCTGGTTGTACCTGGGGCTGTTCAGCCCCGATGTCACATGCTGGATGGATGCTGGTGGGTGCTCAGCAGCGTTTTTACACCCTGTGTGTCACCTTGGCCGTGCTGAGGAGGGGAACCCCGCTGGGGGTGCAGCCCTGGCTGGGGCAGGAGAATCAGCGTGGCTTTTGGGGGACACCCAGAGCCAGGGAAGCTCCGGATGCAGGAGAGCCGGGTGCGGTTTCTTCACTAGGTGGCAGCAGAGACTGCGGGATGTGGTCCTTGGGCTCCCGGCAGGGCCACTCTGGGGATGGGGGCTGCATGCGGAGGGTGCTGAGCTGCAGCCTCATCCTGCTGGGGTGCACAGGGTGAGCCTTTCTCCTCCTCCCTGAGCATCTGCAACCCGAATTCCCCCTCCCACCAGGCGCGGCCCATAGAGCAGAATGCATGAAGGTGAGTGAAATGCAAGGGAACACCACAACTTGGGAAGCCCCAGCGGAGGTGGGGGTGGCCAAGTGGGGATGGGGGTGGTGTCACCCCATTTCTTCGGGTGATTTAGTACCCTGGGGTGCTGGGGCTTGGCCATGTTTCTGGCCAAAGCTGCTGCTCCAAAGCCCCTGTGCTACAGGACAGTTGAAGCCTTTGAGTTTGGGGGTGACCAATGGATGCAAGGTGCCACCCCGCTGCTGCTCCATCCCCAATAGGCACTCACTCCGTTCAAAGGGGTTTGGAGTTCTTTTTTCTAAACCCAAGTTGGTGCTCAATGGGTTCAACCTTAAAGTGGGGTTTATGCCCCCAAAATGAGGTTTAGGATTGGGGTTTTCTGGGGCTTGTGTGCCCAGTGTAGTTTTGGATGCTCTGCAGCACCCAGTACAAACCAGGTGCATCCCTTGTCCCTGTGCAGAGCCCAGGCCCAATGTGTGATGGTGGTGACAGACACCTCAGCTCCTCTGGGGGCTCTGTGGTTACCCCAGGGGTGGGACAACCCATGGGTGCAGTTGGCTGATGTGGAGGAGGTTTGGAAGAGGCCCTGGCACGGTTCGAGGGGGTTCCTGTTGCAAGGCCCTGGTGGTTTGCCTGCCTGCTCGCTGTGTGTTAGTGCTCCTGGTGACGCCCTGCTGGAGCTTATTTGCTTTTCTTTGTGTAAAGAAATGCCACGTAAAAGCCTCGGGTGCAGGAAATGTCCTTGGGTGCTCCCCATGCTGCCTCCTGCCCCGTCCCATGGAGACAAGGAACACAGGGTGCCCCTGCCCTCAAGTCCCCTGATGCTCTCCATCGCACCCACTGCCCTGCCTGCCTCCCTCCCCTCTTCCCATGCTCCTCCCGAGCTCAACTCAACCCCTAAAGGCAGGATTAGATGATCAAATGTGCCTGGGTGGCTGCCTCACTGTCACACGAGGTGCTGGTGGAGTTGTCCCTGGGCTTCCTGGCTCTCTGAGGCTGATTTCTGCTCAGTTTCACCCACTGCAGGGCACAGAGCGGCTGAGAGGCTTGGCCTTGATACCATTGATACCATTGCACAAGAAGAAACCAGCAGGCACCTACACAAAGACAGGGTGATACAAGTGCTCAGCTTGGTTCGAGTTTTATTCTGGACCTGGAGCAGCAGTGACATTGCTCCGGCAAAGCCACAGAGTCCAAAGTGAATCCCCTTCGGCGAGCGGCTCGATCCCATTTCAACCCTCTCCAGGGTTTTCAGCTCCACCAGAACAGAGAAGGGGTATTCCAGGGATGGATGGATGGGATGCCCTGACCCACTGGTGGCACTGCAGGAAGGAGGGGAATGACACCGACCCTTGCTTCAGTCCACTGCTGGCACTGTGTTTCCTCGGGTGTTTTGGAAGAGCCTGGCTGCGGCTACTTACCTTTCTCTTAGCAACAAGGGAAGTTTAAGCCCTTCCTGAAGTTCATTGCCGTGGTGCTGGTACACACACGCTGGTGGGCCTGGGCTGGCAGTGTGATGGGTGAAGAACTCCAGGGTAAAACCAATCCTTCCCCCTTTCCTATTCCAAGGGCTCTGTTTAACCTCATTTCCCTGCTGCAGCCGGCGCGCTGGGGTGTGGTTGCTCTGCTAGACACTACCTGAGCAACCTGCTCCTGGCTCCTCATGGGGGTAGAGCTTACTCCTTATCCTGCAACGACATCCCACATTAATCTTTATTTTCCTTACTGTTAAGCCCATCTTTTCACAAGAGGATCTGCTGGGAGATCCCAGCCACCCGCCGGAGCAGGAGGGAAAGTGTTTTGGTTCCAAGGGTGTTAAGGACTTCCTGGGCTTCAAGGAGACCACAGTTATCTTTGGCTTTTATAACTCAAACTCTGTCCTTTTGTTCTCCCTGCTGTGTTTTTTTTCTTTATCTCAAGTAACAGAACTGGTTTTGTGCTGGAGGAAGCAGCGCCTGAGTGCTGGGAACGCCAGCGAGGGCTGGGGAGCGCTGAGGAACCTCCCCGAGTGGAGAGGACCTGAAGTCCTAATGCAAAACACAACCTTCAAAGAGTGAGTCTTCCTTTTCGTCCCAGTCAAATTCCCTTTCCTAGGACTGGGCTTCTCAGCTTCCTACTCATCTTCCAGCAGCTTAGAGTCACATTTTAATCAGTAGTGAGAGCAAGGTGGGGGACAGAAAAAAGGTACAGCTTAGGAGCACCTGTCTGAAGAGAAGGGATTCTCTTTTTGCCTGGTTCCTTAATTAATCGTAGCATTTCCTTTGGAGTCTCATCTTTTGCCAGGTAACATCTCAGTATCAGGTTTTTGGGGGTGCTAAGCCCCAGACTGCTGGAATGCTGCTAGCGGGAGGCACAGATTAGAAGTAGCTGGGAGGAAGCAGTTGGGGGCTTGGTTTTAAGGGGCATTCGCTAAACCTGGCTTGGAGCAGCAATGCCTGGGACCGGTTAAAGCCACCTAAAGAGGGCATGGTGTCTGCTGGGCAAAAGGTGGAGAAGTCTCTTTAGCAATAAGCCATTTTGCCACAGCAATTAGTGTAAAACTTAACCACGAAGAGGATTTTCTTTGAGAGCAAAGTGACTTTTCACATTACAAGTTCAAAGGCCAGTGATTTCCAGAGCGGGCTAAGGCTTTGTCAGGAGGAAGGGGGTGTTTGGGGTTCTAGCCATGCTGGAGGGGTTACATTCTTCTTCTTTGGGACAATCCTGTGCATGGGCATCTCCCTCAGGCACTGGGGGTGCTGCCCCGTGGACAGGGAAGGCAGTTTTTGGAGGGTTGGAGCTGCATTTCCATCACTTCTGTGCCAGTTTCGTGATGAGAGCTTTCCACTCGGATCTCTTCTGCGTGATGTAGGAGGGGGTGAGGAGCTGCAGCAAAGGCTCTGGCCAGCCTCTGAAGTATCCCTGACACAGAGCCTCCGTGTTGCAGATCACATACATCCCACAGTCATAGCTGTTCTGCTGGGCAGGCGCCTTCTCCTCCACGAAGGTTGCTTTGCCCCCTTTTTTGCCCAGGAATGCCTCCAACTTCCCTGCCACTTGCTTGGCATGGACAGAGTTGCATTTACTGTGGGAATCGTAATGGGCAAAGCACTTTTTGTCCCTGAAATAAACCAGTAAGCTCCAGTGGGTGCCCCCAGCGACCTGGTTGGAGTTGTCATTGATAGGCAAGAACACCAGCTTCTTGTGGAGAAGGTCCAGCGGTTGAAGGAATATGGCTATTTCTTCCTGACTAAGAGCACATTTAATGAACTGAGCCACTTCGGGGCTGATAAAACAAACCTGATCACTAAACTCTTGGAACTGGTGGTTGGCGAAGTACTCAAAGGCAAACCCGATGATGTGATCGTTGAGCCAGTTTGGGGGCTCCAGCAAGGCCACGTCCGACTGCCTCAGCAAACTGTCCATGTAACTGAGAACAACAGGGTCCATCCTGCGCTCGTCCGGGCCACAGCACTCCAGGCAGCTTCCAAAGCTGAAACGTAGAAAGGGAAAAGGAATTAAGGAATCAGTCAGAGCTGGGACAAGATACAGCTCAACAAACATCTAGAGGTCCTGCTCAGGAAGCTGGGAGCAAAAGCCTGGGTTTCCCAGATGGGTATTTGAAGGACCAGTGTTTGAACCATCTGCCGGAGGATAACAGCTCCTCATCTGCAGTGTGTGATGGGTTGAGCCAGGCTCTTTGGCTGCTCTAGGAGCAGTGTGTGGCTCCAATTAGATAAGTATTTCATCGTGATGATCTTAACCTCAAAGCGAAGCGATTTCAAAGCAGCTCCTGCTGGGGAACTGCAGGCGCGCCTTCGGTTCTCAGCGTAGTGCAGAAACCATACGTGATCGAGGAGAAGTCAGCTGGTGCCTTGGTGTTTCGGTGCTTTACCTGCACAGTGGCAATCGCTGTAACTCTTTGCATCACTGGTATGCCATAAATAAAAGCCATTCAGGGCTGCCTGACAGGCAGATGGTCCCTTTCACCCAGCAGATAGGGCCACAGCTCAGTGCCAGACGCATGACCCATTCCAGGAAAACCTGCTGGCCCGCCAGCACAGGAGGCAGGGCAGAGAGGAGGTAGGAGAAACAAAGCAAAACAAAGCAGTTCCCTACCGTGGGAATCTTCAGGACAGCCTTGCTGGTAGAGATCTCAATAACTCAAGTGCCACTGAAGCTGGCTGGGCAGCAAAACACCTATTGTTGTTTTAACTTGCTCAAGTTTTGCTCACAGAAGGAGAACGCACTCCCGGGTGCACTGAGGGGTGAAGATCCCCGTGGCCTCCCGCTGGTGATGCCCCCCTGCAAGCAGAAGTGACTGCTTTTCCAATCTTTTACTTTGTTATTTGTCCAGGCTACATTCTTCCCTCTTAATCTGCACCTGCGTCGCATCAACAGAGGCTGCTTATCCTCAGAAAGGCACCTGGAAGTCCAAGTAGGCTGTAGCACTCATGTTTGAGGGCGTACTCAAGGGACTTCCAGGCAAGACTTCTGACCCTGACTTGCTTCCCTTTATCAGGTTACCTGAGTATTCACTAATTCTGGTCTTCCTAGCAGTCACGGAATCGAAGAATGGTGAGGAAAGGACCTTAAGATGATCCTATCTTACATAATTCCTTTTCAGAAGCTGCCACAATTGCTGCCTTCGTATCGCAGGGGGATTAAAGTGTGTTTCAGAGCACCAGAACATGCGGATCAACAGACAACACAAACCACTCTCCAGCACCGGAGTAGGACTTAGAAAGAGATCTTCAGAAGAGAAACTGTTGATTTAAACCCCCTATATCAGCCCTAGGTTTCCTCTTGCCCGGGCTCCTCAGCTGCTGTGCTGCACTGTCAGCCCCCGGTAACTTCTCTCCTTGCCAGGACAGGGCTAGAAAGGCTGCAGCCAGGGACAGTGGTGACGTGACGTGGTTTGGCCTCACCCTTTCCTCATCTGTGCCAAGAACAGCATGAAAACATCTTCGGATTTCCTAAAGCACCGTGTGAAAACGAGCAATGATAAGATCATCTAAATATGATTCCCTATAAATAGGGGGAAATAAAAAAGATCAAGTTGCGCTCTTTACATGTTAGGAAGAAGTAGATTTGTGCCTCTTATCGCAATGTGAATCATGAAAAACTATCTTTCCTGGCCAGGTATGCATAAATTAAGAGAGATTTATCTCTAAAAGATCTTGGCAAGGTCACATCACATGTGATTTGTAAATACCCGAATGGATGAAGCATGCTGAATGTGTAACACGTCGGAAGGAAGGGCTGAGGGCGAGTATCTGGGGCTTGAAAAAGCTAATAACTGTTTGTGTACGGTTGATGGATCCGAGAGATGCCAAGCAGCAAGAGTCACTGCAGAGGAAGGGGAGCAGTCACTGGTATTTGTACTGAGCCAAACACAATGGCATTTGGATGCGCTTCCTCCGTTAATGAACTCATAAACTATTTCCAAGTTTGTGGAGCAAATCCTTTGCAACAGCCTGCAGTAGAAAAACAAGCCAAACCCCAGCCCGAGTCCCAGCGACTCTGTAGCATACTGAAAATAGTCTTGTGTGAAGAGCAGGTTTAATGGGGTCACTTCTGGCACATGCCCACACAAGGCCCCACATTTCCCTTTACTGTGTGGGTTTTCTGCTTCATCTTCTCCTAGGGTTGCATGAGGCAGCAAGCAGCTTTTCATTGCAGTGCAAGTGGGATTACAGGCTAGGGAAGGAAGCGCGTGTCCTGCGTTCTGTGCGTTTTCCACTCTGCAGGAACATCATTTGGGTGATTTTTTTCAGTTGAGGAAAAAAAAATAAAGAGACATTTGGCAGCTTCCTACAGTCAGGAAGGGAGAATGGTTATAGCAAATGCTTAATTGCCACTAACTACTACTTTTAATTTTATTGCCATCTGGTATTTGTGAAGCTGGTTGGGAGTTGTGCAGGGTGACTCACCACGTGCAGCACACAGCTTAAAGGAAAACCCTTCGCAGGCTGCCATGCCTTTCAGAGCCGCTTAAGGTAAGTGAGGAGGACTGGGAAAGCATAGCAGAGCTGGGAAAAGCTGTCGGGAAGGTTCCTTCATTTGGGAGAACCTCCCCATTAAAGCTCCAGATGAATCCACAGAGAAGCTGGGATGTGCATCTTAGACCTCTGAGTGTTGAAATCCAGTTGCAGATCACAGAGAGCTCTGCTCAGACTCAGCCAGGATTTGCTTCCTGGAGGCTGGGGCACACTCTGTTCAGGAGTTTTCATCAAAATAGGACTAAGCAGTGATGCAGGCCCAGAACACTTGTTGCAGGCTGCCAACAACAGCCTTGGTTGTTTGTTTTATTTGCATATTCGTAGTTGGAATTTGGACAAACTCTGTAACCCTCAGTGCCTTGGAGAGATGCTGGCTGTCCCGTTTCGAGCACCAAAACGAGACCACCAGGGAGAGAAAAAGGAGCATTTCAATCAAAACGTCATCAAGCCAACTGAGACGAAACCAGTCATTTCATTTATGGATTTGAATACGGCGCTGTCTTGCAGTGTCTTGCAACATGGCAAAACATCAAGTTTCTCTGGTCTTGAGGTTGTAACAGTTTAACAAAGGAGCTGCTGCCCTTAGTGCAAGTATGCTCCATACACTGATGGGAGCACTTGGTGTTCAGGACATGAGGTGATGCCTGTGTTTTGTAACCCTTCACAAAAAGAACCCAAACCTGTTATTTTCACATTAAAGCTGACTTCCTTCTGCTTCTAATCGGTGCCTTGCACTCTGAAGGCAATGCTTGAGAGCCAGGGAGTGCAACTCCTTAGTCACTGAGTGTAAATAGGCAGCGATGGAGCAAAGAGTATAAATTAAGGATGAATCAGATTCCTAGAGTCTACTTTAATAAATTAAAGGTGCTAAGAACAGCCAGAGGGAGTATTTGAAGGCACCACGTCACTAAATTCCTGTACCAAATGTAAAGAATATGAAGGTAAATACAAGAAAACACCTGAAATACAAATTATTCTTTACTGGGGAAGAGCAGGATGGACAGAGTTTTCAGCAGCTTGGCTGAGCTCATTGTACAACCAAGAATAAAAGCCCCCATGTTTTAACCTCGAGACCATTCCCTTTTCACTGGAAGCACCAGTGACACCATGTCAGCACTCGTAATAGTGGTGGTCGTTAATGGTAGCATGATCAGTCGGGGCACCTCAATTTCTGTATATCAGTGTGAGCTGGGCTGGGCCACCTGTGCCTCTGTATTCACCTGTCTCCTGACAAGGCCAGAGAAGAAACGTGAGCACAACTAAACAAGTCAGCCGGAAAAGAAGCCTAGTTGTCTACTCGTTCATTAAATATAAGCAACCTCTGTAGCCTAGAGAGTATAATTCCTGTACGATAAGAGAGCCTTGGCAGGTTCAATACATCCTGAAGGCTGGACTTGAGGAACACATTCAAATTCCTGCATGCACAATGCCCAAACCTTTCAATTCCCAACAAATTCCCCAAGCCAGGGGTGTGCAGCTGCTCTGCACGGCCAAACTCCAGAGCCCTGCTTCACTTCACAACATCTCATGGGGCAGTCACGTAAAAGCCAAAGGAACTACACCAAATCAACTGTGTTTTGCTCCCCAAGGTGGGGTTGGCCAAAGTGTTGAGTTTAAGAGATAAAAAAACCCAATAAGTGGGATGCGTGAGGACGAGACCGCTGGAATAATGATGGGATAGCCCTCAGCTCGCTCACCACCACGGCATTAAACCAGGCGCCGATGGACCACGTTCACCTACTTGGAGAAAGGCTTCATCCAAGTGGGACATGCCGGGAGGGAAACCCCTTTGCCTGGAAGACCTAAAGGCCGCAGGAATTCAGTGATGAGAAGGAATCGGTCAGAGGAACGGCTTTGGGTCAGCGCTGCTCACGGGGAAGTGACCCAGGTGATGCGCTTGATCCCGAGCTGCTCCCACCGGGATCACACACGGGAACAGCCCGCGCGTCCCGGTGCGGGTTCTACGGAGGTAAACGGGAACGAAGGGGAGAGGAGAGGGCCCCGCCGTGCGCCGCAGCCCCGGCTCCGCGCTCACCCACTTCACCTCAAAAGCCGCGCTGAAGCCTCGGGGCCCCCCCGGCACCGCTGTTGCCATGGCAACCCGTGACACCCCCCCCCCCCCCGCACCGCTGTTGCCATGGCAACCCGTGCCCCCCCCCCCCCCCCCCCCCCCTCACCTGCCGCCGCATCCCCCGCGCGCCCTCCGCCGCGCCGGCACCGGCCGGTTGCTGCGCGCCGCCGTAAAGCTGCCAGCCCCGCGTCGTAACGACCCGGCTGCCTCGGGGATGTGCGCAGGCGCGGAAGGAGGGGGAGGGAGGGAGGGGGAGGGAAGGGGCGTGGCCTGCACGGGGCGTGGCCAGGGGCGGGGCGCGCGCGCTGCCTCTGCCTCCGCCTCCCCACCCCTCCCCGGGCGGCGGCGGGTGCGTGCGGGCAGCGCGCGCGGGCAGCGGGAGCGCTCGGTCCTGCCGCGACCCCCGCCCCCCCCCCCCCCCCCCCCCCCCCCCAATCGCCTCAGCAGCGCCCCCTCAGCGGGAGCCCCCTCAGCGGCGGCAGCGGGCGAGGGATGCGCCGCGCTCCGACACCCAGGTGAGAGGAGAGGAGCGGAGCGGAGCGGGGCGGCGGCCCCCCGGTGTCCGTGGGGGGGGGGGTGGGTGGGAGCGCTGAGCGCAGGGCCGCCGCTCGGGGCCGGGGTCTCCGCGTCCCGCTCGGCCTGAGGCGGGCACGGGGCAGCATCGCCGGGGGCCGGCGGGAGCCTTTGTTCGGGAGAGCGGGCGAGCCCCCCCCGCCCCGCGGCGGGTCAAAATGGCCGGGCCCCCCCTCACGCGGGACCGGGCGCAAGGTGCCGGGCGGCCCCGCAGCGGGCGGGTGCAGCGGGGCTGCCGGGCTGGAGCTCCGCGCTGCCGCCGCGCCCGCCCGCGGTGGGCTGGACACGCGAAGACACCGGCCTGAGCCGGGGGGTATCGCCCTTCGTGCTCCCGCTGTCACCGGTGGGCGGGCGGCGTCCCTGCAGCCCCCCGCCCCGAGCGGGGCAGCAGCCCCGGCGCCGCGGCGATGGGCGCTGCGGACAGGCACCGGCGTTGGCAAAGGAGCGGCCCGTTACGCCACTAACCGGGAGCGGCGTTACCCATTCCCACCCTTCCTCAACGAGACGTTTCTGGGTTTAGCGCAGGGTTTGACTCGCCCCCCGCACGCCGGACCTTTGCGGGAGCGCTCCCTCTCCGAAGGCTGAAACAGTCGATATTTCGTTCTGGAATTTTCCTAAATGTAGCTGAAACCGCCCTTGTTTTAACACCCCCCCCCAAAAAAAAGAATCCTCCGACGTGACTCGCGGTAGGACCTGCCGTGAGTTCAGAGCCGGGCGTTTTGCCGCCTTTCTGCTTCTAGCTCAGCTTCCTCCTCCATTTACGTTTTCATATCCTGAAATCAAGTGGAGATTCATAAAGTCGGAGCGTGAGCTCAGCAGAAATCATGGCTTGCACATCCCTCGCCGCAGCGCGCTACCCTGCCCATCGGTGTGCGTAGCGGCAGAGGAAGGAGGCGAGTGCTGCTATGGGGAGAAAACCAGCTAAATTGGTAACAAAGCGCTTTGTAATAGGTTATTAGTTGGAGAACAGGTTTCTGGCCAGCTCGAGCTTTTTCCTGACTCTTTTCCTGGGGGAGTGCTAGGAAATGACAAGGGAGCCTTGTCTCTCCTGAGGAGATGTGTGTGGATGCAGTAGTGACAGGCGGTGAATGCTTAAGCGGGACGTTACTGAGCTGAGCTTAACCACGGGCACCAACAAACACCGGCTGGGGTCAGAGAGGCAGCATTATCTCTGAAGAGCATCTTCTTCAGCCTGTCACCCTGGAGTCACGCGATAATCACGATTTCCCCTACGTCCTTGGGTAAACTCATCCATTTCGGTGACTTTTCTCATTTTCTTTAATAGTTAGAAATCAAATCAAGGGGATTCTGTTTCCCCTATGGAGGCTTTCCCAACCTTTTCTCTCTCTCCTGGCCATGATTCTGCATCCCCAAGCCCATTTTGGAAGCTGCTGGTTTGGCTGCTGGCAGTAGGGAAGCAGCAGTCAGCAATGCCAGCACACGACTAATAAGCTTTTGTTTCCTGGGCTATCAATGATGATGCAACTTTATATATATATGTATTTATTTATTGCAACCAGTGCACAGATCAGGATGGCTTTAGAGATGTTTCGAAAGGCCTTTGGTCCATCAGTGGTGCTTCTGAGTAATCTGAAGAAACATCTTTATTTGAATTCCCTGATTCTCTTTATGTGCTAAAGGAATATTGAAATGTAGGCTCAGTTTTGCAGACCGTGCATCTGAGTTATTTCTTCTGTGCATCCACAGCTCCAGTTGTGATTTATAAAGTTCACGGTTTTATATATTTTGTGGGGGGGGGGGGGGGGAGAGCTGCATTTTGAGATTTAAAGGTATCAAATGGCTGACACAACATCTGCTGTTGCAGTATCTTGCACAAGCACAGGCACAGCTGCCATCTAAAACTCAGACTCGCCAACCTTTGGGATCCTTTGCTAGGAAAATCACACCATCTAAATGTTTCATGCCTAAATTGTTTTTATCTGGGACGTTCGTGGTACTTTTAGTGCATCACATTGGCAAGAAAACCTCTGAGAATGTGAAGCATGTGAGGTCAGGCTCCTGGGAAACGGGAAAGCTGAGGTTACCTGCACAGCCTTCATTTAGCTTGTTACCAAGTAGGGCTGCACTAGAAATCCTAATCACTCATGTATGCCACTTGATTTCTGGAATGACGGCATCCAGCTCCGGATGGAGGAACAGATTGTGCCTCTGCATCACCCACAAGTCAACAGGGGGAGTACTGGGAGCACAGGGATGGTGCTGGTTCCTCCAGTGGTTGGTACCACCATCCAGCTTGTGAAGAAGACTGCTGCACCATGACAGCCTTGGGACCAAGCACCCTTAAAGCCTTAAATACCTTGAGTAGTGCAACGGCGAGTAAATGTGATCTGAGAGTTTCTAAAGCCATTTGGGGTGGCTGGTTTTGGTGGGCGTAGCATGGTTGTTCTCTGCCAAATTCTAGCTCTTGGTCCAAACCATGCAGCTCTTGAGCGTAATTCCTTAAAAAATGCATTTATTCAGGAGAAAACCAGGTTGCTGAGCCACTTGGAGTGTCTGAGCCGGTCAGACTTGATTTCAGGAATTCCTGCATCCCGTTGCTTTGTAAATAAAATGGGATTGCAGTCCCACTTGCACGCCAGATCCTCAAGAAGAGCTGCTGTCTGCGGGAAGGAACCCCACTGGTTTTAGATGTGGGTTTTCTTTGCTGCCGCGTTGCCTCTGAGGTTGAAGGAACCTTCATGGTGTAGTTAGTGAAGCTCTCAGCCTGCTCCTGGGGTCTGGCTCCACAGGGTGGGCTGGGTGCAGGTTTTGGCGTTAGAACATGTGTTTTGTGTGTGTTGAGGTTAAAAAGAGCATCTTATTTTCTCAGTCTTGGGTCCTGTGTGCTCACGTTTGCTGAACTTCTCTTGAGTGAAGGGGATTTCTCTCTTCTCTAAAAGTAAACATGAGCATAAATATTTAAATGATCATGGCTTAAGTTTGGGAATTGGAGACTTTCTCTAGCATTCCTCTGGACAAAAGCAGCATCGTCAGGGATCTGGGGGTTGGCTGGGTAGTTCCCTGCTCTGGGAAGAAGCTTATTAATGGTTTGGGCTTCCTGCTGCAAAAATACTACACTGTGTTTTCAGGTTTGGTGGCTGGGATTGTCACAGAGCTCAGGATGGGCTCTTACTCCTAAGGACAAAATGCTGCTGGTGGGATGTCTATAGATCGTCAGAGTTGAGATGATTTTGATGGTCTTTTCTTGTCCTTTCAGACAGGTCAGATTTTTCCATAGGCTTTGAGTATGTGTGTGAGCACACAGGTGTTCAGGGTTGAGACTACATAAACCAAACATGTGAGACTCTGCCAGATAATGGATAATAACAGGAAAAAGGGAAATGGAATAGTCTTTGTTTTCTGTATGTGACTCGAATCTCACATCTTGCTACCATGGTTGGCAGGTCCAACACTGGTGTGATCATAGAATCATAGGATAGTTAGGGTTGGAAAGGACCTTAAGATGAAGTTCCAACCCCCCTGCCATGGGCAGGGACACCTCACACTAAACCATGCCACCCAAGGCTCTGTCCAACCTGGCCTTGAACACTGTCAGCAATGGAGCATTCACAACTTCCCTGGGCAACCCATTCCAGTGCCTCACCACCCTTACAGTAAAGAACTTCCTCCTTATATCCAGTCTAAACTTCCCCTGTTTCAGTTTGAACCCGTTACCCCTTGTCCTATCACTGCAGTCCCTAAATGAAGAGTCCCTCCCCAGCATCCCTGTAGGCACCCTTCAAGTACTGGAAGGCTGCTCTGAGGTCTCCACGCAGCCTTCTCTTCTCCAGGCTGAACAGCCCCAACTTTCTCAGCCTATCTTCATACGGGAGGTGCTCCAGTCCCCTGATCATCCTTGTGGCCTCTTCTGGACTTGTTCCAACAGTTCCATGTCCTTTTTAAGTTGAGGTCACCAGAACTGCACACAATACTCCAAGTGAGGTCTCAGGAGAGCAGAGTAGAGGGGCAGGATCACCTCCCTCGACCTGCTGCTCACGCTCCTTTTGATGCAGCCCAGGATGCGGTTAGCTTTCTGGGCTGCGAGCGCACACTGCCTCCGGCTCATGTTCATTTTCTCATCGACCAACACCCCCAAGTCCTTCTCCGCAGGGCTGCTCTGAATCTCTTCCCTGCCCAACCTGTAGCTGTGCCTGGGATTGCTCTGACCCAGGTGTAGGACCTTGCACTTGTCATGGTTGAGGTGGTGGCATCAGCCCACCTCACAAGCGTGTCAAGGTCCCTCTGGATGGCATTCCTTCCCTCCAGCGTACCAACCGAAGCACACAGCTTGGTGTCATCGGCAAACTTGCTGCGGGCGCACTCAGTCCCACTGTCCATGTCACCGACAAAGGTGTTGAACAGGACCAGTCCCAGCACCAGTCCCTGAAGGACGCCACTCGTTCCTGGTCTCCAGCTGGACATTGAGCCATTGAGCACAACTCTTTGCGTGCAGCCGTCCAGCCAGTTCTTTATCCACCGAAATGTGGACATGTAAATATGAAATGTGATGTATGTCTTGCTCCTGTGATTGTGGCCATGTCTTAACTTCTCTGTTTTAGAATTAAGTATTTAAAAGCAAACTCAACAGGCCATATGACCTCCAAAAATATCAGTATTCAGAAGGGAAATGTATTGAATAGTAATTTTGGGAATTGAACTCATTTTTGTATCTCTTTTGAAAATATAATTGAGAATTATGGCTCTGCTGGTCATCATGAGAATGAGTTTTTTTCCTGCAGGGAGGAATCCTACAATAGGTACCTGTGGAAAAGTCTCGTAAGTGAAGTGAGGGCTGTACATCTTTGCCATGAATGCTTTTCATTACAATCCCTCCATGATTTTAATGCTACTCACCTGTGTATTGCTGCTTCTAGGTTATATTTAATTTCCATTGCTTTCCTCTGATGAAGGTCTGCACGATCACTTAAGTCAAAAGGGACCTTGGGGAGCCACTTGATCGAAAACCTGCTCCCAGCAGGGTCGCATGTGAGGTCACATTGGGTTCCTCACACCTTTAGATGTCTTGTGTTGGTCTTCTTCCCCCTGTGGTTTACAGGCTGTGAGAATGGAAGGGGAAGGTTCAAGCTGCTTTGGGCGGAAAGAGTCCAAGGAGAACAAGACTCTACATGATCTGCGGCAGTCCTTGTTCATGGGGCACAGCCTTCCACTTGCAAGCATGTTAAACTGCCACTTTGTGCTGCATTTCCATGATTTCATTGGGCTGATCTAGTGTCAGCCTTCAGCTGAAAGACGATCTGACCTGGCTGAAGATAATCTTGGGAGGGGAACGAGGTTCGTCCTCGCCCGGGTCGATTTGCTGATAATCAGCTTGAGGCTGGCAAGTGACTCTGGTGGAAACTCCTTGGAGGTGAAATGGTCACCTGGGCAAAGTGAAATAAGTAAATAAATACCTGTTGGTTTAAGGATTATTGTTACTTCCCTGATTCCTTTCTGCCATAGAAATCTTGCAGCGTGGTTTCTCTTCAGGCGCAAATGAGCATCTCCTTCTTGCATAGGGTTCTCAGTCACCTTTGGCTGTCCATACCATTTGAAGGCACGCTGAAAAGATGTCACTGTTTCAGGCTCTATTGGTGTTTCTTGTCAGCCCTCTGCAGGGTTTCACTGAGAGCCTTGTGAAGAGGCAGAGACAGGTTTCCTGCCAAGCCCATCGTTCGTCAAAGGAGACGAGTCTTAATAGCAGAAAGCCTGTGGTGCACTGAGGATGCTCAGAGGTAGGACAGCAGTGAGTCTGGGTCCATTTCTCACCCCAGTTCAAGCACATTGTCCCTGGGAACAAGCTGATCTTGATGCCCAACAGCTGGAAAAAGGGATGAAGATGGAAGAGGACCAGAGCTATGTGAGCCGGTGAGGCAGTGAATGATCCTGCTGTTGTATGGCCAGGTATACAGTATGTCCATGTTTGGTTTAATCTCTCTAGGTAAAGCACCCAGATACAAGCTGGATATTGATACGCTCCCCTTATTACATCCTTTCACTGTTGATGTGAGATAACCATGTGGTGAGGCTCATCAGAGCTCTTGTCTGCATAGCTCCTGAGTTATGTTGCTTTTTCTGCAGCTCAGCACCTGACTTTACACAAGATGCAGATGAATCTCTGCCGTGGTCTTCCTTTGTCTCTCCGTTGGCTTCTGGTGTGCATTTAAAGTATCTGTTCCAGGTCCCAGAGCAGGTTCCTGACATCCTTGTTGCTGTCAAGGTCACTAGGAGAAGGCTGGCTGTTGGTCTCGGTTGAGCAAAGGGTTTTCGGATGTTCTCAGTGGTTTGGGCTGGATGCTCAGCTTCTCTTACAGGAATCATTTTGGTTTCCCTCCTACGATTCATAGGAGTTACTACAAATACCTGAAAGGACCAACAGGGAGTAGAGCAGTGCTCTGTCCCGCCTGAATGCTGCGTGCAGTAACAGAGGAAAATAGGTTTTAAAATACACAAGTTGCAGTGCACAGAAAACCTGTGTGCATTGGAATTCAATTACCGTTTAGCGTGGAATGGGCTATTAGGCAATACTTTTTACTTTCTCAGACTTAACCATTTAGGATTTAACTGAACATACTGGGGATGTAAATACCCATTTTTCTCCTGCTACTACTCCAGTTCTCACCTTTATTAATGTAAAAATAGCAAAACCTGTGGATTTCAGTAGAATTTGAGTCTTATTTCTGATCTCTCCACCTTGAATCACTTCTGGCGTACTCCAGAACCATGGTTACTCCTCCTTCGGATGCCCCTTTAGGGTCTCTGCTTTTTGCCATCCAGCACTGAAAGCCTGACAGCCTCTGTGCTGTTCTTTAATAAAAATTCCTGCACTTATATTTTCTTGCTTGTAGAGAATGACCTTTAAAAGGTGTACGCTCCTGAATATGATCTGTCATGGCTGAGCGTTAATGGAAGTGAAGGGCTAACCCATATAAGATACATCTTTGAAAGCCCAGAGCTGTAAACCCAACCCAGACTCTGACTGGTTTTGATAGACGGCCAAGAATCCTTTTATTGTGTTCAGCAGCTACGTGGTTGGTTTGGAGGGACGAGCTTCAACCAAGTTAACTGAAAATATTTACTTTAGAAGACTTCCGTGTGTCCACTGTCTTTTCATACTTCACATAAATACAGAGACCAAAATAAAAGGCCCCAAACCATCGACATTCGCAAGTTTTCAGGCCTTGTCGAAGAACTGTGAAGTTGGTTTCTGCTCACTGGGTGCATGGGACAGCCTCCCCCGGGAGGAATTAGTAAATGATTTAATTGTAAAGGAATGTGGTCCCATTAGGGGGAAAATAAATAAATAATTGGATGCAGTGGATCATTAGAAATGTAGCACTTGATTCAAACAACACCAAAGGACTCTGTAAAGTTTTAGAATGTGGGGTTTTTTTGGGAAGACGGAGGTTGTGTTGGTAAATAACCCTTCTGGGGGTGTTTCTTTGAGAAATGGAAGAGCGGGAGAGCCGATCCCTGCTTCTTAATGCACCAGTTGCTCAGTAAGTGGGGGATAATTGTGTGGGTTCATTGCTGCTCGTGGTGGTAAGGACGACTGAGCAGCTCCTGCTTGAGGAAGGGACGTGGAGAGATGCTGCGTAAAAGGAGAGCTGCTGTTTCTTCTGCTGCTTTTCATCAGCAGGGTAGATGGAGCTCTGCAGCAGGAAGGGTTTGCTGGAGGGACGTGCAGTGAACAGTCAGCTCGCTCTGGATTTGGGCCACCTCATTTAGGAAGTGAGGAGTAACCTTGTAGTGAGCAGCAAGGGCCCGGGCTGCACGGTTCATCCCTCACAGCAAGACTGCTGCACAGACAATCTGCCCAGGCAGGTGCCTGTGCTTTGTGTCAGAGGGCAGGTTGTTCCCTGTGCCCATCGCCTTGGATAATCTCATCCCCAGGCACTTCGCCCTGCCTGGAAGGTACGCGAGGAGAGAGGAGCACAGTGCAGAGCAGAGGTCAGGTTTGAGGTGCCTGCAGCACATAACGAGGAATCTTAAGAGTATTCCTCAACTATGAACAGAATGAACAAACCAAAAGCGACTGAGGAGTCTGCAGGTATGATTTTACCAACGAAAAAGTCCTTTTTCTGCTCACTGCGTGACCTTGTTCGACTCTGGTGATGGCCAACCGCATCCTTGTCAAAGCACAGGACCTGTGTCAGAGCATAGTTGCATTTCTCCAAACGCATCTCTGATCTTGCCACAATCTGCAGTGATTTGATTAAGGAATTTGTTAACATTGATAAATACCAGCAGTAATATTTCTTCTTCTAAGGCTGCAAAGGTCCCTCTGTGAAATAAATTGCCAGGCAAGATGACTTGGTAGCTGTTGCTCACCCTGTTTGTCCCAACTGTGTTGAAGAGACACGGACTCATGTTCCTTGTTTCAGGCTCACATCCTTTTTGTTACAGGCGGGGAGCTGTGGGCCTGCCCTGAAATGTGTTGGTTGAGTTCAGCTGTACCCTGTGTTCTGTTTCTATTCCTCTCCCCCAGTTTGTGATTTAAATATCACTCTAGAGCTGTTGCTATTCATGAGCAATACAATAAATGAGGAGAAAAAGAATGGCACCTCCAGCAAATGGGGTGAAGATGATGAAATAGAGAAAGAAGCGAGCACCAAAGTCCATGTCTGCAGCATGGAGAATTCATCGTCCCACCTGAAAGTCTTTGCTGGCAAGAAATAAGACCTGAAAACTAAACCAAGGGGGGGAACAGCCCGTGCCTGGGTATTTCCCTGTGTTTTGTTCCTGTGGAAGGAAGGTGTGAATCTTGCCCGCAGCGTTTGCTGGCTGGGGTTTTAGCAGCATAAGGGCTTTCCTCCCCTGGTTTGTATCTTTGCTGTGCAGCTGTCCTGCTCGGTTTTGTTTTGTCCAGCAAGACGTGAAACTTGAGGAGAAAAGCTGAATGGGGAGTTTTGGGCAGTTGTTGTCTCGTGCAAGGCCCCGCTGCGAGATCAGTGCTAAATACGAACCGTTTTCAACTGCATCTCAAAGCTCAGTCTAAAAGTAGCGCCGTGTCTGGGTATTTGTGGTTCAGGCTGTGAGGCGGGGAGGTTGCGTCTTGTCTGTGTGCTTATTTTCAGTCAAAATGAGGCAATATCTCTTCTATCAAGCCAAACAAATTGAACTGCCAACCTGCGGGCATGCATTTAACCTGCGTTAGGCGCGGGTTTTCTGCTCTTTAGAAGTGATTTGTACCTGAGCGCGGACTATCCTCTGCACTGAGAAAGGTTGGGTGCCTTTTTGTGTGCAATTTGTTTTGTAGGAGGGGGGCAACTTTCTTTCCTGCTGTTTAGACTTTCTGGGGGCATTAATCTACATGCTTTTCTTTCAGGTATGCTCTTCAAGGGGTGGAGGGGACAAGTATTCCAAAAACTTGAACAATTATCCTTAGGTGAAGGAGCATTACAGGTTCACATGCTGCCGGTATTAGTGAGGCTCCCGCCAGCTGCAGTGTAATCGTCTAAAGGTATAAATGTCAGAATTCCTCATGGTTGTGGAATTATGCGTACTTGTGTGCTTCGGGAGCTCTGGAACACCAGGACAATATTTAGCGAACGGCAACTGATGGATTTGAAGAGGAGAGCTTCAGCCTCAGCTGGTAATGCTAAGTAATCATCAGAAAATGCAACCCTTTTGGTTGCTTTGTTCTGCCCCTTCCAGTGCTCAGCAGCTCTGCAAATCCAGACCTAAATGGGTTTGGGGGGGAGTTATGGATGTGTTTTTATTGCTGTTAGTGTTTTGGTTTGGTTTTCTTTTTTTTCCCCCCAGGTACCTAAAAACAACCCCAGCTCTGGTCACCTGGTAGGAATCGGTGCCTATTGTAGAGGCAAGTAGTGAAGTAAATGCTCCTTGGTAGCGTTTGCTTGCTGATAAGACCGCTGTAACACATTACCTTTCCTCATTCTCTACATACCTTCTAATTTCTCAAGAAACAAGGTGTGTGTCCTTCTGGTGCCTTAGTGCTGAGCTGGGTTAGTCTGTGTGTGCGCTGAGCTATGCGGCAGTGCAAGTCCTCTGCGGGTGAATTTAGTGTGGAGGGCTCTGCAACTGTCTGATTGTGAGGATGTCAAGTATTTTGCTCATGTTACCAAGTCTGCCCGAGGGGTTACTGTTGCAGGTGAGCTTTGCATTTGGGTTAGAAGCGCATGTTGGTTTGGGCTGGACGGGACCTTAAAGCTCCTCCAGCTCCAACCCCTGCCACGGGCAGGGACACCTTCCACTGGAGCAGCTTGCTCCAAGCCCCTGTGTCCAACCTGGCCTTGAACACTGCCAGGGATGGGGCAGCCACAGCTTCTCTGGGCACCCTGTGCCAGCGCCTCAGCACCCTCACAGGGAAGAGCTTCTGCCTAAGAGCTCATCTCAGTCTCCCCTCTGGCAGGTTAAAGCCATTCCCCTGTCCTGTCCCTCCAGGCCCTTGTCCAAAGCCCCTCTCCAGGTTTCCTGCAGCCCCTTTAGGCACTGGAGCTGCTCTAAGGTCTCCCTTTAAGGAGCCGTCCCTTCTCCAGGCTGACGAACCCCAGTGTGATTATCTGCATCATTTGCTACAACAGGCCTGACAGTGGTGAGCACGCATTTGCTCTTGCTTCTCTTCCTCCCCCCACACCCTCCACCCCCACCGTGTTTTAAATGTTATCTTTGTCCTGAAGCAGTTAATGCCACAGCACATCTCGATTTTGGGGCACAAACAATACAAGGCAGTGGCTGTGGTCTGCTGGGTGTGGCTTGGAAAGGTCTTGTTCCTGATTCCCTTTGGTGGGCTGAGCTGGGAAGGGCTAATTATAGAGACAAACTGGGGAAGGAAGAGAACAGGGTCAATTAGAGCATCCAGCACAGTTTCCTTTAAATTAGTGGTTGGGCTGGATAGACAAAAAAGGCATTGAAGAGGCATGGAGCGAGATTTCAAATGCTCTGGTGCGGAGCAAAGTTGTCAGGGACAGCGAATGTTTGACAGTTTTCACTTGATTTCAGTAAAGAACCTGGTGAATGAGTAGTTTCGGAACCAGAATTGTCAAATTGAACTGTGAAGACGCAGGAAATATTACCACTCTTTTTCCTTTAACATGTTTTTGGGTAGCGATAGGTTGTGATAGTGAATGAAGCAAAGAAGTAACTTGCCCTGACCGCTGAATAAAATGGATCTTCTGTGAAAAAGGAACCATGGGATAATTTTGAGTCTTTAATAGTCCAGTTGTTATATTTTAAGTAAAAGATTATTTTACCCCCTGTTTCTTATGTAACGTGGATCCATTTTGGATGTGTTTTATCCCCGGCTGGAGAGCAAACTGAGCCTGAAATTCTTGAGGCTGTCAGATAGGTTTAAAAAAGTATATTTTAGGGTTTTTTTTCCCCCTGGATTTATGTATGAACTAACTCAGATTAGAGGACACAGTACTTAAAGAGCTGATGCAGAAGCAGTACAAGCTCTTGGCTCATAGCTCTGCAGGTGTGGGAAGCAATAAACCCTTATGCCAACTGAAATCCGTGCAAGTCAGTATTCAAAAACAGCAGCAAAAAGCTTTTACGGTGCTTCACCCGATGATCCTTTCAGTCCCTTAACACCCCCTTGTCTCAGTTTTCCTCCTGGTAGGAAATAAGCCTGGGTTGGCTGTATCTGTGCTTCTCCTCTGCTGGGCTGCCGCCTGGCAGCGTGCAGCCACCCTGAGCTGCTGTGCAGCAATGGAGATGGCGGAGTAGGGGAAAAATCCCAAGTTTCGGCTGTGCTTTTCAATCCAGATTGGCAAATTCCTTCTGCCGGTGGCGTGACTCATCCCGACTTCCTCACTGGAGGCCACTTCTGGCACGGCATCAAAGGAGCAGCCCGTGCTCTCAAACCAGAGCTGAACCAGCACCGGCCCTGCGCACAGGCTGCTTTTTGGGCCTGGGATCTCTCGTCATGTGGAAGATGGTGAAATGCACCCAAATCTTAAGGGAACTGATGATAAACTCAATGAATTCATCCTGAGGGTGAGAAGGGTTTCTTCTTGCTGCTGTGAGCCAGACACATGCTTGTCAAGAGGGTTTTGCCCAGGTGCGGATGCGTTGGAGAAGGCCCTTTGGGATCAATGATACAATCAACAGAACAGCTTTTTCACTTCTTAGTTTCTTCTGTAGGGTTTCAGTGTGTCAGTCGGGGAATTCTGAGCCTAGGATGGGGATTTTTGGATTTGTTTCTACTGAGGGTACCGGTAGTGGTGTGCTTTGCCCATGGCTGTGATGCCAGCTGAGATTCCTGCCCTCCTTCCTCCTCCTGGTAAAAACTAACAGTAGAAATGCTTGTCACTCATTTTTGGCTAAATCGAGTTAGATTGAAACCTTTGAAAGAGAATTCTTTCGTACTTGTTTATTTGAAGGAAGGAGTTTAGGATAGTGCTGCCAGTGGGGAAAGACACAATTGCATCAAGGAGAGGTCATGGATCTACAGGATATGTCACCAGTGACTTCACGGAAGAACATCCTCGTTGTGAGCTATACTCTTGTTCGTAGGAATTAGTTTTCAATAGAAACACATTGGCGATGATTTGTAGGGTTGTAATATTACTTTGCACATGGTTTACAGTATTTTTTTGGCTTATTCTACTTGTTTATTTTATTGCCTGTGTGCCCTAGTTACGCACAGTTTCATCATTTGAGATGAATCCAGGGAGTCTACCAGGGAGGGTGACAGAAATCTATGGATGAGCGCGGGGTCTTGGCACACCTCCCACCTTGGCTGTGGGATAGTGCTGGTTTGTAGGTGTTGTGTAAGCAAGAGAAAAGCTTGAGAGGGTGTGAAAAGGATGTATAAATATTTAGAGGCTGCTTCTTTCAAAGGTGTGATGGGAGAGTCTTGGAAAACCATGAAAGTGGTGGTTTGGGGTTTTATTTTACTTAATGGGTTGGAAATGGAGCTCAGCACCCTGAGCTGGCACAGGAGTCAACCTGTGGATAATGATCTTAAGTTATACATGAGGAAGAGCCTTAGAGGTACAGATAAAAATGCAAAGTTAATTCAATGAGGTCATATTGGGATGCAAGAGAAGAGCAATGAGGGCATATGAAACTGATGGATTTTGCTTTACGGTGCTGGCAGGTTGGGGCAGGGTAAGGTGCCCGACCCCTGGTCCCAGGGAAGCTGCTCCACCAGCCAAGTGCCCAGGAGGGGAGTTTTACCTTTTTGTTTCCTCTGTTGGATTTCGCCCCCTCCGTTCTTATGTAGTGACATTTTATATACTGCATCACTCTCGTTCCTCCCTTGCTGCCACATTGCGCACGTGGTTCTTTCCTTCGCCCACTTCTTGGCTATTTAAGGTGCATGACAGAGCCTGCAGCACAGGGCTGTTGTGATGTTCAGCTCCCCTCCTTATTCTGCATCTATATCCTGCAATCCCTGGAGTTTTGGAGGGCTGCTATAATACTTATAAGTATATTTAAGCCATTTTTCTGACTGTATTTTCAGCTGGTGTTAATGTGTCAGTCTGTGCATTTTCTGCTCTTTTGGTTGCACAGCGTTTTGTGTCAATTCACACATTTTAAAACCAAAGTTCATACTCTTTTTCCCTTTTTCTTTTGCAAAGTCATCAAAGCTTCACATTTTTATTTCAGAGTGGCTCCCACAGAGCACCCAGGTGATTTTTGTGTGTGTGTCATCTCTCAGCACAACTGTTGAGCAAGTGAAATTTCACTGCATTGCTGAGGTCTTCTTTGCTATTCGGTTTTTGAATGAGTCCTTAGGTGGGAGCAGTTAATTGCAAGGTCCTGCTTTTTGCAAGGTGCTCGGTATAGCTTACAACTAAGTTGAATCTATTTCTAATTCGGATTTTAGATGGTCACCTTTAGGTAGTTACATGTGAAAACTCTGCCCTAGTGTGGAAAGTGGCTTTCTGTAAGCAAGCGTGCTGGAGGAATTAATTCTTTGTCACAGAATCATAGAACCACAGAATGGTTTGGCTTGAAGAGACCTTAAAGCTCATCCAGTTCCAACCCCTGCCACGGGCAGGGACACCTTCCACTAGAGCAGTTTGCTCCAAGCCCCTGTGTCCAACCTGGCCTTGAACACTGCCAGGGATGGGGCAGCCACAGCTTCTCTGGGCACCCTGTGCCAGCGCCTCAGCACCCTCACAGGGAACAGCTTCTGCCTAAGATCTAACCTGAACTTTTCCTGTTTAAGGGAACCTCTCAGCATCCTTGTGGCCCTCTCCAGATACTGGAAGTTGTTCTGAGGTCTCCACACAGCTTCTCTTCTTCAGGCTGAACAGACCCATCTTTCTTATCCCCTCTTTGTACCTGTCAGGTCTCTGTTAATGGTTTGAGTAATTTTCTTTACTGTTGCATGAGTTTAGATTTCTGGTCATGCTCTGCTCTGGGAATTCTTTTCCCTTCTTGTGGTATGCTCAGCCTAGTCAAGATGTTACACCAGCTTTCATTTTCTCCATTTCCTATGATTCTCAGTTAAACCTACTTTCAGGAAATTAGTGGCTTCCTGCAGACTGTCTGTAGCTGCTGTCGGCTGAGAGGAGCAAGGTGATGTCTATGCAGTGAGCTATGACGGCGTGTTTGGGGAGCTTAGTTTGGAGGTATCAGGGTGGTTTTCCTTGTTCAAGGCATTGTTGAGGTGAAACCTCCCAGCAGCAGCGCTTGCATTAATCTTCTTACTTGGTGTTTAAGAGTATCTGATGCTATCGACCATTCCTTCATACGTGAAATCTAATCTTTGCTTGAGTTAGCCTTTGGAGTAAGGCTTCTGCTTGATAAGAGAGTAGACAAATATTAGGGCATTGCCACCAAGGGCTTTATCCTCTGAGATAAAGCTGTTGAGCTTGAACTTAGGTTATTTATGCACAGAAAACACTTAACTTTCCTGAATTGCCCCTGTTGCAGACAGTGGGCACTGCTGCCCCCAAACAAAGCTGGGTTTAGCAAGACGGCTTCTTCCCTGTCACAGAAAGAAAATACTCTCCCATTTTTCCCACGTGGATGGTATTTCTGGAGCTGCCCACGGTGTGCATGCAGAAAATGCCTAAAGAATCTGCTGGTGGTGGGCAGCTCCCAGTGCTGCGGCTGAAATATGTGCAGCCTGTTCCCTCAGTGCCTACACACTCTGACGACCTGGTGAGGAGGAGGCCAGCAACACTCATTGCCATTGCAATATAACCACTTGTCCATCCTGAGCCATCCCGGAGTGGAGGGATCCCGGAGGATCATCGTCTGCTGTGGAATGTAATGAGTGAGTTGGGCCGCACTGCGCCTCAAGGCTTGAGCAAGACCCAGTATCAGTATTGGAAGGTGGTTGGTGTTGTGGGGCTTTTCTTCACAAGGGACTGTAGTGATAGGGCAAGGGGTGCTGGGTTTAAACTGCAACAGGGCAAGTTCAGGTTAGTTATAAGGCAGAAGTTCTTTCCTGTGAGGGTGCTGAGGCGCTGGCACAGGGTGCCCGGAGAAGCTGTGGCTGCCCCATCCCTGGCAGTGCTCAAGGCCAGGTTGGACAGAGCCTTGGGCAGCATGGTCTAGTGTGAGGTGTCCCTGCCCGTGGCAGGGGGTTGGAAATGGATGAGCTTGAAGGTCCCTTCCAACCCAAACCATCCTGTGGTTCTGTGGTGGCTGCTGCTTCCTTACTTCTGTTAACATTTGGAAAGCCTAGGCACGAGGTAAGATAAATACTTTGTTAAATAAAGTACTTCTGAAGTGTCTTTATGAATCTCCACATTGGTGGTGGTTGTGATGTGGATATGCTGGCTTTTTGTGGGGAAAAGTGGGGAGACAACATTGCTTCCAGAGGTGATGGTGCAGCTGATGAGAGAGGTAGTGCGAGGTAAGACGATGGCAGGCGCTGCAGGCAGAGGAGGTTTCTTCCTGTGCTTATGCAAAATTCTTGTCACAGCTTTATGTTACAGGGGAATCCTTCGCAAGTAACACCAGGAGAGCCCTTGGGGAGCACCCATGTGCTCACTCTTGCAAAGCACAGCAAGCCAGCCTGTGAAATGGCAGTGCTCAAGATGAATCTGACCAAAACCTTCATCATGTTACAGGAGATCAAGTAAACCATTCTCACTTCATTGCCTTTCTATGTGAATTCATTAGCTGTCCTTCCTGCTTTGTATTTCTCCTAATTCATATTTTAATGCCCCAATGCCACTGTTTGATGGCTTTGATATTCTCCTCATCTAATTGTTCTTTGTGTTGGCCTACAACAGTGCTTTGGTTCGCTCTGGTTGTGATGGGGACCTGTAAACCCTCGGAGAGATAAGGGAATACCCAAAGAAATGGGATTGTGGTGTAGCAGAGACAAAGCAGATCAGCATGTTGGAGTCATGTTGTGTGATAGCACAAACTAGTCAGCAACTGAGGTAGTTTTGGTGGAGGTAATTCTGAATTCAGTTGGAACCATGCATAAAATATCCATATATTCATTTTGAAAACTTATGTGCATTCTGGTTTCACTTGGTTTTCCTCTTATTTGTGCTACTGCACATGTTTGTCAGCAGAACCTGGGGGACTAAAGCTTCCTAACATCTTCTAATTGGTCTCGGTCTAGTGACCTTCTGTCTCTACCTTAGAACTCCACTGTGATCAGAGTCCTTAGGCATGGAGAGGACAGAGGGGTAAATTCCTCTGGGAATTTACCCGAGTCTCTACAGCAGTTGCTTTGTAGGCCTCTCAACCTAACTGGATTACTGGTGGTTGGTGTGGTGGGCCTCCACTGGACTCATTTGAAGGGAGTCGACCGCTTTCTAACCCAAAGTCAGAGTCCCTCTGTGGACATGTTCAGCCGGAGTTTTGCTCTGTTGCCTGTACTGTTGGCACATGAAGTGTAAAAATTACTTGCCATCCCTAGGAATGTTGTTAGTCGACTGTCTCCATGGTAAACCCACGTCAGTTCTGGCTTTCCTCATTTCCAGTTGCAGAAAGCAATGTGCAGATGATCCCAGGGAAGGAGTGTAGTGGAGGACATCACTCGTTTGTAGGAACGTGCTGTCTCCCTCAATTTAGTCGGCTTCATGCAGTGTTGCTCATCTGCTTCAGTGAAAAACCAGCTGATTTCACTTTCCCTAGTGAAGACCGGTCTTGTGGAGGGGGGTCTAGTGCATCACGTTCAACCTGGTCTAGTATAGGGTGTCCCTGCCTGTGGCAGGAGGGGCACAACTAGATGATCTTTAAGGTCACTTCCAACCCAAACTATTCTATGATGAATGGTAGTCTTTAACCCTCAAAAAACCAAAACCTGGTAAACTAGTAAGGGTCAGCCTGAAAGGAGATGTCATCTCTCATATGGAGAGCTGTGGCAAGGACCTGCTGGGATCCAGATTATTTCATTATAAATCCAAATGAGAAGCATGTTTTTCCATGGTTGCTTGTTGAAGACGCCCTTTTGATGTATGTTCTTGCATCAGAGATGAAAACCAGCGTGGCTGGATGATGAGGTTCAGGGGGAGAGGAGCCAAACAGATGCACTTCAGAAAATGAACCTTCAATCTTGGATTTACTTAGCTCATTTCCTAGTGTCACTGCACTACCCGGGTGATGAATGTGCTTTACTTGTGTGATCCTACACTGAATGTATTTCTAAACATTTCTTTCGTGCTTCCTTCTGTTGCTCTCATCCCATTGCCAAGTTAATAGGTTTAAGGCAGTTTCATTTCCACACCATATGTTCTTTCATGCATTGTGGGGGATAATTATGCTTATGTATTTTACTTTACCATATGATGTCAATATGTAGTCTGTTTTTCAGGTAGCAGAGGTGGCCTACGTGTTCTCAGAGAAGCTCTGAGATGACTTGTGTTTTCTGAAAGTGCCATCTCCTGTTGTCTCTTAGAGGATCCAGGAAGGGTGACACCATGGGTGTGAGGACAGGGAGCTCTGCAGTCACTCTGGAAGGATTAAACTTATTTAACCCTTGAGACTGCTGGTGGGAAGTTTCCTTGAAGAGCAACTTCCAAGCTGTTCTTTCTATAGCATTAATTATTGGGAAGGACAAGAGTTCATGCAGTAGCTGTAAGTATTGCAGGGAATTTAAAGGATTGAAGCAAAGCAGGATCTTTCCTGCTTAAATGGACACTTGTAAGATGTGGACATCTAGTCTAGGTCATGCTTTGCCAAGAAAGGTTGGACCAAATGATCCTTGAGGTCCCTTCCAACCTGTGATTCTCTGATTGAACTGTACTTAAATCACCATAGCTAACTGTAAATGTAAATTATAAATCTGAATGGTGTACTCAGAGAAAGCACTTCCCAGCCTCTCTTAGGAAGGATATAGTTCCCCCTCAGTTAACAAATGAAGATGGGTGCCTGAAGAATGAACTCAGCTGCGACTGGGAACTGCTGCTGAGGCTTCACTGTTGCCTAAATCACCAGAGCGATGTACTGAAGTCAGCAAATGGAGCAGCATCTGGGTGGTACTAACTGCTGAAACTTTCTTTCTTTAAACAAACATAGTAGTTGGTTCATGTTAGAAGTGAGCAGGTTGTCCTTAAGCTAAAGATGTGACTGAAGTTTGGAGGGAAAAAATATGTGGTTGGGTTATTGGGTAGCTTCGGCTGGGAAACGTCCTCTTCCTTGTGCACACGTCCTTAGGGTTTGGGGTTTTTTAACTCAAATGAATGGAGCCTGATAGAATTCCAGCCACAATGCCAGTGTGGTGTTGTTTGGGCTTTGTATTGCTTAGAGAAGTTGGCAATTGGTCAGTTAGGTTTGAACTTGTTGAACTAGTACAGAGAGAAGGATCATTTGCCCATAATGGATTTTTTTTGTTGCCACTTTTGTAGGAGTTAATGTCCTTTAATCCGAATTACGAATTTATGGTCTAGTAGAGAAGTCTTAATGCTGTGAAAATAGAGCTGCTAAGAGTTGGTGTTAGAAAATACACTGAAACGAAAAAGCAATTAGGAAGAGGTTGGTGCGTCATCACTTGGAGCTGCTTCACAGTAAGGGATTCGGTGGAATAGTTTAGGTTATTGAAGCTGAAACCTCTGCCCAGTCAATTCTGGGACTGTGGCTGGGATTTAAGGGGTACAGGGATAAAGGTGATAAGGGAGACATCCAAGGAGGGATGTGAATGGGTTAAATGATAAAATCAGGGAAGTTGATTGGAAAGACACAGGGAACATAGAAAGTCCATGAGGGTCAAGTGTAAAGTCAATGAGGACATCAAAATACAACAAATAGGTTCCAGTGTGTCTTGTCAGACCCCAGAGAGCTTAAAAAACATTGATGCCCTTAAATATTTGGGGAAACTTTAGATGGTTTTGTGCCTGCAGCCAAGGCAGAGATAAGTGTAATCATCCTAAAGTGGTTAAATTGCATTTTTCTGTAGAAAGTGATTTTTGGGCTGAGGATGGAAAGATGGGAGAAGACAGGAAACAAGTTTTCTATCCTGAAAACTCAGCTAAATATCTGGTTTCTGATACAAATCGTGGTTTGTGATTTCTGTGAATGCAATATAGGCAGACTTGGTATATGAGGGACAGCAGTTTATAGGGAGGGTTATGAGGATGGGGCTGTTCTGAACAAAAGAACTTTCCATACCATCTTATCTTTCAACAAAAATAGACAGTAAATGTCAATGATGGTAAAGGAAGAAGGTCTGTTTCATTCCTCTTTGAACACCTTGATTAGCAAGAACCTGACATTCATCTGATCAACTGAGACGAGTCCTTCAAACCTTTCTGTGCAAGATCTATATAGAATCATAGGATGGTTTGGGTTGGAAAGGACCTTAAAGCTCATGCAGTTCCAAACCCCTGCCACAGGCAGGGACACCTTCCACTAGAGCAGCTTGCTCCAGCCCGTGTCCAACCTGGCCTTGAGCACTGCCAGGGATGGGGCAGCCACAGCTTCTCTGGGCACCCTGTGCCAGCGCCTCAGCACCCTCACAGGGGTATTCAACCATAACTTGCCCTGTTTCAGTTTGAACCCATCACCCCTTGTCCTATCACTGCAGTCCCTGACGAAGGTCCCTCTCCAGCATCCCTGTAGCCCCCTTCAGACACTGGAAGCTGCTCTGAGGTCTCCACGCAGCTTCTCTTCTCCAGGCTGAACAGTCCTGATGTTCTCAGCCTGTCTCCTTAGGGGAGGTGCTCCAGTCCCTGAGCATCCTCATGGCTTCCTCTGGATTTGCTCCAACAGCTCCATGTCCTTCTTATGTTGGGGACCCCGGAACTGCACACAGTGCTGCAAGTAGGGTCTCACAAGAGCAGAGGTGCAGGATCACCTCCCTGACCTGCTGCTCACGCTCTGGGGATGCAGCCCAGCACACGGGTGGCCCAGGACACGGATGTGTCTCGGAATTTCCTTTTTAGTGCATTTTTACTTTTTCCATAGTGTTTCATGGAAATCTGCAGGAGTCCCATGCCCACACCTCCTCCCCACTGTGTTCCTGCTGGCAGCTCACCTTGGGAGCTCGCAGTGTGTCATACAAGCTCCGTGTCTTTGCGTGCCTGATGAGAGCTGAGAGGGAGCATCTGCTGCGGGATGGAGCTGTTGTTGCTGCAGGGCCATTGTAGAGAGTGGGGCTTGTTGTATGTTATGGCCCTGGGCAGCTGCCTGTTCTGTCCTAACGCTTCTAATTCTGCTGGTGAAATGGAGTGCAAATAATTGCAAAACCCAATAGGTTAAATGTTCTGATTTTTACAATTATTTTATTGCTGATCCCCTCTTTATTTCCTACCCTTCCCCCTTCCACAATGACCTTGCTTTGCCTCCAGCAAGAGAATGGAGCTCATTTTGTTGACTTGTCTTTTTAAATACTCGTTATTGGATTTACCTGACCTCTTTTTCCTGATGTGGGGAGTTGTGCTGGCCTTGTGCCAGTGCAATAATTCATTGCAGTCTGAAAGCCTTGGGTTAAAATGCTTTGCTTCCCCCTCACCTAACTCCTGCTGGAAATAAAATGATTCTCCTGGAGCTTAGAGCTGTGCTGATTTACTTGGGAGGATAAGCATTTGGAAATAAATCCTGTGAGTATGAGATAGACAAGACATGCACAAGACTGAGAATATTTCAGCTGAAATATCTGCAGTGTTGCTGAATATGAGTAAAAATGTAATAGCTTGAGAAAATAAGTGGTGTTCTTTAGGTAGGGTCTTGGAAGGTGGTTTTGTATTGATTTAGGGAGAGGTTTGTGAGCTTACATCATCTTTTAAAGTTGCAAAAAGCACGGTTTCTCTTTTATGATCTGTGATTGATTCGCGTCAATCAGATTCCAGTATCAGAGACAATGCCATGTATTTTCTAGGTGATGATGTGCTTGTGAAAGCCATTTAGATCTGGATGTCATGGAGTGCCGTCTCGGTTGTCCTTCCTGTAAATAGAAGCTAGCAATGAAACCAGCTGTGTTACCTGAGCCTGTTCACTATAACCAGTGTTGCGTTTCAGATAACACACAGCTGACCTCAGCTCTGTCCTGTCCCCTTCCAAGGGCAAGGACACAGGGCTGGTGCTGGGATTTGTCCTCAATACGGCTCCAGCTGTGGGGCCACTCCAGGAAGTGAGGCTGGGGAGATGTGCTGGTGTGGAGAGATGCCCACTGGTCCTTGCTTGGGTTTAGATGGACTCATGGTCTTAGTAGGAGTCAGAGCAAATGGAAAGTCCCCTATGGAAACAGGGGAATGTTGTGAGGACCTTACTTGCTGTAACAAGCTCTTCTCCTGGGGCATTTGGAGATAGGAACCAAGGTCTAGAAGTGGTTTCAAGCTCATGGAAGCTGTTTGGTTGCTCCCTAATTTAAAACTCAGAATAATTAGAGAGAAAAAAAAGCTTCAAGAAACGTAAGGATCATATTTAGAATCAGTTTTACACTGCAGATTTGATAAATACAGAATTATCTTTTTGTGTTACTGTTGGCATCTTTAAACAAGCAAAACCAGTATCTAAGCCATACTGCTAATACTCTTTACAAGGGAAAAAGGCTTAAACCCCACGTGTACTGCAGTTTCTGGAGGGACGTCTGCGTTCCATCTCCTGTGTCAGGTGGAATTGATGGTTTTCCATGTGGAGATACGGAGATCACTGTGAGTTTAGTGGGGAGAGGCCCCTCTGCTTCCCCTTGAACGTGGAAGAGAAATATTGGGAGAGACAGATCGGCGCATGGTGGGAAGCAAAAAGGGAGAGGCTCTGATGACTTTCTCTGGGAATAACCCTGCAATTGAAGCGAATAGTCCCTGAAGAATCACCTTATAAATGCTCAGACCCAAATATCCCAGGGGAGACTTTACATCTGTAGGAGGTTTCAAACCCCCCTGAATATATAAGGTAGAAGAGAGCTTTGTTTCAGCCTGTGTGGCACTCCATTCAGTTAAGTGTGAGTAGGCACTGCTGCCGTAAGGGGAATGCTGTCCCCAGAGCTGCTTTGAGAGCTGCCTGTGGTAAATGCACGGGCGCACGTCAAAGAAGCAGTTTTGCTTCTGGCTTAAAAGAGTTTCTTTCTCCCTGTGATGTTTCTACTTGGGATGTGCAATAACTTCGAGATGTTTCATATTTTGCTGCTGCAGGCTGTCATCTAATTTCTTAAAGCAGCTGAGGCTGTTTGGGCTCTGTCAGTGCAGATTGTCTGAGCCATGTGCTCAGGGACCATTGGTTTTCCATTTGTTAATCATAGAATCCCAGCCTGGTTTGGGTTGAATGAACTTAAAGCTCATCGAGTTCCAACCCCTGCCACAGACAGGGACACCCTCCACTAGAGCAGCTTGCTCCAAGCCCCTGTGTCCAACCTGGTCTTGAGCACTGCCAGGGATGGGGCAGCCACAGCTTCTCTGGGCACCCTGTGCCAGTGCCTCAGCACCCTCACAGGGAAGAGCTTCTGCCTTAGATCTAACCTGAACTTCCCCTGTTTCAGTTTGAACCCATCACCCCTTGTCCTATCACTACAGTCCCTGATGAAGAGTCCCTCCCCAGCATCCCTATAGCCCCTTTCAGACACTGGAAGCTGCTCTGAGGTCTCCACGCAGCTTCTCCAGGTTGAACAGCCCCAATGTGCTCCTCCAAAAGGAGGTGCTCCAGCTCCTGATCATCTTCGTGGCCTCCTCTGGACTTGCTCCAACCCCCCCCTTCTTATTCAGGATGGGACAGTCATCCTTCTAAAGGCGAGGGCGGACACATGGAAGTACAAGACACTGAGCAGAAGAGAAAACGCCAATACATTGTACTAGTTTGAGCTGAATATGCTTGGTTTTAACTTGTGCCCACTGCAGTACTGATATCACTGTCAGTCTTGTGAATATTCCTATTTTTGCTGCTCGATCTCCAAAGAAACCAGATCTTAAACCTCCAGGCGAGATCGGTTTGTATCAGAGAATACATTGGCATTCAGACTGTTGCCTTGAGCAGCTCATTTCTGACCTTACTGAACTAATAGAATGGTTTAAAATCAAAACAATTCCAGAATGGCTTTTTGAGCTTCATTTGCTCAACAGCTGCGTTCCTCTGCTACCCTGTTTTGTGTCGAGCTCCAGCTTGGCTGGTTAAGGTAGAAGCTGTTACCCAAGTGCAAGGATTGTAGTATAGTGGAATGCCGGGCTGGGAGAGACCTCAAGGATCATTTGGTCCAACCTTTCTAGGCAAAGCATGACCTAGGCTAGATGTCCCAGCACCCTGTCCAGCTGAACCTTGGAAGTGTCCAGTGCTGGGGAATCCACCACTTCCCTGGGGAGATTATTCCAGTGGCTGGTTGTTCTCGTGAAGCATTTTCCCCTTGTGTCCACCTGGAATCTCCCTGGGAGGAACTTGTGCCCATCACCTCTCATCTTTTTCATGGGACTCCTTGTAAAAAGGGAGTCTCCAACTTCTTTATAGCCACCCTTAAATGCTGGAACATGGTGATAAGGTCTCCCCTGAGCCTTCTCTTCTCCAGGCTGAACAAAACCAGCTCTCAGCCTTTCCTCCCATGGCTGCCCAGTTCTGTTGAGCTTGTGTCCAGCAGGACCCACAGGTCCCTTTTCCCAGAGACGCTCTCCAGCCAAGTAGATCCCAGCCTGTGCCATGCTCCTGGATTGTGTTCTGCCAGGCACGAGACTGTCCGCTTGTCCTTGTTGAACTCCATAATGTTAGCCTGTGCTTCCAGCCTATCCAGGTGTTCCTGCAGGGTGGCTCTCCCTGCCAAAGTGGCCACTTCCCCTCTTGGTTTGGTTTCGTTGGCAAACTTGGTCAGGGCGTTCTTGATCCCACCTTCCAGATCATTTATGAAGACACTGAACAGCGTTGGGCCCAGAATTGATCCCTGGGGACCCCGCTGGTGACAACCAGCTCCCCCGCCACCGCACAGACCACATGCGTAGTCTGTAATGCTTCAGCTTCTCTAGGAGGAGTCTGTGGGAAACCATCTTTAAAGCCTTGGAGAAGTCCAGGTAGATGATGTCCACTGCTCACCCCACATCACCCAAGCAGGTTACTTTGTTGTAGAAGGTGACCAGAATGAAGCTGTGGTCTGAGCTGCAGTGTTACTGTAGTTTTTGCCCAAAGCTGGGAAGATTCAAATGAAATACAAAGCCCATGTATGTCTTTGTACCCTGGTGTCATCTTAATCTGTGTCTACAGGTTCTGCTTGTCCTGCTTCATGTTGGGTGGCTGTATGGAGTTACCTGCTTGGTGGGCTTGGAAATCAGGATTCTTCCTAATCCTTATTGGTGATGTACAATTAGCAAAAAGCGTATGAGCCCCCCCAAAGCCAGCTTTAAATCACCCAGGGGATTTCAGAGGCACCTTAAATACATGTTCATTGTGGCAGTGTGCTGTGTCACTGCATCTGCTGTAGATCCTTGGTCCTTATTTCGTTTCCAAAGGTGAATTATGACTTCCCTAATGGATGCATCGATTCCCTGGTGCCAGACCGTGACCATCACTGAACTGCAGACTTCAGTCAGCAGATCTGCTCTGTCAAGGAAAGCAATACTTGATAACCCGAATTTAGAAGAAGGTGACTATTCAGAACAGCCTGAATTTAAGAGCTCTGTTTAGCTCTACTGGGACTGTAGCTCTCATTAAAAGGGCAGTCCATGCTTGGTCAAGCATTTGCCTTTCATACGTGTTGTGTTTGGATGCTTGCACTGATCTAGCACCGACCATCCATCCGCAGTACTTTGTCTGGGAAAACAAACACTGTGCACTCATTGGAGTTTCTCCTTTTCTGCTATTCTTTTAAATCAAGTGGTCTTTTCCAGGATATTCCAATGCTTGTTTGGACTGATCACATAAAAAGTGGGCTTTGGTGGCAAGACCTCCTGTCTCACACAGGATGGCAACCTAACTAGTGTCTCACATCCATTGTACGCCGTGCAGCTGGACCTCCTCCTGGATGTTTGCTCCTGGACAAGCAGTGGAGGTGGAAACTTTCTCCATGTTGCCATAATGTGTCCCTGTATATTAAAAGGCTCTTTAACTCCCCAAATAATCTTGTCCCTTGGTCATCCAGTTCTTACATTCCCTATTAAAAAGGTCGGGAGCGATGCCAGGATAGCATTTAGTTTCCTTAGTCCTTTGCATGAATTCACAGCTTCTGTCAGGGGTCTCATGAACAATTCAAGCAGCTGTTGGTGCAGCTACAGAATTCAGAAATGAGAAAAATTTTTGGGGAAAAAAAAGGAATATTTGCATAGGAAACTTTGCCCCTGTTTGGGAGAAAGGGCCAAGAAGATGAGGTGCAGTACGGAGATTCATGCTGGAAGTCCTGACTGCACACAGTGGTGGAATATGTAATGTATATAAAGGTAGATGATGGAGGTGGTATTTCAAACAAGCTGTCCCTTCAGTTTTATAATATCAATATTATTTAGTGAACTGTCAGCCTTGAAATATTTTGCCTTGCATTATTAAACACTTGGATAGATCCCCTTTTTTCCTTCCTTTTTCAATGATAATGTTTTCAAAGCACTCCAAAGCTGGTGTTTTCGAGCGCTGACAATAACTATTTTTCGTGAAGCTGTCATCTACTATTCAAGGGATTTTTCCCTACTTCTTGGCTTGGAAGAAGGCTTTTGGTTTCGGTTTCAGGTCTTGCTGCATTCAGAACACTCTTGTTCGAGTTTAAAAGCCACCCTTGTGTTGTGGCACTTACCTGACAGCTTCCTTTTGAGATGGAATAGATTGTTTTGTGGTTTGTTTAACTGCAGCATCCTATTTGTGCCCTTGCTTGAAAATGATCAATGTGTGGGATGGATATTTTTTATAAACATGTCTTTTAGAGGAAAAAGACTGATTTATTTATTTTTTTTCATAACCCAGTTGCTGGAACTCATGTTTAAAATATGAATCACCCTGTTTGGGTGGTTTTGCTTGGAGTTTTGGGGGTTTCTTTGCTTTGTAAGGTAACCAAGCAGATCTGGCAGTACAGTTTCAATATTATTTTGCCTTTGATCCTTAACTGCACATCACTGAATGCTTAAAATCTCTTCTTTATGCCAGCTGGGCTATATAGAGAACATACAGGTTGCTACCAGTCTGTGGATAGCGAGATCGGGTACCTGGCACCTGCATGGACTGGGGGGCAGGAAGGTGCTTTCATGTTGGTGTTACAGGTTTTGCAGAGTTCTGCCCTGAAAAGGAACACTGATTTTTGTAGGATTTTTAAGTGCTCAGGAATAGAATCTACTTGTATGATCTGACCATATGGGACAAAGTTCTAAAACATATATATATATATATATATATATATATAGGTGAAGTGATGCACTAAGCTGTTTTGGATGCTGAACTTCGAGAGGAGATGAGCAGTGTGTGGCATTGTCTGTTCCTTAACCATGAACTTGAATCTAGTCAGGAGCAGCTGCTACTTTCCTGACGAGGCTGCTGTCGATGCTGCTGGGGGCTGACTTTCCTTTGTTGCAGCAAAGCTGATGCTCTGTGGGGAAATGATTTCATCTGCAGATGGAAATGGGAAGGAGGTGGAAGCAGAAGCGGTGGAGGGAGGACAGGGCTCACGTGCGTTCTGCAGTCAGCTGAGGGGCGCCTCAAACTGACAACAAGAACAAGGATGGGCTTGTGTGGAAGCCTGGGGGGGGTTGTGTTTAGGAATAAGAGTTATAGCAGAAGAAACCCTGGCTGGCAGATGCCAGCGGCTGCAGGGGGAGGTGCACATGGTACTGCAAGAATATGGACTTCCAAACAGAGCTTTATTCCTGTGCAGATGCTGAAGAGAAGATGAATCGTGGTGTCACTTAACATGGGCAGAGCAGGAGAGCTGGGGAATTGGCTGATTAAACTCTCCTTCGTTAAAAGCTATGCTTTACCTAAAATGTTCAAAAATGGGATTTGGCTCCTGACCTGCTTTGTATCATTCATTTTAATCCTGAGGAGTACATATCCTATCAGTAGGAAGGTGGGAAACGTCCTTTTGGCAGCAGGGAGAACTCGGGGTTTGTGTTGCTGGGTCACCCGAAACAGGCAGGTAATAATTTTAGTGAAATGCAGTAGTATTGCATTTGGAACAGTGGAAAATTGAATTTGAAGCAGATTGTTTGCCAAAAAGAGTTTTCTGTGAGAAGGCTTTTACATCATCCTTTTCTTGTTATTGGTGTGGCCATAATCCTCCAGAAAATTAGGACAGTAACATTAGTAGTAGCATTATTGTATCTTCCTCAGCACTAGGACCCTTAAATGTGACTTTGTGCCTAAACTGTATTAACTTCTTCCAGACAACTGCAGTGCGTTTAAGGCTACATTATTGAGGTATTATTTGAGCCAGTATTCAAAACTAATGTGGTGACATTCAGTTATATATGTTGTCCCTAATTTTTACTTTTAAGAGAAATACAGCACAGGAATTGTCACTTCCAAAGTGGCTTTATGTTTATTTTGCTGCAAGTGGGGGCTCCAGCAAGGCTAAGAAGTGTTGGGTTGTCTCGGCTCATGCTGGAAGTGGGCTGGAGCAGGGACTGACAACACTCTGCTTGGGCAACGTGTTCTTGGGCAACAGTTGTCTCTGCTGGGCAGCGTGGTTCTTTGAGTCAACGAGATCCTTTCAAGAGGATCAATACCCTGATATAGCAATATATATTGATAGATATCAGTATATCAATTGATCAGTGTATCAATATATATTGATATGTGTAAATGGATATACTGATATCTATCAATATATATCCATAAATCAATATTCAACATACATTATGATGAAATTGCCATGTGAGAAATTGCTTCTTGATTATAATGTATAAAACTGTAAATTGTTTTTAGTAAGTTGCCATTTATTTCTCTTATCTTCATGAGCCTCCACCACAAGAGGGATGTGTGTCCATTAGGTTGGGTCCAGAGGAGGCTGTGGAGATGCTGCGAGGGCTGGAGCAGCTCTGCTCTGGAGCCAGGCTGAGAGAGCTGGGCTGGGGCAGCCTGGAGAAGAGAAGGCTCCTGAAGGGGAGACCTTAGAGCAGCTCCAGTGCCTAAAGGGGCTGCGGGAAACCTGGAGAGGGGCTTTGGACGAGGGCCTGGAAGGACAGGACAGGGGAATGGCTTTAACCTGCCAGAGGGGAGACTGAGATGAGCTCTTAGGCAGAAGCTGTTCCCTGTGAGGGTGCTGAGGCGCTGGCACAGGGTGCCCAGAGAAGCTGTGGCTGCCCCATCCCTGGCAGTGTTCAAGGCCAGGTTGGACACAGGGGCTTGGAGCAAGCTGCTCCAGTGGAAGGTGTCCCTGCCCGTGGCAGGGGTTGGAGCGGGATGAGCTTGAAGGTCCCTTCAACCCAAACCAGTCTGGGATCTTACAAACTTTCCTACTGCAGCAGTATGGTGGCATTCAGGTGCCAGTGCAATGTGTTTGTGTAATACCAATTCTGGAAAGGATCTTTTTTAGCTCAGTTATTATTTCAGGTTTGATGTTCGTTGCAGCTCAAAGTGGTACTGGGCAGCTGCGCTGCAGCCTTTCTGGCACAGCAGTGGTCAGGTTTATCCTCTACCAGTGCCTGCAGGCTGGATTAGAAGGGGAAGGGTGCCTATATCTCCCCAGGTTTTGTTCTCTGAAGCTCTTGAGCTTGTCTGGGATAGAAACATCTTCTCCTTAACACTGGTGGAATTCTTGGGCTCCAAGAAAGGTATTTTGTGCATCCATTTTGGGGCTGGCGAGGTGCTCCTCAGTGTGAACCTCTGTAGTCCTTGGCAGAGTTTCTCTGCTCTAACACTTCATATACTTCATTTTTAACAGGTTCAAGAGGATTTTTATGGTACACACTGTTCTTTTTTCAGGCTCTATGCGTGAAATTTTTGGCTGCAAACAAACATATAAATAGCCGGACATGTGCTTTGTGAGATAGTAAAACCTTGTGTCCATTTATGGTTTATACTGCTCTCTCCCTGCTAGCTGCCTCTTCTCTGAGCTTCTAGGAATGTGTTATCTGACGTTGATCTATGCTTTTGGGATATCAGCTTGTTTCCAGTTGGGTTTTCAGAGACTGATCTACTCTATGGACACATATGAGGAGCAAATCCAACCAGCAAATGTGGAAAGTGGGACATTTTGGCTGCTCGCATGAACAGGATTTCAGTGCTGGGGAGGGGTGCTCTGTCGGATGACAGTGTTGGGCCACGTTTGTAAATGACAGATTTGTCTTTGTATGTGAAACAGGGCTGTCGTGCCTCTGGCCAGTGACTACTTAATTAGTCACTAGAAGAGGCAAAACAACCTATAACAGTGATTTATCCCACTGGAAATCTCTAAACTTGGGGTATACGAAGCACTCCCTTAGCTACTGCCTTCTTGTTGGTCAGTCTGGATATAGATGTCCTTTGCCACGTGGGGGATATGGGAGCAGCAAGTGTAAGTTAAACAATGCCACCTTCTCCTTTGCAATCTCCTTTGAGTTTTTCAGTTTTATTTTACTATATTATTACTTCTATGGTTTGTGGCACAAGAAAGCCAAGGGAGCATCTGGAGGACATGGGCTTCTTTGCTGATGCTTGTTTGTCGGAGCAAAGCTTCTCATGATGCTGGGACAGAGAGAGAATTAACTTCCAAGCACCGTCTGTCCAGTGAGTACAATGAAAAAGGCTGATTATTTTAGTACCTTAACACCACCCTTTATGTGTGGGGACGTTGCTTTCAGGAGAACAACAGTGCTTCCAGAAGTCAAGATGCAGTGACTCAACCAGAGACGACAAGAGGAACAGTCAAGTCAAGGGCAAGGTTTTGTTTGCGCCATTGTTTCGGGTCTCCCAGCATCACGCAGAAATGCTGTGACAGAAGCAAAGGGGGAAGTCACTTCTCCCTTTCAGTTGCCTCAATCACCGGCCTCACCCAGGCTCCCTGTAGTTCCTTTTAGTTTTGTTTTAGGAAAACCTTTTTTCCCAAAGGGTGCTCAGGCATTGGAACTGCCCAGGGCAGTGCTGGAGTCACCGTCCCTGCAGGTGTTCACACTCTGTGTAGCCAAGGCCCTCAGTGCCATGGGTTAGTGGTGGCCTTGGCAGTGCTGGGGAGTGGTTGGACTGGATGATCTTAAAGATCTTTTCCAACCTGGCTGATTCTGTGATTTCCCTTTTTTTGCCCACATCCCTGCCTTCAGTCGCATCTCCAGCCAGCGGGGCAGGAATCCCAAAGACAAGAGCTTCATTCACTGTGTAGCTCTGATGAATTCCTTGGACGCTGATTCATCCCCTGCACAGAAGGTGCTTTGACCTTAAGGGGAAGAGTGAGTGATCATGTTGTTATTCATATCCGAATTCAGTTCCTTGTTTGTCAGAACCGTTTACAACGACCTCAAGGAGTAATTAGTTTTGCAACAGCTTTTCCTGTGATTTTTTTGGTTTTAGCTGGGTTTTTCTATTCTTCCCACTTTCATTTTGTCTCAGCTGCAAGTTGAAGCTGACGGATTTCCATCTGAGGTTCATCAGCAGGAGTGTGGTGAACAGGCAGCACCATCCTCACCCATCTCCAGCTGCCAGGAGAGGAACCATTGAGTGGTTGTTGGACCAAATCGGATCAATGTCAAAACCTCAAGACTTGGGGTAGTTCCAGGCTCAGGAAGGGATTATCATCTCCTGAGGTGCTTTATGACTCTGTGGGCCTCTTAAATAGCAAAAGATGTTAAATTAAAGCATGGGTAAACGGGAGAAGCTGGTGATCTTAGAATCAACTTGGAAAACACTTGCAACCTGGTTTAGGTTGCACATAGTATGGGCAACTTTACATCTTTGGGAATGATTTACATAGTTTGAGCTGTGTGTTCACAGCTGCTTCTTTTATGTTCTGGGAATCCTGCTTGGAGGCTGAGTAGATATCTTTGGCTGTACCTGCATGACAGCGTGGGATCACCCCACCACAGGCATGATGGGTAGCAGTGGCCAAGCAGAGTTTCTCCTTTTATTATGGTTCTTGACAATAACAGCCAAAAACCACTTTACAGATCTGACTTGGACTGGGGGCATCGAGAAGGTTTATCTCCAAAATCGTTTGGGTTTGTAGAAGCTGAAGGGACGCAGATTTTTAGGTTCACCCACATTTGCCTTGAACTCTGAGCACACTGAAGTGGATTTAGCAAGCAGGAGAATTCTGGATTACAGAATTGGGACCTAATGGAAAGTTTTAGGGGAAGAGGAAAGAAACCACCAAACCATGTTTGTTCTTGATGTTGCAGGAGGTGATGGGTGGTTTGGTGCCTACAGGGGTTGTGTTTTGGTTGTGTGTCAGCACACCATTGTGCCAGGTCCAGCTGGGACTTCTGTTGCTGAGCATCTGTGAATGTCTCAGCTCCTGTTTTTGTTATCTGTTTGTAATTTAGGGCATCTCACTGCATTGGTGTCTCGCTTCAATCCAAACAAGCTACTCTGAAATTTATCCACAAGATCCAAGCTTATCCTCCTTTTTGAAGAAGATGGTTTGAGTTGAGGTGTCCCTGGTCATTGCAGGAGGGTTGGACCAGTAATGGTTGGACTTGATGATCTTAAAGGTCTTTTGAGATGGATCAACACAGATGATAAAGAGAAAATAATGATGTTTTACTCCCATCAGCAAACAGTGGGAAGAGAAAAATCTGGTGAGAAGATGATAAAAAGGAGGGGGTTAAGCATTATATATGAAGGGGACCTACAAGGATGCTGGAGAGGGACTCTTCATAAGGGACTTTAGTGATAAAACAAGGGGTGATGGGTTTAAACTGAAACAGGGAAAGTTCAGGTTAGATCTAAGGCAGAAGTTGTTCCCTGTGAGGGTGCTGAGGCGCTGGCACAGGGTGCCCAGAGAAGCTGTGGCTGCCCCATCTCTGGCAGTGTTCAAGGCTGTGTTGGATGAGGCTTGAAGCAAGCTGCTCTAGTGGAAGGTGTCCCTGCCTGTGGCAGGGGGTTGGAACTTGATGGTCTTAAGGTCCTTTCCAACCCAAACCATTCTGTGATTCGATGTTTATGTAAATGATCAAATGGACTGACGTGAAACTGCAGTAACCACTGAGACACTGAGCACCTATATGAGCTTTTCTAGTAGTTCTTACAGCCTCAGCTGTCACAGATGTGTCAGTAGCATCAGTGTTGATGGCACAGGGCTGTTATTTCGGATACCGGCAGCATGAGGCTGTTTGCTCCTGCAGGAGAGAAATTTGGAGAGCCCTTGTGCCACTCTGTTCAGATTAGGCAGTGAAGTGTGTTTGAATTGGCCAATTCTTTATCAGAGTTTTAGGTTTATCTCTTTGAGGAATTCCTGCCCACATGGTATGTGATGTGACCTACCTGTGGATGGAGAAATCCAGGTTCTCTTGAGCAGCCGAGCCTGTTGAAACTGCCTGAGGACTGGCAACAGGGAGAAGGTTTTCCTGGTTTTGCAGTCCCTCATCTGGGTTACAGGATGTTATAATAAATCCAAATGAACTTTGCTTCCAGAATTGCCCCTTTCGCAGCCTCCACACTAACATTCATCTTTAGTTCTTCCAAATCATCCGATATTTGGCAAACTCCATCAGTGATTTCAGGCTTTGGCTGTCACAGATTATTTATGACAGGGACTGATGCTTCCAGTGGATGATTTACTTTGGACTTCTGCCACATGTTGTTTATGCTGTCCCAAGAAGGGAAATACTGAGTTTGAGCTTTCTGAATGGAAAAATAAGAAATGGCATGACCTACCCCTTCCGTTTGTTACCTTTCCACAGGTAACTGGGGCATCCTCCTTTGTTTGATACCCTTCCAGAATAAGCCTTACTAAAACCCATTTCAAAAGCACGCGCTGTACGTGGTGATATATATGTTTAACTTGAAAAAGCACGTTTGTTTATGTATATTAAACTGTGTCCAACCAATAAAAGATAGCATATAATGTAAAAATAAGCCATTCTGTACCAGTTTAGTGTAGGCACAAAGCCCAGTTGACTGTTGTAGTTTTAGTAGCTTTTCCTGCTGCTAATTGGATTATTATGGGGATTTTTAGAAGGGCCTCTCATATCCTTGGAACGATGAATCTGTTTGGTTATGCAGGAGGACGCAAGGCTTCATTTGTAACCTCAGGTTTGTTTGGAGATGGTGCGTTTTGTTTTGCAAATGAAACTATGATGGTAAAATTGAGCCACATCAGTGTGCGGGGTCAGTGTGAGTAACGGTCTTCATTTGAACACAGAAAATCAAAAGGATCTAGAAACTATTAAGCTGTAAGTATCTTGTCTTAAAATGTCATCAGTTTGTCCTTTCACAGGCATGCATAGCTGTGAATTTTGGCCAGAGTTTGCAATTATTTCTGACCTCTGAGGTCTGATGTATCATCTTTGATTTCCATCTCCCTTGGGATCAGCATCCCAGTACTGCTGCCTTCAGCCTTGCCTAAGCCAGTACGTTGAGTGAAGTGGCTGGTGGTAAAGCCAGGTCTTTTTATAACCTGCCACTTGGGCACAGCATCAGGAAGACAGTAGCTTTTCTTTCCATCAGACCATATAAAAACTTCAGTGTAGCATCATTTTCAGATGTTCTCATTTAAATGTAACCCCAGAGCAACCCAAAGTGCCTTTAATTGAAATAGTATTGACTATTTGGCAACTCCCAAATACTTCTGGGCTTTTTTTTTCTCTCTTGTTCCTTTTTGATTTTTGTGTCCAAACACACACACATTGTTCAATTAAAAAGTCCTATAAAAGCCAGTGTAACAGCCTGCTCGCACAGTTGTCATCGGGAGAGCCTTTCTCCCTCACATATGGTAGTGACCTAATAACACTCATTTCAGTGCCGTATTCTCTCCATACACTGCCTGTTTGATGCTGAGCAGAGCCAGACTCATGTGCACCAGCCTTGGGAGACCACAAACAATTATCTTCATTAACGTTTCTTTGACCTAACATAATACTGCAGCCATGGTTATTGTTATTAAAAGCAAAGCCTGTGGCACACCTCCTGTGATTTATAGGGCACAAATTAACACCTCTTTGCTTTCTGACCTCCCCACATTTCTTAGTCATTAAGTGGAAGCTTCTGGCGTTTGAGTGGTTTTGGAAACAGGGAGGACTTGGCTCTTCTGTGATTCCACAGTTACTGGGGCTTAGAGGCTCTCCGTGGGGCTCATGCCTGGCTCACAGTTCTGCTGGATTCAGGTTGTTTGGATGCAGAAGACAAAGATGTTTGTTATTGCAGCGAGTCCATGCTGTAGGGAAGCGAGGAAAGCTTTTGGGTAGGTGTGGTGGAGCGGCCTGATGCTTTAGAGAGGATTTATTGAGCTTGCACACGTTTAACAAGAGGGAGGGGGTAGAAGGGAAGGTTGGTTTGCTCAAGGTTCCCAACTTAAAGTCCTGTTTGCAGTTCTCACGTGAGTCGGCAAGGCTTTGATACACTCTGATAGCTTGAATAAAAATAGCCAGCCCTCTTGTTGTAGGCTTTGAAGTAAACTCTTGATGAGGAATTATCTAGCTTAAGTGTGGTAGGTTCCCTCTCCCCCTCCCTCCCCTCCTTGAAGAAAAGCTGATGCTGGAGTCAGCTAGACAAAGAAAGCCCAACCCAGCACTTAACTGACATCATCCCTGTTGCATCTGTGCCTATAGTAAAGCTATAGGAAAGCAGTTGGAGTGCTTCCCAGTGGATAATATACGTGCTGCTACCAAGCCATGTGCTGCGAATCCCTGCCAGATATATTTCACTGTGACACATGGATTTCTTTGCTTTGAATAGCGCGTGGCTGGGGATAATGCGCTTTATGAAATCCTGGAGCGAGCAACAATGCAACATAAAACAATGTTTTTCATTTGAGGACCTGAGAAGTCTGGTAGCAAATGAAACTAATCTCCAAATCCTTGCGTGGCTGTAGAAGAGGAGGGTGGTTGTGCTTGGAGTGAAGGTCTTGGATCTGGGTACTTGGGAGGAGCACAAGGACAGGGCAACCTGTCATCGCTTTCCTATGTATGCTTTCTAATGTTGAATAGCTGAAGCTCAGGAGCTCCCTGAACCTGAAGTGGGTTTTGACTTCATTTTTTTAACCACTTTTGAGTGTTTTGTCAGTGCTGTCAGGGAACTCATAGTTGTGAGGTCTTGGTCCTGTGTGGCAGTGCCCAAGGAAAAGCTCAACGTTATACTTAACATTGGGATGTGATCACATAAACTTCTATCAGTATTAAATGCCTCCTGCCACTTTATTCCTGGATCCTGACTTTGAGGGTCCTCTGCATTTCTTCATAGTTAACTTTTGTCTTTATATTGTAGTAACTCTTTACATCTTCAAGGGGAGTTTTAATTTCCTTAGAACCAATTGATGAAGAGCTGAGGATCATTAACCCTGGAATTGCTTTCATTTGGGGTTGGTGGTGGCTGTTGTCATCTTGCACTGATGATGTTTGAGAAATTAACTGCATTTAATTTGGTGCCGGAGATTTGTGTTCTGTGGTTCGTAAGCGGTATGAGAGAAATAGTGAGATTGTATGGGTGAGTTGGCTGGAATACTTCATATCTAATGTCAGATATAGACATCTCTGAAAAAGGTGAAACCCTGTTCTCTTGTCGGCTGTTTGGTTTGCTTCCTCTAAGGCAATTGGTATTGTCACTTGTGTTGCTCCATTGTATCTCATGGTGTATGTCAACTGGTTTCCAGGGATCCCTGCTGAGACAAACCTAACCTATATTTGTTCTGCTTTTTCTTGTTTAGTTCTGCTAACATGATGACCTGACAAGATATAGAGGACAGTCCTGACTATGCAGTGCAGGTACTGATGGGAAAGGATCCAATATGAGTGTAAATGATGTTGGAGGAAGACGACGCTTTGAGGAGAGTGAGTACACGCTGCACATCTACCCCGGGAGCATCGCAGAGGGGACTATCTACTGCCCCATTACTGCCAGGAAAACGTCCACGGCCGCTGAGGTGATCGATTCTCTCATCAATAAACTTCAGCTTGAGAAGACAAAATGCTACGTCCTGGCCGAGGTGAAGGAGTTTGGGGGGGAGGAATGGATCCTCAACCCCACGGACTGCCCCGTCCAGCGCATGATGCTGTGGCCTCGCATGGCCCTGGAGAACCGCATCAGCGGCGAGGATTATCGCTTCCTCCTGCGGGAGAAGAACCTGGATGGGTCAATTCACTATGGGAGCCTCCAGTCCTGGCTGAGGGTGACAGAGGAGCGCCGCAGGATGGTGGAACGTGGCTTCCTTCCCCAGCCGCAGCAGAAGGACTACGATGACTTGTGCAGTCTGCCAGACCTGAATGAGAAAACGCTCCTGGAGAATCTCAGAAACCGCTTCAAGCAAGAGAAAATCTACACCTACGTAGGCAGCATCCTCATAGTTATTAATCCATTCAAGTTTCTACCTATCTATAACCCCAAGTATGTCAAGATGTACGATAACCACCAGCTGGGCAAGCTGGAGCCCCATATTTACGCTGTGGCAGATGTGGCTTACCATGCCATGCTTCAGCGGAAGAAGAACCAGTGCATTGTGATTTCAGGAGAGAGCGGGTCAGGAAAGACACAGAGCACCAACTTTCTCATTCATCACCTCACCGCCCTCAGCCAGAAGGGATTTGCCAGTGGAGTAGAACAGATTATTCTTGGAGCTGGACCAGTGCTTGAGGTAAGATGAAATGATAGTAGCGTGGAAACCCTTCAATGGTGGAAAAGTAAACCCTGAGTACTTATGATACGAGTTGAGGGTTATCTGCTCAATGGTGATACTGACGTTACAACAGTCTTAGGAGTAAAAGAAGTTGTGTTTTTGTCTATGGAATCCTACCTGCTTCATAAAAAAGCAAAAGGAAATCAGAGTAAATGGCTTTTTTTGGCAGATGGTTTGTTTTCACTCAAGTGTTTTGTAGTATTGGTATATCCTGGTGACTTTTCAGTTTGCAAATGGAAATGCAAAAAGCCTGTCTTGAGTTATTAGTAGCTTTTCTTTAGAGTACCTTGAAAAGAGAACCCATTGCACATAGTGGTTTGGTAGCGTTGCATTTCTGGAGTTCCTGTGCACTCCACTTCACTGGGGAAGAGATCACAGGGAATTTACATGGTTAATATTTTATTTCCCAATCATGAGTACTTGATTCAGTTACTTTATGAGGACTTTTCGTGTGTGTGTGAAAGGGGATGAGGTGAGCTCTACCTTTCGCTTTACAGATGTGAAACTCTAAAGAGGGATACAAGCACTCATTAATTTGCCTTGAGTTTGCCCTGTAGCTCTTTGAAATGGTTTCCCTTAGAACTGGAGTTGCTGTGGAGTTGTGTTTGTTAAAGCCTGTCTGCACGTGGGTGACGTGAGCATCAGCTGCCGCTGTGCCATTGTTGTTCTTTGAATAAAGAGGTGGCCTGATGGCTGTGTGTTCTGCTCTTTAAACAGGTGCTTTGACCAAAGGACAGTAAAATTCATGGGGTTTGGGAGATTTGTTTTCTGTTTTGAGAGGGGTTTTTGTAGACAAAGATATGTACTCTCTGTATCCATATTCCATTAATGAGTCTGAGGACTTGGGTCAGTTTCAGCTATCAGCAGAGGACAGGGAATCAGAGGAAGGACTAGTGCTCCTAGATGTCTCCACTAAGGATAAGCCAACAGCTTCATTTTGCAAAGCAAACAAGGTTGGTTTCTGTTTTCACATCAGGTAGAATGGGCTGAGCTGATTGAATGTGGAGTTAGCAAATGATTAATGTCACTCAGGATGGGCTTTGCCCTGAAAAAGCAGCAAAATTGTGTAGCAATGAAGGTAAAGACATGAAAAAGCGACCCAATTAGGTGACCACATGAATTCTGGAAAGCAGGTCTGAAAACTGTTGTATTCCACCTCCAATCCTGTTATTTATACAAAACGTTTGCATGCCTGTTTGGATGTTGGTATGTTTTCTAATGTATCTTGTTGGACCAGAGTCGACTTCATAGTTCATTCGATTGTAAAATGAATCCCAGCCTGGTTGGGGTTTGAACAGGACCTTAGAGCTCATCCGGTTACAATCCCCTGCCACTGGTAGGGACGCCTTCCGCTAGAGCAGCTTGCTCCAAGCCCTTGTGTCCAACCTGGCCTTGAACACTGCCAGGGATGGGGCAGCCACAGCTTCTCTGGGCACCCTGTGCCAGTTCCTCAGCACCCTCCCAGGGAAAGGCTTCTGCCTAAGATCTACTCTACATCTCTGAAATCTAGTTCTCCTAAGCAGTGTCAAAGGGAGTATCTCTGTCTAGCTTAGCTATGCAGAAGTGCAGAAGAGAGATCTCCATGAAAGGGAAGGTAGGAGGAAGTTTTGGGAATTGCATATCTTTTTTCAGGAGTAGTGTACTTGCTTCTTCCCAGGGCCGGTGCCTGTGCTGGGATTGGGTACAGGGAGGGATCCAGGAAACCTCTTTGCTTTCCTTTCGCAACATCTGCAGCTGTTTTTAAGACAGAAAGAATCTGAATCATATCTGTTGGAGTTTTTTCTGCTTTTGGAGCAGGAGTTTGCATTCCTCTCCCCTGGCAGCTGCGCAGCTGCTGTTGTGCTGCTCACTGCTTCCAGCTCTCTTGGAGAAAGTGAGGGTAATCCAGATGTTCTCCTGCTCTGCAGCACCAGCATCAAATAGCCACAAATCACACAGACTTCAAGATAAAACGTGCAGGCTTCTGCTTTTCCTTCCCTTCCTAAGGTGTCCTAAAAAATGGATGTTCAGAGGAGAGCGGTTGGAAAGGGCTCTGTTACAGCCAGCAGGTTGCAGAGTTGACCTTTTGATTCCATGCATTTGGGAAGTTCTTGCCAGGCACCTTCTTCAGTCCCCTTTTTTCCCCTCTGTGTATTTAAAATTAAATGATAAAGAATGATTGCCTTTAGGGGAGCACCTCCCATTTGAAGACAGGCTGAGGACACTGGGGCTGTTCAGCCTGGAGAAGAGAAGCTGTGTGGAGACCTCAGAGCAGCTTCCAGTGTCTGAAGGGGCTACAAGGATGCCGGAGAGGGACTCTTCCTCAGGGACTGCAGTGATAGGACAAGGGGTGATGGGTTCAAACTGAAACAGGGAAAGTTCAGGTTGGACATAAGGGAGTAATTCTTTACTTATGAATTCTTTACTTTGAGAGTGGTGAGGCGCTGGCACAGGGTGCCCAGAGAAGCTGTGGCTGCCCCATCCCTGGCAGTGTTCAATGCCAGGTTGGACAGGGCTTAGAGCAACCTAGTCTAGGGTGAGGTGTCCCTGGCCATGGCAGAGGGCTGGAACTGGATGGCCTTAAAGTCTCTTACCCAAATCATTCTATGATGTTCAGCTCAGGTTTCTCTTTGAGGAGGTAGCACATACCTTTTCGTGCTACGGCTTCTAGTTTAGGAAATAGAGCAGAGCAACTAAAAGTCTACGTGGAGCTGTTAATCTCTTTCCCTTCTTGCAAAGCATCTCTGGTAGCCCGAGTTTCTGCACGGAGCCACCCGTTCCTGGGAATGTATTCACAGTTGTGCTCGCACGGTGGGAACGGAAGTGGAGCAGAATTAAGATATGTCTTTTTCCTGCAGCTTTGCTGTTTTCCTAATTTACCTTTTCTGAATAGCCTCAACCTATTGTTTGTGGGGCTTTTTTTGTGTTGTTGCATGAGATTCCTGCGAGTTGTGTCCAAATTGCACTTGTGGGGATGGCTGTCAAGACAAGCTGTTACTGCCATCTAAACGTGCTAGTATCAGCCAGGAGTTGCATGTAGCAGCCGCAGCAGGCTGGGCTGTGTAGTGAGACCAAGCCTGTCCTTTTAAAGTGTATTTGATGTCAGTCCTGCAGGTTTTCTTCTACCTACATTGGGATTTAATAGATGAGCCTTTTTGTAGCAGTGCTCCTTGGAATGGTTGCAATATGCCTTTTTTATTTTCATGAATCCCAGCCTGGTTTGGGTGGAAGGGACCTTAAAGCTCATCCAGTTCCACCCCCTGCCAAGGGCAGGGACACCTTCCGCTGGAGCAGCTTGCTCCAAGCTCCTGTGTCCAACCTGGCCTTGAACACTGCCAGGGATGGGGCAGCCACAGCTTCTCTGGGCACCCTGTGCCAGCGCCTCAGCACCCTCACAGGGAAGAGCTTCTGCCTTAAGCCCAGCTGTAACTCAGAACTATGCTGTTTGCTCACTCTCCCCTTCTTCTCTCCCGCTCCCAGAGGGGTGGGGAGGAGAATCGAAAGAATGTGACTCCCACGAGTTGAGATAAGAACAGTTTAGTAACTAAGGTATAACACAAACCACTGCTGCTACCACCAATAACAATAGTGATAAGGGAAATAACAAGGCAAGAGAATACAACTGCTCACCACCCGCCGACCGATACCCAGCCTGACCCAGCAGTGGTGCCAGCTGCTTGGCTTCCCTACCTTCTAGTTCATGACCATCGGCCCCATTGTCCCAGCATCAGAGCAACCAGGTGATGATGTGCTCCCCTGGTTGATGGGTAAAATCGTTTTGCATATTCCGTAGCGCGGTTGAGGTCTGAGGTCAAGAAGTCACCTTTTCTTCTGATTCAGGTGATGATGACTCCTGATCAGATGCTGTCCCAGGTAGTAAGTGCATTGCCATTGCTTCTTCATCTTGTTCCTCCATCTTTCTTGTCTTTTTTTTTGCTTTTCCCCTTGTGTACAGGGGCAGCCAATATTGGCATGAATTGGTCCTCTGGTTTACTGCAGTGATTATGACTGTGGTCGGAGTGGCTGCAGTATCTGTTGTCAGGGTTTGGGTAGCTGCTGTACTTGTCGCTAGGGCTGGTGTAGCTGCTGTGCTTGGAGCTGGAGTAGCTGCGCTGTCTGTTGCTTTGCCCTCAGGTCCAGGGCCATTTTTTGCCTTTTGAAGGTGCTGGATAGTGTGGAACAGGGCTCTGTAAGCACAGGCCAAGCCCCAGCACGAAATGTGAACTGTGGCAGATTTTGTAAAACTGTATGTATTACTTTTGATAAATGATGTTACTTAAATACTGTACTTATTTTTCTTACAACAAAGTTCCAGTTGGTTTTGAAAGGTGATTTCCTTGATACTTTTTCTGGTTTTTCCTGTTTGCTGATGCAGCCCATCTTTCCTTACATAAGATTACTTTTTCAGCAGGGTGTCCATAGAGCTGAGCTCTCTGCCTCTGTAGTTTCAAGACTGAGCATCTCAAATTCAATTATTCAATGTAGTTACCGGAGGAGGAGTTGCAAGGGTTGCAGTTCTATTCTGTTTCCTATAGGCTTCATGCAGTACTTCAGATGAAAACTCCATTATGGCCTTGATGCTCCATCAGAGACCCAGGGTGCATACCTTTACTTCAACAGTTGCAATCGGGTTTGGATAGGGAAATAGGAGGACCTTCCTATTGGCAACTCATGCGGACCATGAAGTGTTTCAACTTGATTTCTAATTCTAAACTGAGTATTCTCTCAGAGAAAGAAAAACCCTTTTCTGACTCCTACTGGGATCAGTATTAATGGGAGGTAACATTTGAATAGATTCACTTTTTTTTCCCTAATGAAACAGTACGAAGGGGAGGTAACCAAATTTCATTAAAATGGACTGAACAAAAGTAGATTTAGTTTATCATGCTCAGTTTCCACTACTTTGGTTTTTAAGGAGCTGGGTTGTCATATGGCTCTAGAGGCTTTACGTGTGAAAACTGTGTTTATGTGAAGGGGTGAGGGAAGAGCCGTTACCTCGCTCGTTGCTCACTTCTGATCATTTTTAACCTGCAGTATACACTGTTGTTATAGCTCTCCTGTGTGGCCGGGGTGGGGGTAGGTGTTTAATGCAGCACCCAGGGGGTTTTTTAGCCTCCCCAGAGCATGGAAAGCTTCCGGAGGGAGTAGCACAGAGATCATACAGATGATGCCTAATGCGGGAAGAATTAGTGCAGGCCTCCGCGGCAGCCGGGACACAATGGAGTCACACAGCAAAGCTCGTGCACCAGATGCTTTCACCAGCGCTTTCAAAATGCTCTTATTCTTCAGCTGGGGCTGTTTTACAGTTCCAGGCTCTGTATCAAATAGCGTCTTGTTCATCCGCTTCTCCCATGCTGAATTATTCACTAGTTTCACTTCAGAGTCCTTCCTGCAGTGCCCAGATTGGCTGGATTGGTAGCTGAGGTGAATATTCATATTGGTTTTCATTATTTACTGTTGTCAGCAAACATTTTGTTACCCCAAAGTCCAGCTTATTTTATACATGTGTGTGTATATATATAAATGCCTACATGTATGTATATGTATAAATACATATATGCATATATAGATAATGTCTGAATGGCAGAAAATGGTGACTTCTGATCTACGATGGCTGTGGGGAAACAGAGGAGTTATTAAACAGGTTTGTGCAAAGCTGCCTTTCCCTCCACCCTGAAGAATTAGCAGCTATTTAGTTTCCAGGAGAGAAGTGCTAAATAAATCCCTGCCTTTGCTGGGTGGAGCGCTTGCTTGCAGGAGGCATTTTATCTAGCCTACACATCCAAGCATGCCATCTTTTTGTATCCTTCCTCACCAGCTCTTTTTGGGGCAGTTGTTTGCTCTTGCCATTTGTTCTCATTCATACCCTTCCCTTTTCCTCCTTTTCTTTATTTTTCTGTCACTGATCTTTTTAGGATTTTCCTTCTCCTCTAGTGAAGTAGATCTAAATTTTACAGGTATCTAGAGATCTGGATTTTGTAGAGATCTAGAACTTGAGGTTTTATGGACCCCAAAATATCTGGATATTTAGTTTTTATAGGTATTTATCTATACAATACAATCCTCGGTCTGACTCTAGCAGGACCAAGGGCTCACGCTTCCATGCAACCATGGCAAACCCAGGTGAAGCTCAGAATTATGCTGACTTTATTAATACCATTTTCTTCATCTTCATAGAATCACAGAATAGTTAGGGTTGGAAAGGACCTTAAGATCATCCAGTTCCAACCCCCCTGCCATGGGCAGGGACACCTCCCACTAAACCATGCCACCCAAGGCTATGTCCAATCCAGCCTTGAACACCACCAGGGATGGAGCATTCACAGCTTCCCTGGGCAACCCATTCCAGTGCCTCACCACCCTTACAGTAAAGAATTTCTTCCTCATATCCAATCTAAACTTCCCCTGTTTCAGTTTGAACCCATTACCCCTTGTCCTCTCACTACGGTCCCTAATGAAGAGTCCCTCCCCAGCATCCTTATAGGTCCCCTTCAGATACTGGAAGGCTGCTATGAGGTCTCCGCGCAGCCTTCTCTTCTCCAGGCTCAACAGCCCCAACTTTCTCAGCCTATCTTCACACAGGAGGTGCTCCAGTCCCCTGATCATCCTCGTGGCCCTCCTCTGGACTTGTTCCAACAGTTCCATGTCCTTTTTATGTTGAGGACACCAGAACTGCACACAATACTCCAAGTGAGGTCTCAGGAGAACAGAGTAGAGGGGCAGGATCACCTCCCTCGACCTGCTGGTCACTCTCCTTTTGCTGCAGCCCAGGATACGGTTGGCTTTCTGGGCTGCAAGCACACACTGCAGTTGGCTCATGTTCATTTTCTCATCGACCAACACCCCCAAGTCCTTCTCTGCAGGGCTGCTCTGAATCTCTTCACTGGCTAATTGCCCCAGTGTATCTGTAATTTGGATTTCTGTTAAGCTTTTTTGTTTTCAGCTTGACAATCAAGGTGCACATTTTATAAAGCACAAAGGAAGGGCCTCTTTCCTGGAAGCTTTTTCTTTCTATATTTATTTATATATATATTTATTAAATAATATAATGATAAGATAGGATTCCAATGGTTTCAACCAAAGATTGTGCTGCTACTGTCCCACAAGGCTTCCATGAGGACTTTACATGGATAATTGATCCCTAATGTCTGTAGTTAACGTGACACTGTATTTTCCTAACCCTGGAATGAGGAATTAATGCTCTAGTAGGGATTTTGTTTCTCCCCCCCTCCTTTCCCCCAGTTAAAGCACAGACTTTGGTTTTAGGAGCATTCACTTGGGACTCTTTGGACCTTTTTCATGGCTGGAGAACCCAGGTTGGGTTTTACACCCTGGGCCAGTGGGTGGGTGCCAGATAGGTGCTGCGCTGCAGCACTGCACCCTTGGTGGGGAGCAGAAGAGCCTGAGAACAAGCACAGGGCCTATACCCGGCTCTGGTTGCAGCAGTTGGCAAATGTTGGCTTTTGAAGGGTTTCTGCTGTCCTTGTGGCTTTTCCAGGCACCACACGTGAGTGCTGTCTGCTGAACATCCCCGGTGAGAGGGTCTGGGTTTGCTGCCGGAGGAGCAAGCCCCTCTCTCACCTGCTCAGTGGCAAGGTGACAGTGTCTTACTGAGCTCTGGGAGTTGGAACAAATCATTTCCCAAGGCAGCAAATGCCATTTTCTCAATCGGTCCTCGAGTGTGTTCGCCCAAGAGGTGTCTCCTGATTTGTAGCGCAGGAACGGTTCCTGTCACGTGTTTTGTGCAGTTTATACATTCCGTGTGTGCATGTGCAGCCTGTATGTACGTAGCGAGGAGTTCAGCACCACAAGGAGCCCTTGCGTGAAGGGAAGCAGCTGGTGCCGAGCCCACACGTACACCTTCGGGGTGCTCCCATCTAGTCCTGGAGCAGAAGACCTCAGCTGCCTACAACCAGGGTTTAGGTTGAGTCACAGCAGTTTTGGAGCATAGAAACTGAAGTGGATTTAGTGGGAGGGGTGAGAGGTTCTCTTTGAGGACCTCCTGAGCTGACTGCAGCACTGCAACCTTACTTCCCCATGTGCTTCCTATAGGAAGAGAGAAGTCAGCACATTCACTGATGACTTCAAGCAGAGTGTAAGTATCAGTGTGAACAGTGGTCATCATTCAGTTGAAATGTCTAGACGCAAGAATTGCCAGGATGAGCGGTGTTGGCCACATCGACACCTTGGAGAAGACTTTTCTTTGTGGTCCTGATGTCTGCCAGATACAAAGAAGTGTAATTCCTGCTTTGAGCAAACAGCTTGGCCAAATTCAAGGGAAGTCGATTTAAAAAGCAAGGCACTATGGTGAAGCACATGGAGGTAGCTGCTCTGAGGTTAAACATTACACAGAAGTTAAGTTAAAGCCCAGCAGAGTGTGTGGCAGAGGGCGATGGGACAATCCTTCTCCCAAAGCCTCGTTGTGTAAGTCTTGCTGCTCACGGCAGCAATTTGGGGGAGGCAAATAAACCCATTGTTTCCTGTGTTTGCAGAAAGGATCTGCCTGAACTGCAGCAGCCCATTGCAACTCACTTCCATTCCCTTAATGAAGATGGATGAGGGATAAATCGTGCCAGACAGTTGAGCCTTTGGCTTTGTCACGGTGACTGGGGATTTGGACTTCATGGGCAAAGGCTGCCATAGAGAAGATGAAAGGACAAGCTGAGTCTTAAGAGTTACTCTTGAGTTAGAACAGTGGAGGCATTTTGCAGATCATTCATTTGAAGACATTTAAAGGATTACAAAATATATGTCCTTTTGCATTGGTGTGCACAACAAATTAAGGCAGCTTTTGCTCACCGGGGTGGTTGGTGCCACACATGCATCACTGCTTGATCCCATGAAGCTTCATGACATAGGTCAGTACCACCTCTGTTTTGTAGAGAAGAGCCTTGAAGAGTGAGGTCCTGCTCCACAAGGATGGTTGCGCTGAGCCAGGAGAAGGCTTCACCTCATCTTTCCTCCCATCCCTGGGAGAACGTTAGGCAGGAGAGGGTGAAGCTTCGTGAAGGGAGGTTGTAGTGAGGTGAGGGTTGGTCTCTTCTCCCAAGGAACAAGAGGAAATGGCCTCAAGCTGAACCAGGGCAGGTTTAGATGGAGCTGAGGAGCAATTCCTTCCCCAGAGGGTGCTCAGGCACTGGAACTGCCCATGGCAGTGCTGGAGTCACCATCCCTGCGAGTGTTCACTCATCGTGGAGACGAGGCCCTCAGTGCCATGGGTCAGTGGTGGCATTGGCAGTGCTGGGGAGCGGTTGGACTGGATGAGCTTGAAGATCTTTTCCAACCTGGTGGTTTCTGTGATTCCCTTCACAACTTTCAGTCATCTGGAGCTCAGGCATCTCCTAAATTGGCATCAGTCTCTGTCTAATAAACCTGGGTGAGGTTTTTGGAGTCAACTTGATTACATGAAGCTTGTGATGACTATCATAAATTATCTTTATTCCAGCCAGCACCTCAAGTACTGCAGCAAACTGCTTGGGTTTTGGCCTACACCTGGATGGCTCTCCCACATGCTGCGATTCCAGTATTCTCATTAAAATACATCTTATGGCTATGTGGAAGCTGAAGGTTTCTGTAGGTCTTAACAATATGATTGATAGAAGGAACAATGTCTATGTGACAGCTACTCCAGGGCTTGTCAGGCCACAGCAAAGCCATCTGGATGTGAAATGAATAGTTTAATCTCCCCTGTTCTAAGAGCAGAACATCTTTATAGTTACGTATTGCCATCTTCATGAGTCCTGGCCCTACCACTGCCCATAAGTAAAGCCATAATGGAGGAAAACATGCTATAATATTGTTTAAAAACAAAATAATTCAAAATGTAGCAGAGTACAAGACAGATCAACTTGGTTAATTAGGAAGAATGTTACTTATAATCACAGAAGCAATTTATGCCAGTGACTTCCATTACAAAAGGTACTGGCAAACCATATAGTCCACTATAGGAGATGGAGGGGTCTGAGCTGTTGTGATTATTTCTGATTTTGGGCATTATTTGATATATTTAACACTTTTGCGTTTACCAAGATGGTTAATTTCATGTGGAGCAGTTCAAGTGGTAAATGCTCCATCCCTGGCAGTGTTCAGGGCCAGGCTGAACAGAGTCTTGGGTGATGTTAAGGTCTTTTCCAACCCAAACCATTCTATGACTCTATGCTGTTATGGGAAGACTGGTAGCAGGGTCCAGTGTGGTGGTTTCCAAGCAGTTCCTATGAAAACACTTAATGGCATGCTGATGCCACCCTCGAAGAACGTTGGAATTTTGAGGGGAACATAAAGGAATAGTTTTTAAAAGACCTTTTCAGAGTAACAAAGTGTTTAAAATGCCCCATTCCCCCGTTGCTGCTGTCAGGAAGGTGGGGTTTTAAAGGGGGACAGCACAGGTCTCAGGTAAACCGGGATGTAGACCAAGAAATGCTGATTTCCTTAATTAAAAAAGGAAAAAAGAGGGGAAAAAAGGGAAGAGAAGTTCAGCAATTTCTGGCCGTAATGCAGTTAAAAAATCTTAGGGTTTTTTTGCCAGTTTTCCAGCATTATAATATTCTCATATTTGATAAGAGGGAATAAGAACAGAGGAGCTGGATTCCTGTGCGGTGACTGTGTGCTGGGGATCCAAAGTTTCCTGATTGTCCCCAGATCCGCAGATTTATGTATGGATTTTAATCAGGAGGAGAATCTTGGGCAAGGAGCTGTGTGAGGGTTGCCGAAGGAGAATGAAAGTACGTGGTGAAAAATGCTCAGGTCCAAGATAAGGGCAGGGTGTTAAAACTTTAATGTGCTTTATCATGGAGGAAGTCAGGGATCTTTCAAGAAATGGCAGGTTTGGGGAGCAGAGGTTCGGCTTTGGGGGCTGTATCCCAAATGTTCCCTGCTCCAGCACGTCCAAAGCAGAGCGGATCCAATCTCTCTGGACTTCAGTGAAGCATCTGACGTGCTTGGAAAAGGAACAGAAAAGAAGACAAGATAAAAAAGAAGGAAAAAAGCGGATTTAATAACACGAAATCTTTGTTTTAAACGTTGCCGCTTTCTCTGAATTTGGGGTATTTTATATGCAAGCAGGTAGGTATAAGGGGTGGCACTGAGTTTATCCTATGGGAAAGGGTGGGGTTCATTGGGAGTTTTCTTCTTCTGTCTTACAAATGACACCGTGAAATGAATTAGCATAGAACCACAGGCTGGTTTGGCTTCGAAGGGACCTTAAAGCTCATCCAGTTCCAATCCCTTGCCACAGGCAGGGACATCTTCCACTATAGCAGGGTGCTCCAAGCCCTGTCCAACCTGGCCTAGAACACTGCTAGGGGTGGGGCAGCCACAGCATCTCTGGGAACCCCGTGCCAGTGTTTATTATCCTTTAATTAAGTAAATTACCCTTTAATTAAGAGGACCCACAAGATTGTCCTGAAGAGTAGAAAAATCCGTGTTTCTTTTTGTTGCTATTCATTAAAGGTGGAGTGGGCTGTATACAACAGAGCTGGGGGAAGATTTGGGGTTGCCTCCTTAAAACCCCCTTCTCTACAAGGCTTATAACCGCTTCTTCATCACAACTAAACTCTGCAAGCTTTAGGAATACGCTTCTGTGGTTCACTGTAAGGCGCTGAACAATGTGCAGTTGGAAGTATTGGAGTTCATGTCTCTATTGCCTTGGCTCCAGCTGCAGAACCAGTGATGCTCAGAGGTATGTATTTGAATTATTAGGCTGAACTCTGCATTTCTGGGCCAGAGTCATCTTGGTATTTGGAGGCCGCTGGGATGGAGGTAACTTTGCCAGCAGCTCGTAAATTTGAGCTGGGCTTTTTTACCTTAGTCAGGAAATTCATGTTTGAGCTTTATTTAAGCTGGGATTCACGGTGATCTAATCCCAGCACGCTGCCAAACCCAACCTGCCATTTCTAATATTCTTTTTTGGTGTTTCATTGCTGCTCTTTGTTTTAGCCTTTGTGTTTCGGGTCGCTCGAGTCCCTCTCCATCATGTTTGTTCCCAGAGCTGCTCATCAGAGGTGGATGAATGCACCCAATCACCTGGCAAAAAACCTCTCTGGTAATTGCAGAGGCAGCGTGGAGCGGCTGGACCCGCATGCGTGGGGCAGAGCTGAACCGCTCCAGGCTTTCCAGGGAAAAACAGTGAGGAAATGCTTTCCATTTCTCCAAAGAGCAGCTAGAGAAAAGCATGGGGTGGCATCTTGCAAGTCCTGGGACACGATGTATGTATGTGCATATATATACATACAAATCTACACTGCTGGTGTCATATGCAAGTCCAAAGTAATACATATAGAATAATATCTACTATAATAATATATGTAATAGAACATAAATGTACATACACACAAATCTGCATTGCAGCTTTCCAAAGTAATATATATCTCTAACATAATAATAATTATAATATAATGGCATGTGGTGGTATTTTGTAAGGATTGGGGGACTGTGTGTATGTATATGCACAAGCACACACAAACTGCATTGCAGTGTCATTATATATATACACATCTATTATTAATACATATATTGTATATTATAAATATACAATACATGTATTATTTAGATGTTATTATATAATAGTAATACAATAATAAGCATACACACACAAGTCTGCATTGCAGGTGTCATATACAAGTCCAAAGTTATATATATGCTTTGCCAAGAAAAGTTGGACCAAATGATCCTTGAGGTCCCTTCCAACCTGGGATTCTGTGATTGAACTGTGATTGATTGATATATATATATAAAAATCTACTAGAATAATATATACAATGTAACGGAATATTATATATACAAGTAAATCTGCATTGCAGATGTCATGTAGAAGCCCACAATAGTATCTATGTTACGATAATATCTCTCTCTTATGGTAGTATACATAATTATATATGCACGTGAAAAGATCTGTTTTGCAGGTGTCATATAGAAGCTCCAAGTAATTAATCAAGTAAAACCCCACTTTGTTTTCTGGGTTATGGTTTGGCACGGAGCTTAGCATCCTTCTTGTCAAAACCCTTATTTTCACTTAATTCTCAAGCTGCAGAAGAGCACGTGAGCTAATACGAGTAAACCCTTTCTGCTGTGGAAAAGCATCTCTGTGATGGATGCTTAAAATAGTTCAGGGAGTAGCCAGCAATGGAAATCTGTCCAGTATTTCAATTATTGCATCTGCTCATGGAAAGGTGAGGTGTGTCGGTTATCTCTTGTGGGTGCAAATGGCTCTGTTGAATAACTGCAGATGCTTCTCCAGTACGTAGGTATGTCACTGTTAGCTGAAAGGCTGTCAAATCTAACTTAAAATTGTATGTATTAAATCAGTTTTAAAGGCATTTTAGTGAATCCCCCAAACCAGCAGCTGGTCAGTACGGGGATGATGATGATGTATATTTCCCTGCGTGGTCCTCAGAACAGTGCTGTCCATGTATCTCCAAACCTGGCCTGGGCAGTGATTTCTGTGTGGCACATACAGCACAGTAAGGCTCATTTCCCGCCCTTGCTTTTCTTTTCCTCAGATTGAATCAAATAATCACCTTCTCCTGTTTCTTGTCTGAATTGCCACTGTATGTTTTTAAATCACAATACTGTATTGCCAGAAGCTTTAGATTAGCATTAAAGGGGGAAAAATAATACTGTGGAGAGAGCAAAGGCCTTCAAAGACTTGCTTGTGAGGTATGCCTATGGTAGGTCATCTGCCATTTCAGTTGCCCATGCATCTGGCCAATCAATGCTTAAATCACCTGTGATGAAATCCTTGTGTTTGCATCATGTGGGTGCTTAAAATGTTAAATAACTCCAGTCCTGCTGCTCCATGTATGCCCCAAATCACAGAAATGAGGGTGCCTGTTTAATTTTACCAGTGATGCACGCAGTGATATTTCCTAAACTGCCTCGTGTGCAGGTACACAAACTTCTTTTTTTAATGTTCTCAGTACAAGTGGGCATCCAAGAGCTGCTAAACCTGGTTTAATCCTGCGCCTGGGCTGCCTCAGGAGGGATTATGGCCCCTGGTATTGGCATTAACGCTGCAAGACAGGAGCGAAGCTTTCCAAAGTGCTTACACGGCACAAAGAAACTTTGCTGAAGCCTTTTGACTCAGGCACTGCTTTCTCCTCTGGGCTGCGAGCGGGAGAACTGTGGCTTCTAGAATTACATCACAATTAGGATATTTGTAATAATAGAGATGCAATATAAATAGTCTCATGGCAGAAGGGAAATAGACGGGTAATGAATGGGTGCGACCTGCCTGTTGCTGTCTTGGTTTTGCTTTCTGGCTCGTGCAGCCTTCCCTCTGTACAACATCTGGTTTTCATCTGCTACAGGAAAGCCAAATAATTTCAATAAAACTAGGAGAAAACATAATGCTTTAACTTCCCCCCCCCCCCCCCCCCCCCCGCCATGTACAGATGTTAGCCTGGGTTTCAAGCAGGGCTGTTAATGAATTTGGTCAGCCTGGGTTATTGTCAGCGTGGATGCTGACTTGGATGGTTGAGTAAATGCATCAGCTGATGGACAATGCAATTAGAGCTTCACGAGGTCTGAAGTGATAAATAATGTGTGCTGAGCTTGCTCTGAGTTCTGGTGCCTCCCCCAGCTGATGTCCCAGGGGAATGCTGAAGCACGGAGGAGATCCTGCTGGTCAGAACAGCCTTGTTCCAGCAGGACCAGCTGCCTTTGCTCGAGCATTAAGCATGCAGCAGTAGCAGCACTGCATTAGCATGTGACAGAGGTACATGGCCCAAATGGTCAAATACCAGATATATTGATACAAAATGAAATATGTAATATGTACATGAGGCATATTAATAGAAAATACACATATAACATGAGATGTATAAATATAATGTATATTTCTATGAGATGCATGAAAATGAAAGACATGTATTATTTTCTTTGTATCTGTCCCTCTAAGTCTGACCAAAGTTGTCATTTAGGCTAACTTGAAGGTTTAGATGTAGCGGGGGTCAGTGTCTGCTCAATCTCCAGCACATTAGCAGCCCCCCTGACCAAGTTTTTAAATTGTACTTTATTGATCTCAGGCTTTTAAAGAAGCCCAGAAGCTCTTATTGAGGGCTTGGTGGTGTGCAGATGGAGTATAGGTCTTGCTACAAGCAATATTGGCCTGAGCAATGGGGTATTCCAGGAGTAGTTAGCAATTCCTTTCTCCATTTAGACCTCAGAACTCATCAGCTCCTGCCCCCACTGGGCTTTTATTGCTTTGAAAGCTTTGTTGAGGTATAATTATGAGAAAGCAAAAGATTGGAAGACATGGACTAGTGGAAAGCATCCCTGCCAATGGCAGGGGGTTGGAACTGGATGATCGTAGGGTCCCTTTCAACCCAAACCAGTCTGGGATTCTATGCTTTCTGGTTTTCTGTATTAAGCACATCTTGACAAGAGAAATGTAGCTAGGAGAGGGAGCTTCTTGAATAACTAGGTCACCTTACCTGCTAGCTTGAGGCATAAAGGATCTGTGTGAGTCTATAGGAGCCAGAAGTTTGCATTTTTACTTTAATGGTTGTAATTTTAAAATTGCTGTATGGTTATCATGATGAAAGATGTGAACTCATTTTTCCAAAGGGTTTATTGAAGTTTCTAGCTTTCAACTGGAAATTCATAAAGTAAAAGATGTTTGAGCTTCCTGTTAAGGAAAAACGCAGATAGGTTGTAGTTAACTTTTAAGTAAGAAGTAAAATAGGTTTGAGCTTACTATTTTTATTTATTTATTTATTTAAATTTTCTATTTGGAGAAAAACTCTTGCATTTCCATCTAGTTACAGAACCACAAACTGGCTTGGCTTGGAAGGGACCTTAAAGCTTCTTCTCATTATTGCTTCTAGCCTGAGAAATACTTGTTTGAAACGTGGAGCTCACCACCTGATAAAACCCAGCAACCCGAATCGCACTGCTAAAACCCTACCACTTGCACATATCTCCCCCAGCTTTCAGTTTCCATGAGGAGCCCTAAAAGCCACCTCCATGCAGCGGAGCCCACGACACCTGAACAGGCACCTAAATAAGGACCAAAGCCAAAACTCATCAGCTACATTTCAATTCCTGCAAAGTAAACCAGCATTTATGTGAATCCTTCAAGCCTCTGTTCTGCATGGGCAAGCAACAATACTGAATATCTACTTCAGAGCAAGTAAACACGAGTTCAAGTGCTAACACCTTGTTCTTCAATTCTCTTGGTCGTGGCTCATGTTCCACTCAGCCTAATGAAACCATCAATGCTTTTACGGTAAAAAGCACAAACCACAGAGTATTTATAGTGTTGGTGCTGCAGTGCTTGAGGAGAGCTCTCACCGTGCCTGACCTGCAACCCCAAACTGCCTTTAAACACCGACCTTTAAAAGCTTTGAGATTTTTCTCTTACATTATTCTTTTCTTCTTTGTGCTGCTGGAGCACATTGCAGAGCCAACCCCCTATTTTCCATTGCATAGAATCATAGAATGAATCCCAGACTGGTTTGGGTTGGAAGGAACCCTAAAGCTCCTCCAGCTCCAATCCCTGCCACGGGCAGGAACACCTTCCACTGGAGCAGCTTGCTCCAAGCCCCTGTGTCCAACCTGGCCTTGAACACTGCCAGGGATGGGGCAGCCACAGCTTCTCTGGGCACCCTGTGCCAGCGCCTCAGCACCCTCCCAGGGCAGAACTTTTGCCTAACACCCAATCTAAATCTCCAAACAAATGTACCAACTGTTGCATTTATGAAGGTTAAAACACTGCTCATAATCTTTGGAGGGTTTTTTTGTTACAGGTAGTTTATGCCAACCAAAAATGTCCCACCTTTGTAAAACATTTGCACTAAACCTCCCTGGCCATTGTAACACTGGGACTATTTGAGGACAGCAGTTCTCCCCTCCCTGCTGAATCCAGTCACTATCCTGGGATGGAGCATTAACCAATGCATCTTTCACAGCACGTAGTCTTAAAATACAGGGCCAGTTAAGACCACCTGACTTTGTGCATTTAGAGTTCACATTCCCTAATACAAATATGGGAGAAAAATGACTTTTTCATGGAAGAGCACTGATCTGGAGAAGGTTTGGGGTTCAATTTACTTGAATAAAAGTGCCAGTGTATGTAATGGGAATAAAGAGCACCAATAAATACACTTACAGAGTAAGCTAACCTAGCTAAAGCACTACAAAAGTCATTACAACACACAGTCATTTGGGAGATTTCAAGCTCTGCTGATGCAGATGCTCTATCAGCTACGTAAGAAAGAGGATTTAGCATCTGCATTCCTGGCAAATGCTTCAATGTTGGCAGAATATTCCTCCATTTCCGATCCTGAAGCAGGGGATCAGACCATTTCAGCTTCTTCCCTTTAAGCAACACTCTGGAAAACAAAGGAATTACCACGTAACCACAATGCAACAAGACAAAACCCCAAAACCAAACCAAAACCTCGTGCCTAAGTCCTCTTCCCGAACAGGGAGAGTTTTCCTACTCAAGTGCCGTAACAGGGAATAAAATCCAGCTCAGCTGGCAGACAGTCATAGGCAAATGCCAGTACGGATGGGTCCTGGAAAGAGAGGCTGCCAAATCCCTGAGCTCTGGCTCACATCCCTGCTCCTCTGCTCATCTATTTATTCTTTGACACGAAGGGTGGACAGTCCTGGGAAGAGCAGCCAAAGGCACGAGTTTTCCAGCAAACTCGCACATGGATGTGTGCCAGCAAACACAGTGGTGGAAAAACAAACTCTTCAGCCTGGGTTCAGCTTGGGATTTCCAGAAGTATCCCAAAATGAAGCTGGGAAGCTCGGTGTTATTACACTGCCTCTCCAACCCAGTGTTTATATTCTGCAGCTAAAGCACAAACTTCACTACGTCAAATGGAGATAGCGGGTGTCTGACAGGCCCCAGGACTGAGCAGAATCTCTTTCACCAGTGCTTCAAATGCTGTTTTCATACCAATAGAGCAATAAAATCATCCCAGAGCAATAAAATGACCAGTTGAAAACAACTCATGGCTTAAGGAGGAGACTTTATGCTCCCCCAGCAGGCAAAACAAGTGCCTTAAATGAGCACTACAGCAGAATCAAAACAGCAGTCATAGAACATTGACTGATAAAAAATACCCTTAATCATAGAATCCCAGACTGGTTTGGGTTAGAAGGGGCCTTAAAGCTCATCCAGTCCCAACCCCTGCCACAGACAGGGACACCTTCCATTAGAGCAGGGTGCTCCAAGCCCCTGTGTCCAACCTGGCCTTGAACACTGCCAGCGATGGGGCAGCCACAGCTTCTCTGGGCACCCTGTGCCAGCACCTCAGCACCCTCACAGGGAACAGCTTCTGCCTAATACATCTCAAAGAATCACACCTCTTAAGGCACAGCGTTAATATAGATTTAAAGTGATTATCAAATAGGTTATATTATATATTACCCCACTAAGTCATCCCATGGTTACCTCCCTTTGCACACTTCATTTTGCAGAGCTATCTGAAGCACAGTGATGCCTCACAAACCACGAAGCTGCAATTAAATTTCTCTGTAACTGCTAGAAATAACCCCACGGTGTGATGGAACCACAGCTCAATTCCCGTCCTTTAAAGAAAGTCCCATTGCAAATATGTCCCTTGGGCCGAGCAGATGACAACATGCAGCACCAGGGTCGCCCTTTGTCTCAAGGTTGAGGCTTCTGAGTCTTCAAAGCTCTTGAACACTTGCGTCTCAGCTCGTGAAGTCACTGTTAAAGAAAATTACTTCTCCATTTCCAAAGCCAGACAAGCATAGAAGCACAGAATGGTATGGGTTGGAAGAGACCTTAAAGCTCAGGGTAGCTCAGGCCTCAGCACCCTCCCAGGGAACAGCTTCTGCCTAAGAGCTCATCTCAGTCTCCCCTCTGGCAGGTTAAAGCCATTCCCCTGTCCTGTCCCTCCATCCCTTGTCCAAAGCCCCTCTCCAGGTTTCCTGCAGCCCCTTTAGGCACTGGAGCTGCTCTAAGGTCTCCCCTTCAGCAGCCTTCTCTTCTCCAGGCTGCCCCAGCCCAGCTCTCTCAGCCTGGCTCCAGAGCAGTGCTGCTCCAGCCCTCGCAGCATCTCCATGGCCTCCTCTGGCCTCGCTCCAGCAGCTCCACGTCCCTCTTGTGCTGCTGCCCCAGAGCTGGATGAGGACTGCGGGGGGGTCTCCCCAGAGCACAGCAGAGGGGCAGGATCCCCTCCCTGAGCTGCTGCTCACACTCTGGGGGTGCAGCTCAGGTTGGTTTTCCATGTTTCATCTATGTGTTTCAGTACTCTGCAAAAGATGGGGTAAAATGCTGCCTCTGAAGCATCTCCCATAACTTTTTAGTGCATTGAGCATTACAGACAACTGTAGAAAGGCTGTCCTCGCCCACAGCTTCATGTACTTCCAAAATTAATATGGTTTGTGTCTTTTTGGCCAGAAGCACGTTGGTCTTGGAAGTGTTGATATTTCAGATGATGCAACACACAACATGCCAAACCAAAAACTATTTTTTAGGACATAATTTCATTATGTAAAAACATCCATGCAGGAGACAACATTCTCTTAGGATAACGTTGTAGGACAGCACATTCTGTGGTACACAAGCTCCCATCTCCACTGTTGCTTTTTGACATCTCTAGCAGCACTCAGAGGCGCTTGCTGAAGCTGGGAGTCCCTTGTTTGAAGAGCTGGTGGTGACAGGTTGCTGATGGCTCACCTAAGTGTGGGCTGCCGCTTTTGCTGCAACACTGCTTGCTTGGGATGGTGGAGCTGTGGACCATCAGCCAGAGTGCAGGTGTAGAAACAAGCCATGAATGTTTGGGGAGATCTAGAAGATGAGCGCCTCTAACACAACGTCAACCTCAGCTAGAGCCAGGAGCCGCTGCTCAGCATAGAAGCTAAACATCACCCATCAGCAAGAGTCTCATCCCTTGGAGAGGCAGCTCCCCGGGAGGTTCCCTCCCCTCCTCGCCAACCATCAGCCTCTAATTTAGGGAGAGGGATCTGTTCTGGTGTGCAATGCTTGGACACACTCCAGCCCCTGGAGGCGGCCTCTCAAAGTCCCTTCAAGACCCTATTTTCTTCCTTTTTTCCATACACAGGGCCATAAATGTTGAGAGACAAAGTCTGAACTTCCCACTGCACACTTGGACAGCCCAAGAAACGCTAAAACACACTGAACCATTCACTGCTCTGGCCTGGTACAAGTTTTCCTGCAGCTTGTCCCCAAGATCAATGGCACAAACCGAAAGGCAAGAGAAAGTGTCTCCATTGTAACACCTCCCATCTGGAACCTCTTCCCAGAGGCACGGAGCCCTCATGTATATTTTACACACATATTTTTTCCTGCTTTTCCCAAGAGAAATATGTGCAATGAAGAAAAACAAAAACACGTTAGCAGCAACAAAAACATACCACTGTAACACGAGAGCCGGCTTGGCTTCTGCCTCTGTTATCCTTCCTCTTAGACCTCAGCTACTTTCTACTAGCTGCAGACAAAAACAATACACACCCTCCCCTCCGAAAACCAAAACCCTATCAGAGCTCTCCCATTAAATCAACACCATCAACCCCACACTTATTATCTGCCATGTGAAATACAGCACGAGTTAAAGCCAAGATTAAACATGCACACACACGTCTCCAGCCTTTCCCTGCTCTTCTGGGGGATTCTAGAAATAATCTGCAACTCTTCTCGATGCAATTCCACAATTTCAAGTGCTATTTAGCTGCAGCATCAGATTTCCATGCATCGGACCCAGTCAGGATCACTCACAGCACAGCAGCTCAGCCAGGCTCATGTTTTCCAGTGCTTGCAATGTTTCAGTAGCAGTAGGCAGCTTGGGATACCAGACCGATCCAGTTCAAGTGGTGAAATGAGAGCTTAAAAATGCTTATTATTAAGTATGGGGATGGAGCACAGCACCTGCAGGAGCCAGATCACTGAAAGAACTAATGATCTCATTGGATTGATGCATAGCATGGAAAAGAGTGACTATCAGCAACCAGAATATTTGACAAGTGCCAGGAAAAAGCACTGATTCTTTTCAGGAGGTGAAAAAGAAGTCTCAAAAATCAACATATTCCTATCAGATATTTGTCTTGGGAGAGGAGGCAAGGGCTAAAATGTGTATTTTCAGCCATTAGGTAAAGCAAAACAGGACTATTTGCTTGTCACCTTTCCAAAGGTATTAAATGGGCGTATATTGGAGTCATGATGGAGAGGGTTTCTATGAACTGAAAAGGTTGCAAAGCTATGGGTAAACGTGACACTGAACCATCACTACCTCCAGATCAAGGACCAGCTACCACATGAGCATGGAACAGCCCATGTCCCATGGCACAATGCTGTAATTCAGCTTCTCATGCAAGAGGTCTCCAAGCAGAGAATGAGCTCCCACTGCAAAGCCCACTCTGCCAAAATCTCCTGTTGGGGCCTATGCAGTGCTCTTCAACACTGGCAAAGCAGCTATTTCTGAGAACACTGCTTTGGTTTTAAAAGAAAAGAAAATCCAACCAAAGAGAAAGCCCTGCATTAATATAATTATGGAAATGCAGTGAGATTTTGTACTCCAACTTTCCACACACCAGAGAATGTTGTGCAAAACTAATGCCAATATTTTTAGAATAGTAGAACCATAGAAACACAGAATGGTTTGGGTTCGAAGGGACATCTCAGTCTCCTCTCTGGCAGGTTAAAGCCATTCCCCTGTCCTGTCCCTCCAGGCCCTTGTCCAAAGCCCCTCTCCAGGTTTCCTGCAGCCCCTTTAGGCACTGGAGCTGCTCTAAGGTCTCCCCTTCAGGAGCCTTCTCTTCTCCAGGCTGCCCCAGCCCAGCTCTCTCAGCCTGGCTCCAGAGCAGAGCTGCTCCAGCCCTCGCAGCATCTCCGTGGCCTCCTCTGGCCTCGCTCCAGCAGCTCCACGTCCCTCTTGTGCTGTTGCCCCAGAGCTGGATCAGGACTATTCAATTGCCACCCTGCAGCCTCATGAACCCTCTCAATTGCATCGGTCTGAAGATATTTGGCTGCCTCCATCACTGTGTAATGAAACAAACAGTGTACAACTCCCCTTGTAAGAACCCTGCAAGCTCTCCAACAGTTTAGACCAGCATTTCTTCTTCCAAGCTTTGCAGGATCACTACAGTGCGTTTAAACCTTGCGGTAATTCTTCTGTTACTAATATATTGTAAATAAATAAACAAAACCCACAACCTGATGCTGGTATCATTGTAGCTGCGTTGGGATACAGAGAGAGGGGAGACCCTTTGTAGGCAGCTGTAATATTATCTTTAACCAGATGAACTGGAATAGCTGGAAAACCCGAGAAGCTTTCGAGTACACATCTTCTGCCAGGCTGAGCCAAACTGCAAAGTACAAATACAGAGTATTCTTTCCCAACTTTAGCAAGAGATTCATCAGATGAACCCAATGAACTGATCCAATGTGAAAAAAGGATCTTTAAACAGAGAAGCGAAAGGAAGTGAATAAGGAAGGGAAACACAAGCACTCCCTGTGCTGAGCACAATATATCATTTATAACAGACACAAAAACACATTTTCAGTTATTATTTGGAAGCAGGTGCTGACCTAAAGTGCAGCAACACATCAGAATGAAGAGTGAGGCATTACTAATGATGTTTGGTTGGTAAAAAGTAAGTGAGAAGCAGCATTTGCAAGGAAAGAAGCTGATGGTATCGCTGCACTTGCTCCTGGAGCAGGGATATGGCTGCCCCATCCCTGGTAGCGTCCAAGGCCAGGCTGGACTGGGCTTGGAGCTACCTGCTTTAGTGGAAGGTGTCCCTGCCTGTGGCAGGGGGGTGGAACTGGAAGATCTTTAATGTCCCTTCAACCAAAACCAGTCTGGGATTCTATGACAGAGCACCAGAGCATTCCTCCCTGCAGGACTGAGGGCAGAAGAGTGATGCCCAAAGGAGCAACTCCAGCTCTCCAGCTACAGCCCTTAGATGATGAACAGAGCTTCCAAAGGGCAAAGGTGACTTCAAGATGTCTGATCCGAACCCTGATTTTTGTGTTGATAAAAGCCAAGGACACATCAAAACATGGAGTTTTGATGTCTTGGATCTCCCTTCAATTAAGACAGAACCAGTTTATATGCTTTAAATCAAACTCAGCAGAGCACATCTATGTGGAGGTATCAGTCTAAGTGGGAAAAAAAAGCTGGAGTGTACCTTAGATCCCGATTCTCACTTTCTCCATCACAAATTATCCTTTCCCAAAACCTTTACTCTATATACATACAGCTATAAAGTCACCACCAACAGACAGTAAACAGATAGTATCTGTTTACTTTCATTACACACCTCCCAGATGGGAAGCTGCTAAGAACACCATGGAAAGGACCACTCCAGCAATGTAGCACAGTCAAAATGACTCAGCACGTATGGGCTGGAGCAATTTGGAAAGGTTTTATGGGGAGAGAGCTGAAAGATCTCTCCCTTAAAGAACACATCATCCTCAAAGTGGTAGCTAAGGAGGGTTTGTTTGCATCTTTAAAGAGAGGGTATTTTATTCCTTTAATGACTTTAATCATCAAGTAAAACACTACATTAAAAAACTAAAGTCATGTGAAACACGCTTTTCTTTTCTAAATAGCTCTGCCTGCAGTGCAGGAGGAGGAGGAAGGATGGAAAAGGAAGCTTAAAAATCTGACAGAAAGGAAAAATACAGAAAGAAACCTTTCTTTCTTTCGCTGAGCCCATCCTCTTGTTTGTAAGCCCCCAAGAGAACAGCAGCACGATTGTCCTACCTCGTGCTGGCCAGATTTCAGCAGGAAGGCTTTGGTCACCCGGCCTCTGGCATCTGAGATGTGAGGCTCTTGCCCTGCTCATCTCTCCTTTTTCTGCTCTTTCTTCCTGTCTCTCTGCTTGGATGACATCCAGGTGGATGGGAGCTACTGAAAATTCCTCATCTGCCTTTTCTAAAGTCACTATAATTAAAATCCAGGCAGAAAATAAAACAAAGCATGGGAAAAAATATCCCACGCTATTAGGGACTGTACAAAAAAGGGTGGGAAAAGGTGGAATTAGTGCTAAGGAGCTCCAAAATCAAAGACTGAAGATAAGCAACACTGAGCACCAATATCACCCTAAGAGGTCCCCATCTGTATTCTGCAGCTCCCTGGGACACGTGGTATAAATACATGGGGAATCCTACTCCTGACCAGATCAAGACCCTAAGCCAGCCTAAAACCATATGGTAGAAGTGGGTTTGGGATTATCACTCCATTTGCAATTCTTCCAGTGCCACTTTAGCGAACAAATGCTTCAAAGGTAACACTTGCAATAGGTAATAAGAGGTCAGAATGTCTCCACATTGAATGAGCAACACGTTTAAGCACCAACACTGAGCTGTTCACCTTTTGCATCCTCTTAAACAAGTCCCCAGCCCTGCTTCAGAGCAGGATGCACAAAATTAAATTAGAACCTATCTCATTTGATGGCAAGGAATAGATAGGATGGCAAGGAATAGATAGGATGGCACTGAAACACAGAACACCTAAATAAAGTAACTCCTTTTGAACAATTGCAAGCTCCCAACCCCAGTCACACAGCCCTGTCTGAAGAACCTTTGCTCCTCAGCACAATGAAATGTGGATCCGGCAGTCGGGGGCGAAGTCAGATCAAATGTGTGTTGAGTCAAGTCAGTTTGTAGAGGGCCTACAAGGATGCTGGAGAGGGACTCTTCCTAAGGGACTGGAGTGGTAGGACAAAGGATGTTGGGTTCAAACTTAAAAAGGGGATAGATGTAAGGAAGTTCTGCCCTGTGAGGGTGCTGAGGCGCTGGCACAGGGTGCCCAGAGAAGCTGTGGCTGCCCCATCCCTGGCAGTGTTCAAGGCCAGGCTGGACACAGGGGCTTGGAGCAAGCTGCTCCAGTGGAAGGTGTCCCTGCCCGTGGCAGGGATTGGAGCTGGAGGAGCTTTAGGGTTCCTTCCAACCCAAACCAGTCTGGGATTCATTCTATGATTCTATGCAATGGAAAATAGGGGGTTGGCTCTGCAATGTGCTCCAGCAGCACAAAGAAGAAAAGAATAATGTAAGAGAAAAATCTCAAAGCTTTTAAAGGTCGGTGTTTAAAGGCAGTTTGGGGTTGCAGGTCAGGCACGGTGAGAGCTCTCCTCAAGCACTGCAGCACCAACACTATAAATACACTGTGGTTTGTGCTTTTTACCGTAAAAGCATTGATGGTTTCATTAGGCTGAGTGGAACATGAGCCACAACCAAGAGAATTGAAGAACAAGGTGTTAGCGCTTGAACTCGTGTTTACTTGCTCTGAAGTAGATATTCAGTATTGTTGCTTGCCCATGCAGAACAGAGGCTTGAAGGATTCACATAAATGCTGGTTTACTTTGCAGGAATTGAAATGTAGCTGATGAGTTTTGGCTTTGGTCCTTATTTAGGTGCCTGTTCAGGTGTCGTGGGCTCCGCTGCATGGAGGTGGCTTTTAGGGCTCCTCATGGAAACTGAAAGCTGGGGGAGATATGTGCAAGTGGTAGGGTTTTAGCAGTGCGATTCGGGTTGCTGGGTTTTATCAGGTGGTGAGCTCCACGTTTCAAACAAGTGTTTCTCAGGCTAGAAGCAATAATGAGAAGGGATTTAGCAAGGCTCTGGCTTAAGTAGCCTAGATGCATTTTATATCCTGGCCATAAGTCAATATATTTCTGTTAGAAACCAATGTAACAGGTCAAAAAGAAGTCATCGGAGCTTGGTTGCAGGTTGAATGAAAGCAAGCAAAAATGAACCTTACTGTCCAGGTGTTTAAGTTTCAATATGCAGAAAAGGATTTGTAAATACAGAGAATAACTTTAAAAGTCAGAGAAAGCCCCGGTCACAGATTTAACCTGCCAGAGGGGAGACTGAGATGAGCTCTGAGGCAGAAGCTGTTCCCTGTGAGGGTGCCCAGAGAAGCTGGGGCTGCCCCATCCCTGCAGTGTTCAAGGGCAGGTTGGACACAGGGGCTTGGAGCAAGCTGCTCTAGCGGAAGGTGTCCCTGCCCATGGCAGGGGTTGGAGCTGGAGGAGCTTTAAGGTCCCTTCAACCCAAACCAGGCTGGGATTCTATGAAAATTACAAAATTTCAGCATGCTATTTTTTTTCCTTGTCTTTATTTTTTCTTTCTCTTGGAATGAAGATATTTGTGAGTTATTATTTATTTTTCAGTCATAACATATAGAATATTGGGTTGAAATTGCCTTCAAATCTGGACGTAAATTGGAGGTGATGTTTAGACCCAGCACTCTTGTGGAAGCCTGCGCTATAGGTGAAGCATGTAATGCACATCTGTCTTAGTCTTTGCTGTTACATCCTTTGTGTCATGTCCATCTAACTGTGGCTCTGGCCTCGTTCTGATGTTGTTTGATGGTAAATAGACTTCCTGTGGTGTTTTCTTTAGTGCATTCGCTGCACGTTAGTGCTTGTGCATCGTGTGGACCCTGCACCCATCTTGTTTCTTCTCCAGCCCCTCTAAATGCAAAGGTTTGAATGCACAAATATTCTTTTTGGTTTCCTAAGTTCAGATGAGAGTTTGGTTTCCCTGGCTGACGCTTTGAGTTTTCCACCTTGCTTATCCAGTTACAAGTCATTCATGCTTTATGAATGCATTTGATTCATGAATTCCAGTATTCGCAGTGATCCAGGGAATACGAGTCCTCCAGAGGGGTCTCTTCCCTGATATTAACCTATTTCTTGGCCCAAGCATAAATGAGCATGGCTAAATGTTGCTCCCAGTCCTTTCAGTGCCCCACGATGGAATGTAACTATGAACATATCTATTCTGCTGTGGCATAGCCTGTATTGCAATTTAAACAGTTGACTTGGCTCAGATATATTCATGGTTTGGCTTTCTAAACAAAGTTAATTTACATTTCAAGTATATAAGAAACCACTTAAAACCACATTTATTAATATGTTTCTCTTTCTATATAGCAAAGATAAAATAATAGTGTGTTTATTTTTCCCTCAAAGGGTGGTGGTGAGTGTTAGAGGCTCAGTTGAGAAGGGCAGGGCTGGGGACCTTTAATATGCCAGCAAGAGCACATCGTTCCACTGGTCCTTTCTGCACTAGTGTTAGTAACCGCAGAAACTGTTATCCCGTAGGGGAATGCAGCTGTTATTCTATAGGGGAATGACATTCAGTTAGGATCATCTCTCTAACAGCATCTTTTTGCCATTGCCATATCAGAGCAAGTCACTGTGGTGTCTTCCTAGGTCACAAAATGATTTGAGTTAGAAGGGCCTTTAAAGCTCATCCAGTTCCAGCCCCCTGCCATGGGGAGGGACACCTTCCCCTAGAACATGTCACTCCAAGCCCTGTTCAACCTGGTCTTGAGCACTGCCAGGGATGGGGCAGCCACTGGGGTTTGGGAAATAACCTTATTTCAAGAAAGACATTAAAATAATCCTTATTTTAGTGGCTGTAATCTGTAATGAATCCAGGTTGCATTCATATTCAGTACAAGATGAAGAGACCACAAGTCTTTGGGATCAGGCAAGGAAGAACGTGAACTATTTAGCCGTGAAACTGTTAATTTCATTTTTTCCCTTTCGTCCACGATAAGCATCTCTTTGTGCAGGAGGTTTGTAGGAGGCAGCAGGAATGGAGCTGCTCATTGCTCTGCCTTCTCTAAATCATTGAATCCCCAGTGGCGGGTCCAGAGGGATGCTCGGCTCCTACAGAGGAACGTATTGAATTTTGTTGCCTTCAAAACGTTGAGCCTTGGCCAGGAAAAGCTTTGGTCTCCCCGAGAATTTTAGGAATGCTGTTACAGAGTTTTGTCCGTTGAGCCGCTCCGCAGCTTTGAATCAATGAGTCAGGAGAGGGAAACAGTACCAACAGAAGATAATTTGTTTTAGGAAAGCAGTTATAACTCATTTTGTGTTTTCTGAAGCTGAACCATTGTGTTATGCCCTGGTTGCAGGAGGACGTGGTGTCTTCTTCGAGTATGTATAGATTAGGCATGCAGAAATGGAATGAATAGCGCTGTTCTTCAGTAGCCCAATAGTTCTGTTAATGGAACATGCTGAGTAAGCCAAATGAAACTGCATTAAGTTGTCTCAAGTTCAACATCGGGCATCTCTTTAGCTACTGGTTGGCCCGTCACCAGCGTGTCTTTGCCATAGAGGCAGCCTTAAGTTTTAACAAGCTGTGATCCAAAGAGCTTTCTCATTTACATCAGCAATAAAGAATGCCTGAAAGAGGGATATTATGGGTTATGATTTCTGTAGGCGTTTGGGTTATAAAATATAATGCGGCCTGGCATGTTAATCCAGAAAAAAGTTCATCAAAGAAAGACAACTCTTGCATTTCCCACTCCTATGTTTGAAATGTTTTCTCCTGACTCTAGATGTTACTTGTTACAGAGTAAAAAAGGTTTATTCTTGGGTAAGGCTCTTCCCGAAGCTAATCCTAAGAAATAGATCTTATTTCTCTACCTGAGCTATTACTTAAGGTATAAGCACAGGGATCCAAAACAGAAAATCCTTTTAATATTGCTTTTGGCTTCAATTCTGTATTAAATTATACAAAAAGGTGATGAAAATAGGGCCTCCTTCTGTTTGGTATGCTCAAGTTCATGATGCTGCTGGCTTGTTTGTTCTCAAGTGAGTAACATTAATTAGGTATATAGAAACTTTATCATATTGGCGTAACATGATGTCTTGGATTAGAGTGGAACCTATCGCTGGGAAATGCTTGTAACATAATTAATATAATTGAAAACTTACATCTAAATATCTCTGTAAATATATAGAGTTATGGAGCTTGAATATCAACATATTCTGCTTTTTGCTGTGTTTCTGCTTGCTGAGATATCTGAAGGATGATATGTAAAAATGTTAATCATAGTGTCATAGAACCACAGAATGGTTTGGGTTGAAGGGACCTTAAGGCTCATCCAACCTCCTGCCTAAGATCTAATACAACTTCTGCCTAAGACCTCACCTCAATCTACTCACTTCAAGCTTGAAGCCATTACCCAATAAATAAAATAGCGTTCTGAATTTTATTGCAAAAATGCCTATTTCTGGGGGCAGGATGCCAGGATTTTCCTCGTTGGGAGAGTTTTAGGGGCTTGAATGGTCACCCAGAGGTGTGGGCATCTTTGACACCCTCTGGAGCGTGAGGTAAAGGTGAGGTGCTAGGTGTGGGGAGGTTTTTTGGGAGGAATAAGCAAAAACCAAGTGTGAGCAGCCTGAAAAGAAGTGAAAGCCCTGCAGGGGAGCGTTCCTAAGCTGTGTCTGAAATCATCTTTCAAATATAATCTGCTTGCTCGGCAGGTTTCGGCTATCCCAGAACTTGTTTTAGTCAACTGAAGTGAATTCATATGCAACAGCCTGAGTTTAAACAAATCCCTGTATTCAAATAGGGGGAAAAAACCACACTGTTATTCTGGTAGCAAACTTCCTTTGGTCCTTAAATCATTAAATCTAACCAGATTGCTAACTAAATGTGCTTGGGAAGATAAAAGGAGGCAGGAGAGCGCCCACCACGCAGGTTCCGAAGGTGTCAAATGCCAAATGTCAAACCTTCTCGCCAAGGTTTCACTGAATTTACCCTTTCTTTTTTGCAATTAATTGCAAAGTTAAATCTGAAAAGGTAATTTGAAAAGCTCCAGATTATAGATGTAAAGCTCTTTTTAATCTTTTCTAATAAATAGCTGAGTAGGGAATAAACCAGTTGGGAGCTCAAATCTGAGCTCTAATATTAAGCCTCAGCACAAAATGTCCGTACACAAACAGCACTTAGAAATTATCTTGTGTATAATTACGTGAAATAAGTTTGGCTGAGAAGAAAAGGTGAATGATTCTCAAAACTGGTTTATAAATGAAACATTAATTGGAGCTGTCAGCTTGACGGATCCTGTCACTGTGGGCTGGATTATTATTAGAGTCATTTGGGCACAATTGAAAACACCGGTTTTCAAAGGAGCTGAGCGTCGGTTCTTACAGGTTCCCAATAGCTCTTCAGAGATTTCTTTCAAATGGCAATAAATGACTCCTTATATGAGGTGCCTCGCTGAGGCAGGGGTTTAATAAAAGCTTTGCATAATAATGACTTAAAAGCATTTTGATTTGGGAAAAGCAACAGCAGCAAATCGAAATGGCAGTGTCTGAAATGCTGAAAATACCCTGGGTTATGCTGGTGCAATATATGACATTGTCTAACATCTGAGTAGCCTTCAAAGCATTTTTTCCCTCTTAATTCCGTATATAATTAAAAAGCAGCTTCCTCTAGCTCATTAAGATTGAGAATCTTGTCGGAGCACTGTACTTTTCTGTTTATTTAAATGAATAAAGCACAGCCTTAATGCAGCCTATAATAACTTCTACTACTAAATCTCTCTTGTACAGCTAACACTTTATTTTTAAACAGCGTTTATCTGCCCTTCATGAATACCAAACTGGAAATGAATATGGTCCCCATAAGCTCATCATAGTATTTTATAGAGCATTCAACTGACTTTCGCCATATGCTTTTCATTAAATCTACACTGATAGCAAAGCCCCAAAGTTGAGTTTGCTGGTGATGGGAATGTAAATAAGGTCAGGTGGTGGCTTTTCCAGTGTAATGATGGCATCTCCCTCTCTTCACAGGCTTTTGGAAATGCAAAAACAGCCCATAACAACAACTCCAGTCGCTTCGGCAAATTCATCCAAGTGAATTACCAGGAGACGGGCACCGTGCGAGGGTGAGTGGCATCGGGTTGAAGATGCTGTACGTCCTTTTATCTTCACACAGAGCCTGAGCAGGCTGCGGTGGGGGTACACAAAGAAGAAGGTTCATTTTTTGGACCAGTATTTTTTCCCAAAAGGGAGAGCAGGAAAAAAACCCCAAATATTCTTTAGCATATTTAAATCCATTGGTGTGAAAGTGTTGGTGCATCTGAGCTGTGCATTGAGGTGCGAATACACCTGAGCTAGCTTCAAACCTGTTGAGTGCTCCTTAGGATGTCAACTTTATAGTTAAGATGAAATAGAAGTTTTCCTCTTAAGACAGCAGTTAAGGCAGGAAAGAATGCTTTAGCTAGGCGGGGTTAGGGGTCTGGTGCGTATGATGGAAGCAGAGGTGGAGCGAGCTGGCTTTGCTCAGTTCCAGGGGGGATTTAATCTCCAGCTGCCCCGTGGGTGTTATAGAGGCGATGGAGCCTTGATCGCTAATTCCCCATATGCTTCTGTCTCTGCCCTGAAGTCTCTCGTTAAGCCAAGCCTTGAGTAGTTAAGGCCACTTTCCCCCCCATTACAAGCGACGCTTGTCTCCAGTGTGGTTCTCCACAGTTTATCTCAGCATCTCCGCTGCTACCCAAAGCTCAGCGGAAGTGCAGCTGTGACTCAAACCTTCCTGCCCCGGTGGTGGCTGCCACAGAAGTGCTGTGTGGTTGAAGCCTGGCAGTGAAAGCTGCAGCTGGGCTTACCTAAGCCTGGCTTTCTCCTTGGCTTTGACACTTTACAGGGCATCAGGTCGTCGCAAAGGGACTCAAGCTGGCTCTAAATGAGCAAGGCTTCGTTAACTCTGCTTTTTGTCCAGGTTGATTAACTCAGTTGGAAAAACCAAGAGTAGAAGTAGCATTCCAGGGGTTGTGTATGGTTTCTGCAGCTAGCTGGGAGAGCTCTTGCTGGGACTTTGTTGTTCTTTTAGAGAATTGCTTTTAAATCTTTTTCTTTTTCCCCAGCAGAACAGGATCACACAAATTGCTTCCATTAGTTTTTCAAATGAGCTGGGTACTCTGTGTACCTTCCCCATGGTTTCTCCTCCTACATCAAACCTGATGTTCTTTTTCTTTCCTTCTTTTTTCTTCTTCATTTCTGGTGAACAGAACAGTTAAAAGGATAAGCCTCAGGGTTTTCTTAATACTGACTGAAACACAAGGTAACAAGAATCCAACGAATGCCATAACAACGTGTTATCTTTATGCCAGCTCTGTGGAAGTGGCCTCTATACTTGCAAATTGGTGCAGTAGCATTGTATTTGTATACTCTAGTTCATAAATAAAGAGGGATTTCCTTTCTTCTTAAGAGAAAAAAGCACTTTCTTCGTCTTTGCTTGACAGTGTGGTGGGATTGTGCTTTGCTATAAGCTTGAGTGCTGCCCCAACGAAAATAAAGAGACATTTAAAATAACCTGTGAGCTGTTCCTGGCATATGAGACCACAGGTTTTCCCCTTAGTCTTATAAAGATCACACAGATTTTCTTTCTTTTCCTTTTAATTTAGCATAGATTTTAAGCACAACCCAAGTTAATGATCATTTTATATTCTGCATGTAATTTGCTTTGTTAATGTAACTGTAATTTGCAGCCCCAAATCAGGATTTTTCTCTGTTCAGAAGCTGAAAGTAGCAGTTGGATATTTGCTTACAAACCCTATGAATATAATGCCCCAAAACTTGAAGCAAATTTCAACTTAAGAGATATAATAGCCAAGAGCTTTAGTAGCAGCCAGCTCCACCCCATGAAATGAAGGCTTTGAAGATGTCTTGAAAGTTGATGGAGCATGAGCAATGGCTGCAGCAAACCGTGTTCCCATAAAGCTGTCCTAATTTATGATGGCCTCTCCGATGATAAGCGAGCTCTGGAGGAAGGTCTTTGCAACCTCTTCACTCCTCCTAAGATGATCAAAAGCCTCAAGATCTGACACGCTCCGTAAATTGCAGAAGAGCCAGATAGGAGACATTTTAATTAAAAGCAGCACTGCCCTGGCGTAATGGTAACTCTGTGCAGTGGCATGAGGCTGTATCTCAAATAACATGAGCTGGTGCTTTCAAACACGCCGTGCTGAGGAGTTTTGCATCTTGGTGTTTGTATATGAAATTCAGTCTCAGATTTCAGATGATGGTACCTAGGATGCTAAGTACAGGCTTTGTAGCAGGCTTAAATGAGTATTTTACACAACTCTCGAAACTCCTTTTCTTTACTCTTAAAGGTAGGTTTGATGTAACTGACAACAGCAAATACAAAGAAAACGTTTGGAGACATCTACTTTTTTATCCTTCCATTGGTTTTCCTTTTCACCATCCTGTTACAAGAGGGGATAGAAGTTCCTCTTGGAATGTGTGTTCACTATTGCCTTTACAGTAAGCAAGTAGAATTTTACCAAAACAGCATTTTAGTTACATCTACCAAAAGAAAAAAATGAAATTGCTGTGATTTAAATAGTGTTTGGAGCAGATGACTTCCCAAAGACCTTTTCAACCTAAATGAGAGTGATTTTTTAGTGGGGGAGTCTATAATTAAGTGCAGAAACCACAGGGGAAGGCATGAAATGTTGAGGCTGGTGGACGTGATCCAGATTGTCATATAGCAGTGTGCTGAGCTACTACCCAGGGATGGGAGCGGTATGTGGGACACGCTGATGCCTTCTTCATTTATCCGCTCAAAAACCCTGCAATGAGTATATGGTGTGGCTTGGAATTTAAAAACTGGTTCCAGGTTAGGAAGTAGATACAAAAAACCTTCTCTCAGTGAGGAATATCCATAGATTGTTTTCAGCTTCCTCACAGAGAATAAACAAAAACAAACCTTTTTGATGCACATCGTACAGAGGAATAGTATTGCTTTGCTGTCCTTCCTTTACTCCTGCTATGCAGCAAGATCAGCAACCTGTTGGGGGTTGGATATGCCATTTCATAGACTCATAGATTGGTTTAGACCCCCATTGGAAGGGACCTTAAAGCTTATCCATTTCTAACCCCCATGGGCAGGGACCCTTCCACTGGAGCAGCTTGCTCCAAGCCCCTGTGTCCAACCTGCCCTTGAACGCTGCCAGGGATGGGGCAGCCACAGCTTCTCTGGGCACCCTGTGCCAGCGCCTCAGCACCCTCACAGGGAAGAGCTTCTGCCTAAGAGCTCATCTCAATCTCCCCTCTGGCAGGTTAAAGCCATTCCCCTGTCCTGTCCCTCCATCCCTTGTCCAAAGCCCCTCTCCAGGTTTCCTGGAGCCCCTTTAGGCACTGGAGCTGCTCCAAGGTCTCCCCTTCAGGAGCTTTCTCTTCTCCAGGCTGCCCCAGCCCAGCTCTCTCAGCCTGGCTCCAGAGCAGAGCTGCTCCAGCCCTCTGATCCATCTCTCCTACCTCTTCTAGTAGCCTCTCCTATGAGCTGCTGTGAAAGTTGTCACTAATCTGCAGCAGCACAGAGTTTATTTTATTGTACTCTTAAGTGGAAAGAGAGACAATTACTGGGATGTAAGTAATGAACAAGTCTGGAGACTGGTGGAGACACAAGCATAGAGGCGCTTCCCTGTCCTCCCAGGCCCGATGTTCAGTGGGTTTCTTGATTCATACGTGGCTGCTAATGTTATGGCCATGTCACTGGGCATCTGGAGCTGGAAAAGCACAGCTACGTCATCAAAACTCTGGTTTCTAAATCCCTATCATTACTGGTTAGTATTGTTTGGAAGGAAAAACCTGTTGAAGCTTGTTTTAGCTCTGTAAGCTTGAAAAGAAGTATTTAATATATAAATGAAGCATGTTTGTTGTGGAGGCTCTTAGGAGAAAATGTAAACTCTTATCAGGGGCTTTTGCAATTGTTTGTTTTTTAACTGTAGCCACAAGTTTATAACCAGGGGTTTTGTTGGGAAGTGCCTCTTCTGGAAGAGGGAATGGTGACTTGGGGGGGTGATTCTGCAGCTAATTGTGATCCTGCAAACCTCTGCGCCCAGGTCTGTTTCCTGTGTGCAGATGCTTGGTCTGCAAGCAGTTCTGTTTTGCTGGCTCTGGATTAAATAGGTACCCAAGAGTCTTGGTTGCTGTCAGCATTTCGCCCTGTGCTCCCTGCCCATAGGCTAATGCATCTGAGATCATGTTTTTCATATCCAAGTTAGTGTTGGCTTTGTATCAAACCAAAAAACCTCAAAAGCCAAACAAAATATTGGGCTTGTTCTGCCTAGGAAGAAATTTATATAACTAAGTGAAACAAGGCTAAAACTTTTGATTTCTGTGCGTACCAAGCCTGCAAAGTCCCAGTAAAGCTGTGTTCATTTCAGTTAAATATTGGGTCAATGAATAATGCTTTTATTTTGGCCTTCCAGAGCTTATGTGGAGAAGTACCTCCTGGAGAAATCAAGACTAGTCTATCAGGAGCACAATGAACGGTAGGTACCTGGATTCTGCTGATAGGGTTGGGTTTGAGTTCTCTGTGTGCCAATAGCGTGGCACTGAGAGCTTAAACCCTTGTTTTAAGGGAAGCCGGCCCGAGGGGGTCAGGAATTTCTTGGTCCTAACCCTGTGCTTCAAAGATAAATGATACATTTTATATTTTGCTGTTTCGGGAGGAGTGTGCTAACCAGGGAAAACAAACTCCATTATTTTATTGATGGTCCTTGACTTATATTTTCCATTCTCTTCATGAGTCATGTCATATGGAACACTACATACCATCTATTTCCTTGTGCAACTCATAAGCTATTTAATATAGAATCTGGGGGGGGAGATGGTGTTTTAGTTCTGTTTTACAGTTCTTGACACATTGAAGCCATCAGAAGGGCCTCCAGAGAAAGTGAAAACTATATAGACACAAATTTAAGCACATTGTTCTTTCCTAATTGCAACGTCTGAGTTGTCACATACTTCTCTCTCAGCATTTATTGCTCTCATTTTAAATAAATTTACTGCTTCTGGTTCTCTTTGAACCTTTGGCACTTCTTTGTTTCCCTTTTGAGACTGGGGTATGAGAAGTTTTCTTGAATGCTCATGGGCCTATCCCAACGTCAAATAGCCCATTCAGCCTTGACAAATGTACTCTTGGGTGTTGCAAGATGATTAAACTTGGTTCTTCTTGGAAAAGATCCAGCACAAAAGCAAAGATTTAAGTTTAGAACTGCTGCTACGCTTTTAGTGTTAAGAAGCAGTGTTAGAGTTGTCTCGAAGCGAAACACGAGTGTCACTGGGGTGGGTTTAGTATTAGTAATATTCAAGTATTATGGATATTTGAGTAGTCATAAAAATTGAGGCTTTTTCCACTGTCTGATGGAACTGCACCTGCAAAATCATTGCTTTTTAAATGATAATAAGGTATTAAAAATAATCATCAGCATTTCTGCATTGCAAGGAAATGCATTGGTTTGCTTCTAATCAGTATGTAGGCATTGCACATGTTTCTGAAGGAAAAAGTGATGATGTCAGTTAGGAATTCTTTAAGCCCATTGGGTGTCCTTGGATGGAAAAGAGGGTTCTCATTCTCCATTACTTCGTTTCATCTTTTACATCACGGCAAAGTGCTGTAAAAGTGACTCCATTTCCAGCATTCAGGTCTGAGTTCGGAAGCTGGAAAATCAGGTTCTGAGGTTCACATGCGCTTCTCTGCTGAACGCTGCTGTTTAGTTTGAAGTCTAACATCTTTCTTTCTTTTATTTGTCACCAGGAACTACCATGTATTTTATTACCTCCTGGCAGGAGCAAGCGAGGAAGAGAGATCTGCATTCCATCTGAAGCAGCCTGAGGAATATCATTACCTCAACCAGGTGGGAATACTATGCAGGAATCCAGTACATGGTCTTGCCTTTTCTACTGCTGATATTTAATGCTAATAAAGAAAATGTGTGGAGTAGTAGACAACTTACAAATGGGTTGTCTTAATGCTTGACAGGTGGCCTTTCTCATTGGAAATAATTCTGCATTGGCAATCTGAACACCTGATTATATGACATAAAAATATCAACATGGGTATTTTCCTTTTCTGTCCCCCAGCTGGGAAGCATGAAATATAGTGTGGGTTTAATTGTCAAAGGCAGAAATGATAATGATTTACCTGTTACACATGTGATTGTCATCTAAGCATTAACACCTGTCTGCTGAGTAGGAGAAAAGGGGAAGATGTGTGGTGCCTAGTAGCTCTTCAGGGTGTAACACCTTGCATGAGGTAGTCCTAATCCTGTAGCTCCATGGCTGGCAGTGAGCATGATCCTTTTAATATCACAATAGAAGCTTAATCTCAAGAAAACCACAGCAACCATTGAAAATGTGGGAATTAAAAATGAGTGAGGAGTTACCAATGGCACGATAAGCTCATAGTTTGGAAAATGTGATTTACTGTGGGTATTTAAGATGCGCTTGTCCACTGATGCTGGTGAATAAGGATTTTACTGCTTTTTGCTCAAAAAAAGAAAACAAGGAGTAGGAATATGTGGAAGAGTAGTTGTGTTATAACTGGATTTTTAACAAATTGCTATTTTCTTGGAGCTGGAACATGATTTAACCCATAAACTGGGGAGAAACTTTTACGTGTAACTCAACCCAAGTAGCCTTTAGTCTTCCCAGAAATAGAATGTAACGCTGGAATATGCCTCAATTACCTGGGGCTTTATAAAGATCCTTTAAAGCAGGTTATCAAAGCCAAAATGTATTGTGATACTAGCAACTCCCACCCACTCTTAGCAGCACCAGGAAATGTGCACAGATGAGTAACATACTCAGAGCTGAAGGCTTTTTGCTTGCCCTCATTGTGCCTCAGGCGTTAGCTGGAGAACGTGGTGGGATCTGCTCGACCATCTGTGCTGCTGTTTTGCAGTGGGAAGGAGCCAAGATCGTTCGGATCCAATGTTTTGGATTCACAGGTTTTGTTGGGCAATCTGGTAGTTTTCCGTTAGTTGAAAACATTGCTTTTCATTAGAGTCCTTCTGCAGTTTTAATACCACTTTAAGGGTGTTCATATTTCAAGTCAAATTACAAATCCATGTCGAGTGTAGAACGAGTAAAAGTGAGATCATTTAGGCTGAAGCATGTATTTTAATCTAAATTAGGATGCTGTGGGCGAGTAGGCCAGAGAAGGATGCAGAGCTACATCCTGTGCATCAGGGAAGCAGACTCTGAACTTGCCTGAAAAGTGTTTGGACAGCAGTGACAGCCTGAATTTTTAGGGATTTTATTACAATGATTTTAATATTTTTAGTAGTTAGTGTTAAAGAGACCATTTAACACTGACAACTATGGGAAATGTCACCTTTAGATGCGTTCAGGGCATCGTTTCATATTAAAACTGCAGTGACAGCTTTCCTGTGCCCTACAGGCAAAGGGGAGAAAGGAAAACAAGGAAAAAGAAGGAAAAAGAGGTAGTGGAGGAATGGGAAAAGAAAATTCAGAAGCATAAAAGGGGAAAAATTGTAAAATAACCCTTGAGCATTTGAAGTAGCTTCTTAAATGTGTGCTTGAGAAATCCCTTTTCCTTTAAAAAGGCCAAGAACGAGCTCAGAAATGAGCCTGTGTGTAACTACAGATTAAATAGTAAAATGGAAAAGCTATAAAATATTGACCCAGGCCCCACAAGTCAAGCGCTGACTTGGTCCTTGGATCAAGCACTATTTTTCTTCTCCCTGGTTCCTCAGCTCGTGCCACGTTACACAAAACAAACGTGTGTTTTACATTGCAGATGAGAAATAATCTGTTCAGATATTTCACCAAAATGGGATGGGTTTTTGGTTGATCTGTAAATGCAGGGATCAGGTTTGGAAAAAACCACAACTTTAATCCTCTGAGTTTGGGCAACTTCTCCGTGTCTCATACCGATGGCAGGTAAACCTGCTGTTGCCTACCCTGTAACTTGCTGACTGTTCTCTGTGCTGGTTATTCACATTTAAGCATATTGAAATCCGGGATTTGCAGGATTAGACCCTCAGTCTAAGCTCATCAGGAGCTCTGGTGCGAATTGTCTCACTCCTAGGACTGGTCACTGACACGTGCTTTGACTTCTCTCAACTCCATCTCTGTCTGATTGGAAATAAAGATACCGATTCCTACAAAGCTTTCAAGTGTTGCTTTCTAATTGGTTGGAGGGTTGCACTTTTGCAGCACTTACATGTGTCTAGAGCAGAGGTTGAGAGTAGAAACCAAAGAATTCTGGTCTTCAGTGGGAGTTTTTACATCAATAGGTCGTCAGCTCTGGGTAAACTAAAGGGTTCTCCAACCATGGAGAAAAGATTTTAAAATCCATAAAGCATGTGTCTTGAAAACCCAGGAAGCAGGAATCAGAGCACCATGAATACAGACAGATTATAAATCTTAGTTTAAAAACAAAACAAAAGTAAGGAGTGACTATCCAGAATAACAACAGTTATTTTACTTGGAAGGTTGATGTTGCTGCGCTGGTTAAAGAGCAGGTTAGTGGGAGTTCTGTTTGGTCTGAACGCTACTTAACCCGGTCTGCCTTGCTTTCAGATGACAAAGAAACCCCTCAGACAGAGCTGGGATGATTATTGCTATGACTCTGAGCCGGTCAGTACAAGTACCTGTGTCTTCCGTGTTGCTGGTGCAGGGCTGCTGCTCCTCACTTGAATTTGTTAGGTGCACCAAGACCTGAGCAGAAAACAAAGTCAAATTGCATTTAACCTGTTAACTACCTCCTCCCTTTCTCTGCCCTGCAGTGGTGTTGCTTGCGTACTAGTTCATGACAATACAGATATGTTTCTCTTGCCCTTTTTCGGTTCCTTCCATCTGGAAAGCTTCAACAGTTGGATATAGTAATCTAGTTTTAGCAAACTATGGGGGTTTTTCCTCCTTCGTGATATAATACGTGATGATTTATAGAAATTGTGATACGGCAGCAATGTAAAAATTGGAATTCCTTTCTGATAAAACAGCAATTCAATCTCTTGAAACCCATCAGTTGGTGGTGGTTGTAGCAGCGTATCTGCTTTCCAGCTTCCAGAGGGGAAAAAAAAGGCAAACCCCAAAACATCTCCCTCAGCCATCTGAGAGAAAATCAAATCTTGGTATTATTCCGAATGCAAAACCAAGTCCTCCTCAAAATAGTTCTGGCGATGTGATCATCCTTTCCAAATGGATCAACCCAAAAAAGGGAATGGTGAAGCTTCTCCCCATTCCTCCTGTGTAATCAAGTTGGAGGCTTCAGTTGGTGACGTGCTCTGGGTGTCTGTGTGTCCCGTGATGCTCTCTGTTGGTTTTGTCCGGCACGGGGAAGCATGTTTCACATCAGCTGCATGTTGTTCCTGCTAATTTTGCCATGTGCTTAATGATTCTGAACTCTAGCTGATGCATCTGGAAGAGTAAGAGGTAATGTGGAAAGGAAGCTGGGTTTCACTTGGGCTAAATAAGCACCTTAACAGCATGACTTTGCTGCAAAATCCTTAGGAGGGGAGGAGGGAAAAGGACTCTAACCCCTCAGGGTTTAAAATTGTTAGCATCATTAATACATCAGCATCCTGAGAGGTCCTACAAGAGTGGGCAGTGAAGAGCAGATGTTTTGCCATGTATCTCAATAAACTTTACGGAGTTGCAAAGACCTGAATCTCTTAAGGAATGGGTTAGGACAATTCACTGGTAGAATTCCAAAATCAAACAAATCCCAAATTTGATACTTTCTGCTGCAGGGGCCAATCATGCCCTGCCAGCTCAGGGGTTACCATGTTATAGGTCCTCATTTTGCGCAGCAAAACTGCGTGCTATTGCAATTTGCTTGTATTTTATTCTTCTTGAGATCATTTTTGTACTATTCATGGTAAATCACATCTTGGCTTCAGTTGATTCGCTCTTAAGCATACCCTGGGCCTCCCCCCATAACCATGGACTCAACCTCTTGCAGAAATCTGCTTTATAAAGAACCTATTTGTAGTATCCTCTTTGAACTTCCCCTGGAAATCCATGGATTGCTCCAATGTGATGATAGTAAGCAGGGGACTTGCTTCTTCTGGGAAAGTGATTGCCGCAGCAGAATATGAATGACACATTTTGTCTGTGGGCATGGATTTGTCATGTTGTCTGCCCTACTGTCAAAGAAACTCCTTTTTTTTACAATCATCGTCCATTGATCATCCATTAGGAACCAGTACAGGGCTGAAACACTACAGAAAGCATCCACTTTTTAGCAGATAAATTGCAAAAGGCCTTTCCATGCAGATTAATGAGTTTGGTAATTGTTATGTATTAATTAAATTGCTTTTAGCATAGATCGTGCTACTTCTGAGTTGTTTGTGGGGTTCTGCTGTTGACGTACAACTTAAGTTTGGCTGGTTGGCCGAGGTTGAGTTTAGGAGGGACAACTTCTTACTCTGATACTTTATGGTGTAAATAACTACATTGCTCATGCCTGCTGATCTTACTGATGCATAGTGTAGATGTCTTTGCTGCATTCCTTTGGATAACATGTACAGACAAACACCTTATACATCTCCTAAAAAAGGTAATTTTTAATCATTTCTTAATAAAAGGTGAAAGTGTCACACGCAGGCATGTTATTTTCTTGTTACATGTAAGACCTTATGTTCATTTATTCTGCGCATGCTTTTTTACTGTCCAACATCTCTAAATTCACTTTGTGCAGTATTAAGTTGTTATTGATAAACAAATGTTTTCTTGACCAGTTGACCTTCTCTAGCTTTCAGCTGAGGGCACAGGGCAGTTGTGAGGACTCGCCTATATTGAAATATATATCTTAAATAAGAAAATCTCACTTTAATCAGCTACTGCTATAATGATGCTATGGAGTGGAATGAAGAGCTCTCTCACTGATAGAGTTGTGAGGCTTTCAATGTGGAAGGCCCAAAGCTGCTGCTATAAAAGAACTTTATATATTCTGTATATATGATTTATTCTATGTACCGTGAGTACAAGTGTCTTGTCAAGCAACAGTTGTCACTCTGACTACTTGGTACCTGTTTAACGGTGTTCACTGTAGTATTCACTTAACCCTGGTTAGTGCTGACCTTCAGAATTGTCTGGGCAAAAGTTTTGGGCTAAAGTTGATGCACACTTGGTCAGGGGGTGAATTTGATTTACAGGGAAATGGCCAGAAGAAAATATGTGGATACAGCTGCTCAATTATCACTGCAACTGCAGCTATAGTCTTTAATTAACCTGCCTGGATTAATCTGTAGAAAGTCTCTGTCTAAGTGTTAGTAAAATATTTAGAGGTTTAAAATAGCACTATATCATATAATGCCCAATAAACTCATTTTGATTCAGAGACTGGGAATTTTTATAGGCAGCAATGGGAGAAAGTATTAAAGACGAGCTATGAAGTGAGAGGGAATAATCGGAATCATCCCATGGTGAGCCAAAGCAAAAGGAACTTGGCATTAAGAGTTTATGTACTCATTTAAGGAGCATTTATGTTCCCTAAATACTGGTGCAGGACGATATTTATTGGGTCCAGAATGTCACTGGGTTTTCATGAACATATCGGTGACTGCTGTCAGGTTGGGATTATCTGAAAACCCCCACTCTTCACACACACAAACGTATATAGACATGGAAATAGAAAATGTGGGTTTCAAATTCTCTCAGTGCTCACATTCTTAGAAAACTTCGTGGTACTTAGAATAAAGTTTGTGAAAAGTATATTTAGAACTTTCCTTTGCAGGACTTAATTCACTGATATCTTACATGAAATTATGTGAAGTCGCTATTAAAACTGAATTTTGGACGACTTATATCAACATAGTCCTCTCTGAGGTCAGGCTGTTCAAACCAAGCCACAGCAGGGGTTGGAACTGGATGGTCTTTAAGGTCCTTTCCAACCCAAACCAGTCTATGATTTATGGAGGAGATGTAGTGTCCTTTGAAAGACTATTTCACTGTGCTGGAGGAAAATGCAGTACAGAGAAAACCATTTCTGTGTTTGATGAATAATATTGTATTGAAATTTGCACTCTGGTCAGCTTTTCCCTGGAGTCCTTGTAGAAGCAGATTCTCCTCAACAGCTTCATTTAAATTAAAAAATAAAATAAAATTAAAAATCAAACTTTAGAAAAGAATATTTTCAGAAATCCAACTTGTGCATTCTCTTTTTGCTATTGAAGACAGAAGAATCTGCCTTCCCACTGCAGATAATCCTGGTCCTTTGTGATGTTGCATGTGTGTTTCTTGCTGTATCTATGAGTCTCCCTGGGATGGGTGTTGGATGTAATGAGCCACAGTTACTCCCCATAATGTCAGTGGGACCTTCTGGATATCTCATCTCCCAGTGCCAGCTTGGAAATGTTCTAGTTGCTGATAAAACACATGGAGATCACTAAATGATATTTATGAAGTGTTGACTTGGCCATCTGGACCTGTTCTCATCTTAATGACTCTCAATGCTTACTCTTGGTGTTTGTACCCAACAGGACTGCTTTTCGGTGGAAGGGGAGGACTTGAAGCATGACTTTGAGCGCTTACAGCTAGCCATGGAGATGGTGGGGTTTCTTCCCAAGACTCGCAGACAGTGAGTTTAGTTTCCATATTAGTAGCTTGAATATACTATTAAACATAGAATCACAGAATGGTTTATGTTGGAAAGATCATCAGGTTCCAACCTCCCTGCCATGGGCAGGGACACCTCACACGAAACCATGTCACCCAAGGCTCTGTCCAGCCTGGCCTTGAACACTGCCAAGGATGGGGCGCTAACCACTTCTTTGGGCAACCTATGCCAGGGCCTCACCACCCTCCGTAATCAGTGAGATAATTCACCTGACTTGAGCTAACATAACTGTGGGGCACTGTGTAACATATCAGACTGGTGAGAAGAAATAATTGGTGAGGCACTGGAATGAGTTGCCCAGAGAAGCTGTGGCTGCCCCATCCCTGGCAGTGTTCAAGGCCAGGTTGGACACAGGGGCTTGGAGCAACCTGCTCTAGTGGAAGGTGTCCCTGCTCGTGGCAGGGGGCTGGAACTCGCTGAGCTTTAAGGTCTCTTCCAACCCAAACCATTTGAACCACTTGACCATTCATACAGCAAACTGTCCGTTGTTACCACAGTTAACCGTTCTCTTTATGCAAATGGAGCATTAGCAAGAACTTGACAACATGAATTGTCATGCCTTACTCTGCATGTCATGAATCCAGATCCTGGTTTAATCAGAAATCCTGATTATTAGTCATAATTAATCCTTCGCACATAATTCCTGATTCTGTAGACTCATTTCCAACCGGCCTTCATTCACTAACTCACTGGAAGTGCTGGTTGAAAAACTGGTTAGGTTGCAATAGCACCTTCCACTGACTGCAAGGAATTATGTGCTTCGTATGAGGGTTGTCTTCAACCGGAACCATAAATTAGTTCTTCTCATGTTGATTGCTGGCTTGAATGTCTTGGATAGGTTTGAATGAATTTAGCAGAAGAATTAACTTCAAAGTGAGTATGGTTTTGACATCCCAAGTATTGCTGAGAATCACGTCAGTAGCTGGAACACAGTGAGAAATCTTGTGCTTTTTTAAGTTAAAATGTTCAAACAAGAATTTAATGAATATGGTTCCTTTTTGACTGAAATCCTGGAGGTTTATGTGGGAAGAGAGAGTTGCTGCTTTGTATTAATGGAGCTTGAAACCCTGTTCATCACCTTGGGTAAATGACTTTTAAGGTTCTAATATATAATTATTTGGGGTTTTGTTTCCTTCTGGACTGGGCGGATTACCTCCTATGCTTTTAAGCACCATTTTTCTTGCTTTTCAACACGTATCTGAGCCAGCAGTTAGAAGCAGTTAATTGTGAGAGGTTGTTCTGCCTTCTGCTCCACCAAGAAGTTTTCACCCAGATGAGAATCGTAGACTCACAGACTGGTTTGGGTTGGAAGGGACCTTCAGGCTCCTCCAGTTCCAACCCCCTGCCATGAGCAGGGACACCTTCCACTAGAGCAGCTTGCTCCACGCCCCTGTGTCCAACCTGGCCTTGAACACTGCCAGGGATGGGGCAGCCACAGCTTCTCTGGGCACCCTGTGCCAGCGCCTCAGCACCCTCACAATAAAGAACTTCTGCCTTAGATCTAACCTGAACTTCCCCTGTTTCAGTTTGAACCCATCACCCCTTGTCCTATCACTGCAGTCCCTGATGAAATGTCCCTCCCCAGCATCCTTGTAGCCCCCTTCAGACACTGGAAGCTGCTCTGAGGTCTCCGTGCAGCTTCTCTTCTCCAGGCAGAACAGCCCCAGTGTTCTCAGCTTGTCTTAGTAGGAATCTTTTCCATAAGCTCATCCTTGGAACAAATCAGTTATGAAATTAAGACTGCTTTTTCTCTATCCATTCCACACACATGGATACACCCACTTCTAGCATCAATCTGTTCCATGTCAGCATGCCTCCTTATCTTTTCAGAATCAGGGTTGAAAGACAAGGGTTTTCTGAAGCCTGCTTAGGGAGCACTAATGGAGTTTAACTGGGAGAGTGAAGCAATCAGTAACTGTCAGGACTGAGCAAAGTTCGATGTCACAGTAAATTCACACTTTTGATTTACTGTGCAATAACTTTTCTTGGCACACGAGTTCTTGTATTTCTGTGAGTGGAGTTTGCTTGTCAGAAAATACAGAGGATTCTTCGCTCTATGAACGGATTTGATCCGCTTGGTGTTGTGTGACTGTAACACAAATAAGTAACAACCTTCAGCTGAGTAAAGAAAGGAAGGACATTTTAAGTATTACCATACTTTATAAATGATTGTTTATAGCAAAAAATTGGGGTTCACCTTTGTGGAAGCAGTTACAGAAGTGAAATATTTATAATGGCATCTTTGTAATTCACGATAAGGAATCAGTATCCCTATTTTAGAGATAAGGAAGGACTGGCTTGGAGAGGTGAAGGTGTCTTGTCCAGACAAGCTGGTGGCATGGCTAGGAATCATATTTGTTTTCATTCATTTTCAGCTACCCAGAGAATGTAGAAATAGGGACAAACAGGGTTTATAGCTGAAGTCAGCCATGACTTGATCGTCTCAAAGAGCTATTTTTCTTTTGAGGAGTGAGGATCTGACTTTAAAATGACCAAATTTCCACCTCCCCCCCAGGAAAAAGGAAAAAAAAGAAAAATTAGCTGGATAAATTTCCTTGAAGTGTAACAGCTTTTCTCTGTCTCAGTATGCTCATATGTTATGAGTGCTAAAAAGCACAAATGGTTTTTTTGCATAGGCTTCCTACCTGGGGCTTGATCTGAGAAGATATTAAATACATGTGCCATGGACTAAGGAGTTGGGTGTCTGAGTCCAATCTCCCCCTTAATTCAGGCAATTGCATGGTAGATATTTAATCTGGGTATCCAAGATCATTGGAGGATTTACTTTTTTCCTTATAATACGGGGTGCTATTTTATAGCCTTCTGGTGTCTGAAGGAAGATACAAGGATGCTGGAGAGGGACTCTTCATCAGGGACTGTAGCGATATAGGACAAGGGGCTTCAAACTGAAACAGGGGAAGTTCAGGTTCGATATAAGGAACAAGTTCTTCCCTGTGAGGGTGCTGAGGCGCTGGCACAGGGTGCCCAAAGAAGCTGTGGCTGCCCCATCCCTGCAGTGTTCAAGGTCAGGTTGGACACAGGGGCTTGGATCAAGCTGCTCCTGTGGAAGGTGTCCCTGCCCATGGCAGGGGTTGGAGCTGCATGTTCTTAAGGTCCTTTCCAACCCGAGCCAGGCTGGGTCTCTGTGATGTGTTAAATTATTTCCAGGAAAGCCATAACAATGCAAGGTACTTGACTAAGTGAAAATATATTTTACGTGAGGCAAACTGGATGCTTCATTTGAGCATCACTTTTGAGGGAACATTTGGGGATTTGAGGCAAAAACTGCTTTGAATTGAATATCTGAGGAACGATTCAAATCCGAAGCTGGCACAGGATTTTGGGGGATATGGTTTGGTTTTTACATTAGCTTTCTGAAAGAACAAGTGAGTAAAAATGAATTCTCTCTATTTTCTTTAGGATTTTTTCTCTCTTGTCGGCGATACTTCACCTGGGAAACATCCGTTACAAAAAGAAGACTTACAGGGATGACTCCATTGATATCTGTAACCCTGAAATACTGCCTGTTGTGTCGGACCTCCTGGAGGTGAGCCTTGCCTTTCTCTCCCATAATCTCCATGCCTAAAGAGCCACTTCTAATGAGGTTTTTACTGTTGGATTTATTCCCCTGCTCTTCAGCTTCAGGTCTAATGGACTGAAAATACTGTTTCTGCGATTAAAATGGAAAGATTGCAAAGCAGTTCTAGGGGGAAAGCAAACCTGCCACTCACTGCAGCCATTTCTTCAACTCCAGCTCCATCATATAAATTCCCTGGTGCTTCCAAAAGCTGTTCCAATATTCGTATAAGAAACTTGAGTGTGAGCCCACTTCTCTGATTCAGATGGTGACTGTAGGAGATACTGAGGTCATCTGCTGTGTTTTGCTATCTGTTGTTGCCCTGCCAGCATCCACAAAGGTTGTATTAGAGTTGCTGGAGGGTGCATCTCATCCCTCTAGTACCTATTTATGGACCTCTTATCCATGCATTTATCTAGTTCTTTGTGAATCTGTTGATGCTATCTGCTGTTAAGACCCTTTACCAAAAGCACTTTGTCCTCTGTGAGTCACTGCTGTGTCAGTATCATGTGGGGAGGGTTTGTAGGTCTCAGCCCATATGGACCAGGGCCAGATCCAATTCTGTAAATCCATGCAAAAGCATGAAGTAAGTTCTTAGAAGAGCTGCTCTGCTCTCCAGCAGGCTATAAAGCTGTGTCATTGCTACATTTCCATGAGCCAGCTTGGTCTGTGCTTGCCTTAAGTGTTTAAGACCTGAGCTCAATACTTCTTGATGTGGATATGGGTGGCCAGAAGCTCTCCTAGGTGTCTCGCTTTCCTTGAAATGCTCTAACCCACTTGTAACTCCAAAGGATACTGGAATGTTACACTTGTACTTGGTTAGAACAACTATTGTCTTTATCCCTTTGTACTTGCTGGATGGTGTGGAAGGTTAAGTTTTGCTGATTCTATGATAGCAGCAGAAGACAAATTGTCCTTCTGTGTACACATGATACTCTTACTTCCCTTAAATAACAGTTGTGCTATCTCACTACCTAAAGAACTTGGGAATTAGCTCTTGTGGATTTTCATAGCACTTCATTAATGCCTTGAATTTAGGAGAGGGGAAAGCTTGTGTAAAATATGGGTATAAGCAGCTGGATGCTCTTTCTGTCTTGGCCTTGGGGATTGCAGAAATAAACAGAAGGAAAATATGAGTTTGGAGGAGAATGTTGTTGATTTTACCCTGTTAAGATGGCCAAGTCATTTAAGAAGTAATGGTTTTTTAAAGTAGTTTGAAATGAGAGAGTGACTTAAAGATCTGAAAATGTTCCAGGCTTTGGGTCTTTGCCCTTTGCAAGCAAACTCTTCTGCAACATCTGCATGCTGTAAGGAACCGGGTTAGTTTTTGCATGTGTGCATGTGCATCAGTTGAGCCATATCAATGCAATGATGACTTAGTGCCACGGCCTAGTACGGCACAGAGTATGGATACCATGCTCACTTGCATGGTGTGTCAATAATATATACAAATAATAATAAATACATATATTTAACTTCATCATTTTGAAAAAGCTCTAGAATCTGGAGTAGTTGAGCCAAGTGATAGATTTTTGTGCGCTGTGGTAATTCTTTTGCAAGCGAAATTACTGTATACAGCATAGCATAGTTGTGAATTGGATCAGGACAATGCAGATCTCAGGCACGATCTTGTGAAATCCATTGCTGGGTTGGGTAAGTGGTGGTGCTTGTCTTTAAAGCTGCATTTCTGTGGTAATTCATCCATGGAATTGGAGGCGTTATCTGCTTCCAAGTGTAAACTTTTCAATAGACCCACTCTGCCATCAGCTGAAATAAAGTGAATTACGTAGTTTTCAGAAGAGGCTTCACTTGCTTTTCTGCAATGCTTGGTTTCTATTTCTTCACAGACCTGAATAGATCTCATGATGCATGTTAGAAAGGGAGGACTAAAGGATTCAAACATCACTGCAAAGAGCATCCATTGCTCTTTGTTAGCAACAACTAACATTGCTCTTTGTTAGTCAACAACTCTCCAAATAAAAGGGTAGTAAATTCTTCTCAACAAAATATTGTTTGAAACATTTGACACTTCGTCTTTGGTCTCATTTGGGTAATAATTTTATTACTTTTTGGGTTTTGTGGTCACCCAACAGTACACAGCTTTGCTTTTCCTGCCATTGTTGCTAAAAATATGGATTGGCTTGAAAAAGTTCTTAATCTCCTCTCTAGATCTTGGCATTACTCATATAAAACTGGAAGATCAGCTCGGAACAAAAACAATATTCATTGACAAGTAGTTTAACTTCTTTTCATACAGACAGTAGATGCTTGGCAGGACGGTCTTGAGCGTAGCAAAATGATGGAAGAAACCAGCTCTTCTGTGATCTGATACTTCACAGAATCGAAGGCTGGTTTGGGTTGGAAGGTACCTTAAAGCTCACCCAGTTCCAACCCCCTGCCACAGGCAGGGATACCTTCCACTAAAGCAGGTTGCTCCAAGCCCTGTCCAGCCTGACCTAGAACGTGCAGCAACACTGAACAGCCATCCTTCCTCTATGTAAAGAGATTTGTGTCCCTATAAAATGAAGCCAGTACACAGGAGGAGTGGTAAGGAGCCTGGGTGGAGATGCTGATCTGTGAGATGGGTTTGATTTTCCTTAGATATCAACAACCGCATCCAATGTGGTGTTGGTTTCTTAAAACATTCAGAGCAGCATTTGTTGAGAAAGCAAACTGCATTGGAAGCCTTTGGCCAGGCTCTGGGGTCCTGGTTTCATTTACAATGAGACGCTGATTCCATTTCTTCTTCTTTTTTTTCAAGGGCAGACATAGCATGTGGATTCTGGGAGGCTTTTGGCAGGTTCTGCATGGCCTTTGTTTAAACTTTACTGAAATGCTGCAGCGTGATGTCAGGGCTGCCTGAAGGATAGAGCAGACATCGAGCCCTGTGCAAGCACTGCACAGATCCCAGGTCCTCTGCAGGAACCACAGAGGGTGATGTAAAACTGGGGACAGCTTTTGTGCTTGCAGGGAGAAGCCTGGCAAGGCTCCTTTGTGGCTTATTAGGAATGATCTAGTGTCAGCTGCCCTTAAGGAAGACTATTTTTGTGTTCTGTTAGAAGAGCACGAACGTGTTAATTGTCTACATTTACTGATATCCGAAAATTCTTTCCCTGGATGGAGCATCGAGTAAGGAAGGCAAGTTCTGTCTTTGCTCAATGGAGTCTCAATGCAGATCAATGTAAATATGAGTTACCAGGTATCCTAAATTAGTTTTCCCAGACCTCTTTTTGCATTGATGATGTTGGCTTTAGGAGCTAACGTCTACCTCCGTGGGAGATAAATGTGCTCAAGCTCTTTTTCAAATGAAAGACTGTCTTCAGCTTCCCAGGGGGATCCTACAGGCGTCGTACTCCTCGTGTGACAAACATCTTGGAAAGTAATTGGGGAAAAGAAGGAAGGTGAGGATTGTGGGGCAGCCAGTGCTTGCATCCAGCCTTCTAGACCCATGTTATGAATTAAGTCTTAGGGATTGTAGAAACATGGAAGGGCTTGGGTTGGAAGAGACCTCCAAAGTTCATCTAGTCTACCTGCTGCTGCAATGAGCAGAGTTTAAACTTAAACAGCAGAAGTTCAGATTAGATATAAAGCAGAAGTTCTTCCCTGGGAGGGTGCTGAGGCGCTGGCACAGGGTGCCCAGAGAAGCTGTGGCTGCCCCATCGCTGGCAGTGTTCAAGGCCAGGTTGGACACAGGGGCTTGGAGCAAGCTGCTCTAGTGGAAGGTGTCCCTGCCCCTGGCAGGGGTTGGAACTGGATGATCTCAAGGTCCTTTCCAACCCAAACCATTCCATGATTCATCAGATGTGGAGCTCCAGGCCGGAACTCGAGCCAGATAACTTGCTGGTTGTTAGAAAGCCTGAAGGAAAGGTTCACATCATTTTCAAGAAGAACTGATAGAAATCTGAATTTATTTTCCATATGAGGCAGCTTTCGAACAAGCACTCACCACTCTAATCCTCTTCTCAAATATGGGCGAGAGTCAAAAAGCAACGTTTTCTTGCTCTCAAGTTGGAAATGGTTCATTTTCCTTCAGCTGCTCTCACATAATAGCCCAGCATTATTGGAGAAGCAATCTCTGCCTTGGCTCCAGCCCAGTCCTTGCAGGAGCTTGGCTGGCTGCTCCCCACCTCGCTCCACTGATGTTTATAGCTGTGGCAGCGTTGCTGGTCATCCTTCACTGGGTTTTAGGGCACTAGTCATCCATTCCTCTCAGCATTGGTTCCACTTGCATGTGGCAGTGAAGTCTTAAATCTGCATTTTGTCCCTGTAATCAAGATATAAACTCCTACGGGCTGTGTAGTTTTTTTGAGAAGAGCAGGACTTGCCCTTTAGCACCAGAAAGCAAAAAGCCATGAAATATAACTTAGAATTGTAACTCCCAGGGCAAAAAAAGAAAGAAGTATGTTTCTAATAGGTTTTTTTGTCTCTATTTAATGTATCCTGCTTACTGGAGGAGGAAGAAAAGGATGTACGCAATGGGGAAACTACAAGTATTTCCATGCACCAGGTGTCCTTAGTCATCAGCAAGCACCGAGTTTCTCTTTAGAAAGCTCCTGTGGCTCCTTGTTGCCATCAGGAGTCAGGTACCTTCAAGCTGTGACCTTAAATGAAAATTAGGATACTTTGGCTGTATCCGTGGTGTTGGCTTTCAGAGGTGATGAAGCAGTTGAGATCAAGCTCCACTGGGTGGTAATTGCAAAGAGCCAGGGAGATGCAGGGATTACAATTCCCATCATTGCCAAGTGTGGGATTTTATGCGAAGATGATTTGATCCCTCCAGCTCAGCTCGCAGCATGTCTGGGGATGGAGGATGCGCACCTGCAGGTCTCCATCAAGAAAACATCAACATCCATCAAGAGAGCAGAGAGAGGGAAACCAGAGTGAACGTTAGATGGGGTTGGTGAGGGACAGTGCAACTACTTGCTTAAAACCATTTAGAATCCCTGTGTTTGCTGACAAATTTGGGGCTTGGAAGCATTTAGGTTGCTTAGGAATATTACATTGGCCTGTTTTGATTAGCAACCATCTGATGCCCTCTGCCTGTTGCCTTTGATAAATAAACCACCAGTGTGCTGAAGTGGGATAGCAGTGGTGTAAAATGCACTTTTGTTCCCAGCTGTCAGTTGAGGGAGGGCAGCCGATGGTGCTGTGGAAGCGTCCACATGCTGTCTGCAGAGCCGAAATGAAAAAACACCATTTTGCTGAATATAGAGGAATAGAAAACGAATGTAAAAACTCACTGTGGATTTCTGGATCATAGCCTCACAGAATCAGCCAGGTTGGAAAAGCCCTTTAAGCTCATCCAGTCCAACCATTCCCCAGCACTGCCAAGGCCACCACTGACCCATGGCACTGAGGCCTCAGCTACACGGTGTGTGAGCACTTGCAGGGACGGTGACTCCAGCACTGCCCTGGGCAGTTCCAATGCCTGAGCACCCTTTGGGAAAGGAGTTGTTCCTCAGCTCCATCTAAACCTCCCCTAATGCAGCTTGAGGCCATTTCCTCTTGTCCTGTCACTTGTTCCTTGGGAGAACAGACCGACCCCACCTGACTACAACCTCCAGTCAAATGAACCAGATTATTTCTTTTCACTTGATTTTGGAAGGTAAAATCAGATCATAGGAACTGGGGGCTCTGAGGCCCAATGAAATGAACCACAAGGTGTTGATGTTCTATTTCCAGTGGCACAGACCTTGCTGGTAGGTGACTTCACGTTTTCTGCTTTCCTCACCACAGCAGCAAGTTCTTGTTAGTGGGTGTTGCAAGAAAAGTCTGTTATATAAAAATGCACTGGAGTTTATCAGGGAGAGTCCCTGGTAGAAAGTAAGTTTTGTACAGAACAGCATCGTTACTGCAATGGTTCGTGGGGTTTCTTAAGTTCCACTGGCTTGTTTGAATTGCTTTTCGTACTAGCTGCTGGATTAAACCAAGTCAAAGTACATAAACCACTCAGTTTCCCATCACCCATGTCAAATCATAAATGGGATAAAAATACAGCCTTGGATGGCTTCAGAAATGTGGATTTGGTCCTTCTAGTCTTCATCAGAGCAGATCGGGTCTCTGCACTGAAGCCTTCAGTTACAATAAACAGCTTGTCATCAACTTCAGTGCAGGTCCTCAAGCAGCAGCATCACCACATCAATCCAGAGCTACCAAAAATGATTTCACCCAAACTAATGTCTTTTTTTGACGCTGAAAATTAGCAAAGAGCAGTCAACACCTCAGAGCATTCAGATCTAACTTATGTAGAAGTGTGTCACCATTTATGCTGGTAGAGAGGGCACGCTTCTGAGTTTCCCCATGGGATAGCAGAATAAGAGGGACTTGCAACTGGTTGGCAAAGGGGCTTTCTCCCAACAGTTTCTGGTGGGTGCTGCTTGATTTGTCAGCGCCATTTACCTATTTGTCAAAGTGTCTGTGTCTACAGGACTGTGCTTTCTTTTCTGTAAACTGGTTTCTGTTATGGTGGATTAGAGACTGTCATTGTCACCTTGCTGGGAACTGGCATCTTAAGGGAGTAAATATCAGGTGCAAATAGTAGAGTAAATATCAAGTGCTTTTCAAAAGGTTTCTTCCTCCTCCTAAGTCCTCCCTACCTTGAAAACCACCAAAAACCCCTCCACAGAAGACCTGGATATATTGAAACATCCAACTCTCAAACTGATGACACCGTTTTGCTTATTTGTAGAGTGATTTGTATGTTGTTGTCTTGCCAGCACTAGAAAGTTGACTGACTTTGCCAACAAACAGTGTGGGAGGGAGGAGCTGCACTGGAAGCAAAGGAAACCATTGGGAAATTGCTAGAAATGGGATGACTGAATGCAGAAAATCAGGTTCCCTTGAATGCCCCGGTGTCTGATTTCTGCTGCTGGGTTTATGTGCTGAGTTGTCTCCTCCCCATGGCTAGTTTGTTCTTATGCCTTCAACATTAACTCTGCAAGGGCTGGGAAAGTGGCTTAAATGATTTCTAAAATTTGATTAAGAAGTTTTATATTTATGAAAATGTTTGCACGTAGAGATTTTAATTTTATTTTTAATAGGATTTAAAAAAAATATTCTCAGAATAACCATTAACATCAAGGTTTTTGTTTTAGGTGAAAGAAGAGATGCTGTTTGAGGCCCTGGTTACCAGGAAGACAGTGACAGTAGGAGAGAAGCTGATCTTACCCTACAAACTAGCAGAGGTCTGTACATGATGCTTATAATTAAAAGGGCAACTCTCGGGATGGTTTTCAGTGCTTTGAGATGTACACTCAGCTCTGGTAGAGTTTCTTTCCAGTTTTCTTTACTTATGTAAAACTACTGCAGGAGAAGCTTACGTGTATGAATCTACGGAAGTATTGACTTTACCTTCTATGCCGTTCCTGGAAAGCAGGATTGCACACGGTTCTGTGCTGGTCTTTAAGTGTTTGAGTGATTTACACTTGTGCAAGGGCTCTTCAGAGCAGATCATGTGCTGCTGAGCGTACATGATACAAGGAGCTTTGTTCATAGTTTCTTAAATCATGGCACTGCTTCATCCCACAGCAGAGTGGTGACCGAAGACATCCAGGAAATTTGGGGAGAGGTCCTAAGTGCCAACATTCCTCATGGATCTTGTGAGGAAGGAGCTGGAGACCCTCTGTAGGAGATTCCAATACCATTCCTTCAGTGCCCTCACAACCTCAGTCCTCGCATGATGCTTTGAAGTAACCACAACCCCATCAGCAGCTCTCAAACTTAGTATAGGCTGTGCCACTGCTAACCATGGGGCTGGCGCTGCATGGAGTGTTTCACTTCTCTGTTATAGTGTGTCTCAGGATTACAGTATCAGCAAACACCTGGGGTTTGGGTAGGATTTTTGTTTTGTTTTTTCCTAAATATGTGGTTTCCAGGAATTTATATTATATTCTATGGCTGATAAACAGAAACACCTCTGGGTTTAAACTGGAACAGGGAAAGGTCAGGTTAGATAAGCTCTTCCCTGTGAGGGTGCTGAGGCACTGGCACAGGGTGCCCAGAGAAGCTGTGGCTGCCCCATCCCTGGCAGTGTTCAAGGCCAGGTTGGACACAGGGGTTGGAGCAAGCTGCTCTAGAGGAAGGTGTCCCTGCCTGTGGCAGGGATTGGAACTGGAGGAGCTTTAAGGGCCCTTCCAACACAAACCAGTCTGGGATTCTATGATTCTTATTATAGTCTCCAGATTATATAAGCTCTGTTCTGCTGCAATGCTTGTTTTCGCTGTTCCTGCACTGAGTGCTCTCGTAGCATCCCTGCCCCCTTCAGTGTGTGTGGCATCACACCATGCTCCGTCACTCGGTTCCCCCTTCTTGCCATATGGTTGTATGAGAGCTCACAACATCTTGAGCAACATCTCTGAGAACAGTCTGTTGTGTCACAAGTAAGTAAGCACATGATGTGTTGTCATAGGGGTCAGCTGTAGATATGTTGATTCCTTTCTACCAGAGGGAAAAATAAAATCTGTTCTCCCCTTTGGAGATGGTGTTTCGCCTCAGTAACTGTTACTGAGTTTTGATCTTTAACAGTTACACATTGCCTTTGTGCAAGGCTTGAGTCTCCCCTAACAAAGGGCACACAAATGCTCTTACTGTATCTTCATGACATGATAGATGCGGTATTTGTACTTTTTTTCCTGCATCTTGGGCACAGACTTAAGAAGTTCTAGAAAAGTTGAGACTATATCACGTATCAGATGTAACCAGAACCACCCTTCTGCTGGAGGTTGCTTCCCATAGTGAACCAACGGGCAGCAATGTGCCTTCAGCCACCTCGCCGCAGAACTTGGCAGGTTGGGTTAAACTATTTCTTCCAATAGTTTAATCTGGGCCAGCAGATTTTGTATGGAAACAGCTTGAAATAGTCTTACATAGGTGCTACTTCTGGTGACATCAAAGAGCCCTTTTTGCTACCTAAAACAATTGAGCATGAATTTCTCAAGTGCTTTCCAGAATGTTTTTGGTGATGTCTCTGCTCATGAATCTCAAGTATTCACTTACAGAGGTTTGTCACCAATATCTAGTAGAAGAAATGACAGATTAGGGTGTGGGGTAAGACAAAGGAACACGAGTCTCGGGTGGGAAAGGTTGATGTAATCTCCATGATGAAATCATTCTGTAAGAAGCCGTGAAGTGTAAAGTAAGGAAAGATAGACACCACCCATGCTTTTTACTCAGTCTTTACAACATCTGTATCCTGACCACCAAATTTTGTCTGACAGTCATCTCTCTCTGGTAGGAGATTCACTCCTGGCTTACTCATGCTGGACGTACTAGAGCAGAATTTGAGATGCTCAAACTGGAGGCCTTCTCCTGGTCTTCCTCTGGCTCAGGGAGTAGGAAAAGTGACTTAGATTCAGATCATCTAAATCAGGAAGAGTAGGATTCATGTGACATTTGGGGACTTTACAAAGAACACTGAGGTCTGATCCTCCCACTCATGACTAATTGGACTGTTGGCGCTGTTGGGAACCAATGGGCTTGTTACTCTTGTCTTGTACAAAAGAGCATTACGGTTGGCTCCAATGGGTGGGATGATTGAGGTTTGGAGGATTTTCAGGCACGACTGTCCCAGCAGGACTCCTCTAAGCTGCCTTTCCTGATAGAGCAATGATGTACGTGGCAGCTATTTTATCTTCCAGGTGCTAAAACACTTGGTGGTTTTTGCATTGCTTGTCAATACACTGTGGGTTTCAGGGGAGTTTGTCTGGAAAAGACTCTACTGCAGTGGCCCTCAAAAAAGGGTTATAAAAGTGTCATTTTGGCACATGCTTGCTTTTTGCACCATCAGTAAGAGCGGCTTCGATCTAAGTGCCTTGCAGGGCTTTGAACACTTCTATAAAGGCAGTCATTAAAGGAAGAGCAAAAACTCAGCAAAAGAAGGAATTGTAAGAAATTTTATTTGGTTCTGAAACCTGTTGTATAAACTGTGGGTGGAAATAGTGGATTATGGGCTCTGTGGGTGTAACTAGCATTGGGCTTCTGCCACCACCATCAGCGATGATGCTTATGGGATTACTGAGCATGGGGGGAGAGTTTGTTGCTGAGGAGATTGTGTGTCTCCTGATGGAGCCGTTGCCTATGAAGATGAGGCACTTGCACACCTGGGTTTCTTGGTTGTCCTCTTGCTGAATTTTGGGTTGTTAGCAAAGAGATGGAGTTTTAATCTGAAATAAGCATGGGTTCTTATGCTTGGGACGGGTCCTTGAGCTTTGGTGAGGTTCCTACATGCATCTACTCCGTACTAAAGAGATCACATCATATTCAGTGCGGGTGGTTGGACTTGCCTGTAGGGGTTTAGGTGGTGTTTCACCTTCCGTGCTCTGCACAGGCGCTGACATTTGCTGATCACTTTCAAAAGATGTGGAATATATGTGGATGCCAACTTGATGTAGAAATGCTTTCCATGGAATGGCTAATGCTAGTGTGATCATTCTGTGAGATCTGTAACCTCAGTCCTGCCATGACAACTGTCTCCTTCCTTTAATAGTCTTGAATGGACAGAGGAGGTGCAGTAATCATAGCATCACAGAATAGTCGTTTCCTTCAGAGGTTTGGACGCATCAGAGCTGCGATTGAACTTTATTATACCAACTCAAGCCTTTTCTCTTCCATTTTCCCAAGCTGTAGCCCCGTAAGCATATGGAGAGGATGCTGTTGTGGGATTTGCGGTGATGCCACATTCCTCTGGGTCAGCAGGCTTGCTTGCTGCGCTGTCATTGTGTGCTGAGTAGAAACACTCTCCTGGGGTTTGAGGCTTTTAGTGACAGTGGTTTGAGCACTTGGCAGCTCCTCGTTTGAAACACCTCACACTAGACCATGTCCCTGCCCATGGCGGGGGTTGGAACTGGATGAGCTTTAAGGTCCCTTCCACCCAAACCATTCAATAATAAAGGGGAGACAGTCAAAGCGAGACCTGGCGTTGAAGGAAGAAATCAGCACTGCTTTGTAGCTGCAACCTCCCATTGCTGTGGTGCTGCTGGCAAAGGTGGGCTTCATTGCAGCCCCCGTGCATGTGCAGCCCTGTGGAGAGCGCTGCCGCTCTGCTCTCCCTCTGCATCCCAGAGCTTGTCAAGCAAGGAGACCACATCCATAAATGATGCTTGTATTTACCTCTGGCAGCTGCCTCTTATCTTGGGAGCCATGCTGGCTTGTCTGACTGAGCTGCCTCCTGGAGCCATTCATTTTTCCTTTTATAGTAGCTGGATGGTATTTTAATGCAGTGTTTGAAACAACTGCGTCCTTTGGTCTTGTGCTAAGGTTTAGAAGCTGTAGATAGACTTAGAAAAACACTGTATGGACATGAAAGGCTGCAGTTGTGTTCAGAGGTCTTGCTTTGTTGTCCAAACCAGCTGCCAATGTCTTTCTCAGGCATGAGATGGTGGATTAATGGAGCTAGCAGCAGTTAATGAATTTTGGGAGAAATCACAGTGTATCCGTGCAGGGCGAGGGCGGCATTCGGTGAGGGGGAGCTGCCAAGTCCACTTCATCTAGCAAATAAAAATACAGTGGAAGGACCCTTTGAAAAGAGGGGATTTGACAGTGGGAGCAGGAGAGCCATCAGTGGTGTCTGTATTTGGATTCAGCTCTGTCTTGAACGTTGGGCGTCTCTGCAGCTACTCTGTTCTTAATAAGGTAAAATATAGCAGGGAGATAGGGGAAAACAGGATTTTAACAGTAGCAGAAGAATAATGCACTCTGAGGGTTGCTGTTGTCCTTCCCCAAGAGCCCCTCAGCTCCAGCCTCTGAGCATTTCTGTCATGCATTATCATGTGCTTTTTTGCAGTGCTCCTGAGGGGAGGAAGTTTCATAAGCCACAATTGAGGTATTTGAAAGAAAAAAACCCAGACGCAGTAAATATTGAGCAGCTTGCCTGATGTTTGGTAGGAAACACGCAGGAGCAGGGCGCTTGAATGAAAGCTTTGTGGGGAACGTGGGCACTGTTAAAAATCTTGCTCTTCATCCTGCTTGTGAGCTAAGCATCAGTTTAAACTTAATCTGTGCAAGGAATTGCCCTTCTGGGCCATGGCTGTCTTCCTTCTATCTAAGTAATTCCAAGAATTCGGGATTTTTCCATCTCCTTTTACAGCAAGGCTCCATTAGTTCATGCCCTGACTAATAACACTTAGGTACTTGTCTCAAATCCATTCAGCATCTTGACCCACACTTCCCACTCCCCCTTTTTGCTGTGCTGGAGACAAGCGCCATGTGTGAGCTCCTCAACCATCCACACCTTGTTCCCACCACTTTGTTCTGCTTATCAGGCTGATGTCTGTCACCTGCTTCTCTGGTTTTCATCAGTCTCTGCATTTGTTGTGTTCATCAGCGTAGGAAAAACTGGTTATCAAAGGGAATACATCTTTCAGTGAATCCTCTCTTACATCCCTCCAGAAACCAGATTTTTCCATGGTGCTTTCAATTCAGTTAGTTCCGTCGGTGTTTCTGAAGTGAATGACTTTGCAAAAAGACTTGGTTTTACCCGATCTTTATAATTCTCAGCCATTTGTGACCAAGGATGTTTTATCCCTAAGGGTTAGTTAATGAAATAATTCACACTTTCAGAAGAAGTCTGATGTGAAATTGTCCAACAGAATGGGAATAAAAGATGTGAGAGAACTTCTTGGGCAAGGAGTGAGCTGATTCTCCCCTTCCATTAGCTTTGGAAAGCTGTTAGGAGCTGGTTGTTTGATGTGATGAGTGTCACCATAAATATGTCTTGTATTTAACTTCCTGTGTATTCATAATTGAAAGTGGAAAATAACTACCTAAAAAACCAGAGGAACGGAAAGGACCTGCATTGTACATCCAGGGAGGTCCTGGCAAGCAGATACGGGCACAAAAAAAGCATGTTGTTTCCTGGCCCTGTGGCACTCTTCTGTATTGCGACAACAAGATCTAGGGTGCAAACATAGAATCCCAGCCTCGTTTGGGTTGAAGGGACCTTCAAGCTCACACAGTTCCAACCGCCTGCCACGGGCAGGGACACCTTCCACTGGAGCAGCTTGCTCCAAGCCCCTGTGTCCAACCTGGCCTTGAACACTGCCAGGGATGGGGCAGCCACAGCTTCTCTGGGCACCCTGTGCCAGCGCCTCAGCACCCTCCCAGGGAAGAGCTTCTGCCTCAGAGCTCATCTCAATCTCCCCTCTGGCAGGTTAAAGCCATTCCCCTGTCCTGTCCCTCCATCCCTTGTCCAAAGCCCCTCTCCAGGTTTCCTGCAGCCCCTTTAGGCACTGGAGCTGCTCTAAGGTCTCCCCTTCAGGAGCCTTCTCTTCTCCAGGCTGCCCCAGCCCAGCTCTCTCAGCCTGGCTCCAGAGCAGAGCTGCTCCAGCCCTTGCAGCATCTCCATGGCCTCCTCTGGCCTCGCTCCAGCAGCTCCACGTCCCTCTTGTGCTGTTGCCTCAGAGCTGGACACAGGACTGATCTTCCTTACCTGGGATCAGTTTCTTGCTGATGAATACAAGACACTTGGCATGTTCATTAATAACCATCACAAGATGGTTATTTTGGATGGTAGCTGCACTGTGTTTCAGGCTAAAGCTTGGGGGAGAACCCTGAGTTTTCAGCATGGTAACAGTTAACTGGCAGACATAAGATAGAGAAACCTTGAGGAGCAGACTTTAACGAGGGGAAAAAGGTATTTCATTACAGCAAAGAGCTGAGCGATGTTTCATTAGCTCATGTACTAGTAGTGGGACTCTCTGATGCCTTTTTCAGAGCATTATAAAGCGAAAAGGAATGGAGTCCCAGGGCCAAATGGCATAACATTACCTAAGACATTAAAAAAAAACAACAAAGGAAAAGATCAGATTAATCGTGAGCATTTAACAGCCTGAAACATTAGAGAAGAAAAAGTGGGAAGGAGACAAAGTAATTAATAGCATGAAGAAGGTGGAATGAAAATTCTCAGTCCTCAAGTATGAGGACAGGGGCACTCAATGGAACTGAAAGTAGGAAAACTGCTGGAAGCACCTACGTATGCCAAACCCCATTAGCTAGGAGACTCATTGTCACCACAGGTTATTAGCATCAGGAGCTTAGCAGGGTTCCTTTGAAGACCTGGGACGTTGATGAGTGTATTTAGAATTAACAGAGAAATATGCCTAAAATAACACTGAAAGCCCACAAAGCTTTGAAGAGCCAAGTGAGTGTCTCTGCGTCAGGACGGGAGGGCGGCCTTTCCATGTACAACCTCAAAAGCAACTTTTTCATGGGATCAGGGTTCTCATTTTCCCCTTCAAAATGCAAGGACCAGCTGTGCTTAGTGACAGAATACAAATTAGGTGGGTTTTGGACTGGTGTCTTCATGGGATGCAGCACCCTTCCTTTATTAGGAAGATCAAGTCCGTCAATGTTGGGTCTCATGTCCAAAAGCTGTAATGAACACTCTTTTGCTCTGTGCCACCATGGAAATTCCTGTGTGTCAGCTGAGTTCATGCTGTTTGTTTGGCATGAATGTTGGGGGGCGGAAAAGGGGGAGACATTTATATTTCAGGGTTCCTGAGCAAAGGCCAAAATAAGGACTTCAAGAACGGAGACGCTGACTTTCCATGGACTGCTCTGCCTGTAGCCAACCTCTCTGCTCCAGCTGCCCTTCCTTGTCATCAGATCCATTCTCAACTCTTTAATGTCTTCTTTTCATTACATCTGGTTACTGACAAGATGCTTTAATTTCATGGAGTCCCTTTTGTTACTTAAACTGAGGCTAAATTGATGTGAAAAACTTTGTAAGAGTCAGCTGCACCCCCGCAGGAATTTGGGTACAGTTCATTGGAATATGGGATTTTTCTATATAATTCCAATCTGAATGCATTTAGATTGATTTCTTGTCAGCCTAAAGCAGTTCATCAGTGCTTGTCAGAGGTGGAGGTGTAGCAGCTCTGTGGCTGCACAGGGTCTGTTGCACAGACTTTGCCTCTACAGCCGAAGCAGTCGAGGTGTTCCTTCTCTGAGGAAGCTTGCCAAAACCCAGGAAGCCTGAGGCGCAGGTGATGATACACTGGTGGAACAAGTGTTTCTACAACAGTGTCTTCTGCTTGGAAAGGGTCAACAGAAAGGCAGGATTTGGCTTATAAAACCTCGAGTGCTATTTTTGGCCATGCGTTGGACTTCATGGTGGGAATGGTGGTACGTTGTGGCTGGAAAGTGGTGAGCAACTTTCCCTAAATGTAGCCTACAAGTTCCTCCTCAGGTCAGGTCACACATTTACTTCTTGTGCCACCACGTCACCTGTTAATTTAGTTATGTGCCAGTTTCAGTCTGAAAACACAGACTGAATGGGACCTCTGTTCATGTTCTCGATAGAACAGACTCTGGATGACCAGATGTGGAGGAAAATCCTTTTTAGTTTGAAGTAAGTGTTTGAAACCCTTCCCATCAGTGGACTCTTCAAATCTGGCTGCCCTGTGACTCTGTTCTTCTGCAGCTCTTTATGGTGGCCTCCTGGTTGCTCTGTGTGAGCACCTTTTAGTAGGGGTCCTCCATGAAGCTCTTCTCTCATCCTTTCCTCCATGGGGAGAAACGAGACCCACAGAGCCACCGACTCGTTTTCTGGAGGAATTTTATTTCAGGAAGAGACAGTGGGGTTTTTCCTTTCTTTTCTCTTTCGATTTGTTGCAGATGACATTTTCTGGCCACGCTGGTCAAAGCAGAAGGCTGAAGGCTTTGACTGAGATCTTTTTAGGAAGATGATGCTGTAACCGCATGACTCCCCAGAACTTTGAGAAAATCCCTAAGGTGTTCGTTGGGTTAGTTTGGCTTTGACCGTAAGCTGGATGCTTTTAGAAAAGCACAACCACAGCGTATTACAGATAGGCAGCTACAGTATGACAATATTATAGACAGGGACTTGCAAAACAGCTCTAAAGATATGAAGGCAGGCTGAGAAAATTGGGGCTGTTGAGCCTGGAGAAGAGGAGGTGCGTGGAGACCTCAGAGCAGCTTCCAGTATCTGAAGGGGGCTACAAGGATGCTGAAGAGGGGCATTCCATCAGGGACTGTAGTGATAGGACAAGGGGTGATGAATTCAGACTGAAACCAGGGAGTTCAGGTTAGATATAAGGCAGAAGCTCTTCCCTGTGAGAGTACTGAAGCGCTGGCACAGGGTGCCCAGAGAAGCTGTGGCTGCCCCATCCCTGGCAGTGTTCAAGGCCAGGTTGGACACAGGGTTTTGGAGCAAGCTGCTCTAGTGGAAGGTGTCCCTGCCTGAGGCAGGGGTTGGAACTGGATGATCTTAAGGTCCCTTCCAACCCAACCCAATCTGGGATTCTGTGATTCTGTAAATAGTGGGCAGTCTCTAATCTGTGATGGGGATGATGGGTCTTCCATCTGTCCTCTTCCAAGTCCTGCCTACCACCACCTGAGATACAACAAATGGATCCTCCACACCCACAGAAGATGTTCTCATTTCAGATTCTCCACTGTTTCCCCATTTGCACCCATCTAACAGCAGGAAGGTGAGTAAGGAGGGGGCAGGCTGCAGGAACATACTGGCACTTCCTGTGTTATTCCTCAGGAGTCGTGTTAGCACAGGAACGGCAGGAGCCATTTCAGTAGGTACACGTGTGAGATAGGGAGTGGTGTAACGATGAACACATTAATTTATGATGAAGAATGCAACATAAAAAATGGTTTTAATGATATTTTGAAAAGCAGTTAATAAAGGTTTACCTGTTTCCTAGAGTAGCAGGCAGGCTGGTAGCTCTGATGGACTTTCTTGTCAACCTGGTGATACATGGATGCAGGATTGTCTCAGTGGACAAACCCATTGATTTGACTTCTCCCCTCATGGTTAGGATATTTGTGAAGAGTGTTGGTATAGTTTGGGACAGCCCCCAAAAATACCTCTGGGTAATACAGGCTGGCAGGGTGGAGGTGGACTCCTGTGCAAGGAAGGTAATCGTGAAGGTGCTGGAAATTGGTCCAAGGAAGGTGGTTGTGGAGGGTACTGGGAAACTGGTACAAGAGAAGGGAGAGCACAAGAAGACTGAAGAAGAAAAACATATTTGATACATAAAGTTGGAAACTAAAATCTGAAAATCTGAGAACTTTATAACTGATTTAGTGAGAAAAATCTTCAGTGTCTTCTTGTTTCGGTATCAGAGAATGATTCCGTATTGTATTGTAATGACATCCCAGTCTATTTTTCATTGTAAAATCCACCCGTGAGTTCTGGAAAGCATCACTGACACTTGCATCTCTTGGATAGAATCCATTGCCAGGACACCCTCTGCCTCCTGGCTCCAGGGTGAGAGAGGAAGGTTTCTGTCAGGATGCAGCAGTCAGCTGGGAAGCAGGAGCCAGCCGCTGTGGTGGTGCAAGGCTTAGGGGCTTGTTCATTGGGGTTTTCAGTATGTAGTTTGCAGGTACCTTTATAGAAGTAAAGCATAAAAATAAGCCTTTTCAGGAAAGTTTATAGTGTTTTGAAATGAACTTTTGAAATGAACTTTTCCTCTTTTCTTTTTTTTTTTTTGATTCATTAGACTCTTGCATTTTCCACTCGTCTTTCAATGATGCTCTAAAGGACATGTTTTCTCCTCTTAAGTCAAACGTAGATTTCATTAAAAACCCCTTTTTCAGGCTGGAGTCAGCATGATGCATTAACGACTTGAGTTCTCTTAGGAAAAGCAAACAGAGAATGACAGGATTTTAATATGATGCTAAGATAAAATACGAGTATGGAAAATTACATCATACTTATCCAGCCCGAGTATGATATAATAGTCCTTGATGCCAAGATAGGGATTAAGCTAGAGACTGATATCCTGCAAGAGTACTTTCCTCTGGGTGTTAAGCCTCTGTCTAAGAAGAAAAAAGCTAAGCCTGCCCATCGCAGCCTATGTCCCGTGACCCAGAGGGGAACCACAAAAGCTGCTTAATCCATCTCCCACCGCAGGACATGGCTGTGAATGTAAACCAGACACGATGCATTCACTCATAGGAAGTGAGCGCAAGAGCAGGAAGCCGTAACTCTCCATGTGCACACGTGTGACTTGGGACCCACTGAGAAGACTGAACCTGATGGGAGATAAGAGCAAGACGCTAAAACCCACGTCTGGACACAAAGAGGGATTTAGACCTCACCTAATTCCAGCAACTTGGAGTTTTCATCTCTTTGTTTTCAAACCCAACAGTATTCTCCCCACTTTTGTGTGAGCCATAGAGAGGATGCGATGCTGGCAGGTTGTGCATGTGGTGCTACTAAACTTCATCACCGTCCTCCTCATTCTCTGCTTCTCCCCTAATTTAGCTCTGCTTCACAGCTACATGTTGCTCCCTTCCTTAGGTGCTACTCCATCTCAGAACAGGAGTGACAGACTCCACAAGCCATCCTGCAGCAGTTGTTCTCTGTCCCTACAACTACAAACCCAAGCTGAAGCCCTCTTATGTATGCTTTTATTTCAGCCCTCATGGAGTAGTAAGGGTGTCAGAGATTAAAACTGGATTTTATTAGTGTTTTAGTGTATGTGGTAGCTACTTCTCCGATACCAGCACTCTCATTAGTAGCTGGCATCCCTAAGCCCTACTCAAATAAAAGGGGGTTTTTGAGTCTGTTTAACCATGTAATTCATGAGACTATCACCCCCCAGATGCCCACGTGTGCTGTTTTCAATTGGCGACATGTCCAAGACTTACTGAGAGCGGGGGACCAGTTTCTGTTCTTGTTTCTTAGACCCTTTATGAGATATAAATCAAGTGTATTAGGAGAGCTTGAATTGCTCTTGGTTTTGCTTGTTCTAACAATAGATAAATCCTCTCCCTCGTAGCGATATAACTCTTCCCACTGCCTCAGCATTGCTCATAGATATATTTTTTAATAAAAAGGAGATAAATGTGGATTTTTTTCAGAATAGAAAGTGATCTATTTCATCATTTGCTCACGCATGCAATGAGATTGTGTTAAATAGATACTTTGAGTCAAATACAAATAAGCATTTATCTTTATTCCCTCCGCCCCATTTGAAAACGGTATGTATTGCAAAACCCACAGAAGTGATTGAAGGAGGAGGCATCATCAGAAAATGTGAGGTCAATACCAGGGGCAAAATTCTGTAGGTATTAAACTGTGTTTTTCCCTCTTAAGTCATCTTGGAATAAGACATTTGTGTAACAGTAAGTGCAAATGTAATTATGAAGAGAAATTTCACCTTGGAGAATAAATGGGGGGAAAATGGGAATGGCTGATAAGAATTTTGGACCAGACATCAAATGGTAACAAAAATCAAATCCTGTGTATGATAATAGCTCGTTAAGTCTTTTTGTTTGGTAGGATGTCAGCAGGTTCCTGGGATTTAGTGCCAGATCCCTGCGAGCTGAAACACCAATTGGGAAATGCACTGGAAATTGTTTCCACATATTAAAAGAGAAAAACAAACAAAAGCCCCCATATTGCCACTAAAAATACATATACAGTTTTGATCTGGGGGGGATTTCCTGAAGAGGAAGAATCCTAATGCTGCTTTTCCCCCCAAATATTTCATTAGAAGCACATTTCATCCTTGTATAGAAATTATAGGAAGTCTATCAAAGGCCCTAAGGGAGAAGAGGATATTTCCTGTCTTCCTGTGTCCATATCTTATTTCCTGAAGAGAAGAGGAATCTCCGTTTCCATTATACCCAAGCCGACAACATAAAGTATTTTGTGGTGCCTAGCTTTACTTATATAACTTAACTCCTGTCTTCATGATTTACGTCAGGTCTTGCAAACTTCACACTCAGAAAGCATTCCTTGCCATCCTGGAATTGCTCTGCTTGGTTTTTCTAAGTGTTTGTTGATAGGAGTCTGAAAGGAGAGCAGGGATTGCTTGTTTTCTTCCTGGAGGGCAGAAAATACCCGCACACGTGTGTATTCATGTCCATGTTACGGAAGAGCTGTTGGGTAGGAAGAGCAGAGAAAGAATCTATAGGCGGTTTCTACGCCTGTATTGGCATCATTCCTCTTTTAACAAAGAAATTTTTGGAGACTGTTGCAAGTTCCTATCGAGGAGTTTACAAGGAGAGTTGCTTGTACAGCCAGAGGTTTTGGTATGGTGGGAGTTGCGCATATGTAGGGAATGCAGGTGCTGGCAATGGGTTCATCCAGTGTGAATAAGTAATGTTGATGTCCATCCTGAGATACACACATGGTCTCTAAGGTAAATGCTCAAAAACTTGAGAAAGGACAGACCATGACCAACAAGGCACCAAGTCTTCTAGACTAGCAGCAAAGCAACAATTCTTTGATGCTAACAACAAAGCAAGAAGTCATCACCGCCTTCTTCCAAGTCTTCTCTTCCAGATCTAATGAATTTCCCAGATTCTTGCTGAGAAATAGCATTTAAACGTCCCCTTTTCAAGTACTCACAGTTTTTAGGAGCTCTGGGATGGGTGCTCTTGACCTCACTTCCATGTCTACATTGCCTCTGATGAAAAACTGGGATTTACCAGCATTATGTTGACCAGAAACGTTTGAAAGTGTAGTAACATCCTGTTGAGCAAGTGAATCGTTCAGCATGTCTTTATGGCTTTATGTATGTTTTTATGTTTCGCAGATTTGCATAACACTGAAGAAATAGCATAAAGGTTGGACATCGTCACAGTTAATAAGCTCAATGGGGTTTTAATCCTCAGTAGGGCTTTAATTCAGTTTGGTTCTTATGCTTACTCTCCAGTTCTACTGTTTAAATCCAATTCTCATTAACCGAGTCTGTACTTAGGAATGGGGGTCCAAAATCCTAGCTCTAGGTCATGCCTCCTTCATAAGCTGCATTTTTTACAGTAGCGACCCCAGATAGATTGCTGCTCTCCAATACGCATGTGTTAAAGGGCGTTTTTCCTGGGCAAAATTGGTTTTTTCTGCCTCACTTTTCTAGAGAGGAGCATGCAATGCCTCCTGTGCTCTGGAAGTAGTAGTGATGGAGTGATGCTCAGTGTCCCCCCTGAGCAAACGCAGTGGCTATGATCTATAATGTTAGTTGGCTTTTTTGATGAACTGGTCATACAGAGCTGCCCATACCCGAATATCCATCCCCTTCCATCACCTGGCCTTTTTGTTTGTTTGTCCAGGATCAGTCCATCTCATCCTTCACATTAGAAGTGGGGGAAGATGGGCAGACCTCTCAAAGAGCTAAGATGTTTAAAGACTGTAGAGATCTATAGCTGTTTCTTAAATACCACTTGGCAATCTTACCCACAACTGATCAGTGCATCAATGCAGGGCTCTTCCTAAGTGGTAACAAAAGGGATGAGCTTTGCTTTGCTTCTGCCTATTTCTGATTTCCTGGTCTCCGTGTCAGGGGACATGCTATGCAGAAATGGTTATTTCTTTTATGCAGGCTTTTTTTAAACAAGATGTTGGGGGAAGTGTTTATGCTGGTTAAAAGAGCCCTTCATGCTCTGTTTTTTGTTTCAAGTTGAACGTTAGAGACTGGTTGCTGTTCCAGATACAGTCTATGGTTGGTTTGGTTTGGGTGGAGTAATTGGGGACTGGATTTGGCTTTTGCATTTCAGTATCTCTTTGCATCTCATTGCAGTTAGTGGGCTCCACACTCCAGGAAATGCTGATCTTGGCTATGGAAGTGTTGGATTAAAACTATGTATCTTCCAGCAGCATCTTGGGCACTTTTTCTTCAGCAGGATCTGTTTGCTTTCTGCTACCTGGCGAGTGCAGTCATTGGGATACCACTGCAATTATGCATGGTAAACGGGTGCTCTGTGCTTTTCAAAGCCCTTCAGCATTTGTTTCCACCCATCCTCTATTCTCCAGGTGTGATTTATTCCCCTTAGTCTGAAAACTGACAAATATTTGAGGTTTTGTTGTTAAAATTGAACTATTGCTCAGTTTTGCCGTATGTTCGGTTATTCAACAATGTAACCATTGAATCCAGCAAGGAACATGGACTGCACATTGGGGATCTTCTTATCCCAGCAGACCATGTAAAAGGTTAACTGGGTGTCTGCCAGGGGGGCAGGTGTCAACAGTGACCTTCAGGGTCTGCAGCAGCACTGAAGGGGGAGAAGGTGAAGCAGAATGAAGCCCTGTTGATACCTGGTACCTGTTGGTACATGGGCATCTCTTCCTGTGTGCCTTGAAAAGTTGTCTGTTAGTTTTACAAAGAGATGAGAATCCAAAGGCAGGGCAGAGCGTGGTGTCACTTCTCTACTGGGCTGCGTCACGATGAAATCAAGAGCTGCATTGGGTGAGGGTACCTTAAATGAAGCCTTCACCAAGCACCAAACCTATCCAGCGGTATAAAGACAAAGTGGACTAAGCTCAACTGAACTGTGACGGACACCTTGATGGGTGCCTGTACTCAAGTCAAGATGGTTTTTTTCCCATTAGATTACATGCTGATGGATGTATATTTTAAATGCTGATGTTGCCCCTACGGCAGCTAGTGCCTTAATACCATCCTGGGGTCAAAGAGTGTTGTGGTTTAAGCTGTAAATCACGCAGCCCATTCTCTCACTCACTCCCTTCTCTTTCTTATCCCCCGCTCCTGCGTGGATGGGGAGGAGAATCAAAAGAATGCAACTCCCACAGGTTGAGATAAGAACAGTTTAGTAACTAAAGTATAACACAAACCACTACTGCTACCACCAATAATAATAATGACAAGGCAAATACAAAGAAAGAATGCAATAGCTCACCCCTTCTAATACAAAGCCCGACCACGCAGTGCACCCCTCACCCTTCCGGGTCTCTTCTCTCTGTCTTTACATCCTGGACATGACGTGCTGTGGCATGGAATACCTCTTTGGTCAGTTTGGGTCAGGTGTCCTGTCTCTGCTTCCTCCCGGCTTCCCCTCCTCCCTGGCAGAGCATGAAACTCAGAAAGTCCTTGGCCAGACCAACACATCACCAAGCAGTAACCGAAACACTGGTGTTATCAGCGCTGTTCCCAGGCCCAAAATCAGAAGCACAGCACTGCACCAGCTACCAAGAAGCAGAAAAATGACTGCTGCTGCTGAACCCATGACAAAGAGCTGGAGATTTCTCCTGGTTTTGGCTCCAGGATCAAGCCTAGAAGGTTTGTGATGTTGCAATGCCAACATGGACTTGACACACGCACGAGCCTGAGTTTTGCTATTTCTGGCATCCCTGCATCTCCAAAAAGAAGCAGGGAGACAGGCGGGCGCAAGACCGGAGGTTTGGAATGAAACTGGAAGTAAGAAAAGTGTTTTCTTATGAGTTGTTCAGAGCGGGTGCATCCAGTGGCAGAGCTGTGCAGCAAAGGGGCCCATCTGCTTGTGAAGCACTACATTTATGGCACCTTTTCAATACTTAAAGCCATAACTTCAGCCGGCAGCTTAGAGCATGAAATTGCTCCCTGAGATATCTCCTTTTTCACTTAACAAATGTCGGGGCATGGGGAGTACCAAGTTGCTGGTTTAAGCAGGGTTTGGGGAAGTGAAAAAGATGCTTCAATCTTGGTTGTCTATGTATAAGCTGGTGTGGTTTCTGAATATGCGTCAAGGTGAAAGAAATCATTCTGGCATTTATTAAAAAGGTGATTGTTTCTTTCCTATGAACTCGGCCAGCTGCAGCTGTCCAGCCCCTGCACAGGCTCTAACAGCAGTCAGCAATGAGGAAACTAAGCTTACATTAAAATACCACCCCTTACATCATCACGTACAGCTTTCTTCTGGGTTTGTTCTTCATGAGTCATTGGTTCTGTGTCAGAAGATAGATTGAGACTGTCTAATGCAAAAGTGCTATTGTTATAACAAAGAAGCCTATAAAATTCAAGTTTCACAGATAGTAATTTCGAGATATTGATTTTGGAGGGGATTTGATTGGAAGCAGCAGAGCTGTCTTAGGGGAAGGGAAGAAAATCTTCCTTGTCCATATTTTTTTTAGAGCAGACATGCTATTTAGAGTGTTAACACCTCTTTTTGGTTTTCTTTTTCTATTCAATTCACTGCTTTTTCCATTTACAAGTTTGCTGGGGGGGGCTCTAACCCTTTTGCTTTCCTGGATTATCTGTGGACCAGCAAACATTTGAATGATGGCAGCAGGAAAGACCTTTCCTCAGTGTTTCAGATCCCAGTTGAGTACGGACCAGCGGGAGGGACAAATCCTGACCCTGGGTGGGAGCAGTGGTGATGCTGTAGGGATGGCAGCGGGTGGAAGATGTGCTTATCTAGAGAGTTTGTAATCTTAAGAATTAAGAATCTACTGAACATGTTTTACAGAGGCTTTTAATTTGAGCCAATTTGGTTTCCTTAGATTATATCTTTTGCCGCCTGTAAAACACAGGCTGGCGCTGCCCAAATGTAGGCCCTTGCTCCAAAACACTTCAAAGAGAGATCTGAACTCTTCAGTCTCTTTGCCTTGTCCCTTTTGGCAGAAGATGGTACCAAAAGTCTGCCTGTTTTTAAGGTAGCCTGAATCCGATGCCTATCATGAGCACTTTTCAGGCCAGTTACTTTGGCAATACAATCTTATGTAGAAACCCGAATATCTTGTTTGATGGTCTTAGCCAGAATTGGCCAACCCCAACAAATGGCATTTCTAGCAGATAAGAAAGAAAATCTATACCTTGATAGCCTGATAAGCGGGAAAGCTGTTGATTAAAACCTTGTCTTCAGCTTCTTTCCTGAATCTCCAACTTGACGTGCTCTGGTTTCCGATCAGCAGTATCTCTGCGTGTGTGCAAGACGTTGCTCTCGCTTTGATCCCCGAGGGATTTGTTTTGGCATTGCGGGAGCTATTTTTGTTTTGCTTCGTGAGGGAAATAAAAAGGGTTTGATGAGTGCCACAGTTCCAGATCCACTGAAATGTCACGGAACGAGACTTGCAGAAGAGACAAGAAGCTGTGGTTGAGTGTTTAAGGCCAGGCTGGATGTGGTTGTGGGCAACCTGATCTAGATGGAGATGTCTCTGTCATTGCAGGAGGGTTGGACTAGATGAGCTTTGAAGGTCCATTCCAACCCAAACTATTCTATACCCAAAGACAAGCCATATGTAATATACATATTTCAGAGAATAATCACATTTAATATAACTAGGATAATAAATACAGGAATAAAGAAATCCCCCAATAAATACAGGAGTGAATGTTTAAGTGCTGCATGTGCTGTAGCTTTTTTGCTGTAGCAGTGCCATCTTTGCATTAGACAGTCCCTTACCAGCGACTGGTGCTCCTCAGGGATGCTCAGGGTACTGGGATCAGTGTTGCTCAGTCTTTGTCGACAACAGGTACAGTGGAATTGAGCACCCTCAGCGAGTTTGCTGATGACACTGAGCTGTGTGGTGTGAACGATACGCTGGAGGGAAGGGATGGGATCCACAGGGACCAGGACAGATTGGAGAGGTGAGACCATGCGAACCTCATGGAGTTCAGCCAGGCCAAGTGCAAGGTCCTGCCCCTGCGTCGGGCCAGTCCTCAGCACAAACCCAGGCTGGGGGAGACGGGATGGAGCAGCCTGGAGGAGAAGGACTTGGGGTGCTGGGTGAGGAGAAGCCCTCCATGACCTGGCTTCAGTGTGCGCTTGAGCATTTTCATCACACGCTTGGGTTTGGTTTGTAGCAATGCTTTTTGGGGGCAAGCAAGTAATTCTTTGTTAGTTGTTGCAATAGCTTGGAATTATCCTTGCACTGTGGTTTATCTGACAGTGTTTCATTGCTACTGAGCCATGGTTAGCAGCATGTGAAGGCTTACATACGCTGTGAGCTTGTGAGCATTCTCGGGGGGGGACCGTGTTCCTGCCCTCCTCTCTTGCAGTTCAAGAGGGAGAGAAAGCGTTGGCAGAACAGCTTGTGTTCATGCTAGAAGGTGCCAGCACAAAAAGTTCAAGGGAAAAGAGGTGGGAAAATGCTAGTAGAAGATAAATGATGCTACAGGAGCTTTATTTTCCTTGGGGTCAGTGAAATTAGGCCACTCAGATGATGTACCTTGAAGGGAAGGCTGGTGAGAAGGATTTCAAGGCAATGGATGACAAGCCACTGATTTGTTCTAGTTCAAGGTTTTATTGAAGTAGTTCTGTGTGAATCTGTTTTGTTGTTTATTCTTCTAGAGTGCTAAAAGGAACGGAAATATAACAGTCATGGCTGGTACTGTAAGATATGAGTGTGTGTGCCAAAGCACTGCAGTCCAGCTCAAGGTAATGATTCAAATCAAGGAAGAATCATAGAATCCCAGCCTGGTTTGGGTTGAAGGGACCTTAAAGCTCCTCCAGCTCCAGCCCCTGCCACGGGCAGGGACACCTTCCACTGGAGCAGCTTGCTCCAACCCCTGTGTCCAACCTGGCCTTGAACACTGCCAGGGATGGGGCAGCCACAGCTTCTCTGGGCACCCTGTGCCAGCGCCTCAGCACCCTCCCAGGGAAGAGCTTCTGCCTCAGAGCTCATCTCAGTCTCCCCTCTGGCAGGTTAAAGCCATTCCCTTGTCCTGTCCCTCCATCCCTTGTCCAAAGCCCCTCTCCAGGTTTCCTGCAGCCCCTTTAGGCACGGGAGCTGCTCTAAGGTCTCCCCTTCAGGAGCCTTCTCTTCTCCAGGCTGCCCCAGCCCAGCTCTCTCAGCCTGCTGATCACAAGCAGAAAGAACCAAAATAGCCCTTAAATATGAATTACTGCTTTATCGTTACATGTGTAGGTGCCTGTCCCCAAGCAGGCTTGTTTGGGTTAGTGACACCTGGGTGCCCTCATTTCATCTGGGTTCCATCACTGTTGATCGAGCAAAATTTCTTTGTGTCGTGGCTGGGAGCACCGTGGTGGGCTTGGCTCTTCTTCAGAGGTATTATTCCTCTCCTAGGAGAGCTGTTGGAGGAGCAGTGAATCTCCTTGCCCTGATTTGTAGCTCCCATTGGCAGTACCTGGAAAACTTCATGTCTTCAGTAATGCGCTTAGATTTACTATGGGGGTTTTATCTTTGCCTTTTGTAACCCTTTTGCTTGTACCAGGCACTGCCTGACCCAGTGTGTGCTTCCAGATCACTTGCTATCATTGCTCTGCAATGTCCACCCTCCTCTTGCCTTCTGAATAAACTCTTCCAGGTTCCTGATGAAATTAAATTTATATGTTAAATAGATATATATGTTTGGGGTTTTTTTTACCTTTCGCTGCCAGTGGTGGGATTTATGATGTGATCTTGTGCGTCATCCGCTTGAATGCACCAAAGGAAAGTGAGCCAAAGTGACGGGCACATCTCCTGGCCCTGGGATTGCAACCAACTCTCGACAGTGTGAGGACTGCTGGCTTGTGTGATGTGAATTCAAATAGTAGACAAAAGCTTTGACAAAGGAAAAATATGAACGTTGGATGTGGGAGCTTGAGAAGCAAAAACCATTTTAGTGCAGAGCAGGAATCCTTTCCAATTACCTCTTTTCTTCTCTCTTTCAGGCTGTGACTGTGAGGAACTCTATGGCTAAATCATTGTACAGTGCCCTCTTCGACTGGATAGTGTTCAGAATTAACCATGCGCTGCTCAACTCAAAGGACATGGAGGAAAGCACCAAGGTAACGTCTCACCAGGTCTTCTGGCTACACTCTTGTGCTTTCAAAACAGTTAACTATGGGATAAAACATTACCCAAGCTCCTAGCAGCAAATTGCTTCACATGAAGTTCGTTTTTCCCCAGTTAATAATTTAGAATGAGTACATCATTATTTTAAGTGGCGTTTGCTGAGCTGGGAAGGGTGAAGCACCTCACATAATATATCCTCAAAGCAGCTGAGGAAGAGGTTTTGTTGAGCCACAGGACCCCACCCCTTCCAGGAGCAATGCCAAATCATTTTCCTCCTTGTTTGTAAAACTATAGGGCTGTATATAATTGAGGGGGAAAAAGGGCGATCTGGCTGATGAGAGGTGTTTTGATGAAGTTGCTCCATAAAAATCGTTAGAGGAGGTGTCAGCAAGCACTGAGATACCACATCTGTAATGAGCAGAAAACAAGATTAGGGAAGAGCAAAGCTGGCGTGGTGCCGAGCTGCTTTCCCAAAGAATTGATGGAAGGGATGACATGACATTTCCTGTCATAGCAGGTACTGGATGCTGCAGCCATCCCCTCCAAAACCTCATGTATTCATCCGTGCTCGTCACACTGGGGTGATGCTGGCCCCAAAACACATGGGTGTAGGGATGCATCCATGCAGCATGCGCTTGCAGCTCCCCAGCTCCCCTTGGCTTGGGAATTCTGGGCATGAGCCAGCAGCGTGTGTTGTTTTTGGGGGAGAGGGGGGGTTGTACATCCAAGCTGAAGCCACAGCTGCCAAAAGGAGGACTGTGTTGCTAAGCACTAACATTATATTTGAGTTATGCTGTAGGAGGCTTGTAGTGTAGCTGCTTCTTTATTTAACTCCATAGAAATGCTTGTGGAGAGTAATTATAGACGGGAACTAAATGCACGCATAGAAAATTTGGTAATAGGCTTTTCTGAGAAGAGAGGTTGTTCGAGTAACATCCAGCGTGTCTCCCGGCGGCCCAGGCTTCCTCTCGCTCTGGTCAGTGCTTTACCAAAAGCGTTGTGTTCTTTCCTGAGTTTTTGTTTCCAAGTCACCCAAAGTGTTGTCTGGGCTGTCAGGGAAAGAGCCCTCAGCCCTGTTTGTGTGTTTGGTGAAGCAGAACAGGTGGATTTGTTTTGACAAGGAAATGCATCTCAAATACTGATGAATTCTTTTTAATGAGCCAATGATTTTTAAAAATGTCCTCTGTTCCCTAATATTTAAATGCTAACTGAGGCTGGAGCAGTAATGCTTAGTCAGCATGTCTGAAATAGCAGGGCACAACGGTAGGTGTTTATGGGCCATTAAACTTTGATTCCCAACCTCAAGTCTCAGCAGGTAAGCGCCAGAACAACCCAAATTTGTGCTGTTTTCCAGCACTGCCGCTGCTATTAACCCTCTCCTTCCTCCAGCCAAGACTCCTGTACAACGTAACCACCTTCCCCTTTGCCATCTTCCTAGATCATCTCAGGAATTCCTAATTCCCAGTTTTCTGACCCATGGGGGTGCTGATTGACAGCTGATGAACATGAGCAGCTTGTGCCCAGGCAGCCAAGAAGCCACCAGCATCCTGGCCTGTATCAGCACCAGTGCGGCAGCAGGGCCAGGGCAGTGCTTGTCCCCTTGTACTGGGCACTGGTGAGGCTGCACCTCGAATCCTGTGTTCAGCTCTGGGCTCCTCACTGCAGGAGAGACATTGAGGTGCTGGAGCGGGGCCAGAGAAGAGCACCGGAGCTGGTGCAGGGCCTGGAGCACAGTGTGATGGGGAAGGGCTGAGGGACCTGGGGGGTTCAGGTGGAGAAGAGAAGGCTCAGGGGGGACCTGATCGCTCCCTACAACTGCCTGAGAGGAGGATGCAGCCAGGAGGGGGCTGCGCTCTGCTCCCAGGGAACAAGGGATGGGACAAGAGGAAACGGCCTCAAGCTGCACCAGGGGAGGTTTAGATGGGGATGAGGAACAATTCCTTCCCCAGAGGTGCTCAGGCATTGGAACTGCCCAGGGCAGGGCTGGAGTAACCATCCCTGCAAGCGTTCACACACCGTGGAGCCGAGGCCTCAGTGCCATGGGTTAGTGGTGGCCTTGGCAGTGCTGGGCATGGTTGGACTGGATGAGCTTGAAGGGCTTTTCCACCCTGGTTGGTTCTGTGATTCTCTGACTTTTTTTGCCCAGGGTCACACGGTGCAGCCATAAGATCCAGGTCAGGCAGCAGGCACTGGGAATGGTGTTGCCCTTGCACAGGGCCCAGAGCTGTAGGAATTTGCAGTGTCAGACCCGTGGCAAGATCTGTCAAGTCAGTCCTGGGCTGTCCATGGGCCAGGTTTTCTGGAACAGGGAGGTAGTGCACAGAATACCAGGAAATCGATACCTCTAGAGATAGGAGAATAATTAGGTTTGTCTTCAGAGACTTCCATGAACACTGATACTTCACCGGTCCCAGAAATCATGGGAATGCGTGAATCCTGCCTGTTGTATGGGTAGAGAGGTTAAAGAAGAGCATTTATGTGCATTGCACAGGGCTGCAGAGAGCAGCTTTGTTAAACATTCGCTAGTCAATTTGCTGTCAAGTTGTTGTACAATGTCACCTCCTTTAGCCCCCGAGTTCAGTCCTCACAGCACAGAGGGAGGAGAAGCGCCTGCTTGGACCGGGCAGAGCTTGGAATAGCTGCTCCTTTGCCCTCAGCGGATAACGTCACTGCCAACAAGCAGCTGAGAGCATTCCGGGCTCTGTGGCTGCTGCTGGGACACCAGCCCACAATCACTGCCCTTCTCTGACCTGGAGGGCCCAAGCTGATGATGATTGGTTTGGGTTTTCCTACCACTTCACAGTCCTTGAAATCCTTTTCAGCTCCTGCTTGCAGGAACCCCAAATGAGGATATAGGTGGTTCTTAATCTCCCGTACGTGGTCTTGAGTTTGGGCAACACCAGCAAGTAATTGGAAGGTGGACTAGGAGAAGGGGCATCTCTGATCCTTGCTGTAAGGCAAGATCTCTGCACTTGGATGACATCTACTTGCTGGCATCTGCCAGCTCCCTCCCCCAAAATCTCCTAAACACACCGAGTCTCTGATTTGTAATAGAGAAATAGAGTCTTGCGCCTCACCATGAAAGGTTCCTGACTCCTGAGTTTGCAGCAGGGAAGCAACATGCGACTCACCCTGCAGCAAATGTCCTGACAATCCCAGCCCACACTTCCCATCAGTATTCCTCTGACTTTTAAGATAGATTTTGAAATAATCCTGTAGGTTGTGAAGATTCAGAAGGTGGTTAAATGATGGATTTTTGACAGACGGCTTTCTTACATGACAATCATGTTATGCAGAAGTAATATAAGACCCCAACCCATCTGAATTCAGAGCATATATGGGAGGAGAACTGCATCTGAAGTTGATGAGGAAAATGAATATCGGATCGTAGAATCATAAAATGGTTTGTGTTGAAGGGACCTTAAAGCTCATCCAGTCCCAAGCCCCTGCCACGGGCGGGGACACCTTCCACTAGAGCAGCTTGCTCCAAGCCCTGTCCAACCTGGCTTTGAGTAGTCAAGGATATGACGTGAAGGCTGGAGGTTGCAGAAGATGACAAATGCTTCTACATGCATGTAGGGCACACTCGTGAAATCTGGGTTTGAGAGCTCTGTGTGCTGTGGAAACACATGCAGCCTCCTCTGCTCTGGCGAAGTCCTGTTGCAGCATTGCCCCAGCCACACAGGACAACCGCATTGATCAAACTCATGCTCAACCAAACTGGTGGTGGATTCATCAGTGCAGACTGCTTTGGTGAGGAGGCCGTTTATATCTAGTTAAACCTATTTAATTTCTGGAAGACTAACTGGGTGGTTTGGTGACAGGTGGGAAGGTGACCTAGATTCTAACAAAGTCCAAATCCTAGGAGAACCTGGGACAAAGGGAATGGAGACGATTTTCATATCCCAATACGTGTGTTTATTTGATGTCAGCAGCAGGGAGAAGATCAAAAGATGAAGCTGGATAAAAAATACAAACACCCAGCCATCATTCTTCCACTGCTTTTCAAGCAAGTATTTGGAAGATGTAAATCAGACCTTTGATATCCAAATTTAGTTAAATGTACAACGAATTATTTTGGGAAAACACAGTGGGATTTGGCTTATCTTGCTTGCTGACAGGATTTCTAGCATATTATTTCCAAACCAAGTTGTGAATAAGTTATTTGATATGGCTCTTTGATGCTCATAGCAGTCCTGCTGTGCATCGCTTTTACTCCGACTCTGTTTCCTTGGTCTTGTCTCTGTCGCTTTTAGCTTTTGTGTTCTCGTGATCCCCTACAAACTGAAATTTGACCTTTGTTAATGAGGTTGGAGGCTTTTCCTCCTCTTGAGAACCAGATTTCTAAACCTCAGAGAGTCTCTTATTTAATTCCCTTTCCATAAATAAGGTTAAGAAGTCCATCTCATTGCTTAAAATGTTGATACAATGTAGATTGTAGTGGACTAAAAAGGACTTTTTCCAAGGTTTGTTTTAAGCTTTTCCCATTTGGTTCTTACGAAGTGTTTTAACTTCTTCCTAAATAACCCAACTGCTGTTTTCAGATGAGGTGCTGCTTTATGTAGTGATGATGGTAAACGTGAATTCATGGCCATGAAGAAAATTCGTCTAAATTAATGGCATGAGGAAAATTCATGGTTGAATTCATGAAGAATTCATGGCCATGAAGAAAATTCATTTAAGTTTAATCAACTGGTAAATTCTTGGCTCTCCGACCTGAAACAGGGGAGTTGCTGAACACACTACGCATTTAGTGCACATCTGTTCCTTAGTTTCAGGTCTCAACTTCCAAATTTGTAGCAAATCACTGCTTCTCACTTAATAGAATAGGTCGTCATGTACAGTGTGATGATGTAAATTGGAATAGTCCTTTCAGTTTTAGTAGTGATGGATTTTGGATTGGGTTTTTTGTGTGTTTTGGGGTGGTTTTTTTACAGTGTTGGTTTTAGAATATTGTAAAAAATTATTTTAAAAAGATAAAAAGGACAAAAATAACAATTAAAAAATGTTTACTCCCAGGATTTGAAGCAAACCTATTTGTGATTGCCAAGATCTACCTCCGTGGTGGAATGACATCAGCAGGGTGCATCTGGGGTGACATAAATCAGCTCCATCAATCACTATTTACTGGTGCTTTGGGAATTGGGGAGCACGTAGTTTTGAGACCATCATTTGCCAAAGGCTGTTAAAACTCATGCTCGGTGTTTGAATGTCACGGCTGTGACATTTTTAGCAGAACATGAGGTCACTCTTCATCATCTCAAGCAGCAAGTTCTCACTAACCCAGCGTTCACCCAGGTTTGAAAGATCCTTGTAGAGCTACGCTTTAAATTACAGGAGCTTTGGTGCAGATTTGATGTGCTGGTGATACAGTCTCTGCTTCAGGCGTACATCCATGCTGCATTATTTGTTAATTTTAAATGTTACTTTTGATAAAGGAGCAGCATTAGCGCATAAACTATACTTGGCTAGTTGAGGTCTAAATTATAGTCCAGCTTCGCATGATTTCCTTATGGTGCTTGTTCAAAGTGGGAGTTTAAAAGTGAAGTATTAGGAGATTTATAAATGTAAAATTCCTTTGATTATTTTCTTTCAATATTGGGCTGCAAACTTAACGCCAGGCCGATCACAGCCTTTGCTCAGGCAGGTTAACAAAATAACTTCATTGCCACATGCCTCAATGGAAAGAAGGTTTTTTCACCTTGCTATAAGAAATGACTCTGTAGAGGTAATCTGTGCGGTTTTACGACCCTTTGGCATAGGTGCTATGAGAGTTTTGTGGCTAGAAAGCAGAAAATAACCATAAATTCCCAATTTCTCACTTTCAACAGTTTTACCAACTTGCATGCATTGACCTCTTTATTTTGGGAGCTCTGTGATGCTGCTTCCAATGACAGAAGGCAAAGATCTGGTCCTCTGCAGAGCTCTTCCCTAATTTCTTCAATGTGAAACTCTGCAGAAACGCAACAGTTTTATAGTTCTGTACATTTTACCTGTTGGAGCTTGTTGAATTTTGGGTGCCAGCAAAAAAATATGAAAGACAATATTAAAATATCATTTGAATAGAATTCTTTTCTAACTTAAATAGCAACTTTTTTTCTATATAAAACCTTTCTATTTTGCTTTCTAAATGTATTTTTGTGCGCACATTTAAATGTATTTTGTAGCGGTTTCAACACAGTAAATGAACCACTACTGAAGAAAAGGGTTAGGGGCTTTTGTGCTCAGCTATTTCATATTGAGTTATGTTCAGTGGCAGGGGCTTGACTATTCCACGGATAACTCCTGTAATTCCATAAGGATTCTGGAAGTGTGAGTAGTTTATTTTCTAAGTCTCACTTTTATGTAGTGCAATGGAGACTTCTATATAGGGTAATTTTAGGGAGCTCTTGTGAATTGTAGGGAAAAGCTTGCACAGCAGTGGGGATGGGAAAAGGTCACTTTGTCCTGTTGCCATCATCACTTTTTCCATGTATAACGTAGATAAAAGATGAACTGCTATGATACAAGAAGTTTAAGAAGAATTCTAGTAAAAAAAAACCAACAGAAAAGATGAAGTAGAAGATTTCTACTTGTTAGGGTGTCATTTATGGATGTATTTGTGAATAAAAGGGTTACCATGTTCATTGGGACAAGCACGAAAGGGAAGCTTGACCCTTGGGAAGCAGTGAGTGAGAGCGAATCCCTCTGCCAGGCTCAGTCCTTGGTCCAGTGGCCATCTTCTGGTCAAATGACTGCTTCTCATGGGTGTTTTGCCAAGTGATGCAAACTTGCGGGAAGCTGGCCAAGGACCTTCAGTAGCTCTCCATGTCATGTCATGGGTGGGGGAAAGGAGGTAGAGCCTGTCTGGCCCCGGAGCAGGGAGAAAAGCCTGGATGAAAGATAAAGGAGCCAAAGACCTATTGGGAAAATGGGTGGGAGTTTTACCGTGCTTCTATGCTTTCTCAGTTTTGTTTTCGCTTGTTCTGATAGCCAAAATCCAGATCATACCGAGCTTCAGCTCACAACCCGGGTGGCTGCTCTGCCCACAGCCCCTGGGTCTATTCCAGCTGTAAGTGGTTCCCTGGTCAGCAGTTGAGCACAGAAGGAATATTTTCCTCCCACTTTCTGTATCTGTTGAAAACAGACAAACTGCAGCATAGAGAGACTTCTGGATAGTCTGGTTTGTATCTCTGGTGATGGAGTTAGGCTGGTCTTAGGAAGGTCGTCTTTGGTAATTCAGAGTGCAGATAAGGCCAATAAAATGAAAACCTGAGTGCCTGTCACCTCTCAGGTTCTACTGAGGTGTTTCTGCTTCCTGCTTGAGGTTTGGTTCATCTGACCAGTGCTAATGCTTTTACCTCTCTTACTGTTTTGTTTAATCAACTGTAAGGTATGAGCAGAGCCTGTGTATGCGTGAGATGGCTTTGGTTAGACCCTGGAGCACAGTTCATGAGCGAACTGCTGGTGGAGCTCTGTGTGCATGTGTCCTTCAGGCACATAGAAAACCTTGGTACACCCGCATCTTCATGAGCATCTAGAGGTCATTGTAGGTTAAAGGAGAGACCAAACGGGCTTTAGCTCTTCAGTTTGGAGAAAAGGCTGTGGTGAGATATGGTGGAGGTTTGCAAACTCATCAGAGGTGGAAAAAAAGACAATTTAGAACTGTACATCACCAAATCCTTATGTTATTAGGGGCTGATTTAGTAAAAACACACCAATATTGTGAACTTCTAAAAGGTGCCCTGAGAGGCTGGAAAGAATCATAGTGTCAATAGTGTCAGTGGGTTCAAACCAAACTTGGATGGGTAGCTCTTCACACGCATCTTGCCCGCAAACAAAAGGGTGCACCGAGGAGCCTTCTCATCTCCCTCATGCCAAAACTGTGGCTTGCAGGTAGAAAAGGATGGCAGGATGTGGAAGAGCCATGCTGGCATACTGTGTTGCAGGAGAAGAGTCAGAGGTCACCCAGATCTCAGCAAGAAGTTAGTTTATTGAGCTCTAGTCAGGAAATTTAGGGATGTAAAATATTTAGTAAGTACAGATAGATCTGTGGGTATTCCTATTTACTACTCTTGAAGTTAGTATGGGATACAAAGATTATCACTTCAGCCTACTTTCTGTGGTTATAGAACATGTAGATGAGGCCCTTAGTGATATGGTTTAGTGGTGGTCTTGGCAGCCCTGGGTTAAAGGTGGGACTTGATGATCTTAAAGGTGTTTTCCAACCTGGTCGAGTCTATGATTCTGTGTATCTTAAGTGTCACATGCATGCAAAAAGTGTCACTTACCAACCCATCAATGTCCGGTGTCAGGTCAGCCTCGAGGGGTAACTTAGAAAAGCAGCCCTGCTCAAGGGGAGATCACCACCACCACATGGCCAGCTGCTATGGAGAGGATAATTCAATGGGCCCTGATGGCTGCAGATATTTATAGTGTCAAGTAGCTGATTTTTCATCAGGTTTTCTGCTGTGTTCATAGAATCATAGAATCCCAGACTGGTTTGGGTTGGAAGGGACTTTCAAGCTCATCCAGTTCTAACCACCATCACAGACAGGGACACCTTCCACTAGAGCAGCTTGCTCCAAGCCCCTGTGTCCAGCCTGGCCTTGAGCACTGCCAGGGATGGGGCAGCCACAGCTTCTCTGGGCACCCTGTGCCAGCGCCTCAGCATCCTCACAGGGAAGAACTTCTTCCTGATATCAAACCTGAAGGTCTCTTGTTTCAGTTTACACCCATCACTCCTTGTCCCATCGCTACAGTCCCTGATGACGAGTCCCTCTCTAGCATCCTTGTATCCTGCCTTGTATCCAGGTACTGGAAGCTGGTCTGAGGTCTCCATGTTGATGTATTTTCAGCCGCTTATCAGCCCTGTGTCCAGCCAAACTGTTCTTTTTGGGGGTTTGGTGCTGAGTTCTCCCTGATAGCCTCACACAGTAGGATTAACTTCAGTTTGGGCTGCTTGCTGAGTGTCTGCCTGGACCAACGTTCAGTTAGTTCAAATAGGAGGAGTGCATCTGTCACACAGAATGGGATGTCCCGCTGCCATGGGTGGGAGGAGTGTGGGGCTGGTCTTGTAGAGCATTTCTGGTGTCCTAGTGCCAGAGCCTGGGGCCCTGAGGCAGCATCCATGGGAAATGACTCCTGGTTCCCTTTCCTGCACAGAGACTTTCATTCAAGGCAATTCCAGACTTATTTTCTTTTGTTGCAATGGATTATTTCCCTGCAAACTCTGCTGTGCTCCCAACATGCCATGCTTCCAGCATCCAAAGGTGTTTCTTTGGGAGTCTTGCAGCTGGAGTGTGTTTGCTTAGACGCCCTCTGTTCGCCTTGTAGGCATGTTTCTGTGGACTGTCTTCATGGTGTAAGCCTTCTTTTCCCAACCCTATCCCCATTTTTCCCCTCAAAAGATAAATACTGTTTTAGATCCAATAGAATAACTTGGAACTGGGTTCAGATTTCTTCAAAGATGGCAATATATCTATAAATTAAAGAAAACACCAACTCTTAAGTTGCTTTTCTTTTAGAAAAAGGCCTGATATCTGCAGTTCCATGTTGTGTCTCCAATGTAGGTGAAGTCTTCCAGATGGCATACTACTGGCAATTCCAGTAAAAATTCAAAGTCTATTAATGTATACTATTAAGTATATTTATTTCCATCTGAAAGCTTTTGATTATGTACAAATAATCTATTTACTTTCTGTGTTTTGTTTCTGATCTTCATTCTTACTTTTCCTTCAGACTCTGTCTATTGGAGTACTTGATATTTTCGGGTTTGAAGACTATGAAAACAACAGTTTTGAACAATTCTGCATTAACTTTGCCAACGAGCGCTTGCAGCACTACTTTAACCAACACATCTTTAAACTTGAACAGGTAAGTCTGGAAATGCTCTCTGATGCCAATGAGTGTTGACGTGAGTTTGTGGCACCAATAATAAAGTTCTTAAATTGTCCCTTTAATTCTCTGATGTTAAAGACTGTGCACTGATTTCTTCAACTTCTAATTTATCATATGACTTAGTGCTACCATATTGCAAAATAAAATCCAGCCAGAGATTTGGTGGTTTTAAATGAACATTTTGGGATACAGGTGTCCTCAAACATCATGAAGACCTTGACTGTTGCTCTTTTGTCTCCTTGATGCATCTTCAGAGGGCTCATCCATTTGTGGGGAGGGAGGAAATGTCACTTTCATGCATGTTCTCCAAGGTCAGACTTGAGATTCTTATGACCTGCAACAGCCATGGCAGATTAGGAAAGGTTGAACTTTAAGCTTTGCTTTAGGTTTGTTGACTGTGTGTTGCTTTCCAGCCTCAGATGAAGAGAGAGGTAACAAAAATAACAGCCCTTAATTTAGCAGGTAACATACGCAGGCTGGTATAGTCTATTAATTAGGATGGGAGGAGGATTCTCCAAACATAATTTGTTATCTAAAAACAAGTGGGACAAGATAACTGCTAAACATGTTGTTTCATGGATGCACATCAAACAATTGAGCTGTATAATGCAGTAAATATGTTATAGACCTTCAAAATGGCTTTTTTTTTCAATGCCAGCCTGCATGCCCTGCCTTCGGGTGAAATTCTTCTTTGGATGAGGTTAAAGGAGGTACTCGTAATTAGTTTCGGTAGGGCTGTGCTCTGCAGCTTAAGTCCAGCTGAGATCAAAGACTTAAACCAACCCTTCCCAGAAACCCTGATAGTTTCATTTGGGCCTCCACAGTGTCATAAGAGACCTGAAAAGCCAGATAGAGAAGCCTGCTCCAATATGACGATGGTCACAAATAAGCAATATAACCCTGAGTGTATCATTTGGGGGATATTTGATCTGGAGTTTGATGCTTCTCTTTTTTGTTGGTGAGAGTTTTTTTGGTGAAGAAGGGGAGGACAGCTGCTCAAAACCATTTTATTTCCATTGTTTAACTGGTCTTTGTATTCTGCTGCACCCTGCTCTGAACAGTTAGTAGAGAAACCTGTCTGTATTTCTAGGAACAGGTCTAGTTGATTGTTCTCCACCATGAAAATGCAAACTGAAAGACAATTGCAAAGCCAGTATAGCTTTTTCTTTCTATAAAGACACTGACACACTTTCTAGAAGAGATCTGAGGAGGGAGGACCCTTGCTGAAAGCTGGATGATACCTCAGTGAGGTGGGATTTCAGGCCACTTGGGTTTCAGGTGGCTTCACAGGAGCAAGCCAAGATGCTGTCATCCGTAAGGGAATTCCTGTGCTTGGGCTGGGATTTCTTAGCAGGTCAGTGCTCCTTCTCGAGCCTGGGGTATACGCAGAGCTCCTGATTGCAGCAATCTGTAATTCTCCTCAGACTGGCTTCTAACCAATGACCTAATTAGTTTTCTCCTATAAATCTGTCAAGCACATGAAGTCATTAGAGTCAGGATTTGCTGTATGGATGAGAGGAGCAGTTGTGGAGGCATCCGATTGCAAAGGGCTCATTCCAATTCTTCCTGCAGGAGGACGTCATCTGTCTAGGGCTGGAGCACTGCAAGCTCTGCTTGGGGAAAATACTGTTGTCTCTACATAGTTTGCTTTCTATAACTATAAATAAGCTGTACAGCTGCAAGAGCACTAATTCTTGGTTGAATTATTTACATGGTTTAATCATTTACTTTTCCTCTTCTTGGGGTTATGTGCTTCATGTGGAGGAGTGGATTTGATGGAAAGAAAACAGATCATGCATATTCAGATCTTGGGTGTTTGGAATATCCTTCCTTCCTAGCTGGCCCAAAGAATAATCTGGTTTTTAATGGTAGCTGTCAGTCTGCAGATGAAAACTAAGTAGTTGATATTGTGTCTCAAGATGGCAAAATAGAATCATAGAATCATAGAATAGTTAGGGTTGGAAAGGACCTTAAGATCATCCAGTTCAACCCCCCTGCCAGGGGCAGGGACACCTCCCACTAAACCATGCCACCCAAGGCTCTGTCCAGCCCAGCCCTGAACACCACCAGGGATGGAGCATTCACAGCTTCCCTGGGCAACCCATTCCAGTGCCTCACCACCCTTACAGTAAAGAATTTCTTCCTCATATCCAATCTAAACTTCCCCTGTTTCAGTTTGAACCCATTACCCCTTGTCCTCTCATTACAGTCCCTCATGAAGAGTCCCTCACTTTGCGTTGTGAATTTATCTGAGATTATTTGTGGCTTTACAAGGGACTATTTGGTGTCTTGATGGCTGAAAAACAAGTTGGTGATGGGCATGTGAAGTGGAGGGATCCTCTTCTGCATCCAGAGATAGGCTTGTTGTATCTCCAAAGGTTGCAGGAGGCTGAAGGCAGTTTCTGAATTATATGGACACTTCTGCTAAAAGAAATGAGAAATTTAAGTATTTGCTAAAAACTGTAATGGAATTTGTGTGCAAAACCGCGAAGTGTTCTCATGGCTGTGTTGGTGTGTAGCCATGATGTAAGTGTTGCTGTGGCATGCAGGTGTTATGGAAACAGGAATACCTACCACAGAGTAATCTCACAAAGGCGTGGGATTGTTTGAACCTTTCTTTTCCCTTTCTTCTTGGTGAAATCTAATACAATGTGCCTGGTGAATCTCTTTTTAAACCTTCTGTCTGAAGACAAACTATTCCCTGTGGTTGCAAACAGCTGCTCGAGGCATCCTCAGGAGTCTGGCTTCAGCCTGGTGCCTCCTATAAATACAGCTGCTGTCATGTTGTGCACCAAGAGCATGCAAAGGTCTTTGCAATAGCAGCCTCCTCTCTTTGAGCCAACCATGAAAATAAGGATAATGTCTCTCTGCCTGCTGTTTGTGGTAAAATAGGAGAAAAAGGCAAAAAATGGCAAATGTGAGAGTTCCGCCTTGGATAAAGAGAATTATTGATGTTTCTTTGCAACTTTCTTTTTAAACTAACTATCCTGGATCGCTAAAGAAGATTTAGTGGTGGTTCATGATAGCAGATGATGGAATAGTACAAGAAAGACAAACCCTAGCCAGGCTGTAAAGCCCAGGCTTATAGATCTTGGCCTGTGTGTATAGGCAAATCTTGGTTTGGGACTGATAATGATCTATTAATCTAAAAGGTGGCTATTGCAGGAAACATAACTTGCAGCCTGCCCCATCGATGCATAGTAAGGGTGGTGTTCTCCTCCCTGTGTACCTCACAGGTTTGTGGGGTGGAGGCTGGATAAGGGGCTGTACTTAGTGGCTGCTGGTGCTGCCTCGTGCAGTGCTTGCTCTGTGTGGCAGGAGGATGGAGTGTCCTTCACCAAGCTCCACGCAGAATGCGGACACGTTTAGCTTTGCACACAGCATGATTTCATCCCTCCTTGCGCTGACGACTTCAGGCGAGATGACCCCATAGCTCTTGGACTCTTAGGTGCTATCAGAACATCACACTGCAGCAGTGGTTCTCTGTTCCCTGGTGGCTGATCCATCCCTCTGTCCTTGAGTGGCCTCCTCTGCAGAGCAGATAAGCCCAGAGCTGTCCTGGCCTTCAAATGTCCTTCAGATAACACCCAGGTGAAGATGTAGTTTGGAGATCACCATTAACATCATACCCATGATGTGAGTTTCCCCAGGTTTCTGAATCTTTGGCAGTTTGAAGGCCAGGAATAAAAGGTTTTATTTCTCAATATATCCCATTCTCCAAACTGTTACCTTAGACCTCACTGATCTTCCCCCATCCTTGCTCAGGCTCATTCAATGCTCCACTTTTCAGTTACCCTCATCCACCTTTCCCTGTTTCAGCTGATGCTTTGTAAAAGCTGAGAAGTTATTAATTCATAAGGGGGCTGGAGCACCTCCCATATGAAGACAGGCTGAGAACACTGGGGCTGTTCAGCCTGGAGAAGAGAAGCTGTGTGGAGACCTCAGAGCTGCTTCCAGTGTCTGAAGGGGGTTACAAAGATGCTGGAGAGGGACTCTTCATCAGAGACTGCAGTGCTAGGACAAGGGGTGATGGGTTCAAACTGAAACAGGGGAAGTCCAGGTTAGATATAAGGAAGAAGTTCTTTATTGTGAGGGTGCTGAAGCGCTGGCAGAGGGTGCCCAGAGAAGTGGTGAATGCTCCATTCCTGCCAGTGTTTGAGGCCAGGTCAGACAGAGCCCTGGGTGACATGGTCTAGTGGAGGGTGTCCCTGCCCATAGCAGAAGGGTTGGAACTGGATGATATTAAGGTCCTTTCCAACTAAAACCGTTTTGTGATTCAATGATTCATCCTGTAGCTTTCCATCCCACAGGCACTGCTGTTTAAGTTCTTTACTACCCCGTTTTCTATCTATTCTTTACCTGCCAAACCTCAATTTTGAGGACATCCTTTTGTTTAAAAAAATGATGAATAACTGGGATTGAGACTGAAAAGAAATATTTGGAATGTGATCAACTGGCTTAAGGTGAGGTATTGAGCAGAGTCTATTTTCTGGGGGGTCCCTGGTGAGTTGATGTCCCATCCAGCAAAGCTTGGCCTGCTCAGATAGAGAAACTTAATCCCATAAAGATAACTCATCCTTACAAAATGGTTCTTCAGCATCAAAAGCTCAGTCAATATTTAGGGAGATCTATAGGTTTTACTGGTCCTGTGCAGTAGCTGGAGAAATCTGAGGGTCCAGAGTAAATCATGAACATTAAACCAATCTGTTCATTGCTGTGGGAGTGGATTGATTACAGAAAAGCATTGATTTGTCATAGAAATTGGTGATAGGACTGAATACTTTCAGTCACCCAAAGCATTGGCTTGGGTCCTTCCTCTTCTGAGCTTGGTGCAGGGGGGCTTCATTTACCACCCCCTTGTTCCTGAAGTTCTCCAGATGATGAAGAGTCACAATATATGTCTATATAATGCAGAATCATAGAATTCTAAACTGGTTTGGGTTGGAAGCGGATGAGTGGGAAACCTCGAAAACCCTCTAAAATACTTCAACCCAGCCAGAAGGACGTCATACTGGGACAGAATTGGGTCGTCCGTTCTGACCACAGCTCTATTCCTAGTCCCTTAATTTCTTTTCCTTTTTTAATTTCAATAGCAAGAAATGAATCTGCCAGCAGATTGCGCAGCATCTTTAGGCTCTCGCTTCTCCTGGCTGTTGTAAGACCAGCTTGGGAAGAAGGATGGGACCGTGGCAACATGTGTTTTGCCTGCTGAACCATGCAAAACAAATTGCCCCATTTTGAGAGCAAAACGTAATTTGTGACAAACCCACCATTGCCACTGAAGCACAGGGAGCTATTTGAGCTCAGAAATGGATGGAGCTTGGACAGGCACATACAAGAAACACTGGGCTGAACCTCCTATTTCAATACACTTTCCTTGGCAAATTCACTTGCCGGTTTCTGGGGAGCAATTGAGTCATCTCAAAGGAGAAGACCATCTCAAGAAGCACCTCTGCTTCAAAGCCTTCTGCCAACCCTCCAGAAGTGGTTTGCAACTTACAGTGGGCAGCAGAAGAAGTGCAAGGCAAGGTTGTTTATCAGAACCCCTGCAGTGCCAGGCGTTATGGTTTAAATAGAGCAGCTTATAGACCTGTTTATAGATGGTGTATTTATGGAGCCTGTGAATACATATTTATATACACTGTGCCTGTGGGCAAATGATGAAAACAATGTATGTTACCTTTATATTTTTATGTATATGGCTGTGTGTAGAAATTCTTTGTCTGCTTACATTGAGATCAGACATAAAAATCCTTGTTCATAAATGAAAGTGTTGCCATCCGCTCCTGGAGGGATGTCGGGAACTTGAGGCATCTGTGTCGTCTGCAGCGCAGAAGCGCCGGCACCAGACCAGACATTGGGCTTGTTCATTCAGGAACTCTCTAATAATAAGGTTTTCCCATTTTAAGGATTTATCATTCCAAACGCACTTTAATTCTCAAATTATAGTGGGATTATTCTGCTGGGACTGGCTAAAGATGCCTGCATTTGCTGAGCAAGCAAGTAATCCTCCATGGGATGGGTTAATTCCTGGATGCTGGGCAGATCTCTCCTGGATGGAGATTTCCCCACATCTTGCTGCCATTTCCAGCCTTAGAAAAGCTTTCTCAAGCTCCCTAAAAGGGATTTTAGGATATGTATGTACTTACACAGACATATCATAGAATCATAGAATAGTTAGGGTTGGAAAGGACCTTAAGATCATCCAGTTCCAACCCCCCTGCCATAGGCAGGGACACCTCCCACTAAACCATGCCCCCCAAGGCTCTTTCCAACCTGGCCTTGAACATTGCCAGCGATGGAGCATTCACGGCTTCCCTGGGCAACCCATTCCAGTGCCTCACCACCCTTACAGTAAAGAATTTCTTCCTCATATCCAATCTAAACTTCCCCTGTTTCAGTTTGAACCCGTTACCCCTTGTCCTATCACTACAGTCCCTAATGAAGAGTCCCTCCCCAGCATCCCTGTAGGCCCCCTTCAGATACTGGAAGGCTGCTATGAGGTCTTCACGCAGCCTTCTCTTCTCCAGAAAGGAGGTTTTATAAGGTTTAGCTCCTTTAGTTGATTATTAAAAAATGACCTATTTTAATGTAACTTTTGAAACATTAAATATTATGTTCTTTTCTGGAAGGTTTTCAATATAGTTTGCAGAATGCTGCTTTGGTTTTGAGCTTTTTGAGTCATTATTCATATCTCTTTGTCCTGATGCATTGTAAGGTTGATGTTACCTTGTTACTGGGTAACCAATGAAGACAGAAACAATTCGTATGCTTGGGGTTAGTGACTCTAAGCTTGTATTTGCAAAGGTTTATATTTCTGTGGCTGTCAAATTGACTTGGAATAATTTTTTAAGTACATTTGGAGGTTATTTGAAGCTGGGCAAGTCAGATCGGGCTGGAGAGACATGGAAGGAAGTTTAATTCCTAGTTTCTCACTTTGCAAATGTGGCCAGAAGCTGAAGCAGATGGTGTTAAGAGTCAAGAAGTGAGGAATTTCACACCCTTCTGTTGAGTTGTGAGGTTTTAGGCAAAATATATACATTTAGACATCCAAAAGTATCTGCCTATCGATCACATTGGAGCGTATGGCTCTGGATTACATGAGTTTGTATGATAGGAACACGATGGGAAGCATTGTCACCTGGAGCTACACTGGAAAAAAGGATATTCCAGTTGATTTCCCACTTTCTTTGGGGAATTTTCATTGTGTAAAGAAGGTTTTTCCTATGCCTTGATAGTGAAAGCCTCTTGCAGATAATCTCCTGGAGCTTATCTAGTGCTGTCTGGGAGGAGGTGAATGAGCTGATGGGGTTTCCCTCTGCTCTTGCAATTTATTCGTGCATTCCTGGAGCAGGCATTGCCATGCTTTTGGGAGGAAATGCCATATTCCCCTTGCACATTGTTACATGCAAATAAGCAACCATTTTGTTTTGCATTTGCTACTTAATATGCTTTAATTTCCTAATTGGACTTGATAAAAGCTGAAACAACACTACATACCCTGTCCTCATAGCAGCCTTCCAGTATCTGAAGGGGACCTATAAGGATGCTGGGGAGGGACTCTTCATTAGGGACTGTAGGGATAGGACAAGGGGTAACGGGTTCAAACTTAAACAGGGGAAGTTTAGATTGGATATGAGGAAGAAATTCTTTACTGTGAGGGTGGTGAGGCACTGGAATGGGTTGCCCAGGGAAGTTGTGAATGCTCTATCACTTGCAGTGTTCAAGGCCAGATTGGACATAGCCTTGGGTGGCATGGTTTAGTGGGAGATGTTCCTGCCCATGGCAGGGGAGTTGGAACTGGATGATCTTAAGGTCCTTTCCAACCCTAACTATTCTGTGATTCTATGATTCTATACTACGTTTCACCCCTGTCTTTACCATCAACTTTAATCATCCCCAGGAAAGAGGTGAGAGCATCATCCATGTCTTTGGGTTTTAAATGTTGTTTTCTGGGGCTGCTTCCCAATTGTCAGGGCAATATCCCTCCATAACCCTACATCTGCCTCCTGGGCACTGAAATGCTGAGATATTGGTGTGGCTCTTGGCTTTCAGGCTGTGTGAACGAATTCCCAGCACACTCCAGGCCTCTTGAAATCGTGGCATATTTTGTACTTTAGATATTCCATCACAGAGCAACAAATCTCATCAATCTTGGAAAAACTTGCTTCCTTTATACTCAGGCCTGATTTCTTCACTGCTTTTCAGTCTGCTTTTACTAATTCCTCAGTTTTGTGCTTTGAGACAGATGGGCTTTAAGACTTCCTATGATTTTTGTTTTGTGTTTTGCTCACATCTCTCCTCTTTCATTTCTTCTCTGGGTTTCCATACTCCTCTTGTCTTATGTTTTTCAAGCCCCTGATCGCTCACTCCAACACCTCTTCACTTTACCATAAGATCTGGAGGAGCAACAGCCCCCAGAGAGCACAATACCATAGATAAGAATGAGCTTAAAAATCAGATTTAATGCTTTCTCCTTTAATCATGTTTTTTAGCATTTGGTTTAACTTATTGTTGGCCATGGCTGGATATGGAAGAATTCATAATAGAGCATGTGTGGATGTGTAGAGCACCTCCTGGATGCTGTTGGGCTCAGGGGTATTTTCTCCCACTCAAGATATATAAACCTTTAATTCTGCTGTGGATTAGAGGGTGTTTCTGTTTGGTGTAGCACAAAATCAAGTCCTGATAATGGAACTGATCCAATGTTCCTATAAAGATAATGAAACTTGTTTCTTGTACAAGAAACCCGGAGAGAGGCTTTGGACAGGTGCCTGTAGGGACAGGACAGGGGAATGGCTTTAACCTGCCAGAGGGGAGACTGAGATGAGCTCTTGGGCAGAAGCTCTTCCCTGTGAGGGTGCTGAGGCGCTGGCACAGGGTGCCCAGAGAAGCTGTGGCTGCCCCATCCCTGGCAGTGTTCAAGGCCAGGTTGGACACAGGGGCTTGGAGCAAGCTGCTCCAGTGGAAGGTGTCCCTGCCCGTGGCAGGGGTTGGAGCTGGAGGAGCTTTAAGGTCCCTTCAACCCAAACCAGGCTGGGATTCTTTACACGTTCAGCTATAAAATTACAGATGTTTTCTTTTCCCAGAAGCAGTGTTTCCATGAAGCCTTGTGTCCCAGTTGGGAAGTTTTCCTGATGCTCAGCAAATGTATTTTAATCTTCAATTCATTTTTCTGTGGAACATAAGCAGTGTTTGTTCTCTGGGGTTAGTTGTAGGCAGGCAGGGTTTCTCTTTCACAGTGCTTAGCTATCTCCTTCCTGGAGTTCCTTTCATTTCATAAACGTGTTGGCTATTCTGCCACATTCTGTTAATTTGGTAGCCCAAGTTTTACATGCTGGTATGTCTCAGATTATGCTCTGTCATAAAGTTTTACGCTTGTGTTCTGAGGATCCGTGTTTGGATCTGCTTATTGTATCTTCTCTTTTTGGGTGTTTGAACATCACAAATTACGTTTTATCAGATCATCCTGAGTATTTTAAGTTCTAGAAAGCATCCCTTTTGAACAAGAAAAACTCAAATACTGGCTTTTCGGATGGGCCACCTCCCTGCTTAGGCACATATTTCTAAAAGTTGAAGGCAATAATAAAGTACCTATATGGAATCATAGAATCCACCAGGTTGGAAAAGCCCATCAAGCTCATCCAGTCCAGCCATTCCCCCGCACTGCCAAGACCACCACTGACCCATGGCACTGAGGCCTCGGCTCCATGGTGTGTGAGCGCTTGCAGAGATGGTGACTCCAGCACTGCCCTGGGCAGTTCCAATGCCTGAGCACCCTCTGGGGAAGGAATTGTTCCTCAGCTCCATCTAAACCTCCCCTGGTGCAGCTTGAGGCCGTTTCCTCTTGTCCCATCCCTTGTTCCCTGGGAGCAGAGCCCAGCCCCTCCTGGCTGCATCCTCCTCTCAGGCAGTTGTAGGGAGCGATCAGGTCCCCCCTGAGCCTTCTCTTCTCCATCTGAACCCCCCAGGTCCCTCAGCCCTTCCCCATCACACTGTGCTCCAGGCCCTGCACCAGCTCCAGTGCCCTTCTCTGGCCCCGCTCCAACACCTCAATGTCTCTCCTGCAGTGAGGAGCCCAGAGCTGAACACAGGATTTGAGGTGCAGCCTCACCAGTAGATGTGTATCTATGCACATATATGGGGGTTTTGTCTGCTAAAGAGACAAGAGGTGAAGTCACTCACTCCCTTCTCTCCTGGACTTCAGCTGAGTCAGAAAGACCAGATCCACACGACGCAACTTTGCTGACCTGGCTATGGCAGTGAGTGTGCTGAAGCAGGCACAACAGCACAACCCTGCTGTCATTTGGGTTTTGGCCTTTGAGGAGTGATTATACTCATGCTGGTGGAACGAGCCCCTTCGGTGACGTGCAGGGCCAATGTTGACGTGCTGCCAACGTCATCATGGTCGGCAGCAGAATTGTTTCTAAATGGACAATTGGGAAGCATTAATCTACTCGTGGTGGCTCTACCGGTCACCTGGGGAGCAATCAGTAGCATCTCACCCTATAATTAAAATACGGAGTTGCTGGACTCTAGAAAAGCCAGAATCTTTATTTTGGGGTTTTTGCTCAATTCCTTCTGCCAAGTTTGGGAGCTCAGTGCTCTCCTCTCCAGTGAACTTGTATCGCTCCACCTTCCAGCAGAGCAGGTTTCAGCTGTCCAGGGACGGGAGGAGTAAATCCATGCATTTTTGTTGGGAGTAAGGATGCCAAAAATAGAACTCTCAGGACTTCACTGCCCTAGAAACTTTTGCACAGTGATAGTGTCGATGGTTTGGTTCGTGACGTAAAGATGGTCTTTTAGGAATAGGACATTTGAATTTTCCCCTAAACATCATGTAGTTTTACATTAAGGTATAAATTTAAGCTGGGTTTTTTATTAACCTCCAGTTTGAGGCTTTTCTTGTTTGTTTGAATGGTCTGGAAGTGTTTTGTATCGCCTTCATCTTGACTGTCTGTTTCTTAAATGAAAACCTGATGTTGTTTGGATCTAATTCCTTAATATTCAAGTGCTCTTCAAGGAGCCTTGATTCGTGAAGGATGGCAGAGACTTGAGCATCATGCTCAGAAGCGAAGGAATATTTTGGAAGTAGCTTTTAAGTAGCTAAATTCTGCAGGAAGACAGTCATTGGAAGATGAATATAGAAATCATATACAGATCATACAGAAGATTAATAACTGAAACTTGAGTTTTTTAACATATGCATTTGGACAGCAATGATTTTACTGCAGAGTTTCTGCCCTTATGTGGACAGTTTGCACCGTGTTCTGCAGACCAACAAACACCTAAGGAATCCTATCCCTCAATCACAGAGCTGTAGTTATTTCTCCTGGGCTGTGATTCTGAAGGGAAACAAAATAATAACTGGAAAAATGCTAGGAAAAAAGAAATAAGGGGAATATCTTTCTCCATTTAATCTTTGGAGCAATTGATCTGGAATAGTTCCTGCTGCTGCAATGTGCCTGTCTTGGAATGAGAGCCTGTATCTGAGTTATTGTGGAAAAGGTTATTAGCTGAGGACTTCAATCCCTCTTTGTATTTGGCCAACACAGCAAGAGGTTGCATTGGGGGTGGAAGGGAGGGAGCAATGGACAAACAGATGTGGGGAACAACCCCACCGCCTGGGAGTGAGTGTTTCTGACCCAGCCCAGAGGAAAACAAGCACAGGAGGGAAAAGTAGCCAAAATCCTGCAGCTGAAGAAACCGAGGCCAGGACTTACATTGATGACTGGCCTCAGGTCATGCACTGTCTGCAGCAGAGCTGAAAATCATAGAATAGTTTGGGTTGGAAGAGACCTGCTAAGGTCATCTAGTCCAACCGCTCTGCAATGAGCAAGGACATCTTCAACTGAGCCTAACGAAGCAGAGATCTTGAACTCAGGTCTTGTATGGTCACGTACTGGAGTATATTTAAAGAAAACCTCAGCAGCTGGCATTGTTCTTTAGTTCTTTTCCTCCCATCTGAGGAGTAGTAGAAGTTTTTGGTGTGGTCAGAATTTCACAGCAATGTTCACTGTGCAGCTGCTCAATGTCCTGTGTGGAGCTATGGATGTCTAGAGGGCTTCTAGAGCAAAGTGGTGGTATGTGACCGATTTAGATGTATGCAGACTTAAAACCCTTAAAAATCGGTGAGTCTGGGGGAAAAAGAAATGTAAAGCCCCCATACAAGTAGTTCAAGGAAGAGTCATGCTACTAAATAGGTAAGGCAAGTAACATGCCCCATCACAACTAAAATAAGGCTCTTCAATACCATCGCAGCAAGTTTATTGCTGTCTGGGTGCTCAAGACCTGAGCAGGCAAAGCTGGGACTAATGGACCCTGCATCCACTGAAGCGGCTGTCAGGAGCAGATGTTGATAAATGATGCTGACTCCCATTACCACTGCATGCATCACCAGCTGTCTTCTAAATCACTCAGGAGAAGCTCATGCTTGCTAAAGAAATGCAGTCTTCTCCAGTTGGCTGACTGCTGGAGAGGAGCTTTCTTCCTGACTTGCACTGAAAATGCAGTGAGTCTTACCTATATGAATTTGAAATGCCTATAGTTCAGCAAGGGCTTGTGAATCATCCTGCATCCCTGCTGGGTCCTGGTTGCTCGGCAGGAACCAAAGAAAAAAGAGTAAAAAATATAAAAATAAAACCTAACATTCATCATGGGCAGTTATTCCTTATTTTCAGGATATTGGTTTCTTTTCCAGTGGGGTGTTTTATGTTTTGAACCTTAAGGGCTTTAGGGCCATTGAAAACTCCTGTGCCTACAGAGAATACATGTCATTGGTGTAAAGGTACCTGACGTCTCAAATACTGAATTAAGGACCTTGGAGGGTTTTAGGCAAAATTTCCTTTTGAGATGTCTCAAAGCACTTCAGGGTCTTTTAATTCCCAAAATAAAGTCTGTGGAGTTCATGTTTTATTTGGATGAGAGTTTGAAAAATACATTGTTTGAAAGTGCTTTGCTCATATTAAAACTAAAAGCAGCAGCAATGAAGACGAATGGGATTGTTATAAAGGTGCATCATATTAGTGCAGTTCTCAGGATATTTTGCCGTTTTTCTTCACTTCTGCATCACAATGTCTTACAATAGAGAAGTAAAAATGCAACGTGGATTGGTAGGACTTTTGCCAGTACATGGAGTAAGGTGCACTTTTGGTGTTGCTGTTTGTAGAGTGAGTCACAAGTCTTAAAAGCATATGATAAAAAATACTCTACTTTCTTCCAGATGCCTCACAATAATCCCTGCAGGCAGTTTCTCAAAGTAATCCAGTTGCAAATCTATCTCAGAGGAAATGACCTGTATAAAAGAGCAAGGCTTGGAGTTATTTTGGTGGGACCTCAAAGCTCATCCAGTTCCAACCCCTGCCACGGGCAGGGACACCTTCCACTGGAGCAGCTTGCTCCAAGCCTCTGTGTCCAACCTCCCCTTGAACACTGCCAGGGATGGGGCAGCCACAGCTTCTCTGGGCACCCTGTGCCAGCGCCTCAGCACCCTCACAGGGAAGAGCTTCTGCCTAAGAGCTCATCTCAGTCTCCCCTCTGGCAGGTTAAAGCCATTCCCCTGTCCTGTCCCTCCAGGCCCTTGTCCAAAGCCCCTCTCCAGGTTCCCTGCAGCCCCTTTAGGCACTGGAGCTGCTCTAAGGTCTCCCCTTCAGGAGCCTTCTCTTCTCCAGGCTGCCCCAGCCCAGCTCTCTCAGCCTGGCTCCAGAGCAGAGCTGCTCCAGCCCTCGCAGCATCTCCATGGCCTCCTCTGGCCTCACTCCAGCAGCTCCACGTCCCTCTTGTGCTGCTGCCCCAGAGCTGGATCAGGACTGCAGGGGGGGTCTCCCCAGAGCACAGCAGAGGTTCGGGATCCCCTCCCTGAGCTGCTGCTCCCGCTCTGGGGTGCAGCCCAGGATAATAAATATAAAATAAAGAGTTTCTTTTTACTCAGCATGAATTTGGGGCAGATCCTCACTTTTACTGTGGAAGGCTGTGGCTCTGCTAGTCTTGGAGCAGTGATTTCTGCTAGCTCGAGGTCTCTTCATAGCCCTTCTGATACCAGCCATTAATGTTGTGAGGTATAGAGTTGAGTGCAGTGAAGCAAGAAAGAGAGTTAAATTGTTTTTTCTCTGTAATTAAATGAACATGTTCTATACACCATTTTCTTCTAGGAAATAAATGCTCTTACTTGATGCAAACACATTGTATTATGCTTTAAAGGCAGTGTAGGAAAAGGAAAGTGAGGATCAATGACTCGTGGCATGTCTTGCATCCTCAGAAGACAGTGTGTGCCATATAGCTAACCTCTATCTGAGCAAGTCTGCTGCACCTGAAATTGTTAAATGCTGTGTTTAGGTTGTTCAGGTTGTTCTTTATAATGTTCTGTTGCATCAAATGGAATCTCAGTGGCATATGAACAGAATAAATGTTAATTTTGGTAAATGGTGCATCAGTTTCCAGAAAATCCTTTAGGTTTCACCTTTTTTTTTTTGCTTGCACCCAATATCCTTCTTATATCTCTCTTGTATCTGTGGGGGTTTTTAGGAGGAATATAGAGCAGAAGGAATTAGCTGGCACAACATCGACTACATAGACAACTCCAGCTGCATCAACCTGATCAGCAAGAAGCCGACGGGCCTGCTCCATCTGCTGGATGAGGAAAGCAAGTGAGTGGGAAACTGTTGGGTTTGCAGATTATTGGGGGGGGGTTCACTTAAAAAGTGTTTATCCTCAAGTCTTCCCTATTGTGATTCTTCCCAGAAAGATGCTCATAGCTTGCTGGGCTGATTTGTCTTCTGTCTCTGTTGATTTATCTTCTGTCTCTGTTGATGTATCTTCTGTCTTTGGCAAATCAGCAAACAGAGCAAAGAGCCTTGGCAAATAGGAGCTAAAACTGTTTCAAGAATTTCTTCTGTTAAAAGGAAGGGAAAAGATCTCTTTTGCTTCTCTCCTGTTTTGTCTCCCTGTCTCTTGTGGCGTAATAACATGAAGATGCTTGAAGTCGAGCTGAGTTGAGAATCCCAGTGCATGAGTTACGGCAGGTTGTGTGGGTGCTGTTATTGAGATACAAGGTTGATTGATCAATTTGGTTTTAAAAATTAAGCCATAGGGAACTGAGGGCACTTATACATAGGGGCTGTGCTTCCATAGGGTTTTGTGGGCATCAGGGATGCAGCTCAGATTTGCATCCTTGGTGATATCCATCCAGCTTGTCTTGGTAGAAGTTGGCAGATCATAGAATCCCAGACTGGTTTGGGTCGGAAAGGACCTTAAAGCTCATCCAGTTCCAACCCCTGCCATGGGCACAGACACCTTCCACTAGAGCAGCTTGCTCCAAGCCCCATCCAACCTGGCCTTGAGCACTGCCAGGGATGGGGCAGCCACAGCTTCTCTGGGAAAACTGTTCCTGCCCTCTCTGACAAGATCAGTCAAGTAACGCTTGACACTGGAGTGAGACTTGTGAGCAAAACAGCTCAATGTTTCCTAGATGTGCAAATACCCCATAGATACCGGAGCAGTCCAGGTCTCAAAACCAATGAGAGAAACCTGGGGTCTCAAATAAATGCAGCTACCCTCAATAATGTGTATGCAGTGGGGATATGATACAGTATACCACAGCATACACCTATTTGTGCTTTTAGAACTGACTTCAGATCATTACTAAATCAGCTTAGAGTTCTCCAGGCACTTGTGTTTGTATATAACCCCATGACAGCATACAGAATAGTGTTTGCTTCTGCAGGCACAGAAGTGGAACCTCAGAATCTCTCTCTTTTCCCATTTGTGGTCAGGAAAGAAGTGTAAAAGCTTTTTATTTGGGTTTATGGTTGTCTTCTTTTGAATTCTTTCCACTCAGTTTTCCTCAAGCCACAAACCAGACACTGCTGGACAAGTTTAAACGCCAACATGAAGGGAACTCCTACATTGAATTTCCAGCAGTCATGGAGCCAGCTTTCATCATCAGACACTATGCGGGCAAAGTGAAGTATGGAGTGAAGGTCAGTCACCCAGCAGTTGTTTTCATGTAAATCACCTAACTGTGATGGGGAAGCAGAGCCCCAACAAACTCCACAGAGCAGCTCTGGGGAGGACTTGGCTGGAGAAGCGACACGAGGGTTGAGAGAGAAGTGTTTGGTAAAAAGCTTGGCTGGAATGAGAAGATGATGGGGATTGTATCATCCTATTCTCCACGTTGTGAGCGCCTCATGTTGGCATTCTGGGGAGGAATTTAGGGATGCACACTGGGGTTGATTATGTTGGAGTGATGGGTTGAGATTGGGTATTTGGTAGCCTTTCTGGGCTTGGTTTGTGTAGAAAATCCCATGGTTTTCATCATTCTCCATTTTTTAACACTGGTTACACAACCGTAGGGCTCAGCATCTCACTGCTGCGGGGACTTCTAGAAGTGCCATTCGAATGATTTCAAAGTTGGCCCTATTTATATTCATTCCACTTAATAACAGAAGCAATTCTGGTGGGCAACTGAGCCTTTATGAGAAACAGCCTCAGGATTTACAACTGCAAAGCTGTAATTGTGTTTCGATGCAGTAAATGCATGTGACAAACTTAAGCATAGAATCACACAATCATAGAATGGTTTGGGTTGGAAGGGACCTTAAGAGCATCTAGTTCCAACCCCTGCCATGGGCAGGAACACCTCACACTAGATCATGTCAACAAGCCCCATCCAACCTGGCCTTAAACACTGCCAGGGATGGGGCAGCCACAGCTTCTCTGAGTAACCCATGCAAGTGTGCCACCACCCTCACAGGGAAGAGCTTCTGCCTTAGATCTAACCTGAACTTCCCCTGTTTCAGTTTAAACCCATCACCCCTTGTCCCATCGCTACAGTCCCTGATGAAGAGTCCCTCTCCAGCATCCTTGTAGCCCCCTTCAGATACTGGAAGCTGCTCTGAGGTCTCCACGCAGCCTTCTCTTCTCCAGGCTGAACAGCCCCAATGTTCTCAGCCTGTCTCCATATGGGAGGTGCTCCAGCCCCTGATCATCCTGGTGGCCTCCTCTGGACTTGCTCCAACAGCCCCATGTCCTTCTTATGTAGAAGACACCAGAACTGCACACGGTGCTCCAAGTGTGGTCTCATGAGAGCAGAGGGGCAGGATCACCTCCTTTGACCTGCGGGTCACGCTTCTTTTGATGCAGCCCAGGATACACATCAGCTTTACGATGGTTCAGAGTGTTTGGGGGTAAAACATTTCTTTTCCAGATATAACCAGGTGCCTAATATAGGGACAGAAAAAGAGACAGAAGCAGATTCAATAGTTGTGCTGTCCCAGGGACATCCACATCTGACCTGGTGCATCTTGTAGATAATTGTTTCTTTTCCTCTTTTCCCCCCACTCCTTTTTGTCTTTCCCTAGGATTTCCGTGAGAAGAACACAGATCACATGCGCCCGGACATTGTAGCTCTTCTTCGAAGCAGCAAGAACGCCTTCATCTGCGGGATGATTGGGATCGACCCGGTGGCTGTCTTCCGCTGGGCCATCCTGCGGGCGTTCTTCAGGGCCATGGTTGCCTTCAGGGAGGCTGGAAAACGATACGTGGAGAAGAAAACTGGTACGTGTGTGTCTAAGTCCTAATCGTAGCGCCTGCTTTTCAGCAGCAACTTAGGTCCGATGCATTGCTATGGTGTCTTTAGTAGCCTCACTTATTAGGAGTGATTGATCTATTCAAAAATCATAAAAATGTCGGGTTTTGCTGTGCAAAAGTTCCATTGAAATGGACATTTGGATTTGAACACATCGTAAGGGAAGAATTTCACTTTGCTGCTTTAACTTTTCCGTTCTGTAGGATGCATGCATAGGAAAACCAGAATGACTCAAACAGAAACATTATAATTATTTAGCAAATAAGGCCAACTTACATTTTCTTGGGATTCTTGAACTGGAAACAAAAAAAGGCACTAACTTTTCTCTATAATTTTTCAAGCTGTTCACAATTTAAACTGCAAGAGAGTGTGTCTCTCGTCTAGCAAAATTCATTGCTTTGCAGTCATCCAGAACCACTTCGTGCTGAGCGCAAGGGCATTAAATTAAAGGAAAGTGATGGTGCATCATCATGCTGTGGCAGGCAATACCTGGCTGTGCTTTTAGACCATTTCTCTGCATAAACCAATTTGGGGAAGATGGGTACAAGCTATTACTATTAATTTCTGGGCACAAGAGGGCTCGAAATTCATGATGAAATTAGAGACTCAGCAGGGAAAATGTCAGCTGAGTTAAAACAAAGTGCAGAGCTGCACCGTGAAGTTCTCAGTCGGAGAGGTGTGCATTAAGGAAAGCCAAGGAGCCTGAGACAAGGAACATAGGAATGGGAGCCATACAAGTGGAAAGAACATGTTTCTTGTTTGGGGTGAATAATAGCATCCCAAAGAGCAGGAGGCAGAAATCAGCTTTTGGTTCTTGAGGCTTTTAAACCTCCCAGATGTGATGTTAGAGCAAAGGCGTTTCTCATGAACCTGGGTCTATCTGGCACATCCAGGCAGCGTTTATGGACAGTGGTGTTCCATAACACCAAGAGGTAGATGGCAAAATATTTGGCATTGGGAGAAACTTCACTCGAGTTGGATACCAAAATCCATATTTGCATTTTCTGACCATCATCTTTTCATCTCGGACTAAACCAAGGCTAAACTGAAGCAAGCTGGTCAAGGAGATAGTAAAAATACATTCAGTCTTGGGAAATAAGAGCTGATTTCAAGCCCTGCTTCGCTTTCTGTGTCTGGCAATCGGTTGTGCCTGCCATGCTCCTCTCCTACTAGCTAGCTTTCTGCTTTTCAGTCTTCGGTTTGTGGCAATAACTTGCTTATATCTATATCCCAATATATAGGTATAAAATAGAGTCCAGGAGGTTTTCAGACAATTCTGAGACTCGGTTCTTGCATCGCTGTTTCTTTCCATACCAACACCAACCACCACACAGTAGTGGCTGGATTTCTAACCATTTTCTAGCACTTGGTGCTGCTCTTTTATTTATCTGGGATTCTTTAGCCTGCTTTCAAATGGCTTTGTGCTTTGGAACTGCTGGGTTTGGAGTCGAAAAAACAAAGAACAAAATGCCTCAGAAAGCTGAATAAGGTTTGTCTTCAGCTACCCAACAATCCTCAGGTAATTTGTACTCCAAATTTCTATGTGTATCTTCAGCATGAACTGGGAAAAAGTCATAAGAAAGTCACCATTATAGGGGCAAAACTAGTGGGAGGAGATTACCTAAATCTAATTCCCATACTGAGGTGCACCTTATCCATTGGGAAAACTTGCCCTACTGGCATAGCTGAGACCACTCACATTCAGCTGCCTCTGGCCTCTCTGGAGTGGCACCCATAATGATGAATTAATAAAGAATCACTAAAATCACCCCGTCTCAGTAGACAACCAAAGACAGGCTGTGGTTTAGGTCTGGTTTGGATTTTTACCAAAATGGCTTTACTTGGCCTGATTTGAATGCGTTACTGCCCACAGACATGGGGCTTTCGATAACATTATGGTAGATTAGCAGAAAATGACTTCACCTGTGTACGTTCAGCCAAGGGTGCACGCTTAATATTCGCATAGACTTTGGTTCTTGGTTTCTGAGGTCCTGTCTGCTGCTGCTCCCATCCACCAGGCAGGTGTAATGAATCAGTAGGAAAATGTCCGAAGCATGCTTTGGTTTTGCTTAAGGCTCTTTGCACTCTTTTGTCTTAACCCCAAATGGGTCTCCTTTGCTTTTCACTCTCTGAAGGCCTGCCCAAGTCACGCTTGCAATACTCAACGGGGATTTTCATGACAAATCTCCAGCTTACATATAAGCGGCTCTGCAAAATTTTGCTCTGCTCTCTTTTTGCATCATCCTTTTGGTTATCTTCTCCATGCCAGCAGTGGCAGCCAGTGCTACGGATGCTTCTGTGTGGATAATCAGCATTCCTTCCTGCCTGCTCTGGGGACTCTCCTTTTTTTGTGCTCCTAATATCCCAGTAGTGCAGCTTTTAGTGACTGAAGATTGTCCTTGTTAACCTGGAGGTGTACAGCAGCAAAGCAGTGCCACTGTGAATTTTGTTGGGTACCTTTCTCTTCTGCCCAGGAGATACGTCTTACAGCACTGCCCCCCCTCCCTGGGTGAAACACTGAGGAGCTGGCAGGCTGCAGTTAACTGAAGGGTGGAATTCTTCAATGATTTGATTTTATTATTATTACTGTTGATGAACAGAGGAGCTACACATTTGAACTAGATTTTGTTAGTGAACTTCGATTAAAGGAACATTATCAAGCTTTTTAGGGAAGAAATTTGGCTGATTGACATTTTTTGCTGTGTCATCAGTATGAATTTATTACCAAAAACCCCCTAATTTTTTGCTAGGGAAAACGGATGGAATCACAGAAGGGTTTGAGTTAGAAAGGACCTAAAGATCATCTAGTTCCAACCTGCTGCCATGGGCAGGGATGCCTCACACTAGACCATGTTGCCCAAGGCTCTGTCCAACCTGGCCTTAAAGGGGTTGGAAGAACTGATGCTGTTCAAACCAGGCTGTGGAGAGTCACAGCTTTCTCATCTTGCTTTTGCTGGACATGAACCTAAATCCTCTCTGACAAAGGGTTCATGGTTCTGGGACTTTACCCTCCCTCAATGGGCTCTGCCTTTGCATTCAGCCAACAAGGCTCACTCTTTGGGTTAGTGCCTATTGTGGCTGCCCTACAGGATAATGTCTTCTCAAAAATGATGCTTTTGACTTCTGCAGGTTTAGCCCTGAAGCTTGACACCAAAAAAACACATACACGCTGAAAGAATAAAAAAAGCCAAACTGTATTTGCCAAATAAATGTGATAGCTACCAAAAAATGGGTCTTTGACATCAAAGTGAGCAGCGTGAAGTGGTGTTAATGTGAGGAAGATGCCCGTTGGCAGTGTTGCTCTGGAAAGTTCAGATCAATCCTTTCTGATGGTTTAATGCGTTGGTATGAAATGCTTCAGTGCTGACACAAGGTAACTCCTCGGTGACCTCATCACGGCTCCACGGGAGAGCGATGTATCCCATGACTTGGCCACTTAAAGGATGGTGAGAGGTGCTGCCTGTTCACACATTGTCACCTGTGTAACCTCTCCTCCACCCTGTGTTCAGTCCTGGGCCATCAAAAGTCCTCTTGGCCACACAACGATGATTTCTTCCAACTTTTGACCTCAAGCCCATTCTACTTAACTCCAGCTCCTGTGTCTCCTGCCCTAGAGGAATATAGAACCCTTGTTTAATACAAACCATTTCTTTTTCCTTTTAATTACCAATGTCTGATCAAAGTGGGGCACTGGGGTGCAAGATGGGAATTTGAGGTGGCTGTGTCCAGGAGCATCCACACAGGGAACTGCAGATAACGCCTGACAGAGGCATGGAAAAGATTTTAAAAAGCAGTTAGTAAACCCAAAATTTATCAAATCATTTAATTTTTGCCCAAACAATCTCAGTGATTATGAAATGATTATACTCTGGATCCTATAAAGGATTATAAGCAGGGTTGGGATGTGGTCCGGCCCATCGCTCTTGTGCCATGGCTCCGTGTCCAGAGGAACCCGAGGTTAAATTGTGTCGAGCACCAAAAAACACATGACCCTCAAGCTCTCGCGTCCTTCGGGCTTGTTCTTTACCCTCTCCTGATTTCTGCTTATTATAATCTTTCTCCTCTCAATTTTCTGTTTTGTTTTCATTTTGCTTCCCAAGGGCATGATGATGCAGTGCCATGTGCGGTTTTGAAAAGTGTGGATAGTTTTAGCTTTCTCCATCACCCAGTTCACCAGAGGAGCTTAGAGATCCTGCAGAGATGCAAGGAGGAGAAGTACAGTAAGGCTTCACCACCCGCCCTTCCCTCTGATACGACACTCACACAAGAAATGGAAACCAGGTGCATTCAGCCTAGAAAGGGTGAAAAACACCACCCAAGGAGCCTTCAAGCATCGAAGAGTAACAATTTTGAGCCTATTGGGAAATGATTAGGCAGAGTTTGGAGAGGAAAATTAAATCCAAACCCACATCTCTTGAGATAGCACATCCTTGTGTTGGTGGTTTCCTCGTTTATTCACTGACATTAAGTCAGGAGGCTGATGCCAGGGGTATTTTTGGAGTGGTTTATTTTTGTTATCACACAGGTGATAACAAGCTCAAAGCTCCACAGGTCCGGTAGGAATGAACAGCACCACAAGTCTGTGGCTGATAACAGCTGCAATTTGACTTCCTTGAGATGTCATTGGACTTCCAAAATAACTTTAGCTGGTGAAAATACTGCCTCCCAGGGCTTTTACTTGAAACTAAAGCCTTTGGCAATGTTGTTTTCCAGAATGAGTTGAGTAAAGATGCACTTGGTCTCCGTTTCTTCCTCCTCACTCCTCTGTCATGTAATAAACTCATCCTGCATGACAACATGGACACTCTTGCCTGCACTACTGTATTATATATATAAAATATAAATTTGGTGCTTGTATCTTTCAACATACCATTTTTCTGTCATTATTCTCTTCCTTTATGTTGCACATTGAAGCTTACCGAATTAGAGCACTGCTGTAGGCAGCCTGCAAGGGCACGAGGGCAAATCCTCAGCCCCAGTTGTTAACTTCAACATTGTGCAACTTAGGCGTAAATGCCAAACACCCAGGTTTTTTTCTCTAGAGCTGAGCACGGTAAGTACAGCAGTTGCATGTGAAGTCTTCACAAGTATGCTTTTCCTGCAAAAAACCTTATAACAGATCTCCATGCTTTCTCCAGCATGTAGCACTGGAGCAGCAGAGGCGTTTTGATTCTTAATTTAGACTTTAATTCTTAACTTAAACTACATTACTTTTTCTACAAGCTCCCACTATTGCTATAAGGAGATATAAAGCAGTAAGACAAGCTCATCACTAGATTTATTAAGTGGTTTTGTACTAAGTGACCTTATTGATACTACTAAAGAAGTACCGAAAAGAAAGACAATTATCAGTGGTGTAACTTTAATTGCAATTAATTAATCAGTTCAATTTTAATTTGTAAGTTAGCTGAGCCATATGGGAAGACTGGGGGATGTTACATTTGCTGTTGCTTAGGTGGGAAAGCAATTCGTACAACTCAAGAGACACACAGAAACAGCTTCAACTTAAGGTGGAGCAGTGAGTTGAGCTCAGTGTTGAGCTTAACATTTTAAAACCTCACTTACTATACACTAGTCAACACACTTTGGTCTCTCTTAGGAGACACGTGGACCTGAGAGTAGCAATTCCATAGATGCTGCTATGGTTCAAACGGGTAATTGATGTTCTGCTTTCAGAAGTCATTCATCTCTTCACGCAGGGTGTGCTCCTGCAAGCTCCTTCCCCAGGCTTCATGGCTTGGGCAGGCTTAAAATGGGGTGGAACATGTACATTTTTTTGGTCCTGAATTTAGTGGGTTTGCAGGTCCCACAGGCGAGGAGGAAGCGCGTGCTGAGATTGGCCCCAGGGACTTGGCTTTTCCTACAAGTTGGGTGAGGTTACATCCATAGCATCCTTGAGAGAGGGACCAAATAGACCTGGAATTGTGCAGTTAGAATCATAGAATGGTTTGGGTTGGAAAGGACCTTAAGATCCTCCAGTTCCAACCCCTGCCATGGGCAGGAACACCTCACACTAGACCCTGTCGCCCAAGGCTCTGTCCAACCTGGTCTTGAACACTGTGTGGGATGGGGCAGCCACAGCTTCTCTGGGCAACCTGTGCCAGTACCTCACCACCCTCACTGGGAAGAACTTCTTCCTTATATATCCTTATATTTCCTGTTTAAGTTTAAACCCATCACCCTTTGTCCTATCACTACAGTCTCTGATGAAGAGTCCCTTTCCAGCATCCTTCAGACACTGAAAGTTGCTCTGAGGACTCTTCACAGCTTCTCTTCTCCAGGCTCAACAGCCCCAGTGTTCTCAGCCTGTCTTCATACGGGAGGTGCTCCAGCCCCTGTTCATCCTCGTGGCCTGCTTTGGACTTGCTCCAACAGCTCCATGTCCTTCTTATGTTGAGGATTGTACACAGAGTTGTACACAGTGCTGCGAGTGGGGTCTCACAATAGGGCAGGAACACCTCATTCAACCTGCTGGTCACATTTAGTTCTAACTATGCACAGAGAGAAAACTAATTGATTTGAGAGTATATTGAGATTCCCTCTAGGTCACTTGCTATTTAGCTTGTGCAGCCAACTGATTACCCTTCCTTTCCCATCTCAGCTGCTTCACTGGTGTCTTTGGGTCTATCAGTTAATTGATGGTCTTCCACTGGAGGAGGGTACTGGGTTTAGACATCTCCGAGTTCAAGACCAAAGCTGGGCAAGGGAACGAGTGGTTTCCACTCACACCACTGTTCCTTGCATGCAGTGTATTCATATACACAATTTAATAGCCTGTATTTGCTGCACAGAATTCCCAAAGCCTTTTCTGACTTGTCAGCTTAAATCTAACACCTTCTTTCCTTTCATGTCTCATAAAAAACCCACTTTATTTCCCAGAAAAGAGGTGACAGCAATCTAACATTTCTTTGGCTGCAACATGTATGCCTGCTGGTTTTGAGAGCCAAGTGATGCACAATGTAGAGAAGTCTTTAACCCAGCTTGTGGCCATGACTTTTATTAATCAAAAAGTCACTAAAGGTACTAAACTGGCAGCATTATGATGTGGGTTTAATGCAGCTATTATCTGAAAGCCTAAACTAGAAATTCCCTTCTCCCAAGCAATGCAAGGTGCAGATGCAGTAATATTTTGTTACAACCTTGGCTTCATAGCTTCAGCCCAGCTTGTTGAGTTAAGATGGTGTTTTGGGCTTTTTCTTTCAGGGATTTCTTCTGTGGGGAGTGCAGAGAAGTGAAGGAGGACAGAGTTTGCTCAGAAAAGAAGGTCGTGTTCTAAAAAAGTCTTAGAAATACTAGGAAAAGCCCATTCTGATGAAATACTTTAGGTTAGAGCAACCTGCTGTGCCTTAATGGGGAAGTATGCAGGCATATATACTACGTTAAAAAAATAGATACATCTAGATTTTGGGTGCTTTCTCAGCGTAAAACCAGCCACAAAAAATACTAACACAGTATTGTAAGCAGATTTCTGATTATTCTCGTTCCCCCCCCTTACAACCGGGCACAGAAAAGGCAGTCTTGAAAGAGGCAAAGGAGCGCTCCTAGGATGAGAAATGGAACAAAAAATGTCATTCATGGCAAAAAGAGGGATTAAAGAGAGAGTTTTGAACTCTAGGTGTAGCTAGGCACTCGGGTAGATTACCTGGCTTGCTTTCCAAAAGCCTTCAGGGCTGGAGGTTGCAAAAGCTCAGTGGGAGTGGTTTGGTCCTGCACAGGCAGGATCAAAGATGATCTGTAGCATCACATTCCTGAATTTTCTTCTGCTCAGATTTCTAGGATATTTGGACAACTTAACCAAGTGAACCATCAGCTTTTCCAGGCATCTCCTGCCAAATGTTCAGGCTCCAAGACAAGGTGTTATAATATCTCCAGAGGTAAAGGAGAACAAGAGATGTCCTGTTAAAGGGATGTCACCTGCTGAGGTTTGGTAGAAATCCATCTTCTCCTTCAGGCTCTGAGGAACAGCACATCAGCAGCACGGGCTCAGATCTCTGTGTACGCACTTTGCATTCATCTTCAGAATAAAAAGAATCTTAGGGCACCTTTTAGCTCAACATCTGGGCTGCATTAAATAGGGAAGTGATAACCGTGGAGGGGAGATGCTATTGCTTTTCCTATTCTGCTGCAAATTACAGTTTAGACTTTCTTTTTAGAGAAGAGGTTCTGCAATTTTTTTGTCCTCTGCAGCCAACTCGGGGCAGGGAATACACTGTTCCCATGTTCAGGTGAATGTTGCCATGTTTTCTGTCTCACAACAGCAATTTTGAGACAGTTAAAATATTGCCTGGCTGTTTTCATGTCAGATTCAAGCTTATCGAGTCTTTGAATGTCTGTAGTTTAGTGACTTGAAAAGCATTTTGTTGTCTACAAAAATTGTCTTCTGTCTCCCTAAATGCTTGGTTACAAAACATTTCCACTTTGGAGAAGATAAGAGTTTGAAATGTCTCCTTCTGTAACCATGCATGAAAAATTCCTTGGCTTTATATAAAACAGAAATTACTCTTGAACTACCCCTATCAAAGGATATAGGTTCAATAGGCAATAAAGCCTCCCCATGCAGTATATACTACTTGCTATCTGTGTCCCTGTCCATATATCTGCAGGAAGAGAAGAAGTAGAATCATAGAATCATAGAGTAGTTAGGGTTGGAAAGGACCTTAAGATCAAGTTCCGACACCCCTGCCATGAGCAGGGACACCTCCCACTAAACCATGCCACCCAAGGCTATGTCCAACCCGGCCTTCAACACCACCAGGGATGGAGCATTCACAACTTCCCTGGGCAACCCATTCCAGTGCCTCGCCACCCTTACAGTAAAGAACTTCCTCCTCATATCCAATCTAAACTTCCCCTGTTTCAGTTTGAACCCGTTACCCTTTGTCCTATCACTACAGTCCCTAATGAAGAGCCCCTCCCCAGCATCCTTATAGGCCCCCTTCAGATACTGGAAGGCTGCTCTGAGGTCTCCACGCAGCCTTCTCTTCTCCAGGCTGAACAGCCCCAACTTTCTCATCCTATCTTCATACGGGAGGTGCTCCAGTCCCCTGATCATCCTGGTGGCCTCCTCTGGACTTGTTCCAACAGTTCCATGTCCATCTTACTTTGAGGTCACCAGAACTGCACACAATACTCCAAGTGAGGTCTCAGGAGAGCAGAGTAGAGGGGCAGGATCACCTCCCTCAACCTGCTGGTCACACTCCTTTTGCTGCAGCCCAGGATATGGTTGGCCTTCTGGGCTGCGAGCAGACACTGAAGCCGCCTCATGTTCATTTTTTCATCGACCAGCCCCCACAAGTTCTTCTCCACAGGGCTGCTCTGAATCTCTTCCCTACCCAACCTGTAACTGTGCCTGGGATTGCTCTAACCCAGGTGTAGGACCTTGCACTTGGCATGGTTAAACTTCAGGTTGGCATCAGCCCACCTCACAAGTGTGTCAAGGTCCCTCTGGATGCCATTCCTTCCCTCCAGCATATCAACCGAACCACACAGCTTGGTGTCATCGGCAAACTTGCTGAGCGCGCACTCAATCCCACTGTCCATGTCACTGACAAAGATGTTGAACAAGACCAGTCCCAGCACCGATCCCTGAGGGACACCACTCGTTCCTGGTCTCCAGCTGGACATTGAGCCATTGAGCATAACTCTTTGCGTGCAGCCATCCAGCCAGTTCTTTATCCACCGAGTGGTCTGTCTATCAAATTGATGTCTCTCCAACTTAGAGACAAGGATATTGTGTGGGACAGTGTCAAACGCTTTGCACAAATCCAGGTAGATGACATCAACTGCTCTACCCCTGTCCATCAGTTCCATAGCCCCATCATAGAAGGCCACCAGATTGGTCAGGCAGGATTTCCCCTTAGTGAGGCCATGCTGGCTGTCACCAAGCACCTTGTTGTTTTTCATGTGCCTCAACATGCCTTCCAGGAGAATCTGCTCCAAGGTTTTGCCAGGTACAGAGGTGATGCTGACTGCTCTGTAGTTCCCCGGCTCATCCATTTTCCCCTTCTTGAAAATGGGGGTTATATTTCCCTTTTTCCAGTCATCGGGAACTTCACCTGACTGCCATGAGTTTTCAGATATGATGGACAGTGGCTTAGCAACTTCATTTGCCAGCTCCTTCAGGACCCATGGATGGATTTCATCAGGTCCCATGGACTTGTGTATGTTCAGGTTCCTAAGATGGTCTCGAACCAGTTCCTCTCCTACAGTGCACCTAAGGTCTTCATTCTCACTGTCCCTGCATCTGCTTTCCAAGAGTTGGGTGGTGTGGTCAGAGCATTTGACAATGAAGACTGAGGCAGAGAAGTCATTGAGAACCTCAGCCTTCTCCAAATCCAGGGTAGCCAGTTCTCCTGATAGCTTCTGGAGAAGACCCACATTGTCCCTAGCCTTTTATTCGCTACATACCTATAGAATCCCTTCCTGTTATCTTTAACATCCCTAGCCGAGTTTAATTCTAACTGGATGCAAGGAATAAATGACCATTTTTCCAAACACCTTACTTACGTTCTGGTGTTTTGCCCATGCAAGCATCTGGGATGTCCCATGCACAGCAGAGAGCTTGGGAATATTTTGGACATGCAGGACATGAGCGGCTGGTACCCACTATCACAGCAACCTCTTTACCACGTTTCCTTACTAGCTGGGACATCATGTCCCTAACACTATGTGCAGGTGTGGGAGGGGAATTACCAGGCTTGAGCAAACAGCGTTACTCATAAGGGTGATGACTGTGGCAGAGAGGTAAAACTTAGTAGATGATGGGTATGTCAGCATCTTTGGCACCCTTGTATGCCCAGCATGTGCCATGACACGTACATGCTCCTCCTCACTGTAATCAGTGCTAAGCTATGGCTGTGCTAATTGCCTCTGCGTGAAGAGCCAGCTAGAAACATCTTTTCGTATGTGCTGGTTTAGGTATTACTCGGAAGAGCCCACGGACACCGCTCTCAGACCTCCAGGGAGTCAACACCATCAACGAGAGGACCCAGCGGTAAGTCTCTTGCTTTTACATTGGCTCAACAAGGAAATCTGGGATGGGAGAGCACTGTCTGTTGTTATACATGACTATATTCATTTGCTTATTAATTTTGTCTTCATTCTTTCTCTGCTATGAGATCAGATCTAAATGGCAGGCAGGGAAAGCAACTTTCCTGCATCAAAAGGCAGCAGTTATAGGTGGTGTGGTGTACAAGGTGAAAAGAAGCTTGCAAAAAATATCAACGAATGTGCCAATATCGAGGAAATCAAAGTCTAACAAGGATATTTCTGGCATGAAAAGCCCAATGATGTGTTTGGGTGCAGAACTGCATGCAAGCAGTGTGATGCCACTGAGTGTGAAGGACCTGGGGAGTTGAGATAGTACCTGGTCAAACGTTTGCTCGTTTTGAAGGGGAAGCAGCATGTCAGCTTCAAAAAGGGTTGGTTTTTACTGGGTTTATGTACAGTTTTATTTTGTAATCCTTCCTTGAAGGTTCTGGCCATTCAGGCGACTCTTAATGAGACCTTTCTGCTTGAGAGTCACTCAGGTCTACACTTTGATATACAGATATATACCTCTTCTGCAAAATGTTTTCCAAACCCATTTCATAGTTGAGTTGCTTGTGAAGCATGGTGTCTTCATTTCAAAGGATATCTGGGCACAGAACCTTCCTCTTTTCTCCAGCTACTCTTGTGCTCTCCCTCTGCAGATCCCAGCAAGTCCGATTATCCAAATATCAGTTCTAAAGGGGTACAGTGCATCTCTGCTTCCCACTGAGTACATGTGTGTGTGCTGGATGAGCACCATCCTCAGCTCCTAAAATGACTGCTTGGAGCTGCAGACATTGAGGTGTAACTTCATGGACGCACTTGAGTTTCACGAGAAGTCCAGAACAAATCAAGAGGAGTCTGAGACTGTCTCCTGAAACATGTCCATCAAATCCCCTGGAATGGTCCTTGTGTCTCAGTGGGCTTCCCTTCCACGCAAATTAAAATACCCTCCAAATATGTTATTAAACCTCATTTTTCACTGGCTTTAATGCCAGATGGCCAGGACAGAAATTAGGCACATGGTGTTGCTTTTCATCCTAGGGAAACAAAAGTGGCTTTTATTGTCTGGGTTTTTTACCGTGTGCCTTCCAAGTGCCATCAAGACTAGAATATCCCTCTGGCCCTGAGTTTCTTCCATTTGAGAGTGGTGGTGTCACCCTGCTGAAGGAGAACTGAATGTTCTCATATCATTACAAGCTGGCTTATTTCCAGTGATCGGAGAGGTTATGATTTCCATAAAAACGTATTGAATTGCTTCTCAAGTTTGGGCACAAATCGAGCTTGTGCAAGCAATCTCGCTCTGTCATGAGAAGGTGATACAACCCTGGTTGTCTTCACATCAGTCTTTCTCACCTCTCCTTTTCTTTCTCCTAATGCTAGAGTCCCTGCAGCTCGAATCTGTTGGGTTACAACGTTAGTAGGTACATGGTAACACTTGAGGCAAGGAAGGTTGGTGACTTCAGAGATGACATTCACTGTTTCTAGTGCTTGTGGTTGCACAGGTTTCCCTAAACGTGATGTAACATGAAACTTTGTCCCTGTGGAGATCTTCCTATGTAGATAAGAAGTTCTGCAGTTTCTCTAGGAAGCCTTCAAACCTGGTGTGGTGCATGAAGAACATCTGTGAGATGGGATAGGGCTTTTCTCGACTGTCCGGCTCCAGCTTTGGAGGGGCATTAGTGTGAGAGCTGGAGCTGTCAGCATCTTCATAGCCCAAAATATTGTAGTTATTTCAGTGAGGGGGCATGGTAAAGGCAGGGAAAGTCCTGTCTCTGTGAGAGAAGAGGATGTGTTTATTTACTGTGGAGTTCAGTGTGTGGTCAGCTCTATTTATTTGGCTTAACCCAAGCCAGCATAGCAGCCAAGTTGCTTTAAACAGCCAGGATCAAGGGCAGCAGCTACTGTGTCTTCCTTCATCATCCTCATCAGTTGTATCCCAGCAGGGTCAGGACACATAGTTTACTCCCTTTACTGATACATTCGCAGAAAAATGTGGTTTTGAAGCTGTGCTAACTCCTGTGTTCATCCTGGTGTGGTGCCTTAGAAGCACAGTCCATGCTTTTTGTTTCGCTTGGTCATCATCAGTGATGGGTCCCCAGATGTCATCTCTGTGCCTCTTCCTTCTGAAAGCACAAACCAGGTCTCTCATAAGATCTCTGAGGTCCAGCCTGCACTTTCAGAGTAGGCAAGTGATTTTGATACCTTTCATTGTGGATGATTTTGATCTGAAGTTTCATATCACACTTGATAAATGTCGGTATTTTGGTTAAATTGCACTTGTCGAGCAAGAAGAAGTAAATACAGGGGGTGAAGGTAACGTGGAGAGATTTACTTGAACAGCTTTCCAGCAGATAAACAATTTATGGCCCTAAATTAGACAGGAATTTGCTTTCAAAGCCATCTCATGATCATGCGGTCGCTGATTAGTCTGCCTTGTGCATCCAACCCACAGGATAGCCCGGGGCTTGCTTCTCAAAGCGAGTTTGAGGCATGACATCACGCAGGAAGTCACTTCAGGGAGCCAAGCGCTCGTCTCTGATCTCAGAAGAAAGCGGACGGGTGGTTCGCACATGCTGGGGGCTGAAACCAGCCTTCAGCAGAGCCTTGTGGAGCTGCCATGTCTTGGAAGTGCCTTCACCAGCCACCAGGCAATGGAAGCCGTGCCATTGCTAACCAAAACCAGACGGGCTGCCTGCTTTCCTGCTGGTTTCTGTTCACTGATGAAGCTGGTTTGTGTGCAGTCATGTCTAAGCAGCATGCAGGAAAGCAGGGGTTGATCAACCTGTCTTGAAACAGTTATTCAAGCTTGGTGAGATGATTGACCTCCCAAGTACCCCGAAGGCTTCATTGGTTGCCATATGCATGTATCCACCCTAAAGTATCCATAACAGAGCTGTTGGTTTGTCTCTTTCCTTTCTTTTTTTTCTTCCCCAAACCACATGGGAATTTCTAAGGGTTTCTATTCCCTGGGCTTGTTCAGAGTCCATATATCCACAGCCAGTCTCAAGCCTCAGAGTGCATTCAGGTTGGCCAAGATTAATGATAGGTTGTAGATCCCGTAAGTGGTCATTGAGGTTTAGTGGTACTCATCAACCGGTGGGTTTTTTTACCTCCTGCAAATAGGAGGTTTCTGATGGATGGGACCTTAGCTGTAAAGGCAAAGAAGGTGGACAGGAGAGATCACCTGGATAGTAAAGCCTCTTGCTATCCTTCCTTGAATCAAACAGGCTGCTTAAAAGCAGCAGGTCCTGAAGTGCTCAGCCAGGGGTTCACTTTGCTCTGATTCAGCCTTTCTTTTAATAGTTGCTCATGTCAAAAAGCTGATTTAATGGGGCTAGGATGGGATGTGAAAGGCGCTGAGGCAAGGCAGCGCGGTGACTTGTACTCCAGCCTCACGTGGCTCCAAGGAGCTGGCTCCAGGCTTTGAGCTGGCAGAAAGAACAACTTCACAGGCTTTAATTTTCAGTTTCCATGCAGCACTTATTATTTGCCCTTCCTCCAAATCAAGACTTTAAGGCAAAGGGCTGCCTTGTTCCTAGACCTCAGAAGCGAGCGGAGGCCCATTTAAGCCACCGTGTACTTCAGCATCCTCATGACCAGAAGACTGGTGCTGTATTGACTCTCCTTTTATTCCTTTTCCTGCTATGTGAGATAGCTTGGAGGGGAGAGGGGTGGGCTGCAGACTCCACATCCTTCTTTAGATCACCTTCATTTCATATGATGGTTTCTGCAAGGTTGATAGAGAATTTACAGCAGAGAGGACCAAATTAGACGACTGATTTGTGATCAGGTCTCAGTGAGTGATTCTGGTCCAACCTCTCAGTCCAGCTGGGGCTGGCATCCTTCATTTGTGGCAAATAATTAGTTTACTGCAAATGACATTTGCTTTTTCTTTCCCTAATGAAATGATAGAGTGAATTCAAGAATACAGAGTCAGCACTAGTATCATCTAAAGTAGTGATTCTATTAACGATAGCAAGGCTAATGGCATAAGTCATAGTCTTGTACCTTCAGACCACCGGCGTATCTGCAGGCAGAAGCCTTCTGTCTGGGACTGCTGGAAGCTGTTTTTCTCCTGCTGATAGCTTGATTCTTTTATTATTATTTGATTTTTGAAAGGTGCTTAAGTAGCCGATTGCTTCCTGTGGTGTCTGGCATCCTGAAGTCACCCCATGGGAGCGAATCATAGAATCATAGAATCACAGAATGGTTTGAGTTGGAAAGGACCTCAAAGCTCATCCAGTTCCAACCCCCTGCCACGGGCAGGGACACCTTCCACTAGAGCAGGGTGCTCCAAGCCCTGTCCAACCTGGCCTTGAACACTGCCAGGGATGGGGCAGCCACAGCTTCTCTGGGCGCGCTGTGCCAGCGCCTCAGCACCCTCACAGGGAAGAGCTTCTGCCTTATATCTAACCTGAAATTCCCCTGCTTCGGTTTGAACCCATCACCCTTGTGCTATCGCTACAGTCCCTGATGGAAGAGTCCCTCTCCAGCATCCTTGTCACCCCTTCAGCCACTGGAAGCTGCTCTGAGGTCTCCACGCAGCTTCTCTTCTCCAGACTGAACAGCCCCAGTGGTCTCAGCCTATCTCCATACAGGAGGTGCTCCAGCACCTGATCATCCTGGTGGCCTCCTTTGGACTTGCTCCCACAGCTCCATGTTGGGGATACCAGCACTGCACACAGTGCTCCAAGTGAGGTCTCAGAAGAGCAGAGTAGAGGGGCAGGATCACTTCCTTTGACCTGCTGGTCACGCTCCTTTTGATGCAGCCCAGGATGTGATAAAAAGAATAAAATGGTGACTTTCATTTTCTACTGAGGGATTATTTTATTATCTTATTTTGTCTTAGAACTGGGGGAGGGTTATATCTTGCTAACGCTGTGTGGTGTTTGGTGTTGCAGTGATGCCTATGCGGTTGGCTGGAATGGCCGGATGGGGATGCGGCACAGCCGGCTCGCCAGCCCTGGCGCCTTCCTAGACAAGGATGGGATATTTGTCAACGCCACCAACAGCAAGCTGCTGGAGAGGGCCCACGGCATCCTCATGTCAGTACAGAAGGAGGGGATTTTGGCTTTGTTCCTTGAGCATAATGAGCAGTGTGGGTGGTTAGAGGAATGTAAATAGAGAGAATATAAATATATCAGGGTTTCGAGTAGACTTGGACATGTTTCATGGTTGGGTCAAAGCAACCCCCAGTATGTTTTCCACGTCTGATTTTTTTACCTCTTATCATTCATTCGTAATAACAGACGCAGGGAGAAGGAATGAATCTGCCAGTCAAACCAGTCTCCAGCTATGACAGCGAAGTAATGCAGTCACTTTTTTTAGCCTGATATCAAAGTTTCCATTACAAATTAGGTGGGGAAATGATGTTGATGATTCATGCTGCAGCCTCATCAGGAGGTTCAGAGGACATTGTGGCTGCCTGGAGTTAACACAGGCTGTGAGAAAGCAGGAGGATGGTCAGATGTTCCCTATGCCACTCTCACTCTGCCCAGTTTCTGGCATCCCCATCATTGCCAGTGTAACCCTTCTTTTTAACTGGATACCTTCCTCTCAAACCTGTGCCACTAAATTTGTACACCTCGTCTGCAGCATGCAGAAACAGCCCAGTTTCAAGTGCAGGTCACAGGAAGGAGCTACTAAAGGGGGTTTGGAAGGGCTTGTTTCATCAACTCCTCCATTCTGCAATTGCACACATGGATTAACCTGAGCCTTTTATTATGTCCCCAGGCGAAACAAGAACTTCAAAGCCAAACCCAATCTCCCAAAGGTGAGTGAGAGGCAGCATTTTTACCTTGCTGGTCTGTGGGTTAAGGCTACAGGAAGGGTGTGAGGAAGGCCACTTGTGTCTGCATCAAGACTTTGGTCAACTCAGCTTTGTTCAGGGCTCTTTTAATTTATATAAAACCAAAGGATTTCAACCCTGACGTGCTGGGATATACTGTATGAGCTCCTTTCTTGGACCTGCTCTGGCTCTTTTTTTCCTTCCCCTGAGAAAGAGTATGTACATGCTGGTGAAGTTTGATAATTAAATCTCTAAACTCAAATGAGCTGGTAGGTTATGCAAGAGGCCTAGTGCCTGATAGACATCAGGCTTGGCTAATCATATTCAGTTTCCCTCCTTCTTGGCTGCATCCACTCTATTTTAAGAGATACCAAGAGATCTGTTGTACCTAGAAGAGTAATGCTTGTTATGGTCCTTGTTGGTGCTGTGTTGGTGGTTGGGAATGGGGGACCAAGAGGAACAAACTTTGGGTTTACTCCTCTCTGTGTGCATGTTGCACCTGGAGGGACACAGATACAGTTAAATGATGAACTGCTGATTAACAGAGGATAATTTGTCTGCAGCCTTTACTGGGTAGGAGAGCCAAATTTCCCATGGGCAAAGATGCCCTTGCCAAGTCCTCAGAAGAGGAGCGTGATCTGGGAGATCTGGCCAAATAGAGCAGAACTACATTTCAAAACATCCCTTTGTGTTTCCTGGTGAGATTAAGTAGGGTGGTCACCTCAGGAAGTCCTGCAGAGGGGATAAAAAGGGTTATAACAGACATCAGGATGATAAGATCTAGTTATTCTTGTACTTATCAAGAACAAATGGAGTCTGTCTTTCCACAGCATATGCTGGATGTGAAGTCCCTCAAACACCTAACCAGCCTGACGCTGCACGACCGCATTACCAAATCTCTCCTCCATCTCCATAAGAAGAAAAAGCCACCCAGCATCAGTGCCCAGTTCCAGGTAATCCTTTGATATTAGACCTTTGATTTAGGCCTTTGATAGAGAGAGGTGAATTAAAAGCAAATAAATACCTGCTCTGGTCCCCAGGGTGCCTTAAGGACACACTTCCAGGCACAGTCCTGCCCCATCCCTGGCAATGTTCAAGGCCGGGTTGGACACAGGGGCTTGGAGCAAGCTGCTCTAGTGGAAGGTGTCCCTGCCCATGGCAGGGGTTGGAACTGGATGAGCTTTAAAGGTCCCTTCCAACCCAAACCAGGCTGGGATTCCATGATCCTCACCACCATTTAAGACAAATTCAGCTGTTACATGGCTTGGGTAAGCTGGGAGATACCATGCAGGTATCTAAGTGGTGTAAATGGAGAGATTCAAGAGCCATGGTGGGTATGGGGAAGGATGATGGGGTGGAGCAAGATGGGGCGTGAGGATGAGCTGCAGAGCATGGAGGTGTATGCCTGACCTCTGATACATCACTTTCTAAGCCATTGCATCGTGGCTCTTTCTCTGCCAAATCCAGAAACTGCAAAATCCCAAAATGACATTTTTGCAGTCTTTTGACTTGCATTCAGCATCTGAAATTCACTCTGGTTTCAAGCCAGCCGGAATGGGAATTTTAGTAGGGGTGGAAAGGTCACAATATTGCCGCATTATCTCCAGGCAGGCAGTGGAATTGAGAGGAGGGATCGATACAGCATGTGCTGTGTTGGCAGCGCGGTGCACCAGCCGTCCCCAGGATTAGCTGCAGCAAAAATAATCCTCCCAGTATGTGCATCAGGTCTTGGAAACTGCTGCAAGATGCACGCACAAGCAGGTGGTGATGTTAGAAAGCAGCTTTTCAGTTAAAAATTGGTTTCTAAGCAAGTCTGGCTTGGTTCTGACTTGTCATTTTGGTGGTTTGGGGTTGTTATGAGAAATTTTCTATGCACAGATCTGGGTAAAATTAATTAAATATACATGCACACACACGTACCAATCTATATATATAATTTGCAGAATGCACATCTGTATACATACATGTATAGATGTATAAAGCTTTGTCTAGTCTAATGGTGTGCTGGTTAAAATGCACTTCTGCAGAGTTTAATTCATACAGTACCGTGGGGGGTTGAAACAGGGATGTCTTGGTGTGAAATGCCTTCGTGAACCCTCTTCATCCTTCAGAGGAAACTCTGAAAAGCCTCAGGGCGTGTGAGTGAGATTTTGATGTGTGCTTTTACAGCACTTGCAAATAAAAGACCACTGAACACCGAAGATTCCCCCCCTGCCCCTATGCAGCAAAGCAGATCATTCCAATACCCTTTTCCTTGCACTTTGTGCTGTTCCCAAGTGGTTATTTGACAATGCAGGAGCTGTGCCTACAGCACATCCTTCTTTCAGTGAAATGGAGAAAGCCGTGTTGAAGTCAGGGGCAGCTCCGATAAGACTGCCTCCTTCTCCTCTAAGACAAATGCGGGGCACTCCAGCCCTGACTTCATTTAACACTTGAGGGAAGCATTTTCTTGTGAGAGCAGCCTGGTGCAAGCTGAGATTGATTTTCTTCATTGAGAGCAGGCTAATAAAATTGCAGCACATGGAATTGGGTCACAGGCAGGAAATACAAATGTTTCCTATCACAGGGTTGAAGGAGGGGGTTTGCTCATAAGTGCTGCCTTGTGGCTAATGCTAACACCAGGCTTGCAGCTGCTCTATCTCCTATTGATATTAAGTATTACTTACAGTAATCTTTAGGTGAAATAGGTGTTTTAGAGGATGCTGTAAGAGCAGCGATGGCTTTCACAGCTGAAAATTAAGATGTAAACTGCAGCACAGTGACTTACAGCTTCCCCTTTTCTCCTGTGTACAGGTGGTATCCTAAGGAAAAGGATGCTGCCGTGTCTAGCACGGGATGATGCTGAAACTGTGCATTTCAGGTCGAGTGCAGGGGGTGAAAGAGTGGGTGACTGGAAAGTTTTGCAGGCAGAGGGACAAAGGAGCAGGGTCCAGGGTTAATCCGGGGATCTGGCGTGTACTTTACGGATTCCCAATGACCAGAGCTTGCACCAGATGGCAGAGGGTGCCCGCACCATCTGCCGTGTGTGGAATGTCACTGGCTGCTGATGACATGGAAATCCCCCCTCCTACAGGCAGGCAGTCACAGGATGATCCAGTTTCCACTATTTCCAGTGTCAGGAGCACTTTGCTCACCGGGATTTTGACAGGGTTCTTTGGCAAAGGGGCTGCATCCCGTGTGTGTGTCTCCCTTCCCTCCCTTCAGCACAGTGTGAGGCACAGTGGGATGCTGCAGCATCACTGATTCAGATCTCCTAATAGGTGCTTTTTTCTTTTTCTGTAAAAAAAGTGATTTTGGAGAAAAGCAGGAGCGTGCCAGTGGAGGTCTGCCACACTGTGGTGTTCCCACTGCTCCCTGGAATGGGAATGACAGGGAAAGAGTTGAGCTTGTTCAGCTTGGAAAAGAAAAGGCTCTTGGGAGACCTTAGAGCAGCTTCAGTGCTTAAAGGGGCTGCAGGAAACCTGGAGAGGGTTTTTGACAAGGGATGGAGGGACAGGACAGGGGAATGGCTTTAACCTGCCAGAGGGGAGATTGAGATGAGCTCTTAGGCAGAAGCTCTTCCCTGTGAGGTGTTGAGGCGCTGGCACAGGGTGCCCAGAGAAGCTGTGGCTGCCCCATCCCTGGCAGTGTTCAAGGCCAGGTTGGACACAGGGGCTTGGAGCAAGCTGCTCTATGGAAGGTGTCCCTGCCCGTGGCAGGGGGTTGGGACTGGATGAGCTTTAAGGCCCCTTCCAACCCAAACCAGACTGGAGTTCTATGACATTTGCACACAGTTAGTATATGGATAATGCGGCTGTATTGCACATGCATGGGATCCATCCCTTACTCTTTCCCGGATATAGATACATTTTTCTAAACATGAAAGGCTTCCCATAAAGATGTCTTTAAATGATCAGAAGGAAAAAGGGCTTCCTGCAAGCAGATCTGTAGGCAAAATGCTTCTTTCTAGTATCATGTGTAATCAAAAATAACTCTACTTATAATGAATGTGCAGCAGAACATCTGCTGCACAACTGAGTTTTAAATGCTCTTAATATCAGAAGGAATCACGTCTGGAGTATGTGCCTAATGCCATGTCAGTATTGTGCTCTCCATTAGAGATATTCAGAATATTGGCAGGACACAGTAAACCCAGTGCAGCTGAGGAGCCCAGCCAGCTCGGAGTTTTGGTATGTTTTTATTCAAGAGTTCGTGCTTCATTGCAAAAGAGTCAAAGATCTGCAAGGCAGAGGAATAGCTCAGCATGATGCCCTGCTAGAGCTATCAATGATGCTGATATAAACTAATTATTATGGGCTACACTTTTAATAATGATGTAAGAAAAAGGAGAAATATAAAATGAGAACCTGGAAACCCTTCAATCCTCAGTGATCACAACATTTCAACAGAGGAATATGGCCAGGTGTAGCCATGAGGATGGTCAAGGGCTGGAGCACTTCCCATATGAAGACAGGCTGAGAGCATTGGGGCTGTTCAGCCTGGAGAAGAGAAGGCTGCGTGGAGACCTCAGAGCAGCTTCCAGTGTCTGAAGGGGGCTACAGGGATGCTGAAGGAGGGACTCTTCATCAGGGACTGTAGTGATAGCACAAGGGTGATGGATTCAAACTGAAACAGGGGAGATTTAGGTTAGATATAAAGAAGAAGTTCTTTATTGTGAGGGTACTGAGGCGCTGGAATGGGTTGTCCAGAGAAGCTGTGGCTGCTCCATCGCTGGCAGTGTTCAAGGCCAGGGTGGACACAGGGGCTTGGAGCAATCTGCTCTAGTGGAAGTTGTGTGGAGTCTGCATGGCAGAGGGTTGAACCTGGATGATCTTAAGGTCCTTTCCAACTCAAACCATTCTATGATTCTATTATAATATACCAGCATTGAAGCTATTCTCCTCTAAAACCAACTTTGTTCAGGGTTCACAGGCTTTGAAAATAATCACGTAGCTGTTGTGAGAAGGTCAAACAGGGGATCTCAAAACACAGCCCAGCATTGTATTTCTCTCTAGTTAATTTGTTGGGTGCAAAGGCAAACCCAGTCAAATTGCTAGGGCTGAAACACTCATCTTGGGGAACAATTTCCCATCTGCCTGCTTTACTTATCATTTATTCCAATATGGTTTTGTTTTCTGGTTTAAGCACTTGGATTTTCATGATTCATCATGGTCTCTTCTTCATTTCCCAACTGAAGATGTCTTCTCTGTTGCAGGCCTCTCTCAATAAGCTGATGGAGACCCTTGGCCAAGCAGAACCTTATTTTGTCAAGTGCATTCGATCCAATGCTGAAAAGGTAAATCCCATCCCAGGAGACCAATGCTGCTAAAAATCATCTTGGAAATGTAATTTTTTCAGGGAGTTAAAAAGAAAAGGAGGCCCAAAATTGAGTTGGATTTAGAAGCTAATTGTGTATGATCAGTGGGAAGGATGAATTTTATCCCTTGGGTGTTGCTCTTGATGACCTGCACTGGCTCTTCTTGTAATTGTAGAAACACACATACGAAAAACATGCGGGTTGAGTTTTAAATTGAGTTTAATAAATGAATTTGACTGCTTTGAAGCTCCTGCCGTGTGCAGTAGAGATTGGCAGGGCCTTGAATTCACTTGTTCTGTTACTGAGCCTTAAGGCTTCTTTAAAATGAAGTTTCTGTAGGTAAAAGCAGATACTTTTAGAATAAGCAAATTATTCAAAACTAACTTTCATAACATTATTCAAACTAACTCAGTGATGCATCGCATTTCTTGAATTGGATTTCAAGCATGTTTCATGGGCTGAGGACTCTCAGTTCAAAATAAAGGTTGCAGTAGCGATGCTCTCTTATGGTTTAATCCTTTGGAGTTTTATTCACACATTTAAAGATAAAGCTTTAGGCCTAGGAGATTTAGTTGCTCACAATCTTTAGCTGTGCCCTAGGGGGCTCTTATTCAGTTTAGGGGCTCCAAAAACCTTCTTTACAGCTATATATATACCTGTTTGAAAGTCTCCATCTGATGGCTGCTTGGACAGAAACAGGATTCAACCATGGTGGGATTAGCACTGTTCTGGGGACCTGCGTTCCCTCCCTCCCCTCACATCATTGCTGATGTGCGCGTCGCGCAGATGTGGTACATCTGCTGAATCCCTTTACCCATCCTCACACTTTAAAACTTCAGTGAAAGGGGATATTTGCTCATGATTGGCCTGATTTTCCCCTTCCAGCTGCCCCTGAGGTTCAATGACAGCCTGGTGCTGAGGCAGCTGCGGTACACGGGGATGCTGGAGACCGTTCGCATTCGCCAGTCGGGATATGGCTGCAAATACTCCTTTCAGGTTGAGTAAAACGTTTCCCTCTTTCCCCACCGTTAGCACCGTTGTCAGAGTTGTCTGAATGTTGGTAGCTCATCTGTTTATCAAAGTTATGAACTTACAGATGATGCAAGGCAGTAAATGTAATGAGCTGATATCAGTCATGGAGCAGTCATCTGCTGCACTGCTGATTTCTAGTAAGCTGGTCCTAGACCTAAGTGGGCTGCAAGCCCCTCTGCAGTTAACAGCATCATGGGTTTTGAACAGAACCAGGTGTTTTGTAATGTGGCCTTCTTTTTTGCAGAGAAAAAGGGATCCAATTTACATGTGCTCTTCTGCGTGTGTTTTGGATTCACTTGGGAACGGTGTTTAGCCTGTCATGTCAGTGCTGGCTGCATCCCAGCAGGCAGGTGATTGGCATCCTCCAAACGGCTCAGGAATTATCCAGCTTTTCCTGTTTTCTTCTTTTCCCTGTGTTTGCCAGGTTTTGCACATATGTCAGTCCTTTCATGGGTTCCTCATGCCGATTTGTTCCCTGCTGGCAGCCGCTTAGGGGCAGATGTCGTGTCCTGCACAGCAGCTCTTTAGAAAAGGGAAACTGCTGTTACTTTTTGCTGTGAGCATAGATCCCAACCTTACCTGGGAGAATCTCTCCTCTCGTACCTCCTCCACTCTTTGAGTCCTCACAGCAGTAACTGATGGAGCATCTCAGACATGCTTTGCAGATGCTGATAACCCTCTTCCATAGCAGCCCTTGCTGAGGCTTTGGAGCCTTTTTGCTCAAGATGACCCTGTGGATTCTACAGAACCTCTCCTCCCACACTGAAAGACCTTTGAACGTTGCTGGGGCCCTGCTCTGATGTGTTTTCTGTCAAACCACAAATGGTGGATGAAACTTGGTGTTCTGCGGTCTGTAAAATGCCGCCTGTCCCTCTGCTCACGCAATAGATCCTGTTTCATGTGGCCAGTGGAGCAAATCCATTATTTACGGAAGGAAGAGACGCAGCAGGACCCATCTGATCAAATCTTGGGGTTTTTTTCTTTCTTCTTAGGATTTTGTGAACCATTTCCATGTCCTTCTGCCTCAAGGAATCAACCCATCTAAGCACAATATCCATGATTTCTTCCGGAAAATAAAACTGGATCCAGACAATTACCAAGTTGGAAGAACAATGGTAAATGTTTATCCTCAACTCAGACTTACGATTAAGATACAGATGTAACATTTGCCTGCATTTCTGTAACTATGAATTAACATCTTTGTATATGTTTTTAATCAATGAAACTATTTGCCAGAAGCCAATGTCTTAAACGAAGCTTGGAATATTATTAACACAAAACTAGCAAGGAACATCATTATTTTGTGTTAACCAAGTTGCAGGTCTGGTTGTAATGAGGTAGCCTTCAGAAACCTGTGTCTGTGTGCAGACACAGCTTGGTACGATAGCTGTCAGTTTTGTCTCCCCTGAAGGGAAAGCAGAGGCACTGTAATTCAGCCCTTGGGCAGTCCCCGGATGCAGATGAAACTGCAGAAGCCTGTTAGAGGTGGCTTGACTAAAATCAACTGCTGAACTTTCTTCTGGGTATCCAGGACACAGACCCCAGGAGGATTAAATCATCTGTCTTGTGGCCTCGGAAGTCTCATGCTTGCGTTTTTGGGGGGGGTTTGGCCAGGTTTTTGTGAAGGAGCGCGAGCGGCAGCTTCTGCAGGACCTGCTGCATCAGGAGGTGCTGCGCCGGATCACGCTGCTGCAGCGCTGGTTCCGCAGCATGCTCTGCAGGAGGCAGTTCCTGAGCTTAAGGCAAGCTGCAGTCATCATACAGGTATGTGATGGTGCCTGGTTTTGTTGGTAATTACAATCCACACATCCTACAGATAGCTGGTGGGTAAAATCAGGTCCCCTCTCTAAGGAAGGAGCTTACAATCAGAATTCAGCTCCTAACGCCATAATAAGTTGGGAATGGGGGAGACAGAACTGGAAAGGTTGGGTGAAGGCAGGTGCTCTCCCACCTGCACACAACACCCGTTACAAGGAGCTGCCTGCTGTGTTTGCAGAGGTTTTGGCGCAGTTACCAGAACAGAAAGCAAGGGGAACCATCCCCAGACCCTCTTGTCCTGGGCAAAGCCGCTGTTGTCCTCCAGGCCCACTGGCGTGGCTTCGTGGAGAGGCGCAGGTTCCTGCAGATGCAGTTTGCAGCCCACCTCATCCAGAGCTGCTGGCGGGAGCACACCAAGAGGCGGCACGACGCAGCCACCAGCATCCAGGCAGCCTGGCGAGGGCACCACGCAAAGCAGCTGTACACAGCCTGCAGAAGCAAAGTCATCTGCTTTCAGGCAGCCTGCAGAGGATATATAGCACGACAAAGGTAACACCATTGGTTAAAATGAGAACATTTTCTCGTGATGCTCACTGGGGAGGGAGGTGGTTGATCTGAAGTCAAGCACTGCTTGGACTTAAAGGGGAGGGTAGCCTTTTGTAAGATCCCTGACCCTGGCCTGACCTTTGCCCATGCTTTATAGAATCACAGAGTCATAGAATGGTTTGGGTTGGAAAGGACCTTAAAGCTCATCCAGTTTCAACTACCTGCCAAAGGCAGGGACACCTCACACTAGACCGTGTCGCCCAAGCCCCTGTGTCCAACCTGGCCTTGAACACTGCCAGGGATGGGGCAGCCACAGCTTCTCTGGGCACCCTGTGCCAGCGCCTCAGCACCCTCACAGGGAAGAACTTCTGCCTTATATCCAACGTGAACTCCCCCTGCTTCGGTTTGAGCCCATCACCCCTTGTCCTACCACTGCAGTCCCTGATGAAGTGTCCCGTTCTAACAAAGGTGTTTATTTAGCTGCACATCCTCCTCTTAGAATAAGCAGAGCCTATTTCAGGTTGGAGCACGTAGGCAGTGGAAAGCCGAGGCCATAAATACTTCCAAGTTGTTTTTTTTTTCCCTTGGCAGCAGCACCACTTTAAGTAGCCTATTTTTAACTCAGATCGCCTCACCGATCTGGTTGCTGCGCTGTCTCACAGGGGCAGGAGATACTAGAGCCAGCTGCTGCGAAGGGGAGAGCATTTCCAGCCATGCTTTGGCTTGCTGGCCACAGGGCAGGCCTTGGTTTGTTCTCCAGAGACACTGCCTGCAAGGTGTGGAGCACCTTGACATAGGGTGGAAGATTTGGGTGCTGGGTGCAAGTGTCTGCTAGCTGTACCAGAGGCAGCCCAGGCAGGATGGTGAAGATGGAGAAGCCAAGGGGATGCAATGGATTAAGCTTTTCTGCCTCTGTCAGCGCACAAACAAGCTGGACCAGGGATGGAGGCTGGAGCTGCTGCTGTCAGCACGAGAGGAGCTTTCAGGTGTGTTGGGGCAGTCCTGGAGTGCAAGAGATGGCATAAGAGGAGAAGGTTGAAAACTGAACTTGCACTCGCATTGCCTTGCACCAGATGTGCAAGGAGAGTTGCTTGAGATCCTGATGGTGGTGAGGTGATGATGGTGATGGTGATGAGATGCCGCTGTCACAGTGCCGTGAAGGGACATGAATGGACACAGTTCAGTGCCTCCAAAATTATGCTGGTTTTCTGCTTTCTTGCAGGTTTAGAGCTTTGAAAGAGCAGCGATTGAAAGAGATGCAGCTGGAGAATGGCCTCTCCGTTAGAGAAGAGGATGCACTAGAGGCAAATGATGCTTTGGAAATTAAGGGCTCTGACCCATCCAAGTGGGAGGATGGCTCATTTGAAGAGCGAGTGAGAGCTATAGAGGAACATAAATCGCTGATGGAAAATAATCGGGTGAATCACATGGACCCACTGGATACTTCTGGGACTTCATTGTACAAAAGGCACGAGAGAGCCAGTAGCCAGAGTGGGATGGACACGGAGGAGGAGGTCATCGTGAGAGAGAGACCCAAGTCCCTGGAGGATCTCAACCAGAAAAAAGTGGTTCGTGCAAAAAGAGAAAGCCGGAGGATGCGTGAACTGGAACAGGCGAAATTCAGCTTGGAGCTGCTCAAGGTCCGCTCCACCGGTGGGCTGTCACCTTCCGAAGAGCGGCGGTGGTCCACCGAGCTGGTGTCAGAGGCACTTCATTCCCCTCAGGGAACCCCGGAGAGTGAAAGCTCTCAAGGGAGCTTTGAGATGTTAAGCTGTGAAGATACCCCAAGTACTAAACTTGTTTCCTTAGTTTTAGATGGGCAGGATGTGCAGTCATTGTCCACTGACTCTTTGCCTAGCAGTCCCCAGGCTCACGTGCAGGAGAAGTCTTTCTGTGGGGCAGATGTAAACAGTAATTTACCCAGTTGCAGAAGGATGCCTGCAGACTTGGAGCTACCTGATAACCTCACCGTGAAGGAGCACATAATCTGTGACCCCCAGAATGTTATAAACAAGGCACATCCAAGAGAAACCTTCCTTTCCAGCAACCTACCTACTTTCTATGTTCCACCACAAGACAGCGTGAAGGTGAAGCTGATGGAGAATAACCTGAAGAACAAAGCAGTGGAAAGAGAGGAGAAGACAGTTGCATTTTCTGAGGTCAGGAAGGACTCTGAGCCAGAGCACGGCAGAGCCTTGGGAAGGGGTGAAGACAAGTCCTCTACCAAGAGAGAGGAATGTGGGACAGCGACTGCCACACAGGCCCGTTCTCCAGACTCTGTCATCAAGAGACTGGAAAAGCTCAACGTAGAGAAAGAGGAAAGGCAAAAGCAGCTTCAGCTGCAGAACGAGAGGGAGATGATGGAACAGATCCGTCAGCAGAAGGAAATTCTGGAGAGACAACGCAAAGCCTTTGAGCAGCAAGGGAGAATGGAGGCATTGCAGAGGGCAGAGCAGAACAGGATGAAGGACTCCTCCCTGAAACCAACCAAAAAACCAGAGGGCCGGCCTCAGTCGGTCCTTATCCTGCACTCCCAGAGCAGGGGGGAGCATGGACCCACAACTGGTGTGGCTCCAGCCTCATCAGTGGATATCAAAGGTCTCACAGTTGGGACCAGGGAAAGCTCTCCAGCTCACAGTGCCCCCAGAGACAGACCTGTCAGCATGTTCATGGAGCGAAAAGAAGGTCAACTGGGATCAGCACTGGAAGCCCGATGCCATTCCAGACCGGCTCTGGACCCCAGGGACCTCCCGGGCAGCCACTTCTCGAGGACAGAGCGGCTCCGGCAGCCCCGAATTCCCAACCAGGCCACCGAGGAGGCGAGGGCAAGCGCTATGTTCTTCACTCCAAAAGACAATCCCTTTGGCCTCCAGTGAGTAAAAGATGGTGTGCTTTCCCTGCAGTCTTTCTCCACAGGCTTTTTATTCTGGTAGAGGCTGTTTTATACAAATAGTCCAAATAGAGTGTACAAAACCGCCAGTGACATGAAAATGTGTTTCTGGATCTTCTAGCAGTGAGAGGAAAAGGAAAAAGCTGTCCTGTATGTGATGAGTATATCGTAAGCCAGGGGAGATAATCAAGGACTTTAGCAGGTGAGGAGTGGTAACAGCAAGAGGGTTGACACTGTTTTCATTTCTCCTAGATGAACAGTGATAGGAGTTTATTTCTGAAGGTAAAAGAGAAAGAAAAGAATTCTTAGGATTTTTATTTGGTCAGAGTAGAAATGGCCGGATAAGGCACAATATTTCTGGATTTTTCTTGTTTCCTATATAATTAACACAGCCAGCACAGCCATTTGGACATTCCCACCATGGCAGAGTGAAAAACAGCAAACCTCCAGAGAGAGTTTGGGGTATGAATTTTTCACGTATATAATTACACATGGAATGGGCTTAACAGTCGTTCAGCTCCATCACACTGCTCACATGGTGGGCTCCTCCAGCACAGGGGCCACAGACCACAGCAAAATCTGGGGACAGTGTTTGCTCCCACTCTGTCGTGTGGCTTAAGCTGCCTTGCCTAATTTTGGAGAGTTTTTGGCCATATAGCTCAAAAAGGACATAAACTCCCCCCAGAAGCTTGCTGCAGCTTTTCCAAGGCAAAAGCTCCCAGTCATTGCCATTGATAACTCAGGGTACCTCCAAGTGAAGAAGTCTTGTGGTTTATGTGCTGTTGTGATGGGAGGAGATTCCCATTTATTTTGTTCAGCTTCTTTAACTGACACAGTCTAGACACACAGAATCATAGCATAGTTTGGGCTGGAAGGGACCTTCAAAGCTCATCTAGTCCAACCCCGGTGCAATGAGCAGGGGTATCTTCAACTAGAGCAGGTTGCTCGAAGCCCTATCCAACCTGGCTCATCATTATGTCTATCATACGTGTCTATCATTTTATTCAGACGTGATAGTAGAAAGAGGAAGCTGAGCAAAGAGCACCTTAAGTGGGTGTATTTTTTAATGCTATGGAGATGCAAAGTGAGGATACTCTCCTTCTGAACCAGTTCAAATGGAAATCTGCAGGAGGCCCTGGAGAGCTGTTTTGGAAGTGGGTGTTTGAGAATAGTCTTTCCCCCCCAAAAAAAATCCATTTATTTTCCTGGTTCATGCTCAGAACAAGCAACAGGGTTAAAATATATATATATATTAAAAACTCCTGTAATTTACTTTTTATTCTGCAACAGAACAATCACATTTGAGAATCCAGACGTGAAAAGGTACTATCCATAACCACCATGATGGGTAGAGTTTGCAGGCCAAACTTCATGTCTTCTCATCCTTTGGTATTAGCTCAAATCTTGAAGAATTCAAAGTTATCCCAAAACCCCATGACCTCAAACTTGCAATTTGGTCTTGGTAGCTTGGGCTGTGCACTCTTGTGAGCTGGGCTGGGCTGGTGGGAAGGCTTTTAGGAGAAGATGAAACATCCCTGTTGTGTTGTGTTTCAGCAGAGAAGCAAATCATCAATGCCTTTCCAAGGGTGAACTATCCAGGAAGCCATTTAAGATGCCGGGGTCTGGCAAAGGAGAGGTAAGTTGTAGCTTGCTTGTTTTCTCTTTTAATTGAAGAAAGGGGGAGAAAAAACCTTATTCTGCCAGTTTTCCCTCAAAAGCTTTGAAGAAGTGGACTATAAAGCACAAGGGCTGCTAGACATAGGGAAGGGATATATCACGGTATAGCAGCCTTCACACCTCTGAAAAATAAAAAGCCCTCATGACATTAGTTCTTAGCAGCCGTGGATGAAAAGGATCTCACGGTCCTGATGGCAAACACTGTCCAACAGAGTCTTGTCTTGGTTTGGTTTAACATATGTTTGAGTAACATCCATGATTGTCCATTTTCACCGTGCTCTCTTGGTTCTTGTTTTCCCCAGTCGTCTTTTGCGCTAGGTATGATAATATCGTGCCCCCTTCTTGGGCCGCAGTGTCACTTAGAGATGTCTTAGGGCTACGCTATGATGCCAACCATCACCAGAATCTCCTTTTTGTTTTAAAACCCTTTTTTTGTTGTTTTTTTATCCTTTGGTCAAGCAGGTTCCCAGACCGACCCATAAAAAGAAAGCCCGCATGGCGCGGACGCGCTCCGATTTCTTGACTAGAGGTACTTTTGCTGATGGGGAGGGGGATACGGAGGAAGATGATTGCGGTGGCAATTTTGAGTTCCTTCTCTCCTCTGAGCAACCTCCTCATGCCGAGGCGGTGCCTGCAGCCCGCCTGGGCCAGGCCTGTTACAGTGACTCCGAAATGGTAATTTTGATCAAGGTGGTGTGGGAAATGGAACAAGAGAGCGAGTGGAGCTTTGGGAGCCTTTCTTTGCTAACCTTAACTGCACTGATCCCTCCACTGCTTCTTTTCCCACTCCCAAGGATGCTGTAGATGGGTAAACTGGGCAAACACAGCTGACTAGGATGTGACACAGGGAAATCATTTGTATTTCTTGGTCATGAGGGTGTTTTCTGGCTTTATTCGGTATCAGCTACGATTCCACACCTCTCCTGGAGCATTGCATCTTGTTTTGCATAGCTACCAATTTCTGTTTTGGTTTTTTTAACCTCAATAGCAAAGTCCCCCCAGGATCCTTTTCCCCTAAAAATGATCTACACACATCCATAGAAAAGGTCCAATCAAATATTGTCCAAAAAGCACCAGACAACAAAGAAAACTATATAAATCTTGCACCTTCTGTTGCTTTTGATTTTGTATCTTTTGCCACAGTATCCTATGATTATTCAGTCCTCAATTCTTGGAGTAATTCTGGCAGGTGACATCTTAGAAAAGGCAACCCCATGTAAACGGGGCAATAAAAATGCAGTGGGAATGGAACAGTGAGGTATTAAAACCAGGCCTACCTTCCTGGCTTTTTCAAGCTCAGTAGCTAGTGTCCCTTGGCAGGTCCATGCCACATGAGCCTGCACTGCAGAGCATTTGCATCTCAGCTTAATCTCCTGCCCAGATAAGCTGCTTTTGGAAAATCACAAACTGACAGGTTTCAGGAGTGAAGAGGCCAACAGCTTCCAACCCACTCCTGGTTTTTCCCTGATGTGCTTGAGATATTTCCATGGAAGTGTGGATAAGCACCAGGAGTTGTCTCCTGCCCTAAGAGCCCAGATGAAGCTTTGAGTAGAGCTGCCTTACTCCTCCGCTCCAGCTCCAGGGCAGGATGTGGAGCTGAGTTTGAAACCAAAGAAAAGCAGGACAACCAAAGTCACTGATGTATTTTGTGCTACAGCATTGCTGTGGGTCTGGCAAACATCTTCTGTGATCCTGAAATCTGCTTTTCCAAGAAAGACAGATAGCCAAGGAGGGCTTTTTGTGACTTTTCTGTTAGCAGCTTTTATTATAAAGGGTCTTTTTTTTTCCAGGATAATTTTGTCACTGGAAGAGGGCAGATATTTACAAATTCTGTGAATTTTTGAAGTTGCTTTTGACAAATTTCTAGGGATTTTGAGCCAGGAATACTCAAAACCTGACTGAACGACTCAGCTCTGTGAACTGAGATTGCTTGGCTGCATCTTTGCACTTCTCCCTGCTTGTAGATGAGGCAAGGGAGAACTTTGTGTAGTGAAAAGCCTGTCCAAAGCCCTGGGCAAGGGACTACATTGTACCTGGAATGCTGTGCTGCGTTCCTGGAGGCTGCCCTCTTACAAAGCTTTCGGGCTTTTTTAGCTGTACAAACCTTTCCCGCTGGGACGTGAAAGGTGCTGAGATGGTGCTTGGTAAGCTCCATCCTTGGAGGGGACGTGGATCATTGGAAATGCTCCTTGGGACTCTGCTCACCTGGTTTAACAGCACCCATCGCATGCAAGTAGTAGTAGTAGCTGTCTCTCATCTCTCCTGTATCCCTCTTCTTCCTGCTCTCCATCACTATCTCTAACTGGTGTTCAGCACTTTCACCCCTTGTGTAGCTGGGTTCTGCTTTCTAGCAAATGCTACCCATGAAGTCATGTGCTCAGTGATAACCCTATGTCTGTATGTCCTGACAACATGTGCAGTGTTTCCATCTGTATTCTGTATTGCAGGTTTGGGACCAGCTCTTTGGCTTGTGGCTTTTCTGGGTCAGGATTGCCACAAGTAGCAAAATATAGGGACTGCTTATCCATATTTATTAGCAGAGGCTGCTTGAGTGTTGCTTAGGAACAGCCTATGATAGAGCAGTGCTGGTGCAGGTTGATTCAGGTACAAGATCAAGTAGGTTGATATCTCTGTAGACACATTCGTTGTGTCTTGTGATGTTCACATGAAGACGAGTCAGGCAGCCACCATCATAGGCTGGTTTCCATGCTACTCAGTAGCTATTCATACATCTTCTGCCCCCCAGCTATGACTTTCCAAAAAAAGCCTCTCTTAATGCTCTGCTCAGTGGCCAAGGGCTGCTGGACGGATGAAAGAGAGATCTCGTGCAACCTTGTGAAGCTGAGCATGTGATAGCTCACCAGCTGCACTGGGTGAGAACCTGCCTGGTTAGCCCAGTAGTTTCTTGACCATCAAGTTACTGATTGCGTATCACGAGCTGGTAGATAGAGATCCACCAAAACCTGATGCTCCTAACCTAAGTCTGAGGTATCCCAGAGCAGCAGAGACAAAGTTCATCTTCAGCCAGAGCTGAAACCCAAGGTTCACCAGTGTATAAGATTGCTGCTGAAAGTACACTTGACTCCAAGGTGCCTTTAAGGATAAAGGGCTTCCTGACAAAACCAAGCCTTCAAAGGTTAGTTGAGTTTTTTGCCTAGTGAATAGCTGAGGATTCATCTACCTTGCTGTGAGACAGGTCCAAGTGGGAGGAATAGCTCCTGGCTGAGGTCACCCTTCAGTTTTGCACCTAAGTCTGGAGAGCTTTCCTGCAGTGGATAAATGGAAAGCCTTGGTTTGAGAAACCACACCAGAAATACCTGCTGAATACAGCCTCCTTTGGCAGAGGCTCTTAGACAGAAGGACCTGGATAATGATGCAGTCATTTTGCTCCATACAAAGCCACAAATTGGCAAAATTTCATTCAAGTAACTGTCACCAATCTGACCCCAAGCGTGCCTGAAGAGCCAGCAGTGAAAAAGATCTCTTTTCCTAAGCCAATCAGAGAGGCATCACACTTTAGGAAGCTCTTCAGAGCAGCACGTAGCACTGCTGCCTGCTAGAACAAGTCACTTGGCCATAGTTCTTTCTTGCCAGCATGGGTGGGTGAAACAGAGGTTGCTCTTTGGTCTCTTCTTCATCCAGGGCACAACTCCAGACCCCCAGCTATTGTGATTTACGCACATGTGATGCTTTTTGGTGTTCCCTGTCCAGAGATTTTCTGGTGCAGAGGCTCATCTTGACATCTAAGAAGGTTTCACACCCATATGAGGACCTTCCCCTTCAGAGCTTCTTGAAGGAGTCCCTCAAACAGAAGGGTCTCACCTCAAAAATGCCATTAGTGCTTACTTGCAAAAGCTGGACAGCTTGCTGTACTAGCAGAAGAAATGCTGAACCGGAATGTAGCTCAAGAATTGGGGCAGAGCAGAGGGAGGTGATGATAGTAACGGTAGAACATCCTTCATCCAGTTTTGTCTAAAAAAGTGCATTACAGATGCTTTTGACTCAAAGCCTTCTGTGCGAGCCAGTGGTTTCGCTTGTGCTGCTCCACAATCTGTACTCTAAATCTGCTTGTGCAGTAGATATGATAGATGTTTAAAGAATAAGGTGTATGTGGTGGCCTGTAGAGCAACCTCTGCCTTGCTCTGGTGATTCCTTGAGCCTGCTGGCCACTGTCAGCACATACCAGTGTGCTTTGAAATACCAAAAAAAGGAGTATATTTCCCCACAAAATACTTTTAAAGTCCCCAAAACCAAAAAAACAAAGCGCTGAAATGGATTAAAAGTTTGCAATTACTCAAGAATTAAACTTTATCCTAGGGGGGCAAATATTTATACAAGTCATTTTGAAAAGCAAGTAGTAAGTATGGGCTGGATGATAATAACTTTTATAGTTTTAAGGGCTGTTTTCCAGTATCCATCCACAATTTATGTGTGATCATCACCTGAACATAAAAGCAGAAGAAACCCTTTGGTGGTTTAGGCAGTTTCTTCCTTTCCCAGCGGCAAGTCAGCCTTGTGTGCTGCCATCTCCTGGCTGGTAGGGAGGTTAGTCCAGGGGTGAAAAATGAAACGTTGTAGGGTAAATATGGGAAATATGACTCCCCTGCAGCCCATATTTTATATCATTTTATTTTCAATATTTTAATAGAAGAAAAAGAAATGCTTAAACCTACATTGCATTCAGTTGAAGCATTCAGCTACGGGAGATATTTGACTGTCGTCTCCTGAATCCTTTCATGCAACCTGATTTCCTCATGCTGAAAGTGTCTCCTCCAGAAGGGCAACTCTGAATTCACAGCTGCAGTGGGGAAAAAGGAACAATAATGGCTGTGTTTTTTAAATACATCAAAACTACTTCTGGGCTGTTTCGTGGAATCCTGATAGGTTAAATTATTGCAAATTCATTTCACTGCTCAAAATGATGCCCGGGCATTTACACATTGGCCAAGGCAGATGTCCTTGATGTTGGACTGCAAAATCTCTTCTTTCTACAGGGTTCATTTTGACCTGTCTTTAGCGTAAAGACTTTGGTGGTCTTTTCTGTAAAGTCCTTGACAGGAGTTGGAAGAGGAAGCTCTGCTGGGGCAGGTCCATGTGGTTGAAGGCTCCTTTGGTGCTGGGAACACCACAAATCACTTTTTCATGGCTAACATGGCTCTTCTAGGATGGAGAGCTGGGCTACTCAGACCACGATGGTGGAGTGGCTGTGCAGGCTGAGTGATGAGGACCCATGGCTTGGTGCACACTGATTTTCATCACTGGTGGCTCAAGGAAAAAGAAGGTTGGACCTCAGTGTAGAGTTGGAGCAAGGGAAATGCCTTTCTTTCTTAGGAGTCATGAAAAGATCTCTCTAGTTGTAGCTAGTTCAACAAGACTGCAGGTTTGCACCTCTAGGCAGATGGAAATCACAATCATAGAATAGTTAGGGTTGGAAAGGACCTTAAGATCATCCAGCTCCAACCCCCTCTTAAATACTGACTTAAGACTTGAAATATCTCATTGTTGCTGGGACAAACTAAAAACCAGGTGGCACCCATAGAGCTGTCTCATTTTCAAACTCTTCGTGCTTGGACTTGTTACAGACGGTGCAGCGATTCGCCTCAGGGGAAGGCCAGACAAAACTGCACAAAACGATGTCTCAGGGGGAGATCGGGAAGCTGGTGGCCACGCAGAAGAGTCTGGCTCCAGACGGGAGGTAGGAAACATGGCTGGAGATGGGAGATGAGTCCCTCCTGTTTCGTTCTTGCTCTCCATCACCTTGCTGAACCACCCTGGCTCCTTTGAAGCTCCACCAGCCAAAGCTGTTACTTGTCCAACCTTTCCTACATGACTGCAGACATGCTCAATTAGAAAAGGCATCCTGTTGTGATGACATGGGCCCGATGTCCCATCCCAAACCACCTAATTGCATGCATGAAACTCAAGTTTCTTGTCTTTCTTGAGGACAAGTAGCCTGGTTTTCCCAGTAGAAGTTGTTTGTATTTAACTCCTCCTCAAACACCATGAAGGTCAGGACATTTAGGGTAGTTTTAGGTAGAAGAACATTTCCTAGTTGACATGGTTCCTCTTTCCACAACTTATTTCCAGGCCTCAGCGAGCCAAGATGAGGTTCTGGGTGAAGGGAAAGCAGGGGGAGAAGAAGACCTCACGGGAGAAGCTTGCTACCCAGTCTGAGCTGCTGGAGTTGTATGCGGAGCAAGAAGCCCCTGGCAGGGAGGTGATTTCTGGTTTGCAGCTTAGTGAAGGTAAGTGTGGGGTGGCATGGTGCTGGTGGTGTAAGGAGCAGAGAAACTGTGTCTGGTCTTATGACAGAGGGAAAACCTAGTGTAAACCTGGCTTTATGCTGCAGCCAAGCGTAGCCCAAAATACAGGGACTTGGGTAAAGATGTAGAACAAAGGAAGGCTGGTTTATCTTTAGGGTATCTGTAATGGGAATATCGTGTATGGTGGTGTGGTCTAGCTGAGGCTGCTGTGGGAAAACGGGTTGGGAAGCTGCACAAATTGGATGTCCATGCTAGTATATGTCTCTTGAATTCACAGGCAGTGACAACCGAAAATGATGGCAAGTAGGTTAAAGGGTGGGATCCAGAATGGGTCCTAGAGGAATACTATGTCACTAATCCTCCCGGCAGCTTTGTGGACACAGGCAGATGTTTCACCTCTTGATGGAGGACATAACCAAAGGAGAAATGACATTTAATCTTCCTATACCACACAGTGCTTTTCCCCTGCCCAGGTTTACCCCAGTGCCCATCTCCCTGGTTTAGTGGCAGAATTCTTTTTCATTTGCTCTTCAATCCCTGTCCCCCTTTGTGGTTATCACCTGTAGAGTTGGGTCCTCACCACCTGACCCCCCCTCGGAGCCCTGAGCTGGCCGGTATCTACCGACGGGAGTTCAAGGAGAACAAGGAGCCCTCTCCCAAAGTGAAACGCAAGCGCAGCGTCAAGATCAGCAACGTGGCTCTGGAGCCCGTGCAGTGGCAGAACGACTCACTGCAGATCATAACCAGCGCTAGCGACTTGAAGAGCATGGATGAGTTTCTCCTGAAAAAGGTAACTCCTTCCTCAACACTCCAGCTAAGTCTTCAGGGAGCTCACAGAGCAGACGGAGGCAACAAAGCCAAAGTTATCGTGGGGGAAGCAGTAGAATCAGAATGGGTTGGGTTGGAAAGGACCTTAAAGCTCATCCAGTTCCAACCCCCCTGCCATGGGCAGGGACATCTCACACTAGACCATGTTACCCAAGCCGCATCCAACCTGGCTTTGAGCACTGCCAGGGATGGGGCAGCCACAGCTTCCCTGGGCACCCTGTGCCAGCGCCTCAGCACCCTCACAGTAAAGAACTTCTGCCTTAGATCTAACCTGGACTTCCCCTGTTTCAGTTTAAATCCATCACCCCTTGTCCTACCGCTACAGTCCCTGATGAAGAGACCCTCTCCAGCATCCTTGTGACCCCTTTAGACACTGGAAGCTGCTCTGAGGTCTCCATGCAGCTTCTTTTCTCCAGGCTGAATAGCCCCAATGTTCTCAGCCTGTCTCAATACAGGAAGTACTCCAGCCCCTGATCATCCTTGTGGCCCTCCTCTGGACTTGCTCCAGTAGATCCCTGTCCTTCTTTTGAGGACACCGGAACTGCGATACTTTTAATTCATCTAGGGTGCACTGCGCGCACCAGGGCAGGCTTGAGAGAGAAGGTGGCATGCTTCAGTGCTTCCACTGCTTTGAGCTGCCCCTCATCAAAAATGGGTGACCTCAAGGCAGGAGTTGATGGCTGCCGGGAAATGCTCATGTTTCTAGTTTGCATGCAGGAGAAACCACCTTGTGATCATTATTAACATCATCTGCCTGTGGTTGAGCAGCTGCGTCATCTCACACAGTGCTCAGCCGCAGCACAAGTGGCACGGGTGAATAAACCCCTTTGGTTTCCCAGATGAACGAACTGGATAATGAGGACAGCAAGAAGGACACGCTCGTGGATGTTGTGTTCAAGAAAGCGCTGAAGGAATTCCGACAGAACATCTTCAGCTTTTACTCCTCGGCGTTGGCGGTAAGTGACCGAATGATGGGTGAGAACTTCCACCTCCAGGAAAAACGAGATGCTCTGCGTCCTCCTGGTGGTGGAGACATTGCCGAGCCTTCCATCCCTGGTCTGCTTATCCCAAAGGATAAATACTCTTCCTTTGTATTCAGTCCCATGAGCTATAAATTTGGACTAACTCTTACTCTTTAGCCAGCTCCTGACACATGTTGTGTAGAGATTTCTGATCGCCTCATTATAATCAAATGGGAGATGACAGTAAATCAATGCACTCTTTGCCACCCAAAGTGCCTGAAAGCCTTTGTGTTACATTTATAAGAGGTAGAGACATCTGAGCAATGTGGAGCTCTGCTCTTCTGCTGCTCCTGAATTTGAGCAATGATTGCTATGGCTCATGATAACAGTGATCAAAAAAAGCTAATTTATTGCCCAGATTGCATGAAATGTTCCCTCTAAGACTTGATCTGGGACTTAACATCCTCCTGCTCTGCACACTAAGAAGCCACCCTGCCAAAGGTCATGAAACAACTCTGTTAGATGATATGATGGTCCTTTTTGTCATACTTGGACCTTCCCCAAATGGTTAGAAGCTGGGCAGCCTGAAATGGTTGTCTGGAGGTTAAAAGGCAATCTGGGCTGTATAAAAATCACTTTTCTTTTTGCTTCTGTTCCCTTAAAAGATGGATGATGGGAAAAGCATCCGCTATAAGGACCTTTACGCCTTATTCGAGCAGATTCTGGAGAAGACCATGAGGCTTGAGCAGAGGGACTGGAGTGAGTCTCCAGTCAAAGTCTGGGTCAATACCTTCAAAGTCTTCCTGGATGAATATATGATAGAGTACAAACCCCTGGACTACACCGCGGTAAAGGTAGTTGGCACTTTTCTTAAGCCGCTTGAAGATTTGGGAATTGTCTTTCCATGGCCGCTTGAAGATTTGGGAATTGTCTTTCCATGGGGTTGTGCTCTCTGTAGACACATGGAAACCTGTGTTGTCTTCTTCTCTACTTTAAGCTGAGGTGGACAAGATAAGGGTGATTCCTTGGTTGTGTTTCACTGCACTCAGCAAACCCAGTTCACATCAGGGCTGAGCTGGGCTTTGGCCAATGCCAATGTGTAGATGTTGTCTTCAGGGCAAAGCTACAACCATCTATGGATGGTCAGAAAGGCAACTCCTGGTGCTTCTTTTTTTAGTTTTGGGGGATTTTCTTCAGTCTTTGAGGGAAAGTGAAAGAGATACAAGCTTTCCTGATCTCCTGACCTCTTCGCAAGTGACCACATCACCATCGGTTGGGTTGCAGGAGAAGTGGACATGGGCAGTGGCTGTCCTTGGGGTCTAGGTATAGTTTTTAGACCAGTCAGAGCTTGCAGCATGATCTCCTGATCACCTCACTTTCTGTTCTGTATTGCCTGAAAGGACAGCCATGCGGTCTCTGGCTGGGCTTGGGAGGTGGTGTTTATTGTATAAATACCCCATCTTCTGGCTCTTCTGCTCCAAGTCATCCCCATGCTTCTTTCCAGGCAGGTTTTCTTCAGAGCAGGCTTGAGCATCAGCTCTGGCTACAGTGCTGTGCCACGTTCTCCTCAGGTGTCTTGCATGAGATGGGAGATCAGGTCACTGCTGCAGGACTTGGAGCTAGAGCAGCAGCTAATCTCAGCTCTGGGATGAAGATGGGGACAGTTGTCCAGGGGATTTCTGAAAACGGGTGATCCGTAGGAGAGTTTTCCAAAGTGGCTCTCCTGGGGCTGTGGGTGCACTGGAGAATGGGGTGGAAAGCAGTGGGCACCATGAGATACGAGCCCTTCCTGCACTTTACCTGGGGAAATTGCCCCTAAATACACTTAAATCTCTTTCCAACGCCAGGTGCCAAAAACAGAACGAAAAAAGAGAAGAAAAAAGGAAGCAGATGTGGTGAGTTAAACACATTAAACAACGAATGTTCTTGCGCCCAGAATGACGAGCTCTAAGAGACCTGGTCATGCCACATCCTATGCTGAGATCTGAACATCACACTGTAATGAACATGCAGCTGTGAAAGGATGTGCTAGAAAGGTGGATGGGGGTTTGTTTGATCAAGGATCACTGTAAGTTGTTCTCTGAAAGCCCATCCCACATCAGTCAAGACAGTAAACGTAAAGTCAAAGAGTTATTACAGAACTCAGAGCAAAACAGAAAGTGTCATTCTAGGTTTCTGCATAAACTTACAGTGTATGGTTTACATCTCTAATATCAGAGATGTAGGAGATTACATCTCCTTTTTTCCTAAAGGATCTGATAACATTAGGAAGGATGCAGATGCAAAGCAAAAAGGGGCCATGGATGCCTGAAAGAATCTTCTTAACATGGAGAAGTTGACCAACCAATCTCAGACACAGTTTCTAACTTGCTTGGGTTCGGTTCCCATAAAGGCTGGATTGGGTTGCTTGTGGAGTTATTGGGCTGAAAAGGAAATAAAAATATCAAATAAAAGCAAATAACAGCTAAAAGCTGGTGAGCTGACCATGTTCATCTCCTCATTTTGAAGCACGCTAAGCGTGCATCTCCTTTTAATCACCACTCTACCTTTATCACTGCAGGTGGAAGAGCACAATGGTCACATTTTTAAGGCGACCCAGTACAGCATCCCCACATACTGTGAATTTTGTTCCTCCTTGATCTGGATAATGGACAGAGCTTCTGTTTGTAAATGTAAGCACACTGTCTTTGGTCTGTTTTCATGAGTTTGTATCACAGTGATACACTTTTGCATTTTGAAAGGTGTTTGCTGCCCTTTCCTGCAGCCCCACTCTCAAATAACTTGTGGTTTTTCACATTAAAAGATCTTTTGGGACAGATCTTAAGGGTTTTTGAAGGCAATTAGTAAGTCCATCCCAGCGCCCTTCCAGTCCTCATGTTACACTTTGGGGGGCAGAGCTTTGCATGTTACACATTTCATCCCATAAGGTCCTATGGTCATCCCATAAGGTCAAACCATATTTGTCACAGTAAGAAGGATGGTAGAGTCAGGTATGGCAAACATACCCTGCAACTTCAGCCCATAGGATGCCTGTAAGTCTCATGGCCTTGATGAGTTCATCTGGTTTAGCCTATTTGGCTTCCAGGCACGTGAATTTCTGGGGAGCTCAGGAAAATGGAGGAGGATCAATGGAAAAGATCGATCCATTGCTTTGGATTTTCCAACATTTCTTTGCTTAAATTGGAAGTATCAGCCCTGGGTATTTCAAGCTGAAGCGCAGGACAGGAAGAACAGAGATTAGGTGCTATTTCCAACCTCTTTGAGGGTATTCTGTTGGATCAAGTCCAGAGGAGGCCACGGAGATGATCAGGGGCTGGAGCACCTCCCGTATGAAGACAGGCTGAGAACATTGGGGCTGTTCAGCCTGGAGAAGAGAAGCTGTGTGGAGACCTCAGAGCAGCTTCCAGTGTCTGAAGGGGGCTACAAAGATGCTGGAGAGGGACTCTTCATGAGGGACTGTAGCGACAGGACAAGGGGTGATGGGTTCAAACCGAAGCAGGGGAATTTCAGATTAGATATAAGGCAGAAGCTCTTCCCTGTGAGAGTGCTGAGGCGCTGGCACAGGGTGCCCAGAGAAGCTGTGGCTGCCCCATCCCTGGCAGTGTTCAAGGACAGATTGGACAGGGCTTGGAGCAACCTTCTCTAGTGTGAGGTGTCCCTGCCCATGGCAGGGGGTTGGAACTGGATGAGCTTTAAGGTCCCTTCCAACCCAAACCAGTCTGGGATTCTATGATTCTATGATAGCTCAGAGTGACTCATGATTATTTTCCAAGTTGAGTTTAATGTTTCAGGGACATAAATATGGGACTTTTATAATTAAAGGCTTCATTTTTTTCTGTTTGTTTGAGTGGATCTAATACAGATTTGGCCCCTGGAAACTGCAAATTCAACGTGCTTTTGACCTGCTAGTCCCGTGAGGAGCTACTTAATTCATATTAATTCATATTTCTCCAGTGATCTGACTTTTTGGATTATTCAATCCTCCTTTTCTTCATTGCAGTATGTAAATATGCTTGTCACAAGAAGTGCTGTCTTAAAACCACGACCAAGTGCTCCAAAAAGGTAAATGTCTGTCATTCCTTTTCTTTCATCATCATTCATTTTCTTTCAGACAGTGAGCCCAAGTTTGTATAAGAAATGTTTGCAGGCACAGAACTTGCTATAAAGCCGGCAATAACCCTCCTTCAAGCAGGAGCTTGGAACAGAGATCCCTGAAGGTCTCTCCAACCAGGGCTGTGGTGTTTGCATGGGGACTAGCGCAGCGATGCGTCACTATTTATCTGCCCAGTCATGCAGCAGATGGTGCAGTGATGTTCCCTGCCTTTTAGCCACACTGAACCATAGAAAGCTGTCCTTACAGCTTACAGGACTTGGAAATGGGGGGTTATCCTTAAATGTAGGATTATTCTTGGAAATAGGGGTTATTCTTAACCCAGCTGGTCCCTGTCGAGGCTCACAGCACAGTCTCCAAACAGCGGCAGCACAACAGCTGAGCAAGGAAGGGTGAGTGGAGGACGCTCAAGCACTCATCATCCTCCTTAGAGGGGAATTAAACACTGTGTGCTGGGTTTTAAGCATATGGAAGACAGTGAATGAATGTAAGCAGTCGCTCTGGCTAACGTGAGCCATCAGGATTTGGAGGTTTTTCTTTGAAATAGTTTATTTTGTGCCCCAAAAGAATGATAATATAGCCAGGGTAATAATGTGTGCAAAGCTTTGTCAGCTCCTTGTGAGGCTTCTCGAGGAAGAACAGCCTCCGTAAAGCTGCGTCATTACATTTTTCCCAAGAAATAAGCTGAATATATACATTGAACATATATATATGAATATGCTTGTATTTTGAATATATATAGTATTCTTGCTGCACTCCTTCCCTTTCTGGGAGTGTTTCTGCAAGAGCTGGGAACACCTCGTATGAGTTTCTGCCCTAAAATCTGGGAAGTTCAATGAGATCTCTGATTATTTTAAAAGGAGAAACTCAGAGGTGCTTGGACCCGTTTCGTTTCTTGGGGTATCTCTGCACAAGGAAGTTTTTGTGCTGTACCCAAGGAAGCAAGTTCACTGTAGCTTTCCACCTGGCTGGTTGGAGGTCCTTCTCTAGGAAGGCTCTGGCTTGTCTGTACTTGGTTGTTTTAAGGTTGTTTTCAGTGACAGGGAGCCACAAACCCTCTCTGACGCTTTGAGAAAGAGGTCTTTATTTTCTGGCAACGGTTGATGTTGTAACTGTTAGCCTTGTCCCAGACTGGACTTGTTTCTCCAGATTTATGGTGAACTTGAGCACGCGCCAATTTCTTCTCTCTCTATGGCCATGGAATTGCTTTCACCCATGCTTCATCTCAGCGCTACCTGCTTTGAGTAAAGCAGCACATGGGGTTTGTTTGCTGATGGCCATTTGAGCAGCAGGTGATGAATTTCAACTGATAGCTGAGGCCAGGTGTTCCTGGGGTGGGTTTTTTTCCCTAGAGCAGGAAACAGTGTAGGCATCTTCCCCACAGCATCTCATAAGGTTGACAGGTCAGTGAAAGGATGAACCCGAATGGGGAAAGCAAAGATGCAGGAGTGGTTATAAGGGCAGCTGTGACCTGGGTTATGGTCGCCACCATCTTGTTGATGACTGGGTTGCAGCATATGCCTTTTCACTTCCTTTTTGCTGGCACCAGGAATTCATGTCAATATTTCATCTGGTCTTTTGAATTTTCCCACTCTGAATCTCCCATGCAGGAGAACTTCGTTCAAATTGGAATGTGCCACTTACCCCATCTCCAGTGAGTGTTTGCAGCCAGCAAAAGGGTCTGTCCTGGCAGATGTAGATGGGGTTTTCCATGCTCTGATTTTAGCGTCATGTTTATTCACAGACATTTTGTAATTGCCAATGCTGCGAGTTGATCTAAGGCCTCAAGACTCAGATTTACCTGTTCTGCTTTGTGCATCCTCTTTGGGGAGTGAAATCATCCCCGGAGATGATGCCAGAGAGGCAGGAGGTGGAGGAGGACCACACCTGGCTGCCTTGGCTCTGCCAGGCTGAGAATATACAACAGTTGGGTGGTTAAAGAAAGAAGATCCAAAGTTTTATGATTTCAGGTGCATGCCCAGAGACCAGCTGAGCATTGCAAGATGTAATTGCTGGCTGTCCTTCATTAGACTGACTTACACATCACCTGGATCAGCTGAAGCCTGGAGGGCAGCTGGATCTGAGCACTGCACCAGCACTGCTTCCTGGCAGGATTTTCGACCCCTTTTTTCCCTTTTCCTCCTCAGTATGACCCTGAGCTGTCATCTCGGCAGTTCGGTGTGGAGCTGTCCCGGTTGACCAGTGAGGAGCGAGCAGTGCCAGTGCTGGTGGAGAAGCTCATCAACTACATTGAAATGCATGGGCTGTACACAGAGGGCATTTACAGAAAATCAGGGTCCACCAACAAGATCAAGGAGCTGCGGCAAGGACTTGATACAGGTAAATGGATGGGGAAAAACCATGCAGGGAGAAACATCTCTGCAGCAGCAAGGTTGGATGTGAGGAAGATGGAATGCTTCATCGGGATGAAGCAAGGGAGCGATCCTGCCTTCCTTCCTGTGCAAGTGATGCTTTCACATCTCCAACAAAAGTCAAGTCACCAACTCATGCTTTTTGGGTGCACTACCTGGAAAAAAGTAATTCTGGTTGAGGGAAAACACTGCTTTACTTACACTGTAGCTATCGATGCCAGCAAGAAAAGAAATCCTGGTTCAACCCAAGGTTCCTTGCCCCGGAAAATGCATTTCTCTCTAATTTTAACAGGTAGAGCTGAAATCAGGTGCTGGGCTTCTTGCCATTGAGCACAGTGTGGGTTTGGGGTGGCAAACAAACATTTCTATAGTAGAGGAGTAGCTTCTCATCGAATGGTTTGGGCTGGAAGGGACCTTTAATGGTCACCTGTTCCAACCCTTGGCTTCAATGACTTCCTATTGATTGTTGCCTCTTGTTTTTTTCATTGTTCCTCGTTCTGTTGCCAAACCCAGACATTGATAATGTGAATTTAGATGACTACAACATCCATGTCATTGCCAGCGTGTTCAAGCAGTGGCTCCGAGATCTGCCCAACCCTCTCATGACGTTCGAACTCTATGAGGAGTTTCTGCGGGCGATGGGTAAGGAGCCTCCTTTGGTACCCCATTCCCTCAGCAGAGAGAAAGGGTGGCCTAGCATTTTATTTAGTCTTTGGGCCCAAACCAGTGGGTTATGCCAAATTGCATTGACTGTGTTTCAAAGCCTGAGTTTTTGTAGTTCAGTCTCGCCTTTGGTGGCACACATTGCATCACGGTTCAGTAGATTTCAACCCAAACCATTAGCCAGCAGATCTATCTTTTAAGTAGCAGAAGTAAGTAAGTGTTTAGATGGTATCATTTTAAATAGGAGGAAGAATTAGAAGCTGTCCCTAAACACTACTGCTTCCTCTGCAGGCCTCCAGGAGAGGAAGGAGACTGTACGGGGAGTGTATTCAGTCATTGACCAGCTCTCCCGCACCCATCTCAGCACCTTGGAGCGTCTCATCTTCCACTTGGTGAGGTATGTTGAGCCAGGGCCACTTTGGGCAAAGGGAGGATGCTCAGGCATCCTTCGTACCAAAGTCACTAAGATTGAAAGGAGGCGGGCAAGGGAAAAGAAGAGTTTTCAGGTCCATCACACCACCCAGGATGTGGCCCCAGAGCTGTTCTCCAAATGATCCTTGTATTGATGAACAGCCTCTGCAGTGTTCTGGTTGCTCGTAGTGCTTGCAGGTCCATGGTGCCCCTCACCACTGCAGGGACAGGATTTGTGGGTGAAAAACGCTGGGGTTTTGCCTGCCTTGAGAACACCTGAGGTTGTCTTCAGGTTTGGCTTTCTCCAGCAGGCAGAGCAAAGATTAGGGCAGAATAGCATGCTTGCTAGCAGAGCAAGTTTGCACCTTAGAACTGTTGTCTCCTCTATTCATCCATGGAAGAGGTGCAGCGGGGGTGCCTTCACCACTGACTTCTGGATTAATCCCTATTTTTTCTAGGATTGCCCTCCAAGAAGAGACCAATCGCATGTCAGCTAATGCCTTGGCCATTGTCTTTGCTCCCTGTATCCTCCGCTGCCCCGACACAACAGACCCGCTGCAGAGCGTTCAGGACATCAGTAAAACAACCACGTAAGAACGTGGTGCTGGATGATCCAGCTCCATACCTATTTCCATGTCATCATTCCTATCTTGATAACCCTCAGTACAGTCAAGTGGCTCAACAATAGGGAGCTTAAGCATGGAAATTAAGAACACATATTTCATATTCTCTCAATCCCCAAGAGGTTGTTGAATGGGAATTTTTAAGCTATGAGGATCCACAAAAGCAGATCAACTTGTGTTCCCACCCGGCACTTCTCAGCAGGAAAAGGTGAAGCTTGTGCTGAGGTGGTTTTAGAGTTAATCCTATTTCTGGCAAGCAGATCTATATTCTTACTTAATTTGGGGAGGTGGGGGGAAGGGGTTATTTGATGAGGTGAGTTGGGTCTGCAGCAATATTAATACTGCAGACTTGGATTTCTTCAAGGTATTTGACATAATTGCAAAGGTTTTACAGAGGAAAAAGTGAAGCACCTGCCCAAATTCAGTCTCGTTTGTGTTAAGTAGATTTAAAAATTGATAATGGAAACAATGATAATGATGGAAACCATCCAGTGAAGGGCTGGGCTTCTGAAAGAGTTTGGTTTACTGCCAGGAAGTATTAAAATGGTTGGAGACCAGAACATGTTTGGAGGCTCAGCTGGCAGGAGCACTCGTCCTTTCAGAGGGTTTCTTTGTAGCTTCTCTCATGGACTTCAGCTATAGCACATCCTCTAACTTTATTGCATGGAAAGGACTACATTATTTCCCCAAACACACTCCTGACAGCATTCAACAGTTCTGCTAAACAAGCTTGCTGCAGGATTACTGCGTGTAAGTGAGCTGGAGGCAACCTGCCTTCCCCAGGTTTGAATGTCCTTGATCCCTCTTCCAAGAGAAGGATCTTTATCACTCTTTTTGGGGGGAATTTGCACTACCTTTTGGTTTCCAGCTGGAGCTTTCTCCCTCTGTGTTTTCCATCAGGGCAGATCTTCAGGAAAGACAGAGACAGCTCAGATCAAATTGTTTCCTCTTCTGATCTTGTCTTTTTTGGGGGTTTTTCCCCCCTTAGGTGCGTAGAATTAATTGTCATCGAGCAGATGAACAAATACAAGGCTCGTCTCAAGGACATCAACAGCCTGGAGTTTGCAGAGAACAAAGCCAAGAGCCGCCTCTCCTTGATCCGCAGATCGATGGTGAGATGCCAAAACCATCTCTGTCCCTTCCCATCCCCTCCTTGCCACTGAAGCAACCCTCCCTTATCTTCTCCTGCTTATCCCAGCCTCCCAAACCCCTCGCACCTCCCACACCATCCTCCCCAGGATGGGGACCCTCAGCCCCGTGGAGGCTCCTTGCCATTGCAGGGAGTCATTCCAAAGCACGAGAAAGTGGGAATGGTCTGTGGAAATGTGGTCACTCCAGCTCAGACGCTCCTGATCAGTGTTTCCATCTTGATTTGAACTTGTTTGGTCATGGGTTGAGTCACGTCTTTCACTGACCAGCTCAATGTTCCCCCATGGGAGACCTGGACCATCCTTTTTCGTACTCAGTTGCATTGTCTGAACACAAAATGAGCTCCTCAAAGGCTCTGCCTGTTCCCACACCACCTTTTTGGGAGACTCAAACCCACCTCATTGAGCTTCTGTGCTGCCTCGGGGGCCAGCGGGCTGTGGATGCGTGCTGCACTTGGCTTGTTGGGCTGTGGGAGCGAGACAGACTTGGCTCAGCTTGGTTGTCCCAGGCTTGGGCTGAGGAGCCAAGTGACATTTCTGCTTGGGCCTGCCCGCTGCGGTCCTCAGGGACATGTTGCTTCTGCTTTTTGGGGATGAAATCCAAGCAGGGGTTGCCCGAGGTTGTGGGGCCGGTGCTGCAGAGCTGCCCTGCTCATCCTACTTGAAAAAAAACCCCATCAAAATGACCAGAAACGGGTTTTTTCGGCGGGGCAATGGCATGTGCACTCTAACCTTCTGCTTTCCTTTTCATCTCCTCTCTAATCCAGAAACCTGTACTAATTGCAGTTAGATTTATGAGCATAACCCGCAGCTCAATCCCGGTATGTATTAACTGCAGTGCGCCCCGCGCCAGCCGCCGCGTCCCTCCGTTGTGTGTCACCGCCACTCATTCCAGCCCCGTCCCACTGGCCATTGTCCGTGAAGTTGCCCGTCTGGTCCCCGAGTGGGAGCTGCTCCTCAGGGTCACTGTTTCTCCAGCAGGTCCCCCAGGCGGCAGGAGTTTGGGATGGCCGCCACTCAGCCACCCCACAAGCAGCTCCTTGAAAAACTGCTTTCTGCCCCTTCTCCCCCTCCTACTTTTCTTCTTCTATTTTCTTTTTCCATCCTGTGCTTCCCTCTTTTTTGCTTTGCTTGACTCATCCCTTCCCACCCCAATTTCTGCTCACTCAGGGTATGTTTCAGCATCATGGTGCTTTTGCAGTGCTGCTGTATCTTGAGATGGTGGATAAAACCAGTGGCTCAGATGCCTCTGTGACCACGAGGCATCTGAAGGTCTCCTCCACCTTCTTGGAGGATCAGCACCACCACCCCTTTGAACAGAAGGGCATAAGACCCAGGTTGGAATTGGAAGGCATTCAACAACCCCTTTATTCCCCAGCTCCATCCCAGCTTGACTTTGAGTTACCAGTGAGAAAAGTGCTTGCAGGTTTTTGGGGATGCTTCTGGAGCTGTTTCCCTTCCTACCAGATGCAGCCCGTAGTGCTTCTCCCCATCCATGCGGGTCAGGAGACAGAGAAGGGCAAAATTTGAGCTCTGCTCCCCTGATGCTGTTTTGCAAGCACACCGTTTTGCAGGGGCTTAAGTCCGCAAGCCGGTGGGATCTTTGGGATCTCAGGGGTTTTGGCTAATAGGATTCAGGTAGCTGCGCCTCAGCTCAGGAGCCCACGTGAGAAGGTGGTGTCAGAGGAATGCCAGGGCACAGGAGCAGCTTTGCTGCTGCAGGAAGGTCTCTGAGATGTGACTTTAAAAGATGAAAGGGGTAAAATGGAACAAATCTCACTTTTAGAGGAAAAAAAAGGGAGGCTCCTTTACACTACAAACCTGCTCTGGGCACGTGGGTTATCAGGAAGAGCCAGGGATGCCACAGCTGCAGAGATTAGATAGTCCTACGGGGAGAAAAGCTGTGTTCCAGCGAGCATGGAGATGCAGGCTTATCCTGGGTGATGGTTGTCAGGAGGAGGGCACCAAGCAAGGGGCACATCTCCAGGCTGGTCAGCATTGCCCAAGTCCTGGTCAGTTGAGGATCTAGAATTTAGAAGATGAGACACGTCTGGTTACAATAATGGTTAAGATAGATGCTTTTTAATGTCTGTGGTGTCCCTCATGTGAGGGCGGCTGAGGAAAGGATGCAAGGTGCAATGTGATGATAAAGTGGGAGCCAGGTGCCCTGAAATCAAAGCCCTGGTGACACTTCCACCCAAAGCCAGCATGGACCTGGCAGGTCAAGCTTCCTATCGCATGGGCTGTCGAGCTTTGCGGAAACCCATCCTGCTGCCAGCTGCGCTTGCTTGGAAGTCCAGGTTGCGCTCGGTCCATCAGCACCACACTCACCACCTCCATCCTCACCTCCTCCAGTGTGTTGAGTCTTTCTGGTACCCCTCCCAGCCTGGGGTGAGATTTTGGAGTCTTGGGTGCAAGCACCAGTGGCACACTGAGGACCGGTGGCCAGGGCCATTGTCTTTGCTTCTTGGGAGAACAGTGTGGTTGGCACCTAAGATGTTGGCAAAAACACCTTGGCTGGTGGTGGTGACACCATTGTCTCTCTTCAGGGCAAAGGACGCGTGCGACGTGGCGCCTACCCGAGCCCAACATCTCCTGTTGCCGTGCGCTTGCCCTCGGTGACAGATGTTCCTGAGGAGACCATGAGCAGTGAGGAAGCTATGGAGATGGAGGTGACAGAGCAGCAGCAAGTGGCCATGCAGCAGGAGGAGAAGGTGCTGACTGAGCAGATTGAGAGCCTGCAGAAGGAAAAGTGAGTCTGGCTGAGGGTTTAAGCCATGTCCCCTAGCTGTAGGTTACCTATAGATGTCGCTTGACATCATTTAGTTGATGTGCTGCTCCCAGGATGACCTGGAGGTCTCCATCCCTCCATGAATCTCTTAGTGTATGTGTATCCCTTTCTTCTCCTCTCCACCTTTTTGGTCCCCTTGGGTCAATGGGTTGGTTTTGGCAGGGAGGAGCTGACGTTCGAGATGCTGACGCTGGAGCCCCGTGCCTCTGATGATGAAACCCTTGAGTCTGAAGCCTCCATCGGCACTGCTGACAGCTCTGAGAATCTGAACTTTGACTCTGAAGGAGCCATCTCCGATCGCTCGGGTAAATCCAGGAGTTCTTGGGTTTATCATAGAATCATAGACTGGTTTGGGCTAGGAGGGACCTTCAGAGCTCATCCTGTCCAACCGCCCTGCAATGAACAGGGACATCGTCAACTGAGCAGGTTGCTCAGGTTTTTCTATAAGCTTGAGCGGGGTTTGTTTCTTTCCTGCCCAGAGGAAATTTAAAGCCAGCAGTTTAAATGGGTGTAAAGAGCGGGGTTAAAGGTTGAAACTCGTGGGGAGGTGGGTGGTAGCATCCAGGGTTTGGTGAGGAGGTGAGCATTCCTCCAGCACTGCACATCGTCATCCTGTGTGATGGTCCCAGTGAGATGCTAGGAGCATTCTCCTGGCTTCATAGCATGTGTCCCCAGGGAGTGGTGCCGAGATCCTGTGTGGTTTCAGGGTGCTAATCCTCTGTTGGTCTTTCCCACCTCCCCCAGAGAGAAGCATAGCACTTACCTCCCTTCGCCCCGCCAAGGCGGAGGGGCCAAGCCGGCTACGAAGGCACCCCAGAACGCGTCCGGACCCAGTGGATCCAGCCGACGTCTCCGTCTCCTCCTCCTCCTCATCCCAATCATCCACCTCCTGCTTGCCCCACCTTCCCCGGAAGCGCTTCCAGATGTATTCCAAATCGCCTTTCTACCGAGCAGGGGGTCTTGGCGAGGCTTCCGAAAGCCGGGCGAGCCCCGAGGGTTTCATGGGACCTCTCCGTTACCCCGAGGAGCGCCCTCAGTTCACCACCCGCGGAACGTTCAACCCAGAGAAAGGCAAACAGAAACTGAAGAGCGTGAAAAGTTCCCCCCCAAAAACCAAAGAGCCCCCGGATGGGGGGACAGGGGGGACACGCAAGAGAAACCCTGAGACCGACTGTGCTGCTGCCCAATCCCTTGTCCTCCTGGGGAGCAACGAGTTCATGGTCTGAGATGTTCCACATCATGTGCTGGAGCATCCTCCTGGTCCATACTCCCAGGGGTTTCCTTGTTAACACCAGGAGGATGAATTCCTGATTTCAAAGGCCAGGGAGCGGGGGACGGTTTTAACGGTGGCCTTAATGGTTATGGGAGGTTGAGGGTTTCTAGGGGGGGGTGGACCGGGGATGGAGAGGCACTGGCCGGATCCTGCGCCCTTCCCCTCGGAGCACCCCACGCTTGGAAGCATCACACCGCCAAATCCTTGTGCCCAATCACCGTCGCCTGTGGGTAGGAACAAACCAAGCCTGAAACTCCCATGGGAGCATCCCGAGCCGGCAGCGGCTCCAGCCAGCCAGCCAAGCCCTCCGCGCTTTAACCACCTCATCCACGCCAACGCCAAGAGCATGGAAAAGCGTTAAAATCTGCCAAAAACCACCCTTTTTTTGTGTTATTTTTTAATGTGACCTAACCACCTTCTCCTCTTTTTTTTTTTGTTTTGGAGACCATCAGTATTAAAAGATAATAACAATAATAATACTCAAGGACTACTTGAAGCTATATTTGTTAATAAGCCGGTTACTGGAGTTTGATGTAAATAGGTATATTTTTATTTTTATTTTGTTTTCTATTTTTCCCCAAACTGAACTTTTTGGTTTGTTATTATTGTTATTTTGTGGCCAGGGAGGAGGAAGCGATGGGCTGAGCCGTCCTGCCAGTGCCGCCACTGGTGTCACCATCCATCACTTGCCGCTACTGCCTTGCTCTATACTTGTACCTTGAGGTGTAATTAGCCTGATTTAAAAGCAGTGCCTATGATAGGACTAATCGGCTCTTAATCCCTCCCATATCATCATCATCATCATCACCTTCCGTGGCATCTGGAGAAGCTCCAGATACTGGAAAACCTCTGGAAAGGCAAAATTAGGAGCCCTAGAGCACTAATTAGATGGATAAAGGATGGATCCATCATTTCAGATGCGTTGGGCACTGCAGGTTGAGGCTCATCCTTTCCTGAAACACCACCAAAAAAGGGGGAAAACGCCAGAACCTGGGTTTTCCTGAGCATTTTGTGGTTTTCCAGGCATCTCTGCATCCCAGGGTTTAGCCAAGCTGCCCTTCGGTCCCTTTGCCCATTGCTTTTGAGGGATGGTTTATTTATTGGGGATTTGATTTTCTTTTATTTCACTTTTCAAAGTTTTATTTTCATTTTCATTTTTTTTCCATGGGGAAAAGCAATAGATGCCGCTGGGAGAGCGGGAGCACGGGAACGCCATCCACCTCAGTGCTGCATCCCGGGAGCGGAGCAAGATCCACTCAATCATCCCCCACCCATCGGGGAAAATGAGATTTTACCACCCTGAGTGGAAAATAGGCATTTTGGGACCACCCTGGGATGTGCTGGGAGGTGGGTGGTTTCCATGAAAGTGAAAGATCCTGGGAAGCCACCCCAAATTTCCCTAGAGCTGGAAATAGCGGGAGCATCCCTGTGCTCTGCGCCAAAACCAGCCATTTCTGCGCATATTTATCTAAAAGCCCAGGAATTCACCTCAAAGTGGCTCCAGGTGGGGGTGTCCCTGTGGGAGGGCCGAAGGTCTCCGACCTCATCCTCAGTTTTCCCAACACAGCGGCGTGAGCACAGCCGGGACAGTGGATCTGGCTTAGGCAGCACCTCCATATACATATCTATGTGTGTGTGTGTATTTCTTTTCATATATATATTTCCCTTATATATAGATTATATATATATAAAGAAAATAAATGTTCAGGAATATATATTCTATATATAAAGAAAATTGACATATGAAAGGCTATGTATATTCTATATATAAAATATTTGTAAAATAATATATAAAGAATAAATATGTTTCTTTGTATGTTTTTATTTCTTTTATATATAATACATGTTTACATATAAAGAAATACGAGATATGCTACATGTGAAGAATATATATATTTCTTTATGTGTTTTATATATAAAGAAATATATATAAAGAATAGATAAAGAAAATATATTTCTTTTTATATATTATAAAATAATATATAGAGAGAAATAGATAGAAAAATATACCGTGTATAAAGAATATGTCTTTATGCATATATTTATATTTCTATGTAAAGAAATATATATAAAATAAATACAGACCATATATAAAGAATATATTTCTTTATACATGGAAATATATATATACAAAGAAATATATGTGTATTTCTTTATATATATAAAAGGAAATATATTTATATATATAAAGAAATATATAAAAGATACATTGCGTATCAAGAAGTGTATGTCAAATAGATGCATACTGTATAAAAAGAACATGTATTTCTTTATATATATTTTTCTGTATTTCTTTTATATGTATAAATATGTATATGTTTCTTCATATAGATTTATATATTTCTTTATATAGAGCATATAGTTCTCTAAGTACATATATGCCATATATAAAGAATATATGTTCATATGTTTTATCTCTACTTCTTTATATATATGTGTATAGAATATATAGAGAAAATATATAGAATATATATAGAAAACTTATTTCTTTATATATATAATATGTATTTGTGTATATATATAAAGAAAATGGATATAGAAGAAATATATGCATATATAGATATATATGTGTAAAATCCAGGCCAGGCAGAGGCTGAGCTGCCGAATGGGGGGGGCCAGGGCTCCTCGCCAGCGTCTTCCACAGCCCCTTCCCGGCCCCTCCTGCGAGCCAAGGGGTGGCTTTGAGACACGACTGTACTTACTACTGGAGCGGAGGAGCGGGGCTGCGTGCGGTCAAGTGCTGGTGGTGGTGGTATTATTATTATTATTATTATTTTTCATGGAATTTTTTTAAGTAATTTATAAGTCTGCTGCGTGTAAATTAAAACCAGATCCGTATTGTACGAGGATATATTATCCCGTGTCGCCCACGCTAGGAATGGTTTAAAAAGGAGCAAAGGAAAAGAACCAAACCGAGAAATAAAAGTGTACTTCTCTCAAGGTGAAGCAGTTGTGGTGCTGGTGACGCCCCGAAGCACCGCTGGGTCCAGGGAGGCGGGGGGGGGCTTTTTCCTCCCGCTCTCAGCCCGTCCTGTGGTTAAAGTGCAATTGAGCAAAGCCCCCGCCCCCCGGTGGTTGATGTCACACGTTATAATAGATTCTAATTTCACTGGTTTCTATGCACGTTATTTCTGTGTTTCATATGCAGATTTTTTTCCTATTCAGACGATTTTCAACTTATTTATTCAGATTTTCATTTTATTTATATTGAGATTATATTCAGGTTTATATTTTAGTTCCATTCAGATTATTTCTATTCAGATTATTTTCCATTTATTTCAGCTCAGACGATTTTCATCTTTCTCTTCAGATTATTTCTAACCATATTGGCAGAGATAATTCCTCTTCAATCGATTTATCTCCAGATTAGCTGTACTATTGTCAGTTCCACTGATGGTTGAATTCAGATCTCTTCAGTCTGGGTCCATTTGCATACGTTGTGTTCAGTTTCTGTTCAGATCATTTTAGATTCTTTATTTTCATTTCTTTTCCCAATTCAGATGATTTCTCATCAGTTCATTTTCGCTCAGATTCTTTTTCGATTTCTTTGCACTCAGATTCTTTCATCTTATTTATAATTACTCTCCTATTATTTCATTTGTATTATTCATATTCAGGTAATGTATTTTCAGGTTATCTTCTGATTCTTTCAGATTCCTTCTTTCCACTGTCTTTATATTCAGATTCCTTCCAGTGAGAGTCTTAATTCCAATTCTTTCCAAACAGATCATTGCTTGTATTTAGATAATTTCTTTTTAGTTTCTTTTTCTTCAGATTGCTTCAATTTGTTGATTTTTATTTCGTTTTTGTTCAGAATATTTTATTCAGGGTATTTCTCGTCAGATTATTTATAGTCATTTATAGTCAGTTTTAAATTTCTTTATATTCAGATGATTTCACTTCGTTTCTGGTCACATTGTTTTTATGAATCTTGTTTAAATTCTGATTGCTCAATTCCTGGTATTTAATTCCAGTTCCTTCATCTTACTTGACCCTCTTTTATTTATAGTCAGATAATTAATTTTAAATGTACTTCTGTTGAGATGGTTTATTTCTATGTTATCCATTTACAGTCAGGTTATTGATACTCAGGTGGTGCCACCCCCGCCTGGAAACGGGGACCCTGATGTGGTGGCGCGAGGACCCTGGCTGCAAACCCCCCTCTTTATTCCAGGTATAAAACTGGGGGGCAGAGCAGGAGCCCCCCAGGACAAGGCTCAGTCACTGCGGGTTTAGTGGAATCACGGAGCTGAAGTCACACCCTGTGAGTGAGGGGCAGTGATTGTGTGACCAGTGTCACCCCAAGGCTGGCATCACCTTCAGCCAGTGTCACCCCTGGGCTGGCATAACCCCAGGATGGCCATCACTGCTGTGGCCAGTGTCACCACAGTGCTGGCATCACCCCTGGACTGCTGTCACACCAAGCCAATGTCACCCCTGGGCTGGTGTTGCCACTGGCCACTGTCACCCCTGGTCAGTGTCACCCCTGGGCTGGTATCAACCCCAGGATGTCCATCATCCCTGTGGCCAGTGTCACATCTGGGCTTGCCTTATCCCCAGCCAGTGTCACCCTTGGATTTGGGGCATGCCCCAAGCTAGTGTCACCCCCAGGATGTCATCATCCTTGTTCAGTGCCACCACTGGGCTAGTGTCGTATCCCCCCCCCTCCCCAAAGCTGGTGTCACCCCTGGGTGACAGTGGGTCCACATGGGTGCCATTGCCTCAGCAAGGGCGTCTTGCCTGCATCTGTGGGTTCCTCCAGTGTTTGGGACAGCAGCACCCATCAAGGCACCCACCCCAATGAAATGCTCCTGGTGCTTCTTGCACCCACTTGGGGACATCCCCCTGCCACCAGCTGTTCCCGGTGAAGCCGGCCCCACATCCCAGCTGCCAACAGCATCCCATAGTCCTGGCACCTTCACACCCTGCAGCATCCCGGGGCGAGGAGACCCGGGGTGGAGGTGACAGGGTGTCAATGCGAGGTGACATCGGGCTGGGGGAGGTCAGTTCTTGAACATGTCACACAGCAGCTTCTCCATGGGCGTGTTGCCGATAGTGCGGCGGAAGAAGAGCAGCTCCACATGCTCAGAGGAGATGAAGCGCAGCGCTGGAAGGAGCAGCAGCAGCTTCCCGAACCTGGGGGCACAGCGGTGGCCATGGGTGGGTGTCCCCACTGTTGGTGTCACCCATGGGGACATGGGGACGCGGTACCTGACAGGTTGCCCAGGGTAGTGGGAACGGTTGTGCTGGCCCAGCATCACCTGCGACTGGTCCTGCAGGTTCTCCACCTGTTCAGGGTCCTTCAGGCCACGGGTCTCTGCAGGGGCAAGGGTGTGAGGGGCGGTTTGGGGGCACGGGCAAGGGCAGTGGCGGGTGATGGGGGTCCCCTCACCTGGTTTGAAGAGCACCACGGCCTTCATGCAGGCGAATTCCGTGGGGTCAACAGCCAGTGCCTTGAAGCGGCCGAGGGTCTCCTGCAGTGCCCGGATATCCAAGGCGGCTGGCAGCAGCTTCCCAGGGCCCGGCTCGGGGACAGCCAGCAGCGGGCAGCTCTCCAGAGGCATGGACCACTGGATGGCACAGAGCAGGAACAGCTCACTCCACGCTTCCTCCAACAGGATCACCTGGGGACAGGGCAGGGAGCCCAAAAACCCATCACCCAAAAAGCCTCCAGCACGGTTGGTTGGGTTGGCATCTTATGGTGGGGTGGGACCCTGCGGTGGATGTTGGGATGCTCCAGCCATCCCCATCCCACTGGTTGCCTGCATTTTTGGGGGGGTCCCCATTGTCCCACGGGAGTCTCCAACCCCACCTGGTCACGGAAGGGCAAGTTGGAGAAGACAGGCAGGTTTTTGGCCCATTTCACCGCCATGAAGAGGAGACGGGCAGAAGTCTCATAGACGTTTTCAGGGCTGGCCGCTGGGTACGGTGCCACCTGGTACTCGCTCGCTGTCCGCTCCGGCTCGCTGCCCGTCACATCCACCGTCTCATCGGCTGCAGGGACAGAAGAGGACGGTGGTGGTTGTCACACCGTGGGGGCAACCCTCTCCCCACCAGCAGCCACCCACCGTCCTCGGGCTCCAGCTTGGCGCAGGTCTCGGCCGTCATCAGGCTGGCCATGAAGCGATGGTTGGTGGGCGGTGTGGACGCCTGGGGACCAGGGGTGACAGCGACAGCGGCGCTGGGACCGCGAGGAGCCGGGCAGGGGGTGGGTGGCACCTCACAGGTGGTGGCCACGTGCTCAGGGGGCAGCTCAGCATCCAGCTCGATGCTGTCCAGCCGGACCTGGGCTGTGCTGCGGGGCTGGCGCTCGTTCTGCACAGCTGCAGGGCCATGGTGGCATCAGCACCAGCCGCGCCGCTGCCAGCCCCTGCCACCCGTCACCGCGTGTCCCCACCACCCATCTCACCGTCCTTGTTCATGCCGGCTTGCAGGCACTTCTTGAGCCGGCAGGCCTGGCACTGGTTGCGATGCGCCTTGTCCACTGGGCACAGCCCTGTCCCCGCCTGGCACCTATGGGAGAGGTGGTACCTGACAGCAGCCCCTGGGGTGGCTCCTGTCCCTGGGGGGGCCCTGACATGGGTGACATGTCCTGGGGGTGCTTTGTCCCTGTTGGGTGTCTCATCCCCCTGCAATGGGTTACCTCCACTCAGTGGGTGTCCCACCCTGATGAGCGCCCTGTCCCCAAAGGTGCCCTGTCCCAGTGAATACGCTGTCCCCAGTGGGTGCCCCGTCACTGTGAATACCCTGTCTTGATGAGTGCCCTGACTCCATGAGGGTGCCCTTGACTCCCCACCCCAGGCCCCTGCCCCATTGGGTGCCTGTCCCCTGGTCCCTGCCCTGTTGGGTTCAAGTCTCCCTGGGTCCTTGCCATGTCCCACCCCATGTCCCTGTTCTGCTTGCTGTCCATCCTCTGGGTCCCTTTCCCACCGAGTGCCTGTCCCCAGGGTTCCTACCCAATTGGGTGTCTGTCCCCTCAGTCCCTGCTCCATTGGGTGTCCATCCCCAAGGTCCCTGCCCTGCTGGACACCCATCCCCTGGCTCCTTGTCCCTGAGGGTTCTGGTCCCCCTGCTCCCTACACCACTCTTTGTCCAACCTCATCTCCCTGTCCCACTTGGTGTCCATCTCCTGGCTCTCTCTCCCACTGGGTGCCTGTCTCCATAGTCCCTACCCTTTTGGGTGCCTGTCTCCTTAGTTCCTGCCCCACTGGGTGTCCAGCCCCTGGATCCCTGCCCTACTGGGTGCCTGTCCCACCCTGCCCCACTGGGTGTCCATGTCCTGGGGTTCCTGTCCTGTTGGGTTCAAGTCCCCCTAGGGTCCCTGTCCCTCTGGCTGCCCATCCCAGCAGGTCCTTGCCCTGCTGCGTGTCCATCCTGTGGGTCCCTACCCTGCTGGGTGCCTGTCCCCCTAGTCCCTGCCCTATGCCCTACAACGTGTCCATACCCTGGGTCCCTGCCCCATGGGGAGCTTCCATCCCTGTGCCAACCTGTAGATGAGCTTCCTGCGGACGCTGCGCTTGAAGAAGCCGCTGCAGCCGTTGCAGGCGTAGATGCCATAGTGCTTCCCACTGCTGGTGTCACCACACACCTTGCACAGCAGCACGGGGCTCAGCGCCTTGCCAGGGGCCGGGCTCAGCCCTGCAGGAGAGGAGCCACTGCATCCAGGGTGATCCAGGACACCCCAATGTCCCTCATCCCTCCTTTCTCCCTGCTGCTCCCCAGCATCCTGGTGATGGGGTGGCTCCCATCGCTGCTGGTCCAGCCCAGGGATATGGATGGGGACACCTCAGGGATTGCACATGGGGTTTGGCATCTCCCTATGCCCCAGAACCCGGGATGCTGCCGGCCGAGCTCTCATAAGCCTTTTTAAAATAATAGGGGATGAAACGGCGTCCCTTGGGATGCAGAATCCCAGAGAAGGGCCACAGCCAAAGGTGTCCCAGAGAAGGACTATGGCTGGGACCCCAGGGCAAAATTCGGACAACAAACATGGGCGCAATGGAGAGGGTTGGGGCTGGGGACTACAGGCATCCCATCCCGGAGAAGGACCACAGCATCTTGGAGAAGGATGATAGCTGAGGACCCCAAGCGTCCTTCAGAAGGACCATGATGGGCACCCCAGCCACCCTGGAGGACCACAACGGGGACATTCTGAAGCATTCCGGAGAAAGATCATGATGGAGATCCTGGGTATCTTGCAGAAAGACTACAACGGGAGCCCCAGACACCCAGAGAGCCATGATGGGGATGCTGGGTGTCTCGGATATGGATGGGAAACCCAGCCATCCTGGAGAAGGACTGTGGTAGAGACCCTGGGCATCTTGGAGAAGGACCACGATGGGGACTGAAAGCATCCAGGAGAAGGCCATGGTGTGGACCCTGAGCATCTCGGAGAAAAACTACGGTGTGGGACCCCAGGTGTCTTAGAGATGGACCATCAAGAAGACACCAAGTGTCCCAGGGAAGAACCACGATGAGGATCCTCAGGGACCTGGGAGACTGACCACAACAGGGACCCCACCGCCGCCGCGGCCGCGCCGCGTCCCACCACCTCTTACCCGTGGGGCTCTCCTCCAGGCCGGTGCTCACCCCCGACCCCGCTGGTGATGCAGCCATCCCGTCCGCGGCTTTCCCCACCAATCCGTGTGGGTGCGGGTGCCTGGGCTCTGGTGAGGGTGGGTGCTCCGGCAGCTCTGCGGGCAGCGGGGCTCGCTCTTGCTCTCTTCAAGGCAGCTTAGGAGCGGGCGCTGTGTAAGCAGCTGCCTCTTTGTCACCCCTTTAATCTTTAGTGTCTGCGCGGGGCGGGGGGGATCAATCAGCCACGCGATGAAGAATTAACAAGGTGCTGAGCCCCAGCCCTGTAACCCTAAACCCCCGACACCCAACACCCCCCCCCGTGCTGCCACCCGCACCGTGTCACCCTGCCACCGCCTGTACCCAGCACTGCAGGGCTGAGATTGCAGCTGTGTGGCACATGGGGCTTGGGGTAGGGACCCCCGTGTGTGTATGTGTGTGTGTGTGTCCCTCCTTGGGACCCACCAGGTCCTATAAGCACATAAGCCCTTCACTAAGGCGGTTAGAGGGGAATAACGAAAAGTGGTAATTAAAGGGGGTGATTTCCCTGCCCCCAAGTAATTAATTACCAGCCTTGATAGCGAGCGGAGGGAGGATGCTCGGGGGGGTGTGTGTGTGTCCCCCGTGCCTCAGTTTCCCCCCCTGGGCTGCTGACACGGCAGCGGATGGGGGCCGGGCGGCCACGGGGTTACGCAACCGCTGCTAAACCCTCATCGTGACAGGGCAGCACAATTTGGGATTTGAGGCTTTAGCTGCTAAACCCCCCCGCCCGGAGCAGGGGACGGCGGCTGCTCTCACCTGGCCCGGCTGGTCCCCAGGGATGGCCCAGCCTGCAGCCAGGGGTCCCCTGAACCTGTGTCCTCCGGGGGGGGGCTCAGCCTGTGGCCCCCGTGGAGGTGTCACATCGGATGGGTGCTGGCAGCAGTGACACAAGTGGATCAGGTGGCTGTGGGTCACCCCTTTGTCACTAATGCCTGCTGTTTGGCTCCATCCCCACTGCCTACAACAGGCCTCAATCGCCCCTGCCTGCGGTATGGCTTTACCACCCATGCCTGCAGCATTGCTTCATGTTCCCCTGCCTGCAGCCTTGCTCCATGTTCCTCTGCTTACACCATTGCTCCATCATCCCTGCCTGCAGCATCACTCCATTATCCTGCCTTCATCACTGCTCCATTACCTCTGCCTGCACCATTGCTCCATGTTGCCCTGCCTGCATCACCCCTGCACCCCTGGGACCGCCTGTCCTGTCAGGGTGCCCCATCCCATCCTGCAGCCCCCCATGCCATGGTGGACCCCATCCTGACCCAGATCTCTGACGGCACCATCTGCGGCCGCCCTCCTCCCTCCCCAGAATTATGACGTTGGGCTAATGCGGCAGGAGCAAGCTGTCACCTCTCCCTGCCCAGCCTCTGCCTGCAGCTTAGGTGCCTCCAGCCCCTGCAGCGCACCTTCGCCTGTGGGTGACACAGCCCTGCAGTGTTCGAGGGTTGTCAGCCCACCCATGGGTGATGCAGGGACCCGGGCGCCTGGTGCCAGCGGATGGCAATACATGCTGAGTCGGCTAATTTGCCTGTCCCCTCCTTGCCGTTGGGTAAAAGCCAGCTCCGGAGCAGGGATTTGGGATGGGGATTAGCTGGGCCAACCATCTGCTGCCGCCCAATCATCAGCACACCCAGGAAAGCCAATAATTCCCAAAATATGGTTTTCCACCCCATTTCTCCCCTGGTTGCTGGCCCCAAGGTGGGCTCCTTGTCAAGTAGCACCCTGGAGCTGAGCACTCCATGAGAACCCAACCCAGGCTCCCAGGGGAACTCCTCCCAGCCCTTTTCTGGGGAGCACCCCAAGCAGGCCTGAGGCCACAGGCAAGGGGCTGCCGGCGGTGGGTGAGGGTGAAGGAGCAAACGTTAAAGCCCGCGGCGGGGCCGTGACTCGGCTCGGTGACAGATGCTGGGGCAGATGCCATGGGATTACCCAGCCTAAAACCTGGGGCTCTGCCCCCCTCCCCCCAAGGCACAGAGCATTTAATTACTAATTTACTAATTACCCAAAGATGCTGGTGATGGGCTTGAAACCTGTGGTCAGGAGCAGCCGCAGGGCTCCAGCCACCCTAATCTCACCGGCTGTGGGGAGCTGGCGGATGAGCCCTGGGCAGGGGACAGCTTGGCTGGGGACATTGAGTGTCCCAGGGAAGCACCCTTGTCCACGGTGACACAGGGTGGTGGGGAACAGGAGGGGATATTAGGGACAAGATGGGGATGATGGGGAGCAGGAGCAGGTGGTGGGACCAAGGAGAGATGGTGGGCACCAAGGAGGGACAACAAGGATCAGAAAGGGATGGTGGGGACCAGGAGGAGACAATGGGGACCAAGAGGAGATGATGGGAATCAGGAGGAGACATTGGAGTCCAAGGGGAGATGGTGGGTACCAGGAGGTGATGATAGAGACCAGGAGGAGCCAATAGAGATAAAGGAGACCAGGAGGGGACACCAAGGATCAGGAGGGGATGATGAGGATCAGGAAGAGACAATGGGAACCTTGACGTTTTCATGGTGACCAAGAGACAATGATGGATGAAGGAGAGCAGCAGGTGATGGCAGAGACCAGGATGGATGATGGAGACCAAGACAGGACAATAGGGACAGCATGGGGATGATGGGGACCAGGAGAGGACAATGGTGACACAGAGGGGCCAAGGGAACCTAGGGGGATCATGAGGAGATCATCTTGAGCTGCTGGTAAGGACCAGGAGGACATGGTGGAGATCAGGAGGGGATGATAGGGACCAGAAAGGGCTGGTGAGAACTGGAGGGTACATCAGGATGAGACAACAGGGACCAGGAGAGTATGGTGGGGATCAGAAGGGGATAAGAGCAAGCAGAAGACATGGAGGTCTGCAAGGGTTGAAGATGGATTGAATGTGGCTGGGAAGGGTTAACGAGGTTTCTTGGCTCTGAGCTGTGTCCAAGCAGGCTCCGATTTCGGCTGTAATTAGCTCTTGTTTGTTGGATGATAAATGATGCTTTGGCGTTGCCCGATGACAGAGGGTGACAGCTCCCACATCACCCGCTCCAAGCCCTGCCAAAGCCTCCACTGACCCCACGGCACCAAGATTAAAGTTTAATGTGACTCTGGAGCTGACCCAGGCACGCACCACCCTGCGGACAGGGGTGGGGAGAGGCTGGTGGCCACCTTCAGGGCAAGAGGCTTTTTGGCACCAAGTGGTGTTTTGGCACCAGCCTGGTGGCCACTGGCTATCGGCATATTGGCCACGGGACTGCTTCATGCCTTCTTCAGGGTTACCAAGAAGTTTGTTGGTGAAACGTCACACCAGGTTGGGTTGGGCCCCCTGAGACCGGCCCTGTGGGATGGCTCTGTGCCACAGTGGGGCCGGTCCGTGTGGTCTGGGCACATTCCCGGGCATCGGTGGGTGCCAAGAGCCACCGCGGTGCTCGCTGGGGCGGGCTGAGAGCCTGCACTGCATCCACCTTTGGAGCAGCAGCTGCCTGGAGACCACGGTGGAGCAAGGGGACCTCAGAGGCACCTGAAGGTGAGGGAGCAGGGCACGGAATGAGCACCAGGGCTGGCATGGTGCCTGCTCGGGCTTCGGCAGGGAGACGTGGCACCACAGTTGTTTGGGGACACAGAGGTCCCCAGGGTGGGGCTGGGCACGGGCCCATGTCCTCAGCTTCTGCAGGTCATGTTTTCTCCTTGCAGATGAACCTCCTTGCCCAGGTAAACGGGGAGCCGGTAGGAGAGCACCTGCACCAAGGCAGTGCCACCCCTCTACTGTGGCACACAGCACCCAGAGACCCTGCAATGGGGGCATGACCGATGTTGAGTCTGGGGATGCAAGGGGCAGCGAATGGGTGCTGGGAGGCTTCTCTGGGCTGGGGCTGGGTGTTAGCAGGGTGCTAGAATGGGGGGTGCTAGCAGGGATGGGTGCCAGCAGGCATGGGTCCCAGGCTTGCTCTGCCCCTCTCCCCATAGGTGAGCTCCCTGGTGCAGAACCTGCGAGCATGGGATGCTCCGCTCCTCCAACCCCAGCGCTGGCTGGGCTCCTGGGTACGACAGGTTTGGGGTCCTGGTGTGTGGACTGGGCAGGGGGTGGCATCGGTCCAGGCAGGGGGTGAGCCATGGCGCTGGTGCTCTGGGTCCCATCTCCAGCACCACTGGGGCTGACATCGCATGTTTGTCCTTCCAGGTGAGCAGCTCCAGGCAGGTAAGTGCTGGCATTCCCTCTCTGTCCCACACCGACTGCCTCACCCCTGGCACAACAGGGCCAAATCCTGCATGCCCTGCCTCTTTCACAGCACCCAAGGGTGCTCAATACCTAGAGGAGGTGGTCCCTTCTTGGGGGATTCCCCATCCATTGAGACCCAAACTGTGCCCAAGCCACCATGGGGACAGGGGATGAGCCAGTGGGTTCATGATGCTGCCAGTGTTGCCTGGGTACCAGTGTCCCTGAAACACAACCGGGTCCCCAGGCAGTAGCTGGGGCAGCGAGCACAGCGGCGTTCTTCCTCTGTGAGGGGCTGCTGGGCCAGCACTTCAATGTGGTCCCCAATGGGGTGGCTGAACCCCAGCCCGGGGACCTCTTCCTCTTCCCACTGGCCTCGGGGGGCCCTGGCTGGTGGGGTGCCCACGCTGGTGTCTACTGCGGTGATGGGGAGATCATCCACCTGGAAGGTGAGCCCCAGGAGGTGGTCATGTGGGGGGAGGTCCCCATGGAAGAGACATGGGGTACAGCATCGCCTTCACCCCACAGGCAGCTCAGGGATGTCCCCATCAGGGATCGTGGCCAAGCACAGCAAGAGCCACCTCCTGCGGTCACGGGGCCCGGCCAAGGTGCTGCGGAGGAAGGGAGAGATGGACGTGGCCACGCTGCAGCAGCGCATCCGGGTGGCCATGGACCAGCCGGTGGAGTACGACGCTGTCACCTGCAACTGCGTCCACTTCGCCCTCACTCTGCTGGGTCTGGGCCAGCTAGCTGGCGCCACGGTGGGTGCCACTACCCCAAGAACCCTGACACCCACCCCGGCCGTGTGTCACCACAGCCCATCGTGTCTCCCAGGCATCCCCAGAACTGCAGTGATGGAGGTGGTGATGTGCTCGGGGACACACGGATCTGGAGCATCCTTCCTGGGGGACCAGTGCTGCGCCAGCAGCTTTGTCATCCCTCCTCTGTAGCAATAAACGGTTGCACGGAGACCCTGCACCAACCCAGTTTGGTTTGTGGTTTTTTCAGGATTCCCAGGAGGGCTGGTGGGAACTCATCCGCACCGGGCACGAAGGGCAGGGCAGTGGGACAGGGGAGGTCGTTTCTGCCTGTGTGGCTTAATTGTCATGCATGGATGAGAAGTTTTATTACAGCTTGCTGCCTGAAATGTGCCTGTTTTCATCTCATGGTGGGTGGGAGCTGCTTGGGGAGCAGTCAGTCACTGGGGCTGCTCCACTGCCCTGGAACAGCAGAACTAAAACACTGCCACTAGCAATAATCACCTGTGAAACACAACTACAGTAATAATAATAATAATAATAATAGAAGAATGCCACCTATTGCAAGAATAATATAATTTAATGTATTGCATAATATTTACATAATATATCATATATAATATACTATGTACCACATACTAAAATATAGTAAAATGTAGAATATGTATAATGATAGAATATAGAATATGATGGAATTAATATGATCTGCAATATAATGTTATCTATCATTACAGATAACATTATATAATGACATATTACATATGCAACATAACATGTATTATGTATGATGTATTATTTATAACAAATATATATAACATGTAACATGTATAATGTATAATATTATACATACCATCGCATAACATATTATGTTATGTGACATATATAACAGATGTTGAATATAAAATGTATGACATTTTACCTAGCATATATTATATCATACATGGACTATGTAGGTCCTTGACATGGCAGGGGGTTGGAACTAGATAATCTGAAGGTCCTTTCCAAGTCCAACCATTCCATGATTCTATAACATAATATTGAAAAATATATAATATATATAATATATGTAATATCATCTGATTAATATACTCTAGTATATTATAGTGTAATGACATCCTTGTCTCTAAGTTGGAGAGACATCAATTTGATAGGTGGACCACTCGGTGGATAAAGAACTGGCTGGATGGCTGCACGCAAAGAATTGTGCTCAATGGCTCAATGTCCAGCTGGAGACCAGGAACGAGTGGTGTCCTTCAGGGATCAGTGTTGGGACTGGTCTTGTTCAACATCTTTGTCAGTGACATGGACAGTGGGATTGAGTGCGCCCTCAGCAAGTTTGCTGATGACACTAAGCTGTGTGGTTTGGTTGATACGCTGGAGGGAAGGAATGGCATCCAGAGGGACCTTGACACGCTTCTGAGGTGGGCTGATGCCAACCTGAAGTTTAACCATGACAAGTGCAAGGTCCTACACCTGGGTTAGAGCAATCCCAGGCACAGCTACAGGTTGGGCAGGGAAGAGGTTCAGAGCAGCCCTGCGCAGAAGGACTTGGGGGTGTTGGTCGGTGAGAAAATGAACATGAGCCAGAGGCAGTGTGTGCTCGCAGCCCAGAAAGCCAACCGTATCCTGGGCTGCACCAAAAGGAGAGTGACCAGAAGGTCGAGGGAGGTGATCCTGCCCCTCTACTCTGCTCTTGTGAGACCTTCCTTGGAGTATTGTGTGCAGTTCTGGTGTCCTCAACATAAAAAGGACATGGAACTGTTGGAACAAGTCCAGAGGAGGCCACGAGGATGATCAGGGGACCGGAGCACCTCCCGTATGAAGATAAGCTGAGAAAGTTGGGGCTGTTCAGCCTGGAGAAGAGAAGGCTGCGTGGAGACCTCAGAGCAGCCTTCCAGTATCTGAAGGGGGCCTATAGGGATGCTGGGGAGGGACTCTTCATGAGGGACTGTAGTGATAGGACAAGGGGTAACGGGGTCAAACTTAAACAGGGGAAGTTTAGACTGGATCTGAGGAAGAAATTCTTTACTGTAAGGGTGGTGAGGCACTGGAATGAGTTGCCCAGGGAAGCTGTGAATGCTCCATCGCTGGCAGCGTTCAAGGCTGGGTTGGACAGAGCCTTGGGTGGCATGGTTTAGTGTGAGGTGTCCCTGCCCATGGCAGGGGGGTTGGAACTGGATGATCTTAACGTCCTCTCCAACCCTAACTATTCTATGATTCTATGGTTCTATAAATGCAGTATGTGGTATACATTATGTACCATGTAATAGTGCATAATATATAATGCATATTATATATATGTATGAAATACTGTATTATGTATGAAATAGTAATATAATGCAACATAACATGGCATAGTATCATGTGATTAAATATAATCTGATATAATTTGAATACATACAATTGTACAATCTATCCTGATGTATGACATATAACCCAAACACTACCAATAGCACCCTGAATCGCTCCCGTGTTACTGCTGACGGGCACCGACCCTGCTCGGGGCGCGTGGCTGGGGGACCCCCGATGGAGGCGGGGCGCGGTCCCTGGAGCATCCCCGGCAGCCGAGGGGCGCGGGCAGCGCTGGGCGGTCCCGGCCCCGCATGACGCTGACATCAGTCCCGGCATCCCACCCGCATCCCGCCCGCATCCCGCCCGCATCCCCCGCCATGGCGGCCAGCCCGGCCTACGGGGAGGACAAGGGGGGGGCCTCCAGCCTGGGCGAGCCCGAGTACGGCCACGACCCCGCCAGCGGCGGCATCTTCTCCTCCGACTACAAGAGGTGGGGAAGCGGCGGTGGCTGGGGACAGCGGCGGAGCCGGGCCGGGGGCTGCCACCGCGGGGCCCGGCCGCTGTCCCCGGCGGGGGTCCGGTACCCGGCTGCGGGCTGGCCGTGGCCCGCGGGGTGGAGACGGGAGGAGGATGACGATGAGGATGGGGACAGGCATGGGGACAGGGCACGCAATCACGCCACCTCCACTGCAGGTTACAAAGGCCAGGGAGGCTGTTGGGGGAGAACCGCGAGGTTTTGGAGACAGTGTGGTGGGGAGGATGCGTGGGGACCCCCCCCACACTGTCCCCCCACCCCTGGGCTGGAGGCACACAGGCACCGTGTCCCCCCCACCCCGAGCTCTGCTGGTTCCTGCAGCTTTTGGGGGGTTTCCCGGTGACTGCGCTCCCCCCCCCCCCCCCATCGAGGTCCCGAGCGCGGGGGGGGGCTGGGAAATGTCACCTCTGTATGGGGCAGGCTGCTAGGGGAAAGGGGCAGGGATGCTGGGGTTGGGGGGGGCAGGGAGTTCCCGGAGCTGCAGGAGCATGAGGATCTCTTTGACCCCCCTGCCCTGGCAGTGTCCCCCACTCTAACAGTGTCCTCCATCCTGGCTCGCTGGCAGTGTCCCCCCTCCCCTACTCACTGCTGGTGTCCCCCATTCAGGCAGTGTCCCCCATCCCTGGACCCTCCCTAATGCTGCAGCAGTGTTCTCCTGTCAGGATGTATCCCCCACTTCTGACCCCCTGGCATAGTCCCCAGTGACCTCCCAGTCATTACTGCCTGATAGTGTCCCCCAAAGTGGCAGTGACACCCCAGTCCTGACCCACCGGCCATGTCCCCAAAGGTGGCTGTGTCCCCTCATCCCTGTCCTGCTGGCAGTCCCCCAGGCTGGAAGGGTTCCCCAATTTGGCAGTGTCCCCCATCCATGACCCACTGGCAGTGTTCCCCTCTCACAGTGTCCCACCTCTTCAATGAGCCCCTGGCATTGATCCCCGATTTGGCAGTGTCCCCCCACCTCTGGCCCCCGGCAGCGTCCCCCAGCCTGGCAGTGCTCCCCTGTCCCCAGGTCTGACAGTGTCCCCTGGCCCCTACTGGCAGTGTCCTTCCAGCCCTGACCTGCCATCAGTGTCCCCCAGTCCAGCAGTGTCCCCACCACCCTGCCCCACTGGCACTTGATGGTATGGCAGCATCCCTCAGCCCTGACCACCCTGGCAGTGTCCCCCAGTCTTGCCAGGTTCCCCCAGTGGCATGCCATCAGTGTCCCCCGTGCTGGCAGTGTCCACCCATCCCTGGCCCCCCTGACAGTGTCCCCATCACTGCCATTCACCAGATCCCATCTCCCTGTGGCCACACCAGCTCTGCCACCGTCCCCATGAAGTATGCATGGCACAAGAGAAGTGTCATCCAGGTGACACAGCCCCAGGTGTCTCATTGTGCCGCCCCAGTGGCCGTGCAGGGGTCACTGGCCCTGGAGAAGGTGCTCCCTGCAGTGTCGACGAGCCCTGCTGCAGGACGGGTGTCACTTGGGATGTGATACCCTGGGGTGGCCTTGTCCACCAGGAAGGGCGTTGCAATAGTCTGCAACCCAACACCAACCCCACATCAGGTTTCAGTGGCAGTGCCAGGAGGAGGAGCAGGGCCACAGCCCTGCCACCGTCCCCAGGGCCGCCACTGCTGGCCAAAGCCATGCTGTCCCTGCCACCAGTGCAGAAGCTGCTGCGGCAGCTACCGGCTGGGCCGGCAAAGCCACCGACGGGTGGTGACACAGCCGAGGAGGTGACAAGCCCGGTGCTCGCCACCGAGGCCGGACAACCCGCCTGCTACAGTGCCCTGCAAGCTGATGAGCTGCGGCTGCTCGCTGGCCCCAAGCCCGCCGTGGCCACCAGCACAGGGCCACCGCTGCGGTAAGATCCCTCCAAGGAGCTCCCCTGCACCCTCCCGCGATGGTGGCTCTGGATGAGCATCGCCCCATGGGTGCCACCCCCAGCTGCTGCGGGTGGACACGGCGCAGGTCCCCCTGGTTTGGCAGGGACAGGTGTCCCTTAGGAAAGTGGACAGTGGTGACAAGCAGCCTTAGAAAAGGCTGGCGGCATTTTCCTAGACCAGGGAAGGGACCAGGGAAGGGCTCTGCATCAGGATGCACTGGCACATCCATGCCATCTTGTCCATGAGGGATGGGACAATGGACACACTCAGTACGGCCAGGATGGAGCTGGTGATGGGTATCTGCTCCCTGGAAAACGATGTGGGGACATCCTGGTGTGACAGCCACAGCCAGGCTGGGATAGGGTCTTCTCCCAGTGCCCAGGATGGGGACAGAGCTGGGTGCCAGCGCTGCACTGGTCCCTCCATCTCCTCTTTCAGCTGGCTGTAACCCAATTCCTGTCCCTATCAATATTGCATGGGGAAGGGTTCTGTTGTCACCCTGGTGGCAATGGCAGGCTGGGAGCAGAAAAAAAAAAAGACTAAAAATGGTTCAAAATGGCCAAAAATGGAAAATGGGATTTTTTTTTTGCCCTCGTGGTGCAGACACGATGACCTCAAGGAGATGCTTGATAGCAACAAGGATTCACTCAAGCTGGAGGCCATGAAGAGGATCGTGGCGGTGGGTGTTAGACTGGTGGGGACACTGCTGGCGCCAAGCTGTGCCGTGCCGTGTTGGCCAGCCGAAGTCATGCTGCTCCTTTAACCCTTAGATGATCGCCCGGGGTAAAAACGCCTCTGACCTCTTCCCAGCTGTGGTGAAAAACGTTGCCTGCAAGAACATTGAGGTGAGGAAGGTCTCGAGTGGCCCTGGTGGCATCCATCAGTGTCCCCAGGGTCTGGCGCCTCACCTGCAAGCAGGGCTAGGGGACAGGATGGGTTCTGGGGGGCCCTGAGGTGGCTTGACCACCTTCACCTCACAGGTGAAGAAGCTGGTGTATGTCTACCTGGTGCGCTACGCAGAGGAGCAGCAGGATCTGGCCTTGCTCTCCATCTCCACCTTCCAGCGAGGACTTAAGGTGGGCTGTTCTGGGGACTCAGGGGGAGCCTGGGGCAGCAGCAAGCCTCCCGTGGCTGCACTGCAGCCCCCGCATGTCACCACAGGATCCCAACCAGCTGATCCGCGCCAGTGCCCTGCGGGTCCTCTCCAGCATCCGTGTGCCCATCATCGTGCCCATCATGATGCTGGCCATCAAGGAGGCCGCCTCGGACATGTCCCCCTATGTGCGCAAGACGGCCGCCCATGCCATCCCCAAGCTGTACAGGTAATGGGGGCTCAGCTGCTGAGTTTTGGGGGCATCAACAAGGGTGCAGGGTCTCAGCTGTGCAGTGCAGGCAGGGACAGGCAGGGATGGGGGGTTCCTGTGGCCCCACTTGCCATGCTCTTCCCTCACAGCCTCGACTCAGACCAGAAGGACCAGCTCATTGAAGTGATTGAGAAGCTGCTGGCAGACAAAACCACGGTGAGCAGGGTGCCGGGTCCCCCCTGCCCCTACATCTGGGGACGTGACCATACCCCCTGACCTGGCACCCTCATGGGAATGCAGCCATCCCCAGAGCCAACATCTCTGTGGGTATGTCACTGTCCCCACCAAGCCAGCATCCTCATGGGGATGCACCGTCCCCGCTGATCCAGCATTCTCACAGAGATGGAGACATCTCCACCAAACCAGCATCCTCATGGGAATGCAGCCATCCCTGCAAAGCTGGAGTCCTTGTGAGGACGCTGCTGTCCCCAACGGACCAATACCCTCATGGGGATCCCACCAGCTCCACTGAGCTGCCATCCCATCCCCACCAAACCAGCATTCTCACGGGGATGCCACCATCCCCATCAAGCCAGCACCACGATGAAGATGCTACCACCCTGGTGAGTCACCCTGGGCTTTCCCTCCACAGCTGGTGGCCGGCAGCGTGGTGATGGCATTCGAGGAGGTGTGCCCGGAGCGCATTGACCTCATCCACAAGAACTACCGCAAGCTCTGCAACCTGCTCATCGACGTGGAGGAGTGGGGGCAGGTGGTCATCATCAACATGCTCACCCGCTACGCACGCACCCAGTTTCTCAGCCCCAACCAGAACGTGAGCGTAGGATCCTCAGAGTGCCCTGGTAGCCCCTGGGGAGGTGGGGTGAAAGGAGGGGTGCTGCTGGGGGGGGTGCAAGGTGTCCCACCTCCTGACAGGAGTCCTTGCTGGAGGAGAGCGCCGAGAAAGCTTTCTATGGCTCCGAGGAGGAGGACACCAAGGACCCCAAGGCAGAGGCGGCCTCACTGGCCAAGCGCAAGCCCTATGTCATGGACCCTGACCACCGCCTGCTCCTGCGCAACACCAAACCCCTGCTGCAGAGCCGCAATGCTGCGGTGAGCCCCCCACTCTCCACCCTCTGAGGCCACCAGTGGTGTCTATCAGCTGGGGCCCTTGATGTCTCCACCGGCCAAGGAGCCACCGAGGTGCTTGAGGGACACCGAGGGTCAGGCTTCCCCCGGGTGCTGTGGGGACACAGCCATCCCTCAGGGTGTCCCTGTGCCCACTGGCTGACGCTTGGATGTGTCCCCGCAGGTGGTGATGGCCGTGGCACAGCTCTACTTCCACCTGGCACCCAAGGCGGAGGTTGGAGTCATCGCCAAGGCGCTGGTGCGGCTCCTGCGGAGTCACAGGTCTGTAGTCACAGGTCTGTGGAGTCACAGGTCTGGGTTGCAGTGGTCCCCTACCCCGCCATCTGGTTGGTGGGACCCATCAGAAGCCTCAAGACCCTAGGAGAGAGCCCCATAAAGCCCAACCCTGCAGGGACATCGGCTTGGGGTGAATCACCAAAACAGATTGGCCTGGCCCAATCCAGACACTGGGTGGCAGCGTCATGGTGGCACCAGCTTGGTGATGGGTCCTGCCCCATCTTCACAGGGCCAGCTGGGGGGGTCTGGCTCTGCCCCACTGATGGTGTCCTCATTTTGTTCCTGCAGTGAGGTGCAGTATGTCGTGCTGCAGAACGTGGCCACCATGTCCATCAAACGGCGGGTGAGGCTCAGACTCAGCGTGGGAGAGTTGCCCTGTTGACTCTGGAGCGGAATGAGGGCAAGCCAGAAGGGTCACCAGGGCCAGCTGCTTGCAGGTGGCCTTGGCAAGGAGGGGACAGGGATGGCACTAACGCCACTGGCTCTGCATGCAGGGGATGTTTGAGCCGTACCTGAAGAGCTTTTACATCCGCTCCACGGACCCCACACAGATCAAGATCCTCAAGGTGAGCTGGAAACACCCAGCAGAACACATCACTGCTTTGGGGCTTCACAGAGCCCTTCCCTATGGGGCAGCTGTCCTCCACGGCCTGGAGACAGGAGGACAGGCAGGACCCTGTGCCCCAGCACCATGTCCCTCTGATGCTCGTCTCTTCATCTTTCCTGCAGCTGGAGGTCCTCACCAACCTGGCCAATGAGACCAACATTTCCACTATCCTGCGGGAGTTCCAGGTATGCCATGGTCATCCTGAGGACACTGGGGTGCCACCCTGCATGGCTCTGGGTGCAAACACTTCACCATGGAGGGGATGGAGGAGGCCCTACCATCAGGAGTGGAATGAGGCCCTGCCAACCCCATGGATAGTTCCGAAGAACCCAAACGTGTGACCACGACATGGGGACATGCCCAGCACTGGCAGGTGGGTGACATGTCATGTGTGTGTGTCCCATGCCTGCACAGACCTACATCCGCAGCATGGACAAGGACTTCGTGGCAGCCACCATCCAAGCCATCGGGCGCTGTGCCACCAACATCGGGAAGGTGCGGGACACCTGCCTCAACGGCCTGGTCCAGCTCCTCTCCAACCGGGATGGTGAGTGCCTGCGGTGGGGTCCAAACAGAGGCTCCATCGTCCTCGGGGCAGGACCCCGCTGAGGCCGAGGTCCCTTCCCGCAGAGCTGGTGGTGGCCGAATCTGTGGTAGTCATCAAAAAGCTGCTGCAGATGCAGCCGGCGCAGCACAGCGAGATCATCAAGCACATGGCCAAGCTCACCGACAACATCCAGGTGGGTCGGGACGTTCCGGGACCTGTGAGCCTGGGGCAGCGGCAGCGGTGCCACGTGCGCGGGGGCATTTGCAGGTGCCGATGGCGCGGGCCAGCATCCTGTGGCTCATCGGCGAGTACTGCGAGCATGTGCCCAAGATCGCACCCGACGTGCTGCGCAAGATGGCCAAGTCCTTCACCAACGAGGAGGACATCGTCAAGTTACAGGTCATCAACCTGGCAGCTAAGCTCTACCTGACCAACTCCAAGCAGGTACCGGTGACGTGGCTCAACAATGTGCCTCAGTTTCCTCAGCGTGGAGGGAAAGGCTGGCCCTGAGCACGTCCTCTGGTGCAGAGCAAGCTGCTGACCCAGTATGTCCTCAACTTGGCAAAGTATGACCAGAATTATGACATCCGTGACCGGGCCCGCTTCATCCGCCAGCTCATTGTGCCCACTGAGAAGAGTGGGGCTCTCAACAAATACGCCAAGAAGCTTTTCCTGGCCCAAAAGCCTGCTCCCATCTTGGAGTCCTCCTTCAAAGGTACCCCCACTGGTCACAGGCCATGGGGACACAGGGCCAGCAGTCACCACGGTGCTGCGTGGCCATCCCTGAGCTGCTGCCACCTCTCACCCTGCCATAGATCGGGACCATTTCCAGCTGGGCTCCCTGTCCCACCTGCTCAATGCCAAGGCTGTGGGCTACCAGGAGCTGCCTGACTGGCCGGACGAGGCCCCTGACCCCTCTGTGAGGAATGTGGAGGTGCGTGGAGCACCCCAGGGTGCTGGCTGCATGGGGGGGCCAAGGTAGGGGTGTCATCTCCAGGTCTTCAGAGAGTCCCAGAAGGTGCCCACACCCCGCTTGGGCATGGGAAGGGGAGGGACAAGAGCTGCTGTTTGGGCTCCCCACCCATGGGCCATGGCCCCGCTCCTTCAACCCTGTTCTGGCAGGTTCCTGAGTGGACCAAGTGCACCAGCCGGGAGAAGAGGAAGGAGAAGGCAGAGAAACCTTTCTACTCCGACTCGGATGGGGAGTCGGGGCCCACGGAGTCAGCGGACAGTGGTGAGGACCCAGTGGCATGGGGCAGGGGACACTGCTATAGGGACATCCCATCATGGTGGGGACATGGCAGGGGACATGGAGGGATGGCTCAGGGATGCAGTAGAAGGACACAGGGATGCAGAGGGGGCATGCCGTGAAGGGCATGCAGTGAAGGGATGCAGAGGTGCAGCAGGGCGCAGGGGGGAGGCAGCAGCGGGTGTAGGGACGCAGTGGGAGGCTGGGGGGATGCAGCGGGATGCAGAAGGGAGCTGTGGGGCCGTGGGGGGATGCAGCAGCAGGGCTGAGCCGTGCCCCCTGCAGAGCCTGAGTCTGTCAGTGAGGACAGCGGCAGCTCCAGCAGCTCCAGCTCCAGCTCTGGCAGTGAGGAGGAGGAGGAGGAAGAGGAGGAAGGCAGCGGGGAGCAGTCTGAGGACAAGGAGGAGGAGGAGAAAAGGCTGAAGAGGAAGGAGAAAGAAGGCTCCCGGAAGGCAGCCGCAGGGAGTGCGGGCAGGTACCCCCTGGGAAAGTGGGGTGCCTCGGCCAACCCCCTGCCTGCCCTGAGCCAGGCCCTCCCCACAGCCCCAGCGAGGGTGAGGAGGAAGAGGAGGGGACAAAGAAGGCCAAGAAGAAGAAGACAGCTCCAGGGAGGAAGGGCCATGCCGAGACCTCATCAGAGGAGGCCAGCACCTCCGAGAGCAGCTCCTCGGGCTCTGACTCGGGCTCCGAGGCAGAGGCCAAGCGGAGGAAGGCGGTGAGGGCCGGGCTGGGCTGGGGACAGCGCAGGGACACCTGGGCTCCCCATTTACAGCCCCCCACTTCTTTGCCCCTTGCAGCCCCCCAGAAGCAGGGCTGGCCCCAAGGAGATCTCCCTGCTCGACCTGGATGACTGTGAGTGTCTGCCCAGGGCACCCAGGGCGGCTGTGCCGGTGGCACTGGGGGAAACTGAGGAACAGACACTGAGGTCAGGGCCCCGCCGGACCTCTGGGAGTTGCAGAACTGGGACAAGGAGCAGTGGGGTGGGCAGTCCTTGTCCCCAGAGGGTGGCTGTGGGACAGAGGGCTGTGCTTTGGGGGTTGCTCCTGCAGGATTGTCCCCATGCAGGTGTGCTACCAGGGCTGTTCCACGGGGCCACTGTTGTCCCCATAGGACTGTGACTCATCAGAGCTCTGTTAACCCTTTCCCCCCACCCCTGCAGTCACCCCCCCTCCTCCCCAGCCCATCCCCTCCAGCAGCATCATCTCCACCAGCTTGGTGACTGACCTGGAGGGCCTCACGCTCACTGACACATCCCTGACACCCACAGTAAGTGTCCCCCATGCCCTTCCCAGGGTGTCCCAGGACCCCTGTCCCCCGTGGGGGCCGCAGGTTGGGGGTCAGCATCCCACAGCAGCCCCTCGGCCCCTGGCAGCTGCTGAGCCCGGCGTTCGGTGCGGTGAGGACCTACGAGCTGCTGCACCGCATGGCGGGCGAGGGGCTCTCGGTGGAGTACTGCTTCAGCCGCCGGCCCTTCCCGGGGGACCCCCACATGGTGGCCGTCCACATCCAGATCTCCAACAACACTGACGCCGAGGTGAAGAGCCTGCGGGTCAGTGAGCCCAAGCTGCTCTCCGGGATGAGGATCCAGGAGTTCCCCGAGATCGGTATGGCACAGCACAGCCCGGTATGGCTGCGATGCTGTGAGGGTTGAAAGGGGGACAGGACTTGGCTGGTGGAGGGGACATGCGATGCAGTGGCAGCACTGTGGTTTCAGAGCACCTCGCGCCCGGGGACACGGCCAACGTGGTGATGGGCATCGACTTCTGCGACTCCACACAGGCAGCCAACTTCCAGCTATGGTGAGTGCCCAGCGTCCCAGGGGTGCTCTGGGGATGGGGGACAGCAGGACTGGCACCAGGAGGGGAGAAACGGGGGAGACAAGGAGGTGGCTTCAATTTCCCTCCAGCCACTGTCTGCCCAGGGCAGGGATGGGAAGCGGGACACGGGGAGGGACATTCTGAGCATGTGCCCCCCTCACCCATCTGTCTCCCCCAGCACCCACACTCGCCACTTCTACGTCTCCATCCAGCCGCCCGTGGGGGAGCTCATGGCCCCCGTCTTCATGAGCGAGAACGAATTCAAGAAGGAGCAGGGTGAGTGGGGGACAGGGGGTGCACAGGCACCCACCACCCCAGCGCCAATGCTCATGCCCCATTTTGTCCCCTCTGCCGCTCTCACCGTGGCCCTAGAGCACCTCGCACGGCCGGGCGAGGGTAAGTGGCCGCTCGGCAGGTCCCTAGACTAGCTCTCCCCCCTCATCCCCCTTCACCCTGCAGCCTGCGCTGACTGCCCTGGCACCAGGGTGGCCCTATCAAGTCCCTGCACATCGTGGAGGACTCGTGCCACCGCTGGTGCTCCCAGTGATGGGGACACCCTGGCGCAGCGTCCCCCTGGTCCTGGAGGAGCAGCAGACGGGGGTCTGTGCTGAGCGGTGGGTGCTCGGTGCCCTGTGGCACCCGGCCCCATTGCTGCTGGTGACCGGACAAACCCATCCCCAGGAATGTGGTTGCTGCCACTGGGCAGGGACACAGGGATGAGCCCAGTCAGGGTTGTGGAAGAAGGATCTTCCTGAATCCCTGTCAGCTAGGCTGGAGAGGAGCAAGCAGGGCAGGCAGCTCGGGATGTCACGGGGGACAGAGATGCAGGGAGCTGGCAGCTGGAGGGGCTTGGTCTGGGAATGCCAAAACGGGGCCCGGCAAGCACAGGGCTGCTGGATACGTGGCCAGAGACAGGCAGGTGCCTCTGCTGCCCACTCCAGGGAAGCTGACGGGCATGAGCGAGATCACGGAGAAGCTGACACTGCCCGAGAAGTGCCGGAGCGACCACACCATCGTCCAGCAAGTGACCTCAGCTGCCAACGTGGGCCGCGTGCCCTGCGGTGCCAACAACGAGTACAGGTAGCGCTGTCACCTCCCCGGTCCCACACCAACCACAGCAGGGACGCTCAGCTTTGGGACAAGAAGCCTGCGTGAACCCACATGTGATGGTGGCTGGGGGTGGCAGACGCCCCGCTGGTTCCCACCAGCGCATCCTGGGGGACAGGAGGGTGACAGGGGCACAGCTCACCCTGAGCACTGTGTTCACCACTGGGCAGGTTCGCAGCCAAGACGATGACGAGTGGCAGCCTCGTGCTCATCACCCTGGAGCGATGGGAGGGCGCTGCGGCCCAGCTGACCGTCAACAGCGAGAAGATGGTTATCGGCACCATGCTAGTGAAGGACATCATCCAGGCCCTGGCACAGTGACGGCCAGGCCCTGCCCTGCCACCCTGCTCTGCCCCACACCTCTCCCCAAAACACTCCCTGCCCCGATTCCTGCTGGGTTATTCCCTGCTCCAATCCCCGGAGGGGCAGCAGGCAGCGAGCCCTGGGCCAGCTTCGCTGCTGGGAAGGAGCCGGATGGGGTGTATAGGATGCAGGGTGATGTCCCCGCTCAGAAGGGTGGTGGTGGCTCCAGCCCCCCTGGGAGCACAGCATACCTCCGGTCCCCAGCCCCTCTCCCCATCTCCCAGCGTAACCCCTATTTATTATGGCCAGAACCTCCCAATAAAGTTCTTCTCAGACCCGCTCCCTTTCCCTGCTCTGTGTGCCCAGCAGGCAGATCAGCCCGGAACTGCCTCTGCCAGGTCCCCTGGGGCAGCATCGGGGACATCAAGGGACCAGCAACTGAGAACACACGAGTCCCCCAGGGCTGCTGGCTCCTGGAGAAAAACCTGCACGGACACAGGTGGGGGTGAACACCCCCTGGGCCCGGCAGAGGGGGACAGGAGGCGTTCGGTGCTATCCAGAGACCTAAGGAGCCCTGGGAGGTTTCCATGGGTTTATTCCAAGTGGAATCGCTGGTGCTGTGGCAGAAAAGCCTGCAGCGTCACGGGGGGGATCCCTGGCGCCAGCTCTGGGGAGGTTTTCATCTCCGGACTTAGATAAAAGGCGGCAGAAAAGCGGCTGTGCTGCAGCACGGGCCGGGGGGGCCAAGGGATGCTCGGGAAGGGCTGAGCCCCGGGCAGCCACGCAGGGCGAGGCGCCCCCGGCGCACGTGCACGCGCCGCGCCAGAACCGCCCCTTTCCCACCCGCACCCCGCGCTCCCTCCCGCGGGCGCCGCTCCGCGCCCTGCGGCGGCCCCGCAGCCTCGGACGGCCCCGGGCGTCGCGCGGAGAGCGGGACCCGCGCCCGCGCGGGGCACGCCGGGTACGGGAGGAGCAATTTGGGGGGGGGAGCGGCGCGCACCACGCGGAGGGAGGGCGCCGCGCGCATGCGCCGTGGCCCCTCCCCTCAGCAGCTGCCCCCCCCTCCCCCCCCCACTCCTCAAGGCCGGCGGGGCGGTGGCACATAAAAGCCGGCGGGGCGGGCAGGGCTCCCCGCTGCTGCCGCTTCCTTCCCCTCCCCTCCGGGATCCGCCCGCCCGCAGCGCCGCCCATGGCCTTCCCGCCGGTGAGAGGTGGGGGGAAGACCGGGAGGGACACGTGCCGGCGGGCCCGGTGCCTCACGGAGCCGAGGCGGCGGGCGCGGCCCCTTTAAGGACTCCCCCCGTCACGTGGCTTCACACGTTGCGGGGGGCGGGAGCGGCGCTGAGGTGATTCCCGGCGCTTCCCCGTGTGGTGGCGGAGCGGGGATGGGGTCCGCGGCCCTCAGCGCACCCGCGGGGGTCGGCTCCGGGGCGGGGGCAGTCCCCGCTCACCCTCCTCCTTCCTCCGAAGCCGGTCCCGCTGTTGAGTGATGCCCTGAGGTGCGGCGGCTCCCTGCCCTGAGAGAACGGGGGGCTCTGAGGGAGCTGTTCCTGGAGGAAGCCCAGTGGTCCCACTTTGGCGAGCGTGTGGTGCCTGCGGGTGCCCGCATCCCAGGTTATTAGGGGTGAACCGAGCTGCAGGTGCTGAGCTCTGGTTCCTGGTGGTGGGGTGTGTTTTGGCTTGAGGAGATGCTCCTGGGCTCCCTTGGCAGCAAGTGGTTCTGAGTGCTTCTAAACTGTCTTTTTTAGCATGCAGAGCTGCTGGTTTACCCTTAAACCAGGTGGCTGTGAGCTCCATGTAGCAAAACAGGCTTTTGTTGGTGACCCAGGAGACTTGGATCCCGGTTGTGCTGTGTGGCCAAGAGGGTTTCTGAAAAGCGTGTTTGTTTCTACCCTCCAGTATTCCCCAGCTAAAACCAATTATCACTCGTTGCAGCTGCTTTTGTGGCGGGCTGATGATATGTGCTGCAGCTGGGGTGCTGGTGAGGGGTTCAGGTTGGATATGCCAAGGGTGGGAGCTGGGCTTTGTGAGGGCTTCGGGGGTCCTGTTGCTTTGCTGCAGCTTCCCTAAACAGCAGCAGTCTTCCTAAACCAAATAAAGCCTTATTCTGCTTTTATAATGTACTGAAACACACAGCTGTGCTGTTGCTTGGGTGAGGGCTTCAAAATGTTCTCTTTCAAGAAAGAGCCCCACAAAGTGGGTGCCTTGGCAGGAAAGCCTCCTGGGAAAGAGGAGCTGGGGTGAAATCGGTGCTGTTCTGAAGTCAGCCCTCCCCTCTAAAGTGCTACCATCAAAATCCCTTCCAGCCTTGATGCCAGTCAGGTGTGTTCCAAACCCATCTTGAACCCTGAGGAAGCTGCTGAAGCTTGCCCTCGCCAGTGTGGTGCAGGCTGCCCTAACCTTCCCTCTGTGCTGGTGGGGGGGGGGGGGGTTGCTTGATTAGTGCTGCTGCTTGGTAGGAACAGTTACACCAACATTATGCTTTGAGCTGGTGTAGCTGCCTTCAGCTTGGGAAGTGAAATTTACCAGTACAAAAGGACTTTTAAGAGCTGCCTTTCATCAAAGCATGGAGTTACCTTGGCTTGATTATGTTGAGACTGGCACCATTTTAACAGCATCTTACATGTTGTTTTGGGGTTTCAGGCCCCTTTGGCTGTAGATGCAGTGCCAAGAGCCCCTTTGGGCATTGGCTTGGTGCTGCCTCGGTGGGATTTTGATAAATGATGTAAAAAGCAAAGGCTGAGTTGTTGCTGAGGTGGAGAAGCCTTCTCTGCAGCAGAGTGTCTCCGGGAGCTAATGCAGATCTTGGCCGTGCCAGCAGCTGAGCTGTGTTTAATGACTTCCCTGAGGAACAGGATATCCTAATCCTGTGTGGGGCTGTTGTGGGTTCTGCCTAGCCCTGAGATTTCATTATCTGTAGGTTTCCTGCAGGTGAGTCTGCCTCAGAGCTGTGGAGGTGCCTTCATTTCCACTCACCTTGGATATCTCTGGTTTCTTCTGGAATGATAGAAGTATCTGGAGCCTGAGAGTGCCCTCCTCAAACCCTCATAGCATCCTGTGGATGCATCTTCCTACATGGACATGGGCTCTTGCCTGAGGGTTTAGCTGAGCCAGGATCCAGTGGACTACTGTCTGAGGTTCACCTTGCTGTGTCTGTGATGCTGAAGCGGGGAATCACCAGCTCTGTGCCTGGGCTGTAACTGCTGCTGTGGAGGACTGCCAGAGAAGCCTGTGTGTGTTTAACTATTGTGAAATCCTTCAAGATGGAGCACTGAAAGTGAATCCTTGCTGGGCTCGACTGCTCCTATGCTTGTCTTGGCTTGGGGATGTGGGAACAGAGCAGGTTCTGGAGGATGCAGCCTCAGGGGTGGTATTTCCCTGTGCTTTATTTGCTGAGACTAAAGGCTATGGGTGTATTCTCCAGTTACACATTTGCACACTCTTTCCAAGGGACTGTCCAGGCTGCTGAATAGTTTGGGCCTTGTATGCTTTGAAGATCTGAGGAGATCGGCTCAAGGGAGTATCTCTGTTTTAGGCGTTTAGGGAGGAGCTTTACCGGGGGAGGTGTAGACACAAGCCACTTCCTTCGAGGGGTTGGATGCCAGCTCCTGTGTCTGGGATGCTTGCAGTATCTCTAGGATATACTTGACAGTCTTAAGGGCAAACGTGCTGTAAGTGAAAGGAATGTTTTTGGAGGTTCTTGGCTGTACTCTTACTCTTTTCTGCTCTTGTTTGTAGCAGGCATCGGTGCTGCCAGTTTTGGGAACTGAGCAGGAACAGGGCAGGCGTTTGGTTTGCTGCTCGGGTTTATTTTTGTCTTGCTTGCACGAACTCTGAGGGAAATGCCTTCCCTCCTGCTGGAGGTGGTTCTTTAGCAGTAACAGGGCTGGAATACGGAGCTTCACTCTTGTGCCAAAGGCACCTAATGTGGCACATTTTATTAAAGATAACTGGCAGTACTTTCTTAAATTGAGTTTCTTTCAGCTCAATTTATAGCTTTTTCAGCTTCCTCAGCTGTTTTTTATAAAGATGACTTAAAGCTTGCTCTGCCTGTTTTCTCTTTCTTGAAGCTCATCGTCGGCCCTCCATGTTTTCATCTTGTCTTGCGAATGCGCCTGCATTGTGCCCACAGAATGCCAGGACCTTACCTGGGGGTGGGTTGAGCTGCTCAATTGATAAAAGATCCGGTACCCTGTACTGAGTTGATGTTAATAGTCTTTTAAGGGTCTGAGATCCTGAATCAATTGTTCAGGTCCTGCCTGAGGGCATCGTGTGAGGTGACAGCTCAGCAGCTTATTCCTGCTCCTTCCAGGAAATGGTTTCTTTTCTTTTTCAGCTAAATGCTCTCTGTGTGGAGGAGAGCTATCAGATCGTGCATAGTAGCAGTAAAATTGCTCCTAATGACAGGGTTTAGGGGAGAACTGCAAGTTATGCACTTAAGCTGGGCTAAAGTTCCTGTGTGCATGTGAAATTCGGTTTAGACCTCCCGTAGGCTGCATACTGGAAAGCTTGGTAAGGGATCATCTGGAAGGAAAACCAGGTTGGTGCTGCAGGCTTGCCAGTGGCTGAGCTGGAGGATGAGTGTTGGGAAAGTCGGGCCCAAGCCACATGCAGGACTGCTTACAGAAGGTAGATGTATTAAATGTCTCCTTGACAAGTACAAATGGCCCAATTTAGAGATACAGGTTTGTGTGTGTCTGCGAGGAGCAGGCGCTCATTCACCAGCCCTGCTGCATGCAGTTCAGGTCTTTGAATCTGGCTTTAACTCGATTTCCTTAATGCAAGGATTCTGCTCCAGAGGCCAGGACTGGCAAGGTTGTGTCTTCCTGCTGTTCTCTTTAATGTGGGTCTTAATTGCCAGTGATAGCGTTTGCTCAGCATGTTCAGGAGCAGAGTTGTGCTGCAGTGGCTTTTGGGTGGCGGGCAGACTGGCCCTCAGTCCAGAAGTGCTGCTTAGAGATTAAGTTTAGAGGCTTCTAGGTTGGCAGAGGCTGAAATGCTGTGCAGCTGCACTGAAACAAGCTTGGATGTAGAAGTGGCTTGCAAGAGGAGCTGGGGGAAGCAGCTGGTGCTGCTGGTTCTCTGGACCAGCAGTATGAAGCAGGAGGGGGTTGATCTTTATCATGTAGAGCTCTGATAGTTTTACAAGATGGTCCCAAAACTTCAGTGCTGGTAGATTGGTGACTGTGGAGGGTTGTGCTGAAGCGGAGCACAACAGAGGTAACCTCCCTCTGTGGTCAGGAGCTGCTACTTTCAGGTAGAAGGAAAGATCAGGATTTGATTTTTCTGCCTTCCAGAGGGAGACCTCAGGATTTGGGGCTGTTTAATTGCCTGGGAAGCCACGTGTTTTGTTTGCAAGTCTGCTTTCTGAAGTGATTGCTTGGCTACTGGCTTGGGCCATTCCGAGACATTCAAAGCTCCCAAGCATGGGTGGGAGCCATGCACTGGAGGAGCTACTGCAGCTTTTCATGGTGGCTTCCTTCACTGTGAGGATTCTTCTTGTCCCCCAGTGTCAGGAGGCTGATTCTGGAGAGAAGGCACATGAAGGTTAGTCAGATCTCCACTTTACTGCTGTGATGTGCTGGTCAGAAGCAGTGGAGAGCTTGTGGTAGCAACCAAACTAGTTTGTGTGCTGTGGCTGTTAGTCTGAAGTTCATCCCAGCCATGGTGCATTGGTACCTGCTGTGGCTGGGGCAGGCCTAGTCTGATGAGCTGTGCTGACAAATTGCTTACCAGTTTGATTAATTGTTTCTTTAATTCTAAGAATTACACTTGAGTGTTGCTAAGACCTAGAGCTAAAGCTAATGTTAACCTTGGAGGCAATCCAGACTTCCCACAAGGTGTTGAGAACTAAGTGGTGAGTAGTAGCCTGCTTGACACCAATATTTGTTCTTTTTTACCAGAAAGAAGATCCTGGGAGGAGCATAAAGGACTGCTGGGATAGCCCAAGTGCCCCTGCACTCTCCACTTGCAGCAATGCAGATATATTCCGCCGGATAAATGCAATGTTGGACAACTCTTTGGATTTCAGTGGAGTCTGCACCACGCCTATCACAAAAAGCAAATGTGACATCCTGCCAGGTGATGGGCTTGGCTGGGATGGAGGTGGGAGGGAGGATCTGGGACTGGAGAAGGGGGGAGTTGCTTGCTGGGTCCCAGTGAATGTGTGTGGTGATGATTCTTGATGTGGGTGTTGGCATGTGCTTGTTGATCAGAGAGCTTCTTGGAGTCAGGGTTAATGGTGTTTTGATACTGGGGACTTCACTTGTGTGCCTGTAATGGATAATCTAATTATTTCCTGGCAGTGTGGGGTGCCTGGTAAGTCTTGCCTATACTACCTGTGATGCTGTGGGTCACTGTGTGGGAAGGATGTGAGCTCTTTCCTGGTGTAGCTAGTTCCAGCAGACTCCTTTAGTTTGCCTCTCCTGGAGGCAGGATGAATCTGTTAGCAGTTAGTATGGCTGACCTGTTGCTTACATTGAAAATGCAGAAGTTGAATAAATGTTTGCTACAGGTCAGTTAATTGTATATTTAAGAGCACACCAAAGCAGTGCAGGTGGGTGAGGACTTTCTTGCAAAGCAGGCTTGGTATTATGAAATCAGCACTGCAAGTTCTCGCTTTCAGCAGCTAAGGGGCGCGGGCATATATCTGCCATCTTGCAGAACAAAAGGCTCCATGCCAAAGCAAAGGGTGTTGGCTCCAATTTTATTTTTGTGGAGGTGAAGGACATGCTTTTGTTCCTTTAAAGGAGGCAAGGTCTGCCAGGAAGCATACCTACCTGATGTTCCTCCTGCCGGTGCACTTTTGGACAATGGTACTTGTACCAAGGATTTGGGCACTTCAGAGATTGCTGTTACTCTTCCAGGCTCTGAGTTATAGGGTCAATAAACACTGGCCATTATTGGAAACAAACTCACCCTCTGGACTTGTCCCAAAACAAAGGGGGAAGTAAAGGGAAAGGCCTTGCCAGGTGGTGACCTTGCAGGCTGCTGGAGGCAGAGCAGCTTTCTCTGCAGTCACTTGGAGACAGGGCTGTCTTGTGCTCACGGGTAAGCTGACTTTTCATCATGTGGGTGTCAAAAAAACCCAAAAAACAAACTGCAAAGGGGTGTCTGGGCATCCTGTGGGTCTATTTGATGCTTGTGCAGTGTAACTTTGTTCTGGACTAGTGCAGTGACTGCTACCAGATGACTTCCAGTGCAGCTTAATCTCCTGGGTATTGAAGGGCTTAGCACTGTGCACCAGGGGCTGATCTGGCCATGTGATCCTGTGCTGGCGCTGCAGAAAAGCCAGAGGAAGGGAGTCATTTGCTTCGAGGTACGGATCTATAGCCAGCACTGCTTAAAGCATGCCTGGTAAACTGGTACTGGAGGATGTGCTGGCTGCTTCTCAGCTGCTGCGCAGTGAATATGAACAAATTCAGGGCAGCGGTGTGGTTAGAGGTGTATTTTTAGAGATTTGCTGTTGTACTGAGCTGTTCAGACTCACGGGACTTATTTTTGTCCCGTGGCACAGTGGTAGTCAGTGTTGTATCTGATCTTGATGCCCTGGAAGCATGAGGGAGAAATAAACCACAGTATTTTCCTTTATCTCCTTACAGTGAGTTCACAAAAGAGTTGGTTCTGGCTGCTGTGTTGAAATCTTGGCTATAGCCCTTGATATTTTGTTTAGAATTTGGGATGGGAATGTTTCTTGATTTTCACCTTACTTGTCAAAGTTAACCTAGTTGGTAAAAGAAACACCCCTGCCACTAGAGATGATGTGGGTTAGTTCTGGTTTGAGGTCTGGAGCTTGAACATCCATTTTAATTTGCAGTACTGGATTCTAGACTGTGGAAGCTCTTCTCTGAGCTGGGGCAAGACCTCTTACAGGAAAGTATGATGTGGCTTGCATGTAGAAAAGGGAGGCTTCCTCTAGCAAACACTTTCTGCTGCAGGGCAACCAAAGTTGTGCTTTTTGGGTCATTCTAAGCGGTTTTTCTTGTTTCTGATGCAGCAGTTGAGGCTGTTGGGTGTTGGCACAGCCACTTGCATGCCTTGGGGACCAGGGTGGAGGCCCTGCTCAGCATGAGTTAACCTGGCAGAAGGCTTTTAGCTTGTATCAAATCCCTTGTACAGTGGCACAAATGTTTGTGATGGTGGGAGGAAAAGAGGCTTCCTGAAGAAAGCTGGGCCCTGCTGAGCCAGGGCTGGGAGTGGCTGCCAGGGGTGCCCTCACTGTTCAGGCTAATGGAAGATGTGGGTTCTCCTTCAGAAAGTGCTTCGGGCTACATGAGAGGCTGATAATGGAGTACAACCTGTGCTTCCCCAGCCAGGCAGCAGTTATCAGCTGAAATATGTGGATGAGTCAGCATCTGCCAGTGCATCAGGGTTCAGAGTTATGAGTCTCCTTGGAGTGCCAGTCTAGCTTCCTTTGCACTGAGTCAGGATGTCTCAGAAGGTGATGAGGGTCTGAATGCAGCAGTTCTGCAAGCTTCCTTCTGTCTCTGGGTCAGAAAAGATGAACAGAATCTGTTTCATGTGTTGCTATTGAGCATTTTCTCCATGAAGCTGGTGCTGTCAGCAAGGATGTGAATCCTTGGGCAGCAGTGACCTGCAGGTGGGGAGGTATCAGCACTTGGCCCCTGGCCTGGGTTCTCTTTTGTAGGAATAGTACCCAGTGGCTGTAAGGCTGAGCAGCTGATTACTAAACCAGAATATAATGCAGCTCCCCTGTGTGGGTCAGGTGGTTTAGAGGTGGAAGTGGGCTCTTGGAGCTGTGGGCTGTGCCTCTGACTGAAGAAGATGAGGCTCTGCAGGATCAGTCTTGCTTTCAGTGAGCCTGGTTTCTAGGTAGGTGATCAGCAGAGCAGAGACCCTTGATCTTATGTGGGATCTTGCCACTGCCACAGATTAAATAATTTCTGAAGAATTCATGAGCCTCTGGTGCTTTTACTCAGTGCATTTACAACTTGTGCATTGTGGTGAAGCTGTACTATCATGAAACTCATGGCTTGGGCAGGCCTCATGAGCTTGGAGATCCACTCTGAATGTAGTAGCTGCAACAGGTGAAGGGACTGTCTCTTTACAACATAAACTCTTTTGGAGGCAGAGCTTGGGGCAGAGATTTTGTTCTAGCAGGGGAAATACTTGTATTCTAATCTCTTCTTGGTCCCTCAAGCTTTTCAGTTGTCTTCCTCAGGTCAAACTAAATTTGTCCTGGATTGGACTTGTTTAAGAAGCCCCTCTCAGCATTAAGAGGATTACACATGGTGAGAAGGGAAGGCAGAAGTTCATGACCTTTTACTAATGCTATTGGGAAAACACGTGTGGAGACACCTTCCTTGGTGTGATGAGGTGTGTGGCAAGGTGGTGTGAGAATAGATCAGCACAACAGCAATGTGAGAGAACAAGCTTGCTCAGCAGCTGGGGAATTACCCAGAGCTGTGTAGCAGAAGGGGCTGCCACTGGAGGTTGAGCTTGCAGTACCTAATATTAAATCTCTGGAAAGATCAGTTTACAGTTAATGCTAATGCTTGGTGAACTTAGTTGCCTTGTCAAAATGAGCAGAGTTGTCAGGCCTGGCCTGACTGTCACTGCAGCAGTCTGGGAGCTCCCCAAGCACCAGGCTTAGGTTGCTGGCCCAGGCTGAAGGGTACAGTGGAGCAGTGTGGTGAAAGCTGTAATTGTAGAACCTGTCTGTTAGCTTCTGGGGCAGGATTGTGTGGTGCTTCAAAACACCTGCCTTTCAGGCTGATTCAGTCTTCTCTTGAGTGTGTAGTGCAGGCATTAACCTTCAGTGTGGTGTTGGAGGTGGGAGAGAAAACATGGCCTTGATAGTGGCAGGAGCCAACCTGCCACTAGCTCTGCTCCTGCCAGTGTTGCTGGAGCCCAGCCTGTCCTTGAGCTGCTGCTTTGCAGGAAATGTGGTTCTTCTCTCCCAGATTTAAAGCTGATCTGAGTGTTCATCACCAGCCTGAATAACAGTGTGAGCAAAGTCAGTTTCTGAAGGTAGTAGGTGGTTTGTTGGCCAGGCTCTAAAGCTGGGCCTCACTGTGTGGAAGCTGCTGCTATGAGATTTGGCTAAAACCCCTAAACCAGCTTTTGAAATTATCATCCTGTTGTGCTGGCATACCTTCCAGCTTAAGTAGAGCAGTGGATAAAGCTCCATCTTCAGCTTTTGCATGTCCACTTCCTCACCTGGCTTCAATTGAAGGCAATGCTGGCTTAAGACAAAGGGCTTAAAAGGATTGTGGGTACCCCAAGTGTCCCAGCAGCCTTGATTTCCCTTTTATTAACCTCTGCTCACTTAACTGAGATAAAGCTGCCACTGTTTTGTGTTAGGTTGACAGTTCTTTCTGTGGAAAAAATGGGAGCTGCTTCAATGACTTCCTGGGGATGGGAGTGGGTTAAGGTGCTTACTTCAGTTAGTTATGGCCCATCAGGTCCTAACAATTTTCAGTGGCTGCTTTATTTAGGGAAAACTGAAGGATAAATGCAAACCCAGAGTAGCTGATGACAAAACTGCCTTCCTGCTTGCCTTCAACTGCGCTCAGTTAATGACTTAGCACTTGTTTGGCCACCCAGAAAGTCCTCTCTGATACTATAATGTAAATTCTTCTGTTCTTCACTGCCCTGCAGCCATGAGGAAAGTCTGGGCTGCTCTGGATGCAGCTGACCTGATCTGTGTGGTCTTGAATGCAGGGACCCAAAACATAGCACAGCTTGGCTGGAGGGGGTGGGGTTACCAGGGTGTCTGCTGCAGGGCAAGGCTGTTAGCAGGAGTTCACCTGGCCCCGGCACCTGTGGACTGTTCTGCTTTCCCCAGATAACTGCTGTGTGCCAGGAATGCCCATCCAGAATGGGGAACTTCAACACCTGTGCCTCAAAAGAGATGTACACCTGCTGCCTTTGATTCAGGCCTTTATGTTTCAGGTGTCGCATTAACAGCTCTTTGCCTAGCTGGGTGCAGTGCTTTTCTGTGCTGGGAGGTAGCTTAAGTAAATGGGTTTCTTTGACAGATCACAGTGGGTGCTCTATAGAGAGCAGGGACTTGGCCCAGAGCTGTGGCACTCTGAGGTGGTCGCAAATTGGATGGTGGTGCTGAGGATCCAGCAGGTTTCCTGACATAATGTGCTGTCAGTCAGGTTTTGGGGCTGTGATCCTGTGGCTCTTCCTCTGGGAAGAGGTAGGCAGAGCAGCAGGGTGAGCTGCAGTGCCCTCTTCCTTAGTTTATGTAGGTGCTTGCCAGCTGTTCAAGTGTCTGTGGTTATGGGAACAAGGCAGACTTCTCCCTCTGGCTGTGAAACGGGTCATGCAGCAGCAAATGTTCTCCACTTGAGGAATTTTTTCAGATTACAGGGAAGATGTGTAGTTATGTATTGGAAAAACCTCCTGTAACTAGTAGGCTTATGCCTAACAAGAGCTTCCTGAAGCCCCTGATGATCTGCACTCTACCTCAGGAATACAATTGACTCATCCTCTAAACCCTTTCGCTTGAGTTGCTCGCCTTGCGTGCAAAATGTACTTGAGAAGTTGAATTTTCAGTGATGCAATTCCCAGCCTTTATAACTGGAGGTGTAAAGAGGTGTGAAAGGCAAAACACAGCTTCTGCTGTGAATCCATTTGTGTGATCCAGCAGCCTCAGAAAGGCTCACCTTGCCTCTTACTTTGGATCTGATTTGGAAGTTCAGCCTTGGGCAGAGTTCTAGAGGTGAGTCTGGTTTTGTCAGTGAGCAGAGCTGGCAGCTGAGTTGTGCTTACCTTCCCCTGCACTCTGTTCAGGAGCCTTGTCTGTGCAGGAACCTCCTCTTGTATTCAGGCTCTGTTAGAAACTAGCATGTGGGAGCAAAGGGAGACCTTTTCTGGCTGCAGAGGTGGGAGGAGTGGGATCTAGCTTGTTTGGTTCATGTTTGCTTAACCATTCTGTTGCCTTCCTTCTCTGGATTTTTCTCAGGTTTTTAGTTAAAACCCATTTGTTTGCTGGTTTTTTAACTGGTTTTGTGAATGGCCTAGGTCTGGAAGGCTCAGACACCTGAGTGGCTTTGTGCTCGGCTGAAGCATCACCTTTTAAGACTAAGTCTGATGGTGCAGAGATGCTGCTGCTATGGGACAGGGTCTGAATCAGGCTCAGCTCCCCTTGTGCTACCTTAACCTGCCTGCTGCAAACTGCCTGTGGATCCCAGCTCCTGGTGCCAGTCCCTGCTTGTCCTCCCCATGCAGGCTTGGGCTGTAATTTCTAACTCTTTTCCTGCTTCAAATGCCTGGCTGGGGCAGCCACACTGCATACCAGACCAGGGGAATGAGCCAGCCTTAAACCTAACTCCCCATGGCTTGGTTTTAACCAGCTCAGCTCCCCAGCCCAGCTTCCTGTGTGGAAACTCATCTGCCTAAACTGGTGTAAGTGGCAGGGTGTGCTGGGGTGGGGACAAGCGGCTGGAGGTGTAGCTTGTGTACGCTGGCTGGGCTGCTCAGCTTGAACTGGAGAGCTGAACTGTGTGGGGATGCTCACCTTTGAGAAGCCTTTGACACATCTTAAATGCAGTGCTAACATTTGAAGGCTGAAAAATGCAGCTTCCCATCTGGGTGGTGGTGTGGAAAGCCCTCCAGCCCGTGCTGCGCTGTGCCCTGGCTCCAAGGATCTCTGGAACAGACAGGTAGACATCACCCAGGGGAGCTGCCTGCTCTGGGACTGGCAAGTGAGCACACCACTGAGGAGCTCTTCTGGAAATGCTGTGGAAATCCAAGCTCAGGGATTCAGGAGGCGGGAGCTCATCCTCCCCCAGCACAGAGCAGCACGGCTCCCTCTGCCAGGATGCTTGGCTTCCAGTGGCAACTCCAGACAAAAATCCAGGTTGGAAAAACTTGTGCTGGTTCTTGGGGCTTGGAAGAGTCAGCAGGGAAGTGTTCAGGCTGGGCTGAGCTGTGTCAGGTTGCAGAGTGAAGTTATTTAATGCTTGGTAGACATTTGCTTATTAATAATTTGAGATTGAGCCTTTAGACTGAGTTTCTGTAGGAAAATAATTCTTCCTGCCCTAGTGTCCTGTTGGTTTTGTCTGCCTTCAACAACTGGTTGCTTTGTAACAGATTTCCAGACTCTGTCTCTTAAAATAACTATTCCAGAAATCTGTTTGATTTCTGTTTAAGATGCTTTTCCTCAATGACCTGGATCCATCTTTCAGCAGGGATGGAGTGTTGGGGGGGGGGGGGCAGGGAGCAGGCTTGTGCTGCCTGTCTGCTGCAGAGGGGAGAAGGGCTAAGGCTAAAATGCTGCTTATCTGAGCAAACCCTACTTCAGCAGTTAGGCCTGTGACTGGGTTGCAGGTGCTTTGTCTTTAATGTTGGTTGAAGTTGTCAGAGGGATCCTCTGAACTTGAGCCTGGTTGGATTCCATTAAACAAAACAGCTGATTTCCTAAAAAATATGGACAGTTAGGGAAAACTGAGGCTGGATGCTTCCTGTTGGTGATGAATTTGTTCCCTGCTTTCTTTATGCATTCAGTGGTGGGTTTCATCCAAGATGTTGGGTCCAGGTGGGATTCAAGCTCTGTCAGCTTTCTGTTTGTGTCCATGCTTCCCAGAAGGTGAAGCTTGGTGGGGATTAATCTTGAAGATGGCATAAGGCCTAATGGGGTTCTGGTCCCCAAAGGGAAGGTGGTCTCCTGCTGCTGGGGATCTGGGCTGGAGCACAGGGCTTGTGCAATTTCATAAATGCAGGAATGTTATACATTCATATGGGCAAGTTATGGTTGCTGTGGGAACAGAGTTGTCTGAGCAATGTGCCTTTATCCTTCCTCCCTACAGCTGTGCTGGGAATGTTTTTAGGGCTTGTCCAAAACAAGTGATCCAAAAACTATACTGGAAGAATGAATGCAGTGAAAAACCCTGCTGAAGATGCAGTGTGGTGCTAGCAGGGGGATAGCTGATGCTGTTACAGGTGCTTGATAGTAATGTGATTGAATTGGCACTACAGCTTGTACTAGTACTACTAGGAGTAGGAAAAGCCCTGGTGGATGCTACCCTGGTGAAGGGCTGTGGGAGGCTGCAGCTGGGAAGGAAGGGGGAAGGTGGTGTTTTGCCAGCAGGTACAGTTTTAGCTGCTTTTATGCCAACTACTGTGCTGCAGTAGCTCCTCACTGTGAACTGGGAATGTTGGTGCCTCCTAAATTGCCGTGGGGTGAAGGTGAGGGTCCCACCTCTGGTGGCAGCAGTGGCCTATGTCCTGTGTATGGTACCCAGCTGCCATTAGCCCTTGCCTAGAATGTGGGCAACTAAGTGGCGTGGGATGTGGATGTGGAAAAGGAGGCCAGGAATGCTGTTGGGCTGTCTGGAATGGCCAGGGTTGCACGTGAGGGATAACGTGAATAGGCTGGAGTGACTGCAGTGCCCGCTGGGGAGCCAGGAGGGTGTGTTGAGGTGTACATCTGATGGCACAGTGGGAGGCTGTGGGGGCAGGGGGAGGAGGAGGAGCAGCTGCTGCTGCTTGGTAGCTGCCTTATAAATGCCCTCTGACTCAGATTTTGGGTAACACAGCTGAGCATCTTGTGGCTTCATCAGCCCCCAGATCCTTGCATTAAACTGGATTTCTCAGACTATGAACCTGCTGGGTTTCCTTAGGGTGTTGGCACAGGCTTAAACCAAGGCGAGAATCCGGTGTCTCCAGTACTGTAGGCTTGTGAACACCCTGCAGGGGAGAGGATTGCAGGGAAAGGGGGGCACTGGGCAGGCAGGAGGTAAACAGGCCATGAAAAATTCCTGATCTGAAACAGGTTCTGCTCTCCAGCCTGCTCTCTTCCTCCTGTATGGGTGTGATGTGCTTGCCCAGGCTGGAGCAGGATAATGGGCTTCTCTCTGGGTAGCAGGGGGTTGAAGGTTATCCTTGTTGCTTGGTGGTAAACAATGCAGAGTCAGTGAGGCACAGTGGCCAAGTTGAACCAAATAGATTATGCTAGCAGAATTGTGAAGCTTTGCATTGGGCTCTGAATTGGAGCCAGCAGCTGGAGCCTGTCCAGGACTAAAGTGTTTTTAGGTTTTGTGGGTGGAGGGAGGCGGGGACAGGAGTGCTGGGTAGCACTAAAACTAACTGTCTGCTCTGTCTCTGCTGCTGCTGCTGCTCTAGTCGTTGCTGGGGGGATTGCTGCCTTGGCTGCCGTGCTGTATCGTGGAGCCCTGCTTTTGTGCTGCCTGCTCCCTCGATTCCTTGGAGCTGCACCTCTCCTCCTGCCTGCCCTCATCTTTTGGAGGAAATCTTAGCTTTTCTTCTTACCTTTTATTTTGTAAGAGCTGATGCAGTTCTCTTGCATGGCTGAGTGACGTCACTGTCAGCACAGTAAGCATCAGCAGCCTGGTCACATGCTGACCCAGTCAGTAATGCAGACGGGATAGGAAGGTGGAGGGGCTTAGGGGGTGGGGGGCTGGTTTCTGGACATATGGTAGCCCTCCCTTTTGGGGTGCAACAGCCAGTTGCAGGAGCTGTGGCTTCAGAGCAGCAAGAGACCCGACTCGGGGCTTAACGCTTCAGAAGAACTCCTGCTTTAAAAAGAAAAAAAGCAGCCCTGAACTCTCAAGCTTCTGTTTGTTCTCAATCTGAGCAGACTTCCAGGACTCTGAAGAAGCAGTGGCAAGCAGGATGCTTTTCCCCACGTCCACTCAAGAGTCTTCCCGTGGCCTCCCAGACACCAACGATCTGTGCCTTGGCCTGCAGTCGCTCAACCTGACAGGGTGGGACAGACCCTGGAGCACCCAGGACTCTGACGCTGCAGCACAAACCAGCACACAGTCGGGTGAGTCTGACACATGCAGCAACAGTTGTTGGATTCATTTCTATTTTTTGGCTGGTTTAAAGCTAATGTGGAGCTGTTTGCTTGTGTAACAGGGCGCTGGCAGTTACTGATGGGGGCTCCGTGACCTGTAATGCTTGTGTAATGTGGTGGCTTGAGTTGGGGAGGCTGTGGCTGCAGGTGCCACAGCCCCCTCTGCTCTGCTGTCAGTTCACTGCAGACAAGAAGTGCTGGGGTTTGTTTTGCTTGGTGCTGCAAGGCTGGTGGAGGGGAAAGCCTCACTGGGAGATGAGAAATCCTCTCCCTGTTTGGAGGGAGTGGGTGGGGGGTGTGGTGTCTGGAGGCTCAACTTTGCAATGTCAGCCTCTGCAAATACCTGGTGGCAGGTAGCTCTGCAGCGGGGTTTCCCTCATCCCGCTCCATCCTGCTTGCTCCTGTGCTCCAGCCATACTCCCGGTGGAACTCTGCCCGTGGGGTGTGGTAGGCGCAGCCGGCACTGGGCGAACAACTTCGGGCACTAGCTCGCAGCCTGGTGGGAGACTTGGAGGGATCCTTCTCCACTCCCACGTTCAACCAGAAATAGCGGCCTGTGCCTGGCAGTGGGCTGGAGGAGATGCGGTGGAGTGGCTTCTGCCTTTAACTCTTTTGGTCCATTGCAAACCTACATGACGGGCAGGGTCTGGGCTCGCAGCCACGCGCTGCTGGCTTTGCCCTTCCCCCTCCATTCTCTCCAGGCTGGTTTTGCAGCTGGCATTGGATCAGGAGGTTTTTGAGGTGCTGGGTGCTTCCCCTGGAGTGGTTCAGGGTACAGTTAACTCTTCCAGAGGCAGCAGCCCTCTCTAAGATCACATGAGGGGAAAAGGGCGATGCATGCACAAATCTAACATCTCCTCAGGGTGGTGACAGAGCAGGGGGATAAAACAGAAGAAAGAGTTCATTTCCCAGCCTTTGAGGGCTGTAAAAAACAATTTCACAAGCGGTACTGTGTTCGTTCAAGTATCAGTCTGTGGAAAGATCTAGTGCTTTGGCAGAGTTTGTACAAGTTCAGCCTGGTTGCTACAGAAACTCATCCTTTTATAGCAGCATGCTGCTGCTTTGTTAAAAGGGTAGTGCATCTCTGCACAGGCTTGGGTGACACAGGAGGCCCCAGGCATAAAGCTGGTGCTGACAGGAATGTAAATGGCTTCTGGGGTGGCATGGGCAGTGCCATTGCCCATGTAGATGTTGGGGGGGCAAGGGAGAGCTGTTGACCACCTCTGATGTACAGGGGATGCTGCCCTTGGATAGGAAGAGCTTCTGGGACACATCTCTGAATGTTGCTGCATGGCTTGTAGAACAAAAACATCGGTTGTGCAATAGTGGAGTTTGGATCGGCTTCATCAGCACTGCCCACTCGAGTTCCTGCAGCTGTCTTCCACCACACTCAGCACCCAGGCCTATGTGTGGGCCCCAGCACTGGTACGTAGGGTACTGCTGGCTTGAGTGCTGGTACAGTCAGGCTGCAGTAGCTGTCCTCCAGCAGATGGTCCTATGGGCTTACCTTAATGAGCCAGGTAATACCACATGCTCAGTACCTGTCCTGCTTTAGTTGCCAGCCAAAACCTTGGTCGAGTAGGGAGAAATGAAAGTTATTAGCGTGCGGTGGGCTGGCCAGGTGCCTTAGAGCTGTGCACTCTGGTGCACATGGTAGTTAGCAGACTATGGAGCACTGAACCTCTGTTACAGGATCTTTACTGTAAAGAGCCCACTTAAAGCAGCCAACATCCCTATGGAATGGTGCTGCTGCTGCTCACGACACCCAGCCTCTGCACAATGGTGCTGTGGAACAGGGGCTGCTGCACACAGAGGTGGCTGCTCCGTGCAGATGTCCCAGCCCAACCTGACCTGCTGCCTCTGTGCTCTCCTGGGCAGGTTCCTGCCAGGCTGCCTTGGCAGAGGCAGGGCTGTGTCTGCAGCGCTTAGGCAGGCAAGCAGTGCTCACACAAGCCTGTGGCAGCCTTTGCATGTCATGGCTTGGCTGGTGGGGCCAAGAGGACTGTGGTGGTGGGGGGTCACTGTTGGGGTGGAGGGGCTTCTGGTTCCGTGTGGGAGATGGATTTGGAGCTGATTTGAAGGTGCTCCGGCAACCTGTCTGCTCTCTGAGGGCGTATGTGGTGTTGGGTGCCCCTGCTGACTGCAATGCCTTGTGCTGGAGCTCCTGCTGCCGCAGAGGCAAGTGATGGAAAGGATCTAACTTCAGGCACTGCCCTGGGCTCGAGTGATCTGCACCCAGTGGTAATGGCTGTTGGAAGATGGCACCCAGTACTGTGTGGCGAGGCCTGTTTTCTCACTTCTCCAGTATTCCCATTGGTACATGAAGGGGGGATGGCTGGGGTGTAGAACCAGCCCAAATGCAGCTGTGCTGCTTCCGCAGAGGAGCCTTTGGCCTTCAGCAGCTCTGCAGAGGGTTGTGCCATGTGGCTGGGGGTGTCATGGTTCTGACACAGTACTCTGTCTCAGTCCCACTCTCCTTTCCCAAGAGTGCTTCTTGGTCTGGGCTCCTGTTACTCCCCTGTTCCCAGAGCTGTGGGGATGGCATTTGCTGGTTGGAGGGCTCATACCTGTGCAGCACTGTGGTACTGCTTCAGCTGGCCCACACCTCCTGTGTCTGCAGAGCTTCATCTTTCCTCCTTTGTAAGGCCCCTGGAGTGGCAATGAAGAGCCCCTGGGGAGGGAGCTCCTGTATTTCAGAAATGTCTTCTGAAGGCTGTGAAATGTCCTTTTGGGGTGGCAGAGAAGTGTTTCTGTGACTGACAGCTGTATGGATGGAGGAGCTGGCAGATGTTGATGCTTCCAGGTGGCCTGGCAGTGCTGTGGTGGAAACAGGGAGGATATGGAAAAGATACTGATGTGCCTGGGTGCTCCCGCTGCGCAGTGCTGAGGCCTGGGAGCCTGAGGACTGGGGTCTCCCTTGGGGTGTCCCAAGAGCAGGTGAGGCTGTGTCAGTGCTGGGCTGTTCCAGGGGCTGGGGAGGGGTGGCACTGCCAGGCAGAGCTGTTGTGCTGCTGGCACCCAAGCCTTTGGAAGGTTCCAGCAGTGACTCAGCTGCGCAGACCCACGGGGAGGTGGCTGGAAGGGTGGAAATGCAAAAAAACCCTGAACAATCAGGCTAAAAATATTGCTGATGTGGTCCCCTGCAGTGCCTGTTCTCCAGCACTGATGAGCTGGGGCCTCTCTGCGCAGTCCCTCCAGTGCGGAGCCGTCTTGGCCTGGGAAGGACCTTTGGCTGCAAACCCTCCTGGTGTCACCTTGTGCTCCTGGGACTGTGTCACCATGCAGCTTGGTGCAGTGGGATCAGGTGCCTGCTGCTGGCGGGGCCATGCTGAAGGAGGCCGGAGTGGTTTGTATGCTCTGATCCTGCCTACATCCCTGCTTCCCAAAGGGCTCCTTGCACCCAGACATGGTTATTGGTGGAAGTTTTCCTTCTGGGTCCAGTGCTGTAGCACATGGAGGACGTGTCCTTAGCCCTTGAGCGTGCCAGATGCACTGCCACTCACTAAAGCTGGTGTCTGGAGGGAGCCTTTCTGGGAGGAGGCATCTGCTGCAGGCTCAAGCTGCCTGCATTTATTGGCTGTAGGATTGAACTGCTGTCTCATAGCAGGAAAGGCATCTCAAACCCACTGCTGCCACTGTATCTGTCAGGCTGGAAATACTTCAAGTCCCAGAAACCTACTGTGTGGCCCAGGGAGGGGCTTTTGCAGGAAACTGGCCTTGACCACTTCCAGTCCGACCATCCCTGGCTGTATTTCTTGAGGCAGTGTTTACCCTTCTTTAAGTAGCCTCATATGGGCAGAAGCATGTGTTAAACCTTCAAGTCATCGCACTGCAGAGGCAAAGAGGGGTTAGAGGCAGTGAGATGGGACTGCCCTTGATGGTATCCTTTACCTTCCCTGCCTTGCTCCTCAAGGAACACGAGGAAATGGGGTCTTGATCCAGTTTTTCCCTGAAGAACAGGTGACAGCAGGACACAGGCAGATCTGTGTGCAGATTTTGTGTCTCCCTGGCTGGTTTCTAGCTGTGTGCCCGCTGCTTGGTCTGGCTGGTCTGTTCTGCCCTACATCGGGAGGCTGTCCCTATGTGGGACAGCAGACTTTCCCACTGGGAAATCATCCTAAAAGCAGTCTGTTAACACTGGGTTTGCAATGCCAGCCTGCAAGGGGGGGTTTGAAAGGATCAGCTCCTCTTCTGGAGAGATCATTGGCCTCTCCAGGCACCCAGCCTGAGCAGCTGAGTGCTTCCTGATGGTGCTGGATGGACCACCTTGCTGTGTGTGACTCTGCTTGTAGTGTGACCCTACAGCTGCTGATGCAGCAACAGATCTGAGCTTTTCCTTGGATCTGCTCTTGAGACTGCAGCTCCAGCCTCCTCCGTGCCCTCTCTGCTGGCTGCTGCTGTCTCATTCTCTACCCTGCAAGGTTACAGCTCCAGTCACTGTGGTGCTGAGGAAATGGTCCTGCTGACTCTTTCCAGACCCTGGCTCTCCTGCTTCTCAGAGCAACTTGTTTCTGCAGTCAGCTTGAGCACACTGATGGTGTGTAGCTGCTGAAAACGTGCCAGGCTGGAACTGCAGGCAGCATGTGGGCATTGCCTGGCAGGTAGCTGAGGCCCCCAAGTGCTAATCACTCTGTAACCTTCAAGGCAAAAGCCCCTCTGAAGGGGAGACCTGCTACACAAAGGGGAGTGTGGCTGTTGTCCTGGCCTCCCAGCCTTTCTTCTCAGTGACAGTGGGAGGGACTCAAGAGCTGATACTGCAGGGAGGGCTGTGTGTGGTGGCAGGCACCTGAGAGCCCCTCCAGGGAGAGCTGCTGATCAGGCTGGGGCAGTTGATGCTGATAAGTACAACACAGCAGTCACTGGCCTTCCTTGTGCTGCTGGCTTGAGTGCTGAGCTGCAGGGCTTGAAGAAGGCCCTGGAGGGGCAAAGGATCAGTGAGGGAAGTTCCCCAGATCTCTGGGTGTTTAGTTTGCTGCTGGGCTAAGCCACCATGGAGCCAAGTGCCAAGAGCTCTGCTCTGTGCCCCTCTGCGTGTCTCATCTCTCCCTGCTCTTTTACCTGCAGTCTCTTGGACAAGTGGCTTCAGTCACTGCTTGGATGTGCCCTCAGCTCCTGTGTATGCTTGGTTGCATGAAAATCCCTGTGCTAGAGGGAGGTTTTGGAGGCTCATGCTGGTAGAGGAGAGCTCAGCATCTGGGTAATTCCAGATGGTCCCCTGAGTATCCAAGGATTTTTTTTTTCCTTTATTAGTGAAAGTGGAGCTTCAGGTCCAGGAGTGAGCACTTCATCCGGAGTGAGGCTTGGAGCTAAGCCTGAGCCTGCCTGGAAAACTCAGTGACAGGTTCCTTCATGCTGCTGGCAGTGTGGCTGCAGAGAAGAGGCCAGACCCCCTCTTGCCAGCCTAAGACCTGGGGAGGGTGTGGGGGGTGTGTATGTTCCTGAATTCCCTGTGTTCTTGGTGTACCTTATTGCCTTGAGAGGAGCACAGGCTTTCCTGAGAGCTGTGTGTGTATGGTCCTGCTGGAGCAGGCAGCTTACTGCTCCGGGCTTGGTGGAGGCACAAATGCGGTGGTGTCTTTTGGGGAGTTGTTATAATAATGCTGTAAGGGAGCAAAGCTGGGAGCTGGCTTGACTTGCATGGTATTGTCTTGGTGGTTGTACTTCAGGAGTACCTGGGATGGCCTTACTAAAAGCTTGCCCTGTGCCCTCTTAGCTCTTCCAGGGCTTTCCTGAGGCTGTGCTTGGTGTGGCTGCTGAATGGGCACTTGTTTCTTGAGCATGTTTCAGCACAGACTGCTCTTGCTGTGTGCTGTGGAGTAGGAAGCAGCCAGCACTGAATAGCTTCAGACTGTGTGGTCCTTACCAGAATCAAATATGTATCAAATAAGTTGCTCTTAATCCCCCTCTTAAAGCTTCCATTTGAGCAGCTTCTGAACAGATTTATTTTTATTTGGGCTGATGCTGTGAAACAAGCTGCAGTAACTGGCACAGGAACTGAACCAGCATCTCTGCTTGTATCCAGCTCCAGCTGAAGTGGGTCAGGGCAGCCTCTTGTGCTTGCAGGAGCGGGCACTCAAACCCCTCCCCTTGGATTCTGCTGGGAAAGATGTTCTGTTGCAGCCTGTGGAGCACCCTGAGGGGCTGCTGTTGCTGCCTGTGTGCTCCCTGAAGGTAACAGCACAGGAGTGTGGGTGCAGGGAAGGCACAGGCTTCTCAAGCCTCTGATTCTGCTTGGAACTGTTGGTGTGATGAAGAAAACACTCCAGCAGTGGCAGATCTGCTCCCTTCATAGACATGCAAGTGGTGCTCCACTGCCTGGTGGTGCTGCCATCTGCAAATACACTTGGGGCCCATAGAGCTGCCTGTGAGCTCTTGGCTCCAGCTGTGATCTGGAGCATGGCTGGATCCTGAGTGAGCTGGAACAAGCAACTCCCTTCCAGGAAGAGCATCAGAGCTGCTCTTGGGTGGCTCTAGCTTAGTCTTTCTTTCCCATTGTGATTGCTATTGGTGGCTTTGCTCTGTGCAAGCTCTGGCCTGGGGTAAGATTGATCCCCAGGATGGTGCCACTCAAATGGTGATGTTTTCTTCCAGCCGTTGCACCACTACCTGCCTAAGAGCAGATGGAGTGTCTGCTTGCTGCTTGTGTGGATGGAGAAGGTGCTGTCTGCTGCAGTAGTAATGTGGTAGCTCTCTAGAATTGGTCCTGAATGTGCTTTTTGGCTCAGTGCCTTCATGACCAGCCACACAGCGTGTGCAAGTCTGTGTGCTTCCACTGGGAGCTAGGGAGGGACCTGCCTGGACTTCACACAGCAGCTTCTGGAGCTGCTCTCCCAGTGTGTGGAGGCTGCCTGCAGCAGAAGGTAGGAGTGATGCTGCTCCTCCCCTTCCCCAGCTCTGGTGAGACAGACCCTGAGTGTCCAACATCCCTCTGTTCCTGTTGTAGACTTGACTTCGCTCCTGGTGTCACTGTGGCAACCAGGCTGTGCAGTTGGTGTTGTGGGATGACCTGTCATTGTGGTGACTGTTTGGCCTGTTTGTACAACTGAAATGCCTCTGGCTGACTTCTGTGGGGACTGCTGTAAGAGGATGTCTTGGGCCCTTGGCAATGTTCTTGACAGGCTGTCTTTAGGGTGATAGAGGAATTCAAGTTGGAAAGGGCCTCATGAAGTTCAACCTCCTACTCAGAGTGGAGTGATCTGCTGCCAAAGGGTGTTGTGGTCCTCCCCTCAGCTAAGAGCCTTCCTGGGAGCATGGGCTGAGGGCAGGGGTGGCACTTCCAGCAGCACCACATCTTCTCTCCGAGAAGACACATCCTGTGTGTCCCTTCAGTGCTGGCAAAAGAGCTGAATCACAGGTGATGTCTGTGCTGCTGCTGCCAGCCTCAAGTCTGCTCTGACACAGCAGCAGCCACCATCTGTGTGACATGGCCCTGGAGAAGGGCCCCACTCCCCTCCTTGCCCCTCTGGCTTGGGCTTTTCCTCTCCAAGAGTGCAGAGGGAAGGTGAAGCAAACCCCTAAAGCTGTCATGCTGTCCCTGAGGCATGCAGGTGTGGGAACTGGGAATCTGCTAGCATCACTGGTGGTGCTGGGTGTGCTGCTCTAGCAACAGTGAGTGGCCTCTTGCCAGCTGAAGGCCTCAGAGAGGCTTTTATGCCGTTTTTCAAAGAAGGTTGCATGCATTTGGGTCTGAAGCCTGTCTTTAGCTGTCCTGCATTGCCCAGAGGGGTATGGCCAACAGCCTGCTCACTATGATCCCCCAAAGAGCATCCTTTTCCTCTAAGGGTGGTGCCCTGGTGGAGTGGCACCCACAAATGTGGATGCAGCCGAATGGTGTGCATGAGTCACCCTTGTTAGCATGTACAGTCACACTTGTTGTGGAGCTGCCACCTTGGGCTTGCAGCAGGAAATGGAGAGGAGTTTAGTGCTTAAATATAGAGGTGTTTGTTCCTGAGGCTCACAAAGCTGAATGTTGTGCAGGATTCGACCGGGATATGTTGGGGTTTAAATATTCCTGGGACTGATGCAGTTAAAACCTGCTATATTTCAATGTGCTGAGCTCTGCTGTGGCAGTCTGCTTAGTGAATGTAATCACCTGCACACTTCCAATCCTGCCTCATGTTTTAGCTGTCTTGACTGTTGTTATATTTACCTTGGGCTTCTGTTTTCCCTTCCCAGAACACAGTAGTAAATGCCTGCCTCAGGAAGCTGTGAGGTTTGTTGCCATCCATGCCCTGCTCGGCACAAGACTTGTGCTCTCAATGTTAGTGCAAGAAGCTGCTCAGTGTTCCTAGTTCTGGTTCCATTTTTCAGGGCATACTGGGGAAGTGACTTACCATTGTGGTGCCAGAGCCAAGAATAGCCCTCAGGTGTCCTGACTCCAATTCTGTGGTTGAGCTGTGGGATCATGCTGCCTTTTTCTATTCCCCTGCCCCCTTCTTAACAAACCAGAAATAGCTGCCTGAATATCCTCAGCTCTTCTCTGCCCCAGATGAAGGATCTGGCAGGACAGAGGTTCCTCTTGGGTAGTTCAGAAACAGAAAGGGCTGTGCTGGAGTTGCTATTTAGATGGTGGCTGCTGCTGGTTTGAGCACATCTGCAGCTCTGGGAGCTGCTGGTCTTCAAAGTTGGCAGTTGGTTCAAGACGACTGGGACTTGTGATGTGCAGCTCTGGAGAGGATGTGTGCCTGGGACTTCAGGTGTCTTTACACCAGCAGTGACTTGTTTTTTCACTGGAGTAATGAGTAATAATCAAATGGGGAGGATTGGAGCTGGGCAGGACCTCTGGAGGTGTCTGTGCTGCCCAGGTAGCTCTGAGGGACCAAGGACAGGGTCACCTCCACCTCTGGACCCTGTCCTGTGGCTGCTCCACTTGAGAGGAAGAAATATTTGTGCCACTTGCCTTGCTGCAGCTTTTCCCTGATTCTTTGTGCACCTCTAAGAGGCTGCAGCTCCCTTTGAGGAGCAAATCGAGTGGGAAATGGTGTGCTGAGCAAAGCCCGTTCCTCTCCTGTGTGCTGCAGCCCTGTGTCTGTGGTGGCAGCTTCTGCTGGGCTTGGTTCCATTGGTGCTCCCAGGGCTTGCTGGCTCCTCCTGGCAGTGAGAGGGCCCATGAAGTGCTGAAACTTCACTTAGGATTAAGCTGGAGCATCACTTGCCCCTTCCGCTGCAGCGAGCGGGAGCTTGGTGCTGCTGTGTGATGGGTGGAAGCTCACTCTGGCAGCTTGTTTGTGTCCCTGCTGGAACTACAGGGATGTAAATTGAAGCTGGAGGAGGTGGTTAAGGTGCCCATGTGCCTTTCAGAGATGCAAATGCTTCTTTTACCATCAAGTTGCTTAGTGTTTGGAGGAGGTGCTGCTTTTTGGCTGACTGAAGCCATTCAGCCTGCTCCCACCCCACCACAGCGAGGCCTGGCTGGTGGCAGAAACTGCAGACAAGCTGTTTCTCTGGAGCTGCAGCAGGCCATTGTTCAGGGCACAGCCTTTGCTCTTTGTGGGCTATTTGGCAAATGACAAAAGAAACTGCCCTGTGTTTGGTCTCCAGGGCCTTGGTCACTCTGCTGCCCTGGCCTGAATGTGCCTCTGGCTCCACAGCCTCTGGGCACAGCACGTGTCATGAGTGGAGGCAGAAGCATGTGGCACTGAAACCCATCTCTTCTGCCCTGTTTCTCTTGCTAAGAGCTTTCCTGTTGATCTGTCCTTGCTTCTACTAGGAGATCAAGGCAGAAGGGTGGGCTTTCAGTGTAAGCAGTAGCTGGTGGATGAAGGGGGGTGTCCTGACAGTCTGCCATCCATCCTACACTGAGTCATCTCTCTGGAGATGGAACTGTTTCTGTCAAACCTTGCTGGTGGTACCAGCCAGCAAAAGTGACCCTCTGAAGCCCTTGGCATTGTAGGCCTGCTGGTCACTTCTCCATAGGCTTTTTTTTCTCCAGTCCTGCAGCTTTTAAAGGCTGGAACACCTCTTCAGAGGATGACTTCAGGAAATGTGTGCATGTGCTCATCCAGCACTCAGTGCCACTGCTGGATGCAGTGAGGAACTGCCTGCATGTTTAGCAGGCAGGGGCCAGACATGCCACACGTTGTGGCAGTGTAGGAACCTGGGGCCTGGTGTGCTGTCCTGTGTCTTATGCATAGTTACATGCACCTTCAAGCTTGTGAGGTGTTTGTAATGGATGTCTGCTGGTGTTCTTTGTGTGGGGGAAGAACACTTGTCCATGTCAAGTAAGGTGAGAGGTTTTCTTGCTCTGGGCAAGACTCTCTTTCCAGGTAACTTGGCTAAAACTGTCACGCTAAGGAGGGAAGAGCATCAGTGCTGCTCTGCTGATGTGCTGCTGGCTTGTTCTGTTCGGTGGTGCCTTGCAGGCCCAAGCTAAAGCACAAGTACTTGTTCAGAGGACAGCTGAATGGTTGCAGAGCAATTTCTGTTAACTACAGCTGTCAGGAGTAAATGCAGTGGATGCTCCATGTGGTGTTTTTCTTAAGGTCTTATTAAAGGCATTAAAGCATCATTTGTCATCAGCAGAATGGGAAGATTGTTCATTTACCCAGAGCCCTTCCTTGAGCTGTCAGCATCTGTAAGACCAGCTCCTTAGGGCTCATCTTTACATCCATCTCTTCTAAAATGGGCTTGGTCAATGCTACCAGGAAGGTCCAGTTCTGAAACGGTTGTGAATGACAGCACAGGCCAGGAAGCTGCAAGGTCTTGAGCAGGTGCTAGAAGTCTGAAATTGCAAATCTAACCAGCACATGGAAGAATAAAGGTGTTCTGGGGCTGGTTGGACATCTTTCTGTTGGAGTGCCTTTCCCAAGATGTGTGCTATGAAATCCATGTGGAGCTGATAGAGTGTGGCTAAATTTGTGGTGAACAGGGATGTGGAGCTGTTGGAGTGAGTCCCGAGGAGGCCATGGAGATGCTGCGAGGGCTGGAGCAGCTCTGCTCTGGAGCCAGGCTGAGAGAGCTGGGCTGGGGCAGCCTGGAGAAGAGAAGGCTCCTGAAGGGGAGACCTCAGAGCAGCTCCAGTGCCTAAAGGGGCTGCAGGAAACCTGGAGAGGGGCTTTGGACAAGGGCCTGGAGGGACAGGACAGGGGAATGGCTTTAACTTGCCAGAGGGGAGACTGAGATGAGCTCTTAGGCAGAAGCTCTTCCCTGTGAGGGTGCTGAGGCACTGGCACAGGGTGCCCAGAGAAGCTGTGGCTGCCCCATCCCTGGCAGTGTTGAAGGCCAGGTTGGACACAGGGGCTTGGAGCAAGCTGCTCCAGTGGAAGGTGTCCCTGCCCATGGCAGGGGTTGGGACTGGATGAGCTTGAAGGTCCCTTCCAACCCGAACCAGTCTGGGGTTCTATGACAATAGCTCAGTGGATGGTAACTGGATTTAAAAGATAACCTGGAGTCTGCGGGACAGAGTTGGCCTCAAGAGTAGGAACAAGCCAGGCTGTGAAGCCCGTGCTGTGGGCTCAGTGTAGCTGTGTACTGCAATGTGAAGCGCCTGGCTTTGGTGCGAGGGGTCCAAGGTGCTCCCATGTGCTCACCCTGGTATGTTTCGGTGCCCTGGGGTAATGCAGGAATGAAGAGCACACATTGCAGCAGCACTGTGCTGATAGTTGAGCTTTTCCTAGTAAATGCTAAGGAGGAGGAGTGGTTTGTGGAGCTCTGTGGAGTGACCCGAGTGCCTGCGAGCTGGACCAGCGCCACACTGGGATCAAGCCTGCTCCACAGAGCTCTTAAATCTGTCAGCATTTGGCTGACATGCTCCAAATCCAGGCATTAACGCTGCAGCAGTGAGGCAAAAGTCACAGCTGAGTTTCTATTAAAAGCTGCCTCTTCTGCTGTCCCCTGGAAAGGAGCGTTGGCATGTGCTGCCTCCCTTGCAGCTCCGGGTGGAGGCAGGGAAAGTTCCAGAAGCTCTCTGCAATCAGCCACACTCCCGCTGCTGTGGGAGTGCCTGAACGGGAACAGCGGTGACCCTTCACTTAAAACTTCCCCCTGAGATGTGGAAGGTACTTTGCACTGAGGGGGTTGGGTTTAGTCTGATGTTTGCTGCTTCCTCTGGGATCTTCAGGGATGCTCTTGATACCAGAAATTGCTGATGCATCTTGTGTGCACACTGGGAACGGTTTTTCCCTTGGAGCTCTCTGCTTGGGAGGGGAGACAAGGCCAACTTCACTGCAAGAGCTGTGGTTTTACTAAGCAGCCCTGATGGCTTGAGGGCTTGTTTTAGGTGGGCAGCTTTGAGAGGCTCTTGCACCCCAACCCATGGGGATTCCATGGGTTAAAGCTGGATGCCTTTGGGCTGGGGAGTGAGAACTAAGACCTGGCTTCTGCAGGTGTTTTTGAGGCTGCCTACAAAGCTGGGCTTCAGGGGCCTTGTTGAGCAAGTGGAGGGGAGGAAACAGTGTGGCTCATGGCTTTTCCTCCCAGTGTCACTGAGTGGCTGTAGGTGCTGAGTGAAGCAGGGTCAGACCCACTGGGGTGATGTGGGGTCTCCACGAGCTCTGTGACTGCCTGTGCAGCATCCTTCTGGGGTAGATGAGGTCCACCTGCATGAACAGCAGGATGTGAGGTTAGGAGTGGGTCAGTTGTAGCTGGCAGGTTTTTGCTTGGTGCTGAAACTCGGATGCCCAGACAGATCCCTTCAAAGGCCAGTAATCCTGCTGCTTGAGTGCACTCATACTGGCCTTACTGGTTTTCTAGGCGCAGTGAGAGCTGTGCAATACTGGGAGCAAATGCGTAATTGGTGACTGTAGCAAGCTAGAGTGGTGGCAGAGATGAGGGTGGAATCAATGGTGCAAAGCAGATGGACCCTGTAATGCCTTTGGGAGCTCCTGATGAGCCCGAGTCCTTCCTGATGCCTCCCCACAACCCAAATGGAGTTCTGGTCCTGCATCTCTGATAACCGGGAGGTGAGGTGCGGGGCAGCATTGCCTGGTAGCAATCTGCATGGCATTCCCTGCTCCGGGTCTGGCAATGCTGCGTGCACAGGGCATTACAAACCCGCTGTGCTCAGTGGCTGAGGAGGGTGTCAGTGCTGGAGTGTGTTGGCAGCAAGGTTTGGGCTGTGGGATCAGCTGCTTTGCTTTGACTCTTGTGCTGTTTAGTGACTAATCAGATTTTTGAGCCTGTTTCACACATTCATCTGTCTCCCTGAACAATGCACTGGCTGTATTTTTAAACAAATCACGTGGCTTCAGGGAAGTGGCCAAACCAGCGGAGAGCAGCTTGCCTGGGCTGGGAGATGCTCTGCCCTGGGCCGGGACTGGGAGGGGAGGGAAGGAGCAGCCTCCTCCCCAGCTCCAGCCGCTGCTGCAGCCGTTCCCTCTGCTGCCCACCACTGCTGGTGGGGCTGCTGCTGCCCCACCTCTGCCCAGGGTAAGTACCACTGCCCAGCAAGTGCTTATGGCCCCGGCCTGGTTGTGAGCAGAGAGGCTGCTGCTGGGAGAGCCAAGCAGATGCTCAGAGGGCAGGAGGTCCCTTCGCGGTGCGGTCAGAGGTGAGTTCAGAGACCTGTGCAGTAGCCAGAATGTATCTGCATCTCTGCTGGGAGAACTCGCAGGGATACAGCTCTGTGTAAGTGGGGAGATGCTGTGACTGTTGCTGATGCTCAGATTGAGGTAGATGCTTCAAGTAAAGGATCCACCTCCAAGTCTGGGGGGTTTCTTGTGAGGCTGCAGATGCTGACTCCCCAGCAGGTGTGCCACTGGATAATGTGGCTTGGGACAGGTCTGTCCCAGCACCTGGCTTTGGGTGTGTGTGACTGCTTTCTCTGGTGCTGGCACTGAGGTGGTGCTGGTGTCTGGCAGAGCAATTGACTATGGTGGCATTTTTACTCAGCTGGTTTGGGCAGTGTCTTGGATTATCTTCTGCATAAGAGCTACTGAAAACCTTGGTTGTAAACCTTGTGGTCCTAGCTGGATGAGCTCAGATGGGGCTGGAGGATATCAAGTGGATCCCGAACTTGCTTTGCTGAAAACTGAAAGCTACAGGGTGAGCTGCCTTGTTTTGCAGCCTCTGAATAATTAAAACCATTTCTGAATGCTTTGCTCTTCCCATTTGGTCTGGGGACGCATTCAGCTTGCTGAGACTTGCTGCTTTTGAATAGAGCTGGCTGGTGTCATGCCCCTGTGGGATGCAGTGTGGCTGAGTCTGCCGTGTGTCCCCTCCCCTTCTGGGTGGCACCTGGTCCCACACTACCACCCCATGGAGCAGGGTGGGACTTTGACCCCTCGGTGGTCCGGTGCTCCGTGCACAGGGGCAGCTCTGTTTTGTAGGAAGGAATTTGCTTGCTTTGGTTCCTCAGTGGGAGGAGAAGCTGCTGCATGAGGGAAGCAGCCTGGTGTGCGCCCGCCTGTCTGCTCTGGGGCAGGAGCCTGACCAGACAGGCTTGTTGTGAGCGTGGCCTGGGGACGGTGCTGCTGCTGACTGGGAAGAGTGTCCTTTGTCAGCAGGCTCAGCTGGCACGCTGCTGTCTGCCTGAAGCAGCTCCTGTTGGGGTTGGTGTGTGGTGGCCCGCTGTGGAGGCTCACATGCCTGCTCATGGGCCAGGCCTTGCTCCTCTCAGCCTGCCCAGCAGTGTGTGCAGCAGAGACTGGGCATGGGCCTGCTCTGTGCCCCCCTTGCCACAGCTGCATGGGCATCTACACTGCTGGGGCCCAGCCTGCTCCTATAACAACACAGGCTTGGTGGAGTGGCCTGTGTGGAGCACCTGCACGAGGTCCATAACCAGGACATGAGGGCTACCATTCTCTTCCCAGATCAGTGGGATCTTCTGGCTGATCTCAGCCTTGGGAGAGTAACCAACCCCTATGTCTGTCACCACACTGGACTGCTGCTGCTGGCTGCAGCTGTGTAGCACTGCGCTGCAGCTGATGGCAAAGAGTGCAGCCTGGCTGGAGCTGTGTGGAGAGCTGGTGCCTGCCACATGTGCTGCTGGCTATGGGCTGAGAGGAGCCCAGTGCCCTCCTGGGCTGCTGCCAGGGCATCTGGGAGGGAAGGAAGGAGGTGTGTCATGCTGCAGTGCTGATAGGCTGTGTCTGTGTTGCAGTTCTCAGCATGCTGAGTAACCCTCTGGGGAATGTCCTGGGGAAGCCCCCGCTGGGTTTCCTGCCTCTGGACCCCATTGGCTCTGACCTGTCAGAGAAGTTTTCCACACCAACGCTGAGGAATTCCCGCCTGGACTCCCGCTCCCTCCTGGACTCCCGCTCCAGCAGCCCCTCGGACTCGGACACCAGTGGCTTCAGCTCTGGCTCTGACCACCTCTCAGACTTAATTGTAAGTTTGGGTCTTGCACGCACTGTCTGATTCCTGGTGTCTTGTCATGTTTCTGGGGAGCATGGGAGAGCTGGAGGGGCTGCAAGGCACAGCCCTGCCTACTCGGGAGGGGAAAAGAATACTGCAAAGAGCTGTCATGCCCACACAGACACAGCGAGCTTCTGCAGCCCAGGGTTTGGAAGAAGGGCTGCTCATGCAGCCCTCCTGCAGCATAAACTAGCAATATCCTTGTATAATTCTGTTCTGAATAATGTTTTGGCCTCTTAGCTTTCTGCTTGCAGCCCCAAGGGGTTCAGGTAGCTCCCAGGTGGGTCTGAGTGCTTGAGCCTGTGTGTGGCAATGGGGTGTCTGTGCCCTGCTCCCAGTGGGGAGGTGGTTGATCAGCACAGATGCCTCCAGGCTTTAGCCTGGGCTTCTCAGGAGCTCATGTCCCTGCCTTTCGTTGCCCTTCCCATTTGCTGACTGCATGTCATCTCAGGGCAGCTGCTTCCAGAGCAAACTGGGTCTAGCCTGCTCCCATTCCTTACAGCACAGCTAAATTTGGAAGCTGGCGAGTGTCTGTGTTGCTGCCCCAGTCTGTGCTGCTGGGTCTGTGTCACAGTGGCTCAAGCCAGCTCTGGCTGCTGCTGCAGGGCTCGTCCTGAGGTTCTGAGGCCACAGCCAGGGACGAGCTGCTCCTGGCTCTGCCATGGTGTAGCTGTGGCCTTGACCCCCACACTGGGGTGGGCAGGAAGGACATGGTTGTCTTGATGTGGAGTGGATTCTCCTAGAGGGTTGGAGTCTGGAGCGGGGACTCTGCTGATGGCAGGCAGTGTGGGGCAGCAGGGCTTTGTGCTGGCCTTGTTCATAAGGTCAGGTCTCCCTTGGCATGGAGTGGCACTCTGAGCTGCACTGCATCTCCCATCCCTGCTGGCTCATTAATTCTTGCTTCTACTCCATCCACCCAGGGAGGCACTTTCAGCCTGAAACAGTTGGCTCTGCAGGCAGCTGAGCCCTGGGCTGGGAGGTGCTCTGCAGAGGGTGAGTGCCTGCTGGCTGCCTGCAGAACTGGTGGGTGCTGCCAGCATGTCCTGCAGGCAGGGCCTTCAGTGGTGCACAAGGCTGCTCCTGGGGTGCCTCAGTGCTCCCTGGGGCTGGCAGCTGTCCTAGAGGCTGTACAGGCAGGGAGTCTCTGGTGGATTGGTGGGCTGCAAGGTGCCTCCTGCTCCAGGTCCCTGCTGCTGCTCATGGGTTGGGTGGGGAATGGCTTCAGAGTTAGGCCCTTCCCAGGGACACCATGGTCCCATCAGGTTTCTGGGACAGTGAGAGGGCTGCTTTCCTGTTGCTGCCACATCTCAGAGGGTCTTGGGTGAGCAGGAATTGCCAAGAGCCCATGCTCCTGCAGGTGAGGGCAGGGCCCAGTGTGGCACATGTCCTCCAGTGTTATGTGATGTTACTCAAAGCTGGGTCTTAATGTGCATTTTTCTCTTGCAGTCAAGCCTTCGGATCTCCCCCCCTCTGCCTTTCCTGCCCCTCAGTGGGGTGTCAAGAGACCCCCTGAAGATGGGAGTAGGGTCCCAGCTGGATCAAGATCAAGCGGCTCTGGCTGCAGTAACTTCCTCCCCAGCCAGTGCATCAAAACGATGGCCTGGAGCTTCAGCGTGGCCTTCTTGGGATCTTCTGGACTCTCCAGAAGACCCCTTCAGTATTGAAAGAGAAGCTAGGCTTCACAGGCAAGCAGCAGGTAAGTTTGGTCGTGGGTCTCAGTGGGCTTTGGTGGGCAGCTGCCTCCTGCTGCTGCAGCTCTGCCAAACCTATGGCTGTGGAATATGGGGATTTGCTTGGAGACCTGTGGGAGAGCGAAGTAAATGGTCCTGTACTGAGTGTTGTTGATGCTTGTCCAAGCTGTGAATGAAGCAACCTGTACCTGGAGTGGGCAGCTGCCTCCCCGAAACTACAAGAACCCCGTTTACTCCTGCAAAGTGTTCCTGGGAGGAGTCCCGTGGGACATTACGGAAGGTGAGCAGCCCCTGGCCCCGTGCTATGGGTTTTGCCATCAGGAGGGTGTGGGGTGGAGCCTTTTCTGGAACACTGACTCCTCTCCTTCTGTCTGTAGCTGGACTGATCAACACCTTCCGTGTGTTTGGCTCTCTGAGTGTGGAGTGGCCTGGTAAGGATGGCAAACACCCACGCTGCCCTCCCAAAGGTAATATGCCTAAAGGTAATAGCGACACGGTAGGGTTACTTTTTTCCCATGCTATGTTACAGCACGGATCTGGGCTGGTACGGCTGCATGCTGGTGACTGGATGGTACAGAGCACCCTAGGGTAAATGTCCCACACTCACCTGGGTGAGCACCAGAGCACTGTCACCTTGAACCTGGTGTGTCCCCCCCTTCCCTAGCAGGGCTGAGCAGAGTGTAGGGTGGGGGGAGCCCTCTCTGGTGCTTCCGGAGCCCCACGAGGGTCTGGCTCACCCTGGGCGCTTGCTGCCAGCACATGCATCCTTGAATCCAGTCGTGTGTCTGCAGTGAGCTGGCAGCTCAGGGACTGGCAAGCTGAGCAGTGCCTGGCGTGTCCTCGTGCCTCAGGTAGCTGGGCTGATGTGTTGTGTAAGCAGTGATGAGTTACTCAGTGAGGAGTAACTAGTCTGTAGGCTCGGTGGTGCCCAGTGGCCTCATTCGGTTACTAGCACAGTGTGAGGTGCAGAGTGCTGGTGCTGAGGGAAGTGCTTTTGAAAGCCCTGAACTTGTATTTCTGGGCCAAGACATCTTAAATATGAAGCAAAGTCTGTTTTCCTGTAGACCATGCTGTGGCCAGGCTGGTGGTGCCCACTTGTCACATCTAGATGTGGCAGGGGGGATGGACAGTGGTCCACATGGCACTGGATGTGGACAAGCTGCCCCCTTGTGCTGGGTTTGGGCTCTTTCGGAGCTTGGCTGAGCTCTGTGCATCTTGGGTGGGTCATGTGTGGAGGGACTGTAAAATACCCTCCCCTAGAAGGGCTTGTGAATAGCAAGGAACATACAGTACAGATCCTTTGGCATCTGAGAGTGGTTTTTGAGGGTGTCTGCAAACAGGGATGATCTTTCTCATCTGCTGCAGTTCTAACAAGTGCTTCTTTCCCTTCACATCTAAAAGGATATGTCTACCTGGTGTTTGAGTCGGAGAAATCTGTGCGTGCTCTGCTCCAGGCATGCTCCCAAGACTTGTTAAGCCCTGATGGGCTCTCTGAATACTACTTCAAGATGTCCAGCCGCAGGATGCGCTGCAAAGAGGTGAGCAGACCTGTGAGAGTTGCTCTGCAGATGGCAGCAGGAGATGCTGAGGAGATCCTTGGAGACAAGGGGGTGGGCAGTGTTGCTATGCTCTGGGAAAGCAGGGCTAAAAAGAACAGCAGAAGTCAATTTGCTCTTGGCTCTGTTTAACTGATGTGTTCCTGTAGAGGGGCTGGATGTGGGCAAGGAGGGAAGTGTCAGGTCAGTGTTTGTGTCTTCACAACAGCTTGTGTCCAGAACTGTGACATGGCTCTTCTGGATCTGTGGCAGACCCTGGCTTCATGAAGCCAAGTGGCTTCATGCAGCTGCAAAGGTGCACAGGAGCAGGAATTTTCCTGCTTCGTGCTGTGCTTTCATCACACCTTTGCTTGGAGGGACAAACTTTGATCCCCTTAGTGCTTTGTTAGACCTCCCATGCTTGCACAACAAATGGCTCTTGTGCTCACTGCAGAAAGGTATTTTGGATCCACAGCTGAAGCTGCAGCCTCTCCCCAGTGTGGCTGTGGCTGCCTGACCTGTGGAGGTGCTGGGGCTGAACTCAGCCTCCTGGTGAAGGGAGAATGTAGCTATAGATGGGGTACAGCTGCATAAACTTGTGGACTTAAGAGCTGAATTTCAATCCTTTTACCTAGGCAGGCACAGGCTCCTCATGCTTCAGAAGCTCTCCTGGTGTGTGGCTCTTGGCAGTGCTTTCATGCTTGGTGATGTAGTGCTCATGGAAGTTTATCCTCTCCAGAGCCCTGTATCATGTGCTTTGCATATGGAAACTCCTGTTGAAATTGGGCATGGATGGGTTGTTTCATTGGACTCCTGCACTGGGAGGCATCTGACTGGGCTGTAAAGAGTGGGTGCAGACAGCAGGAGGAACCCACTTGTACATGGATTGTATCCTGGCTGCCAGCCCTGAGGGACCAGTGCTTTGGATTCCCATCTGGCTGGAAGTGGAGCAGTGTGGCTGTTGGGTTTTGTGGGCTCTTGGAGGTGGCTGGAGCAAAACCGGAGCTCCAGAGCTCTGGACATAGACACTGAGCAGCAATAGTGACCCTTGCAGGTTGAGGTCAAGCCCAAGGGCCGGGGCTGGCTGCTCCCCTCAGCTAACACGCGGTGGGGTGGCACAGTGTGTGGTGTGCAGGCCCTTGGCTGACCCGAGCTCTGGTGTGCGGCTGCAGGTGCAGGTGATCCCATGGGTGCTGGCAGACAGCAACTTCGTGCGCAGCCCATCGCAGCGGCTTGACCCCAGCAAGACGGTGTTCGTCGGGGCTCTGCATGGAATGCTCAACGCAGAGGCGCTGGCGGCTGTCATGTACGACCTGTTCGGAGGGGTGGTCTACGCTGGCATCGACACGGACAAGCACAAGTACCCCATCGGTAAGTGGGGATCCCGCTGTCACCTGTGGTATGCTCTGAGGAGGCTGCAGCAAGGCTCTTGGTCCTTCAGTGGGGAAGACTGCCCGAGGTGCCAGGCTCTACCTGTGCTCACTCTAGGAGCAGGCATCCAGCCAGCCTCTTCCAGAGGCAATGCTCCTTGGCCATGGGGAGGTAAGATGAGGCTTGGGAGGGCCAGCAAAGCCAGCCCTCCTGGGAACTGGAAGCTCCTCGATCATTCCCTCACTGCCCCCAGTCAGTTCTCCAATAGAAATGAGAGTGGTGGGAGGAAAACAAACTCTTCTCACAAGTAATAAGTGATAAGAGGAAACTGCCTCAGTCTGCACCAGGGGAGATTTAGATGGAGCTGAGGAACAATTCCTTCCCCAGAGGGTGCTCAGGCATTGGAACTGCCCAGGGCAGTGCTGGAGTCACTGTCCCTGCAAGTGCTCACACACCGTATAGCCGAAGCCCTCGGTGACATGGTGAGTCTCCTGTGTGCTGCCAGGCAGGAGCAATGTTGGAGTTTGCAGAGCTGCCATCTGCTCATTGCTGTCCTTTCAGGCTTTTCAGGTCAAGGCTTGCGTTTAGGGTGTGCCGTGGTGCTGCAGTACATTGCCCCCAAAGTGGCTCTCAGGGGGGCAGTCCTGGGGGGTTGGATGCATGAGACTCAGTAGATCCTTGGGATGACCATGGATGAAGTCCTGCCCTGTGCCGGCACTGTGGGCTCCTAGAGCAGGACTTAACACAGAGCTTCATGCAGAGCTCAGGGTGCCCCTTCAAATGGGTGAGATCTGCTCCTGATGGCAGTTGCCCAGGCAGCTTCTGGAGGTCCTGCTAAGGAGGTGGACTTGATCCTATAGAAACAATGATTCCCTTGTACACAGCAGTGACGCTGAGCCGGCACTGGGCCCTCCAGCCTTGTGGTGCTACAGGAGAGGAGTAGATGGGTCCTGGGTAAGGCTTAGCTCTGGTTTTAGCTGCCTGCTGACAGGCTGGGCAGTGTTGTAACAGCCAGAGCTTCCCTTACACTAAAACACATAGGTAAGCATGGGTATGGTTTCCTGGAGCTTCACAAAACCTGGCTGGAAGCGAGTGGTGCGGGAATGCTGCTGACTGGCAGGGAGGGAAGCTGCGAAGCGCCAGGCTGGGGATGAGTGGGAGGCTTAAAAGCTGCTGAGCTGTCTGGGCCCTGGCTTCCTTCAGGTGCAGGTGTGGAGCCTCCTGCTGCTGCTGTGCTGCCCCCAAGCCTCCTGCTGCTGCCGCCCACAGGCTCAAGTCACAGCAGCCCAGAGGCATTCATGGAGAAGCTTTGCTCCTCTCAGCTCCCTGCTGTGCTGCTGTGGCTGCCTGGGGATGGAGACAGGCGCAGCCATGAGGCTTTGGATATGGTCTCCCTTGGAAGCTGCAGCTGACTGGGCACTGTAGAGCAGCAGCTCCCCCGTGGCCTCCACCAGCTCCTGCCACAAGTGCCAGGTCACTCTAACACTCATGGTCGGTCTTCTGGCAGGGTCTGGCCGTGTCACCTTCAACAACCAGCGCAGTTACCTGAAGGCCGTGACCGCTGCGTTTGTAGAGATCAAAACCACCAAGTTTACTAAGAAGGTGAGTGGTGCTGATGGAGCATCTGTGGAGCCGTGTCTGTGGGGTGGGTGCTGGGCCTGGGAGCACTGTGACCCAGAGTCTGCCCATGGTGGCAGCTGGGAAGGGTGCTGTGAGGATTTGGGGCTGCCTCCAGCACTGCTTCGTGCCCACTGCCTGGTTCTCCTGCTGCAGGTTCAGATTGACCCATACCTGGAGGACTCCATGTGCCAAGTCTGCAGTGCCCAGCCTGGCCCCTTCTTCTGCAGAGACCAGGTGAGGCTTTTCCTGCTCAGCTGCTGCACTCTTGGGGAAGTGGAGGGGCTCCTCTAGGAGGAGGAGGTCGCATGGGGAGGTGCTGCTACTGTGATGAGCTGGAAGTGCCATCACCCTGCATCTGGTCCCAGGGGACTCTGGCTGACCCCCTCTTGCTGTGGGCAAAGGAGCTTCACCAGGGTCTGGATGGGAGCTGGGTGGTGGAGCTGGCAGCGGGGGCGCCGTGAGCCAGGCAGCAGCTGCCTGCAAGTGCGCGGATCCCCATTTTCAAACCCAGTTAAAAAGGGCCACGCTGGAATCTCGGTGGAATTCCCTCCCCCTGCTTCAAAGACCCAGGGAGGCAGGAGGGTGATGCCGCTTCTCCAGCGGGACAGTGCCGTTTCCCAGCTTAAGGATGCTGCCCCTCTGCTCTACCCCCAGATCTGCTTCAAGTACTTCTGCCGCTCCTGCTGGCACTGGCAGCACTCCATGGAGGTCCTGCGTCACCACCGCCCGCTGATGCGCAACCAGAAGAACAGGGACTCCAGCTAAAGGGGCCACCGGGGCTCGGGGGCTGCCGAAAGTCCTTTGTTAACCCGCCGAGCGGAGAGCGCACGACGCTGGTGCCAGACCCAGGCTGGGAACGCGCTTCCTGAGGACTAACGGGGAGGGGGGGGGAGAAACCAATAATCTTACATTCATGTTTGCACTTGCTGGTCTTTTTGTTTCTGCACTAATGCACAGTGACTTTTGTTGGGGTTGGTTTGGGGGTGTTTTTGAGGGGGAGGAGCGCCCCTCAAGCGATTCTGCAGTTCCCAGACTTCGGTTCCTAGTTTGCTGACGAGAAGCAACAATAAAAGGCAACCTCATTCCAAGGGCCACGCGTTGCGAAGGTGTTGCCGCCTTCTCCGAGGATTTTTATTTATTAAAGGCGCTTTTTTACATTCCTTGCAATACCGGTGGCGATGGCGCAGGTCTCATTGGCTCCATTTCTTTGCAGTTGCCATACAGTGCCTTTCCATTCATTTAACCCCCACCTGAACGGCATAAACTTGGATGTTCAGCTGGCGTTTTTTACTGTAACAACAAGGAGACTTTGCTCTTCATTTAAAACCAAATCATATTTCATATTTTACGCTCGAGGGTTTTTACCAGTTCCTTTTTACACTCTTAAGAACCGTTTTTAAGTCGTTTGAAAACGAGAGATTTTTTTCTTTCCTGGCAGCTTTTAACATTACCGCAATTTGTGTCTGGGGGCTGCTGGCGGACGGTTGTGAATGGAGGGGTTTGCAACAGGCCGGGCTTGGTTTTTGCGTTCCTTTCTTTCCGGGCTTGGAAACTGGACTGGCTAACGGATCTCTGAGCTGCTGTATATAGTTTTAAAGAGTTGGTTGCACTCTTTTTAAGTTGCACTTCCGGGGGTTGAGAGAGGTTTTTAATCGCACCGAGTCACAGGACTTCGACCTTTTTCTTTTTGTACCGAGCTACTCAAGGGCTGCGCGTCGGAGCGCGGATGGAGGTTCGCAGGAGCCCTTTCTCTTAGAGGGGACGAGTTCTTTTTTTCCCCTTCCTTGACGAAGTGTACGGAGTTACGGTGCAGTCGACTGAAATGCTGCTGCTGGGATTTGACCCTTCCATTAGGATTTGATTTGTTCTCTTTTTTTTTACTTTCCCCTCTATTGGAAGCTGTGTGCCAAAGAACCAGTGTCATAATTTCTCCCTCTTCCGTTGTGTTTTTGGTTTCGTTTTCTCTTTTCCTGCTGAGCTGATGTTGCATTGTTGCATATCCCAGCTGCTCTTTGTGGGGTTTTGTGAAGCTGTGTGTGAAGTCTCTACCTCATTGTAGTATACGCAGGCAAGACTGCACTCTCCTACAGACGCGTGGAGTAAGCTGTGGTGTAGTTTTTGGCACATAATAAACACGTTGCAGCAAAAACTCATCCACCTTTGTTGTCCTCCTTGGGTGCGCGAGGGGTGGGATCCCTGTGCGGTCCTGCCCTTGCTGTGGGGCACGTATGGATGCTGTAGGTGACTTGGGAAGGCCTGGATCAGGGCAGGCAGGGGGTTGGCCGGGGCACCCCATTTTCCCAGGGGCTACTGTCCTGTGCTGCCCGCGGCTGCCTCCTGGGAGCTTTCCTTCTCCTTCCTCTTCAGCCTCTTCTCTTCCTCCTCCTCAGACTGCTCCCTGCTGCCTTCCTCCTCCTCTTCCTCCTCACTGTGGGAGTTGGAGAGCTGGAGCTGCTGAGGCTGCTGCTCCTCACGGAGACTCAGGCTCTGAAGAGGCCATGGCTCAGCCATGCTGCTGCATCCCCCATGGCCCCACAGCTCCCTGCTGTGTCCCGCTGCATCCCCACACCCGCTGCTGCCTCCTCCCTGCAGCTTGCTGCATCCCTGAGCCATCCCTCCATGGCACCTGCATGTCCCCACCATGATGGAGTGTCCCCTGCCCCCTGCCCTGCCAGTTACCAAAGGTCTTCAGATCTACTTTGCAGGAGAAGCTGGAGCTCTCCTGAAGTTGCTGAGGTTAATGAGGCTGTCCTGTGCCACACTGTGTGGCAGCTTGATGGAGCAGGGGCAGTGGGGGCCTTAAGTGCAGGGTTTGGGGGGGTGAGTGAGAGCTGGGGGGCAGGGGCACCGTGGGGGTCCTGTGCCCCTGTGAGGGGCAGGCCTTGGGGCACTTTCCTCCTGCTCCCCCCCTTCCACCACCAGCTGCCCCAGGGCGCTGTCCCCTCATGTTCTGTGCGTGGGTGATGCTCCAGGGCACTGCCCCTCACGTTCTGTGCGTGGGTGATGCTCCAGGGCGCTGCCCCTCATGTTCTGAGGTTGAATGATGCTCCAGGGCGCTGTCCCCTCATGTTCCGAGGGTGGGTGATGCTCCAGGGCTGCCCCTCATGTTCCGAGGGTGGGTGATGCCCCAGGGCTCTGCCCCTCATGTTCTGTGGGTGGGTGATGCTCCAGGGCTGCCCCTCATGTTCTGTGGGTGGGTGATGCTCCAGGGCTGCCCCTCATGTTCTGTGGGTGGGTGATGCTCCAGGGCTGCCCCTCATGTTCTGTGGGTGGGTGATGCTCCAGGGCTGCCCCTCATGTTCAGTGGGTGATGCTCCCGGGCTCTGTCCCAGGGCTCTGTCCCCTCATCCTCCCAGGGTGGGTGATGCCGCAGGGCCCAGCGCCGCTCCCGGGTGCTGTGTGTGCGCTCCGTGTCCCGCAGCGCAGCCCCTGCGCCCTCAGCCGCTCCCCGGAGCCCCTTCCCCCCCTTCCCCCGGGGCTCCGCAGCCCCGGACCGCGCCGGGACCCGGGGGGGAGCGCGGAGCCCCGAGCCCCGCCCCGCCCCGGCCGAGCCCCCCGGAGCCCCGCCCCTCGCAGGGGGCCTCCGAGCCGCAGGGGGGCGCTGTGAGCTCCCGGCGGCTCCGCAGCCTCCCGTCACCCTCTGCTCTCTTTCCGCCGCCGCCGCCGACATGGTGAGTGCGGGCCGGGGCCGCCGCCATCCGCCGCCATCCGCCGCCATCCGCGGCACGGAGCGGCTGCGGGGATCGGGCCGAGGGGATGCGGGGGGCGCGGAGCGGGGATGGGCCCCGGGAGGGAGCGCGGGGCCGGGGCGCTGCTGAGGGGCCGCGGGCCGGGGGCAGCCGCGGGGCCCGGCGGCGCCTGAGCGGTGTTTCGTTGCCTCCCGCCCCGCCCAGGGCCGCGTCCGGACGAAGACGGTGAAGAAGGCGGCGCGGGTGATCATCGAGAAGTACTACACGCGGCTGGGGAACGACTTCCACACCAACAAGCGCGTGTGCGAGGAGATCGCCATCATCCCCAGCAAGAAGCTGCGCAACAAGATCGCGGGGTGAGGCGGGCGGCGCGGCCCCGGCACCTGCATCGAAAGTGGCCGCGGCCTCCCCGTGGCCCGGGCATCGATAGTGCAGGGAGAGCAACGCGGCGGCTCCCCCGTGTCTGCGGGGCCGCGTCCCCGCGGGCCCTGTTGCTGCCGGACACTGCCCTCCCCGGGGGGGGACGCGCGTCGGGGGCGGGCAGCGCTCAGCGCTGTGGGGGCTGAGCGCGGGCAGCGCTGCATGGCCCGTGCGTGTCCCGCAGGTATGTCACCCACCTGATGAAGCGCATCCAGAGGGGGCCCGTCCGGGGCATCTCCATCAAACTGCAGGAGGAGGAGAGGGAGAGGAGGGACAACTACGTCCCCGAGGTGAGGCTGCGGCGGCGGTGTCTCCTCACCCCCCCCCCCGAGGGGTCCCCAACAGCAGCCCCGGGTTGGGATGGGCTGAGGAGGGTTGGGATCAGGAAGAGCTGAGGCCTCGTATCGGGTGCTCCCTCCAGAGCTGGCTGGGGAGGGCAGTGGCGTTCCTGCGTTGTGACTCTGCCGCCGGTCAGGGAGTGATGTCAGTGCTCAGCTTTGCTAACATAATGTGGGGAAAAAATCACTTGTGGGATGGGGGAGGATGTTTCAGAGCGCCTTAAACCTGCTACAGCAGATGTGCTTGCAGAGAGATTGGTGAAACACCTCCTCTCTGAAGCCTGCACTCACGAGGGGTCGCGGTCTGCCCATGAGCCCATCACTGATGGTGCTGGGAGAGGAGCTCCAAAAGTGTTCCCCTATTCAATGGGTTCAGTCCCATTGCACCCAAACCCTTCAGCCGTGGCACGGAGCCCCTCTTCCAGCTCTCCCTGATTGGCTTCCAGTGGAGCTGCTGGTTTCTGTGCTGCCCCAAATGCTCAGTCCTGTCACCTCGGCTCTCCCAGACGCCGGTGCTGGGGTCCGCTTGTGTGGAAGGTTGTTTCAGTGAGGGTCTGGGAGGATGAAGGCTGATGGTGGGATGTCACGGGGCTGTGGTGCTGCTTCCCCCTTGGAGATCTGCTCCAGGAGCACCCTCCCTGCTTCGCTGCCCAGGGGGAGGCAGCACCGCTCCACAAGAACCTGGTTGACTCCCAGTGGCTATAAGCAATGTATGAAATGCAGCATCCGCAGATCCTCTCCCAGCTGCTCCAGCACCCCGGGTTTCAGGTGTCAGTGCAGTGCTGAGCTGCCCGCCTGGGGCCTGGAGGACCAGCTCAGGGCAGTGTTGTATACAGAGACCTTCCAGCTAAGTTCGGGAGGCAGGACAGGGTGGTGCTGGTGGGAGAGGCCACCACTGGTGGGACCGCAGGCAGGGTCTGTGCTGTAGCTGGTGATGCAGTGGCAGCTGAACCTCTGTTATTTGTGGGTTCTTAGAAAAGCATTTGCGTGGTGCAGCCTTTTGGGGAAGGACGCACGTGGAGATCAAGGTTCTGGGTGTGAGAGGGTTGCAGGAGGTTGCTCTGGGATTAAAGAGCAGAAGACCTCAGGTCCTTGGGGTGGGATGGCAGCAGTGGTCACTCGCCATAGCTGTTTGGCACCACCGGGATCTGGCTCCAGCCAGACTTTGTGTCACAGAACAAGTGCAAGTGTCAGTAGTGACCACCGGGACCTGACCCTGGCTCTCAGCACTGTTGGTGTGCAGCCAGCTGGGCCTTGGCCTGCCAAAGAAGAGCTGTAAAAGAGGCTCTTCCCCCTGCGTTCGGCACTCTGCTGCTGGGTGCCCTCGGTGTTCTGGCAGGAGAGCTGCAGTACGTGGGGTCCTCCTGGCTCCTTCTGTTGCTGGAGCCCTTCTCCGTGACAGGCAGCAAGATCTTCGTTGTGGTGGGATAGGGATCAGGGTGGGCATGTGGGGACACCCTGGTGGCAACAGGGACGTGGCTGTGGGGCCTCTTCAAACTGCCTCTGTCTCTCCTCTGTCTCCAGGTCTCTGCCCTCGACCAGGAGATCATAGAAGTGGACCCAGACACCAAGGAAATGCTGAAGCTCCTGGTGAGTGGTTCCCCTGCCTTGGGACATGCAGGTGGACAGGGGGTGGGATGGTGGCTTTACCAGGCCCCCGCCAGCAAGGTGGGGGTGCTCCTTCCCTTCACTCCTCCCACAGCACCCGGGGGTGCTGACCCGATGGCCTCCTCCTCAGCTCTTGCTGGGTGAAGGTGAGCATGGGTGAAAAGACCAGCTTCCCCTCACCCATGAGCTGGTTTCCAGGGTGGTGGTGGTGGTCATCTCTCCTTCTTCTGGAGACAGGAATCCACCCTTCGTGCCACCACAGCACATTCACACTTTCTGCTCTTGCCGGTGGCATTGGACAGGGATGTTGACAGGGCCGTGTCACTGATCCCAATCCCTGTTTTCCAGGACTTTGGCAGCCTGTCCAACCTGCAGGTGACACAGCCCACAGTGGGGATGAACTTCAAAACGCCCCGAGGAGCGCTCTGAGTCGGTTGCTGTGTGTCTCTTTTCCAATAAACTTGGGAAAACCACCCTGCCCGGTCTCTGGAAGCCTGCATTCCCCGGGATGCAGAGGGAGGGCTGGTTCCTCAGGATGCCGTGTCTCAAATATGGGTGTCTGGATGAGGAGGACTCAACACCTTTGTGTTTGCCAGCATCTGTTTGGGTTCTTTCCTGGCTGTTCGTGGTGCAGAGTTGTTCTTTTACAGGCTCTTCTGCTCTTGGGAGAGGACAACCCTGGTGGCTCCTCAAGGGCTTCCCAGAGCTTCTCACCCTCAGTGCCCCAGGGTTTGTCTGTGCCTCCTTGGAGCGGACACTGTGTCGTGCTGTGCCACAATTGCTTTTCACAATTCACAAACCTTGCTGTTCACTTTTAAGTGCTTAAATGAAAGGAAAAAGTCTCGTTGGATCTTTGTGTGAGGGGAGTGAACTGGGCTGAGCAGAGCACTGTGGCCGGGGTGGCAGCTCCCCTGTGTGGGCCCTGCTGAGGCTTGTGCTAACGTTCCTTTGGCAAGATGCTCCATCCAGCAATTCCCCAGGGTACGAGAGGCATGGAAGAGTTTGGGGCTTCACCCCTTCCTCCCCCCCCTCAAAATTACCATTGTGGAGAGGCTCTGCTTGCGGAGACCTACAGGTCTCTAGCACCAGGGCTGTGGGCAGGGCAGGTGCAGCTGTGCCATGGGGCAACAAGGGAAGCTACTGTTGCAGTGAAGGTTTGTTTGCAGCCACATCTTAACCCCCAGCCCACCCCCCTGGTACGTATAAAAAGAGAAAGGGATTGTGTTTGGGAGAGAAATGTCTGTATTTAAGTTTGCTGTGAAATTTGTCTTAAACGGTTACTTAAAGAGAAGAACCTTGTGCCAGTAACACACCCTGAGCGTGCGGGGCTGCAGGCAGGATCAGCCAAGCAGGATAATTGATAAAACCCCCTGCATGACGTGGAGCTTTAACTCAGTATTTGCAGTTGGACAGTTCAGAACCACCAGTTTCTGCTACTGAACTGAAACGTGGAGAGAACAGACTGACAGGTGAAATAACCATTAATCCACAGGAGGGAGTGAGCATCCCTGCAGTTTAACTGTGGGAATGACATTCCAAACGCAACTGGTACCTCTGGCAGCTCTTACTGGAGTTCTTTACAGGAACAGCTGCCTGTGACTTACAATTTCCTCTTCATTCGGGTCTTCATGTCACCAAAAATGGTGATCTTTTGTTTAATCCAATATGCAGCATAGCCCGAGGTGCCGGGAATGAAATCGTGGAGCTCCCCGACGTACTTCCTCATGTTCCGAGCGGAGGTGTAGCCTGCAAAGGGAGCTCCTTGGAGGTACTGCTGGAGAGGAAGTATTGGGATAGCTGCCCCCTTCCCCAGGGAAACAAGGAAATGGGAAGGGAGTGGAGCTACCCACACCCTCAGCAGTTCTGCTGCTGTCAGTACTGGGCATACGGGGGGTCCCTGCTTCATCCACAACCATTTTCAGGGATATTTCTAGCGTGAGGCATCTCTGCCCATGGCAGGGAGTTGGAACTGGATGGTCTTAAGGTCCTTTCCAACCCGAACCAATCTGTGATTCTATGATACTTTCCCCACCAACATGGAACGTTACCTGTCACCATGTTATTCGTTGGGTACTCATGCAGGGCACGGTATGGACATTCCTCCTCAGGTGCTGTGGGGTCTGTTTCTTCTTCGCTGCTGTATCAAGGGAGGAAAAAAATCTGGTGTGTTCTTCGGGGTTCTCTTGAGATTTGGGGGCCCCAAATCCAACCACCAAGAGCAGGAAAATACCTTTGTGTCAGGTCTAGCACATGCTCATCCTCTTCCTCCTCCCTGCCTGTTCCCACCGCCTCGGGCCTGTCCATCAGATCCCTGTCGCGCTGAGAGCATCGACGCAGGATGGAGTTAAAGCTCTGCCGGGACTCGGGCAGAGCAGCAGCCCCACAGGCCCCGCACAGGGGTTTTAGGACTCATGATCTCATAATGTAGAATAGTTTTAAAGCTAAACATATTTTTGCTTCAGAAGGACTGAGGAGCTGCCTTGAGAGAGAGCGGCAGCACCGAGGAGCTGCACGGGGAAGGGAAATGCCACAGGAAGGGCTGAGCTCAGACCACTGCCATCAGCATTCCCAGAAGGATGTGTTGGGAGATGGGGCATCTCCGGATGAGGGAGAAAACCCTCCTGCACATCCCACACTTGATCTTGGTGCTGTCCCCCGGTATATCACCTTGGGACACGTGCTGCAGCAAGCACAGGATGTGATCCCGTGCTTGGGCTGAGGGGCTGGGGTGAAAACCAGGCTCCCTGAGGCTCAAACACCCACTGGGTTATTTAAGCTACACCTGCAGTAGCAATTCTCATCTTACCTGTTCTGCCAGTGAATCGTCCACCTGCTCCCAAATAAAACAACCGATCTGCCTCCTGATTTCTGCCGTGAACGAAAAGATAAACGACGATGAGAGCACCAGCGAGGCCGCGAGACGGCCGCTGCCGGCGCAAGCCCCGGCCCCTCGCAGGCACTGGCAAAGGCACTCGGGAGCCCGGGCAGGAGCTCACTGCACAGCGCCGCTCGCTGGTGAGACAGAACAGCTCCATGTCTGCGTGGAGACCAGTGCTGTCCCTCAGGGGGCTGTACTGGGACCAGTCGGAGACATGGACAGTAAGACTGAGCACCCCCAGCACGTTTGCTGAAGGCACCAAGATGTGCGATGCAGTCGACACGCTGGAGAAAAGGGATGGGACTTGGACTGACTGGAGAGGCGGGACCATGTGAACCTCATGGAGTTCTATCAGGCCAAGTGCAAGGTCCTGCCCCTGGGTTGGGGCAATCCCAAACAGAAGCACAGGCTGAGGGAGACCGGATGGAGCAGCCTGAGGATAAGGACTTGGGGTGTTGGGTGATGCGAAGCCCCCCATGGCCCGGCTTCAGCATGCGTTTGAGCCCAGAACCCCCCTGTGTGCTGGGCTGCACCCCAGAGCGGGAGCAGCAGCTCAGGGAGGGGATCCTGAACCTCTGCTGCGCCCTGGGGAGACCCCCCCTGCAGTCCTGATCCAGCTCTGGGGCAGCAGCACGAGAGGGACATGGAGCTGCTGGAGTGAGGCCAGAGGAGGCCATGGAGATGCTGCGAGGGCTGGAGCAGCTCTGCTCTGGAGCCAGGCTGAGAGAGCTGGGCTGGGGCAGCCTGGAGAAGAGAAGGCTCCTGAAGGGGAGACCTTAGAGCAGCTCCCGTGCCTAAAGGGGCTACAGGAAAGCTGGAGAGGGACTTTGGACAAGGGCCTGGAGGGACAGGACAGGGGAATGGCTTTAACCTGCCAGAGGGGAGGCTGAGATGAGCTCTTAGGCATAAGCTCTTCCCTGTGAGGGTGCTGAGGCGCTGGCACAGGGTGCCCAGAGAAGCTGTGTCTGCCCCATCCCTGGCAGTGGTTCAAGGCCAGGTTGGACACAGGGGCTTGGAACAACCTGCTCCAGTGGAAGATGTTCTTGCCTGTGGCAGGGGTTGGAACTGGATGAGCTTTAAGGTCCCTTCAACCCAAACCAGGCTGGGATTCTATGATTAATAGATGGAGTGTCCTCTGCTTCTGGGGAGGAAGAGTCACTCCCAGCAGAAGGAAATTCCCTCCATCTACAGCAGAAGTAACTGGAGTTTCTTACACCACCAAAAGGTTGCTCATAGGGGAACCCCAGGGGGAGCAAAACCCTGATGGTTCCCCCCAACCTTCGTGCAGGCAAGCGGGTGGCAGGACAAAGTGGCCCAGAGCCACCGACTTCTTCTTTCCCACACTGGTGTTGGCCCATGCAGAGAGGTAAGAGGAGTGGAAGACCGTGGCTCTGCCCTCCAAGTAATTGAGGCTCTCGTGTATTCTGGAAGAGAAAAAGACAGCTGGTTTCCAAAGAGAAACCTGGGACAAACCCCAAAACCACACATAAAACCCCCAAAAGTTTCAGGGAACCATTGTCATTACAACTGACAACAGCACCTAATGTTCCGCAAGTTTCTAACACGATCCTGGCTGCCGGCACCTCACGAGAGCAGCCTGGAGGAAGGGCACTGGGGAGCAGGTAAAACCATCTTCCATATGGAACTCACTGGCACCGCTCTGCGCTCAACATGAAGCGGGCTCTTTGGGGAGGGGGAAAACGTGGTTTTTCTTTATTCACTCTTGACCCTGCTGCGGTCCCCAAAGAGCAGCAGCGGGCAGCTGTGCGGAGAGGTGAGGGCAGAGGGTGCTCAAGAGCTCACTGTCCTCCTTAGAGCTGAATTAAATCCTGTTTGCTGGTTTGAAGAGTAGGGGTAACAATACATTTTGTCCAAGAAATAATCAGAATAAATACATTGAATATATATATTAAATAGCTATTATTATATGTAAATTCTCCTGGCTGAACAAACCAGTCCAGCAAGATGCTGTGCCAGAAGATAGGTCTTTGCTCAGGGTTTCTTGGGATTCCCCTTCTGCAGCTGGAATGGTTGGCCGAGGATTACAAAAATCTAAGAGAGGTTTAAGCAATTTAAAGCAGTTAAAGGAAGCTGCTTTGTCCAGCCCAGCAAAGTCTGCTGCACAGCACTGCAAGAAAACACTGCAGCTGCCTTCCATATAAACGTATTTACATGATATTGAACATATACAAAGATTCATCAGGGGTTGTTGCAATAGGACAAGGGGTGATGGGTTCAAACTGAAATGGGGAAAGTTCAGGTTAGAGATAAGGCAGAAGCTGTTCCCTGTGAGGGTGCTGAGGCGCTGGCACAGGGTGCCCAGAGAAGCTGTGGCTGCCCCATCCCTGGCAGTGTTCAAGGCCAGGCTGGACACAGGGGTTGGAGCAAGCTGCTCCAGTGGAAGGTGTCCCTGCCTGTGGCAGGGGTTGAGACTGGATGAGCTTTAAGGTCCCCTCCAATGCAAACCATCCTGGGATTCTATGATTCACCAGCTGGAGGAAGACCCTGAAAAGCCTTTCCTTGTATTTGTACAAATGTTCTTGAGCTCTCTCATTCTTGCATGTTAAGCAAGCAGAAGGAAGACAGCAGTTCATCCATTTTCTAGCCAGGTTTACCTCCACGCGTCGCTTTCAGAGTCAACTCTGAAGCTTTTCAGCTTCCTTCCTTGGGGATGGTGTCACCTCTATGTTAGACCCCGACTTTTCCAGTAGATCAACTCAAAGGTAGTGACAAAACCAGCATCATCAGTTTAATTCACTTGGCATCGTTAAGCCAGCCTGATGTGTGGATGGGTTTTGCTGTTGGGTTTGGGCTTCTGTAGCTCCAGTTTAGTGCGGGGGTGAGTTTTCAGACCCTGTTAAGCAGTAAAACCCCACTGATCCATACCAGGTGCTTTAAAAACACCACCCTGACTTTTAAAGGATCATAGAATGTACGTGACAGGATCACAGAATCATAGAATCAGTGAGGGTGGAAAGGGTCTTTAGGATCCTCAAGTCCAACCGTTCCCCAGCACTGCCCAGGCCACCACTAAACCATAGATGTCAACACCCACTAAATACATTGAAACCGGTGTATGGCCTCCATTGACCTGCTCTGCACAGACAGCACATGGAGAGGGTCAGTGCGTGAAACGGGGCCACAGGCATGGCCTGAGCAAGGCAGGTGCGGCTGGCACAGGGGGGACACGGGGGGACACAGGGGGGCATGGGAGGAGGACACAGGGGGGACACGGGGGAGGACATGGGGGGGACCTGGGGGTGGCATGGAGGGGGAAATAGGGGTGACACAGTGGGGAAACACAGGGGACACGGGGGGACATGGGAGGAGGACACAGGGAGGACACAGGGGGGACACAGGGGGGGACAGGGGAGACATGGGAGGACATGGGGGGGACCTGGGGGTGGCACGGGGGGGAAACAGGGGGGACACAGTGGGGAAACATGGGCGACATGGGGGGAAAGAGGGGTGACACGGGGGGACACAGGGGAGGACATGGGGGGGACCTGGGGGTGGCACGGGGGGGAAATAGGGGGGACACGGTGGGGAAACACAGGGGACAGGGGGGACACAGGGGTGACAAGGGGGGACACAGCTCACCTGCGGGTGTCCGGGTGCGCAGCGTCGCTGCTGAACAGGTACTCAGCATCCTGCCAGCGGGTGCACTCCCCGCCACCGGCCGCTGCAGAGAGGGGCACAGGGGCAGGGGGCTGAGCACCCAACAGGTCCCAGCTCAGGTGACACAGGATGGGGACCGCAGAGCTGGGCCCTGCGGCGGGAGTGTGATGTGTGCCCCCCCCACGGCTGTGGGTCTCCAACTGCCCCACTGAGGACTCTTCTGGGCTTTTCCTCAGTGTGGGTGCATCGTGGGCTGAGGGGTGATCCCTGAGGGGTGCAGGGGCTGCATCCCATTGCTTTGCCCCACTGAGGGGTGATGGGGCACTGAGGGGTGATGGGGCTGTGATGAGGGGTGCACGGGCTGTGCCCCATTGCTCTGCCCCACTGAGGGGTGCAGGGGCTGTGCCCCATTGCTCTGCCCTGCTGAGGGGTGCAGGGGCTGTGATGAGGGGTGCAGGGGCCATGCCCCATTGCTCTGCCCCAATGAGGGGTGCAGGGGCTGCATCCCATTGCTCTGCCCCACCGCGGCTGTGTCAGCTCCACCCCCGAGCCCTCACCCCACAGCTCCCGCGGGCCGGGGCTGACGCTCTGCGAGAACCAAGCGCTGCGGCCGCGGAACATGGCGGCGGCGGGAGGAGCCCTGAGGCGCGGTGGCGGGAACCCGCGGGACGGGCGCGGAAGGAAGGCCCCGGCACAGCCCCCCCGGTGCCGGGCCGCGGGAGGTGGAGGTCCGCGGGGTCTGAGCCCTCCCGCGGGGTCCCCCTGCGCCATCGGCTGAGCCTTTTCTGGCGCTGCCACGGGCAGGGACCCCTTCCACCGGAGCGGGGTGATCCGAGCCCCTGTGTCCAACCTGGGCTTGAGCACTGCCAGGGATGGGGCAGCCACAGCTTCTCTGGGCACCCTGTGCCAGCGCCTCAGCACCCTCACAGGGAACAGCTTCTGCCTAAGAGCTCATCTCAGCCTCCCCTCTGGCAGGTTAAAGCCATTCCCCTGTCCTGTCCCTCCATCCCCTGTCCAAAGCCCCTCTCCAGGTTTCCCGCAGCCCCTTTAGGCACTGGAGCTGCTCTAAGGTCTCCCCTTCAGGAGCCTTCTCTTCTCCAGGCTGCCCCAGCCCAGCTCTCTCAGCCTGGCTCCAGAGCAGAGCTGCTCCAGCCCTCGCAGCATCTCCATGGCCTCCTCTGGCCTCGCTCCAGCAGCTCCACGTCCCTCTTGTGCTGCTGCCCCAGAGCTGGATCAGGACTGCAGGGGGGGTCTCCCCAGGGCGCAGCAGAAGTTCGGGATCCCCTCCCTGAGCTGCTGCTCATGCTCTGGGGTGCAGCCCACGTCCTCTGTGTGCAAAAGGGAGGCAGCCCAGGTGCCATGTCCTGCCTCGCTGCCAGAGCTGCCCTCCAGACCCTGTCCCCTCAGCCGCCACGCTGCAGTGGCGGGGGCCGCTGTGCCGGGCGCTTCACCACCTCCGGTCCTGGTGTCCCCACGGGCGGGCACAGCCGCGCTCTGCTCTCCTCCATGCTCGTGTTTCCACACCCCGGGAGGGTTCGCTCCTGCGCACACGCTCAAGCAGAGCCGAATGCGCCCCAGAAGGTGGCTGGGCGTCAGCAGTGCTGAGCGGCGGCAGAGCCCCTGCTCTCCGGTTCTTACTGACTTTTAATCAAGTCTTCACGCAAACTGCAGGGTCATTTCTGCTTGCACGCGCCTTCCCATGCTGCCCAATGGAAGGAGGAAAGGTAAGGAGAGGCGTGAGGCCACGTTTAACCGCTCTGTGGTGCTGGTAACCCTGACTGGATGCGTCCCGACTCTTTCACTTGGTTCCACTTCTCTTGGAGGACATCTGTGTTCAGTTGTGTGTCTTGAATGACCTTCCCCTCCTCTTGCACCCATTCCTTCAGGTTTTGTCCCTTCCACACAGGCACTGGTGAAGCGTAAAGAACAGGAGATGTGACATTGAAGAGATTGGTCTCCCAAGGAGTTCCGCTAGAAGCTGTTCTCCGTGTGTTTGGTTTCCTCAGGAAATAGTTTTCTTGCAGTAAAATTGTTTCTATTTCCTCAAGCTCAAACGAGGCTCATTTTGTGCTTCAAACCTGATCCCTCAGCAGCTCCATCCCCAGGGAACACTCACTAAAAGCCGGCAGCAGCACAGGTACCCCCGAGGCTGGACCCCAAGGGTGCCTGATAAAACAGAGATGGTTTTAGGTAGGGTCCAGAAATGCAGATGTTAATGCGAGCGAGGCAGCCGTTGGCTTGGCATGCACTGTTCTCCTGCAGAGGGGGGATTTCTGATTAAACAGTCAAAATATTTCCTAAGTAAGACCAGAAAAACCCCACAGATACAATCAGGGCAGAGACTTCCCCATTGGCGTGATGCACCCAGTTGTTACTCCCTGCTGCTCTCGAGGATAGTAAAGGTGAAGCTGAGGCAGTTGTAGGCATTTTGGTGGCTCTCCATAGAATCAGCTGGGGTGCAAAAGGCCTTTAAGATCACCAAGTCCAACCTTTACCCCAGGACTGCCAAGTCCACCACTAACCCATGGCACTGAGGGCCTCATCTACATGGGTTTTGAACAGAGGAGGCCAGGACATGGTCCACAGCTCAGGCCGCTTCAGGCTCCCACAGCAGGCTGTGCTGCTCTGCTGGGGTCTCTGGAGGAGAAGCCTAAACCTCTTCCTCCTTCCAAGACCATCCTCTGCCACAGAGGGAGCACTGCTGGCGCTGGTGCAGTCCCTGGCTGGTGCCACAGGCTGAGCTGTGTGGTGGCTCCAGTGAGTAGTGCTGCCCTGCACTGGGCGATGAGCCTTTTGCATGATCACCCAGCCAAGGACATCCCGACTTCACCTGCTTGGACCCTCCTCCAATGAGCACAAAAGGATCGGTCCCTATACATACCCCAGCAACCTCCAAATGGAACCGCAACGGTTTGGGTTTTCCCAATCTTTAATAGAAATGTGGTTATAATGGCAAAAGCTGCAAAACAAGCCAAAATCTCAAGTGCATTACAAACCAGCCACAGCAAATCTTAATATACCCAAGAAGAGACATGTGCTAGATCACACCCACTGGGTTGCCAGGAATCCTTGTTCACATACATGAGATCCACACTGATGAGATCCTCTTTGATCCAACACTCATCCAGCAATCCTACTCATTTCTCCATAGAACAAAAGCAGTCTGATGAACATGACAAAGTAGCACTATTTTGGACTACTACCATCAAACCCCCACAGTACAGCAGAAGACCGTCCCCAACAGGACTTCTCCATGGGGTCAACCACTCATGGAAGAGAAAACCAGAAATGAAAGTCACTGACACACACATCGCCACCCCTTCAGCCCAGCTTTACAGCACACACTCCCAAGAGGCATCAGCTGGAGCTCTCCCCCTTGAAGTGGGCACCACATCCTGCCCATCCCTCCTTTTCCTCTCACGCGGCTTTAAGATCAGACCCAGTGTCCCCAGAGTTACTTTTTCCCTTTTAACTTGATGCCTTCCCTTCAGAGCCACACAGGAGGACACAGGAGGCTGTGGCCAGGCAGATCCCACATAAAACTTTCATTCTTCTTTCTTTTTCAAGAGACCCTACTGAAGTCATCCGATTTTATTGAGATAAAAATCCTGTGCAACTCAGAGCACTGAAGAACTTAGACTGATTTTTAATCAGTAATACAGACTTTTATAGCTCTGTGCTTAAAAAGCAGGCCTATTGCTTATAGTGCTTTGGGTAAATGACATAATCATAAGCTTTATTAAAGAAAATTCTCTGCGATGAAGATGATAGCTGCTTTTCATCAGATCCACAAGTGAGATGTGGAGAAAGGACAGAAGTTCCAAGAAGATCTGGACGTGCAAGGCAGAACTTTTCAGACCTGCATGGGGGAGGATGACATCAGTCACTGTTCACACCTTCACCTAATTATTTTCGGAGAACATAAGAGCGTTTTCCTCCGAGGAGCTCCAACTGCAGAGTCCCAGTTTCAGGCAAGCAGACTCCCACTGTCCGGTTTTATTTAGCTACAAACCTAGCAGGAACTGTTTTTCCCCTCCCCTCCCTGGTGAGGGTTCAGAGTTCCACAAGCAACCCTCTACCAAGATGATTCCTGCTCTCTGCACCAAGCACTGGCTGCATGGATATTCTCTCTTTATCAGCTCCCAAGAACTCCACACCAGCTCAGTAAGTCCCCGGACACTAGCCAAGTCACCAGTGTCCCACCTCCAACCAAGCTTGGCATCCCTCACCATCAGTGACCCTCAAGCTGACATCCCACTAAAGCTGCTGATTTCCTGAGCCTTTCCTCAATATCCCACAATATTTGCTTTTCTAATGTAAATTGCAAGCTTTTCTTCTGTTGTCCCCCACTAGAAAGATGGTCAACTCACCTTCATTTTCTCCCTGAAAGCCTGACACCCCTTCCCAGCCTTTGATGCTCTACAGCAAGGAAGGACTGGAGAGCTTTAAAGGGGCAGCAAGAAGTAAAGGACTCTGGTCCATCTACATCTTCCCGAGAAGAAATGTCCAAGGCATTTACAAAACTAAGTTGTCTCATGATTCCATCTCAGCCTAAAAGCTCCTCAGTAACATCTTCCGGTACCAAGTTAGGGCATTTCATGGAGGTCTTGCCAAGGCTTCTCTGGGCACAGTCAATAATTACCCAGCCTCTATCAGGGTACATAACCAGGGCGTTCAGCTAGCATTGCAGCCACGTCAGCTAGGCAACAAAGCTTTAGTTTCCCTTTCTCTTTCAAGGGTGAAACTATTATTTACCAGATTGCTAAATTCGGATTAGTTATGGCCATGTAGTTTGAAGCACGCGGAGCCCTCAGACTGAGGCACAGCAGTGAATAAAACCAAGACTGCTCCTAGTTTGGCAGCAAGGCACCGACTTGTGCCTCATCAATCCCACGTTACCAAGCTGACATGCCGCCTGCCACAGGGGGAACCAGCCCACCTTCCCCACGCCACAGGGATTTCCAAGTATCATAGAATCACATAATGGTTTGGGTTGGAAAGGACCTTAAAATCATGTAGTTCCAACCCCCCTGACATGGGCAGGAACACCTCACACTATCTCTGTCCAACCTGGCTTTGAACACCCAACTTCCTCCTCACCAGACAGAGGAGAGCATGGCAGGATGTGGAGAAGCATGAGAGGACATGCAACAACAGTCCAAACGATATCTGGCACACACCAAAAAGATAGAAAGTTTTGCTCCAATGGGGTTTCTTTCTTTTGGGCCAAGGACACTTTTGTAGGCAAAGTATGGCTGAGAACTGGCCAAAACTACGGGTAGAAAGGGTGTGGAAACAATCCCACTCCCAGTCAGCAGTGACATGATATATATTGTGGGGTTTGGGGGTGATCGCTTTTCTTCCTCAACTCTGCAAGCCACACACTTCCCCCTGCAGAAAGGGGTGTGTGCTCCCCTTATCAACACGGCACAGCTCATCAGCGCAACTCACCACGGTTATTCCAGGCACAGCTTAGAAGTCTGCATCTGCAAGAAAGAAGGGCAGAGCATTGGGCTTTGAGGTGGAGCACCCCATGTCCCCCATCACAAGCCCACAGTGCAGGAACCAGAGAGCTGCTGCTTCTCATCCATGTGCTTGCTGTCAGGCTGGGCCGCCATTGCTATATCCTTCCTTATGGTCACCAAATAAAGCCAAAACTCACTGCATGACCCACCTTTTTCCAGGCAAGTTCACCTAGAAAGAGGTTAGAGTGCTCTGCTAAGAGTTGTTGTATCAAACACCTAGAGATCATACCAAGGCTTCTCCATCTGCTAGTAAGGAATTCTTCCCTGGGTACGTGTACAGCACCCTTTGAGCAGTGCAGATGAAAATAAGTTAATTTTCCATCAATAGCACAAAACCTTCAATATCCCATTACAGCACCCTGTTCCCCTGTGGTTATAAATCAACCAGCCCTGGCTCCTGCACACAAATGGCGGCAAAGCTCAAGGAGGAAGGCACACCATACCCCATTGGAAGGACTGTGGCTCCTCGAAGGTAGAATGGGCCACCCTGCAAACGTAGATATCGCCCTTCTGAGGGGTGAAGGGCGCGTACACCAGGCGCTGGAAGTTCCACTTGTCGTTGAAGGACAAGTCCGTGTACTTCACGTTGCTCATGGGCTCCCCATTCTTGAGGAGGGAGATTTCAATCTTCGGAGGGTAGAAACCGCTCACAAAGCAGTTGAGGGTGTTCTCCTTTCCCATAGTGACAAGATCGCGGGAGTACACATCCACCTTTGGTGCCTCTGGAGAGGAGAGAAAGGGGGCAGTGAAAAGCAGGACTGCAGCAGGCACCACCAAGGAGAACCACGGACTGGTTTGGGTTGGAAAGGACCTTAAAGCCCATCCAGTTCCAACCCCCCTGCCACAGGCAGGGACACCTTCCACTGGAGCAGCTTGCTCCAAGCCCCTGTGTCCAACCTGGCCTTGAACACTGCCAGGGATGGGGCAGCCACAGCTTCTCTGGGCACCCTGTGCCAGCGCCTCAGCACCCTCACAGGGAAGAACTGCCTAAGAGTTCATCTCAGTCTCCCCTCTGATCGCTTAGAGAAGCTCCTCTCCGCCCATGGTAACCCGTACCGTGCCCTCACCCAGCCCCTTTAGGCACTCACCATCCGCCCGCCCCAGCACGACCAGGACCAGGAGCAGGACCAGGAGCAGGACCAGGATCAGACCCCGCATGGCCCCGGGAAGCCCCATGGCCGCCGCGCCGCGCAGTTCCAGTTCCAGCCCCCCCCCTGCGCCGCTCGCCTTTTATAGCGCCGCGGCGCGCGCAGCCCGCGCGTCACCAGTCTCGAGGCAGACATGGACTGGAGGCGGTCTGCGGCCATCGCCGCTTTCGCTTTCACTTTCGCTTCCGCCCGGGGGCACCGCCCGGGGACCTGCCCCGGCCTCGGGGGTGGAGGCGGCACCTGAGGCCTGAAGCTCCCGGAGCCAGCCAGGGCACTGGGAGCTGGCACCTGCGGTCTGGAGCCAGCCAGGGCACTGGGAGCTGGCACCTGCGGTCTGGAGCCAGCCAGGGCACTGGGAGCTGGCACCTGCGGTCTGGAGCCAGCCAGGGCACTGGGAGCTGGCACCTGCAGTCCGGAGCCAGCCAGGGCACTGGGAGCTGGCACCTGCGGTCCGGAGCCAGCCAGGGCACTGGGAGCTGGCACCTGCGGTCCGGAGCTCCCCGGAGCCAGCCAGGGCACTGGGAGCTGGCACCTGAGGTCTGGAGCCAGCCAGGGCACTGGGAGCTGGCACCTGCGGTCTGGAGCCAGCCAGGGCACTGGGAGCTGGCACCTGCGGTCTGGAGCCAGCCAGGGCACTGGGAGCTGGCACCTGCAGTCCGGAGCCAGCCAGGGCACTGGGAGCTGGCACCTGCGGTCCGGAGCCAGCCAGGGCACTGGGAGCTGGCACCTGCGGTCCGGAGCTCCCCGGAGCCAGCCAGGGCACTGGGAGCTGGCACCTGAGGTCTGGAGCCAGCCAGGGCACTGGGAGCTGGCACCTGCGGTCCGGAGCCAGCCAGGGCACTGGGAGCTGGCACCTGAGGTCTGGAGCCAGCCAGGGCACTGGGAGCTGGCATCTGCGGTCTGGAGCCAGCCAGGGCACTGGGAGCTGGCACCTGAGGTCCGGAGCTCCCCGGAGCCAGCCAGGGCATTGGGAGCTGGCACCTGAGGTCTGGAGCCAGCCAGGGCACTGGGAGCTGGCATCTGCGGTCTGGAGCCAGCCAGGGCACTGGGAGCTGGCACCTGAGGTCTGGAGCCAGCCAGGGCACTGGGAGCTGGCACCTGCGGTCTGGAGCCAGCCAGGGCACTGGGAGCTGGCACCTGCGGTCCGGAGCCAGCCAGGGCACTGGGAGCTGGCACCTGAGGTCTGGAGCCAGCCAGGGCACTGGGAGCCGGCACCTGCGGTCCGGAGCCAGCCAGGGCACTGGGAGCCGGCACCTGCGGTCCGGAGCCAGCCAGGGCACTGGGAGCCGGCACCTGCGGTCTGGAGCCAGCCAGGGCACTGGGAGCTGGCACCTGCGGTCCGGAGCTCCCCGGAGCCAGCCAGGGCACTGGGAGCTGGCACCTGAGGTCTGGAGCCAGCCAGGGCACTGGGAGCTGGCACCTGAGGTCCGGAGCTCCCCGGAGCCAGCCAGGGCACTGGGAAGTGCGCACCCAGCTCCTGCCCCTCACCGCAAGGGGTTAAACCACCTCGTGCAGATGTTGCAGCCGGGGCTGGTACCACATCGAAGGCCTGTGCCGACGCAGCCCGGCCGTCTTCCCTTCTGAACCCGGGTTCGCTCTCTTTGCCTGTGCGGGAGCTGTTGTCCAGCAGCTGCAGGATGGCAGATGAAATCTGTCAGTCACAACATGGTACCAAACACAAGGGCCCAAAGGGCAAAGAACCGGGTTTTCTGGTGCCTCCTCCAGAAGCCTAGCTAGGCTAGGTGCGCCTCCAGGTGGCTCTGTAACACTGCTCGGAGGAGAGTAGTAGAGCACCATTAAGAAACTAAGGTCAAACCAGCGAAATGAGCCAGTATTAAAGGGCACGTAAGTATTTTATACACCTAGAAGCTCGCCTGCTTGTGGTCCTACGGGTCACAGGTTATGTTTAGAGTTGCTGTTTCAAAATGGGAAGCAGATCCATGTGTACTGTCTCCTGCCTCACTGCATAAGGATTAAAAACATAAAAAAATGAGAATGGAAAATCGCTACGAGAGGGGAGAAAACAGCAATATCAGGGTGCTCCCCAAGTTAAACCAATAGGGAGAACATCCCCCACCCGAAGACAGAAGGTCAATCAGTAGAGATAAAACCTGCACAGGCTCGTTATCAATCCCCAGCAGACCAGATGAGCTCTTGCTGGGTTTGCTGGCTGCCTGACAAGCAGTGCTGTCAGCCTCACAACTGCCATCCAGCGTTTTCAGTGGGGGATAAGGGGATGCAGCTGCCACCGGAGCTTCATCAGGGAGCTCGGGGCTCTGGCAGAAATGAGCCCCAGCAGCGGTGTTGGGAGCTGGGCTGAAGCTGGGCTCACTGACACGGACCCACAGGCCAGTCTGATCTGCTCAGGTGAGCCATCTCCTTGGCTCGGGGAGGGGTAATTACACAAGGCTGCAGGACATGGATCCTTCCTCTGCGCTGACACCCCTTTGAGATGGGAATGCCTGAAGATGCTGGGACCAGCGACACCCAGCAGACTTTCCCTGTGAAAGGAAGCTGAACCACGAGTTTCTTCCGCCTGATGTTTCTAAAAGGCCGTGCTGGTTCGGTCAGAGCAGCCAAATGTTCCTCTTTTAAGGCTGTTTAGGTACGAATAGTCAAGCAGTAGGCGAGGCGTGACAACCGAGGCGCTCCCGCAGCACGCTGCGCTTCCTGGGACACCGCTTTACAGCATCTTCACCCTTTTTCGCTCCCCTCTGCTTTCCAGCCTGCTGATCCCCATCTCCCGCCTCATCCCCTCGGTTTTGAAGGGCTGTTCCATCACAGGGAGAGCCGGCCGCAGCGGAAGGAGCCGGGCTGGGCCGCCGTCCCCCCCGTTGGAGCCCGCGGTTCCCGGGGGGGGACCCCGGACGCAGCCCAATGGGGGGGCGGGGACAAGCCGAGGGGGCGTGTCGAGGCGAGTGCGCAGGCGCGGCACGCAGGTGGGCGCCGCCATGCTGTACGGCAGGTGCGGGCGCGGTGCCGCTGCGGTCCGTAAAAGGCGGTGGCGGGGGCAGCCCGGCCTCGTAGAGGCATGGCGGAGGGCGGCGAGCCGGTTGTGAGTGCCCGCCCCGCTCCGCCCCTCCGGGCGCGATGCTCTGTCCCCGGGCCGCTTCCCCTCCCGCTCCCCTTTGTCGCATCCCCCGGTGCTGGCTCTCCCCGGAGCGGTCGGTGCTGGAGGAGGTGCTGGTTGCGTGCCCTGCACTTCCCTTCCTTGTGCTCGGGTGTTGTTCGTGCCCTTTAGGAGGGTGTTCACTCTGGAGCCTAATGGTGTCCTTCAGCGCTAAAGCACTGGTGCTGTTCCACGGCGGCATCGCCTGTGGTGGTGGTGGCGTCACCCCTGGGCAATGGCAGCTCTGGTCCTGGCAGGCTTCAGTGGGCTCCTACCCTGTGCCGAGCCTTCACTGGTAGTGCAATGTCTCCCGCTTCTCCCTGTCCAGCTCTGGGGCTCCTGTGAGCCCTGGGCTCTGCCCGGCCCCACCAGTGGGGGTGAGGTTGGGTGCCTCCCGCTTTGGGAGCACGTTAGGGTTACCTCTCCCTTAGCAGAGATACTGCTGCTTTCAACTCCAGATCATTGAGGACTACCTGCTGGTGGAAGATGCACCTCTGTTGGAGGAGATGGCTGAGGAGGATGAAGAGCTTGACCTGTACAATGAAATGACTTTTGGGATAGGTAAGATCTCAAGGGTGCCCTAGTGGTAGGGAGACCAGCCAGCACCCAATGAGGTGAGGAAGATGGAGGTGGTGGGGTGAAGAAGGCTCCTGCCTGGTGAGGAGCTGGGTTGGGAGCAGGGACCCTAGTGGGCACTGCCTAGGCTCTCACACACCCTGATGTGCTCTGCTTCCCCCCTCCAAGACCGAGCCTCTACTGAAGAGGATACCTCAAAACTCCCCGTACCTCCAGAGATAAGCCCTGAGCTGGCCAAAGCAATGGCAGCAGAGAATGAGGCAGAGGAGGAACTAAGGCCCAAAGCAGCTGAGGAGCTGGAAGAGCCTCAGGAAGAAGTTGGGATGGAGTTGGAGATGGAGCAGGTTGGCTCTGAGTTGGAGGAGGAGGAAGAGCTGGGGACTGAGGATCAGGAGGAAGACCAGGAGCCCTGTGAGGAGCCCAGTGACCTGGGAGACCCAGCGGTGATGACAGCTGTGCAGAGCAAACCCACGCTGGAGGTGATGCATGAATGGAGACGGAGGGGACTCACTGCTCCCCTTCCATCCCCGCATCTGGGGGTCTTGCCCCACAGAGGGTGCTGGGGGTAGCTTGGTCCCTGTCCAAGGGAAGCAACCCACCAGGGCTGAGCACATGACTTCTTTGCTTGCAGAGCCAGGACTCGGCGGTGCTGGACAGCAGGATTGGTGCTTGCTGGGCAGACTTTGGCAAAGAGGATGTGGTAAAAATGTCCCTCCCATCTCATGATGAGGCTGCTCCTCTCCTGTGTCCTCCTCCCCTGTGCTGACCATCTCCCTGTCTTCCAGCTGGCCGTGGATTCCAAAGTGTGGGACTCCAGCCCTGGCAGCATTCCCCCTCCCCACATGCTGGAGGTGGGTACCTTGGGGAGCAGCTGAGGACCCCCTGGCACCCTGGGCTGAGGGTCATGCAGGCAATTTGGGGTGATCAGGGGACCTCTAAAGTCCTGTTGTCAGACTGGAGGGGCACAGACATGTCTCTTGGGTGCTAAGGCTGTGGGCAGAAGTGACCACCCAAAGCAGAACCTGGGTTAGAGACTAAAGGTGTTGAGTTTGGGTGTCCCTGGTGTTGCAGGCTGCCAGGTTTGGAGCCTGGCTGGTGCATGGTCTGGTTCTGGTGAGCTGCCCTATGCTGGGGATGATAAACTCATCCCAGCTGGGCCCCGTTCCCACCTCCTGCTGCCTCCTTCCTGCAGGATAAAGCCATTGTCCAGGTCCTGGAGAGGCCCCCACCATCCAGCAATGTGGCTCTCGACTTCCTTGGCTCCCCTGTGCAGAGGGGCTACGGGGGCTCTCCACGGCTCAAGCGCCCTGATGTAAGGCTGGTGTCCCCCAAGTCCTTTCCACAGCGCTTTCTCCGACAGGTAACACATCTGAGGGCTCTTGCACCCCCCTTTCTCTGCCCTTCCCTCCCCGAAAGTGCAGCCTTGAGGACAGCCATGTCCCAGTGATACCTCCTGTCTCCTGCCCTGCAGCAGTCGCCTCTGGTGCCTCGCTCCCAGTGCTCCCCTCGGCCCTTTGTGCCACCTCGCAGACCCCCTGTGCTCTTCACTTCCAACCAGGTGATGCAGTGGCTCTGAGCTCCCCTGAGTGTGTCTCCTCTGAGGTGGCCCTGGAGTGGCAAGGGGTTGGGGCAGGGTCTCCCAAAGCTCTGCCATCCACAGCAGGCTTTGCAGCTCCTGGACACCCAGCTCTGGTGTCTTGACAGTTGGGAAGGTGGAGCCGCTAGTGTAGTCGTTGCTTCATAAATCTGTTTGCCCTAATGTCCCCCCAGGACCCACACTGGGCATGGTGGTGCACTTGGTGTCATGCTGCAGCACTGGTGATGGACCTGGGGCATGCAATCCCCGAAGACAAATGGGTCCCCTCACCTTGCTCACTGTAGTGGTAGCATCCTGGTGCGGGTATCACCTTGCCATGTTACCCTATGCATCCCCTCTGTGCAGGGAGAGGGTGGCCCCTGCAAAGTGGGGAGCCAGAAGCCAGCATGGACCCCCCAAACTTCTCCAGGGCCCTTAGAGGAGAAGGCTCAGTCATCTGATCAATTCTCTTTCCATTTCCAGACCACGGGGTACACATCTCCAACCCCTTTCCAACCTATGTCACCCAACATGAGCCGCCCGCCACGGCCTCTTGCCATGCATTTTGGTCCCATGTCTCCCTCTTTGGACCCTGCTGTCTTCTTCAGTCCATCAGCCAGTGGCCAGCTGAACCTCAGGTAGTGGGACAGTGTGTGGTGTGCTCGGGTGGGACTGCAGGAGCCCCACAACACAGAGAGGGTGTTCTCCCTCTCTGGGCATAGCTCTGAGGGTGCTGAGCCCCTGACCCCCGGCTGGTCTCCCCTGCAGTGTGCCCAACCGTCTGACCCAGCTGCACCCCCAGCACCAGCGCATCCTGACCCAGCAGCAGCAGCAGAGGTGAGGGGGTCCCCGGGAACCTGTGTTTGTGGGGTGTGCTCTGGGTGGTCACAGCAGACTGTGGTCTTCCCTGTGCTAGCATCTCCTCCAAGAAGCTGTGGTCTCCTAAAGTGGACTCTAATGCTGGGCTGATGACCTCCAAGGAGAAGGACTGGGTCATCAAGGTGGAGATGATCCAGCTGCAGAGCGAGAACGTGGATGATGATTACTACTACCAGGTGAGCTCCTGCTGGCAGCACCAGTGGCTTATCCACCCCAGGCCTAGGGTGTCATCTCTTTGGGGGTGCCAGAGCTTGTGGTGCCGCCCCCTCCAGGCTACGCCTGTTGTTACAGATGTACTACCACCGGCTGGAGCACCGACAGGCGGAGGAGGAGCTGCTCCGGGGTCGCAACCGGCAGGAGCCTCCGAAGCTGGTCACGCCGTTCATCCAGAAGGTGGAGACCTACAACTCCGGTGAGGGGCTGCGGGAGCGGTGGGGGCGGGCTGAGGGGCTGTGGGCAGTGGTCTCACCATGTCTCCTTTCCTCCAGTGGTGCGCATCGCGGGCTCTCTGGGCCAGGTCGCTGTGTCCACGTGCTACAGCCCGCGCCGGGCCATCGACGCGGTGCACCATGCCCTGGTGGAGGAGGTAGGTGAGGGGAGGCCGGGCTGGAGGGTGCTCTGGATGCTGCTCTGAGCTTCCTCTGGGCCCTGGAGCAGCTTTAGCAGGAGCTTTAGGAGCTGCTGTGGCCAAGCCTGGGTGCTGCCCCATGCTGTAGAATGGGGCACATGGCTGCAGCAGGGGTGGCAGCTTGTCCCCACCAAGGGGGGTGGGATGGGGCTCCGGGCAGCCAGAGCTGGCTATGGCCTCCTTGTGGGATTGATTGCTCCATGTCCTGAAGCCACCTCTGATCCTCAGGGAGCAGCTGGCCCCGTGCTCTGCTGGCGGCAGTGTCTGGTGCTGGCTGTAACTGTTGTTGTCTTCCTTTCTCCCCTCCTGAAGGCCACAGGGAGCCACCGTCTTCGGGCACTGCACAAGATCGAGAAGGTGAGTGAGCCACGACTGGGGCAGACCCCGTTCTCATCCAAGGAGCTCTGCGAGGGGATGTCTACCTGGGAAGGGTCCCAGTTGTGAGAGGATGTTCCAAGCTGCCACCCTTACCTTGTACCATTCCTCTAGCTCTTCCTGCAGCTGCTGGAAGTGGAGGAGATGCAGCGGAAGATGTCCCTGGCTGCAGAGGAGCAGGAACAGAAGAGCCAAGAAGCAGAGCGTATCTACCAAGCCTTGAAAATCAGGGCTTGCAGCAGTGAAGAGTGAGTTTGTGCTTTGGGAGGAGGGCACCATGTCCTGGCCCTCACTGGGCTCAGATGGTCAAGGATGAGTAGTTCTGGGTGATGGGAAGGGTTGGAACTTGACCTCTGTGTGTCACTGTGGCCTGTGTTGACCGTACCTATGAGCTTCATCCTCCATTGGAGCTGATGCTGGTCCGTCTGGATGGACAGAGATGCTACAGGTCCCTTGGGATCTATGCCAATGGAGCCTTCATCCCCAGGGAGGCAGAGGATGAATTTCTACAACTCCTGTGTGTGCAGAAGGGCAAGAAGCTCATGGCCCGGCTCCTGCCCCACCTGAGCCCGGAGCAAGCGGAGAAGATCCTGCTAACCATCACCCACCACCTGCCCTTCCTCATGAAGAAGGATGTGTTGGATGAGGCAAGCACCTCCAGCAGAGCTGGGGCATCCCAGGCTGTCTCCTTCCCATCTGCTCCTGCTGCAGGGGCACCCTGGGCAACGGGGAGCACATCTTGCTGGGTCCCAGCATGGCCAGGCAGCTGGCAGGGTTGACATGAGATGGGAACTGTCCTTCCTCCTTGTGGAGGAGGAGAAGGGTCTCTAGGAAGGGGGTAAAGCAGTGGTGGTGGTGGCAGTTGTCCCCTGGTGGTAGGTGTGGTGTTGGTCTTTGTGTCCCTCCCAGGTGTTGGGATGGGGCTCAGGGATGGGGCTGTGGCTGTGACAGGTCAAAGGGTCTCAGATCCCTGCTCTCCCCTCTGCCCTGTGCAGTCTCTCCCCCTGCTCTACAGCCCATTGAATAAGGTGGTGGGCAGACTGACCTTCAGCAAACTCATCGAGGTCCTGCAGGAGCTGAGCAGGCCCCTGCCCGAGTGCCCTGAGCTCCCTGTCAGAATGGCCTTGAAGAACCAGGTACGTGGCCCTGAGGCGGGCAGAGCTGTGTGTGGTGTCCATGCGGTGCCGCCGCTGCTGGCTGTGACTCCTGGTGCTTCCCTGCAGTTTGGGATCTCCTTGCTCTACTCCCTGCTGAGCCATGGCGAGAGGCTGCTGTCCTCCGACACGCCGCTGGAGACACACAGCGGGGACTTCGAGACGTGGTGAGGGGGGTGTGAGCAGCGGGGCTGGGGCTCCGCATGCCGTGGGGTGCTCACCCCTGCGTTGGTGTTCCCAGGACGGACATGGTGTTCCTGGTCGCCCGGGAGCTGTCGCAAGTGCCCAAGGCCTTGCTGGTGGAGCCGCTCTTCTTGCCCAGCAACCTTCTCTCGCTCTTCTGCCGCTACCTGGACAAGCAGACTGTCCACCACCTGGAAGCCAAGATGGAGTGAGTACCATCTGGAACACTGCCGGCCTTTGCTGGGTGTCCCCTGGGAGAGGAGCAATGGACAGCACTGGGGCTCACTGCTTTGTTCTCTTGGCGGGGGTGGGGGGGCCCTGTTGGATGCAAGTCTCCATGGGCTGAGCTGATCCTTGGTGGTCCAGGGAAGCTCCTGCCCCCCTGGGGCAGTGTGAGTGTTGACAAACTGACATTCCAAGCCTATTCTTTCCCTGCAGGTGCTCCCCACTGCCGTCAGAGGCTGCCATGCTGTGCTGAGCCCTGAGAGCTGGGACGGGAGCCGGGAATGCGCTCGGGCAGGGCCCGATGCCAAAGCGAACACTTACCCTGGTGCAGGGCACTGGGTGACCCGGGCAGTGGCAGGGCTGGTGCCGACCTGCCCCAGGGCCGGGGAGCACCGCACGGGGACGAGGGTAACTTATTGTGCCTCACAGCTGTGGATGGCAGGGGCTGCACAGGGGCGCTGGGAGCACCTGGGTGAGTGAGTTGTGTACACTTCAAATAAAGAGGTGATTCATGAGCTCCTTTGGCTCCGCTGGGCAGCTCCTGCTGGGAGCACAGGGGTCCTGCAGGCATCCCCTGCGATCTGAGTGTGCATTAAAGGGGAGGAGAAGCGGGGAGGGATGCACAGAGGACCCAGAAGGAGGATTAAGCGGGGGTGGAAGGAGACATGTGGCTGAGGCCAGAGGGGACTTGAGCCTCCAGGGAGAGGGATGTGCTGGAAGGAAAGGGATGTGGTGGGGAAGATGAGCTCAGAGCTTGCCCTGAGGGGAAAGGGAAGATCTTGTGTATTCAGGAGGGCACAGATGGGTAGGATAATGGGGACCTTAAACATACATGGGTGGGTGATAAAGCACCTCTTCTCTCTGAGCACTCAGACTAATTAGCCTTAAAGGCTTGCAGACATCCTCATGATCAGAAAGGCTTTCAGAAATCCTCATCCTCAGGATTTGAAGCATCCTCCTTCAGCGACTTTAACTGACCATCACTACCCCAGGCTCACCCTCACATCTGCATCTCAGGCTGAGGGGCTGAACAGGGACAATGTCTGATCCTGCTGCAGAAATATTTGTGGCTCCTGCCTGGCTTTGTGCTGGGATTTCCCCTGATTCTGTGGGATGTAGGACGCCGATGTTCATCCGGAGGTCTGAACTTGATACCCAAAGCCTGGTGTGTATTGAAGAGGTCTGCACCAGAAAGTTGTCTCTGGAAGCTATCCTCTGCCCAAGCTCCAGCCCCGTGTAGCTGAGAGAAGGTGAAACTGCTCCTTTTAAACCCACATCCTCCAAAGGTCAAGCTAATGCACAATGGGACTTTGCAGAATATAAGGATGTGACTGGGAGGAAGAGGGAGGGGTGAGGAGGATTTATCTCTGTTGCTTATCAAGAGAGCTCACATCTGTTTCTGAAATACGTGGTAGAGGAGCAATTGAGATGCCTACACACAGCTGTGCAGAGATGAGAGGTGCTGTAGATGTGATGCAGGGCTGGGGGGGCTCCTGCCCTCTGTTAGAGGTGACATGTAGGCTATTGATCATCTCGAAGTGCGTGAGGTCCCACTGGAAGGAGCTCTAGATCATCCTGATGCCTCTCCTGTTCATCTTTGCGTCCTACAGCCTCAGCCTTTTCTCTGCCTTCACAATCAGGTTTACCAAAAGCAGCTTCAAAGCCTTCTCCACTTGCTCCTCATGCTTTATTGTTGGAAAGCTGATCTTTGAGCCAGCTCTGTTCATCCCTACACATCCCTAGCCATCCACGTCAACAGAGTGACAGCGGAGGTTGGCATCAGGGTGAAACCCATAGTTTCAAACCCAGTGGGACAATCTGGGAGCACCCCCGTGCAGTGATCCACCTGCAAGAGGAGGAGTGGACCTTGTCAGTGCGAGCCCCGAGGTGATCTCCGACAGCAGGGCACTTGCAGCTGCCCACTGCTGTGGGGGAATGGCCGAGGGCATGCGTGTGTCCTTCAGGATAAGGACAAGATGTGCTGTTTTCCCTTCCCAGCGGAGCAGAGCGGGGACCCAGCGCGGCTGCTCCTCGCCTGAGAGCGGTGTGGATGGAGGAAGAAAGCACAACACGGATGTAATCGCGTGCAAAGCTGAATGCTCCAACACGGAAGGGTCGGGGTCTCTCATGGGCGTCGCTACTCCGCTGCAGGAATCGGCTGTGACAAAAGGAGGAAAATCTCCACTGTCTGGGATCGGCATCGCGGTTTTCTCCTGAGCCCAAAGCCGACGGAGTGCAGGGCCCCTGCCCGGCTCCTCTGGCGCTGTCCCCGGAGAGCCACCAGCCCCATGGCGTGGGGGTGACCCCTCACCGTGCCCGCACCAGGGGCAGCCGCCGTCTTTGGGTGCCCGGGGCTCATCCTGCGGCGCTGGGAGCGACATTCCGGCCTTGAGCAATGCTCGGTACCGGGTGCTCGGGGGAGGCACTGCGCCCCCCGGGCTGCTCCCCGCAGCCTCCGAGCAGCCCCCGTCGGGGTGCGGAGGGGAGCGCGCTGCCCGCTCAGCGCCATGGGGGAGCCACGGGGAGGGGGCCGAGGCACGGGAAGGACCGCGGCTGCTCCGGCGGGGCCATCGCAGGGCCCGTGGCGGCCGGGAGAGGTCCGAGGGACGGCGGTGCCACAGCGCGGGTCCGGGGGGAGCCTCCCGGACCGCGGCCGTGCCCTCAGGCCTGGGCTCGCCCACTGCCCTCCGGGGGGGGGACACACGGGACCCGCGCTCCCCTCTGCCGGCGGAATGGTACCTCCCCGCCGGGCTCGTGGCCGTTTCCATGGGGACGCAGCGACGCCCGCCAGCCGAGGACCCCGGCGGCGCTGATTGGCGGTGGAGGGCGGGGCGGGCGGAGGCGAGGACCAATCCGAGCGCCGCCCGCCCGTCTGGCCCCGCCCAGCGGAGGGGTGAGGCGGTGGCGGGCGGAAGCGGTGGCGCGGCCATGGCGTCGGGCGGCTCCCGCTCCCCGTCCCCCCCGGCCCCGTCCGGGCGCGCGCCCCCGCCCTTCCCCGAGCCCCGCGGCGCCCCGGGGGCTGCAGACAGCGACTCGGAGGGGGAGGACATCTTCACCGGCACCGTGAGTGCGGGAGGGGAGCGGGGGCGCCCCGGGGGGGCCGCCGGCCTCGGGTGAAAGAAGGGGAGAGCTCTCCAGAGCGAAGGGGAGGGTTCGGGGTCTGTGGGGTCCCGTTCCCGACGGGAGACCTGGATCTTCTCCCTTCCCGGAGAGCCCCAGGCGCCCTGGGTCGCTGTCGAGGGAGGGCTCCTGCCAGGCTGCTCCGCGCTTCCCCCCGTTCTAAACCGGTTGCAACGTGCCTGTCCTGCAGAGCCCAAGGGCCCCGAAGGAGCCCCTCGGGGCCAAGATGGCCGTGCACGGCTCGGGGGGAAGCTCCCTGCTTCTCGGTACCCACCTAGGTCAGGGTTGAGTGGCTGCCAAGCAGGCGGCCTGGCTGCTGTTTTGCTGTTAGCTGCAGCTCAGGAGCTCTGCTGGGCAGCTTGTGAGGCTTCGCAGCCGCGGCTGCCTTCTGCCGGCATCAGTTCTTGTCCCCTCAGCATTCACAGGGTGCTGGTGTGGCTGGTTTTGGGTGATGAACCCCTCCCTGCAGTGAGGGTGAGAGGACTGAGGGGGCTTCTGACGTCCCTTGTTCGTGGTGAAGAGGCTCATCAGTACCTTGGTGGCCTCCCTTGCCTTGTGCTGGCACAACTGAGGTTCATGGAAGGGTTGGTGGTACTTGTTCAGTGAAGCAGGTTGCTGTGGTGTTGTATGGATTCCCTGCTGAAGATGGAGGTGTGAATGATGAAAGGTTTCAGCACCTTTTCTTTCTATTGCCTCCTGTGCATGAGCCGATGTTGTTGAAGGCTGTTGGCATTAACCCCTGCCAGCTGCGCCAGCATTTGCTCCAGTCAGCGACCAGCAGACAGGAGGGGATTTCAAACAGTGGCTGCTGCTTTCCCAACCTGAATCCCTCCGCAGCCAGCTGCTCTGCAGGCAGAAGCTCTGCAGGCTGAGGCAGGTCACGTTGTCCCCTGCAAGGGCTGACACTGAGTTTCCGCCGGCCTCACCCAGGCCCTGTCCAGCCCGCTCCTGCCAGCAGGGCCTGAGGTGGTGGCTCTGGCAGGAAGCTCCCCAGACCCCTGCCTGGTGCTGCCCTGGTGCCCATGAGCTGTGCTCGTGCAGGAGCAGGGCACCAGGCACATCTGGGGAGACGTGGGTAGATTCTGCCCTGTGAGAGCCTGAGAGGATAAAGCTCTCACATTGGTCTGGGCAAAGCAAAGCAACGGTGAGAATACCATGGAAAAGTGCAGCCCTAGCATTGCAAGAGGAAGGTGCTGGTACGTCTGGCTGGCACCATGGCATGGTCTGGAACTTCTCAGGACTCTTCTTTCTTGAAGACCTGGAAGATGTAGTAGGTCTTGTTGCTTTGCAGCATACAGTGCAGATGAGTGCCAGCTGCTGTGGGCCTTCATGCAAATAAAGCGTTCCTCTGCTGAAGCTGGAGCCTGTTGAGCTAAAGCAGCTTATCTGGTGTTTAGTATTGTTGAAGCAACTGTTACAACTGAGACTTGGCTGTCCTGTGCGACCTGACGGCTCTGCTCGTCTGTCTGCCCTTGAGCATTAGCAAAACACTGTGGGAAGCAGGGGGCTGGTGAGGCCCATCCACCCGGCTGGCAGTGTCCAGGTGGCTTGGCAGTGTAAGCCCTTGTACAGTAGCCAGCAAAGAGGTGTTTGGGTCAGGCACAAGTGCTGAGCTGGACCTCATCTGCCTGTTGATGAAGGTTGGATCCGTGTGTGACCACAGTCTTCTCAAGGGTCAGCTCTCCTGAGCAGTGCTTCCCTGTGGTGTAAGCATCAGGCTGTTGCTGCAGGACCTAGCGAACTTCTGCCTGCACATGTGGTGGTTGGGGTGTGCTAAATCAGCCCTTGGGGATGGCAGGGGGAGTGCTGTGGGCTGAGCTGGAAGGGCTGTGGCTCTTTTGTAATGGCAGATGGAGAAGTAGGAACAGTGTGGTGCATTCGTAGGCCTAGGAGCTAAACTTAAGGCAAACTGAGGAGCTGTCGTGATAGAAAAGCAGGTAGCTTGTGTCTGCATGTGGGAGCTGGGGAGTCATTAGGGAAACTTCAGAGCCCACCCTGCCTTGTCCATGTGTGTGGGGGGGTTACCAGCTTGCAGAGCTGTAGAAGCAGAGGATCTGAATGAGACCTACATATATCCCTAATGTAGGTCACTCGTGGTAGTAGCTCTCTTGTTGGCTTGGCCACTGGCTGGAAGAGGTCCCTGTGATGGTAGCGCTCTTGTTGGCTTGGGTGCCCTGAAGGTGCCCGGGGATGGGTCCGGGTGCTGTGTTTGACACGAGTGTCTCTGCTCCCCACTCTGTCACTTGCAGATGCAGCTCATGTCCCAGCTTTCTTCTCCAGGAAAATACCCTAAAATGTAGGAGCAGTCACCATCTAATGTCACTGGTGTTTTATGTACTCAAAGACTCGAACCCACTGCTTTATTCCTTCAGGAGCAATGGGATCTGATGCTTCCTTGCAGAAGGAAGTATCAAAGGAGCCTGTTGGGTTGGAGTCACTGCTGATAGTGCTCCATTTACTGGCTGTCAAAGACCTGTTCTGTTCTCTGCAGAGACATTTGAGAACAGCACTTGCTGCCTGGTTCTTGCTTGTCTGCCTCCAAACCGAGGGAGGATTTGTGATGCTGGCTCCCATAGTGCTTGCTGCAGAAATAGCTCAACCTTCTGGTGGGGTGGACTGGTTGGTGTGCAGGCTCTTGAGCAGAGTTTCACCTTGTTCCCATGCCTGCTCCCAGTAGTCAGGATGCGCCCCCCCAGTGAAGCTACATGCCAAGGGGCTGTTTGCTGTGGCAGGATCAGTTGTGTGTTAAGTTCCGGCCCTGGGGCTGGGGGCTGGCTTGTCCTGGCCCAGCTGTACAAGGGGAGCATGAGCTTTGGATTGCAAACTTGATGTGCAAGACTTGGTTGCAAAATACAGAGGACCATGCCCAGCTTTGGTCCAGCTGTGAGTGGTGGTGTAGGAGATGTTCTGGCTCCATGAAGCCAGCTTCATGGCGCCAGGGCAGTGGAGTCCATGAGCATCTCTGGACAACATGGAAGGGGGCTGCTGCATTAAAGCAGGCTGGAACCAGCCCTCTGGGGAAGGGCAGCTCTGCTTCTGGTAGTGGTTGAGCTGCCACACAAGTTAAACTGCTGACAAGGCTCCTGTGGTCCCCAGTGTCTTGCCTTTGGCTCTGCTGCCAGCGATTGATGGCTTGGCTTTCCCAAGGGATCTCCTGCTGGCAGTATGCTCCGCTCACTGTGGTTTAGCTCAGAGGCTCCTTAGTGCTGCCCACCTGCCTTGATGTGGCGTTAGTGCTGGTGTGCAAGTCACTGCCTGCAAGTGGCATGGCCGGGTATGTTGTGGGTGTTCTGAACAGGAGCACTCTGGTGTACTCGGCTGCCTGCTGCTCCTGACACCTGTAGTGGAAGGACTGGGGCTGTGGCTCTCTGGCTGCGGGCTGGCACATCCCAGTGACCTGCTGGCTGCTCCTGCTCTGCCCGCATCAGGGAGAAACTGGCTCTGAAGTCTGATGTGACACTTGGTGTCCTTAATGGGAGGGATGCCTCGGTGCAGCCTTGCTGGCACAGAGCATGAGTGGAAGGGAAGCAGTCTGTGATGTCCTCTCACTCTGCTCACACAGTAGTGACCCTGTGTGGCAGTGTCTAGGAAGGTGAGCTGTTTGCTCCTCCAGCCTCCATTCCTCAGTGGAAATAGCCTCTTGTCTATGTGCTTTTAATTCTCTTCCAGAGCAAGCCCATGGCTCCGAAAAGGGAATCTCTTCTCCCTGTGAGCAGCGCCTCCAAAGAGAATGGGGTTCATGTAGAGCAAGATGATCAGGACTTGTTTGCAGGTGAGTCTGTATCTACTGGGTGTTTGATGGGGCTTTCTGAACTCTAAACCTCGGCTGATCTGCTTTTAAGTCTGGCATGCGGGTCATGGATATTTCTGGACTATCTCAGGTCCTTATCCCCAGCTCGTGTTCCAGTCTGCTCTGGAAGCATTGAGCTCTGGTGGTATTTTTGGGAAGGTTGGAGTAGCCTTTTCCATGTCTCTGGCATAATCGTGCAGCAGGATTAACTGTTTTGAAGCTGAAAAGAATTAAAAATGGGGTTTGGTTTAGTTTTGCTGCCTAAGCTGTAAGGTGGTGAGTGACTGTCAGAGTTAAAAGGCTTTTGTTCTCTACCTTCTCCTTCCTCCATGCAGGTGGAGGAAACATCTTCAGTAGAGACATGGCTGTTCCCAAGGAACAGGAAACATAACACCCCTCAGCAGGGGAAAACAAGGAGGGTCAGACTGTTCCCAGCCCTGGCATGGTGGGACACTTCCAGTAGGGAGGTCAATTCTGGAGACACTTGCTAACAGGTGGAAGGTTATACTTCCTCTGGGTGGGGAAATGTCCTGGGAAGGAGGCAACCTTCCAGGCTGGCCTGTGTGCCATGTAGGAACCAGCTTGGCTTTAGCTGTTAGAGTGTGCAGCTCCTCTAGCACACAGCAAGGAGGTGATGCCTGCCTCATTCTAGAATAAGTTTATTGCGTTCACTTAATGTTCTACAGCAGGATTGACCAAATACTCTTACTGGAGTGGAGATGCACTAAGTTGTGCTTTTCCCAATGCTTTCAGGTGGCATCCCTATGGATTTGTTACTCTTTTTTGCTGAATAAGACTGTTGTTACTCCCTAGATCCCATGTGTGTATCCAAGACATCAAAATTACCTTTTCAGAACTCCAAAGTAGAGAGGCTGACCCCTGCATACTTCTCTTGACAGATGCCACTGTAGAGTTGTCTCTAGACAGCACGCAGAACAACCAGAAGAAGGAACTGGCCAAAGCATCCAATCCTGCCCCCTCATTAGAAGCAGCTGCAAGCTCTTCTTCTAGAAACCCTCCAAAGAGCTATGAGGAGGTGAGAATTGCTCTGAGCTTTCTAACTTGCCCTGCTGGTTTCAGTCTGTAATTGGCAGGAACCTGTCTGTTTACTTAGTTGTAAACATGCATCTTAAATGGTGCAATCAATGTAATTACCATATTGGATGTGCTGGCTTGCATCTTGGCCATCAGCCTGGGACTGATATTGCTGAAGTGGGGTTCAGATCAGGCTGATGGCATTGTTGCTCATGTGGTGGTGCAGAACTGCTTCCAAAGCTCACAGAGCAAGTGTCTGATCTAGTCCTGAGGGTCTGAGCCATGACTTGGACCTCTAGCACACTGTATTGCTAAAGATGGGGCAAGTGTGTAGCAACTCATGTCCATGTTTTTGAAAGTGAGTCTCCTGGGTGACATGGGAGCACAGAGTCCCTAAGCAGAACTTGTAATCTGGTTGCCAAGCCCAGTTAATCGAGTGGTGCTTGGTTTAAATCTGGGGTTTTTTTCTGTAGAGGGAAACTGTTTTGGAGACAAGGAAATTGCTCCTTTTCTGCCCCAAGCACCCCCATGCTCATGAGAAAGGACTCTGCAGTGCTATCAGTAGTGTCTCAGGTTGTCTTCAGACTGGTTTAAGTGCAGGGTATGATGAAAAGCCCATTCAGCCTTGGTCTGCCTGTTGCTAGCCTGACTCTCCGTCCCCCTGCGCCTATACAGTACAACTTCTGCATAGGTTCAGTATCTGATGCTGTTTCAAGTGAGAACTGAAATTGTGATGTAAAAGAACTTAAAGGGAACTCTCTTGCACAGAGCTCAGGCTGGACTCTGGAGTTTCACCTTGGTGCTGAGCAGTTTGTGCATCAGTCCGTGCAGATGTTGGTATAGTAAAATAAATCCAGTTTGGAATCCTTGAAATATGTGAGAAGCTCCAGGACTTTACAGAGTGATCTTAGCCAGACAGAAAAGCCGAAGATGTCTTTGTAGCATGGCAGGCTCACTATAATGTACGGGACTTCATGGTTTAGGGTGGTTTGAAGCCTGACTTTCCAGTTTTAACTTGCTGTCTTCCTGTGCTTACTCCAAACAGCTGGAAGAAGAGGAACAGGAGGACAAATTTGAGCTGACTGTAGGAGTGAGTGACCCAGAGAAAGTTGGTGAGTTAACGTGCTGTCCTGCTGCGTGCACAGTGAGGCACAGTTAGAGAAGCCAAGCTTGGCAGTAGGACCAAATGCAGCTACTGCCTCCACATGCCACAGCCCCAACTTTCACGCTGTCTCTGCAAGTGCAAACTTGATCCTGGAGTAGCTTCTCCAAGACTTCTTCCAACATCTAGAAGAAGTAAAGCTACACAAAGCACGCAAATGCTCCTGAAACCAGGAGCAGGTTCTGGAAAGACAGGGACCTCAGAGGCAGGGGGTTTGGGGGAGGGTGAAACACGACGCTTGCGGTAGCAGAGCTTGGTGTCTGGAACTGTGGTAACCAACTTGACTTGACCTCCAGGCAGCACTGTCCTCTGTGCAGCTGGCAAGGGGAAGGCAAAATTGCCTTCACCTAAATCTAGGTGCCCTAAATTATTCTGTGCTCTGCCACGTTCCCTAGCAGCTGTGCTTGCCAGGGAAGCAGCTCTGGCTTCCAACTGAGACACAAGAGGGTTTCTCTCTGAAAGTGGGGGTCAGAGGAACCTGGCCAGCTATGTGGCAGTCCCCGGGGTGCAGAGAACTCAAGGTAACATCTGATCCCAGACAGTGGAGCAGCATTACAAGTGGCAGTTTGCAATCACTCCATCTTGTGATCTCTGGAACTGGGAGGTACACTGACTTGTAAATCAGAGGTATCCTAGGGGTAGCAGCAGACCTCTGAGAGTGCATTTCAGCTGAACTACCAGGTAAACAAGGGGATTTCTGTGTTAGCTGCAGAAAACTGCCTGTGATGTTTCAGAATCCAGCCACATGCAGCCAGGGGCTGCCTGAACCTGCACCCTCTCAATAGGCCGCTTCATGTGCTGCACAGCCACTGAATTGTTGCGCGCTGAGCAGATGTGTAGAGTCAGCCCAAATGCTGTCAGTGTAACAAGTCTCCGATTGTCAGTGTTGGCTGCCTTAGGAAGGAAAAGGAGGGCTCAGCAGTCAGGGTGGGGAAATGCCTAGTGGGCACGAGTCCAGGTCCTGCAGTGAGATGCTGCCTGTGTGAGGATTCAGGGCTCTATCAGGCTGAAGATCAGAACCACTGAGGCAGGCAAAGGCCAGGAGACTGCAGGAGCTTTGTGCTTTGCATTCAGGTGATGCTGATCTTGTGATACTGATGCCTTGTTCCTGTTTTCCACAGGGGATGGTATGAATGCCTACGTAGCCTACAAAGTGTCAACACAGGTATGTCTAATTTATAGCTCCTGACATGGGTGCCTTTATTTTCCCAAGGCAGCCAGACTGTTCTTAGGCAAGCCAGTGGTGACCCAAATAGACGGGAGGTCTGAGCACCTTGTTACATGGATTCAGGAGTTGTAATCCACCCCTACAGATCAAAGGATGAGCCTTGCTGAGAAATAGGGTTTGAATCTATTTGAATAGAGACTCTGTTTTTTACAGCTAGTTACCTCTTTGCCATCCTGGCTGATACCAGTGTTCAGCACTGGGAGTGAGCAGCAGGAATACATCTGTTAGGGAGAGCCCCAGATGTTGGGGCTGTTGGTAAAAGGTTCAGTGCTGATGGTAGTGTCAGATTAAGCCAACCTGAACTCGGCTCTTGCTGAAGAGCTGCTGCTGCTTCATGTCAGGACCTGCTGTCCTGGGCTAGTCACAAGAAATGGAGCCTTCTGCAGCTGCTGCCCTCCTTGGAGCTTTGGAGTGCTGCTCTGAGCTCTGCAAGAGGTTGCTCCTAATGTCTGTACAGCAGCTGCTGGACTGCAGGCATCCTGTGGTCTGAAGCTGATGGTGTGTGAGGGGGACTTGTTAGTCTCTGGTCCTGCTCTCTAAACAGTCAAAAGCCACTGGTGGCCCTGTAGTCTTAAGTGACTGTGACATGACAGCAGTCCCTGTTCCTGTGTGGAGCAGGGATGATGGGATTAGGCAGTGGGCAGGGCTCACCCAGCAGCCTGTGGCTGCAGTAACAGCTGCTCTATTGTTTAGTGGCATTAGTACTGCTGCTTGGGCCAAGGAGAACTGCTAGGAGGTAAGCTGCTGAAAACCTGGGCTGAAGTTTGCTCTCTTCGTTGCTCATACCGTGCAGAGCTCAAGCTGTCCTACTTCATTGCCAGAAGTGACAGCAGGTAGGGCTAGCAAGGCTGTGCATGCAGGCGGCAGCTTCCCTGGGTGAGTCTGACCCCAGTCCTGTCTCTTCCCCCAGACGAGCATGCCAATGTTCAGGAGCAAGCAGTTCTCAGTGAAAAGAAGGTTCAGTGACTTCCTGGGTCTCTATGAGAAGCTGTCTGAGAAGCATGCCCAGAATGGGTTCATCGTCCCTCCGCCACCTGAGAAGAGTCTCATAGGTGAGTGGTGGAGCTGGTCCTTCCAATGGTGAGCTTTGTGCCTGAAGGCCAGGCCTGCCTTCAGTCTCAAAGCTGAGAGGGAAGCTGCACAGCAGCCATGGGAAGCAGCTATGGAAAATAATCTGACTTCTGTGGTACAGACAAAACTCTGGTTCCATACTTGGAGCTCTGAGCTTAAAGCCTCTTTTGGGTTTGCAGGTGCCTCCACACCTGCTTGATGTAGAGTAAAGCCTTCTGCTCTCTGCTGTCCACTTGGGTGTAGCTGTAACCCTTCCAGTCTTGCCTGGCATTGCTTTGCCTCTCCTGCATGTCTACTTCTGCTAAGTGTTAGGGATAAGCAGATTTTAAATTTCCAAGTAGCTCTTGCTGATGCAAGGTCTAATTCCTGTTGTAAAATGCCTCTCCTGCTGTCACCCTGATAGCCTGTACCTTGTGACAAACCGTGCTACCTTGTGTGTCAAGTGTGAAGCAGCTCAGTAATCTGTGTCTTCCTTCTGTGCTAGGAATGACCAAAGTGAAAGTTGGGAAGGAAGATTCCTCCTCTGCAGAGTTCCTAGAGAAAAGACGGGCTGCTCTAGAGAGGTACAGACCCCAACAGCTTTTCCCTCCTGCCTGAGCCAAGCAGGGGACCTCTGAAAGGTCAGACAGGCTGCACATTCCCCCTACATGAGGAAAGCTTCTAGGCTTGGGGCAAATCGGAGGCTGTTGGAGAGTCGCAGCTGCAGAGAGTTGCTTTGACTCTGTAAAACAATCTCCTGCTTCAAAAGCCTCTGCTGGTGTTTGGTCTGAATCTGGCCAAACTCCACTGACAAGGCAGGGAGCAAACTGAGCTGTTTCAGGAGCCAAAAAATGTGAAGTAATTGTACAAACAGTGCAGAGCAGGTGAGAAACAACTTGATCTCTAGCTTGCACCCTGATTACACAGCCACAAGTGGCCTTTGCTCTGTGTTGCCTGTTGTAGTTAGCTCTGGGGTGCTGATCCCCTCCAGCTGCAGCCTCTGAAAGATCTATTCAAGCTGTTAAAGATGTAAGGCTGGGTCTTGATCACTTGGCAGATCCAGGAACTTTCTCATTATAGAAATTAATAATCAAAGGTCTGGCAGGGCTGGTCTTGCAGGCTGGTCCCACTGCAGTCCTCAGGACCCCTGGTGGGTGAAAGAGAGCAGCTCCCAAACTGCTGTTCCAGGTTGAACAAGCAGCGTGTTGTGGCTCATTGTAGTGGCTCGGAGCCAGGGTTGTTACCACCAGAGTGACCCTTGATATGTTCCTCTGCACAGGTACCTCCGGAGGGTGGTCAGCCACCCAACAATGCTGCAGGACCCAGACGTCCGGGAGTTCTTGGAAAAGGAGGAGGTCAGTAGTGTGGAATAACGTAGCTTCGAGTATCTTGGAAGTGCAGACGAAACTGGTATGCAACCAGTCAATGAGGCATGATGCTTCACAGCTCAGGGAGAAGCAGCAAAACTCTGTAAGAGCTCTTAACCAGTGATAGTGATAACAGGCGTGGTGGGTTGACACTGACTGGATGCCATGTGCCCACCAAAGCTGCTGTCACTCTCCTCCTCAGCTGGACAGGGGAGAGAACATATAAAGGCTGGTGGGCTGAGCTGAGGACAGGGATATCACTCAATATGGGCAAAACATATCCAACTTGGGGAACATGAATTTATTGCCAATCAAATCGGAGTGGGATAATGAGGGTAAAACCAGATCTTCAAATGCTTTCCCCGCCTTCTTCCCAGGCTTCACTTTACTCCTGAGTTCTCCTTTTTCCCCCAGAATGGTGGAGGGGAATAGGGGTTGTGATCAGTTCATCACACGTTGTCTCTGCTGCCCCTTCCTCCCCAGGGAAGGACTCCTCATACTCTTCCCCCGCTTTAGTGTGGGGTCCCTCCTAAAGGAGACAGGCCTCCATGAGCTTCTGAATGACCTTGGTGTCTGCAGAGTTCTCACAGGTTCTCACTCCTCTCTGGCTGCAGTTTCTGTTGCAGAGCAACTTTTCCACCTTAAATATGTTGTCATGCACTGCCACTGTCACTAGTGGGCTTGGCCTTGACCAGTGTTGGGTCTGTCATGGAGCTGTTGGCATTGGCTCTATTGGACATGGGAGAAGCTTCCAGCAGCTTCTCACAGAAGCCACCCCTGCAGCCGCCTGCTACCAAACCCCTGCCATGCAATGTGAATACAACAGAACTTCCTTCTGTGTGGCTGCACACTCACAAAGAGCTCCGGCCTCGTTTGCATCCACTGTGGTGGGGGTTTGTGTTGAGAGCACAGGTGGTCCTTGCTCTCTGAAACCCATGACAACAGTGTAGCCTGCTGTTTGGAGATGAGGGGCATCCTGATGCTCAGATGTTGTGGGAGAGCTGGCTTCCTACTGAAACATGTGGCTGGTGTGGTCCCTGCTCCTCAGTGGGAAGCGTGACTGTGCCCATCTGCATGCCTGATGTGGAGAAGTCGTTCTTCAAGAGGCTGAGCCTTGGGGGAACCTTGGCCTGAGTGACTGCGGCAGTAATGCTGTGCTGGAGCTCTGGTGTAGGAGCAGGCATCATGGAAACACCTCACTGCGCTGCTGGGCAGCTTCAGCTCTCCCTAGAAAGCAGGTGTGGTTGGTGTAGAGTATTTCCCAGCTCTGCTACATGCCTGTGTGCCTGTGGCAGCTCTGACCGCCCTCAGGTCAATAGTGTGGCTGGTTCCTACAGATCTGTGTTACTTCAGACAAGCAGAACAGGCAGGCCCCACATACAGTGTAACATTTAGGAACTCCTCATTTGCTTGTACACTACTCCAGTCCCATTATTGGGAATGTTGTGTGGGCTTTGCCACTGCTGAGGCAGTGTCTGGCTTGTCCTTTGCAGCAGCTGTGTGCAGAGAAGGCCCTGTCTGTCAAGGGACCCACAAGGGAGAATGAAGTGGTGGCTGCTGTCTAAGCTGTTTCTATCTCCTGGCAAAGCAAACTATTTCTATTTCTTTATAGCTACCAAGAGCAGTGGGCACCCAGGCCCTGAGCGGAGCAGGAATACTGAAGATGTTCAACAAAGCTACAGATGCTGTCAGTAAAATGACCATCAAGATGAATGAATCGGACATAGTAAGTGTCAGGACACCTCTGGGCTGTCCTTGTCCTCGCTCTGGAGCTGTGTGCTCTTGCCAAAGCGAGCTTTGGGTGGGAGATGCCAGGAAAGCTCCACAGCGGTGCCATGTGTGGGAATCAGCTCTTGGATTCGTTTCAGTGGTTTGAGGAGAAGCTGCAGGAGGTGGAGTGTGAGGACCAGCGGCTCCGGAAGCTGCACGCTGTCGTGGAGGCACTGGTGAACCACAGGAAAGGTGATGAGCTGGGGGCTGCTTGAGCTGGAGCTTGGCCTGTAGCAGTTAAACCTGACCAGCGCTGGTGTGCAGGTGTCCCAGGGGGCACTTCTGAGGAGATACCACAGAGCTTCCTTATTAAGAGCTCCCTGTCTCTTCATCATGGGGGACAAGTAGAACAGTAATCCCACCTCTTCTGCCCAGCCCTACCAGTTTAGGATGTTGGTGTTGGAGTGAGCGTCCTGCTGGATGAGGCTGCTGCAGCAAACCTGAGCAGAGCTGATATTATTATCAATTCCAAGCTGTCCTCTGGCAGGGAGCGGGATTGTTTTTCTTCCCCTGCATGTTTTGGCTGACTTCTGCAAAGCTCTGCCTTGTCCTCCCACTCTGCTGCTTCTGTTCTCCCTGGCTGGAGTTTCCCAGCCCTCCTCCCACCATGCTGCGGAGCTGCCGGCTCTGACCGAGATGGTGCTGGCTCTTCCAGCCCCCATCTCCTGGGGCTACTGCAAAGCAGCTCCTAGGGCTGAGCTCTAGGCTGGGGCTTGGCTTGCAGAGCACCTGTGGAAGCGAGGCCCCTTGGTTGACTCTTGTTTCCTTCACTAGAGCTAGCATTGAACACAGCCCAGTTTGCAAAGAGCCTGGCCATGCTGGGGAGCTCAGAGGACAACACAGCCCTGTCCCGGGCACTGTCCCAGCTGGCTGAGGTGGAAGAGAAGATTGAGCAGCTGCACCACGAACAGGCTAACAATGACTTCTTCCTCCTGGCTGAGCTCCTGGGAGACTACATCCGCCTGCTTTCGGTTGTAAGGGTGAGCACTCCTTTGGGCAAGCTCTAGGCTCTGCTGCTGATCCTGACCTTAGGGCTTAGGTGTGCTGGGGGCAGCTGGTCTTCTAAATTCAAGCACAGAACATGCCATGCTTCTGACCTGTCCAGGCAGGGGGAAAACTTGCTGCTTGTCCAGCTGTGGATGTGGTGGGTTGGTTAGATTGGAAAAGTGGGGTAGGTGAGGCCTTACTGTGCTGCTGCTCTCCAGGCGAGTTATGCAGCAAGTTCATGGCTTGCAGGTGGCCTCAACCCTTCTGGAGCTGAAAACTTTGGCTACTGAGAGGGGCTGAGCTGGTAACCTGTGATCTGGGTGCTGCAAATAGATTTGCTGGGGAAGAGTTTGAGTCTTTGAGTCTGCAGCCTGCCCAGTGTTCTGGGGGCTGAAAGAAATAGGTCCCAGGTGAGCTGGGGGCTGACTCCTTCCTGCCCCAAGCACGTCCTGCCTCTGTGCAGTTGTTTCCAGAGGCTGCAGAGGCCAGAATGCAGCCTCATGATTAGGCACAAGCCTCCTTGGTCTGCCAGTCTGTACTGGGAGGTGTGGTGGGTGCTCCAGAGCAGGGCCAAGATCTCACATAGTGCTGGAGGTATAAGGCTGGGATGTTCTGATAAGGAGCCCTCAGACGTTACCTGCCTCTTGGCTGCTCTGTCCTTCTGACCAGGCTATTGGGACGCTGCTTTTGCTTTTCTAGCTCTTCCCCACAATCTGGCTGGATGCACTCAGATGCCCAATGGGGTTTTTCTTGCTTGGGCTCATGATTTGCAGGACTGCTTAAGGTCATCTGGCCTCCTGATGGGTGTCTGTGAGCCTCTGCTAGAGATCCAGTGTGGGGTGGGCAGAGGCAGCCACTCACTGCCCCACTCTTCATGGCAGGACTGAAGTGGACCCCCAGCAGAGCTTGGGGGTGCCAGACATTGTGCTTGGGGTGCTGCCAGTTCATGGGTGGCCTCAGGCCTGTCCAGGCTTGCACTGGACCCTGTGTGTGGCTGGAGCTCTTCAGGGGCTCCTGCCAAACCCTCGGGCAAACCCCTGTGTGGAGAGAGGCCCCAAAGCTGTTCTGAGGCACAAGTTGGCTGATATTGCACCTTTTAGAGCAGCGCATGTTCTGGCTCAGGTTGAGTTATGCAGAGAAGGGCCCAGGGCCTCACTTGATGAAGCAGGGCAGAGCTCAGTCTCTGCTCCTTCCTTGCAGGGAGCCTTTGACCAGCGCATGAAGACCTGGCAGCGGTGGCAGGATGCCCAGACCATGCTGCAGAAGAAGAGGGAGATGGAGGCCAGGCTGCTGTGGGCCAACAAACCCGACAAGCTGCAGCAGGCCAAGGAGGAGATCACAGAGGTAGGGAGCAGGGTGTGCTGGGTCTCTGCTCAGCTCCTTCCCTCTGTGCTGTGCCCCAGAGCTGAAGGGATGGGTATCTCTTGCCAAGTGTGCCTCAAGAGATAAGCCAGCCTTGAGCAAGCCCTGCAGAAAGCCTCAGGAGGGGCTGCTTGTGTCCCACCTCCTGTGGTTTGCTCACAGCAAGCCAGGATGCAGCTTGCTGTGAGGGTGAGGAGCAGGAATGCTGAGCTTGGCTCTGGCAGAGCCTCTCTCACAGTCATGACTACAGAACTGCTTGGAGAGGGCAGCGAGAGGTTCTTCAGGTCTCCTGCCCTGCAGCCAGCAGCACGCTTCCTCTCTCTGCAGTGGGAGTCTCGTGTCACGCAGTATGAAAGGGACTTTGAACGGATTTCTGCCGTCATCCGCAAGGAAGTGATACGGTTTGAGGTAGGTTTGGCCCCGCGCTCAGCCTGCAGCCCTCCACCTCCCTGGCCTTGCGGTGCCTTGGCTGGGAACATGAGCCAAGGGTCACTGGGTCCTGACCCTGCTCCCAGTGCAGCAGTTGGCAGTCTGTAAATCTGGACACATGGGGTTGGGGATTGCTGCTCAGGGCAGAGCTGGTGGCTTTCGGCCATGGGGAAGCCTCTGTGTGAGAAGCATATCCTTTGAAATGAAGGTGGGTGGGCAGAGACCCTCTGAGCCATGGGGCTGTGACCGGAGAGGAGCTTCATGCTCAACATCTCAAGCGCTTGTGCTGGTCTCTGTGGTGCCCCAGGAGGAACAGGGAAACCCTGGTGGTTTCTCCTTCCCCCTCAGAAGCTGGAGGGGTTGGTTTGCTGCTGCATTCAGCCTTGCGCTGACTCCTTGTGCCCATCTCTTGCAGAAAGAGAAATCCAGGGACTTCAGAAACCACGTCACGAGATACCTTGAGACCTTACTAAACTCTCAGCAGCAGGTGAGTGGGTTTTACCTCTTGAAGCTCAGTTCAGTGTGAACCCCACTGTGGGTGCATCCTGTCTGTGGGTGAGGGGAGGGGTGAGCCCTCATGGGCTGGAGCAGGGTAGATACAAGCCTCGCACCCCCCGGATGCCTTTTGGGGGGGTTGTGCCTGGTGGAGGGATTCTGTTCTCCCCCGCCCCCTTCTCAGCTCTCTCTGGGCTTGAGCTGTGCTGGCACAACCCTGCAGGCTCCTGACTGCTGTCTCTCCTCTTGCAGCTGGTGAAGTACTGGGAAGCGTTCCTCCCCGAGGCCAAGGCCATTTCCTAACAGGAGCACAGGAGCAAACCTGGGATTTGCCTTCTTTTTGGTTTTTGATATACACTATACCTCTTCCTCTTTTACACGTGAGCCAACCCTCGCTCCGCACTCGGGAGCTGGTAGAGGTTTAACCCCTGGACAAGCTGCTTGCAAGCCAGTAACTCTTCTAACTGTATATTTTCATTTAGCAACATATATTTTCTTACTGAAGAGGACCCCGTTTCGTGGTTAAGCCCGGACCTGCGGCAGGGGCGGAACGGTCTGTGTGAAGTGTATATTTTTCAGGCTGGGGTAGGACCCTCACGACTCTCTTATCCTGCAGTGCGCTTCACTTCTGTAATAAAACTTCTATCAGGGCACACAGGCTCCGAGTGGTTGGGGCCGGGCCCGGGAGCGGTAACGGTGCAGCGTGTTGTGACCTTGGGCGCTGCCCCGGCTCCTGCTGCGGCTTTGGCCTCCCGGGGGCTGTTTTTAGGTCTGAGCTCAGCGGGGCTGCGCCGGGGCTCTGCGGGGTGGGGGCCGAGGGGGGGCCCGGCCCCGAGCGGGGGCTGCTGTGGCTCCTTCCCGCCTCCCGGGCACGGCTTTGCCAGAGCCGGAGCCCCTTCTGCTGCCGCAGCGGCCGGGAGCTGACTCCCGCTCACTTCCCACTTCGCTTTCCTTTCCCCTTGCCCCTGTAGCGCCGGGTCCCCGCGGCGCCGCCGCGCTCCGGCTGCCCCCGCTCCGCGCAGGGGTCGTTGCTCCGGCCGGGGGCCGGGTACCCCCCCGCGTCGGACCATGATCGCAGTGTCCATCCCCGCGGCGGAGGCGCAGGCGGCGGCGCGCAGCCCCGACAGGGCGCACACGGTGAGGGGCGCCCGCGGGGCGACGGCGGGGGCGGGTCTGGAGGGGGGGGGTTGTTGGGGGTCGGAGGTCCCCAAGTGCCCCCGGAGGTGCCCCGGGAGGGGGTCCCTGCAGAGGGGGCGCAGACCCTCCACCGTTGGCAGGTGGGGGGTCCCTGGTCCCCGGTAGCCCCCATGGGGGGTTGTCCTGGGAGGCCCCCCCCCCCCGCCCCAGGGGTTGGTGGTCCCCAAGTGTCTCGGGGCTCCCTGCCCTCTAAGGGGGCACCCACTGCCTTGGGAGTGGGGCTGTTCCTCTACCGGGGCTCCCGGTGTGCCCCGGGTGTCGCCGCTGCTGTTGGGGTGTGCAGGGAGCAGGGGCAGTCCCTCTGCCTTCAGAAGGGGGTCCCTGGCCCGAGGTCTCCTCTGGCCTCAGGGGGTTTGTGTGTATGGGGAATCCCTTTCTGCTCCCCGGGGGCACAGGGGCCCGAGTGCCCCCAAAGCAGTTTCTACCCCTGAAGTTTCTGGGGGTCCCCTCTGGCCGCAGTGGGGGTCCCCAACTGTCCCCACGAGGCCTCGGATGGGGTGGGTGCCCTGTCCCGGGGAGACCCCTGCCTGGGGACCCTCTGTCTCTGAAGGGGGGATGCCCCTGGCCCGGGGGATCCCCTGGGTGCTTCTGCCTGGCCCCAGGGGGTCCCCCCTGGCCTCCCCTGTGCCGCAGGGTTGGAGGTCCCCAGGTACCTCCCTACCCTCCCTGCGGGCTGGGGGACCCCTCTTGGCTCCCCAGGTGCCCCCCGGGCAGGTGGGAGCACTGCACTGGTCCCAGGGGTGGAGAGCCTGGGGCAGGGCCACAGTGTGTGGATGTCCCCGGGGGCTGGAGCCCACTTCTCCTTAAGAAAAAGCTTTTCCCTGTCCCAGGGGTCCCCTCTGGGCTCAGGGGAGGTTGGGGGGTCCCCAGGGGGTCCCTGCATGGGTCCCGCTGAGGTCTCCCTGGAGGCTGTTGTTGTGTGTCTTGGCCTGGGGGGGGTCCCTATGGCACATGAGGGTGAAGGTCCCGGTGTGTCCCCAGGGGTCCCTGCCGGGGGTGCAGGGTCACTTTGGGGGGGTAGGGATGTGGACAGGGCTGCAGGGCCATGATTGGCCCCAGGGGGTCCTGCTCTGCCCTGGGAAGGGTGCATTGTTCCCCTCTGCCCCAGGGTCGAGGTGCCCCTTGTCCCTTCCCTTGTGTCCCCCCAAGCCCTCAGGGGGTTGAAGGTCCCTCTTTGTCCTTGGGGTCCCGGCTGCCCGGCAGAGGGGGGTGTCCACAGCTAACTGAAGGGTGGGAGGTTTCTGCCCCCCCTCTTGGGGGGTCCATCTGCTGCTGGGGTCTGCATTGGGCCCAGGGGATCTCTGCCTACCCCAGAAGTGAGGGGACTGCCTGTCCTGGACAGTGGGAGGGGTGGAGGTTCCCAAGAGTGTGTGTGAGTCGGTGGCCTCTGCCTCCCCTTGGAGGATGGTGAGGATGATGAGATTGATGGAGATGAGGATAATGGGGATGCTGAGGCTGATGATGAGGATAATGAGGATGAGTGATGGAGATGCTGAGGATAATGATTGATGAAGATGATGAGGATGATGGGCATGAGGGTGGGGATAATGGCAATAAGGATGAGGCTGATGGGGGTGAGGATGGGGGTGAGGATGCTGAGGAAGGCTGTCCCGCGCCGCAGGTGTTCCGGGTGGAGGTGCTGTGCAATGGCCGGCGGCACACGGTTGCGAAGCGCTACAGCGAGTTCCAGGCGCTGCACAAGCGGGTGAGACCCCAGCGGGGACACGGGGAGGGGACACGAGGACATCCGCTCCGCAGGCAGGGAGGAGCAGCCCCGTCCTCCACGGGCCGTGCTGCTGCCGTATGTGCCCCCAGCCCATGCTCTGCCCTAGATCAAAAAGACCTGCAAGGTCCCCGACTTCCCCCCGCGCCACGTCCCCAACTGGATGCCCAAAGTGCTGGAGCAGCGCCGGCAGGGCCTGGAGCTTTACATCCGGGTGAGGCACCGGCCGAGGGTGGCTCTGGGGTGTGCTGGGCTCTGTCGGGTGCTGACCCTGGGTGCCCATCAGGGTGTCCTGTACCACAACAAGGAGCTGCCCCAGGACGTGCTGGACTTCCTGAAGCTGCGGTGCTGCCAGCAGGACCCCAAGGCCAGCAGCTCCCTGTGAGTAGCCAGGGAGCACCCGGAGCTGTTGGGCTCCGCTGGCACCCGCGTTAGCCCAGCATGGGGCGGGCATCACCCCCTCACCCGCGTGAAGCACTCCAAGACCCAGGATTGGGGACGCTGGGACAGGCAGGTGGGAGCCAGAGCGGGTGCTGGGAGCTGATGTCCCCTCTCCCACAGCAGTGCCCGTTGCCCGCCCTCCCAGCGCCCTGTTGTTGGCTTCTGCAGCGATCCCTACGCGCAGCCTCCAGGCACCCGTAAGGAGCAGATCCCAAAACCTCCCGGGGAAACGGCACTTCTGGGTCCCAGAATGTGATTCCCCTTTTCCGGAGCCGGCAGCGACGCGGCTCCAGCTCCTGCTTTTCCCTGCAGAGCTGCTCCCTGACACCGTCCTCAGCGGGGTGCTGCAGGGCCTCTACGTGCCCCCGAGAGGCAGCCCCAGCCAGGCAGCGCCCTGAGCACCCACCCTGCACCTGGCTGCAGCGGCAGCATCCCCACTGCAGGAGTAACGTAACTCCTTCCTGCTGTGATGGGGCAAGAAAGGACGGGAGAAGCCAAGGAGCACAGTGGGAGCCACAGCTGCCCACCCACCCCCATCCAATGTGCCTTCACTGGGACCTCTGCCTTCCGCCCCAGTGCACAGGGGTTGGGGTAGGAGCCTTTGGCCCCCGAATGGCACTGGGAGAACCCCCATGGCATCTAAGCAATAAATGACTTGGGGCTGATGGCACATGACGGCTGCGCTCTGTCATTTGGGCAAAGCAAACCCAGGGCCAACTGCTCAGCTTGAGGAAACATGGAAGAAGGGGGGGGTGGTTGGGGCTGCCCTCGCTGCGGAGCTGCAGCCCTCCAGGAGCAGGAGAGAGGCAAGGCCTTAAAAAACACATTGGTCACATTTATTGGTGCATGTGCTCTTACAAAAGTGAGGGGAAGGAGCCAGGGCCCGGCCCGCCTGCCGCCAGGGTGAAAGGGGCCAGGGCACAGTGGCTCTGCCCCTGCCCACCTGCCCGGGACCACATGGGGGGGAGCAGGGCAGCCCCAGGCCCCGCGCCGCAGAGCCAGGACCGCGCGTTACTCTTTGGCGATGGCGAACGGCTTCTCCACCTCGATGGTGCCGCAGTCAGCGATGGTGACGTCCTTCAGGGGCTTGTCCCGGCTGTCGGTCTTGGTGCTCTCCACCTTCCTCACCACGTCCTGGGCAAAGCAGAGGCATGAGAACAAGGCAGGACATGGGCAGAGCCTGATCAGTGCAATCCCCATCCCATAAGGATGCTCTGCCCCCAGCCAGCATCGGCCTGGTCCTGCTCTCCCACTGGGAATCAGTCATGCCTCTACCACCCGTCACCCCTCACCCCTTACCATGCCCTCCAGCACTTTGCCGAACACCACGTGTTTGCCGTCCAGCCACGGCGTCTTCACCGTGGTGATGAAGAACTGGGACCCGTTGGTGTCCTTGCCGGCGTTGGCCATGCTCACCCAGCCGGGGCCGTAGTGCTTCAGCTTGAAGTTCTCGTCGGGGAAGCGGTCCCCGTAGATGCTTTTTCCTAAGGGGGGGGACAAAAAGGCCACGTTGCTGCCACGGCCGTGTCAGGGCGGTGATGCCGCTGTCCGCAGGGCACGGGGGTGAACGAGCACACCTGAGGGGGCATTAAGCACCGACACCGCAGGGAGCCGCGCTCCGAGGCCGGGCCCCTTCAGCCGCTGTGCCCGCCCCATCCGCAGCGCTGGGGTCCCGGGGCCGGCGCGGGCCACATTACCTCCGGTGCCGTCACCGCGGGTGAAGTCTCCCCCCTGGATCATGAAGTCTTTGATCACGCGGTGGAATTTGCTGCCCTTGAAGCCGAACCCCTTCTGGAGGCGGGGGGGGAGGAACGGGAGTGAGGCGCGGCCCGGGCCGGAGCCCCCCGCCCCCGGCGGCCCCGCGGCCTCACCTCGCCCGTGGCCAACGCCACGAAGTTCTCCACGGTCTTGGGCACGGTCTTCCCGAAGAGCCCGATCACGACGCGCCCCGCGTCCTCCTCCCCGATGCGGAGGTCGAAGAACACCTGGGACGGGGACGGAGGCCGCTGAGGGCGGCACCCCCCGGCCCCAACGCGCCCGCGCCCGCCCCACGGGGCGCAGCCGCCCCCCCCCCGCCGCCCCCCGCCCGCTCCGCCGACCTTGGCCGTGACCTTGGGCCCCTTCTTGCGCTCGTCGGCGCGGGACGCGGCGGGCAGCAGCAGCAGCAGCAGCGCAGCGCACAGCGCCGCCGCCGCCACCAGCGCCTTCATCCTGCGCCGCTCGCAGCACGGCCACAGCGCCCGCCGCGCCGCCTGCATCCGGCCCCGCCCCGCCGCGCCCCCCCCCCCCCCCGCCCCGCCGCGCAGTGGTACGCGCCGCGCCGCGCTCCCCCTCCCGCCCCGCGGCAGCCGCCCGGGCGCGACCAACGGCGACGGGAGATGGGGGGGTGGGGTGGGGGGGGTGAAGGGGAGGGGCCGCGCGCTCCTTCCGGCCGGGGGGGGCGGGGCCGGAGCGAGCCGCCCGGAGGGTGCCACGTTGCGGCTCGGCCCGCGCGGGGACGGCGCTGATTGGAGGCGGCGGCGGGGGGGGGGGGGAGCTTCGGCGCATCCCGCGCCAACCCCTGCCACGGGCAGGGACCCTTCCATAGAGCAGCTTCTCCAAGCCCTGTGTCCAACCTGGCCTTGAACACTGCCAGGGATGGGGCAGCCACAGCTTCTCTGGGCACCCTGTGCCAGCGCCTCAGCACCCTCACAGGGAACAGCTTCTGCCTAAGAGCTCATCTCAGTCTCCCCTCTGGCAGGTTAAAGCCATTCCCCTGTCCTGTCCCTCCATCCCTTGTCCAAAGCCCCTCTCCAGGTTTCCTGCAGCCCCTTTAGGCACTGGAGCTGCTCTAAGGTCTCCCCTTCAGGAGCCTTCTCTTCTCCAGGCTGCCCCAGCCCAGCTCTCTCAGCCTGGCTCCAGAGCAGAGCTGCTCCATCACATTTACATTATTACGTCTTTGTTTAAGGCTGGGAAATAGAAGGAAAGAGCGTGCCCCAACAACGATCCCCGTGTGGAGCGGTGTCTCAGTGGGATCAGGAGCTCCCGCCAGCCGTGCTGCAGTGCTCTCCCTGTCCAGGTACACTGAAAGCTGCTTTCAAAAGCCGCTGTGTTTGGTGGCAGGTGGCACTTCCTTTAACGCTTTCCTCTATAGGGAAAATAAAGCAGCAGCATCACTGAAACCCCCCCAATCCCGGCGGCTGAGCCCATGGAAGCGGCACAGCGCTTGCCCCTTCCGCATGATCCCGGTGAGCAGAGGCGCAGAGGATGGCGGCACTGGGGGCAGCGGATTGGGCCGGTGGGGTTGCCATGTGCTGCCAGCACGGGGTGTGCTGCGGTGTTCGGCTGTTAGCTCGGCAGGAGCTGAAGCCCCTCAGGCAGCACGCAATGCCCTAACCCATGGGGAAGGACCCTTGGACACCTACGGCAGCAGCCGTAGATGCTACTGCAGAGGCAGGGGGGCCATGCGACAGCGCGTTTTGGGGTGCTTCACATCTCTGTGTTCCATGTAATCAATGCTGTAGCCATTCTGCTACCCGGGGTGCTCAAAACGAGAACGTGCAGGCACAGGGGGAAGAGAAATCCGTGTCACCATGCCTTGGCCAAGCTCTGTGGGGCTGAGCCATCCGTGGCTGTAAAGCATAAAGCGTTAAGGCCCCGTAAGATCCCACACCACGCACTGTCCTCTCAGAAGAGAGCTCTGAGCTTCTCCCAGGAGTGGAAAGCTACCAACAGTGCCCACCAGAGACAAAGGGAAAGAGAACAGAATCACAGAACCAACCACGCTGGAAAAGCCCTTTAAGCTCATCCAGTCCAACCGTTCCCAGCACTGCCAAGGCCACCACTGACCCATGGCACTGAGGCCTCGGCTCCACGGTGTGTGAGCACTTGCAGGGATGGTGACTGCAGCACTGCCCTGGGCAGTTCCAATGCTGAGCACCCTCTGGGGAAGGAATTGTTCCTCATCCCCATCCGAACCTGCCCTGGCGCAGCTTGAGGCCGTCTCCTCGTGTGCCGTCACGTGTAAGGTGGGAGATGGGCACAGAGGCGACGCGTGAGGCGCGGTAACGGAACACATCTGTTCGTGGAGAACAATGCAGCAGTGCAATGTTTTATTGAAAAAAAATAATAACCATCTCACTTGATACCGCAGAAGACTGCATCGCAGCGTCGGGGGGGCAGCGCGGCCGCCGCTCCTCGCGCCCCGCTCCCCGGTGCTGATGACCTCTGGTGAGGAGAGAAGGGGCCCAGGGAGGCTGAATGCCCTGCTCCTACCACAGCCCAGCTGGCTCAGGCTGCCTTGTGTCTCCTGGTCACCCCGAGCTCCCTGGGGCCAGCGGCTTCCTCCAGCATTTGCTGTTAACCCACTTCGGTTTCCTTTCGCTAACGAAGCCACCCCGCATCTCTGTCCTTTTGAAGAGTCCAACGTACGATTCTAGTGCAAGAGGGCTTGGTACAAGTGAGCATTACCAGCATGCCGTGGGGGGACAGTCCTCCCCTACAAACACATCATCGTAGGATTAAAAGAACATCGTATCTCCGGAGAGGAGTGGGAGCGGGTCCCTGTGAAACAGCTTCCAGACCGACCCGCTTAAAAACAAGGGCAGGAGAGTTTCTAAACGCTCAAATACATTCACTTAAAAAAAACCCCGAAACGACAACGAAAAAAAAGAACAAAACAAAACAAACATTTAAGAACAAAACCTGTTGAGATGGCCCCTTCCCCCCCAGCCCTCCCTCACCCTGCAAACACTTACATATGCTGCAACTACAAGCTGCTCCTTGACCAGAGGCAGCAAGGAATGACCAAACACGGCAGGAGATGCAGAAGGAATCGAGTTCTGGTGACAGGCACTTAGTGGGGCTTGGGAGGGCAGCAACAGAAGTGTCTCAGGGCCTGGCTCCATCTCCCTGGAGGACGCCTGTGCCCCTTTCCCCCCCTCCCAAGTCACCAAACCATGGTTTCCTACAGCAGAGAGGGCAGCGCCTGTGCCACACATGGGGCTTCTGGAAGCTGCTGGCAGCGGAGGAGTTTGGAAAGAGAAGGGTGGAACGTGGCCATGGTCCTGTACGCCCGCTGGCAGGAGGGGACGCGGCGCAAAGCGCCTGCGGGAGGTGAGCAGTCCCCTTCCTGCCCTGGCCGTGGCTCGAGGAAAGCGCTTTGCAGAGTGAGAACGTTCGTGTGTCTCCTGGTGGGTGCATGGGCAAAGGGCTCCGTGTGTCTGAGCTGCACTCGTTGGGATAAGGCATGGAGAGGATGCAGTGGGGAATGGTGAAAAGATACCCTATGGGGATCCTGTCAAGGAGGCTTTGCTGCCCCAGCACCACACCAGTGTCTGCCTGCTTCGGGGATGCACAAAGAGCAAGCCCAGGATGATCTCCTGCCCTCTAAGCCTGCTTCTGCCAACCCACGGGAGCCGAACCTCTTGGGAGCGCTGCTCCATGAACTCCAAGATATGCAGATCTTCACTAAAACCAGTAAAGGACAATGGGATCTAGTCTCTCCCTTCACTCCCTTCAAGCTCCCTGGGACTTTGGGGGGGAGCCAGGGCCGAGTTTATGACAAAGTCCCTCCAGTGAGCAGTTGCAGCCTGGTCAGGTGTCACACGCGGAAAGACAAAGTACAAGGAACCTATTCACAACCCTCCCAAGAGCTGCTCGAGTCCTCCCGCAGCCCTGCCATGTCCGTGGTAACCCCCCCCGGGGCAGCCTCAGCTGCAGCAGGACGCAAGCTGAAGCATGTGTGAGAAGCCCCCAGCCCTTTGCTAGCTACTGGTTTGGCTCCAAAGTGGTCCCCAAGAACCGTGGCTTCTGTGGGGTTGGATGGCCTCCCACAGGCCCCAGACCCACGCTCGCAGGGAGGACATGAAGGCGATTCCAGTCAAACCTATCTGACCATCTGGAGATGAGATCAGTGTTAAGGCATGAAGTGTCCTCCCCCCTGCCGGGGAAGCTTTGCTCCTGCTAACGTTTTCTCACAGAAGGTGTGTTCACAACCACCCTACCTGAGGGATCTGAGGGGGCTGCCCGGTTACCCATACTGGGAAACATCCATGCTTAGGGAAACGGCTGCCTCCCGGTTACCTTAATCCAGCTCTACCTCTTGAGCAAGAGCAAACTCCTTCCGCTCAGCAAAGCCCTTCTGCCAACGCTGGGCTGTAGCCTTGCGTCTCCCAGCCAGTCGGGTGTAGGAAACCATGGTAGGGACATTCACCGGTAGTGAGGAAGGGTGACTGAAAATTCAAGTATGCTCTCCAGGCCCCAAGGCAGGTGTCGGGAACCCCAGACTGGCACGAGGGTCATGCGGATGTCGTCGACATCCCCACTCAAGGGCTTCCTTTGCACCCCTCCGTCTTCCCCGCTGAATGTCCGCGCAGGGATCCACAGATACAATGTGCATCTGTAAACGCTAAACATAAAAAGTGCAATGACGGCAGCTTCTTTCAAACGATCCACGCTGCTCTGTTACCGCCAGAGGAGGGACAAACACAAACCCGAACTGGAACAGTAGATTGCAAATTCCTCACAGCTTGCGCGTTACAGTGTAACTGTTCCCAAGGAGGCCGAAAGGGAACCCGTCTCTTACTGCTGCAGCAGTCAGGCCCTTCTCCCACCGCATCCTCCTGCCCTCTCCACAGCCTACGGTATTTCTTCGCTGGATGAAGGAGGGAGGAGGACAGAGGAGCAGAGGGCGCAGGGGAGGGAGGGAGGAAAGTGAGCGGGAACTAAGCACAGTCCTCAGGGTTGCGTGAACGATGCCTTTGCCGTAAACAACGGGAAGGAGGGTCAGCCAGCCAGCCCCCCTCCCAGGGCGACCAAGACCTGAGCCAGCCACAGTCCTGGTCCCAAAAGGAGCTTCAGGCTTGGAGTGAACGAGGAAGACCATTCAGCAGATCCACCCCGGAGTGGTTTGTTTTGGAACGTTTTCTTCTCTTTTTGGTTTCAAAAGTCACTTTTTTCATTATTTTTTGTTTTGTTTTTACGTTTTTCTCTTCCTTCTCTGCCTCCTCCTCCTCCCCCCTAAAGAGAAGCCCCTTCCAGTGAGCCAGGGCAGGAGCTGCAGGCGAGGTGGTTCCTGCACGGCCCAGAGGCACCGGTCACTTGTGACGCTGAGCCGTCTTCTTCCGTTTCCTCTTAAAGAAGCAGCAGCACCTGGGGCACAAAGCACGAGGCGGGTTAATGCGGCACCGCGCAGCGCATCCCACAGCCGCCCCGCAGGGACCCCCCCCTCCCGGCTCCCGCCGCATGCAACAGCCCCTGTGCGCGCCCGGCCCCGGCAGCCCCGCCGCTGGCCCCAGGGCGCAGATGCTGGTGGACGGCCGGCACCGCCAGCACGGGCTCGTGTACCGCTGGGGGCCCAAAGGCTGCGGGGAACAACGCGCCTGAGCGTGAGGCTGTGCCCCGCACAGCCCGACCGGGGCAGGAGCAGCAGGAGCCACGTGGGGAAGCGGTAAAACGAGGATCGAGATGCTCCGCTCCCTCTGTCGGAAGCCCGGAGGAAATGGGCTGGGGCAGTGATCCCTCGCTGCTCTTCCCAGCTACAGACGGTTTTCACCACCGTTCACTAAGAAGCCAAGTTCCAAAGAGAACTCGCATCAGGGAGCAGCTTTCTTTACTGAACCTTTCATGACAACCAAAGCTTCCGCCTCGCATCAGTCATTCAGTGCTGGTCGCAGAACCCCTGCTTCTTCCCCCATCCGATGCGAGGGAGGTGCACAGCGCCCGGGATTAGGGGAAGCAAGAAGGATGGATAGTGGAGGCTGGGATGGGGAGAAAAAGACCTGCCGCAGCTGAACTGTGGAGTGGTGGGTTCACTGTGGGATACGCTGACGGCAGTTGCCCTGGTTTTGTAGTCCTGCTGTTTCCTACAGAACTCCCTGGTGTTTAAGGTTTAACCTTTCTATCCTCAGCCCTCCGTCAGAATCCTCTGCACAGAAGAAAGGTGATCTGTGTGCTCTGCCTGCACTACATGTTTTTCTGCTGCCATTACATCCAGGGAAGCCTGGATGCTGGTGGGAGGGATGCCTGGCTAAGCCAGCAGAGCAAAGACCATTTTTCCCTACAAAGCACCCTTCACCAACAGCCAGACCCAAAGTGTTCAAAACCACTGTAACAACTGCTCCAAATTGGTTTCTGTGGGGTCCTTCGTGCTCTGAAGTGTCAGCAGCACCTCCATCCTCAGAGCTGGAGGAACAGACCTGTTCTCATTCCCACCACAGAAAGCGCCCCTGGACGCAAGAGCCTTACTACCAGGTGTAAAAGCAAGGGGTGACCACCACACCCCCGTCCGTAAGCCAAGCCCACCAGCACGGACTGTCTGCTGGGGAGACCAGAACCCCCTAAACCTGGAGAGCTCAAACAGCTCCTGCGAGAGGAGGGCTGCCCCCACCACGTGCTCCTCTGACCTGCATGGACTAAGGGCCAAGGGAAGTCTGACATCCACAGGCTGGCTGTAGGTTCCTGCCCAGGCCCCGTTTGGAGGTGAGACAAGGCAGATGGCAGCAGCTGTCCTTGCAGGAACAGGGGCTCGGTGAGGCCTGTGACGACTCCATCACTACCCACCCAGCCTGACCTTTGCAGCACAGTCTGAAGCACCATCCACCCAAGGCTCCTCATGCGCCTTACCCCAGGACTGGTCTCTTATAGTCCTAGGCCATCTCCCACCCTCTCCTGCTATAACCTATTGCAGTATTTCTCTCCCACAGCAGCCACTTCCCTTCGTGACTTGGGCAATGGTGAGTAAGGGGGGGACGTTATGGGGAGAGAGGATGGAAAATGCATGAGTTATGGTTTCGCATGCAGCGGGTAAGGGAAGAAGAGGGCTGAGCAGCACTTGTTTCCTCGGGCACTGAATGAAGGGAGCTGCCTGTCTTCTGGCTGGTGTCCCTTGTGACTGTCTTTTAATGCTCTTACTCAAGAGGTCCAGGGAAGGGTTCAGGAAAGGAAGCCCTGGCAGTTCAGACAGGCAGAGGCAAAACACCAAAAGAAAAGAATAAGGCAGGCCGACAATTACAGAACGTGATCTCTCTGCATGCAGACAATGCCCAAGAGAACAGCCCCAGACTACGACATACAGAGAAGCCAGAGATGCCAGAGGTATTGGAGGCAGTGCCTATGGAGAGCAGGGCAGAGGAGGTCAGTCTCCCATCCAACAAGGACATTCCTCATCGCACACGGCTTTGTCACCTTGCTCTGTGCTGATTCTACCCCATCAGCCCTCCCTGGGACCTACAAATTCATCTGAGCGTCTGCCTGGTCCTCAGCTTACTGGGAACGTGGTTTCCTCAAGGGGCAAGGAGGGAGGGAGCAGCTCCTTGGGACGACTTGAGACAGGAACATTAAACTTCAAAACCCTCAGAAAACTGCACACGTGCCTGAGCTGGGCTTGGAGCAAGGCTAATTTCAACCCTTCTGCCCTTTCCTGCCTGGAGAAGCCTGTTCCCCTGCACCCTTAGCTCGCAGCTGCAGGCACACTGGAAAGGAGCCATCTCCCATCCTCCCTCTCCAAACAGGGGCTCTGTCACCAACAGGGACTCCATGGCCACGTTTTCCATCCTCTCTAACAATACAGGCCCCTGCTTCTTCAGAGGAAACTCTCTGAGAAGTGACTGTCCCCTCCTCTCAGGGTTTTCCCTTCGTAACCGTCTGCGTGAGGAACTCCTGCAAGATGCTCGGCAAGCCTGGCCCCGACTCTGCCCAGCTCCATTAGACACCATCTGCTCATGGACCTAACGGTTTGGGGGAGATGGTAAGCCAAATAGAAAAGGATTAAAATCCATGTTTTGCATCCATCAGTTCCGAGATCAGCCGAATTGCTCAGCCTAATGCAGCCGCTCAGACATAGCACCCACCCTCCCCAGAATTGCATGTGGTCCTCAGCACGGTCCTAAAATCGAAACAGCTCTGGGATGGCTTTGACTTTGTGCCTTTTTAGGGTTTGGTCAGTTTGGTTTTGCCAACCCCAGTCTAGTCTGGTCCGCTCCCCCTTGCATGTGGACTGGAGAGAGGGACTCACCACAAGTTGAGCATTTTCAGGCAGCTACAGAGAGTGTAGAGAAAAAACACAGAAAGGAAGAAAGAGCAATTAGTTCACAGAGGTGGGATGAAAGCGTGTCACTGCAGCCATGCAAACATGCAGTGCAGACTGGCAGACACACACATGCCTGCCCGCCGCCCCCCCCCAGCCCTCACACCACCTCTACCCTCGCCACGGTGCACTGAGAACTGCCACGCTTCCCAGGGGCTCCAGGCCTCTGACAAACACAGCCCCTCTCTTCCATGAGGGCACCGGCCCCAGGAGGTTCTTATCTGGGGTTGGGATGAGAAAGGGGCTCTGGGCCACCAGGAGAGAAATCTGCTCCTGTCCCCTGCAGCTCCAGTGGCACAAGGCCCAGATCATGTGAAGCTCACGCTGGGATCGGGAGCTTATCTCCAGCACACCCCAAAGCAGAAGCACTTGCACAGCTCCTCTGCCTCTTGGGAGTGCCAGGGAAAGACCTTTCTGCTATGACATCTTATCTCAAGACACTCAAACCAGCTCCTTCTAGCTCCTTCTAGCCCACTTTACTGCACAGCAGAATCCAGAACGCCTTTGCCCTCCTCATGTAACTGATTTATGATCACAGATGCAAGGAAAGATGAATCCAGCTCTCCCTGTGGCAAGAAGAACAAAGCGGACTACACCTGGGTGTTACAAGAGACCCAAACCTGTCAGTGCAAAGCAGCTTATGCTCTGCTCTCCAGCACCTCCAAAACCTACTTGGGATCACACAAAGAAGGGCTGGAGAGAGACAGAAGAGGTCCCTGTGTTACAAGACATAGCTTGAGCCCTCTCATGTGCCTTGACATCTCCCCCGTATGCAGATGTGGGGTCTGTACCCTGGCCTCGCTCAACAGGGTGATGCAGAAACACAGGCTGAAGGTGGCCAAATCTTAAGAGCTGCCTCTTCCTTGCACTGGGTTGTTGTATTGAGAACTGTTAAAGGCGGCAATGTTCCCCATCCTAGGAGCAATCCTAAGCCACATGCCTGGGGTGATCTACTTCAGTCTGACCAAGACAGAGCCTGTGATGCCAAGCCGGTGGTCTCTGCAGGCCACACCACCCCTATCTAAGAGGAATACTGCCCAGTCCACAAGTTGCACCTCAAGATCTCCCACCACCCCCCGCTGTACATGATGATGAGCTTGCACCAAAATCAAGGCGCGCTCCTTTGGCTGCGAGGAGAAAGTGTGTCTGTTGCTTGGGCACGTTGCTGCCAGCATCATGCCCAGGTCAGCTACCAGCCAGCGGGATCACACACCAGTGCTTCCTGAGGGACAGACAATAGATAGCAGAAGACCTTTCGGATAAGCAGCGCTGGCTTCAGACTAATGCATACCTGGGGACCTTTCCCACCAACACACCCTTTCCCGCACCTGCCAGTTTTCACCCTCCCACAGTCTTTCCTAACTCAAGTTCCTACAGATGCTGAGACAAACAACGTGGGACAAGCAACACCAGTGTCATCAGTCAAACTGGCAGCTGGGCAATGTCACAGCACCAACCAGTTCAAGGGCAGCCCCGAGCCTATTTATCCCTCACCCAGAGAGTCTCAGGATTACACCATGACTTGCTGGGGGACTGCTCTAGTTCAGAGGCAGCGAGAAGGTCCCATGTTGAGGATCATGCGAAAGGTGACGTGATGGTGCCAGATGCAGCATGTGTGCAAAGGAGGCCAAAATGGTCAAAGCAACAACTTCGTACATCAGTTCTCAGTCTTGACCACAAGCTACAGAGGAGAGGTCAGCGCAGGGGAAGCACGGCTCCCCCACACGTGCAGGAGACTTGCTTCTGGTTTCTCTCACTCAGCTTCCATTGGGTTGGACCAAGAGAATTCACAGAGAAAACTACCTGTCCCTGCACGAGTTCCTTCAGGACCATTCTGGATACCTGGCATCCATTCCTTGCAGCCAGAAATAAAGTGAGAACTTTCAGACCAACAATCTCTTCACTGAGCTGTGCTCAATCTACTCCTACACCCTCAGCACGAGTACAGCGCGTTCTCCTTTCGGAACAGAGGCTGCTCACCGGGCTTCCTGAAATCAGTTCACATTATTTTGGTACTGGTGCTACACTGCTACCTTGCAACACATGCTCTGAGTAAAGAGTTACGTTCTCCAGCCATGACAAGTGTCAAAAAGAAGCAGCAGCAGCAGCACTGAAGGCACCATGCACAAAAGCAGCAGTATGCAAGGAAAAGGGCATGGGACACGAGCATCGAGTACTTCACCACGGGTAAAGATCCCCACTCGTTTCCCAGGAGGAGGATTAACGACCAGTGGAAAGCCTGTTTGTAAAGCAAACGTACTTAGCTTCTTCCACCACCTCCACCTCCGCCTGCGCTGTTATCGGTGCGTTGGAGTGTGCCCCTGTTGGGTCGTCCACGTTCAGCTCCCCATTGGTTGAACTGACCACCTGAAACACAAACCAACACCCCGTTATGACACGTACCCCTTGGACAAGATGCATCTCCACCCTCCTGGACAAGGGATGCTGTGGAAATGGGAAATCTGCAGAGTAACTACCGTTTGCTCCTGTCTCTTTGCACCCTCGTAGAAGGCTGGCAGAATCCTTGGATGCCTTTGGATCACGTCTGGTTTGGAGTGACCAGCCTGGCTCTTCCCAAGCAGAACAGCAGGCAGGGGACTAATTCACACTCCTGTGCCCAGCACAGGTCTTCTTCGCTTTGGGAGACTAAGCCACTTTGAGAGGGGTAGCCGCTAGTGTGAAGATTAACTGACACTCCTATATACGCACACAAGCTATTACCGAATCATAGAATGGTTTGTGTGGGAAAGGACCTTAAGATCATCCAGTTCCAATCCCTTGCTATGGGCAGGGGCACCTTCCACTAGACCATGCTGACCAAGGCCCTGTGTTGATATGGGGGGGTCAAGGTGCTACCTGGTACTGCCAGTGGCTCTGCATGATCTAACCGCCGGAGATGAAGGGAAGGAAGCCACCGAAGCACATGTCCCCTGTTAAGTCTACAGGTTGTTTTGAAAGCTGAAGTTCAAAGAGCAACTGCTGTTTCTGCAGAACAGGTCCTGTGCCAGTCTCTGCCAAGAGGTCAGGATCAGGCTCATGTGCTTTCCAGAGCTCTCCTCGAGTGACAAGCCCTACCCAGCCCCCTTCCCAGACTCATCACACAGTGGGCCCAGCCAGGCTCTCCAGACCCCCACACTTCCCACACAGCTCGATGAAATGCTACCACTTAATTGTGCTATTCCCAGGGATCCTCCCCCGCTTCCTGCAGCTACTTGTTAAAATTCCATTTTACAAAAGGCTTTGATTTTCCTCCTCTTCTTTTTTTAACGCGCTGCCACTTCATTTTCACGTGGCAAATTCAACCCTTGCCTTGAAGGCCACCCAGGACTGCTGACCTCCCAAGGGTTCGGCATGGTCAGGGGTCTCTGTTGAGAAACCATTTAAGCACCTGCAGCCCAGCAGCCATGCACAGCAGCAGATTTCCTATTCTTTGCTGCAGATGAGCAGAATTTCAGTGCTTAGAGTGGCACATACAGGTCTGTAAACTGCTCAGGTAGGCAACCCTCCCAAAGTCAGGCTTTGTGTAGCTACCCTGGCACAGTACTGTTCCTGGGGAGGCACAGCTCATGCTGACTTTGCACATGGAAATTATTCTCCTTGCATCAAAAAATATGAATAAACCCACCTGTTCTGTACTGAGTGCTCAATTCACAGAATCACAGAATGGTTTGGGTTCGAAAGGACTTCGAAGCTCATCCAGTTCCAACCCCCTGCCATGGGCAGGGACACCTTCCACTAGAGCAGGCTGCTCCAAGCCCCGTCCAACCTGCCCTTGAACACTTCTCCAGTTTACTGTCTGCTGACATCTGAGATCAGAGCTGCACATGCATTAGTTCCTCTTTATCTTTCTGTTTCTCTGCTACTCAGTAAAATATCTTTAAATGAAAAAGGAATGTGGCTAATCAAGCCAAAAATCATTGAAAGCATCAGGAATACGTAAAAAATGGCAACCCAGTCTACATTTCACTCAGGGGCATCCTGCACCATCCATCTCCGCAGCTCTGTCCCACTCCAGCCACTAATTCCCATTTCACCAGAGCCAATTTTCAGTGTTGTGTCTGACACTAGAGCCTGCTCTCCAAGCAAACCTCTGCCAAAGAGTTCACCTCGCCAGCAATATCAGACAGTTCCTGTTTGCTTGAATGACCCTTGCATCTGCCCCTAGCACATCCAGCATCTTACTCTGGCAGTAATGCAAGAAACTCCCTTGGTAAGCCTGAGTGACAATCAGAGGCAGGCATGGTTTCATAAACAGAAGCAGTCTTAGCCCTAGTGCCAATCCTTAATGCTGTCTGGCACTGTCGTGCATCCTCTGCTCATCCACCTTCCCCAGCAGCCATCCAGAGATCCAACTTGCAGCCACCGTGACTTTACACTGCTGCTGGTCTGCCACTGGATCCAAAACTAACGTGAACTTGCTGGGGAGCAAGACAGCAGGGCCACCACACCTGCGAGTGCAGTGGCAGTGCAGCCCATCTCCCCTCCAACCCCAGTGCATTTCTCCAGCCTGACACCCCTACATTGCCATGAAGCATTAGGAATTCAACTAGAACCTCACCTGTCAAGCCTGAACTGGAACAGCTCAACTATTTACCTAACATTAAAGGGGTTTATATGCAAAAAACCCCTTTTCAACTGCTTCTTACTACCTAAGAGCATCCCTAAGATGGGGATGGAGGCGTGCCATATAGAATCGTATCATAGAATCACAGAATGGTTTGGACTGGAAAGGACCATAAGCTCATCCAGTTCCAACCCCCTGCCACAGGCAGGGACATCTTCCTCTAGAGCAGGTTGCTCCAAGCCCTGTCCAGCCTGGCTTTGAACACTGCCAGGGATGGGGCAGCCACAGCTTCTCTGGGCACCCTGTGCCAGCGCCTCAGCACCCTCACAGGGAAGAACTTCTTCCTTATGTCCAACCTGAACTTCCCCTGTTTCAGTTTGAACCCATCACCCCTTGTCCTGTCACTACAGTCCCTGATGAAGAGTCCCTCTCCAGCATCCCTATAGCCCCCTTCAGACACTGGAAGCTGCTCTGAGGTCTCCATGCAGCTTCTCTTCTCCAAGCTGAACAGCCCCAATGTTCTCAGCCTGTCTTGTACAGGAAGTGCTCTAGACCAGACCTTCCAGCATTCACTCCTTTCTGTGCTCTGTTTGGCAAACCTGAGTTCAATCGAGCTCTCAGGGGAAAAGCTTTGCTGAAACGGTAACAGCAACAGTGTTGGCCATCGCAGCTTGTGTCTCACAGAACTTGGCTTGAGCGCTGTGTACCAGACAGGACCAAACCAGCTTGGGAAATCCCTCTTCTGACCATGGCGTTACTGCAATTTGAGGCAAGTTCAGGGGATTTAACACAGTTCTTGTATCAAGAGGCCGAGGTACCTGCACTGATCCTCCATGCCGATCTGCAGCCAAATGAGATGTCAGGTACGAGGTATTGGTCTGCCGGCTTGGCTGGATCTCCCACTCCCCTCGGCGATCTGATGACGCCTGCTCACAGGTTCAGAAGCACGAGAGAGACACAAGAGAGGGCAAAAGGTGAACGAGGGGAAGCAACCAAAGGGGGTGTGTTAGTGAGTTAGTTTCTTTGCAAAAAGCAAGGCATTTAAACTTTTAGCTGGGCTAAAAATTCTCTTTACCAAGTACATCTCACGCTTGACTTGAGCAGTGCCTGCAGTAATCCACTGCAGGAGTGGATTTCTTCTCCTCTAGCTGCTAAATGAAGAGTGAGCTCAGATCTAGCCAGGAAGTTATTTCTTTACACGGCTTCATTTCCATGGGTTTCAGCATAGAAATAAACCCACTGACAATATGGTTAACTGTATCTGTCGGGTCACGCACCCCAGAGCACATGGCGCAGCAGCAAGATCAGGTACACAGGCTCCAGCTCCCTAAATACGCCTTTTTAAACTCAAATTTACAACATAAAGGCACGTTTCATTTCACCAGAAGCCAGGTTCACACACTGCTTCACCTGTCCAGTGCAGAAGGAAACATCCACCGCCCCTGTGTGACTGGAGGGAGGGTTGAGGGCTTTTTGGCTTTCTGCAGAAAAGTAGATAAGAAACTTTTGCCAACAGTTTCTTCTTCACCCCCAACAGAGGCAAGTTTTAGGCAGCTATATTCTTAGAATTGTATCTGATTTATTAAAGGAACCACTCCGCACTTGCAAGTGAAGCTCCCTACAGCTCACACAGCTTTGACGACAACACATCCAGAGTTCACCTAAGACCCGGAGGATCTCAGCGCAACCAAACCCCACCAACCGGCTGAAGGAACAATTCCCAAGACTGGGAAGTGCAGGACAAACAGGTAGTTGTGTGTGAGCCTCACGCCAACAGCAGAGGACCTAGTGAAGCCTGAAGTGACCATTTAAAAGGTGTCTCCCTGGATGCTGTACAAAAATGTAAGCAAATGTTTCAAAGCTGAAGCATCAGTTTGAACAAAAGAGGGCAAAGAAGCAGAGTCTCCAGAGCGCATGGGCCAGGGGGACACCACAGACCTGGCCAGGAAGCGAGAGCTCAAGTGAATAAATACCAGGTTATCAGCAGTGAAGCTGAGTAGCTAACCAAGGAGAGGCGCACAGACCCTGCCCTTGCCCAGCACTGGTCTGTGCTACTCCCTGCCACCATGGGTGAGCAGTGCCACTGTGAAAAGAGAAAGAAAAGAAAGAAAAGAAAGGAAAAGGAAAGTGTTCCGACCCCCTGCCATGGGCAGGGACACCTCGCACTAGACCATGTCGCCCAAGGCTCTGTCCAACCTGGCCTTGAACACTGCCAGGGATGGGGCAGCCACAGCTTCTCTGGGCACCCTGTGCCAGCGCCTCAGCACCCTCACAGGGAAGAACTTCTGCCTTATATCTAACCTGAATTTCCCCTGTTTAAGTTTTAACCCATCATCCCATGTCCTGTCTCTACAGTCCCTGATGAAGAATCTGTCCCTGGCATCTGTCTTTTGCAGTTAAGTATCTTCACTTCCTACAGGAAGACTACAAAAACGAGAACACTTTTTATTAGCATCTTTACTGGGAACCAAATATTATAAAAGAGAACCAGCAGTTCTTATACCTGGGAACTAAACTAAGGCCATTAAATCTGCAGATCAAACAGTCACTTGACCCAAACCCACGTCCTCAACTCACTGCTTGAGGTGTTCAGTTTTTCTGCTTGTTCCTTTAGAGAAACCATTTGCTCGGTACCTTAAAAGAAACATCCCTTGGAAGAAAGTTGTTCGTGTTTTGGTGGGAAGAAACTGATTTCCCTTGCCTGTTTGGGTATTAAGGAATTCAGCATCAGCATCCTAAATCATGTTTAGGTAAGAAAAATGACAAAAGCTGCACTACAGCATCAAGGCTGTTTGTGAGGCTTGGAAGAACATGGACTGAAGCTGCCTGCATAATACTTTGGGACTAGGACAGACTTCTTCGGGTGACATATTATATTTGTGAACTAACCTGCTTGAAAATGAAGCCAGGCGTCATTGTCCATTAAAGGAAACAAGATGCCTCACATGAAGGTCTATGGTCAAAGCAACTAGAGACTGCCACCCAAAAAAGGGGTAGTGGTGTTAATGTATTAATCAGGCAATGTATTAAAGCAGATTATTTTACTAGTACTCCCAAACCAGTCCACACTAACCAGCATGCATAAATACAGTACAGCACATGGGCTTCAAACAACCCAGCTTCCTACGAGCAACACTTCTGAAGAGGGGTGCTCATCCTGATTGTAGCTGATGGCCTGAGATCAAGTCTAGTCTATGTTAGCTGCTCTACCATCACAGCCCAGCTACATGGAACAAGGGAAGCTGAGCCCAGACAGGTTATTACATCCCACACTCGGTTCTGCACTCACAAACCCCAGCCTGTGTGAGCTGAGTGGGAGGAGAGGTGGCAGACAAGGAGCTAGAACAGCACACAGCGGTTAGAGGAGCAGAGCGAGCCCAGAACCACTCACTGGGAAGTAAGAGCACCAACAGCTCTAGCTAGGAGCCGGCAGTTGGAGATCTACTGAACTTCTGCTCAGTTCTGTTAATACAGAAAATCCAAACTCTCAACACCAACAAGATATTACAACTAGAAAGGAAAAATGGGGGAATTCATATTCAAAACCTGGCAGTTGATCCAGATTGTGATGCCCAACCTCCCCAAGGGGACCTACTCTGGCAGTCGTGTATGCTCTGCAACACACCGGGAGCTGAACACCCTGAGAAGGATACACTGTGAGTACAGGCGACACGCACATCCTTAAGGCATGGTCCACGGGAAGAGGGCACCTGGGGGCATGCTGCCATCAGCACAACTGTCCACATGTTGTGAGTAAAAGCTCCCAAAAGAATGTTGTGGCCAGGTAGTTGAGGTGGTCTGACCAGGCTGGACAGTTGGCTTAAACACTACAGAAAAATGACCCATTCCAAATTGTACTCCACGTAGTTCATGATCCTGAGGAATTCCACTGGCCAATACAGTAACTAGGCAACCTGTTGCTTTAACAAAATTCTGCTCAAATCACAGCCTCCAGAAGCAGAAATCGTACGCGCCATGACCGAGGTGAGCTTCAGCCCCATCCACCTCTAATGGCACGTGGCTCCCGCTGCTCTGGTCCAAGAGGAAGTCAGAGGTGCCAAACAAGGTAGCGCTGAGCAGCTGTGGGCAACGCACCTGATTGCGAAGGGCCTGCTGTGATGGCCGATCCCTATGGATGTGGCTGTCTCTTGTTATTGCGGACGTCCCAGAATCTACGTGAACAGATCCCACTGGAGTAGGCTGTAAAAGAAGGGGTTTGTTAGGGTGAAGCCAACGCTGAAAATGCTGCTCACTCTCTCCCAACACCTGCGTGTGCAAACCCAACTTATACTGCTGGCTCGCACCAGGCAGAAGCAGGAAAACATCAAAACACTGCCCAGAGGTACTGACAGTAATCAAGGAAATTTAAAGCCAGGGCTCTAAAACCCCTGTGATTTGGTGGACACATGATTTGACCCTGGACACCAGCACCAAATTTCTTGTATAAAGATGAAGAAAAAAGATATAGTTGGGCCTCTGCATTGGTGGCAGATCCTGTGTGTCTCACATAGGTTATTACAACTGAAAACAGTGACTTGTTTTCCTCATCTCATCGTCTTGCCACTTCTAAAAATCACGCCTGCATAGAAACAGGACGTGTTAAAATAAAAGCTTCATCTGCTCTGTTCTCCCCAAAGTCATAATCCCTGCTCACAACACCAGAATCTCCATGGCAACCACTGCAGTTGTCAGCAACAGCATGCTTGGTTTACAAGGTGCTTTTTATCAATTGCCTTTGCAATGAAACAAAAATGAGGAGAAAAATCATGATTCACAAAAGGAATGATGTCTTAGGAAAATGAAGTGTTGTGGGTGCAGTAAACATGAGTAATGCTAAATATAGCTGGGATGGTAAATCGCCGGCAATGGTGCCCAGTTTAGGACTGAAGGCATTTGATCTGGCACCAGTGGCAATTCATTGATGGGTGCCTTCGCCAGTGCGTGGTGACTGGCCATTAGCAAGAAGGCCACCAGCAGAATGACACAGAACACAAGTGACAGGCAGCCAGCAGAAGAGCTTTGGACTCTTCCATCAGATCTCCTCATGACGCATCTTTTGGCCAAGGTTTTTTGTGTGTAAACGGCTTTTGACAATAGAAGTGACGCAAGGAGATCATGATTACGGTCATGATCTGGCGTCAGGGAACTGCTAAATGGAGCTTGATTCCCCACATTTCCTATCAGTGCACTATAAAGAGCTGGTACAGCCTCCGGAGTAGGGTAAGCCCCAAGATCTTTTGTGGTTAGAACTGGTTTGCTGTTACTATTCACCAAGCATCTGTCACGGCCCTGCCCAGATCTCCATATGCCTTGGTGAGAACTTGACCATTTTAGAGGTCTTCCACCATTCAGTGCTGAGGCAGCAAGCATACTCTCCTGCTTCAAGATGGATATCTTTAGATACTGGTTTCAAATCCTGCACTAGACTAGAGGAAATGAAATCCAGTCATGTTCATTGCCACAAGTGGGAAAATCAGGTTTGAATTCCCACCAGGGCAAGTCCAAAGAGGTGGGAAGGGGCCTTCTGCCCCTCAGGGAAACTTCAAGGCACTGCAAGAACCCCCTGACCACCACATCAGGACATCTCACTATGTTGAGCCCATGTTAGCTAGAGCACAGAAGTGAAAGATTCGATCCTAAGCTCACTGATATTAATCTGGATTATCAGGCACAAAGAGCCGGGTGGTGGGAAGCAGCACCTGCGTTTTGCACAGACAACTTACAATTGGCCTGCCAACCCAGTCATAGGCGTAGTCAAAGGTGTAGCCTTTCTTTTCAAACAGCTCTGTGAAGATGGTTCGTAAATAATCGTAGTCTGGTCTCTCAAAGAAGTCTAACCGCCGAACGTAGCGGAGGTACGTGGCCATCTCCTCTGTTGGAAAAGGGGAGAAAGCAGCAGTGTCAGTTCTGCTCACACGTGAGCTCCGTCACTCACAAGCCTCTCAAAGCCAATACACGCAGTGGTACTATGTGCTGATTAACTCCAACGAGGCTTTCCCATGGTACTAGGCTTAAAGCTGGGCTGAGGGCCACACCACCAGTGACAGGAGTTGTCGTGGCCCTGCTAGGTTCAGCTGAGCCATGTGGATTGACAAGCTGAGGATATCCCACAAGCCTTCACCATCAGTGACCTACTCAACAGTCTACTATTACTGGATGAATCTCACTCAGCTTTCCAGAGCCCTCCCGCCCTGCCCAAACTCTAGTAATAGTCTGCTCTTATTCTGAATCTTCTGAACAAGTTAGAAACCAAGGTCTGTGTTTTAGCAACGAGCATCACACTGTGAGATACTGTCTGGGCTGTCAGTGCTACCTCTGCCTTTTCCCATAAAAATAGTGGGGTTTAGTAACAGTAAAATCAACCCAAACACTTCTGAAGCATAGATGGAAGTCCCACCTAAGCTCCAGAGAGCTGCTGCTCCACCTCAGATCTGAGCTCCACAAGTTTTACTCTGTGTATTTGTGTAAAAACAAACACTAAAACACCGTAACTGCCAACTCACTGAACCTGCCAACAGGATGCTCACGTGTACGTTTGCACACAGACATTTAAAACAGCCACAGCGGTTTCATGTGGGAAGGAAAGCAGGAGATGTCGGTGGGCACCCTGTGGCCCCTCTGAGCCCCAGCAACAGCCAGGGTCTGGCTGCCCAGAGCTCTGTGCTGCCCAACGTCACTATATCAGTCAGAGCCTTCAACATTCGGCACAAGACTTTGAAGGGGAGGCTGCAGCATTCGTTTGCCTGGTGCACACAGAACAGTGTTTGGTGTTAAGCTAATTAATGGATTTCTTGCATCTGGGTTTGCATACACAGAGGACTGAGCCCCAGTAACTCATGTCCTGCCCCTTCCCAGCTCTCCCTAAGCCGAGGTAGGCTGTTTGAGAAGAGCTCGGTATGAGGCAGAAGTCTGTGTACTGCAGTGTGGCTGATACACCAGCATGGATTTTGCCTTTAGCTAACAAAACTAAGAGCAGCATTGCTCATCGATACTTAACTCTGCCCGAGGCTTGCAGCCTGCGTGTCACACGGAGCTAAAACATGGAAAAAAGCAGGAGGAGAAAGGTAATCCGTTCTTCCTCTGATATCTCTGAAAGGTGGAGACTAAGAGGTTTCAGGTAAGCAAGGAATAGAAATAAGTTCTTATCTCCCTTCAGCCCGGACCTGCAGGTGTGACCGAGCTCTGAGAAAGCAGTACTGGGGAAGAAGATGAGAACAGCCAACCTGAAGCTGTTCTACTCAAAACCAGGTGGATTTGGGATGGAACTACATCCGGGGAATTAGCATGACTTGAATGAGCAACAATCCCCTTCCAGGCTTGCTGCTTCTCATGCTGGAAAAGAGCAATGTGACAAAATGGGAATGGGACTCACTGTGGGGACCTGGGTGCTCAGGATTTCAAAAAAACCAAAACCCCCTCACTCTGTGAAGGCCATGGGGTACCTGGGGAGGGCTTTAACTTTGTGCTCTGCTCCCCTAGCTCCGAGGTGAACTTTTGTTTAACTGGAGAAAAGGTGCTGGGCTTGGCTAGAACACCTTTAGTAACACTCTCAGTAACATCTGACAACACTCTCCTCAGGACTGTTGTCAGAAGGTGGAATTCAAGGACAGACGCATCACCCCATCTCAGATGGCCACCGACAGTTCTAATACCTGTAAAACCTTCAGTCTGGAATATAATTAACTCCGTAGATTCAACACAGTCACTTGGGAGAGGGAAAACAGTGCGGCTGCCTTTTGGAAAGAAGCCGATAAGCAAAGCAGGAACATGAGGCTCTTGAGCCTTGTCCAGCCTCCTTGGTGAGAAGAGTTATGCTCATTTTAAGCCACAGCCACAAGCCCCTCAGGCTCCATGAATTTCTAGCAGCAGCTCCAGTTGTTTGCCAGCTTGAGGAACAACATAATGGATACACATCATCCAAATACTTTTTGCTGGCGAAGCTCAGAGCCACCATATTTAACATATGTCCAGCTGCTACTGCACTCAAAAGTTTCCAGCAGGGCTTTACCTGGAAAGTTCTCACAGAGAACTTCGACCGGAGTGTTTCTCTTTGTGTCCCCAATCTTCTGATACCTCTCTTTTAAGGTGTCAGCCTGTAGCGCACAAAGACAAAACAGTTGTGGAGAAAGAGTTCAACCATGTGATAAACGACATGCTGTATGGGAAGAAAAACAAGGCATTTAATACCAGTTCTGGGTGGTATCAGAAGATGTTACTTGTAACTGAGCTGCACCCTAGACTACACTAGCAGGAATATTATCTCAGCCTGCTGTAACTGTCACTACCCATTTTACGTGCTATTGGCAAAGAATATCCAAGGACACATTCAAAACATCTTCAGCACTTGAAAGGAAGGACACTTGTTAGTGTCTTACAAGGCTAATTTCTTATCAGCCCAGTCCTAAGGACCGTATAGAAAAGCTCGCATGGGACAAGAAAACAAAGCTGCATATACTGTAGTTGCACATCAGTACTCTGTCGTGGGCTTAGAGCCATCGGCAATCAAGATGCCTTCATAAACAACCATAAAAGTAGATAAATTGCATCAGCAATTTGGGTCTTCCTGTGTATAACAGAATGCAATCACACAGATAACTAGTTTACATCAGTCACGCTTCTCCCAAATCCCATCTACTCCCATAGTGCCTCTCCTTTCACCCCCGAACTGTCTATCACTGAGGTAGCACTGACTAAACATCTGGTCACCAAGAAAATGAAATAAGCTTCAGCTAGATTTCCAACTGACATCCCCCTGAAGCAGAGAACTCTGCTCCCGTTGGCTCCTCCACTTTAAAGCATGCCAATCAGACCTGGCAGCATCATCATTAGCATTGTAAGATGTTTTCTCAAGACCTCAGCACTGACAGTATACACCAAAAGTGCAAGCTGAGGAAGCCTAGAAGAGTGAAGATGCCATACTCCAGATCAAGCTAGACGAGCCTGTGTTCGTTCTGGAGCAAGGACTTCAACAAGAGGTCAACGAATTCTTATCAAGTGCAGCACTGAGCTGAGCAAATTTTGTAGAACCTGGTCTAAACCTGGAATTATTTTAAGAATAATTTACAGGATTAATTTAAAGCAGATGAGCTCAACCAAGCCAGAAACAAGATATGCAATAGAATGACACACTTACAGAGGTGTGAAGTTAAAGTCAGAGGGGTTCTGATTTCTTTCACAATTACTTTCATGCCTGAAAAACCCTTTCTTTGCTTTTATGAGTTGTCACCAACATTTCTGGCACGTGTCAATAAGGCTAAGCAGAGACTAACTCTGGATAGATGGTGACAAAATAGCTTAAGAAGGTTTATCACATAAGCCACTGCCACTGACCATAGCAGCACTCTGCTGAGCAGCATGTGAGCCCAAACGCTTGTCTCCTTTTTCTGACAGTACTAACAGGAGTTATTGTCTTCATTAATAAACCTGCTCCTAACCTGATCGAGTTCGATCCCTTCACTCACTGCAATTACAAAGTTGAACACTGTAGCTTAATCATCAAGAAAGTGATGGAGAAGTGGAAGTGCAGCTACCAACAGCTTCAGAGCCGGCAAATGATTTACTACTAATTAATTCAGCTGACAGATGTCAGCTGCAGTTGCTGTAATTCAATTGCTTGCAGCCCTCCACATTGTACATGGCATTTCATAAACTTCTAAGCACTGAATGTCCAGTGCCTCTGGAGGGAAGCCAAGCTCAATAGTTCCGCCTGAAAACCCATTTTTCAAGCTGAAGTCCATCTGCACATCTAAACCCATCAAACTGCTCCTGTTATAACCACATTTCACAGCTGCAGCTGGGGGATTGTGTGCTGTAACCAGGATTCCATAAACAACCACTGTGTCCCAGTTGCAATCCAGCTCGGGGCAGCTCCATGCTCCAGCAAAGCTGCTCCCACAGCTCAACAGCTCTCTCACTGCTATCCCAGTTCCAGCCGCTCATCTGCCCCTGCTCAATCCTCTCTCCAGATTTGTACCCGTTCAGCTAATGGCAACTTGAAGTGACAGGTAACATATTTCTATCTTAAAATCTTTCCTGTAGGTAAAGCTAACGCCTTGTTCTCAGGCTTCAAGGACACAAAGGAGAGGATGGTGCTTCTGACTGACTTTTGGAAATGTTTCCCCACCAGATTCTCATTTGGGCAGAGACCAGACAAAGTTTCAAAGGGCACAGCCTAAAGCTCAAACCTACCTTCAATCCTTGCCAGGGCAGACTGCCTCGGAGGAAATACATGAACATATGGCCAAGGGCTTCCAAGTCATCTCGACGACTTTGCTCTGAAACAGAAGAGATGACAAATTATTGCTGCAGCTGCAGGAATAGGTCTGAGACGTGATCAGTAGTTACACCTACTTCCAAGATAAAGTTCTCACAGGGAAGTTCACTTGCTACCTATAGCTCAGATCTCATGCAAAACCATCTAGAAGCTGTTACAAAGCCCCATAAAATACGTGAAGAAAAGATCAGCTCAGCTAGAAGGCCTAAAATAACATGGGAGCTGTAAGACACACTGGCCAGCATTAGGGGGACTGGATGAAAGGAACAAAGAGGAATAAAGCAGTTTCCCAGCTCTCTGGACTGCCAGTGCCGAGGGTGCACCTGTGATGTGGTGCTGGATGATGTTGTTTTCTCTGAATGACATAGGAGCAGGCAGGGGATGCTTGCAACCAGCTGCAGGGAACTACCATGTTGTTGTGCCAACCCCTTCTCAATTGCTTCTGCGGCTCATCACAGCAGAGCAGATCAAAAATAGCTCCTTTAGCACTGCTTTTCCTTGTGAAACACTTGCTGCTGTTGTCATGCAGATGTTATGATTATAAATGAGGGGGGGGAAAAAGAGGCCTCGAGCCAGGGGAAAAAAGCATCCTTAAAATTATCTAACAAAATGTATAAAAAACCCCATGGGAGGATGTAAGACAACAACAAATGTGGAGTGCAACAGCATGGGACTGCTGCTGTGCTGGGCGGCATCATGCAGACTGGGGTCTGCTGAGCTTGCAGACTGTTTTTATGCAACCTCCTCTCCTCTGAATTTCAGACAAATAATGTGCTCCATGGCCACAAGCTGGGGCAGATCCAGCCCACATGCCATGACAAACGGCGTGTGAGCTGTCCCTGATGCTGCATCATCTGCAAGGTGGCAGCACTTGGCACAGCATGGCTCTCCAACAGCAGCAAATTGAACCCTCAGAATATGGTGGGGGTGAGAAAACTCAGCAGAAGGAATTGAGATGACAGTTCCTGCAAGTTACCCCGATCTAGCTGTAAAAAGGGACTAAAAGCCAAGAGAATGTCCTAGGTGATTTAGTGCAGTGATGCAGATGAACTGCTCAGAAGATGGTTGAGTGCACTCATCTTTCAGGAAAATGGCAGTAAGACTCCTTTGTTTTGGAATGTGAAAGGACTGACTCCACCTGGGCCTCACCAGCAAAACATCCACCCCACAGAGCTGCTCTGGGCAGACCCAGCCCAGCACACACCAGCAGCCAGCCTTCCCTCCCAGACTGACTCTTTCCTGCGCCAGCCATGGCCTGAGCTGCAACACCTGCAGAGAAATGGGTCCTACAGAAGGCACGTGGCGTACTTCAAATGCAAACACATCTTCCACATCCACCTTCCATCCGAGCCTGCTCCCACTGCAGCTGCTCATTCCTCCATCCCTTCCTGACCCTTCACCAGGCTTTTCAAGATTAGAAGTTGGACTTATCCCTCCTTACACCCAAAGGGACCGAACTCTCCACAAGACGCAAGTGATGCCTTCATCACATACCTGGGTGGCTACTCAAAGCATATTCCATTATCTTACTGCTCTTATGGGTTTAAGTGAATATAAACATTTAATAAGGTTTTTTGCCTTTCAGCCACAGAAATGTAATTTTCTGCTACGAGAGAAGGCAGTGAGGAGAGGAAATGAAAGCCACGTTTTAAAATGAGTTAAATCAGTAATTTTCTCCAACCAATTATTAGGTCAAGGAACATCCAACTCCAACACCCGTAACTGAACGTCCTGATTATTCTGCTGCTCTATAGCTCAGCACAGAGCTGTGCTATAAAAATCTATTTGGTCATCATTTAGTGCAGCAGTTACTACCCGCCTACTTGCTTTTTATCAGTGCTGGGTTGCTCCCAGTTATTCAGTTCCTAATAAAAACTATAATTATGAGGCTTTCAACATTTCAGCTGTCTCAATCCCTCAAAAGGGGAAAAGAAAAAGCCTCACAACTGTAAAGGCAGAGGTTTACAAACAGCTCAAAGGGGAGGAATGAGCCATAATAAGCCAAGTCATCACCGGAGGTCACGGCAAGCTCCCACCAACCACACAGACCTTTGCCAAGATGAGTGTTGATGGACATGTATCTGGCTGTTCCAGTTAAGCTCTTGTGTTCCCTGTAAGGTATGTGTTTTTTGGTTTCCGGATCAATGTACTCCTTTGCCAATCCAAAGTCTATGATGTGAATGACATGCTCTTTCTTGTTGCCTTGCCGGCCGATAAGGAAATTTTCAGGCTTGACATCTCGGTAGATGAGGTTCTTCGAATGCACGTACTCCATGCGAGATATCTGCAAAGCGAGGAGCAAAAGTTATCTGCAAGCAGAGCAGCCTCCATGCTCTCCTGGCTAATGGGGCTGTGAGGTTTTGATACCTGTCAGCGACCCTCAGCTCAGAAACACAGCTACAGATGGAGAGAACCATAGCAGCAGTTACGATTGGAACTGGATGGAGCTCCTCCGATGGAGTCAGAAGAGGAGTCTGTCATCCCCTCCTTTCTGTGGCTACCATACTGTGCTCCCTGACTTGAACCCTACAGAAATGTCTGTAGGAAAACAGAGAGGCTGTTTCTGAAACGGTACCACCAGGACATGGCCTTTGGAATGATGCCACGGGCACTTGCAGCAGCATTTTTGTACTGGTTTTAAACGTACTGAACTGGTTAGCAGCAGCCCTTGCCCACGGCCGTCCCTTGTTGCTCTGTGTCTTACCACCTTCCTCCCTTGACCCATATGTTGTCTTAAGACATGCCAGATTCTTCATGGAGGGGGATTTTGGGGCAGGTGGAAGCCTTACGATCCTCAATGCTGACTAAAAATCACAACCTCATCGGCTGTCAACTAGGAATAGCTGGAATATTTTCCAGCTTTTGACTCAGTTTGTTCCGGCAATCTGACTGAGAAGGGAAGGGAAAAGCAAATCCCACGTCCAAGCTGACGGAGGGTCATTCCCTCTCTAACAACACTCCTCATGCAGATGCTTATCATTAGTTTTGCTTTTGAAACTAAATACACTGCAGGTGAAGTTCGGACAGGTCGCCAAGCGGTTCTCCTTTGAGTTCCTCACGTAAGGGATTATTCCAATTGGAAATAACTCCTAATTTCATTTCATTCACTACCTTTTTAGGTTTTAAATGAAACCATGTGAATCCCCATTTGCGGCTGTCCCAGGCTGCAGCTGCTCTGCACCCTGTAGGGCATGGTGGCCTTTTTCAGCAAGATGCTTCCTTAGAAAGGCCATTTGAGTCTCCCTATGTGCGGGTCTGCACCGTGAGGAGACCACTGCAGAGCTCTGACTCCCCATCCTGCACTAACAAGTGTCAGTCCGCAGAGGTCAGTGCCGCCCCGTCCTGCTGGAGCATCTAAGGTGCAAGCCACCAGCGGGAGCTCCCTGCGGGCAGTCACTGGCTCCTGAGTGGGTCTGCACCAGGTCAGTGCTGTCAGGAGCTCGGCACCTCCTGCTCAGGGATAGTGTGTTCCTAAGGAAAACCGGCTGCATTGCCAGCACTCGGAAACAGGGAACAGGCAGGAGGGGGCAGCACTCCTCAGAAAATAAAACCTGCTGCACAGGGAGGGCAGCAGACAGGGAAAACTGCAGGGGAAACACTCTTAAAAGCCAGGGCTTGCTGAGAGGCTCTCCAACGAAGGTAACAGCAGGTGTTGCTGTTCCCCTCCCCTCTAAGCAATGATTTATTTCATTGTGCTGAGAAAAGGGGTTTCAGGGCTAACAGCCATTATTCCTAATCAATTCTAGGCTGATGCAGAACACAGCAGATGCTCTGCACTTCAGTCATTCTTCAGCTTTGAATCACCTACAGGACACAGCAGTGCTGCAAGACAAAATGTATGTCGAGAGGCCATTTAAATTAAGATGCAACCCTTAAAACTGGGACAAAGCATTTCCTGGCCTCTCCATACACAACAAGCTTTCAAACAGAGCTTGGCTGGCTCATTGAATTTGTCTGCTAGAGGAGCTTAGTTGTTGAAATGGCCAACAGCCTGAAAAAAACATTTGTTCCTTAAAAACTCACAGCAAATTGCACTGGCCAGGACAGCCACTTCACCACCACCACAGGCATAGAGATGCTGTTGGCTCTTTCATATTCCTTTTTCTTTACTTCCATCTGCCTCAGTGCTTCAGGAGCTGCTCATTGCCAACAGTGGCTGAAAGATGCTCTCCAGGTCAGAATGTTTCCTATCCGTGCTTTACTCACCCTGACAAGACACTCACCCTGCTTGTGGCTGCTTGTGATGGAGGCTGCATCGCCCTCAGCCTGACTCAAACCCACTGCACAGCTGAAGGAGAGGAGAAGTGGAGTTCCCACTCCAGAAATGTGCGGCTGCAGACACTATGTCCACTCCTTTGTGTTTGAACTACAGGCTCTAATGTCTGTGCATTACTTCTCCTATGGACAGAGAAAGCACTGCAAGGAACTGGGACTAACCGCTGGACCTGCTCTTACACTGGAAAAACAGTGACTGTGAAGCACTGTTAACATCTGCTCTCTTATTTAATACGAACAGACACGGGCATTTTATCATGGGGCACAGAATACTTGGGGTGGGTGCGAGACTCTGCTTGCAAATCAAAGCAGGATTTCCATGGCCACGGCCAGCAGAGTCCATCTTCAGAGCCACAAATCTCCAAGTCAGATGTCACAGAAACCGCAGGGGGGGAGAGCACCCCCAGCAGACAGCAGGATCTCTGCGCTGCAGCTGGGAGATGAGAGGATGTTTGTGACATTTAACCAGATGGCAAAGCAACCCATGCTTTCATCTTCCTTTCTCTTGCCAAGGAAGCAAGTGTTATAAACCCTCTTCCCCCAAAAAGGTATCTCTTAAGGATCTGATCTTGATGGCAACCCCATCTCTAGACCCTCCTGATAAATCTGAACCCTTCTACACCATCACCTGCTTGAATATAGAACAGATCAAGAGAGAGAAAGAATTCCTCCTGTTAAAGCCTGCTTTGGTGTCTGTTACACAAGGTGATTTAATGGTCACCAGTCAAAAAAACCTTTCACTGTGACTTGGTCCAGATCGCAGTCACAAGTATTTGCCCAGTGCCGGGCACAGTGGACCTGACAGCAAGCACTTAAAGCCAAGGGTGAAAATAAGTTACTCCTGATAAAACTGATGACTTCCAGTTTATGGGCTTTAGGGGCTGACGTTAGTGAACGTTTTTAGTTGCCAAACTTTGCTTTGTTCAGGAACAACTGCTTGATCTATTTGGCTGCACTCAGACGATGGAGGAAGCAGTTCTAGTTCGATGCTCTTAGCAGAGCAATGTGAAGCACTGGAGACCCTCAAGGTACAGCAGTAACAGAACTGGAAAACTTTGTCCAGGAAGGAAAACAGATGACTCCTTCAATGCAGATTCTCACTGAGAGGTATGAAACGGTGCACTAGACCAAGAGTGCTTCTTATCAACTCACACTGTTTGATAAGCTGCTGCCACAGCTCTGGACACAACGCAGCTCACCAGAAGTACATGCAAGCCCAGTGCCAAACCTGAAGGGCTGCGTGGCTCATCCCCCTGCTGAGGCACACCTTCCTACTGTGTCATCTCAACTGAAAAGGCTCCAGACCAGGTTCTCTTTGAAGACTCATTGATGTCCAGTCTCTATCTCTCTCAACCAGTAGAGTCTTTTTGATGTAAAACCATGTTTAAATTCTCCCATACTCACAAGCAACTTTCCTTAAAGCAATGACAATGTACTTGTTTCTCCTACAGGGCTTCCCTTTCTTCTAACATCTGTGGAGTTAAAGGATCCACCCCAGTCCTGAGATGCTGCAACCTACCAAGCTAAGTAAGATCAGCCAAGCATGTTTGTATATTAAAAAACATCTTTCAGGGATGCCTCTGGTTAAAAATTGATCACTGTACATAAAAAACAGGAGACCAAGTGCCACCACACCGCATCCAGAATTCCTGCCTAGTTTCAGCATGCAGCACATATGTAGATGTGTCAGAGATGTTCAGTCAGGCTTAAAGAGGGAGAGGGGGGAGAAGGCAGCTAAATGGGACCCTGAAGGCAGCAGCTGGCTTCTGTCAAGCTGAGCCTGCAGCAGGCAATGGCAAGGAAGCACACAAACAGCAGAGGCTGAACTGGATGCTCCTAAAGACATATGCATCATTACGTGCAAGTGAGGTTGAGAAAGATCTAGGGACGAAGGGGTGGGCATGTAACGTCCCACTAGCTTGCAGTGTGATGCCAGCGTTGCTGCTCCAACAAGTGCAAAGACATCCATGGCAAATGTTTCCTTCCTCCCCCTTTGGAGAGGATCAAGCCCAAGGCAGGAGAGGGAGCACCAAAGTGACTCCCAGCATTGGAATCCTCTCCTGGGAGCTCCCTGAGCTCCATGCGGCAGAGGAGCCTCCCAGACAAGTAGCATTGCCTTATTTGATAACATTTTGATGGGAAATGAACCAGAGAAGTGGTGTTCTGCATGTACTGAGCTGTCCCTCACTCCCTGCATCAGGGCAGGGTGCTCCTCTCTGCTGTCTGTGTGGAACTGGGCCATTCACACTTCTGGAGGTCTCCCTGGGCACGAGGCTTGTTAACAGGCATGTCAAGGATCAGAGGAGAGAAACGCTGCTGGTGCATTACACTGGATTCTGGCAGTGAAGTCTTACATCTCCTTACACCTGTGGTTAGAAATATGGCAGCTTAATCAAGTCAAAAGCAAGAGAGGAGCATATCTTACGGAGGCAAACCCCCTGAATTTGACAGTCAAACTTTCTTTCTCTGATACGTCTCTCACACTGGAGTGTGCCACAGGGACAGCAACGATTTAGCGTAGGAACTAAGAGAAATCCAAGACAATTTCCTCCAAAGCCTTGTGGCTGGATGAAGGGTTTTCTTTCCAGTTGAGCAGTAAGTGCCAGCCTGTCAGAAAACCAGTCTCCAAGGAGCAGGTGAGCCCTTCTCCCAGGAAACCTTCAGGGAAGGAGACGGGGTACACCTAAAGATGCTAAATCTGTCTCCTTAAATGCGTATGCTAAAAGCTGATAATTCATGTCATCCTGAGAAGGTTGGGAAGGTTCTAAAACATCTCCCCATGGAAAGAGGAGCAGCACTGCATGCTCCTTTTGGAGAACACCAGCTCCTCTGTTTGTGACTGGTTTTGGTGTCCCCCTTCACCACCCTAAGCATCTGTTTCTCGAACCGGTACCACTGTCTACAAGTTGGCAGGCCAGTTGAGGATCAGCAGATGGTACCAGTGAAGACCATCCAAGTACAGAGCTGATCTGCAGCCCCAGACTTGGTGAAAGGCAGATGGACACTGCTGTGACAATCCTGATTTGTCCAGCAGTCACACGGGAATACATCTTTATGGTTTACACCTTTACAACCAAAAGGCCATACAAGCTCTATCCAAGGCTTTGTCATCTGTTGACAGTTGATTTAATAAAACCCAATACTATAAGCTGGTTTTCCACTGATGAAGGAACGCTCAAACCTAACAAAACTCAGCCACAAGAGGACAACTTCATGGACCCGCTACCAGGCAGGCGCTGTTCAAACTTCTGCATCTGAGAAGAAGAAATCTAAAATTTTCCATTTGAAGAAATCTCAGTTTTTCCATTTGAGATTCTGCTGTGGCCAACTTCAGTTCATTCAGAAAGGACTGCGTTCCTCACTCCCTCACCACCTTCTCTTTCCTTTCGCACTTCTATCCGCTGTTAATATGAATATACAGTCCCACCTCTGCTGTGCCTCGGGGGTGTCTGCAGACCACAGGTAGGGACCAGCAAGCCAAATGGAAATGATAACCGTTGGCCCTAAGGACTTGTGGAAGTTCACTCACCCCATTTAGAACCTTCGGTTTTCAGCCTGTTGCATTTTTAGTGCAAACACAAATCCAAGCTCCCACTTTCAGCTTGGTTCCTTCCCTTTTTAGGTAAATTAGAGGCTTTGTGATGCTGCCCATAGATGTATTATTTTCCAACTCTTAGGGATTTAAACCTGTTGGTCAATTTTGACAAGGGAGAGACCTCAAATGCTGGTATTTTGGCTAAGGATTGCTCTGCTCCCACTGCTCAGAGAGGTTTCTGTCTGTGAGCAGCTTGGTAGCACCAAACTGGTAGAACTGGTAGGACTGTGGGAGGGTGCTGTGCTCCCTGTGTCCTGGGGAGAGGGTAAGAAATGAGATGTTCTGGGGATGTCCAAACAGAGGGAGGGAGCTGGGGTAGATACTGGGGCAGGGGCGTGTAGGGAATACAGGATGCAAGTCCATTGGAATCCAGCTTCACTGGTTCTGCTATGCAAGCAGCAAGCTTGCTCATAAGCATAATTTGACCTTCCCTTCACAAGAGCTCTTCTCAAACCTGAGAAGCTTTCTTTTATAAGATGCAGAGAGACTTTTTACCAAGGCCTGTAGGGACAGGACAAAGGGCAACATTTTTAAACTGAAAGAGGACAGATTTAGGTTGGACACAAAGAAGAAATTCTTCATAATGTGGGTAGTGAGACACTGGAAGAGGCTCCCCAGAGAAGCTGTGGCTGCCCCATCCTTGGCAGTGTTCAAGGCCAGGTCAGACACAGGGGCTTGGAGCAAGCTGCTCTAGTGGAAGGTGTCCCTGTCCATGCAGGGGGGTGGAACTGGACGAGCTTTAAGGTCCCATTCTGCGATTCTACAATGGAAGGAGAGTCTCTTTCCAACCAGACACCCTGATGCTTGCACTGCACCAGCCCCATCCTTCAGCTAACCCAGGACTGACATAAACACAAGTCAACGGTGTGGAGGCTGTGGGCAGAGCCCTGCCCAGCGTTACTCACCAGCTGGATGGCTATCATTAATACCGTCTTCAAAGTGAAAGTCCTATCACAGAGGTCAAATAGATCTTCCAAGCTAGGACCAAGCAGCTCTAGTACCATGGCGTTGTACTTTCCACACGGTCCGAAGTAATATACCTGGGGAAGCCCTTCAGCTGGAAGAACAGGAAAGAATTGAAATCAGTCAATGGGGCAATGTTAAACCCTTCCTCCTGCATGTAAATCTTTCACTGGGCAAAGCCTTTCTTCTTTACCTCTCCAGTGTCCCTTGTTTGATGTTACCCAGCAAGCAAATAAGTTTCAGTACGCACTCTGGATGAACCAAAGGCCAAATCAGTGCAGGCTTTGCTCATCTGCACCTTTGAATAGACAAATAGATTTCAAAGCAATAACATGACCACATGAAAGCATCTAGCTTTGGCAGCTTAAACTCTTGGACGTAGAGAACAAGACACGGAGTTCCCTACGTTGCACTGAACACCAGGCAGAGCACAACCCCGAACATGGGCTAGCACTCGTCTGAGCAGTTAAGAAGATGCTATCCCTTGCACAAAATGAGGCATGTCCAAAAAAGAGCTGCTTTTTCAACCCAGATAATATATAGCTGTTGTTATGCAGCACAACCTTCTGCAAAGTTTACTCACGAGAAAGGAAAAAAAAGTTGTTTTCCTTTCAAAAAGAGCAAAGATTTACTTTTTGACCCACCACCATGTAAAAATAAGTGATCACAGTCATTAAAGCATATGGGCAAAGCATTCTGCTGTAAGTCACACACAAAACTCTCAATACCCAACTGGTAGGAGCCAGAACCACCTCTTCCCACCTAACAGCTCAGCAACAGATTTCTCAGCAAGAGTACGCAATATTTATACTCAACTGATGGCGGCTTTTTGTGTGGATCAGCTTTCTGAAAGCATCAGAAGAAAAGGGAACAAACCAGCTTCGGTGTCTGAGCGCTCCCTGAGCTGCACAGTGCTCCTCAAGTTACCCTTTGAGCAAAAAGAAAAGCCAGCCTGGCCCCCACAGAGAGGAATTCAGTGCAGGGCCAAGTGCAAATTCATTTAATCAGTATCCAGCTCCATATCCCAGCATCACTATCAAGCTGCATGACACTTTCAAAACAAGTATTTCCTGTCTACATCTCATAAGCAGTTCCAAAATGCAATGGAAGGGATTTTGTCTTGAACTATGGGGTTTGGCCTATGTCAAAACAACATCCTTGCTTGAATACACAAAATACAACATCCTGTTATTCACTGTAAAGGCTCAGCATGGGGAGCACTATTATGAACAAAGCCTTTTTTGCACGGAAGTCGGTGAATAAAATAGCATGGGACCCAAGAGCACAGTGATTATAACTTTCATAGCATGTTTTCACAAGTGCCTGTATATACCTATATTTACATGAGAGATCAATACTAAAAACAGCAAACCCCTTCACTCATTATCAGACACCAGGATTAAATTGCCCGCGTAACTGTTCGACTTTGTACCTGCTCTGTGGTGTGCTCACAGCCTGGCCCAGCACAGGAGAACACTTCAGGCTGGAGGGTGTCAGCAATGTAACAACTTTATGCCCTACTGCAGATTTAGGAAAGCCTCGTTCATCTGCCCGACGGCACTCACCAACACCACAATAAATGCAGCAGAGATTACTAAAGCTTAACTACTGCAGAACTTATGCTCCCCCCTGTAACTCAAAAAGAACAAAGCGCAGCTTGACGAAGATTACTGTAGGATGGTTTAATCTTGTTAACTCACAGGCTTGGGGAATCATATTAGGTATCACTCATCAGGATGCATTCATGAGATATTACAGAGTATTGCAGGAATTCCCAGTCTAACCAGAGCTTTACATCCTATGTAAAACATTTACTCATCCTGGTCTTAGGAGGCTCCTGTTCCTAACAAAACCTCGTATTTTAGGAAGCATTAACAGCAGTTAAGTCCTCTAAGAAAACAGGATGGTTTGATTCTTCATCAGGGACTGTAGTGACAGGCCAAGGGGAATGGCTTTACCCTGCCAGAGGGGAGATTGAGATGAGCTCTTAGGCAGAAGCTCTTCCCTGTGCCCAGAGAAGCTGTGGCTGCCCCATCCCTGGCAGTGTTCAAGGCCAGGTCGGACACAGGGGCTTGGAGCAAGCTGCTCTAGTGGAAGGTGTCCCTGCCCATGGCAGGGGGGTGGAACTGGATGAGCTTTAAGGTCCCTTCCAACCCAAACCAGTCTGGGATTCTGTGAAGCAGAAGCAATTCCAAAAGCCAAAAAATGATGGGATGTGAAATGAAGGCAGCTCGAAACCTTTTCAAATATCCCTAAATCAACAGAAATGATAATTTAATGCCCTCAGCTTAGTGCTGAAGACCTGAGTAATTGCAGTAGCTCTTGAAGTAACTCATGGTGAGCCACTGAGTTTCCAGTAAAATCAGATGAGGATTCACCTACGTAATTAGCTCTAACACCAAGATTATCATCTCTACTTCTTAGAGAATAATTCAAGGATGATAGAGAATGATAGAAGAAGGTAACAGAATATTCTATGAAAAGTTTTAAACCGAGACCATTGCAAATTTAAGATACAAATACAGTGAGCACTGATTTACGATACGCACACAGTGAGTAGTACCACAACTACTACGTCAGGATAACGGTCTTGAAAAGTGCAAACGAGGAAGGAAACAGCCCGGATTAGGAGTGTGCTAATTAAGGTATTAATACAGCCTTACTTGGTAAAGAGACAATTAAATTCCTCCTGGGCCTAAGAACCAGGAAGATGAATTGCAGCAAGACTCAAAGATGGGGTTTTCATGGAGGGAAGGAAGCAACAGCAATGCAACTCTTCAGTGCTCTCTGGGGTCCCAACTCCTTCCGTCAGCTTTACCCACTCAAAACCGTACGAGCAAGAGCTTGGAGTACCCTTCTCAGCTCTAAACCTCAGCAAGGCTCTGCTCTGGGTGGGAGCTCCTACAAGGTGAAGCTGTAGCAAAGAACATTAAAAAAAGCATCTGAAGTGCCAGCCTACAGAAGCCATTATTAGTTTCAGGCATATTTTTAAGGTTTGATTTTTCCCTGAGGGTTTTCAGCAGCAACACTGCCAGCTCTGCAGTCAAGAACTCACCTACTGGCTTTGCTAGAAGAGAAATACTGCAGCATGGATCTAATTTTCAGACCCAGGCTGCATTGCTCATCTCTTCTGGACCCAAAGGAGCATTGCTGTGGAGCCTCCCAGCCCAAGCCAGGGCTCCTCAGCTCCACACCAGTTACTGAAATGAAGGAACATGAGATGATGCACCCTCAGCTCACTCAAACACAGATTAACATTTAGCATCATTTTAAGACAGGGCAAAGCCCGAAAGAGAAGTTGTCAGCTTGATGTAGATATAAAGAGTGCCTGTTGCCTGCAGGATCCAAGCAGGCAGACGCCTCTGGAGGATTTCAGGCTGGGTTCTCTGGACCTTATTAACAGTAAAAAGGGGCAGCCTAAGAAAATCTGCATCAAATTTTATTTAATCACAGCCCATCTGCATAATTCATGGTGCAACTTGGCTCTATTTCAGCAACAAGAAATGTGTCCTGGTGCCACCGAGTCCATCGCCATGGTGAACCGCAGGAGCTCCACAAATATCACCACTAGATCTGTAAATACTTCTGAAGGACACTGCCAACAAAAGAGATTGATTGAGGAAAAGGTATCTTTTGTCTGGGCACTCAAACTTGAGGTTTTTAATGGTGAGGAACTGTGTCAGCGGAGGACTGAAAAGGTCAAACAAAGCCGCGGTGCTGTGGAGCGGTCTGCTGTAGATGAGCAGTTCTGGGTTCAAAGAGTGCAGGATGAAAAGCCAGAGGCAGAGCAGGGGTCTCATCTAGAGGATTCAAAGGTACAACTCAACACTTGAAATACAAACTGTGATCAGTTTAATGCAATTAATGTATGAAATCACATCAAAATGAGTTACTGCTCCATGGCATTAAATAAGAACAACACATTAAGGGAAGAAAACCCAGGCACGACACGTGCAAGTTCTCCTTTGGAGAAAAAACAGTGTCTTATAGTGAAAGCTGCTGCAAGCAGAAATCTTCTGAGTTTGCTTAAAAGCTTTGGACTTGCTGCTGAGTGATTTGGCTTTGAGTCCACGCAAAAGGCCCCCCTCCACCACTGCTCTCATGGAAAGGTTATCACCCCGATACACACACTGATCACCGCACTGGAATCCACAGGCAAATTCTGCTATTTCAGCAGTGTGATGTCTTGGAAAACATTCAAGCTGAGCACAGTGAAAGCCCAGCATTGCATTTTGCAGATTAAAGCATCGCACTGGAATGAGAGCAAATGCAGACATCAAAGCTAAAAACTCAACTTTGCTTCCATCATGCTCAGAACAGCCACACAACTCCAGCTTCGGGTTCCCCACGGTGCTAAAGCTCTCACTGCTCCCGTGGGCTGCCACCAAAAGGGACTGTCCCATCCCCACTCCACCCTCGCCCGTCCTGCTCCTTCCCTGGGCTCATGTGGCAGAGCAATAAATTGAAACAACCCAAAGGGTTAGCCTGAGCTTCAACACAGGAATCATAGAATCAGAGACTGGTTTGGGTTGAAAGGGATCTTAAAGCTCAGTTCCAACCCCCTCCCATGGGCAGGGACACCTTCCACTAGAGCAGGTTGCTCCAAGTCCCCAGTAACAAACAGCAGGACCACTGCTCTTCAAGAAAGCTTCATTTGAGCTCTATTAACACCAGGGAACTACACCTTTCAGCATATTTTCATGCAAGATCAAGCATTCTGGATGACGCAAGTAGCGCTGTCTTGCTGCCGCAGGCTTTACAGCACAACTAACAGCTCTGATAACTTGTCAGACATCCAGGATACTCCAACAAGCCACGTTAGTCTAGGCATCAGACATACAAGTCATAGAGACTCCAAAGCCTTTTCCAGGACCTGTTATGAAATGGCAACTGGCAGAGAGATGCCAATCAAAGGTTATGCCCAAGGGAAATTGGATTTTGCAGCATCTGCTCCACATGGAAGGCTCGGAAAGCAGAAACCATCTGCTGTGGCAGAGAATATGTATTGATGCTCTGTATATGAGCATCGTGAGAGGCTATGAATAAACCTCAAGCAACAGCAAGCAGCCCAAAATACACCCAAGAAGGGATGAGGTAGCAAGAGCAGGAAGCTACATGTGGCACCTACACCAGTGGAGGTGCAAAAGCCAAGTCCCTGTACATCAAATCGCCAGGAGACAACACAACCTGTGAAACGTGAACAGCAGTGGTAGCTCCTGAATCACCGGTTTTTATTTGCTCCCATGAGAAACTGGTTTCCACTGCCCTTAGATATGGTGTGGTCAAATAAAGAGAAGCTGATGTCTTCAATTTCAAGAGGAAGAATTACAGAAGAACTTCACAACCTCTCTTCATGCAGGCTCCTGTTGCAAAGAAGAGGCACTGGAGGAACCGCAGATTAGATAGTGTGAGCAGCAAGAAGTATTCCTCATAGAAATGGATGCAGAGACACGACAGCAGCATGAGTGTACAAGTTCTGTGTGCTTTTAAAGGGCTGATGAATGGGACGTAGATTGTCACAAAATTCTCTTTCAGAGCGGAAAGTTTATTTTTACAAATCACAGCACACAAAATGACACCATCACCAGCACAAATAGCAACTGTGCGAGCACGGAACACCCATAGCTAAAATTAAACAGCTTCCAAACAAATTAAACAAATTGCTTTAGAGCAGTCAACCCATTTGAGCTGATTACACTAATGAGGATCTACCCTTCTCTTAATTTTCAAATCCAAATAAAATCCTGGCTCAAAGAGAAGCTTTGCTATCGGCATCAACTGGGGCAAGGTCTCATCTTTTAACCTGTTCAAACATACCCCAGGATAGTGGGTTCAAATCTACCTGATTATGTTGGTGCACAGGTTACATCTATGAGCTAGGATTACAAAGGCTCATTTGAACTTTCAGGCTTCTGAATAATCTGCTTCAAAAGCAGAAAGAGGGGAGGAAAGTTAAGATAGGCTTGTTACTTGGAATGAAGTTATCCTAAAGGTCTTTGCATATGTTTCAGATCTCTTATTTCAAAGTAGGACTGCAAAAGCTTTTGAATACAGCCCTTCAACTTTAACATGAACTGGAGGAATTTGGGGAACGACAGAGATTTGAGGTGATGGAGAATATTTTCTCTTGTTTGTTACAAGCAAACACCCAGCAGTTGAGATGCAAAGGAGAAAAGGCAACTTCTGACTCCAGCACCAACTCGCAGCAGGAAGGTGGAAGAAGTGATGGCACAGGGTCCGCCACAATCGTGTCAACCACTCCAAGACTTTAGAAACCTTGAACTGCCATCAGATTAAGAAAACAACCTAAAAATAGTAAGCTGACCCAAAGCACACATGAAAACACGCACATACAGAAAGAGGGCTAGAGCACTAACCCTCCTTAGTGGTGACTAAAAGTGGTGACTGCGCTGGGAGGATGCTAGGCGCTGGGGCAGCTCCCTTCCCACTGCTCTGATAGGCATCATGGAGATAACCAGCCTGCTTGGGAATCATGAGTGTTTTCAGCCTGGCTTATGACTGTAAAGCTGCTCAATAATTTCCTTGCTCTCCTGAGCTGGGATACTGTGGTTTGAAAGCCTTTAGCTTTCTCTCTCTCACCTGAAGAGGGTGAAGAGCAACCAGACCTGCCCAGAGCATCTGGTAGCTTCCTACCATCTTCTGCCTGCTTCCCTGCAATGCTGCTTGGGAGGCAGCGGGGACACTGTTGGCTTTGGCTCCTCTGGGAGAAGAGGCTCCCAACAGAGAATCACTGAATAAGAACCAGTCCCAAAGCCCTGCCAGGCAAGCAGCATAGACGGCTGCCACAGCAGCCAGTAGATAAGCCACCTCCGCAAACCCTGACCAGCCTTTGTGCTGGCTTTCTCTGCTCCCAGCCCCATTTATTCTAGTTATCTCCTCCATAACTGCTCGCCCTATTCCAGATGGTTCCTCAGAGCCCTTTTAGAGAGTCATCAGGAGCTCCTCTTATTCATGCTCCCCCCAAACATCCTCCTGCTCCGTTTGCTCCAACTGCTGCCAGACACTTGGCTCTCCACTGCGAGCTTTTCACATCTTCTTCCTGCTCCGGGTGGGCAGTGAATCATCTCCCTTCTAGCAAATGCTAAATACTCTGGTGTCGCTGCCCAGCAGAAGGAGCTGCGGTAGGACCTCCTGCCAGTGGGTGAAAAGGGTGCAGAGCCGCTGCTGAGATGGAAGAGAAGCAGGTAAAGGTGCTTCCCTGCCCTTGGACACGGAAAAGGCACAGCTCAGACACTCTTTGAACCCAAGAGGTACTAGGAAATAAAACAAGGGAGAATGTCACAAGTTGGATTTATACCTTCTCCCCTGATGATGGCAGAGCAAGGCAAGCTTTTAATGGGAAGGGATGACACTTGGCACACAATGGTACAAGAGCCATGTACAAGCCATGAGTAGACAGAGCTACTGTCACCTCCAATGAGTTTGCAAGTAAAACGTGGCTTCCACACAGACTCCAAGACTCCAGCTTTCCTCCAGAAACCCAGCATGTTTTGTGCATCTTCTCAGAAGATGCAGGATGTAGTGAATCCCTGCTGCGTGTTGAGTAACTTGTTAGTATCTGAATGTACAAAAAAAAAGGTATGGGAAAAGGAACAGAAGAAAAACAGACATGGGAGGGACAGAAGGAAGAACATATTTGTTCTTGCTGCTGGGAAAAATCCAAATGATTTGATTTTTACTTCAGTTGCAGAAAAAACAACTGCCATGATCGCTGTGTTATTAGAACGGGTGGCATTTGGCTTTCCTTGAGCTGCACAAGCTGCTTTCCTGATAGAGTCCTGGCTTGACTCTATTACTTACTCTTCAGATACACAAAGAAAGCAGCAGTTGAAGAGAGGGCCCTAAGAGCATGTTCACATTTGTATTCATAAAACCAGAAAAAAAAAGTACTGGGAGGGGAATCAGCCTTCATGGAAAGGCCAAGCTGCAGGAAGACTTCCAGAATCTTGGAAATGTACCCAGAAACACCCATTCACAGGCAGTTTTTTAGCTGTAGTGCGTAAAGTACAGTCAAGTGAAATGGGTTCAATTCTTGCCAAAGATGAAAGAATAAAGTACACCACAGTAAATGGCTTTTTTGGCAAGTTTGGGGAAACTGAATTCCCATTTCTAGGGCTCAAGGGAAATGAGTGCACTCGATTCTCCACATTACTGCTGGGTTTTGTATCAACATACCCCCTGCAGCAATCTCTTGTTCCAGTGACAATGGCAGCTGGCACATAACACCACACCTGAAGAGAAGGATCAAACCAGTACATAATTTCAGAAGAGTTATTTTAAACCACCCCAAAAAGCTCTAGCCTAAGTTCTACCTTCATTATCTTCCTTTTCCACACACAACCCGCGATACAAGGACGCAGGTGGAAGAAAACACCAAAAGGTTTCGTGTCACGGCAGTATTCCTCTTTGCTCCCTGCATTTCTTTGTGCACTTACACAGTGCCTATTTTTTTGCTGGAAGGCACGAGAAGCTCTAAAGCTGCAGGTGTTTTAACTTCTTGAGGGCTAAGTGAGGGCTTATGGCAGCCTATTGAGTGGGATTTGACCAAAAATCACATTGTGAACCACCTCCAAGCTTGGCTTTGTGGTTTGAAGGCACATAATGCTCCACACATCAACTCCATGCTGCTCAACCTGCCGGGCACTAACTGCAGTTGGGATCATGGCTCCTGCATGCCTGACCTAGCAAGAAGTGATCTTCTTGCTCCCTGGCAGTGTTCAAGGCCAGGTTGGACACAGGGGCTTGGAGCAAGCTGCTCTAGTGGAAGGTGTCCCTGCCCGTGGCAGGGGCTGGAGGTGGAGGAGCTTTAAGGTCCCTTCAACCCAAACCAGTCTGGGATTCTACGAAGAAAGATGGATTCTCTTGCTTCTGCCATGCTGCAGGTCACTGTGACAGGGGAGTTTTGCACCTCAGTGCAAAGCCAGAGCACATCTGTGATGGCCAACTAGGTTCTGTTGGTTAATACCAAAGAAATTGTTTCTTCTCGGCTGCGCAATTCCTGCCTTGGGTCAGCTCTACCTGCTGAAAGGGAATCAAGCAGCAGGTTTTGGCTGCTCCATTTAGAGCAGGTAACAGAGAAGTTCAGATGACGAAGGGTACACTCTGCGGCTGCATCTTTGTTTTCTTTGAGAACAAGTCATGCATGTTAATTATGTTACAGGTAAAAGCTACAGAGCATAAGGAAAACCAACAGCAGAACTTCCCAGGGCTCAGCAGCATACAAAGGTAACTCCAGGAGCACTGCCAAGGAAGAGGCTACTTCTTGGCAGATGAAAACTGCTAAGAAAGCAGCCATAATAGAAGACTTCTGCTTAATCGCTCCTCTGCTGTCCAGAGAAACATTTTAATCTGATCCCACCAAGTCACAGGTGGCCCCTGCCCTTCATCAGCTCATCTCCATTGGAGACTGTCTGCTGAAGGCACAGCACTTCTGACTCCCTACTTCCTCCCCATCGCACACCAGAAATCTATAGCACAAGCTAAGTGATACTTCAAGCTTACGGTGTGCAGGGCAGCTGCAAAACAGGGTGAAACTGCTGTGCTGATAATGCAGAGAGAATGTGACAGCTTGAATTACAGCTCAGCTGCAACCCACGTCTGTGCAGAGATCAGGAGTTGCTCTAGCCAGGATGGTACAGCAACATAAGACAAAATGAAGGGCTACGAAGATGCTGCGAGGGCTGGAGCAGCTCTGCTCTGGAGCCAGGCTGAGAGAGCTGGGCTGGGGCAGCCTGGAGAAGAGAAGGCTCCTGAAGGGGAGACCTTAGAGCAGCTCCACTGCCTGAAGGGGCTGCAGGAAAACTGGAGAGGGGCTTTGGACAAGGGATGGAGGGACAGGACAGGGGAATGGCTTTAACCTGCCAGAGGGGAGACTGAGATGAACTCTTAGGCAGAAGCTCTTCCCTGTGAGGGTGCTGAGGCGCTGGCACAGGGTGCCCAGAGAAGCTGTGGCTGCCCCATCCCTGGCAGTGCTCAAGGCCAGGTTGGACACAGGGGCTTGGAGCAAGCTACTCCAGTGGAAGGTGTCCCTGCCCATGGCAGGGGTTGGAACTGGGTGAGCTTTGAGGTCCCTTTAACACAAACCAGTCTGGGATTCTATGAAAATTGGGACATATGGGCAGTATTCATCACTGGTCCAATAGCATTTCCATCTCGGATGACAGATCAGATTGGTCCAATTTTTCCAGACAAAGCAGGTGATGATATTGGACACGCCGCCTCTGCTCTGGGTGCTCACGAGTAAGGTGATGATCAGCCACGCTCAGGCAGCTGCCCAGCTTCTGCACACCAGAAGTATGGGACAATTTGGGTGGTGTTCCTGGCAGCAGAAAACCCCATGCACCACCCCCAGCTGCACTGAGACCCTCCTTGTGTGTAGCTCATCCCCACAGCACTTGTGCTGGTCCTACTGGGAGGGCGGCTGGGTACCAGGACCCAGCAGGAGGGTGGATTAAAAAGCCATGAGATAGACATTTCCTCCTGCAATAGCATCAAACTAGTAAGTGATGGATGCTGAGAGCTAAGCACATGTAAACTCTCCACAAGCCACGGGATTGGCATTCATCAGCCCTGTAACTACTGTAGTGTTTGAGGGGAAAAAGGGGTTTTTCAGAAAGTGGTCTTTCCAGCCTGATGGAAAACCTCCCACTTCCCCTTATCACAGGAGAATCTCCTGCAAAACCAAAGTTCAGAGCTGCTAAATAAGATACTACCTCCAGGTAATCTCTCTTTATTTCACCTTAAGATGTCTGAGCATGAGAATGGAGGAAAACCTGCCGCTTTCAGACAGAAGCATCCTTACACAACTGCAGGGCAATGCTTGCTGAGAAGTTCTTCTGGCAAAGCTGGAGCCGTTACAGATCCAGGCAGAGTCTGGGGCTTATCTTTTAGAGATGGGAAGAGGTTTTTGAACAGCAGGCAGGGCACAGCTCAGAAATGCAGACTCCAAACCCATTAATAGCTGGTCTGGGAGGCGGGCACCCCTCAGACCAGAACTTCACTTGCATCAAACCTCCCCCGCACAGCTCAAACGTTTCTCTCTTTAAGGTGACAAGCACCTTAAAAACCTTCAGCCTGCACAGGATCCTTCTGGTGCTTAGGAAGCACAAACAGACAAAATGGATCCCATTAAATCAGGCACCCACCTTCCCAAAGGGAACTGGCTTTCAATCAGGGCAGCACTCAACACCTGACACATCAGTCCTCCAGGAAATGAAGCAACTTTTTCAGCTCGAGAACTCAATTAGTTTCCAAGTGCAGCGTCCCAACAGCTCGAAAGGAAGAGCTAGGGAAGTGGGACAAGCAGAACAGCAAGGCTAACTGGTTGCTACATCCTTATTAATGATCATGGCCCTAATTGCCAAACTGGGTTTTCCATTGTCATGGGTTCAGCAGCAGCAGTCATTTTTCTCCTTGGTAGCTGGTGCAGCGCTGTGTTTTTGATTTTGGGCCTGGGAACAGCGCTGATAACACCAGTGTTTCGGTTACTGCTTAGTGATGTTTTGGTCTGGCCAAGGACTTTCTGAGCCTCATGCTCTGCCAGGGAGGAGGGGAAGTTGGGAGGAAGCAGAGGCAGGACACCTGACCCAAACTGACCAAAGAGGTTATTCCATACCACAGCACGTCATGCCCAGGATGTAAAGCAGAGGGCAGAGACCCGGACGGGTGGGGGTGCACTGCATGGTCGGGCTGGGTATAGGTGGTGAGAAATTGTATTCTTTCCTTGTATTTGCCTTGTCATTATTATTATTGGTGGTAGCAGTAGTGATTTGTGTTATACCTTAGTTACTAAACTGTTCTTATTTCAACCTGTGGGAGTTGCATTCTTTCGATTCTCCTTCCCATCCCTCCGGGAACTGGGGGAAGGAAGAGGGGGGAGTGAGTGAGAGAGCGACTGTGAGTTATAGAGGCTTAAACCACGATATCCATTCAGTTCCATTCCTAAATCCCAGATTTTATCTCCAAACACTGAGTATTTTCATCTCCTCGCTCAAATGCCTCACTCAAAGCCTCAAGCACAACCTGGGCTGCTCACAAGCACGAGTGTCTCCAGCTCAAGGTTTGCTCAAAGTACTACCAGCAGCACAGAGACCATGAGTGAATGGTCTGTCCATCTCCTCAAGTCCAGCTGGATCCTTAGAGCTGCTGGGCGAGAGGCACATCACACAACCTGTTGTCTATCCAAGAACCCAATGAGGCGTCTGGGATGATTCCATGAGTCTGACCGCTACAGATCTATGATCACTGCTGCATGGCACACCAGGCTCCAAGGCAAGTGTCTGCAGGAAAGGCATTTTCCAGCTTCTCAGCATCCTGCCATTCCCAGTGCTGCTGGGTTTGGATCTGTGATTACTGCAGTGACTACCGGAAGAGTAAGAGGTGCATGGGGACCTTCTGAAGTATGAAAAGGAAACTGCCCTAATCTCATATTCAGATATTGATGGCCTTGTCTTAAAAGCATCTGATAGCTTCCAATTGACAAGGCCTAAATTTAGCCCAAGGAAGTCAAAACTGCTGTTAAAAGTGATGCTGAAATGTGCACATTCAGGAAGCCCTTCCTAACAAGGGAACTGCCACATTAAAAACCCCAACTATTTTTAGATAGCAAAATATTACTCTCCCGAGATGAGCAGCAAGCCAGCTCTGGACGCGGGCAGGCGGTAGCTGGGTGTGTACAGTCATCCACTATGGCTTATTCTGCAATTCAGCAGCTCTGAAGTTCGAGAACCCTCAAGTCCAAGCTCGTTGGACCGCCCTAACTTTCTAATGAAGCTGCTGATCACGTTCTTCGAAGGTGCGGCAAAGTGTGAGGGGACCTGCCAAGTGTTGCACTTTCTGTTTAACAAGGCCATTTCAGATAACTGAAACCACATCTCCTTGCTGAGGCATCTCAAACCTATTGCAAATGGCACATTTCTTAGCAAGGTTTGAGAATGAAGGAGAAAATTAACCCAATGACTTAAACCGAGTGCTTGGGGTTATCACAGGGATGTGAAGCAGGGAAATCATAGAATAACAAAATGGTTCGGGCTGCAAAGGTCCTTGGGATCATCGAGTTCCAACCCCCTGCCATGGGCAGGAACATCTGACACTAGACCATGTCGCCCAAGGCTCTGTCCAACCTGGCCTTGAACACTGCCAGGGATGGGGCATTTACTGCTTCTCTGGGCACCCTGTGCCAGCACCTCAGCACCCTCACAGGGAAGAACTTCTTCCTTACATCTAACCTGAACTTCCCCTGTTTCAGTTTGAACCCATCACCCCTTGTCCTGTCACTACAGTCCCTGATGGAGAGTCCCTCTCCAGCATCCCTGTAGCCCCCTTCAGACACTGGAAGCTGCTCTGAGGTCTCCACACAGGCTGAGAAAGTTGGGGCTGTTCAGCCTGGAGAAGAGAAGGCTGCATGGAGACCTCATAGCAGCCTTCCAGTATCTGAAGGGGGCCTATAGGGATGCTGGGGAGGGACTCTTCATGAGGGACTGTAGTGATAGGACAAGGGGTAACGGGTTCAAACTTAAACAGGGGAAGTTTAGATTGGATATGAGGAACAAATTCTTTACTGTAAGGGTGGTGAGGCACTGGAATGGGTTGCCCAGGGAAGCTGTCAATGCTTCATCGCTGGCAGTGTTCAAGGCCGGATTGAACATAGCCTTGGGTGGCATGGTTTAGTGGGAGGTGTCCCTACCCCTGGCAGGGGGGGTGGAACTGGATGATCATAGAATAATAGAACAGTCAGGGTTGGAAAGGACCTTAAGATCATCCAGTTCCAACCCCCCTGCCAGGGGCAGGGACACCTCCCACTAAACCATGCCACCCAAGGCTCTGTCCAACCTGGCCTTGAACACTGCCAGCGATGGAGCATTCACAACTTCCCTGGGCAACCCATTCCAGTGCCTCACCACCCTTCCAACCCTAACTATTCTATGATGCTATGATTCTCTTCTCCAGGCTGAACAGCCCCAATTTTCTCAACCTATCTTCATACGGGAGGTGCTCCAGTCCCCTGATCATCCTCGTGGCCTCCTCTGGACTTGTTCCAACAGTTCCATGTCCTTTTTATGTTTGGGACACCAGAAGTTTATGTGATCCAAAGGCATAAGGTGCATTCCATGCACATGGATGTCAGTTTTGTATCACATTGCACAGGGAAGTCGCTTATTAAATTCTTACACTCACTGAACACTTACATTCTAAAATGTTTCCAAATACTTCAAAAGGAGGCTGCAGTGTTCACCCAGAGTGCTTTAGCATGACAGGTCAGTAGTGTCCTGGGGTGCATCAGGAGGAGTGTGGCAGCCGGTCAAGGGAGGTGATTCCTCCCCCTCTTCTCAACCCTGGTGAGGTCACATCTGGAGCACTGTGCCCAGTGCTGGGCTCCTCAGCACAGGAGACAAGGAGCTACTGGAGAGGGTGCAGCGGAGGCCACGGGGATGCTCAGGGGTCTGAGGAGATACTGCAGGAGCTGGGCCTGGTTAGCTTAGAGAAGAGCAGACTGAGAGGGGAACTCATCAATGCAGATCAATACCTCAAACAGATGCCAGCAGGACGGTGCCAGACTCTTTTCAGTGGTGCCCAGTGACAGGACCAGCAGCAATGGCCATGAACTAAACCACAACAAGTTTCACCTCAACACAAGGAAGAACTTCTTTCCATCGCGGAGTGGCAGAGCACTGGGACAGGCTGCTCGGGAGGGCTGTGCAGCCGCTGCCTCTGGAGACATCCCAAACCCACCTGGACATGCTCCTGTGTGACCTGCTCTGGGTGGCCCTGCCTTGGCAGGGGGTTGGACCGGATGATCTCCAGAAGCACTTCCAACCCTGATGGTTCTGTGATTCTGTGACAGCTATGAACAACTTTCCACACAACGAAGCAGGACACAAACACACTTCAGGCGATGGCCATGTGTCACTCCATGGCAGCACAACCCACTCTGGGGCACAGAGGCGGAATCTCCACCCAGCAGCTCTCTCACGCCGCGCACCAGCACCATGCCGTGGGGTGATCTGCTGGGTCAGCTCCTGGCCAGTGTTTCCATCAAGGTGCCAAATACGAGTGGGATCTCTGAAGATTAAAGTGACCACAGCAACGGCTAATGCGTATGTTCGCACTCCTTACTCCTTAATTAAACAGGGGTGGAGACATCTTTCCTTAACCCTCACTTATGTGGCTTCAAGTTACTCCAGCTCCCTTGGGGAAAAGCACTGGGCACAGCGAGTTGCCCATGAAACAGCTGGGGCTGGTAGCACGCTCCACCACGGTGACTTGTTTACATCCATCCATAGAACAAGTCTTACCACACTGACCCCCACCTAATTGCTATGTGACTGACAGCGTTAATGCAACCAGCATGGAAAGGACAGGGGTACCAAGTGTGCAGCAGGTCACAGAATCATAGAAACCCAGACTGGTTTGGGTTGGAAAGGACCATAAATGCATCCAGTTTCAATCCCCTGCCGTAGGCAGGGCACCTCACACTAGACCATGTCATCCAAGCCCCTGTGTCCAACCTGGCCTTGAACACTGCCAGGGATGGGGCAGCCACAGCTTCACTGGGCACCCTGTGCCAGCGCCTCAGCACCCTCACAGCGAAGAACTTCTGCCTTATATCTAACCTGAGCTTCCCCTGCTTCAGTGTAAACCCATCGCGTCTTGTCCTATCTCTACAAAAAGTAATCATGAGTAAAGCAAGAGCAACACAGAATGAGAAAAACATGCTTAACGTAGGCTATCCCCAAAAGCAAACTCAATATGTAGTATGGAGTAGCAGACAGCTCAGCTACACTGAAAAATATATATGCAAATATTGACTAGACTATGTAAAAGCTCAGTTATTTATACGCCCTTCGTTTCCCTTGGTCCTACTTCCTGACAAGTAAACAGACTGCTTCGCTCCAGCACGTTGTGCAACAGAATGAGGTCCTGAAGTAAACACACAGACTCCACGCTTCATTAGAGGTGAACTTGTTTACAGAGCAAGAATTCAAACAAAACCACAGCATCCGTCAATATTCTATATGTAACGACATCCCCCCCACTCACTATGTTCTGCTCGTACGCTGTGACTCGGCTCTCGTGTGGGCTGGGGAGGACAGAAATGATCCTGGTTTCCTGGGATTCTCCTACGTGTCAGGCTCCTCGCCTGCTCTCGCACCACGACACCATAGAGGCTCATTACGTTTACATCCACTCGCCAGTGTCACCCACCCATCCTGGAAACAAGTACTGGCTCCAGAGCTATTGCATGAAACAGCGCGTGTTGACACCGGGCTGCTCTGAGTCCCCTGTGCCAAGGTGGGACTGGGAAGGAGCGGGGGAAGGTGTGACTCATCTGCCCGCTGGGACTAAAATAAACTACTACTGAATCAAAAATGCACGACTTCTTCACACCGTGTGCACAGGCAGAAGCTGTCACTATGTGGAAACTCCGTCACCAGCTCAGCGCAGCCAAAAGGAACCTGAAAACAAGCAGCACTCCATCTTACCTTCCGAAGGCAAAGCTTACAGGGAAGGCATCAAGTAGGGGAGAGAGGGCAGAGATGCTTTGAAATGCAGTAACCAAAGAAATCATTCCTGTACATCAACCGGTCACTGCTGCAAAGTCAACACTTCCCAGGACCATGGTGAATTATTTATTTGGGTGGAAGCACAAGATTAAAGAGCAGTTTCCGATGGTGTGGAGACACTTTCAGCCACGGTCGCATCCTGAGAGAGGAACGGGGCTCAGTGATGCATTAATGGTCATGCAGCAGTGGGCTCCCTTGTCCTCCAGAAAAGGCTTAGGGTTTGGGGGGCAAACATACTTTTATGGGGAAAACAAATAGTTAGAGCTTTGCACGCAGCAGACATATTTGCCTCACCCTCTCAGCAAGGTTTATAGGGACAAGTCTGCTCTTCCCTCTGCCACCAGCATAGCTGGAGAGCAAGAGAAAAAGCTTTTGGACAAAGCTTGCCTTAAAGTCTCATCATTTAGCTTCTATTTCCATCAGGAGGCTCTGCAGACACGGATATGTGAGCTCCACTGGATATGACAGCAGCTGGATGAGGAGATGGGGAGAAGCAGCAGCTTTATGCCTGCAGAGGCAGGTGCCTGCAGCACATAAAGTGACGTGGAGGGGCTCCATGGGCTCTGCTGCTGTGCTTCGTGTGCAGACAGCTTTGTCACACTGCCCTTCCCTGGAACACAACAGCTCTCCACAAGTGTTCACAAACAGGGTCTGCAGCTTTCCTTTGGCAAAGGGATGGTGAAGACTTCGCAGATGAGAGGTGTGCTTATGGCACAGAGGTCCCTACAGCAGTAAACATAGCACTGTCTTAAAAGGCTTCACAAATTTCAAACCCATTTATAATGTTTTCTAGTACAGCTGAGAGCAGTAGGAGCCCCCCTTGGCACGCCAGGCTGGAGCAGCACTGCACACAACCCCTGTGGCCAGCGCAGATCCTGATGAGGGCAGTCAGTCGACAGGAGAGGCCAGTATCACTCTGTGCAACTCAAACCAGCTGCTTGGAATACCACTGTATGCAAAAGGATGTGTAGGATCTGCTGCAGTTCACAGCCAAAAATCCAAATGATGGGATGGGCAGAGATAAAAGCACAGCCATGTACTCCTGCAAGCCTGCATGATGCACAGGAAAGAGCAGCTCAAGCCAAAGCCTGCTGAAGAGCAAGAAACACCAATTGGGAAATACGGACACTGCTTGCTGATAAAAGATGAGTTTCCAATAAAACCTCTGTTTCCCCTGGGAAGCCTGTAGGAGAGTTTAACCTCAAGGAAAGGTGAGAATGGGGAATCAGCCTCAAAACAGACAGACTATTCCTGCTGAAGGTGCTCAAGCGAGGTCAATAAGCAAAAGAGCCCACACGACAAAGCCAACACAATTGCTAAGACCTCAGTGTGCCACCAGCAGGACCCAGCTGCTAAAGGTGGCCTGATGGGCCTGGCAGAGCTCCTGCAAGCTGTGGGAATGGCTTTATTCACCCCAAATCAAGTAGGAGAGTCCTGGGATGCTGCTGGGTGAGCAGGGGGCAGTTTGAGCAAAGCTAAAGCTTTGCCTTGTGGTACATGGCCCAGGAACCGTAACGATCACAGGAGATGGAGCTGCGTCTGTTCAACCACGGTCACGGGAACTCAGTTTTGCTCTGCCAACACAAGCTTCTCCACATCAGGGATGGAGATTTCACTTACAGGGAATCAGACACTCAAACATCAGCCAGTGGTGGGGATGGAGCTCCTGCTCCACATGTCATCCTGCAAGCTGTAGGACCTGATTATTCAAGAGTTTTTATGAATGATGAGAAGCCAAGCTTGTACTCCACAGACTTCAAGTACAGGGGACAAATTACATGCTCAAGGGACTAATCCTACACTGGAAACATGCTGGAGACTTGAACTGCTTCTGGCAGCCCTAGGAGATGTAAAAGCATCCTGTCAAGTGGGAGAGGGAACTCCTTTTGTCCCCGAGGTATGGAAGCAGCAGATTGAAGTAGCTGTACAAAGCAAAGGGAAGCCCAAGAGCCCAGAAACCAGCCTTGGGGAGGAGGGGAATGCCTGGAACCTCAAAGAGGGCCATCGAGCAAGAGCCTAATTTTGGGGAATACCCATCACACTTGGGCTTCTTGTGGGAAGCTGTGCTACTCATATTCGGATCCAAGCACTGACTGTGCCACCACCACTAAAGCGAGATCCTGGGGACAGCCCAGGCAAGGATAAATCTCTTCTGTCAGGACGTTTGTGCGTGCTCACATGGATTTGACGACAATGAGCAACGCCACCAGTGTGCACAACTAGCGAGATTGTTAAAACTGCTCCAATTATCCTAGTCAGCAAACGGATGGTATCCCAGCCTACCTGAAACCTAAAGGAAATCTCATCCCTTCCTGAGACACCCTATGGACTGACCATCAGGTCTGTGGCTCCATGCCTGACGGTTGCGTTTTTTCAGTCTCTCTGCCTACATTAAGGCAAACAGCCCCACACTATTTTAGGGTATTAAATATTTAATTCCACAGTGAGACAGAAGAAACCAGCAGATGGTCACTGGCAGCAGGTCCGTGCCTCTTCTCTTTTCTGCGGGGAGGGTGGAAAAGTTCAAGGAAGAATCATGAAAACCCATTTCTGTAAGCAAACATTCCCCCACTTAGAGGGGCAAGGTTGGAAATTAGAGGGGAGCTGCTAGTTTCTCTTACTACAGGGGGGCATAGAAACATCACACGTAGCATTGATTACTTGCAGAAGTGCAAGTAAGTAAGAAGGTGTCTGCTAGTCAGTTACTTCTGACCCAGGACTGTCTCTGTTAGATACTTATGAATCCATCTGATTTATCCACCAGTGTTATCTGAGAAGCACCAAAACCAGCTACACTCCTACAGTTCAGGTTCCTTCATCAAACTTTTCACTGCTCCAGAGTATCTTAATCTAGTGTGAAACACACCTTAAGATGTATGAGACAAGAAATCCAGTCTTCCCCTCAGCTAATCCAAGCCGACTCGTGACCTTCAGCTGAGCCTGAAGCTGGTGCTGATGGGAGGCAGCAGAAGCAACTTGGGTGCCTTGTCAGAAAGTCTTTAAACATCGATGCTGATGGAGCGTGTGGCACAGGAAGCCCCGGCGCAGATACAAAAGGCAGAGGCAGCCACCACACAGCTGTGCTGCTTCCTCTGTTCATGTGGAAACTTCACACATGGAACCTCACCCCAGGAATTAGCTTCTGTCAGAGCCTTGAATTATTGGACTCTGCTACCCACTTTACACCACAGAAAACACAAAACTAGACCGAGTAGCTTAAAAAAAAAGACTAATTGAACTAGGTTTTGGTGTTGGCAACAAGTGAAGCAGGTCACCGATACCAACACATAGCCTGCAGGCACTGAACTGTACAACTGTTCTACAATTTGGGGGGCAAAAGGCCTCCAGAAGTCTTCTGTGCAATATACCGCAGGACCAGACTCCAAAGGCAGCACTACAGAGCTGGTTGCAAATTTCTCTCCAAAAGTAGCACTTGCTGACCAGTGTGATGGTGCACTCCACATCTCAACACCAGTGGGGCTTCTGCAGGGGTTTGGATGCTCAAAATCTTTAAGATCCTGAGTTTGGAGGCTGCACTTCTGAATCTGGGATGTTTCAAGCAAGTAATGATGAAGTCTTCCGCAGCTTTTAGCAGCCAAGACCATTCTCTTGGAAGGCTGAGTGCCCCACAAAAGCATCCCTCCAGGTCAGTGCCACCTTCATGTGGTCACATCCAGTCTCGTACTAAAGATGAAGTATCTTTTTTGACAGCTATCCTACAAGAAGGTCCCTACTCAGGATCACAGAATCAACCGGGTTGGAAAAGCCCTTTAAGCTCATCCAGTCCAACCGTTCCCCAGCACTGCCAAGGCCACCACTGACCCATGGCACTGAGGCCTTGGCTCCATGGTGTGTGAACGCTTGCAGGGACGGTGACTGCAGCCCTGCCCTGCGCAGCCTGTTCCAATGCTGAGCACCCTCTGGGGAAGGAATTGTTCCTGAGCTCCATCTAAACTTCCCCTGGAGCAGCTTGAGGCTGTGGCCAAGCAGACTTGATCCATGGCCAAGCAGGCTGCTCCCTTCCAACCTAAGTTTGCCTATGACTAATATGCAAGAGTTTAAAAATATTTATTCTGAACATCCAGGAAGAAGGAAATCACCATTAAAATTGTTCTCTTTTGGAAAAACCTAATTTTCCTCCCAATGCTGCAGGTGATGACAATTTTGACAGAGCAAAGGGGCTGACTGAGACCATCTGGTTGTAGGTGCAGCTGAAGGCAGCAGTTGCACTAACAAGAGGACCACGCTGCTCCTGCGGCGTTACAGCAATGCTGTTACTAGTCCTACTTTTCAGGCTGACAGTGGGAGGTTTGCAGTCAGCCACGTTATTTGGCAAGATGAATTGGCGAATGTATTGAACAGTATGTCACACGCAACACTAGTGTTGTTCTCCTCTGAGTCATACACACCAGGGCTTTGGACACTTTCAGTCTTCATTTGGCAAGTCTAGGATAATTTCAAGAACCGGTCCTGCTTACTGGAAGTTCAAGGCTGTCTGTTCAAGCAATTCTAAGCAAGCACCATTAACAACATCTCTGAGAACAGACCCATCTATTTCCCCAAAGTCAGCACACATTTAACACCAATTTGTTTTCGCAGCCAGCCTTCCCCTCATTCTCGGCGTGGTGAGCAGACACCAAGTCAAATCTCCCTGGTCCTGGCAGTCTGACTCCACCAAGATTTATTCTGTTCAGCTTCCAAGTTTCATGGAGAGACAAGAGATGTGGCTCACATCCTCCACCCAAGCTCCTGGCCTACTGCCCGTTGTTGTAGCAAAGCTGTAGCCCAAGAGCTTCTAATGGCATTCAACAGATTATCAGAGCTGGGCTGGCGATGCCCATGGGACCACACAGAGAGAGAAATAAAAGTAATGTTGCTCATGAGGCTTCTCAAGAACCTATTGACAAACACTGGCAAAAAGGCTTGAGGTGACAGTCAGCAGCTCCTCCAGAATGAAGGGAAAAGAGACTTCGAAGGCAAGATGTCCATGTCTGATGGCACAATACTCAGAAATACTTCCATTAGCGTGTGCAGCATTAGACAGGGCAGAAACGCTCTGCGTGGGTAAATGCTGTAGGATGATCAGATTGCTGGAGGAGCTCTGCTCTGGAGCCAGGCTGAGAGAGCTGGGCTGGGGCAGCCTGGAGAAGAGAAGGCTCCTGAAGGGGAGACCTTAGAGCAGCTCCAGTGCCTAAAGGGGCTCCAAGAAACCCGGAGAGGGGCTTTGGACAAGGGCCTGGAGGGACAGGAGAGGGGAATGGCTTTAACCTGCCAGAGGGGAGACTGAGATGAGCTCTTAGGCAGAAGCTGTTCCCTGTGAGGGTGTTGAGGCGCTGGCACAGGGTGCCCAGAGAAGCTGTGGCTGCCCCATTCCTGGCAGTGTTCAAGGCCAGGTTGGACACAGGGGCTTGGAGCAAGCCGCTCTAGCGGAAGGTGTCCCTGCCCATGGCAGGGGTTGGAGCTGGAGGAGCTTTAAGGTCCCTTCAACCCAAACCAGGCTGTGATTCTATGATGAAAAGTCAAGATTCATTAGGAACAGGAGGAAGCCAAACCAAAGCCAGGGTCCTAACATTTGATCAGTTTTAAAACTCCTCAGTAACGTCTTTAAAGAGTGGTAGAAAGCCAACAGGTGAGGAAAAAGCAGATTGGTTTTCATTCACGAGACATGCACAGGGTATCACAGAGGTGACAAGCATCAACAGAACTCTAGGAAGAAGCAAAGAGCAGAATTAAGTGTATCCCTTATTCTGTGAACCTATATTTGATTTACTACATGGGTGTCAGCAGAAATGCCCTAATTCTCAAAAGCACAGGGAACTGGAATTAAGTGTCCCATCAGTGACTTTGTACACAGCACCAGAATACAAAACACACAGGAAAGAACCTTATTACAGTAGACAAATTCTGCTTAAAAAACAATAACAACATTTAGTGTTTCCAATAGTGACAACTTACTTGGCTCCCACATCCCAGATTCTGCACCCTACAAGGAGCAAAGAAGTGACAAACTGTAGAGCGCAATAGCACCCAGTCTCCAGAGGATGAGCTACACAAAACTATGGACCTGATTAGAAGAATTAATTGGAACAAGCAGAAAGGAAAAATGCAAGAGGACTGCGCAGGCACTGCATATCATGAGCTCAGAGCAGAGAGATCACCCATTCTGTTTAACTCTGTATTTGGTAATATGTGAGCACATCCAGGGAAAACAGGGAAAATAAAATCAGAAGAGAGTGTAAAGAGAAATACAGTAATGTAGGAAGCTTGCCAAAGCCCAAGGTCAATATATGATCAAGGCGCAGAGGAGCACAGAAGGTCTTTGCTACAGAGACTTCCTTGTGCAGTGAGTAGTCAAGGCTGTGGAAATCCTTGGCATGGGAAACAGCACACGCTAAAAGGTTTAAAAAGCAATCCTGTATTCAGGGAAGAAAAATCCAAACACAGTCAGACACAAGCTCAAGCTCTGTATCAGGGAAATCAGGGAGCTTGCCAGGACTTACCCTGTTACACTCTTCTCAGATCTGCTGCAGGCTGTGGTCGCACAGAGGACACTAAGCCCACGGGCTCATGGACATTTATGATTCAGTAAGTATCAATGAAAACAGTGTTTCAGGTTTTTCTGAGAAAAGCTCTATACTTCTTACACAATTTCCTAGATTTAAGACACCTTTATAAAGTCTGTCATTCTATACACAAACAGCTTTCCACCCATTGACAGCTCCTGTGTTTCACAAAGACACTCTGATGGGCATTTCCTGTACCAGTCAATCCTCAAACTCGAGTTTCTAGGTCCACATAACTACCCAGCATCATTATCATGTTATTATGACCAACTCTCTTCCCAAACTTGAGGCTGCCCAGATCAGTAAGCTCAAGTCAGAGGTGCACATCAAATATGATGGTAATGTTTGATTTAATAAAGAAACAGCAAATTTTTTATAAGCTTAAGGTTTACTTACCCGCACTTCCAAGTTGTTTATAAAACCTGTATTCTAAATGAAGCTGTGGCGCACGTGATTTTATTGGTTCCTAAAACAGAAGATACAAACCAAAAATGGTTAAAATCAGTTTGTCTGAAAAAAAGTTCTATACTTGAAGATTTGTGACTGTACATAATGCTTCAACATAAACCACCCCAGACTGGAAGTCTAACAACAGAGGTGGCCAGCATCAACAGAACTCATCATTAGACATCATTTAAATTAGCAGAGAACAAAAAGCAACAAGACTCACACTCTGAAGGAGAAATAACTTCCTCATTTAATACAAAGCCCATTCAAGAATCATTCAACAAAGCTCCTGGTCCTTGAAGAATGACCCTGGCCATTGGTAGGAGGAAAGCCAAGGCTGCAAAAGATCAAGTCCCAGGTTCACCTTGCGGACTGTGGTTGCTCACATTATTTTTGGTCACCTGCCTGTATTTTTGTAAAACCTTGAGTCATGTATCTGTGTTCTAAGTCAGACATCAGTTGTACAAACATCCAGCCCTGCTCACAGCGAGCACTGCAGCGCAAGCAGCCTTCCCCCTCAGTAGCAGGTGTCAGTCAAACATCTCAAAGCACTCACGAATATTCTGGTTTGATACAGAGAATGAAAACAAGGGGTAAGTCTGCAATGCACCCCAAACATTACATTTCTCAGCTGTTACTCATCTGCACTTTATGCACAGAACTTAATGCCTATGATCCCTAAAAGTGTTAAAATGCAAGATTACAAAGGTTCTAAAACCATAAAATTAACATGGAGAGAAGGAAGAGGTTTGAGCAATTACATTTTCAATAAACCTGTGCACTTGGGACAGGCAGTAACACGGATTCACCTACTGCCCAGCATCTTTGACACAGAAGTTAATACCGGCCTCAATTTTTGTTTGGATGTTGCTTATTTCCTTGCTTTTGAGAAAAACAAATGCTCCATGCTCAGAACTACATAAAATTCATACAATAGTACCAAGATCAGTCTGAATTTCAAAAACCTACCCAACAGCCCTCTGTTTGATGAACACACTATCTAGCAGCTTGCCAGTAACAGAGCCTAAGACCAACACAAAAAGAAGTCCTTTCATGATTCACATCCACTCCTCTGAGTTGGAGGAAAAGCATCTTCATAGAATCACAAGATGGTTTGGTTGGAAGGGACCTTAAAGCTCATCCAGTTCCAACTCCCTGGCATGGGCAGTGACACCTTCCACTAGAGCAGGTTGCTCTTAGACAGTTTGAGCCAACATCTTTAATACTGTGGAATAACTCTTCTGTCTGCATGGGAGGACACAAAGGCTTTAGTTTATCTACTTTGTCTTGTTTTACCTCTGCTCTGCACTGGAAGACTAATGTCCGCATTTGGTGTGAACTCCATGTTAAAGACTACTTTTTAAGTTGGAAGAACAGTTTTTGTACAGCAATTTAGGCAATTCCACTTCCAGCCAAGCTGTTCTTCACCAGCCCGAGACAAATGCTCCTGGTTGCTTCTCAACTTCCTGATGTTTAAAAGCTTCGGAAGTCAAATATGACCAACTACTTAGAAAACAACAGTGAAAACTGTTCTGAAGGCAAAGCTGAACTTGTACTGAAAGCAAATACAAAGCAACACAAAACCAAGTCTGTTACAAATCACATTTAAATTAAGATAATTGTTGACGGTGACTTGAGGGAGAGTCCCCAGATACCTGCTGTATTAGGACTTAGGGCAACAGGAACTCAGCCTTTCAGTGAATAGTTTATTTATCCAAATAAACTATGTGGATAAAGGTAGAAGGATTAATGTATCACGATGGGAGTTTGCTTGTACAAAACAGGTAAAATAAGCCCAAGCCACTTCTGCATCAGAAGCTGCTGGAGCTGGAGCTCTGGATGCTTGCCAGAGTGGTGGCAGCTTCCAAGAAGATCATACTAGAACAGATGGTTGTCCTGTAGGCCAAGGGCTTAAGGCTGCTGGCAGATGTTGTGTTTGTAGCAAAAATAACTGAATTGCTACTGCCTAACATGCAAAATCCACAGCTTGAACAAACAGCATCATGTTGTTGAAGGGTTTCTGTGCGGTACCTGCACTCAGGCTGCATCTGTATGTTAATGGTTCCATGCTGGGAAGATATTCCTCCTACGTGCAACTCAGTATTAAAACCCTCAAAAGATTAAACCAGCAAATGAGGCATTTCAGAAGACAAACTCCTCCATGAACTACACGCATATGAACAAATAATGTTCAGATGAAGAGCAGGATGAGAACCAAATGGTGACACCACACAAATCACACCACCAGCATTATTCACCACCACCAGCACAATCCTCACCCCCAAAGAGAAACCATGAGACATTAGCACTGCATTTCACAGCACCTTCTGATCAGCTTTTTGGCATCCATCACACAATTCTCTCATTCTCCAGCTTTAACATCATGACAGGCAGCAGAAATAGCTGAGACAGCAGGGCTGCAGTTGCAGAAGATGAACTCACAGCTTGAAGGACTTGGATTAGAGTTTTGACTTGGTCCAACAATAAAGATTAAAGAAAACAATGCTTGCAAGTACACTGAAAGCAGCTACTCTAGCACTACTCCACAAAGTATTTGAGCATAATGTACAAGGAACAGGGTGCCCAGAGAAGCTGTGGCTGCCCCATCCCTGGCAGTGTTCAAGGCCAGGTTGGACACAGCGGCTTGGAGCAAGCTGCTTTAGTGGGAGGTGTCCCTGTCCATGGCAGCGGGATAGTACTACACAGTCTTTAAAGTCCCTTTCAACCCAAACCATCCTCCGAGTCTATGATAAAGAAAATACAGTTAAGTACACATGGAAGAGAAGGATATTCGCTGCTGAGGATGTTCAGTAATTCCTACTTCTGGGGAATACGGACCCAGGCTCCCCATTTCTTCTGCTGTTCCCTCATTCGTCTTCTCAAAAGGGAGCAGGAATGCGGGTGCCTGGATGGCCACTGGATGGCAATTCCAGTCCTTCAAACATGAAGGACCAGAAATTTTTAAGCATGAATCATAACAGGGCAAAGAAAACTGGAGTGCGCTGCGCTCCAGTGCTTTAACATTCAGCTATTTGTGGGGGGGGGAGAGAGGGAAAGAATTCAACCAGAAAAAATCGGGGAGATTAACGCAGCAATAAGGTCACGTCATTCAGTTCTGCCATATGGCAACAGAAAGGTTTCAGGGCACTGGGAGGTGTCACTGCAGGTGCTCTTTGGAGAGAAACAAGCATCCTTTGGACTAATAAAGCTGTATTTTTCCTGTATTATTCCTTCCTTGGCCTTCCAATGCTATAACTTTGTGGCATTATCTTTGAAAGCAAATTAGAAACCTTATTTATCCAATAAAATACCTCAACTGTACAAAGCATTTCCTATAGTCAGGTCTGCCTAAAAAGCGAGCAAACAGCAGTCCTCCTTCCTGATGTGGATCCGTATCAAGGACATCCTAAGCTCCAATGCAGGCATTCATTTCTTTATTTTAGGGAATATCTCCTGACATTTGCCAACAAGCTTGAAAACAAGTCCCTGCTGCAAAGCCCTAATTATGTTTCATCTACTACGCATCATATAAAGCCAATGTTACAGATATAAACTCCGTGGCACTGGAACGTGATCAGAATTAATGCACCGAGTCCATCCTGATCTCCCATAACATGAATGAATCCTGTCACTTTGCCAGACAACACAGGTTGGGCAACCAGGCATGTGTGCTGCTAATATTAAATGGCATTACAACACGAACTTCAGCTTCTAGGGTTTGGGTCTGTGATTAAGAAGCAGACGGATGCAAATAGAGGACATCAGCTGACGCCATCAAGTTGTGAAAACCCCAAGAGATCAATGAAGGTCTTGGTTTACAGATAGGAGAAGTTAAGGCATAAACACAAACTACTGGGCTATAATTTAATAAATCCAGAAGAGCTACAAGTTTGAGCTTCCCCATCCCCTACAGTCCTACTTCAAACCACTAACCACAGTGCCTTCATGCCCTGAAGCAGTCTTCAGTAGAAGACTCCTCACCTGGACCACTTGCTCAACTCCAAAACCGTGGAGCAGCAGGGTGCACAGTGACACAATTCCAACCAAACACTCCAACAACAGCCCATCTAGAGAGAGGGAAGGGTCCAGAGAACCAGCAGAGTCTCAAACAGAAAGGCTCAACCCAGGGAGTGGGAAGAGGTGGCCAACCCGCAACCTGTGCCATTCACTGGGCCTTGGCAGCCAGTTTGGGAAGAGAAACAAGGCTCTCACTGGTATAAGACAGCTACAGACCACTTAGGTACCAACAACGCTCAGCAGGTGGAGGGATGGGTTCTTTCCTTGCTTTTAACATTCTCAAGAATTTATTTTAGAATCACAGAACCACCTGGCTCTGCACCATGGGCAGGGACACCTCACGCTAGGCCATGTCGCCCAAGACTCCATCCGACCTGACCTTGAACACTGCAGGGATGGGGTGGGCACAGCTTCTCTGGGCACCCTGCACCAGCACCTCATCACCCTCACAGGGAAGAACTTCTGCCTTAGACCTAACCTGAACTTCCCCAGTTTCAGTTTAAATCCATCACCCCTTGTCCCATCGCTACAGTCCCTGATGAAGAGTCTCTCTCCAGCATCTTTGTAGCCCCCTTCAGACACTGGAAGCTGCTCTGAGGTCTCCAAGAAGCTTCTCTTCTCCAGGCTGAACAGCCCCAATTTTCTCAGCTTATCTCCATACGGGAGATGCTCCAGTCTCTGATCATAGAATCAGAGAATAGTTAGGGTTGGAAAAGACCTTAAGATCATCCAGTTCCAACCCCCCTGCCAGGGGCAGGGACACCTCCCACTAAACCATGCCACCCAAGGCTCTGTCCAACCCAGCCTTCAACACCGCCAACGATGGAGCATTCACAGCTTCCCTGGGCAACCCATTCCAGTGCCTCACCACCCTTACAGTAAAGAATTTCTTCCTCATATCCAGTCTAAACTTCCCCTGTTTCAGTTTGAACCCGTTACCCCTTGTCCTATCACTACCGTCCCTCATGAAGAGTCCCTCCCCAGCATCCCTATAGGCCCCCTTCAGATACTGGAAGGCTGCTATGAGGTCTCCATGCAGCCTTCTCTTCTCCACACTGAACAGCCCCAACTTTCTCAGCCTATCTTCACACAGGAGGTGCTCCAGTCCCCTGATCATCCTCGTGGCCTCCTCTGGACTTGTTCCAACAGTTCCATGTCCTTTTTATGTTGAGGACACCAGAACTGCACACAATACTCCAAGGGAGGTCTCACGAGAACAGAGTAGAGGGGCAGGATCACCTTCCTCGACCTGCTGGTCACTCTCCTTTGGATGCATCCCAGGATACGGTTGGCTTTCTGGGCTGCGAGCGCACACTGCCGGCTCATGTTCATTTTCTCATCGACCAACACCCCCAAGTCCTTCTCCGCAGGGCTGCTCTGAATCTCTTCTCTGCCCAACCTGTAGCTGTGCCTGGGATTGCTCCGACCCAGGTGTAGGAGAAAGAAAGACAGGAAACATCCAGGCACAACACAGAATATGCTGCTGCTTGGGAAGAAAATCACACCTTGGACTCCCAAAACATCCAAAAATGAGTTGGCACTGATATCTAAAACGTGACATCATCCTTGTGGCCTCCTCTGGACTTGCTCCAACAGCTCCATGTCCTTCTTATGTTGAGGACACCAGAATTCCACACAGTGCTCCAGTTTAAATCAGTTATTTCAGCTGAGGGTGAGAGCAGCATTAAGCCCAAAGTGAGGAAGTTGCTTTTTGTCTGAATTTCTAACATTAAGTCCAAGTCATTTAAGAACACCTGCAGATTTACTTACCAGCTTGATCGCTACATATTCATTGGTGTAGAGATTTTTACCTGCAAAGGAAAAAGAAAAAATCTTTTAGTTCCACATTCAATGCTTGCAGGTAGAGACACAAAGCAGAAGAGTGCCACGGATGGCAAAGAGCTTTTTCTCAGTTCCCTGCTGAAGTTCATGCCTTTAGCAAAGTGTAAGCCTCAAAATGAGTTGCAGCAGTTCACGAGGGCAGGCAAACACTATCTTTCCTTCAGCATAAGGTAATCATGTTTTATGGTAGCACTTCTGTTCTATGCAAGCATTGGAGGAGGTATCCCAGACACATTAGGTTTTATTATCCACATCATGCCAGAAAAGTCTGAGGAACAAAAACTGAAGAGTCAAAGCATCATTTCTTTCAGAAATATCTTGCATCTGCTGGACACTGAACAATTTCATCCTGTGATGTATGGGGAGTTTCACCAGCTTTATCATGCTACATATCAAAGCGACTTCTGCAAGGAAGGAAGAGAAAATGACCTTTGTACGAACACACAGCTTTTATTCCTTCCTCTATGAACAGGCAGGGAGGGTATATAAAATGCCTTCTGTATGCCAGTGGTACAAAGGCAATCCTCATCATCCAATAAAGCCAACAACTCTCAGCAGCAATATGGTACCAATGATGTTAGAAAATACACTCAAAGAACAAGACTGGTTCTCAGGACCGTAAAATATGGAGCTGTGTCTAGTCTGAAACCAGCTCTGGCAAGCATGAAGGGCAAGAGCCTATGATGAGTACAACCAGGCACGCACACAGCCAGCTCCTGTAGGTATATCGGGGCTTCATGACTCTGAGCCAGAGCTGGTGCCTGTGTGCGCTGCAGCTGGAGGTGAATTTTCCCTCCAGGAACCCGTCTGGTGTTTGAACCAAGCCCTTCGCCTCCGTAGCGATTTGTGGCAAAGATGCACAAAGATACACGTGTCAAGATCCATCTCTCCGTGTGTTCTGAAGCTGCCAGTTGTTGTTTCAGTCAACGTCCTCCCCGTTTCTGCTAGGAAATTTGAGCAATCGCTCCCTCCTCACCTTCTCCATGCTGCTCATGACTGACAGCAAACTATCCAGAAGAGAGATCACTAGGGAAGGATGCTCAGGCAGTCCTTGCACCTGACCTGTCCCATCACAGAATCCCACCCTGGTTTGGGTTGGAAAGGACCTTAAAGCTCCTCCAGTTCCAACCCCTGCCACGGGCAGGGACACCTTCCACTAGAGCAGCTTGCTCCAAGCCCCTGTGTCCAACCTGGCCTTGAGCACTGCCAGGGAAGGGGCAGCCGCAGCTTCTCTGGGCACCCTGTGCCAGCGCCTCAGCACCCTCACAGGGAACAGCTTCTGCCTCAGAGCTCATCTCAGTCTCCCCACTGGCAGGTTAAAGCCATTCCCCGCCCCGTCCTATCACTGCTTGTGTTACAAGAAGTCATACAATCATCCTGACATCTCTGCTACCTTTTTATCTCCTCTAGTCCCACCGTATGCTCTGAGGAGAGCAGCCTTGGCCAGAGACCCCCATGGTTTTATACAGGGCGATACTGACCTTCTTTGCTTATTCCTGCTAGCACCACTACAGCACAAGCCATGCTCTGAGTGACTGCAGCAATCTACACTGGAAGTTATTAGTGCTCACTTATGACATCAGCTTTGCCCAGCTCTATTCCACATTTACTTTCCACACACTACTATTCAAAAGCACATCACATCCTCCTTTCCATACAGATCCAACGCAACAGCACAGGGAGACTCAACAAAATCAAAGCCGTTAGAACATGAGAGAAGACAAACAGCCACCTTTAAACCCCAAAATGTCCGGGGAAACTCATTTTACTTTGTAACAGCTTCATATTTTCTCATTTAACTTCTTCTGACACCTTCCCCACTGTACTGCTCAGTGTAGTTCTGGCCTCTGAACTTCACATCAGGCACTCCCAGTGGAGGTCCCACATGGACCAAGTCACTTTAACATCCATCAGGAAGTCAGGTGTATGGAAAGCTTCAACCAGTTACAGTAACTGGCAGTGCTGTTTAACACAGGGCAGGCATTTAAATGTGAGGTTAAATATCCTTGGACAAAGTGTTTTATGCAAGCAGATGTGTAAGCTGAGCTCCAGCCTTAGCCTTGCAATACAGGGCTGCGTGAATCGATTTCTTTAGATCTCTGAATAACAGCTCTTGTGTCCGGGATAGAAAGGAAGGGTAGAAAGGAGGTTTTGCAGTCGTGTCAAGAACACTCAGACATTGGAAAGCTCCTGAAAGGCCAAATGGGTGGAAAACCAGGTGATGGGATAAACTGCTTCACCCTTTGAGACAGACAAGGGCTCCAGCCTGATGCTACCCAATGGCTGCTGTGGGAAGAACACACAAGAACATGAGGGGAAGGCAGCCTAAATACACTGAGATTATGTACCCTGTATTAGTCAGGGAGTCATAGCAGCAGCTCCAGCTGCAGCTCGCCCACTGAACTTCCTATTCCCCTCCTCTCAAGAGGGACCGAGCTCCGACCAAGATGCTTGGTTTGAGGACACTGAGGCAGACTAAGGGAAGCTCCAGCCCAAGCATGTGACAAAGATGCTTTAAACAGCAAAAACCCCACGGAGGGAGGCGTGGGAACGCCACCCCCTGCAGACCCCACAACCTCCATCGCAATCTTGGTGACACGTGATGTCAAGGGAGTTTTGGGGCTCAGTGTCCATCAAAGGAGTGATGACCCCCAGACCTTCTGGCAACGCCTGTGCTCTCCTGCCGATGAAGGATCATGATACTGGGAAAACAGGGCTCTTCCAAGCTCATTTCAAGGCAGAGAAGGACACTGCCAACACCCTCCATATATATGGAGCCATAATCCAGTCTATTATGGTCTGGTTCATAAGGCTGAGGACTAGACAAAAGATAATTTTGTCAATTAAATTCCTCAGCTAAAAATACTGGGATTAGGAAAACACAGGAGCATGTCAGGCCAGCAGCCAAAGGCAAATGAACTAACCTCCAGTTCATCCCCTTCAGAGCACAAACTATGGGGAGACTCTGAGCATAGGGGGGTGCAAATGGGTCCAGCTGCTGAACTCCAAACCCCTCCTAAAGCTGCCGCATGAGATGTTTGCTTTGCCAGCTACGACAGCAAAGCAAATCTCTGAAAGCTCTCCCTCAGCTTGCTCCAGACTGAGGTCTCCCCGTCGGTTTTGCTATCACACCGTCCAAGGTGTAATGTTTCTTCTTCCACTTTCCACAAGGCAGCACCAATATTAAAATGGAAGAGTAAAGGCAGTGCTACTCACAGGAGAAAGTGAATCTGCAGAGTAAAATAAGCCACGAATAGAAGCTGCCTCTTATCTCAGTAAGACACAAGATCTGTAATCCAGCGGAGATGATATAACTGCACTAACAAAAGCCTTTCAAGTCCAGGCAAAGCTTTTGATGGAGCAGTGATTAAGTTCATGCCTCAGTTTTGGGTAGTTCCACTGACAATTATGAACTACATATACATATGAGAAGTGCTGCATTAAGTCACCAGCATTCACGTGGGAAACCCAACAGGGTGGATTTCTCAAGCCCTGGCAGTCAGATGTGCTGGATACAGGGACAGACTGCAGCCCAGCAGAGGAGCACAAAGGGGTCGATCCCTCGTGTGCGCTGTTCCCACAGGTCAAAGTTAAAAGTCACAAGTACAAGCCTACAGTGAGCAACACGAGCCAAAAAATGCTTTGAGCCTTACTTCTAGCTCCTCACTGCGTGGACAATACACTCTGATGAGAGATCAGCGCTGGGTAATGGAGCAGACATCCAAATACGCATCCCCAAGACCAAGTAGAGCTCACCCCACACACCATTGCATCAGTGCCAGATTTGCTGTCCCTTCTGGAGCAAGCGTCCCCAGATAACCGATCCTAGTGTAGAACCTACACAGGATCTACTCCTACCCTCCACATCTACAATATCCTAGTCAAACATTCACGAGATGATTTCGTTACTTGGGAAGCAGACACCAAACCAGCCCCACTATCAGATACTATTATCATCTTGATTCATTTATTACTGTTTCACTTGCTCTAAAGCAGAGCTCCTGGTTTCAAACTGCAGCCTGGGAGGCAGCAGGGTGGTTCTCACTTCTGGGGGTCAACTTTGAGATCTGACGGACCTGCTCTGGCAGTGTCATAAGCAGCTTTCCTTCTAGTTTGGGTCTTGCTGCTCACTGCCAAGATGTGCTGAATCGTCGTGAGAGCCCTGCACGAATCATGCTGACATGTGGCTTGTGCACACTATACAATGCATTTGATAGCACATGAAAACATAGACTTCTCCAAAAAATCCCTTTGTTGCACTGTCAAGGGAAGACACAAGCAACATACAGGATCCATCCCTCCCAGTGTGGTATTTTTCCCATCCACTCGGGGAAAAAACCTGGAATCATCATTTGTAAATGATACTTGAACGCACTTTCATGAAAATCACAGAATCCCAGGCTGGTTTGAGCTGAAGGGACCTTAAAGATCATCCACTTTCAACCACTTGCCACAGGCAGGAACGCATTCCATTAGACCAGGTTGCTCCAAGCCCCATCCAACCTGGCTTTATACAACTTAATAGGTTTACTAAGTAATGGTGCCAAACACTGGGAAAAGTGAGACTTCTGAAGAGGCTTATTTCTTCCTCACATGGCTCACGGATTTCAGGTAAATACAGGTAATACCCACGGGATAAGTCCGTGAGTCAGTGTAAGGAGGTGGCTCATAGCTCAGCTGGTGATCTCTTTTCTACACTGAAGTTTACAGACACGGCTTACGACAGCCCTAGATTGAGCAGGTACATCCCATTTCCCTTTGCAGTGAGCACCTCCTGGCACCACACGGTTCCACAGCTCACTGAGCTCTTTCCCAGGCTGGTTTATGTCATGCTGGTTCTCCACCAGCTTGGCAGGGAGATGCAGGACCTCATAATGGCACAAAAGTCACGTTATAAAACTTCAGGTGTGCTCCGGCTCCCACGGTAGCACAAGAACTGACTTGGCAGCTAACCAGGAGCTGCAGGACAGGGCTTGGTGCTGCACCAAGACAATGAAACCCTGCCAGGGCTCAGAGTCCAGCTCAGGGACAGCAAGCAAGGGCCCCTGCTAGTAGGTTGAGCCACTTCAGACATCAAAGCTCTTACAGACCACCTAAACTGCAGCCTGTATGAAGAACCAGCACTCAATTAACCACGTTTCACCTTATTACTCGGCCAGAAGCTGAGTTTTGTGTTCATCCTTCCATTCCAGCTCCTCTGCAGGCTGGAATGCAACTGCGTTGCTCCCATGCGCTTCCAAAAAGTGATATCCCCGGGGTTATTTGTATGTGCAGCAAGAAAGAACAACCCTCAGCAGCAAGCTTGGTATTGGCAGAAAACAGCTTCTGTAGGTACATGCCATCTCCTCCCTGAACAATCAATCCTCGGTCTGGTGTGTGGTACGAGAACAAGACTTTGCTCTTCATGCGTTAGTGAAGCATTCACTGGTGCTTAACTTCCCCAAAACAATGTAGAAAAAGCCCCAAAGCAGAGGGCATGTGTTCATCTTTGCGGGACAACACCGCTCTCAGAGACTTGCTGGTTTGTATTTCAGACATACTGCTTCTCCTTTCAGCCAGTGAGAATTAGCATCACATCTGAGCAATAGACGTGTGGTATTTGAGCAAAGAGGAGTTCTTAAAGCTGCAGTGACTGGCAATAAAACAATAAAAGTTTAAAAGAGTCATACAGCTTCTGTAGGGACCTTACACCCAGTTGCTGTTATCCCTACGTACGTCTCATTCGCAGAATCCCACCCTGGTTTGCGTCGGAAGGGACTTTAAAGCTCACCCAGTCCAACCCCTGCCACGGGCAGGGACACCTTCCACTGGAGCAGCTTGCTCCAAGCCCCTGTGTCCAACCTGGCCTTGAACACTGCCAGGGATGGGGCAGCCACAGCTTCTCTGGGCACCCCGTGCCAGTGCCTCAGCACCCTCACAGGGAAAGAACTTCCTTAGATTCAACCTAAATCTCCTCTGTTTAAGTTTGAGCCTATTACCCCTTGTCCTGTCACTCTTTGATCTTATAAAAAGTCCTTCCCCATATTTCCTGCAGGCCTCCATTTAGGCATTGGAAAACCGTTACCAGGTCTCCCCAGACCCTTCTCCAGGCTGAACAAGCCAAGCTCTCTCAACCTGTCTTCATGAGACATCCTCTGATCATCTTCGCTGCCCACATACAGTGTGCGACTTGACCAGGAGTAACAAAACATCAGTGGTCTAAAAAAGAGCCACTTGAATACCAGGAGTTGCTTTTTCAATAGTTAAAACTGAATTTCTCTGTAAACTGACATTTTCTTCTGAAAGTCACTTCTGTACAGCCTGTGCGTCGAGACTGAACCTCAGCTGGAGACAGAACACTGCTGAAATGGTGAGAAACGTGACTAAGAAGAATGATGGAAATGAGATTTGGGCACCAGCTGAATAAATGCAAGAGCCATAATATCTGGAGAGATCCACTACAGGCACTGAACCTCAGAGCAGAGCTTGGGTTACAAAGCAATTCGACATCTCCGTAGGGATCCTGCTTGTGTGACGTTTGCTCTTGGAGGAGGCTCTGAAAATGCAATGCAGCTATTCATGTCATGTCACTGTCAGGATCCAAGCTTATCTCAGCTGCCAATCACGATCATGTTCATGCAGGTGGGAGGTTTTGCCCCAGCCCTCCGTTCCTCTCCACCTTTGGAGCATTATCTCTGCTCCTGCAAATCAATAAAGTGTCTCTGATGTAATGCTGAAACCAAACTGCCCTTTACTGAGGCAGCTCACACCCAAGCTGGTTAATCTCCACACCGTGGGGAAGTGGCATATCATATAGATGCAATAACCAAACCTTAGAATGAAAGACTACATATATTAATCTAAGATTACGTAGATTCTCACAGGAAGCTACCAAGATAGTATCAGTAGTTAAGTGCCATAAGCCTTTGGTTACCAGAAGCAATTCCCTGACTGATTTATTTATCATCCCTTGTACCTGATGCACAAATGAGTTTAATTTCAGTTCTGAATAAGTATCAAGTTTTGGGAAAGCAGTGTTTGTGTCAGCGAACCCATCTTCAGCCATACAAATTATTCAGCAGAAGAGGAGAAATACAACCATTTTAAGTCAGGATCAAGACCATCACAAAGCGCTGCTTCTGATCTACAGCTACTACCCCAAAACCACATACTGGGAGCTCAGGGACATGCAATTACCAGTGGCTGCTTCCCCCACCTCATTTCAAACACAGCCATTGTTTGTTTAGGATAACTGAAGAGCCCAACACACTGCGCTGCTCTTAAGCCATCCTAAACAAGAGATGCATTAGCGTGGCCATCTGCGGGTGACCAGCTGCAAGGCGTGTGGTTTGGAGCACCAATGGCCCACGCGGGGCGGTGGGGCCGGTTCAGCAGCCAGATGGCCAGTCAGCACCTAAAACACATGGAGCAGATCAGGGAGCGGGTGATGAGGCTGAAAGTAGGGCACAGAAGGATGTGAAATAGAGATGCGGCTGAGTGCTGGGAAAGAGTCTCACCCATTACTTTGATTGAGCGTCCCAGCTTATGAACAGGACATTAATCGCAAGCTTTAGCAATTAGGCAGTGAAGGAGATTTTTGTTCACCTTAGGCAAGACATTCAGCGCTGAGAACAGTCTTCATAGTTGGGATTGTTCAAAAATTTGCATCTTTGGCCTCTCCAGTGCATTCACTTTGGCTTTATGCAAATAAAACCAATGCTAACAGTTACATCTTCTGAGTCAGAAGCTTCAGGTAAGGCAGCTCAACACTTGGGAAACAAGACAAGCACGCGCATTTCTCAAGCCAGGGTTAAGTTCTGATGTATTTATACTCCAGTGGTGAAATGCCAACCTGCAGAACGCAGGTGACTAAAACGGTTACTTCTTACCTAGTCTGAGTTCTCCAAAGTTCCCACACCCAATCTTCTTGCCCACTCTGAAGTTGGGTCCCACCATCAGAACGCCAGAAGATGCCGATGAGCTTGGTCGAGAACCGTGCCCGCTCCTTCCCGGCATTCCTTTCGTCGTCCGCTGCCTTTCATCCTTTTCCCTATTAGGATGGTCCATGATCTTAGTGAAAGCTCTCTGCCAGCAAGCTGGCAGAAAGGAGTTGGAATACACACTCTTCTCCTTAAAACAGAAATATATATCCAAAAGTATCTGAGTCAGGGTTCAAGAGAGTCATGGAAACGCATGGAGCTCTTTTGGTACTGTATCCAGTTCCTTAATGCATCTTGATAATGTACCAAGGGGTTGATTATGCTCTTGAGAACTCAATAAAGGCAGGTTGCTTTTGGTTTCTTACCTGGGGAGAAGAAAAAGGATATATGAAGTAAAAATCATTATTTTAAACTACCCAGCAAGAAGCATAGACAGAGGCGAACGTCCAGAACGTTCCCGGCCTCGAGGAAATTCACAGCTAAAGGAAACTCCTCCATTACCTTAATTTTCTGATAAAAATCCCCAGAGTGACCAGGAGAGACAAATGCTGCCCATCCACTGCCTGCTACTGGAGTTACTGGGACTCACACCACACACACTAACAATGGCAATTTCAATTACACCAGCACGCCAGGTGGAAAATGCGAGCTCGCATCCCAGCTTTAATGCAGCTTTGGAGCGTAAAGTCTCTTTTCTTCTCACTTCATGCATTTATAAAGTATTACCCAAAAGCCAGACAAAAAAAAAGAAGCGGGAAATGAAAGGTATCGAGAGAAGAAAATACTGAATTCTCCTTCATTTTCCATCTTTTAAAGCTGACCTCAGATATAGCTGCTGATTGAAACTGCTGTCTTACAGAAGTGACCAAAAGCAGCAGGCAAGTCAAGATTTATTACTTTTCAAGAACTAGAAATTTCCTGACAGTTGTGTCAACACACAGTTCATGTTACCAACGTGATTTACTTCCCAAAGAAAGCAAAGCTTGGGAAAAATAGACCTTCTAATGGAATTGGGTGAGGGACTCAAGGGCCAAGATCTTCTCCAGCAGCCTGCGCTGATGACTGGCAAACAAAAGCCGGACTGTTCTCCCACAGAAACTGAAGTGCACCTTCCTTCTGCATGTCTGAACTTGTCACCACCATAACCAATGGCAGGCAACCCTGGACAACTCCAGACAGTGCACTGATGCATCTCACAAGTGTCAGTCTGCTAACTCTGTCAAAAGAGGACAAGAAATAGACGCTTCTTAACCCATACAGCCCAAGTGGCGCCCCTGTGCCCATGGACCATCCCAAAAGAGACAGGCAGGAGCTGTACAGACCCTGCTGGGTCCCGCTCCACACGTCCAGTCCAAGGAGCACAGGGCAAATTGACATCTCACCCTGAGACCTCTCCTAGGTCAAAGGACCACAGGACAGTTTGGGTTGGAAGGGACCTTATAGCTCATCCAGTTCCAACCACCTGCCACGGGCAGGGACACCTTCCACTGGAGCAGCTTGCTCCAAGCCCCTGTGTCCAACCTGCCCTTGAGCACTGCCAGGGATGGGGCAGCCACAGCTTCTCTGGGCACCCTGTGTCAGCGCCTCAGCACCCTCACAGGGAACAGCTTCTGCCCAAGAGCTCATCTCAGTCTCCCCTCTGGCAGGTTAAAGCCATTCCCCTCTCCTGTCCCTCCATCCCTTGTCCAAAGCCCCTCTCCAGGTTTCCTGCAGCCCCTTTAGGCAGTGGAGCTGCTCTAAGGTCTCCCCCTCAGGAGCCTTTTCTTTCTCCAAGCTGAACCAGCCTCGAATGCGCAACTTTAACACCACTTTGCAATTGTTTTTCACTGCTTTTGTGCATTTATTATTGCAGGCTCCTACATCAGCCATCAGACTCCATCTTCACAGGAAGGATGATGTGTGCATTAGGAAGAACCTGAGGAACTAATAATAGCATAAAGAAGCATCAACACATGTGAATAGATGCTTCATGCAACGTAATCTCACAACCCCACCCAACTGCAGCAGTTTATACCAACGCTTAGAACCCAGCTCAGGTTGCACAGGTTACAGCCAACAGGACGTGTCAAGCCCGTGACTCAGAAGCCCTTTCCTCTAGAGGGAAAAGCGGATGACACAAAGGTGTCATCTTGTTGTCGCTCTGCACAAAGGTGGGTCTCAGCAGAGAATATCATGCAGCACATTGGCAGCAAACCCAGGAGGTCTGAAAACCATCAGGTCATCTGAGAACCAGTGTGTCACGTCCACAATACCAGCTTGCCCGTATCGGACCAGAAACTGCAGCATCGAGCTCCAAACATGGTGCTAAGTAATGTGTGAAATGCCATTCAGTGGCCTGGCTGAAGACAGAGTCGGAGACCTTCGCATACAAGGAATTCAGTATTTAGCATTACCAAGCTTTAATCGCCCCTCAACTTAATTCAAGATTTAATACTTAAAACTGAATACGGATAAGCAGGAAGCATCCATTACAGGCAAACAGGATGAACTGGTTTTTCACCATAGACATCCCAACAGACTTTCAGCAGCAGTGTTTGTTTTGGAGGGGTGAACTAGTGCTGCTTCTCAAAGTTGTTTGCATAGACACAAGCACAGTTGTACTTGCTTTGTGAAACCAGCTTGTAGAAGCAATGACGATAACTTTATCAGGTATGAGAAAAAGCACTTTGGTTGGACCCCAATCTGTCCCTGGAGGAGAGGGTCAAACAAGAGGCAAAACTCTGCCTGACAGGGACGGATCACAGCAGAGGAAAAAGGAATGCTGCAGTTTTTATAAAGCTGCAAACAGGTTTTGGTTTTTCTTGCTCATTCAGCTATCAGTTCCATGGCCAGTAGAGAGCATAAGAGTCAATATAAGCTAAAACCACCAGAAAAGGTTTTTAAACCACATGAGGTGGATTGGGAATAGCCAGGCTGTTAAGAACACACTACAGTGCCTTCCTGCGTGATGCCAGAAGCAGTTGAACCTTCCTCCTGCCATGGAGTGCCACCAGCCTTCGCCCTGTGGAGCAGATGGATCCACACAGTGAGGTGGTTTTGCAGCAGAACCTGGTGCCTAGGTGAGGACCTTTTCAAAGTTGTTTGGCTACCTGCTGGCACAAGCATTGTTACAGAGAAGTGTTTTACCAGCTATGATGAAATGGAGCTGAAGGCCACCAAAAGGTAAAGGTGCACAATTCGATATGTTTTAAACCACTGATACAAGCTGGCCTTGATCACAGGGCCGGTGGTGCTCCGCAGTGCTTGACGGCACAAGTACATCCTTCCTCTGAGGGCTCCAACCCTCCTGAGAGCACAAGCCCTCCTGAACCTCAATATAACTTCCCCCTCCTCCAGACTAAAGTCTGAACTTAGCTCAAGCCTCGTGTGCTGAGTTTCAGATCTGACATCAAAATATACTGCTTGGTTTGACACTTGCACCATCTCACTCAGTGCACCTCAGATGGGACAAGCAGCTCCATTTTCCTCAGGCAGGTGAAGTGCGGAGCTCCATCACATCTTTCCCGGCTAGTGAAATAAGATGTTAATGGTTACAAGCCACTAAGCCTCCATCCTTCCCCTGATCCTCATCTGTATAAGGTCTCTCCAGGGAGAAGGATGGAAAGGTCACGCCTGACAGTCTGCAAACACTGACCATCCTCTCTCTCCGCTGAAAGCCTTCAACAAACAGGAATTCACATCAGCAATGAACAAGTGAACCAAACATTCGAGAACCCCTTTGTCAGGGCCAACCCTACGAGCAGGTCCCAGCTGTTGGTACACCAAACAGCACAAAGATCTTTCACTATTGTACCTACATCCTAAAACAAGCTGTAGTAAATATGGCATCAAGTATGGCTTTTGAGGACTAACACAAAGCGCTTGGCTTTGGCAGAGGAGCGGCAAAAGAACGAAGACAGGACTGTAATTTGAAGTCAGCTGCATTAATATTTAAAGACTACTCGGAATGACTATTTCCTGCCACAATTCAAACCTCTTCATAATGATTTTCCTTCCTACCTTTCCACCCACTCAGCAAGATTGCTCCTGAAAGTTACTTCCATTTAAACAAAGCTGCATGAAGATATTTCCCTAACAGTGACTCAGTCCAATTCCAGTATTCATTTCACTGCAATACAGTTGGAGGCAAGGGAACAGTTGTTTAATCAAAGATACGGGCTTGAAAGGACATTACTAAGTAAAAACCCCAAACCAACTGTATCGTACACACTTCAGAACACTTGGGACCCATGATCTAAACCACGACCTCACCTCCATTGAGAAAATCACAGAGCCAGAGCTACAAACCAGCTTCTAGGTGGTGTTGAAGGCAGCTGCCATTCACACTGTGATCAGTAGCAGAGTCTAGCATGAAGGAGGCTTAATCGCTTAACCAAGCGCTCATTATGGCACAGCGACATTGCTCACAGCCATCCAGACTCCTCAATTAAGTCCTTAAGTCTGAAAGCAGCAGTAGGCCAATGCAAACAAAAGACTTGGTATGAAGAAGCCAAAGCAATGCTTATTCAAGGGGTAATGGGTTCAAACTCCAACAGGGGAAGTTTAGATTGGATATAAGGAAGATTTTCTTTACTGTAAGGGTGGTGAGGCACTGGAATGGGTTGCCCAGGGAAGCTGTGAATGCTCCATTCCTGGCGGTGTTCAAGGCTGGGTTGGACATAGCCTTGGGTGGCATGGTTTAGTGGGAGGTGTCCCTGCCCCTGGCAGAGGGGTTGGAACTGGATGATCTTAAGGTCCCTTCCAACCCTAACTATTCTATGGTTCTATTCCTACCCTTCAAAGAAAAAGCTTGCTTCCCTTGCACTGGAAATCTGTGACCTACTTGAGATACTCTGGAGACCCTTCCAAGGTAAGAACAAGAGCTATCAAAGTCCTGGCTTGTGGCACAATTTCAGAAAACCTGTCCAAACAAACTGGGAATGAATCCGCCTTTCTTCACATCAACTCAAGGAGACCTGATGAAGGCCTGTGTGCAGTTTTGATTCATGAAGGAGGCAACATCTGCTAGAAATCAAACTGCAAACGTTTGGTAGATGGATCAACACCCTCACAAGCAGAAGCAGTTCAGCCCTACATTCCCTTTTCCTTCTTCTAAGAAGAGACCTACAAGAAAGCCCAATTTTCTGTTGGGATGGGCAAACTCATCCCTCTCTCTACAGAAACAGGAACTCAGTTTCTGAAAGCAGCTCCACAATCATTGCTTTAGGACAAGGTACATGCCCTCTCGCTGGATCTTCCAACATCCACCCCACGTGCCCTTAATACTTTTTGTGAGACTCTTGATCTGGAGCGTGCTTTCCAGACAAGATCTGCTGCTTCCCACATGACTTCAAAGACTACAGAACCCTCCAGGGCTCCCAGCTGACACGTTATAAACATACGGATATGAGATCACCAGCTTCCACCCTCATGCCGTGTAAAAAGTAGAGCCTTCAGCAGTAGAAAACTGCTTTGCCGCAGATGGGGACAAACAGTTTGCCCTCTGGAAAAGGCAGAGCAGGCAGGATACAGGTAATGAGGAGCATTTTGAAACCAGGGCAGATACGATGTGTTCGCTCACGTTCTCAGCACCTGCCAACTCGTTTTATTAGCTTACATGCTTAAGTTTAGAGGAACAAGCCAGCTTTGTGGCCTCTGCTTTACTGCATGCACTAACAACTTCCCAGATGACAATGCTCTCCCTATATTAAACCACAATCAGTAAATACCTCACAGCTTTGCTCCCTTCTGTGTGAACATACATCTCCATGGCCTTCAGGTCCCTTTAGGCCTTCGCATCTCACCGGCTTATCGCTCCCCTCCCTAGTCTTGGACAAGACGCTCCTCTTCTTGCCCTGCTACTGCCCAATGCTACCTTCCAACTGGCTCCAACAAAACTGTCTTTTTCCAAAGCCACCCCACTACTCATGTCTGGCAAAGCTGCTGTCCTAGTAATGCGAACATAAGAAAGTTATGAGCTCTACCCTGTTCCTAAGGGTGAAAAGTCATAGATAACGAAATATCCTGGCTTGGTCTGATCTGGAAGAGGGCCTGCCCTGGTGCTTGGCTACCTACCCCCACTAGTAGAAAGAGAGGATGCAGAGGCTGAATGCTTCCTCCACTCAGCCATGAGAAATATACTTCCTTTTGCCTTTTTCTCTCCAATTCAAGAGCTTTCTGATTTCCTAGAGGGCCTTCTACTACTCCCTCAGTAAGCCTCCTATTATGGGAGTGCATTTCTGCTACCCCCTGTACCCCAACAGTACCTCCACACAGAGGAGACCGGCATTTTACCTGGGCTTTCCTAAACAGCGCTAAGCTGACCTGGTTTCAGTGTCCTACATGTGAAAAGCAACAGAAAAACTGAAAAGGGAGGTCAAAATTCCCTGTTGCAGGTTAAAGCTGGTAACAGCATTGACAAAGCTGGCTGCAGGCTACACAAGCAGGCGCACGTGATGTCAGATGTCCCACACTTGGAGATTCTTTCCAACTTTGAAGGCTACAGAAGCCTTTTAAACACTCCAAGTGGCTTCTGTTGAATCATTTGACCCAACAAATTAACCTTTGGCTTGTGCAGTTAGTTTTGTTCAGGAAAAAATGCCTTATGAGGCTTATGAACAGTATTTAAGTCTAAATTGCTGGGCAGGGAGAAGGATGGACACCTGCAGATCACTACAGTCAGTCACTACTCATGAATGCACAGGACTGTCAAGTTGACATCCTACAATTACAGGTTTTACAGAAAGGGATGAACCCAAATGAACTCACACCAATTTCCATCCTAGGGAAGTGAACTTCCATTAAGTCTTTTCCTCGAAGACCTTATGAACATGCTGAAACACATTAACTGTATAATCCTCAACTAAATACGTTGGCAAGTTACTTTTCCAAATGAGTCTCAGTTGATCATTTCACCAAGGGAGATCCGAGCACCCAGGTTCATTCCTGAACTTTACTCTCAATATTCTCTACAAAAGCTCAGCTCGAGAGCCAAGAATGCAAGGGAGGGAAAGAAAAGCAATCTGGGTCATAATTTAGCTCTTCCACAAGAAGAGAGTCAAAGAAAAGACCATTTTCCAGGGAAGTGGTTTTTGCGATGAAAGCTAGATTCATTGACCCATTTGAGTTTAAGCCCAGCACGTGCCAGCAGCCATGCATGCATATTCTTATGTATCACAGAATGGTTTGGGTTGGAAAGGACCTTAAGTTCATCCAGTACCAACCCCCTGCCACGGGCAGAGACGCCCCACACTAGACCATGCCGCCCAAGGCTCTGTCCCACCTGGCCTTGAACACTGCCAGGGATGGGGCAGCCACAGCTTCTCTGGGCACCCTGTTCCTGTAGCAAAGTACCAGACCACAACCTGTCAGAAAAGAGGGGTGGTGCTATTTATGAAGAGTTGGGTTATGATGGAACAGATAAATGAACGCTGGAATAAAATGAAAAAAAAAAAATCCCCTAATGAAACCTAAGCTCTGCATATTTTAGGTTATTTTTTGGGCTGGGAGGAGAAAAGAGCACCAGACGAGCTGCCCTCGACCTCATGAGGCTCGCTGCAGGAGCATGGCCATGCCCCTCGGAAGGATGCAGGTGTGCAGCCCACACGCAGCTGCCTGCAGAGCTCCAGCCCCACACCGCATCCGCTCCAGGAGGGAGCCATCCCACCACACCAGGGCTGTGAGATCTGCCTCCTGATAGCACAATAACCGACCCCAGCTTCCAAATCCTGTCTTCTAAAGGTTTCTCAAAGACTGGCAAAAAGCCTGACAGGATAGCATCTCTGCTTGCAAAACAGGCTGCACAAGGCTGTGTAAGATCAAGTTCCAGCAGAAATAGAGATTTATGAGGGTGCTACGGAGAAAAAACCTGGCAGTAGCAAAGGGTCTGCAACAGCCCTGGGGCAGGATGAAAACCCTGCAGACATTTTCTTCTCTGATATCCAGGCATCACATACACCTGCATTTTTTTCACCTTAAAATACTAGATTGCTTAACAGCAAAAAAACAAGCTGCAGGTACACCTACACCATCCCCTTCCTTTCAGGCAATGGATGCAGAGAAGAAAGGGGCAAAGCCTACCAGGGATGAGATGACTTTTAGACAGCCATGTGCATCTTCAAGGAATAACTCACGTCAGGCAGATTCAGGTGTATCCGTGGCGGTCGATGGATGTAGTCTGCAGTTACTGGTGTCAATGACGAGCAAAGTTCTTGACAAGACAACCACCACTGTGGCTTGGGCTCTGCAGCAAGCTTGGATCACCGGCAGCAACATCATTTTTGAAGATTTAGAGCATGATTTAACACAGATGCACCTCAGTAATCTGCGACTGTTTTATTTGTGCACTGCCTGGCAAGGAAAAGCAGCCTGGAGGATGAACTGCAGACAGGCTCAGGGAGCTTGAAAAGACTGGTAGGATTTGGCAGTTAAACACAAGAAAAAAACCCTTTGCAGCATCCAAACCATGAAGGGCTTTTTTCTGCTTTCAGAAAGGAATGCAAGTATCAATTTCAGAGCCAACACAGCTTTCATGGTGTGTGCGTGTGGGGCAGGGAAGAGCCTCTTACTAGAAGAAAACTCCTTTTGAACTTCAGGAGACAGGGCCAAGTAAGACTGAAGACGCCCTGATAGCCAGGGGTAGGTAGAATCTGTGCTAGTGAAACCCAGGTGGAGATGAGTAATTCAAAGAGGTGCTGGCCATGCATGGAGATGAACACAGGCACCCATCAGGGATGTTACCCCCCTGTGGAAGAACACATTCGTGTCAAGTGCCACCCAGTTATCAATAAGAAGTGTCATTATAAAGCAGCAACGAAGTGGGATTCAGATGCAGGCTCTTTGAACCCCAACTCAAGAACAGCTTCAGGTCCCCAGAAGTGGCTTGCAGCTGCCTGATAGGAGCAGGTTGCCTCTCCTCTGTTCCACCAATACCCAAGGCACCTCAAAAAGCAAGGACAAACAAGCAGATTAGTTACCACAGATTGGGACACCAAACCCCTGCCAAGGCTTATATCAGCTCCTAAAATAAGCTTCAGATGCCACTGACCAGATTCAAGATTAAAGCCTCTGTAGCCAGGTTGAGCAGAGACCAAAAATGATGCTCGCTGGTGGTCTGGAGCAGTAGTGCACCCAGATCTTGGTATTAAGCAGCACACCCAGCACTTGGTATTAACCAGTACACAGACAGAATGATGCCCAGTACATCTATAGTACAAGGGGTGATGGGTTTAAACTTGTATAGGGGAAGTACCGGTTAAATATAAGGCAGAAGTTCTTCCCTGTGAGGGTGCTGAGGCGCTGGCACAGGGTGCCCAGAGAAGCTGAGGCTGCCCCATCCCTGGCAGTGTTCAAGGCCAGGTTGGACAGAGCCTTGGGCAACACGGTCTAGTGTGAGGCATCCCTGCTCGTGGCAGGGGGTTGGAACTGGATGAGCTTAAGGTCCTTTCCAACCCAAACCATTCTATTATTCTACATAGCTGCCAAGATCAAAAGACAGGGAAGAGCACGTGCTGTGTCTTGTCAGTGTAAAACATCATGTTAATGCTGCTGAGCATTTGCACCTCAGAAGACAAAGGAAAACTACTCCAGCCTCTCACAGCACTGAGCCCTAAGTACAGGTGGATGGGTACTATCAGTGTCCACTACACAAAGCAGTAAAGCCTTAGAGAAAACACCACTTCCACACATCAGGAATGAAGTCCTGATGGTGCACCAGAAGTATGTGGCTTCATAAAAGAAGCTTTATTAAACCGCCCAGTTCAGTGCAAGGGTTTACGCACTAAGAGCCAGCACATGCCATAAATCAGGCAAGATTCACCCCAGCTGAGATATGTCCTCCAGGGATGAACACCAGCAATGGGCCTAAGCAAATTTGGTTGTAAGAGACTATGTACACCCACGTCCTACTGCAGGGATGTATTCAGCATCACTGAAACTGAGGAAGTTGTTCTTCACCACCTCATGTGAAGAGAGGACAGAAAGGAAGCCTATGAGAAGGCAACATGACCAAGAACAACAGTGTAGGTGAGTTAAAAGTCACAAGTATACTCTGCACAGCCTCTGTAGCTAAACTTCAAGACCTGGACTGGAAGGCAAAGCCCAAAGGCCCCGCAGAAAATGGGGAAGCAGACAACCCTGCCAAGTCCACATGATCCATCCCTCAGACTCTCGACGTTGCCCAACAGACTTGACTCGGCCCCTGTATCCAAACTCCTCATCACCAGAAACTCTGGTAAGAGTTGGTTGATAAAATGGAAATGCAGTGATGCAAGAGACGGTGAGCAGGAACATCAGCATCTCTTACCAAAACACAGATAATAATGCAATGCCAAAAGGAGAGACAACTAGTGTATTAGGAGGAAACACAAAAAAAGTTGAGACTTAATGATTTAATGTACATATGTTTTCGTTTTAATGCCTGAACTTCACCTTCTCCTTTCTTTAGGATACTGCCTTTTCCAGTAGGCATGGAACAGATCAGCCCATGCCATCACTCATATAATTAGATGTTTGGCAGGAATTCAAATGACATTACCTACATATTTCGCTTGCAACTAAACTATGTCTCAAACAGGAAAGTATGTACCTGAGACCTATATACAGCCAGAAATCTCTCCCAGCCTTTAATGTGCTGCTTATTTGGAGGCAAACAGTGGTGACAAACTTTGTGACCACGTGCAGAGGTTGAAGAGCACAAGGTAGCTGAAAAGATAAGAACCAGGACTCCTGAGTAATAAATCCTGCTTGTTTGGGCTTAATAAATACATTGCTTCAGCCTAAGCAGACAAGTCTCAGAGCTGCTACCAAGAAGAGGCACTGCCAGCACCCCAGTTCCCTGCCACAGCCTTATTCTCTCCCACCCCTGTTTTGCTGGAAAGGCTTTTACTGGCATAGCTCACTTCTGTTACAAACTAACAGTTTAATATTTAAGGCACAGTTACACTCCAAGCCTGAAGCCTGCTGCAGTGATTTGTCTTCCCTTCCGATTATGGGATTACCAGACCTCCATCAAGTGAGCACTGCGGCAGTGCTATAGCCCCAAAGCAAACATCAACGCTCCCCCCCTCGCCCATCCTACAGGGTAGCATCCTTATGGCATAGAAACAATCTTTCCCTTCCTCTTGGAGATTTACAAGTTCCTGGGTTTGGCTCTCCCAGCTGCAAATCCTTAACAAGCAGTTCAGCTGTCAGACGAGATTGATAGGGATGGCCTATGCAATCAGAAGAATGCCAAGAATTACATCCAGACCAAGCAAAACATCCCCTGGTGAAGTTCATCCCCCTTGCAGGAGAGCTAGAGGATGCTTAGGAGCTCTGAGGAGCCTTCTGAAGGAAGCCAGGCTCTTGCCTTTTTTAATCTTTATTGAAACTTTAAATTTTAAATAAAGCAAAGGAAACCCTTCTGCTGGCAGCTACCTCCCACCTCCTCCCAGCGCAAGGTGCAGCCCTGGGTACTGCTTTGCTCTGTGCCCATAGCGGCAAGATCAGCTACACCCACCCAAACATCATCAGCTCCATAAAACCTGCACTTCCTCGGCAGAGCCATTAGACGCAGCAATCCCAATGTACACAGTGAGGCAGTTCTGTTTGTTCACAGAAAGTCAATGTTTGTGCCTGGTTATTTCCTCCGTGTGGCAAGAAACGAGCTGGCACAGCCAGCCCGCAGCGCACGGCCGAGCAGAAGCCATCAAGGCTCCAGAGAAGAAGTTACACAGCTAAAAAAGTGTTAATAGGTGAAGGTTTCTGGTGTTGGTTGGGTTTTGGGGTTTTTTCTCCCTCAAATCTGAAGGCAGCAAGTTGACTTAAAGCTCTTCACGCACTGGAAGCCTTTACATGGATAGGTGTTTTAGCTTCTTCCACACTTCCTAGCAAACACTGTCCCACGCCCATCATTTTTCCACCCATGCCTCACAGGATGCAGTTTCTTTATAGAACTCACCAGGACCATTTGCCGAGATGATGTCCATGGGCTATGTGAGGTAGGGCAGCATGAGGAGAGGCAGCCTCTCCACGCTGGCATCCCATGTAAAACCATCGAGCACGCTGAGGCACGTCTGGGTGGCACAAGCAGTGTAAGGTGGCAACAAACACTCTGGTTTCTCGGACCCACAGTCTTGAGATAAGCTCTGGAGCTTGTTGTTTTCCTTTTGACTGTACCCAACCAACCAGAGGCAGCCAGACATCATCCCACCCTTGTGCCAGGTGATGGCCGACGTCCCCACCACACAAGAGGATGCTAAAGCCAGCAAGGACATCTGGCAATCCAAAACCTCCCTGCACACCATGGAAAACCAAAGCGTCCTCTGCCGCCACAAAAAGGAGGCCTGAAGATGGGCAGCAACAGAGTCCCCCCCCCTACACCGAGAGCCCAGACCCTGTCCCTCCCCATAGGGCACTTGATGCCTGCAGCATCTTGACTGGCAAGAGGCAGGAACAAGTAGCACTGATACAAGTGTTAAAACCCATGTTGCATTTGATGGAGCAATGTCAGCTTAAGGAGACTGCAAGGAGAAGAGGAAATAAGCTCAGAGATGTTTCAGGTTTGGAGAGGTAATTTTACACGACAACTGGTCCTACTTCTCTCCCTTCCCTCGTCTTAAGGACTTTGTACAGTTCATGGCTTGGCTCCTCTGTTTGCTGTAAACTTGAGATGTGCCTATGTAAAGGGAATATTGTGCCAAAACAAACAAATCCTCCACCCACTTGGAGTCCAGCAATCTATTAGGACGGAAAGGCAAGGCACTACCATAAAACTATAAATACCACCTAGAATGAAGCAGAGTAAAGTCTAGTGGTGAACAAGAAGAAATATTTTGCTCCATTTCTCAAGGAATTGCTTAAGTGTTGGCTTAGCTGTTTTGGTACTCCCCCTGTTTTACAAGCTTCTAACCCATTCCTGTGTTCTACAAAATTATGGCATGGCTTGGATTGAAGGGACCTTAAAGCTCATGCAGTCCCAACCCCTGCCATGGGCAGGGACACCTTCCACTCGAGCAGCTTGCTCCAAGCCCTGTGTCCAACCTGGCCTTCAACACTGCCAGGGATGGGGCAGCCACAGCTTCTCTGGGCACCCTGTGCCAGCGCCTCAGCACCCTCACAGGGAACAGCTTCTGCCTAAGAGCTCATCTCAGTCTCCCCTCTGGCAGGTTAAAGCCATTCCCCTGTCCTGTCCCTCCAGGCCCTTGTCCAAAGCCCCTCTCCAGGTTCCCTGCAGCCCCTTTAGGCACTGGAGCTGCTCTAAGGTCTCCCCTTCAGGAGCCTTCTCTTCTCCAGGCTGCCCCAGCCCAGCTCTCTCAGCCTGGCTCCAGAGCAGAGCTGCTCCAGCCCCTGCAGCATCTCCATGGCCTCCTCTGCACTCGCTCCAGCAGCTCCACATCCTTCTTGTGCTGCTGCCCCAGAGCTGGATCAGGACTGCAGGGGGGGTCTCCCCAGAGCACAGCAGAGGGGCAGGATCCCTTCCTGAGCTGCTGCTCATGCTCTGGGGGTGCAGCCCAGCACACAGGGGGGTTCTGGGCTCAAGCGCACACTAAAGCCAGGTCACAGGGAGCTTCTCCTCATCCAACACCCCCAAGTCCTTCTCAGGCTGCTCCATCCAGTCTCCCCCAGCCTGTGTCTGTGCTGGGGATTGCCTTAACTCAGGGCAGGACCTTGCCCTTGGCCTTGTTGAACTCCTTGAGGTTCACATGGTCCCACTTCTCCAGCCTATCCAGGTCCTTCTGGATCCCATCCCTTGCCTCCAGCGTGTCAACCGCACCACACAGCTCAGTGCAACTCCACACTATTTCCCATCCTATAACGACTCAGAATCAGAGACACCGTGGAGAGAAGCCTGAAGATTTCTCAAGACCCAGACCAAGTCCCTGTGATAAGATGAAGGCAACTCATCTGAGTTTGGTGTGGAGATGAGAAGACACCTCATGGTTTCCCCTGGATTAGCAAAGGGAGAAACTGAAGCCAACACCCAGCAAAGAAATAAACAGCAAGCAAGGAGCGATGATCAGAGGAGGCCCTTGGTCCCTGAAGCTGGAGCAGAAAGCTCTTTGTTTGACTCTTTCACACTCACCTAGACTCAGAGTTAAGGTTCTAGTTTAAAACAGAGATGCAACACAGGTACTGGCAGAAATCTTTAGCCAAGCAAAGCACATCCTGACCACATTTCCTTGCCCTGTAACACATGGCCTCGGTCTAGTTATGGCTGGTAGATTTCTTCACGTCGAGCTTTAGCATTTATTTCACAAGCATTAATCTTGTTAAGAAAAGAGACAACACCTTATTCCACCCTATTAGTTTTAATATCATGATCTAAACCAGGAAGTGTTTGTTTTCCAGTGCAGGGTTTTCCTTCTAACCTTGGGAGAATCATAGAAGGGTTTGGTTTGGAAAGGACCTTAAGATCATCCAGTTCTGGCACTCACAGCTTGCAGAACAGTGCATCAAGTGAGGTACGTCATCATCTTGTTAAAGCTGCGACCTTCAAAGCTCATTTGAGGTTAACCAGCATCCTTGCCCACAGGACCAGCACTACTTCCCCAAAGACAGAATCCCAGATCAAGTGAAACTCAATACAGTTTCAGCATGGCCAACCTGGACATCTACATCAGAAAGGTCTTTTCTTTATCTAAGTGACATTTCCACCATTATGCAAAAGAACCAGAGCTGGAAGAGCTCTTTTGTCACGGATCTGTACAGATTTAATTCTCATTCCCCTGGAGAAGAAAGTTTAGGAGAGGAGGATGCTGGAGACAACCTGACATCTGCTGCCTTTTAAATGTTAAAAATTGGACTTCCTAGCATCTGAAGCCTCAACATTAAAGTGGAAAATAAACACTCAACCACGGTGGTCTGGCCATCATCCCTCTGCAGGACGCGTCTCAGACAAGGTAAAGCTGCACATGGAAATGGAGACAGCCTACCTAAGTACGGTCAAACCCTTCTTTGCGATGGATCATTCATTGACCACGTCTACAAAGTACAAGTTACATGTCCAACAGCTGCCACGGCCTCCCCAGGGACCTCACTTCATTACTTGCACTCTCTAAAGTGATTTACTACAACACTGCAAACCTGCTGCTGCTGCTTGAGGAAGAGAAGCTGACAGCAACCAGGTATTGGCCTTTAGAAATGGTTTACCGTCACCTGGCAGCTGGCTGCACAGCAAGTAGGACAGCCCCTCTCTGAAGCTTGTCTGCTCTTCCACAGGGCACAAGTGCAAATGTAGCAGAGCATGGTCTGGGGCCTCTCACACCAAAGGATTTCTGAAAGGAAACTGAAGCTGCCACTTCCAGGAGTGCTTTATCTGAGCACAGCCGGGTCACAGCAGCCACCGTTCATCACTGATTCAGCCACATCAGAGTTCACTTAATTGCTGCTTGGATCCTTTTGGTTTCCCCTGAAATGCTACCAAATACAGGGGACAACATGCACATATCCTCTGTCCTCTCTTACACACTGGCATGCTGAGGAAATAAAAGAATTAAGATTTGATAGCCTTTTTACAGGAATTATGCCCCAGATTCCTGTGGTAGGTACACATTAGCAGTGTGTTTTGGTTGTTCTAGGGAAAGGTCACTGGTACTGTCTTGAGTTTTTCCAATTCACATGCCCATACCTGAGCTATGTGGTGATCAGATATACATCTTTTCCTGGTGGTAGAGGCTTTTCCCCTAAGAAAGCAATCAGTGAGACAAAGCATCCATGCAGAGCTCAAAAACAGCTTTCACAGATCTCTTTATGACAGCACTCCCAGAGTTCGGGTGCGAGTCAAAGCTCCACATGTTCTCTGCTTCTGGTTTTGATCTTAAGAGTAGCTCAGATACACAGTGACATGTTTAATATTCCATCAATTGCAAGTGCTGAAGCACAGAAGAGGGTTCAAGGTGATGAGAAAAACCTCCAAAACCTTAGAAGTGAAACAATTAAGCATTTACCTCCACATTTCTCATGACCCAAGGGATTTGAACAGCAAGCAAACCTTTCTCAGACAGCCATTGCTTTATGCCAGCAACATTCTCTCTCCACTTCCCATGTGCTTCCTGGTGGCTACATTCAGGTGAATTCCCAAATGGCTCCACCACTCCCCTAGAGCATCCCACAAGTCCGAAACGCTGCTTCCACATCACAGAGTGGTTCAGAGTCCTCCACCCCATCCCCAGGGATGTAACAGGCCATGATTAGTCTTGGCTAGAGCAGCCTCAGTAGCTCAGCAGCCAGGCTGAGACAGGCTAAAAACTGAAATTAGGCAACTCCAGCCCAAAGGAGGCTCCCAGAGCTGGCAACCATAGATCAGGGTCACAGATCTTCAACTACAGGGCAGCACCCTGCCTGTGAGGTATGAGACAGCTTCCCAAGCAGTACCAGCAGCATCCGGGCACCAGCGAGCACGCGACAGACAAGCAAAGGGAAGCACCGAGTCCAAGGACTCCCAGGGCTCGTGCTGGGTGGAAGGGAGAGATTTACAACCTGCACCCCCAGGGATGGGTCAGGCAGAGCAGAGCCTGAGCATACCACCACCTCCCTACTCCTCAATCTGACCTGCTCCCCCCTGCCTTCTCTCCTCATGTCCTAGGTACAACAAGGACAAAGCAGGATTCTAACCCAGGCTTTATGCGTCTCCTTGGGAGCAATTCAGCTGAAGGAGACAGGGATAAGCTGGTAAGAAGAGCTGAGCAGCCCCTAAGTTACCACAACAGCCATGCCTCATACATAAGAATGAGATGGTTTATCCCACATAACACCCAGCTACCCTAAAAAGCATCTTCCTGCTCCTCTGTCAAACACCCTCAAGTCTCTCCATTTCACTGGTTCTGGCACTTGTTTGACCTCTCCACAAGCCAACACCAGAAGTGCACTGCTTTCCATCAGGTGTCTGAGCTGCATCCCTACTGAAAGGTTAAAGAAAAGCCTGAGAAATAGCCTGAAGAAAGGTACAGACAGATGGTATCATCTTTTCCAGCAGCAGCAGGTTGTCACACACTGTTGTTCCACTGAATGAGAAGCTAAAGAACTCGTGGACAGGTGGACATTTATTATCTTCTAACACCTTAAATAAATGCACACACTCCTGCTGATTTTCAGTAGCTCTTCCCATATCCTGTGGTATAACAGAATGCCAAGAACATACAGGCTTTCAGCTCTGTTAACTGCCGTAGCAACAGCTTTCACTGAAGCTGCAGCAACATCTTCCACCCTCACATGTTTTCGAGGCAGAGCCGCCTTCCCCATCCCACCAGGAGAAAACAGGATGGGAAATGCTGAATTTCCAAACTGGCAGATATTTGGTAAGCAAACTAATTTGGTAGCATTTTGGAAAGGAGTTATCTAGCATGTACTTACAGGAGAGACAAATTCAACCTGTTGTGCAAGGATGACACCAGTCGCTGACTGCAGTAGAACCCAGCGGGTACATGGCCAGTGAGCTCATTTCAGCAAGGCCTTACTGTAAGTATCCCCACACAGCAGTTTTGAAGACTACTGGAAAAACAGACGTGATGCAGGCAGCACAAGGGAAAGGAGTTTGAGGTGCTACTTTGAGTACCAGTCTCACATCTTAGTAGAAAAGGACATTCAAGTTACCTCCTACTTAAGCAATGTCAAAATTTTGTGGTAGGCATCTAGAACTTCTGAAAAAGCACCAAACCCAAAGCTAATATATACCAAAATCCCCAATTGTGAAGACTGGAGCATCCACACAGTGTCCCAAAGCATTTCCAGCACTAGGTAAGTATGATTTCCAACAAAAGCATCTTTAAACTAAGGCAGCAGATGCTTTCAACTCTGAAATCTTGAAGCCATTTGCAGAGTGCACTTCTCTACCCATAATAATTGGAATCCCTAGCAGGATCAGCATGGTGGCATGTCCCCCAGATCACAGAATCCCAGACGGGGTTGGGCTGGAAGGGACCTTAAAGCTCATCCAGCTCCAACCACCTGCCATGGGCAGGGACACCTTCCACTCGAGCAGCTTGCTCCAAGCCCCTGTGTCCAACCTGCCCTTGAACACTGCCAGGGATGGGGCAGCCACAGCTTCTCTGGGCACCCTGTGCCAGCGCCTCAGCACCCTCACAGGGAAGAACTGCTTTATACCCAATCTGAACTTCACCAGTTTCAGTTTAAACCCATTACCCCTTGTTCTATTGCTACAAAGATAGACTTAGCCCATACAGTGCTAACTGACCAAGTAATGCTAATGCTCATTAGACAGCTCAATCCCACCTCCTCAAGAACACATTTACAGAGACATAAAGCCCCTGGAGAAGGCCGCAGAACATACCACAGCACCCAAGGATCCATCGGGGCTCCAATGGAGCTGCAAAGCTTGCACTGGGTTTCAGCAAGGAAATGGAAATCACTCTGACATACAATTGTTCCACCCCCATCTTCGCCTTCACACATTTCTTACAGGTCAATTTTACAGAATTAAGTCTTGTTCAGCTAAACATCTGCTGGCTGTTGCTAAAGGAAACAGACTCTCTGCAACAGTTGAGCAAAAACAATGAGTTACATAAAAGCCAGACTGCAAAAGCAAGACCCAGCATTCTGCCAGCCGGGGAATCTCAAACATAATGTGGAACCGCCCGGTCAGTTCTGGGGTTAGAATACGATGAAGTGAGCCCATACACACTACAAAAGCCACAGGGGTTTGAGTTTTCTTTAAGTTTATGAGAACATAATCATGCTGTGTTGCAATTTATTTTCTAGTCAGTGACTTCCCAAAGATTTTCCATAAAAAGGCAGAGAGAGATGAATTACAGCTTAAAAATGGACCGGCTCAGCTCTGGCCATTTTCAGACTTAGATCAAGTCAGTACAAGTTGAAGAGTTATAGAAGATGGTTTTGGTCATTAACTATTTAAGTTAGGGGCTTCTCCATGCCTAGTAGAAGAATATTTTTTCCCTTGGAGCACCTTTATGGTCACTGTCCCCTTTTCCTTGAGGCTTATCAGTGTTTGGAGAACAGCACCTAACAGCTGAAGTAAGCTGCGCTGAACAGAAGGTGTGTAAGAAGTTGAGAAGGGGCTCCAACACCATCACCATTCATGTCCCTAGACCAACTAGAACGCCTTCTAAGGTTACAGAACTTCAATAGTGCGGTTTTACAGATCATGAAGTCCCATAGCAGTAGAAGCAGCATTCCCGAGAACATCTCAAGCAGCATAGCTCTAACATACTGGAATTGCACTTCACATTATGTACCTTTCTACAAATAGATATTGCTGCTCTTTGAGGAGAGCTTCTGCCCTTAAATAATCCAGGAGCCTGATGGATGACTAATACAACTAGAAAGCTTTGTGTACAGGAGGATATTTAGCTACCACACATCACCAGAACCTTTCAACATGCAGCCAAAGAACAATGGAGGCACCTACAGCTTTCACTGCTGTCTCCCTGTGTTTGGCATAGGCTCCAAGACTTTGGTCCTATCTAGCTTCCTTCAGCACCACCTAGAGAAGCCCTCTCTGCAGTCAACTCCAGTTGCTTAGAAGCACAATGTTCTCCTGCCCAAGCCACCATCAGTCCAGGTCTATCCTATACCACTAGGGACTTGATCTACTACTAAGCAGAAAGCTGCTTCTACATACCACTTGGTGAGCTCAATGGAGATATACCATATTAGTAACTCCAAGCCAATAATTTAACCATTTAACTAGTGGTCGCTGCTGCTCTTATTTATGCTGCCCAGGGAAAACAAAGTGCCCCTAAAGCCAGATTCCTCAAGTTGGAAATGGTTCACCAAGCACACTGGAGGACAACCGGGCAGAGGCAAGAGCTAACTCCACACTCGCATGGACAGTGCCTGTTTCCTCAGCACAAACGCAAGAGCGGAAGCACTGGAATCACTGGAGCTGGGAAGAAGTCCAGCCAGCGCACCTCTGCTTTTGGATCCTGTGGCAGGGAACACGGAGGTGAAGGCACAAATGCTCCTTGAAGAAGTAATGCCATGAGTCAGGGTGCTCACTTACAGGAACACGGGCAAGTGGAAGACACGGAATGGGAAAACCATTTAAATATTACATTTAAACATACATAAGGATAAAAGCAGGCAGGAACGGGATACAGCACAGGCAGCTTGGCCACAAGATCCATGGCTGAGACAGCACTACTTCACAGTGTCTCAGAATTGATAAGGGATTTCAGTAATGCATTATCAACTTGTCTTTTGTAGTTAACACAGTAGAAAGCAGGGCTCCCCGTTATATCACTTAGCACTCAGACCTGGCAGTCTGAGCTAAGAATCCACATCCTCATCTGTGAGTAGGGGGGGGAAAAAAAAGAATCAGACATCTTGAGCTGGGTAAAAGCTTCACCCAACTGAAAAGGCACACTGTGATCCCAAACCCCATGGAAATACCTTGATACGTAAAAGAAGAGTTCCCAAGATCATAGACATATTACAGGAAGGATAAAGAAAAACAAGAGGGTGATTTCAGTCACAGAAGAAACCTTCCACAACATCACAAAGCCTCAGACCTCAGGGGTTTATCTTTAAGACAAAAGAACACAGAATGAAGCACAGTCAAATGACTACAGTCTCCGTTGGACTCATACTAAGATACTAAAAGCACTGTACTGCACCAGTCTGGATCGCTCAAACCAAAGACTTGTCAAGCAGTTAATGGCACTCCTCATACTGACACCAAAAAAGTAAAGTAAAAAAATGAAGCTGCAAAATAATTTGAGATATAGTATCAAGCAAAACTGAAGGTAGTTTCTCCTCCAGGCTGGAAGCTACTGAAAGCATGAAATCATTGTCTGTCTGTCCCCCCTCAAGGAACTTACCGAAAGGCAAGAACTCATTAAGCTTCCTACATACAAAATTCAAAGTGGAAACTACAATTCAGAAAGAACTTGGTTTGTCACATCATTTTGTCCAAACATAGAAACAGTATTTCCAAAGATGCACAATTATGGTCCTAAATTTAATTCCCCAACTACTTAATCAGCATCGCTTTGTCTGCACTGGCTTATACTTGAGCAGAAAACTAGTTTGTCACTATATGTTTTTTCAAAGGTCCAGAAAGAAACCCAGTGCTAGTTTTGCTCCTGTAGTACTCACTATTTACACCCCCGAAAAACCTTGTGCCAAGAAGACTTACAAAGCTCTCAAAGTCATGGCTTTCATCACATCAGAACAATGTGTTCTGGGTCAAAAGGATGATCCAAGGCATGGGAAGCCATGTGAAGAAAGGCCAAGAGAGCTGGGCTTGTTCAGCCTGGAGAAAAGGCAGCTCAGGGAAGACCTTATCACCATGCTCCCGTATTTAAAGGGTGGCTACAAAGAAGATGGAGACTCCCTTTTTGCAAGGAATCCCATGGAAAAGACAAGAGGTGATGGGCATAAGTTACTCCTGGGGAGACTCCAACTGGACACAAGAGGGTTCCCATCTAGTCTAGGTCATGTTTTGCCTAGAAAGGCTGGCCTACATGATCTTTGAGGTCCCTTCCAACCTGGGATTCTATGGTTCTATAACTTTCCCATTCCATGAAATCAAGGTATGTGTCCACACTGGAATCAGACACTTTCACCTACAAATGTTATTCTTTTTGATTTCCCTGTTCTAGAGAGGAAAACTTTCCCAACATCTTCACTTTTGAGTTTTCTGCTCATTTCATAGGTCACTTGTAACAGATCAGGATTTAGCCCACATTTTACTTGTCACAGTGGAACAAACTGTACATATATACATAATATATTAATATATTTTATCTAAAAATATATTATTAATTAATATAGTAATTTATATTTATATATACGTATTAATTTTGCTACTGGGCGAAGAGCTGAAGCTCTTTTAGAGAAGCTTCAGCTCACCACAGAAGAGTCTGTACTCTCCCTGACTTCAATCCTACCCAATTTCCTTGTTGCAGATATTCATCACTGACAAGCAGCACTGCAGCTACCTACTTCTCAGCTCAACACATTTGTTCTAAAAATAAAGCCAGGGAGAGCAGGTGATGGATGCAAGTATCCAGAGAAGTTACTTCAGATGAAAAATGCTGACAAAATTGAGAGGAAAAGAAAATTAAATGGAAATAAGGGATAAGAATTCAACAACTTGCATTCAGGTCTCTAAGCATCCTTCTACAGGCTTGACAGATAGTTCATGTACCCTGGCTGTAAGTTACAGGTTATTACAGTGTCTTCCCTGGACTCGGTTTTTGAGTTGCATGCTGACATGCTCCAGAATACCAAAGCCACATGAGACTCACCCCAACTTTGTAACTCACTTCTTAGGTTTGTTATCTGCAATCACAGGGCAGCAAGTGCTGAGGCACAGGAGCAGAAGAGCAGCTGGCCAGGCATACCTGTGGTGAATCTGGAAAAGAGGAAAGGACATTTTAGAAAGTCTCCACGCAACAGTTCACACAAGCCACTTCCAATCTTGCTTTATTCTGCTAAAAAAAAAAAGAAGGAAAAAGCACTGTTTGCAGTTTTCAGTTTGATGTGCCAGCTTCCAAGTATACTGCAGATAAACAGGATCCAAACACCACTTCTTATAGGAAGATCTAGTATTTCTCCATACCCCACATCTGTGCAATAAGGTGACTTTTAGTTCAGAAGATGGTGCTTTCTTAAAATACAGATGTTTCTGACTCTTCAGTGATTTTGGTTGCTGGTAAACTGTGTTTTCTCACCTTGGGAAACAGGTTCCCAAACCCGAACTCCCATGACGCAGCATCCCTGGGCTGGCTCCATTTCCCGCGATGCTTCAAGCACTTTGGTCAGAAGGAAGCACAAGAGGTTTTTTGTTTGTGTCCTTCCCCCCCCTGCCAAGATAACACCCTCCAGAGCATGCAGCCCATAGGGCAGAAAAGGGCACAAGCACCCATTTCCGAGGGTGCTGTAACAGAGATGTGAAGATCAAACCAAAATGAAACTCTTTCTGGAAAACTCTGCCCAGGGTGACCAGACATACGCTGTTCTGCTCTACATTCAAAACATGGGCATTTAACTTCCTTTGGTAGGAAACACGGGATGTTCTAACAAAAATTACAATTCTAAGAAGCAACTTTAAGTTCTGAGAAGCTCTGACCATCATCTAGAAGACAGGTTCTTGCCACACGCTGAAATATGATGTTAAGACTCCCTTATAGATGATGCTTTGACACAGGCCTTGCTTATAAGCAACCAAGGCTCCCCAGTGCCGAAATGGCATTCCAAGCCTGTGCCACTTCTGTCCTTATTTCCCTGCCTGTTACAGCAAGGGTAGGTCCACACTAACCTCTCAAACTGCTCATTCTGCAAGCACACGGGAGACAAAGGGGCCCTCTTTACCCTGGCCACAGCAGAAGGAAACTGCACTGAAGAGATGTTTGCCTTCTCCAGCACCAAGTGCAGGACAGACCGAACTTGCCATCACCACGCTGTCAACAGACGCCAGTTTGACTGTAGCACGCAGGAATTTGCTCTGCCTCTGCCCTGTACTTTCATAAGCTTGTTATTAGTCCAGTCCAGGTCACATACGTTCTCCCAATGTCATTTATGAGTTCTGCCCTCAAGAACCCAGAAGGATTGCTCAATGGCATTGTAGGAGACTTCAAACATCTCCACGAACTCACGAGAGCTGTCATTAACTAATCCTCATCTACAATTACCCAGCACCAGCTCCTGAATGAAGCCAACCACTGGCGTGAAGAGCATACCACCAGCGTACAAGTGGTGAGTGACACCCATGAAAAGGCATTGGGTAGTTGAATATATCCCCAATATTAAGTTTATTGCAAAACATTTAAGGTGAGCTGTTGTTCTATTTGATGCTATTCTATGATTCTATGATTCTATTTGGCCAGGTCATGGGCTGCAGCAAGGAAGAACCAGCCAAACTTGTCCCAGATGAAGCCCTACAAGAAAGGGAAAACACAAGTGCCTATATTCACAGGGAGAGAGGAACTGCTGCTTTATTTAGTTACTTGACATTGCAACCCTAAAAGCACTCTTGGGAAAAGAGCAGGAGCACCCCATTAATATGACGGTCCACAGATTGAAACACTGAACACTCTTTAGCCCTGGGAAGTTTGTTCTTTTGCTACTTCAAAAACATCCCAGTTAAACTTAGAAAACCCAGAAGTTGTGCATAAAAATTCCAAACCGGGTTCACTGGTCAGAAACTGCCTCAGTTTCTCTACATAAATACCAACCTCTAATAAGAAGTGGCATCTCCAAACAAGGAAGCTAAACCGAGGACAATTTATAACCTGCTCCACAGTACAATGATTTATTCTAGGAAGAAAAGAAGGTAAATCATCTCATGCCATCCTGAGGTTCAGGTTCGAAGCAGGGGTTAAATATCACTCAGGCTCTGCTTGAAGAAGAAGAGGATAGGCATGGTATGGAGCAGGCAAAGCGGAACATGAGAAACCCCCTGCGCTGGTCATACTCTGCCACTTCCTACCGGCAGCACCTGCGACAAAAACACATCGCCACCTCACACAAGACACTTACCAACGGATCTTCTGGCTGCAGCATAGCAAACATGACTCCTTCCATGTCCACAGAGACAGGACTCCAGCATCTTCAGAGCACCCACGGTTCAGAAGGCAGAGCTCAGCTCCCATCCCTCCCCCGGCCACATACCCATGGCAATGGGCTCACCAGAAACCCTGCCTGGTACCAAGAGGGCTCACGCAAAGCACAGAGGCACCCAAAGTAACAACAGGCTTCAGCTCCTGACTGCAGCACACATTAAACCTACCAGAGAAGCCAGGAACCAAGAATGGCATGAAACAAAACCACCTCTTGCAGCAACAAAAAGCAATGGTTAAGGTGAAGAATATGTGGAAAACCTGGTTGGAGCACAAGCTTATCATGGTAACAAGCTCCAGTCTTTCCTTTGCCAGAAAGCCTCGCTGCCCAAAGCCTAACATTATGCAGGGATCACATCCCTTGGTGAAGGGAAGGCAGCTCAAAGAGTGGCTACAGAAAGCGGAATGACAGTGAAAGAGGCAATCTGAAACCAAGAATAGCAAGAGGGACCCTTCCCACTTTTGACAGATAATTAAACTTCTTGGTGGTTAATTAGCACCTCCAGGCACTGAAGCTTCCTGTGCCACCTCCTTGATGGCCTTAGGCTCAGAGACACACATCTCAGCTTGAACTCAATAGATCTTGGCTTCGAACAGCCACACAGAATCCTTGGAAGGGGATGCTCCGCTTCCTGCCGGGCAGCTCGCTTCAGGAAGAAAAGTTATTTACTCTACAGAATGCCAAAAGCAGAAGGATAAGGGGCATTCGGGGGAGTGGAGCTGGGCATGGGTCTCATGCTCCTGTAGTCAAGACGTACTCCTCTGTGATGCTTGACATAACCCCAGTGAAGCCCAACCTCCTCAGCAGTCCACAAGCAGCGTTTCTGTTCAGCCCTCAAAGGCCACGATATTCAGAGAAACACCATCACATTGGCTGGAATGTCCAACAGATCCCCAAAGCCTCTCCCAGCTACCAGTGAGAGAGAACCGGGCTACACCAGAAGCTTTAAGCATTGCTGGATGTTTTCCCCCATTAGTTTTCAAAGCAAGGTACAGACGAGAAGCTTGTTTCAGTTTCAGTGTAAAAACTAACATCCCTGAAGGCAGCTTGGGAAGAGATGCTATTTGCTACCTTTGAGTACACAACCAGGTTGTTCATCTCCTCCAAGGGCCGGGGAAATCTGTGCTAGCCTGAGCCAAGAGATGTGATTTCCAAGTGCAGTGCCTGAAAAGATTGGGGTATAGCACCGACACTTTTCGACTCCTGGAGGACACTGCCTCTGCTGCAGCAGGGAACATGACTCTACACCCCCCTTATTTGTTCTCTCAGGAAGCTGGTACATGGACAGTTTTGGGATCTTTTGTATTTCAGCTCATTGTTACTTTATCACCAGTTAGCAACACAAAACTTTGGGTTTAACATACATTTATAGTCTTACCAAATTAAAGCATGGGAACAAGACTAAAATGCCAACCTAATGGACACTGCCGTACTCCAAAGTCTTTACGCTGTCCAGCATGCCCAAATAGGTAAGACATCTCCCAATGGCATTAGATGATGGAACAAAAAAACCTCAAGAGCAAACACAATGCTCCAGCACTCACATCGAGCTCCAGCAAGAATGCTGCGCAGCAGGGCTCAGAATGTGAAGTTCTCCAGAAGCAAGTGCCTTGTTTGAAGAGCACCCCATCAGTCCTGCATCGGTGCATGCTCAGATGAGCGCATTTTCAACCTAAGCGTTCCATGCCCATACGGAAAAAATCAGGCCTCTGCAGACCATTTCTGCTGTGCCAGAAAGCCCGTTCGGGAGACCTCAACGCTGCCAGACAGCTCTAGCATAACACTTTAAACCCATTTCTGTTCCAAGTCAAATACATAAGCATTCCAAAGCCTTGTCTAGAAAAAGGCTTCCATTCCCTCTTAGAAGGCACCAAACAACCTCAGCATAAACACCAGGTTCATCAATTTTGCTTCACAACTCAGTGTTTTGTTCTCATCTCAGACCTTTAGCCAGAGCTAGTAAAAGAAAACCCGCAACGCTTGAAAGAGCAAAGAAGAGAGCAAGCATTTGTAACTTCTCAATGAGCGTTTCTCTGCAGGTTTTTATTTCTGGGCCTCCCCAAGTAAGTTTGGGCTTCTGGGTGTTAAGGAACAACCAGTGCAGCCTCTTCAGGAGCATGTCTAACTCCTCTATGAACTCACCCAAAAGTTTTGTAGGCACAACAGCCCTCGGCTAGTTCAACATGTCTACTATTTGCTGCCTGAAAAACACCATCCTCCTGCTTCTAAACCCACATCCTGTGAGCTCCGTCTGATCGCTCCTGAATCCCACAGCAGTAGCGAACCATCCTCCCACATCCACCAGTGATGACTTTGTTGACTTGACCTAACTCACTGCTGATCCTTTGATGTCATCTAAATAGAAATAACCCCTGCTTTGAATCACAGCCAGGTTTGGGTTGGAAGGGACATTAGAGCTCATCCAGTTCCAACCCCTGCCACGGACAGGGACACCTTCCATTAGAGCAGCTTGCTCCAACCCCTGTGTCCAACCTGGCCTTGAACACTGCCAGGGATGGGGCAGCCACAGCTTCTCTGGGCACCCTGTGCCAGCGCCTCAGCACCCTCACAGGGAACAGCTTCTGCCTAAGAGCTCGTCTCAGTCTCCCCTCTGGCAGGTTAAAGCCATTCCCCTGTCCTGTCCCTACATCCCTTGTCCAAAGCCCCTCTCCAGGTTTCCTGGAGCCCCTTCAGGCACTGGAGCTGCTCTAAGGTCTCCCCTTAAGGACCCTTCTCTTCTCCAGGCCAAACAAGCCTTCTTGTCAGAAGGGAAAGAGCAGGAGGTTAACTAATAGACTAAATAAGCATCATTATGTGCTGACTAGCTGGAATATATATTATTTAATACTATTTTCCAATTATCAATAGATATTGAAACCTATGTCTAGTAACAGCAGAGCAGCAGTGAAGCAGAAAGGACCCAAACTCCACATTAAGGCTGCTTGCCCTCAAAATAGGGAAAGCAGCAGTGTCAAACCGGGAAAAGTCACACCTTGTTGGGTAGATTTTGCTGTCCTTTCATCAAAACTAAGTCTGCTCAACGCCTGGCAGCAAGCTGGACACAAAGCTGAATGCCTTCACAAGCGCTGCCTTGAAACAAAGCTCCTCCTTGCACTCAGTAATTTGTGAATTCCACCCTGAATACACCCCAAAGCTGACTTCTACATTCATTGTGCTCAACTAGAGAAAGAGACAGCTTTTATTCTAGCACTGCATTGGGCACTGCTCAGAACAGTATTTATTGTCTGACACCCAGGTAAAAACCCCCAAAACCTAAAAATACTGCTGCTTGCAAAACCCATTTGATATCTCTCGCTCAACTCCCTTGACTCATGAGTAGCCCACGCATTTCAAACGTAGCAAGGGACTGCTGCAAGAAGGCCTAGATCTCACTCTTGCCTTTACAAAAGGAAAACAGCAAATGTGTCTTGAGTTATCCAGTGGGATGCCCGACTCTGATCTCGGTGAGTGTGAAGGCTGCGCATTCCCAGCGAGCTGCTGAAACTCACTTGTAATGAGGATCAGGAAGCCCACCTTTTGTTAACAGCAGACCACTGATGCCTTCAGAACTGGTCTTTGTGATGAAAGGGAACAGAGCAGCGCCTCAAATAAGACAAGGAGACTACAGAACTCAGGGCAAGTTCAGGTAAGAGCCTACTTACGACACGTGTATCACGACGTGGAATTCTTTAAATCTTTTGGCTCATCAGGAACAGAGCCCTGCTTACTCTAAATTAAATATCATGATATAAAGTTACTTACGTTATACCCACTTGTGATAAGCCCGACACGGAATTAGACTACGTGTTTCCAGAAGCAAGGAATCATCCATTATTACATGGTTCAACGACAGCCTGAGAACACAGAGGTGATATGGCCACGCTGAGGATGCTCATGAAGGTAACTATATTTCATCCTTCCATCCTCACCTCCACTCCGAAACCCTGACCTGCTGGATACAGCCTCCAAAGCTTGACACTCAAACTGGGAAAGCCCACCCAGGGAGTATGTCATTTTGCAATTCCAGATGATTTAACCTTCTTCTCCCCCAGCAGCTGAAGGCACTGCGCAAGAAAGCAGCAGCCTGAAGAAAGGTAGCATGTGGCTCTGGGGAAAACACCACCCATCTTCACACGAAACACCTGCTTTTTGCTCTCATTTTTTCCACACAGCAAAGGAAGAGAGCTTCCTATTTGGCTCCACCTGAAACAAGAGCGGGGGTTACGCAACAAGACAGCGCCAAGTACCAGCCTGGGTGCTGCGAGTTGAGAGAGGACCACGGAAAGGGAGCATCCACCTCCACCAAACACTGAGTTGCCATAAATATTTAAAAGCAGGATTTTGAACTCTCACTATCTTATCGAAAGAGGCTTTAAGGAACACTCTGACTGCAATCTGCCTAAAGTGCCTCTGCACACTCACTCACCTTACTCATCTTCCTCTAACACACACACTACCTGGATCATATACTGCACGATTACTATTATCACAGTGCGCTGTGCTCATAGTCTGCATTTTTTCTCCCTCTTCTTTTCTCAGGTTCCCTTTCTGGGTTCCATGAGTCACAAAGTTGACATTCTCCTAGCGTCTGCACAAGACATGTTTCCACTCCCAGGCCCTCTGGGAAAAGAAGCCCTAAGTCAAGAGTAGAAGAAGTTGTCCCAAATGGCATTTATCTTCTTTGACACAGCAGAGTCCACATCCCAGTGTGAATCCCAACATGCACCTTCATACAACCATATTTAAAAAAAATAAGTAAATTAGAGAAATCCTATTTAGTCCAAGGAGTTTGCTTGCAGATCCCTTTGATTCACAGCTGAAGATGAGCTGCTTTGGTTCTTCATATGCTTTTGAAGAAGAGAGTCACAAGCTCTGCTAGAGCACTTGCTTCTCCCACCTGCTGCAACAAGGACGATCTGCTCTATGTTCCCCCACTTACTACACTGGTTTACTAAATCATTAACAGACTTGTAATGTAATGCTCTTCAGAACAGCCTGCTCAGCTGATGCTCCTCCTCAAGCTTAAGCACAAGCCAGGAAGCCAAATGCAGATATCCGAGATCCTTCTTCCTCCCTTGACATATTCAGGAAGCTTCCCATGCACTCAGGTGACACCACTGGCCCTCCAAAGAGGGGGTGACTCTTTCCAAGAAAAGCCTACTAATCTCCATTCATCAAGGCCTCTGCTGCTCCTCCAGAGTTTTTGTAGGCTTCGGGTTCTTTGCAGCTCCTGGTTATCCCTCCTGGCTCTCCTCTTCCAGCGGCAAACCCCATTTAGGACAGACCAACAACCCACATGCGGCCCAAAAGCCGGGAAGACGCCTGCAGTCTACAACTGGCACCAGAATGAAACAGGATCTTTGAAGGAAAACCCAAGCATGCTCTCCATGAGATGGGGCAACCAAATGGCTGCAGCAACCCCCAGCAGGAATTCCTGCTTGTTTCTCCCCTTCATTTGCTTATCGGAGCCATTTGTGAGCAAGTCTAGCTCATTCTAGCAACACGAGAAAACCAAAGCAGCGATCCTTGGAGAGCTTTGTGCCAGGTTTCAGAGCTAGGGCAGCTCAGGAACAGGTCTGATGAGCACCAGCAGCAGTGTATGGGAAAGGCAGAACCAAAACCTCCCCTTTCAGGCACAGCAGTTACCGCCACAGCCTCACAAGCTTTTAATGCTCCACAACAGAAGGTTTCAATACCAGGCAAGGTATCGAGACACCAGGTTTCATGTTTGGGTACAAAACTACACGAACAGCTCCTCAACCATACTAAAAAGGCTACTGGTTTAACGGTCCAATTGCCGATTAAAACTAGATTTAAAAGCAAATTGGTGAGCCATGACGTGAACACAAGCAAAACAGTAACAGCAAAGCGTTGCAGTCATCGTTGCATGTACTCCATGTAGTTAGTACAAGGCAGAGTAGGACATTAATAGACGCACGCTTCCCTCATTGCTGTCCCTGCCCCATTCTGGGCCAACAGCCCATCACTGCCAGCAAGGAACGGCTGGCTGCCTGCTGGTCACAAGCCCACACTAGGAAAGCTGAAGGGAAGCATTATGATCACCTCCTCCCACTTCCCGCACAAAAAGGTGGAATTTCAAGAATTTTTCCCTTTTAAAGGGACCAAGAACTTCATGTTCAATTACCTTGTTCATCCCTTACTTCTAATTTTATCATCTGCATGGTTTCAGCTCCTACCCATCCCACCTTGAAGCACAGGAGCCGCAGTATGTTGTACTGGATTGCAGATGTTGGCATGGACACAACTGCCCAGTCCTACCAGCATTCATTTTCCAGACATGCTGAGCCTGGGTTTTGAATGCATCTAAACCATCAGCTTCCACAAACTCCTAGAACAACACAATCCAGAAGTTTGCTTCCTACTTTTTAAAGAACCCCTTCCAATCCCGAAAGTCCAGGACATTTTAGTCTCCCCAGGATGGGCAGCTGCTCCCCTGCCTTCAACTCAGCTGCCCTGCTCTGCATGACTCCAACTCTGCTGAAGATGCCACCACCAGAAACACACAATGCAACAGATACAGTCACACACTCACCCATTGAAATTCACTTTGCTTATTACCCAATGACCCTGGTCCTTAATTAGATTAACACTTGAGCCCTCCAAAAAATAAAACAGCAATGTCTACTACCTGTAGCAACCAAGAAACCAGCGTGCTAATGGCAACCAAGTCAATGCCAAACGGAGATAAACCCTGACAGTCCCAAGCCATGTCCACAGCAAACAATACAGGTTTTGCCCACACACCTGCAAAGGAGTTTCTTTCACAAGCCCCCACTGCATCCTGAACATCAGCAAGCACAGTAGAGCCTTGAAAATCCTGTTTGACTTCCCAGCAACAACTTCTCCAACCCAGCTGGCAGCGTGCTACCAACTTCAGAGAAGTTGGGCACTTTCTGAGGGTGGCAGAAGAGCTCCAGAAGTCTGATGACACATGGAAGGCATCTTCATTACGCTCATAGGGTGAATTATGTATTCAATTAGCAGCAGCCTTAACGAAAAGCTGCTACAGTTGAACATGGAGGACAAGTCTCACCTCACACAAGGAAGCAAACACGTGCAATAAAGTAGATGCCAAAACCAACCACCTCTGTGCACCACCTCACACACACTAAAAACTTCTTCCAGAAGCTGCAATAAAGTCCTATTTTGCACAGATAAACTTAATGTTGCCTCAAAGGCAAACGTTACCAGTCACAGTTAGGAAACTGCATCCTTACAAAGCCTCTTTGATTCAACTTCCACCTTCAATCCTTAATCTTCAGTGTAGCTGTCAATTGGAAATGTTCATTACCAAGTAATCTGCTCTGCGCACCAAGTCACATCTGCTGTCTTTGAAGCTGTAACAGCTCCCAGTGAGGGCGGCTTTCACCAGTGGATCACTCGTAGGCCTTTTGAACTGCATTCAGGCATGGAGTTAAGCACTGCCGTCAGCGGCATTGGAAGCGGCAGCCAATGATCCAACACAAAAAGGGTTTTGGCGTCACCAAGCCTCAAAGCTCTGTCAACCACAGAAAAGCAGCCTTTACGTTTTGCTATAGGCACAAGGAGGAGAAGTCCTTGTAACACAAGGTCAGAGCAAGCTTGCTAGAAGACTAAATTTAGCCACCTGTGCCTCAGGCAAGCGTGTTAGTTACGGGTAGCTCTGATACTGGTGCTGAGCACTGGTTCCAAGGGTAAATCCCTTAGAAGACTTGACTCTATTTAATTGGAAATGATCTCAAAGCTATTAATGGGGAGCACGATCTCAATTCCTCAAAGAGGAGATGTATGCGAATACCACCCAACAGTAGCACCAGGATCCTGCGGTACCATTGCAAGGCTGCTGGAGAGGTATAAACTATCACTACGCTCAATGTCAGCAGCAGTAAGAGAAGCTCAAGAAGATTTAACAGATGGGGTTTCAGCACAAATGTATTTTAGAACACCTCCTTAGCAAGCATATTTCCTACTCTAACACGCCTCACACTACAGTCCTAACACACCACAGAAGAGCGGATCAACGAGAACAGAGGGAATTACTGCAAGCTCTTGTAAATGTTAGCAGAGGCTGATTGAACAGTTTGTGAAGACAAGCCCCGGGTTACCAAAAGGTGCCACAGGGAACAGCTTTGTAAAGCATTTAATAATTTACCAAGCCAAAAAGACAGTGATGACTCAAGTTCTTGAGCTGCGTTGGTTGTTAGGATCAGTATCAGCCATGAGCCCACAGGACCACAGCGCTAGACTGTGGTTTCACATCTGGGGCTGCTGCAAGTGTCCAACCAAAGCTACCCGTAGAAAAACAAAAGTTAAAGATTTTGGTTCCAAGCCACTGCTGAGAATATCACCATTCGCTGCCTCAGAGACCCTGAAGAGCCTGGTTTGGTGCGAGAAACCCAAACAAGAACGGTAGTGCAATCACACCACCAAAACCAGGATTACCACAAAGACTGCACCAAGTCCAGAGAAGCACAGGGATTCTTGAACGAGACACTGAGCACATGTCGCTCCACAAGACAGATGTAAGACACGCTCCATCCTCTCAAGCCTCTGCAAACGGATGATAACACAGAGGGCTGCCTGAACAGTTGACGGTCAAACGTAGCTGCTCTTACATCCAGACCTGTCCCTGCAGCAGCTCCAGCTGAAGGATGCAGAGACCCTTGAGCCCCCCAGCCTGGATCCTCCAAGCCAAAAGCCACATCACCACAGCAGCGAATAAGTTACACCCAACCCCCCGCCTTCAATCCTGTTGTCTCTTTAACGTTGAAGCACTGTTTTCTGTAGGAACCAGAAAGAACAAGAGGTTCCAAAACACCAGCTCCCCATCCTAGATCCTGACAAGTGAAGGCAACTCTGGCATGCGCAGTGACTACCAACATTTAGGATTGACAAAAAACCCCCGAGTACCAGAGCTGTATCCAGTAAATCCAGACGAAACAAAGGACTGCCTGTTGGTTTGGAGCCTAATACCAATTTTGGATCTTAACCACTGAATAACATAAATCTCAGTGGAGAGATTCTTCCCACAGAAGCAGAGCACAACCGAACTCTGATTTACCATCAGTGGTGTTGCATCTATCACCAGTAAAACTGAAGCCTGCGTGCTGCCAACACCGCGCTGAGCTTTTTCAGAACTAGAAACCTGTCAAAACCTTTCCAAACAGAGGACAGCTGGGAAGCAATATCAGATGCTGAAGTGGCTATGGGCCTGATCCCAGCTGCACAGTGAACTCGAGGGCCTCCAAACCGCCTAACCTGGCACTGATGCTCAGCCAGCTGAGGAAGGCCATGGCAAGCAAGACAGAACTGCCAACACAGAGAAAACATTTTTCAGGATGAGGAAGAACCTCACTACTCAGTGGATACACACACAGCAGGTACTGTGGAAGGGTTTATTTCTACCTAAGAAGCAACTTAAATCACATGCTGCCCCCAGCCCTCCCATCCAGTGCAAATCAGTGTTGTTACCTGCTACTGCAGCCCTGCCAAAAAGCAACAGCAAGAACAAGTCTCCATGAGCCTCCTAAAGGTGAGACCTTTGAAGTCTAACTTGGACTTGAAACGAGACAACTACAAAGCATGTGGTCTCTGCTTCATTAGAATAAGATGTTACAGGTTCTTACGTTTAATTTGTTCGTTGAGACTTGTTCTGTTGAAATCTAGGAAATAAAAACACGCTGTAGAAACCAGCCTTGGACATTACAGAGGAAGACAGTTACAAGGTACCTAAGGACAGCCAGAAAACGGGGTTTCTACCAGACTTCCAATTAAGCAGCTTTTACCAAACTTGAGAAGAGGTGAATAATCATAGAATTATAGCATGGTTTGGGTTGGAAGGGACTTTAAAGCTCCTCCAGTTCCAACCCCTGCCACGGGCAGGGACACCTTCCACTAGAGTAGCTTGCTCCAAGCCCCTGTGTCCAACCTGGCCTTGAACACTGCCAGGGATGGGGCAGCCACAGCTTCTCTGGGCACCCTGTGCCAGCGCCTCAGCACCCTCCCAGGGAACAGCTTCTGCCTAAGAGCTCATCTCAGTCTCCCCTCTGGCAGGTTAAAGCCATTCCCCTGTCCTGTCCCTCCATCCCTTCTCCAAAGCCCCTCTCCAGGTTTCCTGCAGCCCCTTTAGGCACTGGAGCTGCTCTAAGGTCTCCCCTTCAGGAGCCTTCTCTTCTCCAGGCTGCCCCAGCCCAGCTCTCTCAGCCTGGCTCCAGAGCAGAGCTGCTCCAGCCCTTGCAGCATCTCCATGGCCTCCTCTGGACTCGCTCCAACCAGAACTGGCACTGTGGATGGAACAATATTATAAGCTGTACTTTAGAAGGATTCCTCTCATTTGTTTAACAGACTTTAAGAAGTCAGAGCTACACGGAATTTTGAGTCACAAGGGATGAAACCTTGAAGACTCAAAGTTTGTGATGCTTAAAATTGCTGCTCTTCAGAAACCCACCTGAAGAACTTTATCCAAGATAAACAGAAACTCAGTTTCAATGCCTCTCTTTGATATGAATACTAGACAGATGCAGACGGATTTCCTTCATGTTTTTTCCTGTAGTGTGCTCTCTATTAATGTGAAGGAAGCAAAATGAATGCATCCAAATCCTTCCTCTGACTTCAAGCCCACAAATGAACATGCTGCAGCTGGCAAAGGAACATGGAGTTTGGCGTGTTATTTCTCCAAACATGATACGGCCCTCACTACAGGTGCAACAAAGATAAGTATTCAAGAAAATCAAATGCACAGATGCAGGTTCCAACCTCACCGGCACCTGCGATTTTCTGCTACATTAGAGGAGTTCAATTATTAACCGAGCTCCAGAGCAAAGGCCAAGATTGAAGTGACCATATTTTCCAATGTAAAACAAGTATCTTGAAGACGCACACGCTCCAGACTGCTTGACTTCAGAGTTCAAGAAGGGTTCTTCTACAGCTTCATTAACTTCAGCACTGGAGTACAGTGGTTCCTTGCAAGTTGGAAACACCTCTAAAGGAAGCCAGTATTCCAGAGCTTTCTCAGCATCATCATGGAATGCATGAGCTCACAATGCTTTAGCAACAGACATTAGGACACGTATATAGGCCAGTAACCACACAGGATACTGAATAAACAATGTGGCCTCGTCTAAAGCACCGTGTGCGATACGGCCAGCTCCTCCTGGAAGCCTACGGAAACACAACTGCTTTGGGAAGAGGAAAGCACAGCAGATTCAGGACTGCAAAGATACTTTCACTTCTTTGTAAACAGCCACAATGTTCCCAGCCCGAAGGAATGCTGAAACATGACCAGAAAGAAAAAAAAGGAACTTAAATAACGGAGGAGAGCAGAGGCAGACAGGAGAACGGTTTTCCCATCTCACCAACAAGGATCCCCAATTGCCATATGAAACGCCAGGAGTAGCAAATCCGAGGTATTCGATTGTTTTGCACAAAGCAGAAACTGTCAGGCTAATCTTCGGGGTGGAACTGCTGTCAACTCCTCAAGCTATTAAGTTGTTATCCAGAAGAGATTTGCTCACAGACGAGCAAACCAAAGCAGAAGATTCCGACAGGTAAGAGGCACCTATACATTTTGGAAGATGAGGTACTCTAAACAGATCTTACAAGAAGGAATAATGTATGAAGAGCCATGAGAAAATGGTGGTAATCCCACACTAACTGTGTTTCAGTGGTGGTTTTACCAACTTCTAGGAATAAGTGGTCTTTAAAAAGGCAGGCGGTGTCTCAGGAGATGAAGAAAAAGGGGAGAAAAAAGGAAAAACAAAAATTCAAAAGAAAGAAACTGCATTTTACAAGTTCAAGTAAAGCCTCTTTACTGCACTAAAAAAACCCCAACAACCAAAACCAACCAACCAAAACAAAAAACCAAACCAAACCAAACCCACAAAAGTCTAAGGGGATTTAATATGGAATATAGTGGTGAAGTCAGCACGGTAAGTCTGACATTTCACCTCTACGTAGAATCCCAGACTGGTACAGTTCCAACCCCTGCCACGGGCAGGGACACCTTCCACTAGAGCAGCTTGCTCCAAGCCCCTGTGTCCAACCTGGCCTTGAGCACTGCCAGGGATGGGGCAGCCACAGCTTCTCTGGGCACCCTGTGCCAGCGCCTCAGCACCCTCCCAGGGAAGAGCTTCTGCCTAAGAGCTCATCTCAATCTCCCCTCTGGCAGGTTAAAGCCATTCCCCCTGTCCTGTCCCTCCAGGCCCTTGTCCAAAGCCCCTCTCCAGGTTTCTTGTAGCCCCTTTAGGCACTGGAAGCAGCAGTTCCTGCCTTTATCTTGAATGGAGGATGGAGTATTGAGAAGAGCCCCCACCGTGTGATCTGACCATGCCATAGAAGTTATAGAAGCCAAGAAGCCAACCCTGTCAACACAGTGAAGCTGAGTGTCCAAGAAGAAAATGAAATAAAAATTCGTAAGGTTCATTTTTATATATATATATATATATAAAAATAAAAAGAGATATTTAAAAGTCACATGATTTCTTACAGGGTTAAATAATCTATAACCAATATGTCCCAGCAGCTAAAACTGGTTCTGACACACACTGTGCTGAGCTTGGCCGTCTCCACTCTCCCTCCTTGCCTCCAGGAAGGGAAGCCCAGCAAATAAGGCTTTGGGAGGCAGAGGACCAGTCAGAAGACAGGGTGACAGCAGCAACCTCCCCTGACACACAGAGTCACACAGGAGGAAGATGGGGAGGTCCCTGCAGAGTTTCTTGGTCGAAGCTGCATGAGGGTACCTGAAAGACCCTTTTCTCCAGCTTTCACTGAACCATTCAGGGCAATCTGAGCAAGCACAAACCAGTCAGCCAGGCCAGGCACATCACAACTGTCCTACAGAGCCATCTAAATGGATGTAGGGCTAATTATATTTTATAAAATGAAGTCATGTCTCAGGAGTCAGTTAGAGGTTGTTGTCTATTTTTTCCCCTTCCTTCTTTTGCAGGAGACAGTGTGTGAACAAGGAAAAGGCAGCAGATAGAGTTCACTGAAATAAAACCCAAACAAATTTCCTACATGACAAGATACTTCAAAGCTCTTTGGAGAACAAAACTCCAGGATAAAAGGAAAAATCCTTCACATATATAAAATAACTGGTTAAAAAAGGGTAAGGTAGGGGGAAGAAAAGCACCACTGGTCAGTTTTGTAGTGGAGGGGACTGGGCAAAGGACTCTGCTCTGCTACACCAAGCTGTGCAAGAGAAGGTAGTACGAAGATGCCAACATTTGTTACTGTGAATAATTCAACATGATCAGTAAGGAAGAGCAATGACTCTAAGAAATTGCAGTAAAATCTCGTGATATGAGTGGGTGACACAATTCAAGGCACAGCACATCAGGAACAACCACCCTAACTTCAACTGACAAAAAAATATGACAGACTGCTCTCGAGCCAGCACTGGGGAGCAGGCCACCGGGGCTGCAGCAGAGTATTCCACAAAAAACAGAGCTCCATGGTGCTTTGATCACTATGGAAGGGGCACAACGTCTGTAACCAGAGACAATAACATAAAGAAAACACAAATCCACAGCTCACAGTGTTTTCTGAAGAGGCACAACACCATAAACATCACCTTCTGATCTGAGCAGCACCTCTGCCGACAGCCACATGTGCCACCCATCCTGCTGACACCCATCTCGAGGAGGTGGAGCAGAGCTGGCAGTGACACACAGAGCAAGGAAAAGAGATCTGGAAAGGGAAGCCTGAACAGACAAGGACAATTCACCCCAGCCAAAAGACCACCAGAAAAAATAGTTTGCTAAAACTGTGAATGTCATGGAGAAAGCAAAGAAGTCATTTGCTTCTTTCTGGGCTTCTTTTGGACACCCCCATTCTTTTCTGTCTCTTCCTCATGTGCAGGCCATGCAAAGCATAGCCTACACACTCAGTGGCCAGCTTTGTGTCCCTCTCTACAAGGCCATGAATAACAAGACGGTTCCAAGCGAGAGGACAAAGCCACGGAAAAGAAGTGCGAAGGTTGCTAAATTCAAACACCCAGCTCGGGGGGGGGGGCCACAAACTATCAGAAAGAGAAGAAGAAAGCATAATTTCCCCTGATCAGATCTGCTGTATTTGTGTATTCCCCTAACTCAGGCATCTGCTGCAGTGCCTAGTGAGCAGGATCAGGGCCAGGGAGACTCCTGGTCTCATCTGGTAGCACTTTTAGGGCATTATACAGGACTTAACCTGTTAACCTGAAAGATGCAGCAGTCAATTGCTTCTGAAGAGCTGGAAATGAGTTTAAAAACCACAAAAAGGGGTAAATCTGGGTGTAAGTAAGGCAGGAGGTACCTGTGGATGGGCTGCACTCGATCTCACCCAGCTCGCCTCGCAACAGTGTTCTGTGAACCTTCCTGCTCAAGCGCTCCCACCAGAACATTTTCCATCAGCAGCTTTGCCGTAGGAAGTCAAACTGTTGTCAATACAGAAAACGGGAGCAGCATAAAAACTCCTGCGGAACAGCCAGATAGCTGGACTGGCCTGAGGCAAGGTTGTGGGCTTCAGACTTCACAAGAAACAGTACTACAAACTGGAAGGCTCTTTAATCCAAGGAAATCCAAGTGAGACTCCGGGTTTTAGCTTCTTGCTGTGACCCGTGGGCCACCAACCTCCTTCAGACGTGAAGGAGCCCAGCACAAAGACATTACCTGCAGCACAGAAAGCCCTCCCCCGCCATTCTGTGCCCTGCTCTGGTCAGTGGGAATCAGGATGAGCTCTAAACAAACACACGTGCAGAAGAGATCAACAGAGAACTTGGAAAAGAGCAACTGCCAAGATTGGCATGTGTTGTCTGAAAATAAGAAGCCATAGGGTGAGTGCTTTCTGAAAGCACCGAAGGAGAGACACAAACACAGAGAGGTATGCACAGTCCACCACTATGGCCGGAGGATAGCACAAGAGCCCAACAAGAAGCCCAAATTGGCCTACACCGGCAAGAGCAGGAGGAGATACTGCAGGAGCTGGGCCTGGTTAGCTTAGAGAAGAGCAGACTGAGAGAGGAACTCATCAGTGCAGATCAATACCTCAAACAGATGCCAGCAGGACGGTGCCAGACTCTTTTCAGTGGTGCCCAGTGACAGGACCAGCAGCAATGGCCATGAACTAAACCACAACAAGTTTCACCTCAACACAAGGAAGGACTTCTTTCCATCGCGGAGTGGCAGAGCGCTGGGACAGGCTGCTCAGGAGGGCTGTGCAGCCTCTGCCTCTGGAGACATCCCAAACCCACCTGGACATGCTCCTGTGTGACCTGCTCTGGGTGGCCTTGGCAGGGGGTTGGACCGGATGATCTCCAGAGGGCCCTTCCAACACTAATGATTCTGTGCAAATAAGCTGCTACAGTGCAGCAGGGTAAAGCACAGAGCTGCGCCTTGCCTTCCCCACAGCCCAGCAGCTCTTAAGAAATAAAGGCGGCGCCAGGACACTTTGCTGTGTCCAGAAAAACCAATTTCAGGGCGGACAATGTTTGAAGAAACACTTGTACCTACATACTTCTGCACAGTGTAAGCGCAAAGCCTGGTTTTAGCAAGGGGACAGTCTGCAGTTTCACTGGAGTCGGCAGCATTTTTGCCCAAAGGCTGCAGCTGCAGCTGAAGCAGTGCACCACCAGCAGGACCTGCAGTGTGAGAACACAGACTGCCTGGCCAGTCCCCATCACCACCCTCCATGCTCTCAAAGTGCATCGGGCGTTTGCACTAAGAATTACTGGTTTTCCTACACACCATGATACTGAAATTACTTTCTGATCTGGACACCCCTCACCAGCGGTCACCTTCCCTACACAAGGACTGGCAGCATCTCCAGCTCATCACTGCCTCAAAGAGCTCCGGTGTAAGCCCGGCTTCACACGGAGACAACCACTCCATGCATCTCACAACAACAGCAACATGATAAACTTCAAATTCTCCTATCAGTAATGTTTCACCTGGGCAACACTTCCAAACCTTCAGCAACTGGCAAGCAGCGAGGAATCCTCCGTGGCTCCTGCAGCATTAAGACAGCAACTTCCCCAGACTCGGGGCTCAAAGGTGCTCTTTGTACTTTTTGGAATGCACCTGTGGGAAAGTGCTGCTGATATTTGGGAAAAGCTCCTCAACAGCAACAAAGCTCCCGCTTCCCAGTTCACCCATCACCCTCTCCCGGCAGGCTGACAGGCAGCGAGTTACCTGCACAGCACTAGACTGGGGGTCGAGATGGTTTATTGAGGTAAATCAAGCCAGGAGCAGGAGAGCTGAGAGGAGGCAAAGGCGAGTCCTGAGTGCACGGGGAGTGGCAGCACAGGCCGGTTACACACAGGCATTAGGTCACTCATAAAAATATGATTGTGTCTGAGATCACACCCAGGAGAGTGGGACCTGAACACTGCAAGCCTGTAGCAGGGTGAGGGGGGAAGGGGAACCTGCCATGAATCAGGGAACAGGAGGCAGCGTGGACTGAGGACTGACCATGAGCTCGGCCTCAGCAAGACACTTCCTACCAACTGAAAAGTCACTGTTGAGAGGCTGAAGAGGATGGTCAACAGCAGCGCAGTACATGGAGGGAAGATGAAGACTCACGAGCAGTTTGGACAAGGCGATGAAGCCCAAACCTTAAAGTTTCCTACGACACCAAACAGCACACACACGTCTCCCAGGTGCAGGGGCATGTACAACTTCTTCACACAAAGAAGCTATAAGCACACTCCCAGGGAGGGCTTTGTTCCCGTCACACCTGGGAACACGATCAAGTTCAGAAGAGCCCCCAGGCTGCCTTCAGCCCCCTCCTTGGCAGTGCCCTGGCCCGGCTGCGGGCTGACCCACAGCCGCGCGGGCGGGTGTCCGGCCTCCCCTTCCACATCGCCCTTTCTGACCGAGCTCATAGCCCACAACACCCGGAGGAAGCCGCCCGCGAGGAGCCGCTGCGGGGTCACTGCACGTCTCACCGGGCTGGTTCCCACACACACAAACAGAGACCCCCAGAGCTCAGCTCCACCAACGGCCGGACCCCTCAGAGCTCCGGGGGACAGCTCCGCGGCCCCCCGTGCCCGGCCTCCGCCCGGCAGGAGCTGAGAGAAACCCGCGGCCGCCCCGCGGCTCCGACCTCAGCGGAGCCTCCCCCGCCAACCGCGAGCGGCCCGGCCGCGGAGCGCAGCGACCGCCCCCGCCCAGGCCGATCTGCAGCGGCGGCCCCGGCGCCCCCCCCCCCCCCCCCCCCCCGCGCCAGTACCTGTCTCCGGCGGCGCCGGGCTGGGCTCGGCGGGCTGAGGCGGGCTGGGCCGGGCCGGGCCCCGCCGCTGCTGTCCCCGCGCCCCTCCGCGGCTCCTCCCTCGGCCGCGCTCGACGGGGAGGGCCCCAACCCGGAACCGCTCAGCCCCTTCCCCGCCCTCCTCCGAGCACCGCCCTATGGCAGCAGCGCGCCCGCGCCGCCCACAACCGCTACCGGGGCGCCGCGGCGGCGGGCTCGCCCTAGCAACCGCGTCGCGTTGCTAAGCGGAAGTGGCGCCGCGGAGAGCGGAGCGGAGCGGAGCGGGGCCGCCGCGTCCGTGAGGGGGGAACGGGCCCCGGAGCGGGGGGAGCCACAGACACCGACCGGGCCGGGAGGCGGCTGGAAAGGGGCCGCGGAGCGCGGTCGGTGGGAAAACAGCAGCGGTATTCCCTGGAAACCGTTACGAACACCGTCGGGAGGAGCTCGGCGGCCCCCGGAGCTGGAAACGGGGTCTCCCGCTGCCCCGAGCGCCGATGAGCCGCGGGTTCCTCCCGGGAAGCCGCCTGGACGCCTGGCTTAGATCCACAACGTACACGTTCAAATGTCCTCTTTTCCCCGGTGTCCCATGATCCCGAGGCACGCTTGTGAAATTTTCCCCGGGGCCGTAATTGAGTGAGGAATAAAGCTCAGTTTTAGTAAAACCTCCCTGTATGTTTTGCTTCCTCCTCCTTCTAACACGCACGGGCACTCTGCCCGTTCAGGTGCCACCTCGCACCCTGGAACTCGCTACTAATATCAAAAGTAGAATGCCTTAATTCAGCCACCCCAAACCCAACCCTGATGGTGCACACACCGTAGAGACAGGGCCCTCAGTGCCGGGGGTTAGCGAGGGCCCTGGCAGTGCTGGGGAACGGTTGGACTGCGTGAGCTTAAAGGGCTTTTGCAACCCAGTTTGTTCTGTGACCCCAGGCGCTGCTCTGGGATGAGCTTGTTTTGCCCTTCTTGTTTCTTTGGGATCTTACTCATGGAAAGAGAAAGAACACTATTAGCCTGACCTCACCTTTGATAAAAAGAGGAAAGAAGCGCTTTTGCAACGCTCAGGCTCAGAGCCCTCAATTTTTAAGTGCCATAAGGAGAAAATGGTACAAACTCACGGAAGCGCTTGTGGAGTTACTCTGGAGCAGGATGCGGAGGGCTCAGGGCAGCCATATCCCTCTTTGTGGCTTGAAATATGCTGTGTCCTTCAGTAGAAACTCCACCCCCATCTGCATTTTCCCAGTTTCTGCTCTGAACCGTCTGGGAGCTCCCAAGGAATCTTAATCCTGAAAAACTGTTTATCATCAAACATCTCTTCCCTGTGAGGGTACCCAGAGAAGCTGTGGCTGCCCCATCCCTGGCAGTGTTCAAGGCCAGGTTGGACACAGGGCTTGGAGCAACCTGCTCGAGTGGAGGGTGTCCCTGTTCATGGCAGAGGGTTGGAGCTGGGTGAACTTTAAGGTCTCTTCTAACACAAAACAGACTGTGCTTCTGCGGGTCTATGAATTTCAGTCCGTGCCATTCTTTAGATCAGTCACATTAAACATGCAGATTCTTCTTAGCCCTATGATAATCCCTTGGGAGTCTACCACAAGATGGGCCCCTGTGTTGAAAGATACATGGAGCAAAAGGAGCTTGCATCTGACCCAAAACTGTTTCCAATAGGTTGGGCCAGTCCCACGGGAGCTTTTCCCAGCTGATGCTTGGCTCCTCATCCTCAACTAAGCCAGGTGGGAGCTGGACTGACTGCTGAGTGCCTTGTTATGAACAGAGGGGGAATGTCCTGAAAGCACTGCGGCGTTTCCCGTTGGGATGAACCAGCTCGATGCCCCAGGGTGCCTGGCTGGAGCTGTGGGCAGGACAATATCCCTTTGTCCGGGACTGCGGGAAGGACAATGAGGCTCCTGTTCAGGATCAGGCACAGGGCGGCACGACCCCGACATAAGCAGCATGGGCAGGAGGGACCCTGCAGGACACAAGTGCAAAGAGGCCTCATGTCCTTTTGGGTGATGCTGCGAGCATGCAAAGAGATAAAAAACACCACAAAGAGAAAAGAAAAATAAAAGAGCATTTTTTTGTAGAAGAGTGAGAGCAGACGACAGCCACACAGAATGAGAAGGTACCAGGGTCTTGATGGAAACACCTCCTGCAGTCATTCACCCCAGAGGATGAATGTACAAGGGCAGACTTGGCATTCACCAATATTAACAGTGCTCCTGTGCAAGAGGGCATCCTGTGCACCTCTCTTAACATCAGCACACAGCACCTGAACTCAAAACTGCGTCATCTGCAGCAGGGAGACTTCATTTCAAGGAGTGGGAACCGGACACAGCACGTGCCACAGTGAGGAGGCCCCCGAGGTCCGGCGCTGGACTTCCCTCTGCGGGCTGAGAGGGCAGCAGCCTGGCAGCTGACAGCCCTTTCCCACACCTCTGTCTTGCACGCAGGGACTTCTGTCCCCTGCACAGCCCTGGCGTGGGAGCAGGAGGAGATCCTTCCACCCAGCCCAGAGAGATCCCCCAGCATGTGCAATCTACCCAGCTTCAGGCACAAGGGGAGAAAGGCTCTGCTGGGAAAAGCTCTGGAGCAGCAGCAGCTTCTGATTATTCCATGTTACTAGGAGAGGGAAAAGCTTTAGGTGCTGGGGGTGGGAAAGGGTCTGTCCCATCATTTCCTCTTGCTCAAAGATAATTCTGCCCCCCAAGAGCAAAAATTCAACATATTCTCCTCATCTGCTACACTCTCCCGAGGCTCCACCCGGAGCAGTGTGCGCTGCCCTGGGTATCACAGCACAAGAAGGACATGAAGCTGATGGAGCAAGTCCACAGGAGGCCACGGAGATGCTGCAAGGGCTGGAGCAGCTCTGCTCTGGAGCCAGGCTGAGAGAGCTGGGCTGGGGCAGCCTGGAGAAGAGAAGGCTCCTGAAGGGGAGACCTTAGAGCAGCTCCAGTGCCTAAAGGGGCTGCAGGAAACCTGGAGAGGGGCTTTGGACAAGGGATGGAGGGACAGGACAGGGGAATGGCTTTAACCTGCCAGAGGGGAGACTGAGATGAGCTCTTAGGCAGAAGCTCTTCCCTGGGAGGGTGTTGAGGACCTGGCACAGGGTGCCCAGAGAAGCTGTGGCTGCCCCATCCCTGGCAGTGTTCAAGGCCGGGTTGGACACAGGGGCTTGGAGCAAGCTGCTCTAGTGGAAGGTGTCCCTGTCCATAGCAGGGGTTGGAACTGGATGAGCTTTAATGTCTCTCCCAGCCTAAAACAGTCTGGGATACTGGGGTTCTATATTAGACCCTTAGGATTTCTTATTTTCTAAACACATGATCTGCCCTCCTAAACAGCCTGCTTGTGCTCACTTTGCAGTTGCTTTTGGAGCATCCAAGAGTGCCTGTGGAAACACAAATCCAGTTGCATCAGCAGTTAACACCCCATGCCTCCCCCCCATCTCCATGTCCCCTCTCAAGCTTTACCCCCAAGCCATTCCTCACCCTTTTCACCCTTCCTACCCCATTTCTGCCTGTCTGACAGTTGCACAGTCGAAGTGCGAGCACTGAGGGACAAGAGGAGTTTTGGCCAGCGGTCAGATAAACTGGTTGAGCCATCTGCAGAAACCTCTGCCTGTTGGAGATGGGGAAAAAAATTCCCACTGAGAGGAGCGGGTTCCCCTCCCTGCCCCTCTGGCACCGGCTTTGGGGGAGCCACAGCAATTCAGCTGCAGCCACAGCCCCTGATTGTGCTGATGCTGTTTTCCTGGGGACACCTGGTCAGGCAACACTGAGTCTCAGGAAATGACAACAGTTTCAGCCTCTTATCCATGTGCTTCGATATTCCCCACACCTTACCAACAAAATAGACTCGCGGGCAGTTCTGCCCTGGCCCGGCGCAGCCGCTGGTTGGTAGCTGGAGGTGCTGCTGACATCTATTGTCAGCTCCGGGTACTCACTTATTTCTTTAACAAACGGAGAAAAAGTCATTTGAAATTCAGAGCTTAGACATGACCAAGAGCTAGAGGAAATACAGAGGCTAAGAGATCAATGAAGTGGTCAGTGCTGGGTCTTACATTTGCCAGCAGGTCTCTGCTTGCCCTGTTCTCTATGTTCTACATTAAATTGAAGATCCGCATCACAGAGGCACTCATGCTCTGGCTCCAGCTGGGTTTGAAAAAAAAACAAAAACAAAACCAAAAAATCCAAAACCCATGAAAATCAAATTCCCCCTTGTCCTGTCGCTGTAGGCCCTTGTCCAAAGCCCTCTCCATGTTTCTTGTAGTCCCTTTAGGCTGCACCAGCCCAGCTCTCTCAGCCAGTCAGTCTCCAGCCTCCGCAGCATCCTCGATGATCCAAGGTGATTCAGGACCTGGGAAGCTGCATGAGGACAGTCCAGCAGTTGTGCTTGTTCAGCCTGGAGAAAAGGCAGCTCAGGGAAGACCTTATCACCATGTTCCAGTATTTAAAGGGTGGCTACAAAGAAGATGGAGACTCCCTTTTTACAGGGAGTCCCATGGAAAAGACAAGGAGTGATGGGCACAAGTTCCTCCTGGGGAGGTTCCAACTGGACGCAAGAGGGTTCCCATTTTTCACAATGAGAACAACCAGCCACTGGAATAATCTCCCCAGGGAAGTGCTGGATTCCCAGCACTGGACGCTTTGAAGATTTGGCTGGACAGGGCGCTGGGACATCTAGTCTAGGTCATGCTTTGCCCTAGAAAGGTTGGACCAAATGATCCTTGAGATTCTTTCAACCTGGGATTCCATGGTTCCGGGATGACTGAACACAGTTTGTTTGAAGTAACCTTCACCTCTAAATCGCAGTAAGCGAGAGCTGCCCAGCTCACTGATGTCTTTTCCAATCCAGCTTTCGCATTTTTGGTCAAAGGGGTTGTCATGAAGATTTCTACTTCACTAAGGACAGGACACACATGTATTTTTAGAATGCTTCAGCGCATTGGAAAACCAAGGATCTGCTTCCTAAAACCAGAACAGGCACAAACATGCAAGTCTCTGACAAGCACAAGGCAATCAAGACATAAAAGCTACACGACATGCAGGAGTCTCTGAGGAACTCGAGGAAACCAAGATAAAAACTAAACCAGCAACTTATACTGAATGCTGAGCTTCAAAAAGTATATATTAATTCCACTGCAATGTTCTCACAGTCTCTCATACTTTTAGTTCTGTACAACAGCTGAATGTAAGACATAAATGATAAAAACACTATATAAATGTACAAAACCCAGCTTGAGCATAGGAGGTGCAGCTTATCATTAAGGTCGGGGTCACATCACATCTGCTGTTCTTCAGAGGACTCACCATCTTCTGCAGGATCTGCTGGCAAGGGTTGGGCTCTGTAGAAAGCATCATCAATTCAAAAAGGTTAGCAGAACTCGATCAGCTCTTGTTTGAAAGGCTAACAAAGCTGTTTTCTAGGAGGCTAAGTGACTTTAACTAGCTCCAGACTGCACATCAAGACTTTAAGACTGACACAAGCTGCTTTATCCTAAGCTCTGGAAGCCCAAATGAAGCAGCACACACTGACCTTTCAGCTGGGAGAGCTTAATTCAGTGCAGAAAACATTATACACCGATACAGCCTCAGCCATTCTCGAAGCATCCTTCTTGAACCAGAAGGCTGCATGCAGGTCCCACACCACTTTCAGGAACCTGTGAACTCAATTCTCATTTCACACCCAAGTTTCAACGCATGTGACTGAAGATAACCCCCCCAGTTGTGCAGTTAAATGAGCCCAGCTCTTGCTTCATCCAGAACACCCAGGGAAGCTCTCAGTTGGTTTTGATGGTGACACTGTGCATTCTCGACAGGGTTATCAGCACATGGTCCTTACTCAGCCAAACAAAGTTAAAACAGCAGAGATGAAAGGTGTGCAGCACTACAGTGCACATCTTTGTTTCTCTGAGGTGAGGTGTGCTTAAAAGTCTTGGTTTGCTTTCCTTCAAGACAATTCAGGAATAATTCTCATGGGGGAGCCTCAGGTGGCTTAAGATTACCTATATTGGAGAGAAAAACCCTTGACAATTGAGAACAGAGTGTCTGTAAGACACGGCCACCTTCTGAGTCAGTAGTGCAGCCCACAAGTTAATCTCGGAAGCACCAGCTCAATAGAGCAATTCAATTTCTGACATAGAGAAGGTACTCGCAGTCTCCTAAGCCTTTCCAAAACAGAGACGACAGCCGCAGAGCATCACATCACGCTGGTCTGTGTGCGGCGTGTCTGAGCACAGAGAATTTGTCTGAACTACAAATTACTGCACCCATTTCTGGCAAAGCCCCACGAGGTCAGTGGAGACGGGTGCTGTTTCAGCAGACTTTACTGGAAACACGATTTCAAGGAGCATGCAAAGGTCAAGAGACACACCGACAACCTTCAGCTCCTTCAAAAATCAATTGTAGTTTCAAAGCAGTCACAGAGTAAGACTCATCACATCTGTTTCATCCAAGGATGAGCTGACAGCCTTGATACAGCCCTTGCAGACAGACAGGCACATCATCTTCTGCCTTATTTGAAAGCACCAGGGATTTGGCTGTTTAATGCCACCCCACAGACCACACTGTCAGCACCAGGCACACTTAGAAGTGATGACAGGGAGCTCCAGCTGAGTCTGTGCTGCTGCTGCCCCGCAGGTGGGCTTAGCTCTGTCATGCTTCAGACAGCTTTCTAAATCGCTCTGTTTAAAGGGAGTGAACAAGAAGCTCGAGCAACACGTCCCAAGAGCCCAGCCGCAGCCAGACACCAGAACTCGAGTGTACAAACCCCGTTTGCATCGCGTTTTGCCTCTGACACACCGAGCGCTCCTTCCCTGCCCCTTAGCCCCGAGGTGCGGCACTTGTGCGCCTCTGCCAGCCCCAGCAGAGACGCAGGTGACTTGCAGATCTGGCAGGAGTGCAGTGGTTTTGGCTGACTTCAGGCAACTTTAGAGGAGAAACTGTGGTTGAGGACCACAGCTAGTTTGGGAAAAGGAAGGCAAAGGGAAGAGCATCTCAGTTTCAGGAGGTGGAGACTTGAGGTGCTGTTTCCAAGCTGAAAAGAGAAACGTTGATTAAAAAGGCTCCTCAATGCCCCAGCGGTTTCCAGGAGGCTGTGGGCAGAGGAACAACAGCAGACACCTACACTTTATCAGTCAGCCCCTCACTGCTGCTCCCCGCCACCTCTCCTTTGGACACCCGGTTCTCCTTCTGCAGCTGCTGCAGGAACCCACCAATGCCCCTCTGCCAAGGGGGGACAGGCCCCACACACACCGGGCTCCTCACCACACAGCGGCCTTTGCCTGCGGGGAGAGCGGCCGTCACCCCCGTCACAGGCTGGGCGGGAGGGATGGAGGGACGCACTCCGCTCTCACCTCTCTCAGGGGTTGGCGCCGGTCCCATGCTGAGGCTGCTGCATCCCAGCACCTTCCGGGAGGTTGGCAGCACTGCGGGGAGAGAGGAGCGGTGAGCAGCGGCTGTGCGGTGCGGTGATGCGAGCCGAGGTGCGCCAGCCCCGCTCCACGCTCCCGCTCCTTTGCGGTACGTGCCGGTGCCGGTGCCGGTGCCGGTGCCGTTCGCCCTCCCGCCGCCGGCCAGCGCGCGAAATGCCGCCATCCGCGGGCAAACACTATTGGCCAAGCGCCGGCCAATGGGAACGCGCCGGGTCGTCGGGGCCCCGCCCCCTCAGCGCACCTCCTCAGCGCGGGCTGCGCCGTGGAGGGTTCCTTCAGCCCCGTGCGGTCCGCGCATCTCAGAGCCATGGAGCCATGGAGCCATGGAGCCATGGAGCCATGGAGCCATGGAGCCATGGAGCCATGGAGCCATGGAGCCATGGAACCCGCTGCGCTGGAAGAGCCCTTTCAGCTCATCCAGTCCAACCGTTCCCAGCACTGCCAAGGCCACCACTGACCATGGCACTGAGGCCTCGGCTCCACGGTGTGTGAGCACTTGCAGGGACGGTGACTGCAGCACTGCCCTGGGCAGTTCCAATGCTGAGCACCCTCTGGGGAAGGAATTGTTCCTCAGCTCCATCTAAACCTGCCCTGGTGCAGCTTGAGGCCGTTTCCTCCTGTCTATCGATGGTCACCGTGGTCCCTCCCAGGCACGGCACATCAGTCCCTCCTGAAGGCTGCAGGGCCGTGGCCTTGGTTCCCCTTCCCAGCCCTTCACTGCCCTGGGCAGGGGGTGGCACACGGCGGAGCAGCACTGCTCCCAGCCGTGACAAACCGCAATGGCTGGGCTGAGCACCAGACGAGAGGGACGTTGTTCCCTTCCCAGCTGCTTGCAGGGATGAAGCCTTGGCTCCCAGCAGTCTGCTGCCTGCCTAAAGCGTGTTAAGGACATGTCAGCGCGTTCGGGAGCCCAGAAAGCCCTGCAGCGTTCCGGTCCGTTCATTTCTGCACCCATGTGAGTTGAGGGGGGTTCAGAGTGAGCTGACAGGGAGCAGGGTGGGAGAAAACCGCTGTGAACAATGACACTTCTTCGTGGGCTATTTTTCCCAGCAGGATCTGTTCCCAGGTGAAATGCACCACGGGACTGGTGGCACAGCAATGAACAGGCAGCATCAAAGGGGAATCCAGGTCCTCGGTGAGCAAGCTGGTGTTCCTGGAGGGACACCGGGCAGGTAGGAGGGACACAATGCATGGAGCCCATACGTGGGGATGGGACCACTTGGTAGCTCCAGCCCCTAGCCTGCACCTGAATCTCCCTCTGACATGCAAGTGAAGTCTTGCCATGAAGATTCAGGTAAGCAGTGTGTGTGTGGAAGGCCCGGCACCCCAATTCCTGCAGGTTATGGCAGATTAAACCTCGGCCTCGCTGCGTCAGCTGTGCCCTGCCAATGTGATGTGAGCTGCAGGGCTCATGGGCTTTAGTCTGGCAGCTGCTGGGGCCGGTGGCTTTCGCCTTGGCCAGGTGATGGACCTCACACTGCCGTTCCCAGCCAGGGCTCTGTGTTTCCCAAGAAATCGCACCGTTTTCCTCCAGCAGGTCCGATGTCTCAGTGGCTGTTGGTCCCAAACACATTCCCTCCCTTTGCAACAGTTATCGCTCCCTTTCCCTTTTAGTGTTCGCTTTCACGCCTGTTTGCTTAACCAGGCTTTAGCGCAGGGCTGGGGGTTCGGTCCGGGCCCGGAACGGTGGTGGCGGGGCCGCGTTCTCGGGGGGCGGGGCGCGGTGCCGGCGGTGCGGCAGCGGTTCCCGTCCCCCGCGCGGAAGATGGCGGCGCGCAGCGCGCTGCTGGGCTGGTGCGTGCAGCAGCTCCGCGGGGACTTCGGGCTGGACGTGGGCGAGGAGGTGGTGAGGTGAGCGGGCACGCGGGGCCCGGGGGGCCGGGGTGTGCAGAGCAGCCCTCGGGGGGCGCCCCGCCGGGGGGGGGGGGGGGGCTCCTTGCGCGCCGCCGCCCGGTGTGTGTCCGCGGGAGCGGGTTGTGCGGGTGCGCGTTTCACAGCGCTTGGAGCTGGAGCGCCGGGGCGGGAACGGGGGAGAGATCATAGAAATACAGCGCTTCGTGCTGGAACGGACCCTCCGGCTCATCCCGCTCCAACCCCTGCCGCAGGCAGAGACACCTTCCACTGGAGCAGCTTGCTCCAAGCCCTGTGTCCAGCCTGGCCTTGAACACTGCAGGGATGGGGCAGCCACAGCTTCTCTGGGCACCCTGTGCCAGCGCCTCAGCACCCTCACAGGGAAGAGCTTCTGCCTAAGAGCTCACCTCAGTCTCCCCTCTGGCAGGTTAAGGCCGTTCCTGTCAGATTAAAGCCATTACGATAATGTACCTCATAATTTTTTTTGCAGTGAATTAGCCACAAGAGATTTCCCAAAGCGTGTCTCTCAAAATTTGACTTATAAACTCATTTCATACCGTGGTCTCTACAGAAAAGAGAGACATAAGTTGCATATGTGTGCAATTAGACTGTTGCTTTCCTCAGATCTGAAGCCCCTTTACGCATTTTGCTCCATCCTCACCCCACACAGGTATATCTTGTCAATAACAAACGAGGACGAGATCCGGGAGTACATTGTTGACCTCATCCAGGGGACTGACGGGAAGAAGAGTCAGTTTGTGGAGGAGCTGCTGGCCCGGTGGAGGAAATGCTCCCAGCTGCCACTTGAGCCAGTGCCAGCGTATCGGAAAAGGGATGGTGAGTGCTATGGGGAGGAAGGAATTGAAGTCTCAAGTAAGCTTCACTGTTATTCAATTTATAAACAATTAAATGTCACAAATGCTTGTGCCTGCTGCTATTTCTGTCTGTTGTGACGGTGTAAAGCCCATTTCATTCACTGAGTAAGAGTGGACATCTTTCTCTTGCTGTTACTCACCCTTCCTTGTGCTTACACATGCTTCCAGAGACTTCGGAAGTGCCTCGGGCTGGAGACCAAGTGAAAAAGGGTAAACGCAAAGGAAGAAACAAGCAGGAGGCACCTGCCCACACAGAGCCGAGCACATATGTAGAGGAGGTAAAAACCCCACTCGACCTGGCCAAGGTGAGTGTGTCTGTGTCGTGGTTTAAGCCTCTCTAACTCACGCAGCTCCTTCTCACTCACTTCCCCCTCTTCCCCCTCTTTCTTCCCCCCCCCCGAGGGATGGGAAGGAGAATCGAAAAGAATGCAACTCCCACAGGTTGAGATAAGAACAGTTTAGTAACTAAAGTATAACACAAATCACTACTGCTACCACCAATATCAATAATGACAAGGCAAGTACAAGGAAAGAATACAATTTCTCACCACCTAAAACCCAGCCTGACCACGCATGGCACCCCCACCCTTCCGGGTCTCTGCTCTCTCTTTTACTTCCTGGGCATGACGTGCTGTGGCATGGAATACCTCGTTGGTCAGTTTGGGTCAGGTGTCCTGCCTCTGCTTCCTCCCGGCTTCCTCTCCTCCCTGGCAGAGCATGAGACTCAGAAAGTCCTTGGCCAGACCAAAACATCACTAAGCAGTAACCGAAACACTGGTGTTATCAGCGCTGTTCCCAGGCCCAAAATCAAAAGCACAGTGCTGCACCAGCTACCAAGAAGGAGAAAAATGACTGCTGCTGCTGAACCCATGACAGTCTGTTATATGAGGACAGGCTGCATGTGGCTGGGGCCTGAGGGTGCCTTGAGCCCAGGGTGCAGGGAAATGCTAACGAAGGATCATAGAGTCATGGACTTGTTTGTGTTGGAAGGGACCTTAACATCATCCAGTTCCAAATCCCTGCCACAGGCTGGGACAACTTCCACTAGAGCAGCTTGCTCCAAGCCTCATCCAGCCTGGCCTAGAACACTGCCAGGGATGGGGCAGCCACAGCTTCTCTGGGCACCCTGTGCCAGTGCCTCAGCACCCTCCCAGGGAAGAGCTTCTGCCTAAGAGCTCATCTCAGTCTCCCCTCTGGCAGGTTAAAGCCATTCCCCTGTCCTGTCCCTCCATCCCTTGTCCACAGCCCCTCTCCAGGTTTCCTGCAGCCCCTTTAGGCACTGGAGCTGCTCTAAGGTCTCCCCTTCAGGAGTCTTCTCTTCTCCAGGCTGCCCCAGCCCAGCTCTCTCAGCCTGGCTCCAGAGCAGAGCTGCTCCAGCCCTCGCAGCATCTCCATGGCCTCCTCTGGCCTCGCTCCAGCAGCTCCACGTCCCTCTTGTGCTGCTGCCCCAGAGCTGGATCAGGACTGCAGGGGGGGTCTCCCCAGAGCACAGCAGAGGTTCAGGATCCCCTCCCTGAGCTGCTGCTCATGCTCTGGGGGTGCAGTCCAGCACTTGGGGTGGTCTGCGCTGAAGCACACACTGAAGCCAGGTCATGGGGAGCTTCTTCTTGCCCAGTACCCCAAGTTCTTCTCCCCAGGGCTGCTCCATCCAGTCTCCCCCAGCCTGTGTTTGTGCTGGGGATTGCCCTGACCCCGGGGCAGGACCTTGCACTTGGTCTTGTTGAACTTTATGAGTTCAACATGCTTAAAGTGTTTGTGAAAGTATTTTTTTGTAAGACAAAGAACCATCTTTTTTGAACTGGAATGTAAAAAGGGATAGTAATGGTCCATTTCCTTGTAGTTATCTTCTGAGCTAACTAAAATATATGTATAAAATCGGGAACACTCTTCAAGGTTTGCTGAGCACAGTCACGTTATCTGCTTTTGTTGTTTCTTTTTTTCCATGACAGTAGCATTTTAATCTGGCAATGGCAGAAATACCATTGGGCAGAACTGGGGTTTGGGAATGCTGCATCTGCTTGTCACTAGACCAGTACCTGCTGCCATTGAGAGCAGGCAAAATGAGTCAGGACAAGATGTGTTCTAGTGCCACAGTGCAGCACCAGCATGGAGAAAAGCAACATGGGGCATAGAACAGTGCTTGCTGACGTGTTGTGGGGAGCAGAAGTGATCCTCCAGTGTGCAGCAGGCAGAGAGCATGAGTTGTTCTGTGGTGAATGAAAGTAGGTTTTCTGGGAAAGGCTTTCTGAGAAACCCTGTTTTCTGTTGTTGAGAGACACTGGAGAGGGGAGGCAAAGAAAAGCTGTGCTTGCACTGCAATGGAGTTTTCAAGTGTGTCACAGATTCGGCAGCTAAAGGCCAGAGAGTGCGTTTCTGTTGGAGTGCTGCTTGCTGAAATAGATAAGGGGCCACAGCTCCTGGTCATCGTGGCTGTGGCTGATGGGCCATCCACGGCTGAAACCAACCTCGTCTAGTGTTATGAGACAGGTTTGTGCCTGGAATGTGTTGTCCTTATTTCTCACTCATCTGGTTTTGAGTATTGCCAGAGCAATGGGAGCAGTTGGATTTCTTCTGTTCCCCTAGAATGATTTCTGTGCTGTAATTAATTCCTGCAATTAACTTCTCAAGCATTAGCTTCTCAGCGGTACCTGCTGTAGATGTTGGGTGGGAGGAGGAGCCCTTTGTTTCTTCCATCAAGGTGTAAGGTCTGAGGGAGAAAACAGAGAATTCCACTATTTGATGATTAATCCAGCCACTGTGTACAACGTCTTGCTTTGTTTCTCATCAGGGTTTCTCTATTAGGGGCTGACCCAAAGCTTAGTCCCTGATCCAAAGCCTGACCCAAGGCACACAGGGCTTTGCTGTAACCTAAATAGCCCTTGAAAGTAAATCAGGGCACAGCTGAGCTCCTGTTTGCAGCTCTTCAGTACCTGTGAATTGATCCTGTGGGCTGGAACACTGAATGGCACATCTGCCACCTCAACCCATGCAGTTTTAGCCGTCAGAGGCAGCAAACGTCGAGTGGATCAGCAACATCCTTATGTCCTTGCTTTGTTTAGATTCCTTGGACCCTTTCTGACAGGCTTAAGCTTGTCTTTCTGCTGAATCTGGGATCTGGTCCAAGCTCCATTCCAGTCTCCCCAGCCTGCTGCGGGGTCGGTGCTTTCCCTTTGCTGTTGGCGTTGCACTGCAAATACAGTTTGTTTCCTGGTTTGATTCTCAGGCGCAGGAGAGCAGCAGTGGAGCTGGCAGCGCGAGCAGTTCCTCGAAGAAGAAGCCCAAATACGTCAGCCTGTACACCAAGGAGGGGCAGGACAAGCTGGCAGTGCTGCTCCCCGGGCGATACGCCTGCGAGTGCCTGGGCCAGAAGCACAAACTCATCAACAACTGCCTGGATTGTGGGCGCATTGTCTGCGAGCAGGAGGGCTCTGGGCCCTGCTTGTTCTGTGGAGCGCTGGTTAGTAACAAGGAGGGGGTTATTTGCTGTGCTTGAACTCAGTGTGGTTTGCTCAGGGCTTTGGAATGCCGTGGGGCTGAATTATACTCTAGGATCAACGTTCCTCTGGCGAAGTTCTCCAACCTTTAAAGCTGGGCAAGGAAGAACCTCTACGATGTCATTCTGGGGGAAGGAGAACTGCCGTGGCTTTGAGTCACTTTGTGTTTCTTTTATGATGTGCCTCATCAGAAAGTGGAGAGCTTTCCCTCATACTTTACATCACTTTGGAGCTGCCGGGTTTATGACAGTCACCCATGATGTCCCAGGCATCACACCAGTGTCCAAAACACGTGCAAGGCTTCAGCCCCATCCTGGGCATGGCCCCTGTAACCTTGTGAGGGGTGGGAGATGCAGCCAGGGCTGGCGTGCTGACCTCCCTTCCACACTTGTGTGGTGAACATCATTTAGGATACCTGTTACACCCTGTGTTTGGTTGAAGGGGCACCTTTTGGAGAAAGGGGGCAAGGTAATGACAGCAGATTAGGTAAAGTTAACTTCAGGAGAGAGGAAAACATTGGCGGGATGAAGAAAATGCTTTAAATCCGATTCTGTGCTATTTTTAAGGATCTGTTTAATTTGAAGTGGCCAACCAAGCGGGAGGACCTCTTTGTTTAGTGTTCTGTGTTTAGTCATCGGCTCGGGAGGTTCTGAGTGCATTTCTCATCCTTCGAGATCACTTAGCAGCATGCCCACCCACAGAACTGAGAAGGACCAAGCTGTACACTTGTCATGGATTGGTTTTTGGAAAGAATGAGCTACTGGGAGTCTCCTTGTGTGAATAACACTGAAGGGAGGGAGGTGTGGACTAGTCTAGTGTTTTAAGTAGCTTACCCTGAGCTGTTGTCTCCAAAGCTAATCGAGCATGTGGCATCCTTCTCAAGGTTTCATTCCATTTTCTTTCCTTAGGTGTGCACTAAAGAAGAGCAGGACATTCTTCAGCGGGACTCAAACAAGAGCCAGAAGCTGCTGAAGAAGCTTATGGCAGGTCAGTATCAATTCTATACCTGTAATATAATGAATCCAATCAGCCATACATCAGCAGGAACCCTCCTCTGCCTCCCTGCACTACACTCGCCTCGATGTTGTGCAGAAATGAGAGTGTCTGTGTCCTGGTGTGGACATTGTTGAGATCCATTCATCCAAATTATAAAGAATTACTGGCAAAGTCTAAAGGTGATTCTTTCTTGGGAGAAACACCTGAGTGTTCTCTGGGATGCGAATTGCCAGGACAGCTGTGAACCTTATTTCCTTCAGACTTTACTGAGCCACTTCCCCTTGTTGCTGCACAGTGTCTGTGGTGGGCATTAAAAGGGAAGGGAAGGGCTGGGAAGTTGTCTCCTTGTATCCTCTCTGCAAGAGCTCGGCAGCATTTCTGCGCTTGGAGCAGAGGTGGCAACTGCGAGTGTCAAATGGTAGCATAAAATGTCCTCACACAGAGGCCCCAGGCTGCTCATTAGTCATTCCTGAATCAATCACATGAACTGGATCATTGTAGCAGTCCTTGAAAATGAGGATAAGTCTCATGTGGAATGTGTGCTGTGGAAGATGAAGTGCTGCTATCTGATTTGCTGGGTCTAGATAGGTGGTGGTTAATATCTTCTAATGACTGTTCTTGTCTAACACTTATCTGGGGAGCTAAAAATAGGGACAAAGCCAAGGAAAGCGAGAGGAAATAATACCCAGTCTCCCAGCGAAGACCAGTGCATTACGGGGATGCTTCTCTGAGTTTAGCTGAAATATAGCCAAGGTCACAGTGTTCTTGGTTTGGAAAATGCACTTTGCTGAAGAACTGGGGAAATATTTACTCTGGGTCTTGGTGTCAGCTTCCCTTTGGAGCTGCTGGGGTGGCAGGATGTCCCGGAGAGTAACAGCTGATCACAAGTCGGTCTGTTTATGCCGATGTACTTCAGGATCTTCTTTTCTTACCCATTTTATTGCTCTTCCCCTCTGCCCCTGCCAGGCCTTGCTTTGTGCCTTGTCCCTATAGGTGAAAGCTGAAATGTGATTAGCTGTTTGTCTCGGATCAGCATGACAGGGGAACACAGGCTTTTTTGTTTCCCTGAAAGAAAGGTGTTAGCCTGCAGGATGTCTTCTGTGAAATGGTTTGCTCCCTTGTGGCTTTGATGCAAACCTTTCATGGTCTTTGTTCCCTTTTGTTTGGTTGTCGGGGTTTGGCCACTTGCCAGGAACGGTAAGGAGGAGATGGTTACTGGGAATGGATTTCTCCCTCGCTAACAATAGCTGGTCTGAAAACCCGCTGAGGTGCTCTAAGGGAGGATTGCATTTGCAGAGGCCTACACAGCAGCAGACAGAGGCTTGATCTGTGCTAACCGGCCATTTGTCAGTGGTCTGTCCTCACCAACAGTCTCTCTGTGGAGGTGACAACACTTAGGAGAGATTCTGGCTTTTAGGAGAGGACTCAGGGTCTGTGATTGGAGACGGGCAGAATTTAGACCGCCCAAATTGTTAGGGAAGGGTGAAGGAGAATCAAAGACCAGAACCTTCTCTCTAAACACTACCTGGATGTTGTCACTGTAGTATTTAAATGCTTCTTCCTCTTTGGAGAAAGGACTCTGTGAGAGAGGCTAGAGGGAAAACTGGGACTTGAACCTGGCTTGCAAAGGTGCTGATCATGGTGCAAAGCCCTTCAGATGGTGTTTGTTTTAAGGGGCATTTCCTCAGCCAGGCCTGCCAAGACTGGGCTTTAAACAACTGGCTGTTGAGCTGTGATTTGTTTTCTATCTTAGGTGCTGAAAGTTCAGGGAATTTGAGTGCCGTAAGCAAAGACTTACTGCCTCGTCAAGAGGCCAGACTCAAAGCAGGCCTGGAGATGGCTGTGAAACACAAAGACAAGTTGTTGGAGTTTGACAGGACAAGGTAAGATACCAGCTGTGAAACTATGGTGAAATAGCACAAATTCTGTGCAGACTAAGCTGCCTTCAACAGAAACGTCAGAGAGTTCCTTCTAAAACCTGGGCTGTAACTACAGACACCCTAATGCTGGAGTTTGATGGCACAAGAGTAAACCCCTCAGATAGGTCCTGTTTGGAATTCATAGAATCATCATAGAATCCCAGGCTGGTTTGGGTTGGAAGGGACCTTAAAGCCCCTCCAGTTCCAACCCCTGCCATGGGCAGGGACACCTTCCACTAGGGCAGCTTGCTCCAAGCCCCTGTGTCCAACCTGGCCTTGAACACTGCCAGGGATGGGGCAGCCACAGCTTCTCTGGGCACCCTGTGCCAGCGCCTCAACACCCTCCCAGGGAAGAGCTTCTGCCTAAGAGCTCATCTCAGTCTCCCCTCTGGCAGGTTAAAGCCATTCCCCTGTCCTGTCCCTCCATCCCTTGGCCAAAGCCCCTCTCCAGGTTTCCTGCAGCCCCTTTAGGCACTGGAGCTGCTCTAAGGTCTCCTCTTCAGGAGCCTTCTCTTCTCCAGGCTGAATTCCTGGCTTTGTGTCCCTTACAGTTCAGGTCTTGCTCTCTCAAGAACAGAGGAGATCTGGTAGGAGGGCAGGTTTGGGGCAGTCAGTGCTGTGTCACTGTCCCACCATGCCCATCTGCTGCTCTGGTTGCTTCTCACCAGCGTGCGCCGCACTCAGGTCATTGATGATGAATCAGACTACTTTGCCACTGACTCCAACCAGTGGCTCTCCAAGCAGGAGAGGGAAGCTCTCCAGAAGAGGGAGCAGGAGCTGTGGGAGCTGCGGCACACCTCCCGGCTTGCCAGGAAAATCACCATCGACTTCGCTGGCAGGCAGATCCTGGAGGAAGACAACAGCATGGCCGAGTACCACAGCATGTAAGTGAGAGGTGGCAGCACCATGGTGTGCCTGAGAGCAAGGAGGTGACAGCTGGAGGTGGCAGGGTCTGGCTGAATCTGGAGAGCAAGCGTAAGGAGAGCTGAGCGAGCTGATCCCCTGAAGGGCGCCTCTGATGCAAGGGTACAGGTTTGGGTTCTTTTCTTCCTTGAGGGTCTTTCTGGCTTGCAGCATATCATCTTTTTCAGTACAGTTCTGCTGAGCCCCTCTGCTAAGCCCCAGTGTGAGAGGCTTGCACAGGGTTTCGATAGCTGGTGTGTCTGTTAAAGATAAAGCTGCCCTGGAAAGAGATGTTGCAGAAGGCTGACCCCAACAGAACCAATTCACCTCAAATTCAAAGCAAGCTGAGTTTCTCTGGTAGAGAAGAGTGACTGTTCAAACTGGGAATCAGACTTGAGTGAGGAGATTGCTTAGTTAGGGGAGATGCTGTGGGTCAGACATGTTCATGTGGGGAGAAAGGAGACGTTGCTGGGGGGAATTTTCATGTCTCTTTTTGTGCTTGCAGGTTGGATGAAACCATCGAAGCCATGAATCATGGCACACTGAGCGAGCCAGCCAGGAGCCCAGAAGCAAAGACAGCTCTGGGTCCTGGTGTTTTAGTGAATCCCCATCTTCTTCAGCCTGCTCCATTGGTCAGTGTCGGTTGAATGATTTATTGTGGAGTAGCAACTAACTCTGGGAGAGCTGGGCATAAGAACTGTGAATTCTGGCATGGCTGTAGGACCTCTGTCCTCCCCTGTGTCTGAGATCCCTGTTAGCTGTCTGAGCTGGGGACAAAGAAGGTTTGCCAGCACCCTGCTCTGTTTCCTGCTCTTGGTTGATCCAAGTTTTAGTCTCTTGCCTCCTTTTCAGGAATGTGGAAGAATTTTCAAGAATTTAAGCTCAGCCTGAGGCTGTGTGACTTTTTCAGCATTATTTATGTATCTCAGGCTCTCTGAGCCTTCCAGTGCCTAAAGGGGACCTACAAAGAATCTGGAGAGGGGCTTTTTGCAAGGGCAGGTGGGGATAGGATGAGGGGAATGGCTTTAAAATGACTGAGGGGCGATTTGGATTAGATAGTAGGAAGAAGTTCTTTATTCTTTAGGTCCATTGTGCAGCTGTGATACATAGAAAGGAGAAGGCTCATGGAGCAGAGCATGACCTTGCTTTTTCTACTGCCAAGCATGGCATGGAAGCAGAGTGGGTTTGCAGAGAAGAGGTGATCCCAATAAGAGCAATACGTCTGTCCTTAGATGATGGAAAACTTCAGATAGGATTTACACTTGATACATGTTGTTCCTAGAGTGGTGCTAACATCTTTCTTGTTTCTTTTGAACACTCTGAAGTGGGTGGACCAAACTGGTTTGCTCCCACACAGGAAACCCATCCATTCCATGGACACTGGAAATGAGCATGGCTCCGAGCGGAACAGGTTGCGGATTCAGGATCGAGAGCTGCAGGAGATCTCAGATGATGGTTGGTGCCTCAGCATGCACCAGCCTTGGGCTTCCTTGCTTGTAAGAGGAATTAAAAGGTAAAGGGATGGCCTGAGCTGTGATGTGTCCTGGTCAGCTCTTGCTTTGTAGGTGAGATGGCAAGTTGTGTTCCTCAGGGGACAGCTTCTGATACCTACCGAGAGCTCCCATTTGGGAAGCCGTGCTTCCTCCTCCAGTGTACTCCTGGTTTGGGAAGCTGTGCTTCCTCCTCCGGTGTACTCCTGGTTTGGGAAGCCGTGCTTCCTCCTCCGGTGTACTCCTGGTTTGGGAAGCCGTGCTTCCTCCTCCGATGTACTCCTGGTTTGGGAAGCCGTGCTTCCTCCTCCGGTGTACTCCTGGTTTGGGAAGCCGTGCTTCCTCCTCCGGTGTACTCCTGGTTTGGGAAGCCGTGCTTCCTCCTCCGGTGTACTCCTGGTTTGGGAAGCTGGTGATGCTGTTTCTCAGGAGAGTAGCTAACCTGGAAGGTACAAGGTTTCTCGGAGCGGGTAAATTAAAGAGAGGCTGGGATTTGTGCACTACCGTTGGGATGTGCCTTTGTGGACTTGGACAGGCAGAGGGCTGAAGATGTGACATGTTCTGCTGGTCTTTTTGACCCTTGTAAAGAAGCCAACAGTGGCACCAGGCTCTGTTTGAAAAACACAACCACCCGGACACACCGCTTGCCACTACTTCCCCTCCAGAATCAGGTTACAAAGAGAAGCTCCTTCCTCCCAGCATCCCTGGCATGTTAATTCACCTTTCCTACTGTTCATATAGAACAAAGAATCTTCTCTAGCCTTTTTTTTTTCCCTTTTCCTTCACAGATTTTTCCGTTGTAGGGCGCAAAGCTTTTTCACTTCCCAAGCTAAAGGCGCTGTAAATCCTCCCATGCCTGGCTTTGCATCCCGGTGGTATGTGGATGCTGTTGGCTGCCCCAGTACAGCTGCAGGGCCTGGTGCCTGTTCTGGGAGCCCAGGAGCTGCAGCTAACAACTGCTTTGTACGTGTTCTTACCATGCAGAACTGTTTGAGCTTGTCAGGGTATTGCATGAGCAGATTGCCCCATGGATGTATCCGGAATACTGCTGTGCTTGCAGGTGATTGATGTCCTTTGCTGTTGCTCTGAAGCCATAAGGACATGCTCTGCTTGTGGCATTATTTGTTGCCCATCTCAGCTTTTCGCTGACTCGTTGCTTTGTGTTGAAATAGTCAGGGCAAAGCTTAGCAGCAGGGATTGCATTAGTGAAACATGTGATTGAAAAAGCTGTCCGTGTGGGTGATTTCTGCTGAAATTTGAGTCCTAAATTCTCCTTTGTCCTCTAGGGTGGAGGGCAGGACCTGGTACACCTCTCATAGGGGGCGGTTGTGGATTGCAGCTACTGCTAAAAGACCTTCCCCTCAGGAAATCTCTGAACTGGAGACCACCTACAGGATGCTGCTCCGGAAAGGTGAACTTCTCTCCTTGGATCTTTGTGTTCTTGGTACATTGAGCCATGTAATGAGCAGTGTCAGAAAGGCCTCTGCTGAGCAGTTATTGCTGCTTTGCCTTTTAACCGTCTGTTCTTGAAATTCTCTTCATCCTTTCTGCGTGTCGTCAGCCACATGGGTCTGGTGGCAGCATTTAACTTTGTCCTGCTGCTGGTCACATACTCTAAGCACAAGCACTACTGAATGGCACCTGACTTCTGCAGCAGCAGAGGACTTCGTTTTGTTCTTGGCTCAAGCAAGAAGCAGTCGAGCGCGTGCCTGCGTGCTTGTGCAGTGGCTTCTGCTTCAGTCTGTTTACAGTGATGTTAAAGGCTTTGGAAATCAGGATTAAAAAGCTGCAGGTCCTCAGGAAGATGTTGTCTCCTGTGGGCAGGAGGATGCTGGTGGCTGCACTCTGCGTCTGTGCGGTATTTCTGTGCGTCACCCAGTTTAAATGTCATGTAGCAGGATTGTCTGCCCCCTCATCAGAGCAAGGAGCTCTTCCCACACTCTATGTTCCTCCGTCAGAAGCTAAGCAGGGAAAGGTGTTTATATAATGAAATCTCCTGCACTTAGTCTTGTCATGGTGAAGATCCTGAGCTGGATAAGGAATGACAGGGTGTTAAAATGGCTGTATGTCTCCTTGTGCCTCAAAGAGTAGAAGTATATGGAGGAGAGGGAAGGGCGCCTGGGGTTAGCCGACCCCAGCTATGTGTGTGGTGATGTGGAACCCCTGAAGAGATGTTTCTTTTGCTGCAGATGTGGAATTTCCAAGCGATTATCCCTCCGGATGCCTCCTGGGCTGTGTGGACGTGACTGATTGCTTATCGCAAGAGCAATTTAATGAGCAGGTGAGTACAGCAAACAAACCTTTGCAAGCTTGCATTAGCCAGCAGCTTTTAAACAGTGTAACTCACCTCCATGAGATGCTCTGCAGAAGGCAGTGAATGGAGATTTTATACTTGTGTTGAGAGAAGACACAGCCACTGTGGTCTTGTATGCCTGGAAAGAAAACGTACTGAGAAAATGCATTTCAGCAGTGGTGGAAGCATGCGGTGAGCTAATACAGACTAAATTCATCATCAGCCTCTCTGGTGGTGAGATAGTTTGGTTGAAACTAGTTCCTCACATGCTCTGAAACCCTTTTCAGTAAGGACTTGTGCCTGTTTAATTAAACCAGTGCTGCAAGGGCTTGGGGCAGCTGTTACTCCCCTTGCTGCACAGATGCTGTGCACCAGGATGCTGTGGCTGTGCTTGACTGAGGAAGGCAAGGCCCTGCAAAGCATTAATGTTGTATTTCTGGTTTTCGTCTTCCTTTGGCAAACTCAGGAGCTTACATGTTACCTGGATGTGGCTTCCAAAGCAGGATCAAGTACCCTGGTGTGAGCGAGGGTGCTTGGCCCAAGCAGGGGCATGTAGGTCCGTAGCTGCTGGAGCTGCCCATTGCTTCTTCCTGGAGCTGGAGGTCACGGTGGCCTCACTGGTGAGAGCTGTGCTCTGGTCAGGGCAGAGTCACCATTAGGGTGAGCACCCTCTCACCAGGGAAGATGAACAGGAGAGCAGCAGGGGCTTCATGGAGACCCTGCAGAGGAGACATCAGAGCTCCTAGATCCAGGGAAGGAGGGACAGCTGCAGATTACTGAGATCAAGACTCCTCAAGGGACATTTAAAGTGGTCTGTTTCTGAATGAGGCAGGAGGTTTGGTGACCAGGGAACAGGTATTGAGGCCTTCTTCACCTCAGGCTTCAATAGCAAGGTCTTCCTGAGATATCATGTCTGGAGGCAGAATTCAAGGAGGAGAGGGACTACCTGTAGCAAAGGGAGATAGAATAGGGAGTCTTCTGAGAAATCTCAGCTGACGCAAGTCCATAAGTGCTGATGGTGTGCATCCAGATATGCTGAAAGTATGACAGATGTCTTTGTGAGGCCACTCTTACCTTGGAAGGGTTGCGGAGACCAGGAGAGGACCATGGTAACTGTAGAAAGGTGGCTATTGCATCCATCTTTGAAAAGGGAAGGAAGGATGATACTGGACACTTCAGGCCAGGAAATTCATACAGCAACTCCTCTTGGAAGCCAGTTTTGGGCACACAGAAGAGGGCATTGGGAATAGCTGGTGTGGATTTACCTGGAGGTAACACCAAGTGCAACACAGCTGTTCCTGATGCTGTTTCATACCTCTTCACCTCAGTGCCCCTGTACAGACAGGTTTGGTCTGATGGGAATGACCAGACCATGCAGGGCTTGAGAGTGAACTGACACCATCTTGTGAGGCAGAATCCCCCAGGCTGATGGGCATCTTCTTGCCAGGAAGGGTTGGAGAGGCACCAGCACCTGCGGGCTCCTTCTCATGAAGTGCTCTCCCGGCTTTCCCAAGCCCTGTGAGGTTTTTTAGCGGGTAGATGCCTGGAAACTAGAGGTGAAAAGAGTATTTCTGACAAGGTGCTGTCTGTTCAGTCCAGGGTGGAAGGGGAAGAGGTTGGAGTATGAGCAGCAGAGGGAGCTTTGGGACTGGAGTACAGTGAAATCTAGTGGAGTATTTGGCCTTGTATGGAACGGGCCTCCAGAGAGAGGAGAGGACCCTGGGCCAGTGCAGGGATTTTCTTCTGTAGCATCCACTCATTTGCCATTTGGTCTTCAATGGAGATTCTCATCCTTCTGCTGTCTGTAACTGTGGCGGAAGAGTACACCTTGGTCTCTCACGAGTACTTTTCTGTCTGTAGCAATTCCTCCTCTTTGTGGATACATTCTCCAGGCACTGGTAAAATGGCTGTGACAGCTTCTTCCAATCTGGCAATTGCGCTGTAGGCGACCAGCTTTTAATCCTCCCATGGAGGACCCTCACAAGGAGCTGTGTTCTCTGCAAATGCCTCCCAGTCTGCTGGCACTGCCCGGCCACAGAGGCACAGGAGGAAGAGCACTGTCTTCTAGGAGCACTGTTATTACACCTATTGGCGAGAGATTTACTTCTTCTCAGCGTTATGGCAATTCCTGTTTTATATTTCACTGGCTTTTTGCTTCTCCCATATTGCAAACTATTTGTAATTCCTCTTTTTTTGCCTTTTTACAGTGGTTTTGCCCATTTCCCCCCCAGGATTGCCTTATGTAGTGTTCATTTCCCCAGCTGGTAAGATTGAACTCTGAGAACTGAGCCTCTTTCTGAAGTTGGTTTGTGAGGAGATGTGTGTTTTTTATGGACTGTCATGAGCAGCAAGTGCATCTGAATGAAGCTGAGATTCATTTAACTGCAGTGCTAGCAAGGTGAAAAAGCATTGCAGTGCCAGCTCAGGAATGTAAGTTGGATCACACTGGGAGTAGGAAATCCTAGTTGCTCACACTGGTGATTCAGCCCAGGTTCATCAGCAACCGGCACCAAAACCACTTGTCAGCAGTGTAACCCAGCATTTCTTGGGGTACAAGGACAACTCCTAGCTCAGGGGAAGAGGGAGAGGAAGGTTACATGGTTTTGCATGCAGCTACCACTCTCCTCAGTCACTGTGCTTTGCCTCGCACTTCTCTTCACCAGCTCGTGTGTGAAGCTTGTTCCAGAAGGAATCCTTCCACAAGCGCAGGACAAGTCACGTCTGCAGATTATTCCCACCACCTGCAGATGAAGCACTTCCCTATCTTGCTCGCTGTCCTGTGGTGGTGCAGCGGTCACAGAAGTCTGTTATGACTCTTGTGGCCATTCATTCCCATAGGCAAGGGAGACGCTTCCTGCTCTGTCCCTCCCATGACTTCTCTATTATTTCAGTCGTTATGATGCTGTCACCCACTCCCTGCTCAGCACTATCTGCAGGTCTCATTTCCGTGCTGTTTGCATCCTCTCTCAGGTTGCTAATGAAGATGTTAGTGGCACCCTGCTGGTATTTTTCTATCATTATCCTCATTTACTCTATCTTTTTGTTTAACACTTGTGCTCAAAGAAGCAAACTGAAGCAACGGTGCTCTGTTTTGCCAGATGCAGCAGGCTCAGGCTGAGTCCCTACCCGACAGCTTGTGTTGTTATCAGGGACCAGTTATTTATCCCTGGTATTACTGGACACGTAAGCCTGGCCTTGCGTAACCCTTTTGGAGGGATCTTGCAGCTCTGCCCCACGTACAGTGCTTGAAGGCTGGCAGACGTTGTTGAAGTGGTTTGCAGATCTTCAGGGCCGTGTGAGAAGTGATGACAGAACAGAATCATGTATGTGATAGCTGGCAGGGATCAGAGGAAGAGCAGAGAAGAGACGTCCTTGTCATTAAAGTCAGTGTCACAACAGATGCCGTTGCCCTAATCCCAGTTGTGCTACTTATTGCATGAGCTAGTTAAATCTGTTCCTCTGGGTCTCTTTCCTACATGGAAAATAAAGCCCGTCAGAGGTTATTTACACCTAACTTTACTGCTAAAAGCTGTGATCTTCGGATTGAAGCTGCTTTAGGTGCAGAAGACGTAGGAAAGTCCACCCCAGGTATCGAGTGTCACCTGCTTTGCTCGCGGGGGACTGAAGCAAAAGCCACTTTCTGACTGCAGCCCTGCTGCTGTGGGCGGGGGTTGGCTGATGCCCGGAGATCCCTCCATGTGGCTCTTAAATCTCAGTATTTCCAGTTGAGCTTTGCACATCTTGCACCTCCTGGGAGCGCCTTCTGGGCTCGTTTCCTTCTCTGCATGGCAGCCACCCAAAAAGTGGTGCTGGAGACCAGAATGATCCCTTTGTTTTGCTTCTCGGCGCTAAAGGTGACCTGGAATCTTTGGGTTTATTTTCCCCCCGCTGAGATCCGAGCACTGACGACAGCTTTTCCTTGCTCTGGGCCTGACATCACCGACACCTCGAGCCGAGCAAGGAGCTGCCTTTCTTTCCTGCATGAGGTGTTGGTGACTTCAGCAGTGCTCGCTGGGGAAACATGGGATGGCGCAGGCAGGACTTGGCAGGAGGCTAAAGCAAGCAGAGAAGTATTTACATTTATGCCCTTTTAGTGTGCTCTGAAGTCCATGTTCATTTTGCTGATGACTTTGATCTGAGAGACTATTACTTTAACTGGAAAAAGAACATTTCCGCTGCTGCTATTTTGGTAGCTGATAGGTGTGTTTGGACTTGTTTTGAACACGAGCACGCACATGCCAATATGTAGTTGTAGCCATTATCTGGGGCTGAAATATTGGGTAATTGTGTTTTACAGGAGTGAAGTGTTTAGTTTTCGTTTCTAGGTGCTCACTTAGCGTCCTAAATCTGCACGAGGGAACACATCTACGCTATTTTTGTGCCATGAGATTGCAACCTCAACTATCCTCGTTCCCTCTCAGGAAATTTGTGTTTAATCTCTTGTCCTCCTCTTCCCTCCCCAGTGAAAATAGGAGTAAAATAAAAAGAGGCTCAGGTGCCAGGCATGGAGCACTCGCTTTGAATTCTCAAGCAGGAGTGAAGCCGGGTGGGTTTTTTCTCCGTTTAGACTCCAGAAGGTGCCTGTTTAGATTGTCTCCAAATAAAGGAACAATAGCCCGCTGGTCATATTTTCCTAAGGAAGAAGTTAATGAGAGGGAGAAACACAAACATATAGATTGACGTGGACTTCGAAGAACAGGATAAATACAGAGACACTTTTTATGAGGACCTTCTTCTGAAGTAAATGTTTCCTAGTGTAGGCTGTGAGTGAGACAAACGTGTTTGTGTGCTGCTGTGGCTGCCCTGGCACCTTCGCTTGCCCTCCCCCAATGGGATATTTGCCTTTTCATTCCTGAGGCTTAGTTATTGCACCTCAACTGAGGGTTTTGAAGGCTAGATCAGATATGCTTCCTTCTGCAGCAGTCTGGGTGGCTGTTAATGATTGAAACCAATCAAAGGCCTTTGAACTTCACAGGTCCCTGAATTCTCCTAAGTTGAATTTGACTTTTGCTTGTATCCCCATGCCAGATCAAGCGGTATTAGGCCTTAGCCTGGCTTGCAGGGTGATGCATCGCTTTATTTGGTTTCTCACAAAGCCCTTGGTTCATGGTTCTAGGAGCAGAGCAGAGCAGGCAGGCAGCTGGTTTGGATTATAGACAGTAAGAGCTGGAGGAGTTTTTCCTTATGTGAAGTGCTTTGGTTTTCATCAGAGGCTCTGCTAAGGCTCCAGCTGCCTTGCATAAGCCAGCAGGTTTACTGAGGCCACTGCGCAGTCTGTTAAGATGAAGGAGAGATTGTCACTTGATGATGATTAATTTAGGAATGCATTAACGTGCCAAAGAAATCGAATGATAGAGGGTAGCTTGCCCTCTCCTCTGGTTTCCTAGACCCTAGGGAAAAAGCAAAGCCAAGGCTGAAGTATATGACTTAATTACTGCTGACTGTGGACTTAGCCTCTGTTACCATTTCAGCAAACTAGGCAGTGATCTGCGAGGTTTCCCCCCTCTCTCAGATGTGGTCACTGGTACGTGCCTCCGCCTTGGTGCTTGGTTTTTATTTAATCCTGAAATCAAGGCTTAGATAAGACCAGCCTCGAGCCTGGCTGCCACTCAGGGGCCCCATACCTTCACCGTGTGGTTGTAGCTCCAGCAGGTTGAGCTGTGACCACCCCTGAGGTGGTGACCCCAAATGAGAGGGGAGCTGGCAGCAACGATATATAACCAACTGTGGTAAGTGTGCAGTGCCCAAAGACCACACTTACTTAAACTGTCGCTGTCACGTCATTGATTTCATAACCTCAAACAGACTGGTTGTGGGGCTGCGTGTCCCGGCTCTGCCGTGTGTCGGGCTGTGAGAAATCCCATCGGGCCGGTGAGGTCCAAGCAGTAGCTGGAAGCAGCATCACTCCTCCTCGGGCAGCAGCAGCGAGGGCCGGCACTGGGAGCGGCGGCTGCCCAAGTGAATCAGGGCAGGGATGCAGGTGCCGTGTCTGCGCTGGGGTTTGCCCAGGGTTCAGCTGATCTCTGCCACCTGCTGTGCTCGGCTCTGCCCTTTTACCCCTGTGCTTTGCAGCTCTCACTTCTGCAGGGTCCCCACAGAGCGGACTGAAGCTCTCTGTCTGTATCTAGGAGGGTGCAGGTGCTGCGAGCTGCTCGAGCCAGAAGCAGGTGCCCTGGTTTCCCCTCGTATTCACCTCCCCATAGCCTCTTCCACCCTCCTTGCCAGGTCCTGACAGAGTGTGGTGGCAGGGCTGCACTGCAGCTGGGATTAGCGCTGTCTCCTCCATCCCTGGGCACAGGAGGATGAAAGCAGCTCTTCCAGCCGAGCTTAGAACACTACCAAGTACTTTTCCAAGTCCATCCAGTTCTTCCGGACGGCCACCAAGCACTTTATAAACATCTCAAGCCCTTCTCACGCTGCTTCCAGGGTTTACCATGGGCGGGTGTTTCCTCAGACTGGCATTGGAGCTGCAGGAGGGTGTTGGTGGCTTCTGCCACGCCAGTTCAGGGAGAACAGGGGGGTGCAACGTGTGCCCCATGTTTGCCAGCACCCCTGAGTCCTCCACTCTTTCTGTGGACTGGAGCTCTGGCATTCTGCTCAGCATTTAAAGTCTGAGTGCACCAGCACAGGTTTGAATATTAAATCTACATTTCAAAGCATGAGTATTATTTTAACTGTGTTTTAATTGCTTCCCCTGCCCTTTGAATCAAAGTACAGCTTGTGGTATAGGAACATGAGAAGAGCCAGGCTCAAGGCTGGGAGATGAAGAACACCCACCAGATGAGTCCAACCAGCTGGGGGAAGGATCCTGCAGTGATCCCAGCCTGCTGTGCCTGGATCTGAGTGTGTACCAGCATGCGAGGGGCAGAGCAGGCAAGGGCTGAGAGGCATCACTGGGGGACGAAGGGGAAAGGAAAGCGGGCGAGCAGAATTCCTTGTGCATCCTCACGAAGGGTGCGTGTGCCAGCACAGGATCTGCCAGCAGCAGATGTAAGCTCTCAAAAGCAGCGGGGAGGATGTTGACTGCAACAATGCATCAAGGCTGTGGTTTGTAACCTCAATAGTAAGGCAGTTAACTTTTTTTTTTAACAAAGACATTTTGATTGCCAAATCCATAACCATTAGCAGCTGTGGTTTCGAGCTGTTCCTTCCTCACACGTTGCAGTCTAGACCTGACAGGCTTTCAAACAAAAGTTTGGCTGCCGGCTTTTGTTTGTGTTTCTTTGCAATCCTGCTCTCCTTCCTTTTTGACTGTTGTGTTGATTTGGATTGAGCATCAACACATATCCCTTCTCTAACCCAGCCTCCATGGAACATCTCTGCATCCATGTGGTCTCCTGTGAGAAGAGTGGCGTGTAGCGTGCCTCGAGCGCATGTGCACAGGCTGCAGGACTGGGTGTTTCTGCCTCAGGCTAGAAAATTTGGCGTTTCTAGAAAGCTGGATCTGCTTTGGGGTTTCTGTTTAGGAAAATGTTGTTTCTCTTTGGACAAAGGCTGGTTGGCCTGTGCTAAGGCAGAGGCAACGGGGCCCTAAAAGGTGGCGCTTGAAAATGTGCTCAGAGTTGAGTTTGATGCCAGACCGTGTCATGAGGGAGATCAGACCTTGAAGTGAAGCACCTGGTGCTCTGCAGTGCCGGAGGTCTGAGTCTGGAGGTGACACAGAGCAGCGGCAAACCTGAGACTCCTGGCTTGGGCAATGGCTCCTGTTGCCGGTCAGGTGCCACCTTTGGGTGAACATGCCCTGGAGCACTTTGGGATTGGGATAATTGGCCAGGTGATCCCACAAAGTGAACGTCCTGCTAATGGGGTCGTGGAAACTGCGCTGTTAGAACAGCAGATGGGGAAATGATGCTTCAACGCCATTCTCCTTGGAAAAGCAGCAAGGATGGATGTGGCGTGGACACAGTGGTTCCTAAAGGCTGATCCTGCAGGCTGGGAGAAGAATAGGGCTTTTTTCCCTCTGATATTAGTGACTCCTACCTGCAGATGGACCACAGAGCTGGTGACTGAGCGTCAGGCACTGGAACCAGTGTTACTGCTGGTGCTGACCTACTGGAATCAGGGACTTTGAGCACCCACAACAGGATAAGCATCATCTTTCTCCCTTTTGATGGTTCCATTTCTCCTGCATCCATGTGTCTGTGTTGCAGGCTTTGCCACAAATGCTCCTCTTTGGCTGCGGCACTCTTGGTGCTTGCCAGAAACTCCCAACTTTCTTTTCCCTTTTGCAAACCACTAAAGGAACATTCTCTAGCTGGATGGTGAGCAATTGCCCCCTGGAGAGGAGGAGAAAATGACTGTTTAGTAGTTAATTACCTGTTATGTTGGTCTGACAGCTATGAAGCTTATGAGGCATGAAAGAAGAGCAGAACCGCCTCTCCCACAAATCACCATGAAAACGGGGTGAAGGAAGTTGTGCCCGGATCCCGGGGGATGCCTCGCATCCTGCTGCTCTCCCTTGCACGTGGCCGAGGGGCTTCTCACAACACCCAGGGAGGAGCTCTGTGCGTGTTTTTGCCTGCTGGGGAAGGCTGATTTATTGCCTCTGCTGGTTAGGGCAGCCCTGCTCTTTCAGAGGAGGTGCCGTTGCCGCCAAGATGATTTTTTTCCCTTTGAATGCATTTTACAGGGAGCTCTCTTGCCAACACATGGGCTCCGCTTGCTTTTATTCTTTCCAGACAGTGTTGCTTTCCAGTGCTGCCTCCTTTATTTCAGAGCTGTTGGAGAGCAGCAGGGAAATGAAGGCTGAAGCTGGTGTCTTGGCCCTGCACTGCCTGGCAGAGCAGCTGTATTTCCCCTGTTGTTCACCAAGGAGGCATGCCAGGAAAATGATTCAACCCTTTCCATTATTAACCTTGCAGAACAACTCAACCACCTCCTTGCTGCTCGGTGCTAGTGCCCCAGGGCCACTCCTCAGCAGCTGCAAGATGGAGAGGATGGCAGCCACCCGCGGAAGGACTACAGGTTCCAGCGTGCAATTCTGCCCCATGCGCCGGCTAGCCAGGATGCGCGCCGGGAATGTGCGCTGGAGCGCTTGGCTCCGTGGGCAAGGAGAGTGGAGGAGAGCTCAGGCTGCATTGCAGGACGCTGAGGCCAGCATGTGTAAAACGCTGGGGCCGTTCCCACCCGGTGGTAGCGTTCGGTCTCTTGCACCGCCTTTGCTTGTCTCCTTTTGTGTCTGGAAACCTTAATGAGGGCAAAAGATGCTCTTGAAAGGTCGGTGGCAAAGCTACCAGGGAGCATTTGGCTTTGTGCTGTGCAGGGCTGCCGCTCCGGTGCACGCAGTGCCTTTGTTCCTTTCTTGGATGCGCCGGAGCAGAGCTCATCCCGTTAGTGATGGTTTGGCTCCCCCATGGCATGTTTGCCTTTGGGTTCTTCTATTCTGCCTTCAGTGCACACCACTTGGGTTCATGCAAGTGCAGCTTACTGGGGAGGGGTGAAGAACTCGAGGGGTTCAGGACAGTCCTTTGCCATGTTTTGTTTTTCCCTGTGCTGAGATGGGATTGGGATGAGCTGAGGGTCCTGAACAGTGCATGGCCCCTGTATCCCACTGCGGGCTGTACCCAGATCATGACAGAAAGATTTACTTCAACAGATTGGAGGGAGGGAAAAAAATGAGCAGGATTTTCTGTTTCTCTCAAATGTCAGAGAAGGTGGGTTCCTGGCTCCGTGGCTCCAAGCTGGCTCGTCCCCTCCTTTGCTCTTTTGCTGTGGGCTGTGGAGTGAGGAGGCTGGCAGCCCTGCTGCTATTTCTGGTGGTGATGAGCTGGGGATTGGAGACGAGGGATGGGGACAACAAAGTGGAGGGAACATTCATTAGCAGTTATCACTGCTTGCAGCTTGATTGGGGCAGCTCTTGGGGACATCTGATAGCCTCTTAATACAGGTTCAAAGCGCCACTCCAGCGAGAGGGTGAATGTGGTGGCTGGATTGCAGAGGAGCACAGCACTCAGCTCCCTTTGCCATTTAACCTCGAGCTCTTTCTGTGTGCATTAAGCTGCCTTGAGATCTGCTTTGGGTTTGGGTTATCTTTTATTCTCTGCTAATCTCTTTGCAGCCGGGGTCTTACAGACCTGTTTGTTAGCAGCAAATGGAAGCCCGGTCGGTGCGGTTGCAGCCACGGGCTGAGCAGGGCGGGTGGTGCCGGTGCTGGTGCTGGTGCAGGGAGTGCGTACATGGGGTTTTTCCACTGTGTGAAGCAGTGGGCTGGAGCAGCAGTTGGTGAGCCGTGCCGGCTGTTGGCAGCCCACGGAGCCCATCGTCCTCCCAACTGCCTGTCACAAGCCCGCTACGAGGTGGCAGAAGGTCTGAGAAGAGGCTGAATCATTTCTTTTACACCATAGTTACATTGCATAATCCCTCTCTTTTGAGCTTTCCTGCTCATCTGCAGGATTGGAGGAGGGTGGGTGTTCTCCTTGAAGGACAAGCTGGCCTCTGGACTATATTTGGTGTATAGAGCCTTTTTAGCTAGCTTCTCCTAACTACTGAGTTGCTTCCTGGTGAAGGCAATGTCAAAGCCTGTAGTACTGACACCTTTGTTATTTACACCCTCAAGATTGTAACAATGAGGGCTGCTGGGATGAAGAAGGAACATCGCCTGTCAGACTCCTGGCTGGGTTTAGCCCTTGGCTCTTGCTTTCACTCTGTGATGGCCTTTGATTTAAAACCCTGCTGTTGCAGGTCCTCTTTACTGGGGATCTGCTCTGTCTTCCCTCTGTGGCACACTAGATGTGGCCTTTGGGCTTTTACTACACCTCTCAGGTTTGCTGAAGTGACGATGGGCAGTGGCTGCTCTGTGTGGGGTGTAGGAGCTGGCAGTAAGTTTGTTCTTTGTCTTCCAAGCTTACTGCATTGCAGGTTGTAGGGTGACTCGACCAACCTGTCACAGCAGATACATTGAGAAATGAGCTTTTTACTTGTTAGACACTTGGGTGTCCTTGGGAAAGGAAACAGAGGCAAATGTGCTTGGTGTCTTGGTGGCAGTGTCTCTGCTGAAGAAGTCATAGAATCAGAACCACAGACTAGCTTGGGTTGAAGGGAGCTTAAAGCTCCTCCAGTTCCAACCCCTGCCATGGGGAGACACCTTCCTCTAGAGCAGCTTGCTCCGAGCCTTTCCAACCTGGCCTTGAACATTGCCAGGGATGGGGCAGCCACAGCTTCTCTGGGCACCCTGTGCCAGTGTCGAAGTCAGCTCAGTAGCTGCCAGTAGGAGAGGCATCTTTGGCATGGGGCAGGTAGGTACCAATGTCCTAGTGCTGAGCTAAGCTGCAGAAAGAACCAAAGAGGTGGAGGAGTGCCGCCATTCAGCCACACTGTTGTGATGTGGCTGATGACCAGACAAGACGCTGTAGATACATCGGATGAGTCAGTAGGTGTCTGCAGGTGATATTGCTCATGGCGATCATGCGTGGTGCTGAGAGCAAGCAGTGTTTAGGGGGCTAAATAGTAGCAGGGAGATTCTGGGGAGGAAATACTAGCAGTGACCTTTAGGGAATGAGGTTCATGGAGCTGCTTTCTAAGCACCTTAACTATGGCTGTGCTTTTCCTCCTGGTGATGTGACCCTTTTTTGAGCAGTTCAGCCCATTAATCCTCCGGAAAACTGACTTTACCCAAAAAGTCCCTAAATTTCTGCAGGATGAATGAGTTTAATTGACTTGTGGAAAGGGACTGAGGTGAGAGGGAGCCCATTAGCTTGGCTCAGCATCTTGGGGCTCAGCATCTTGTGGGAGCTCAGCCTCATCTTCTTTATCTGGGAGTATCTCATCTCTAGGCAGAGGAAAGGGTTACAGCTTTTTCTCAGCTCCAGCAGGCAGGAATATTCTGCTTTTGTTGTTCACCAGGACGGGTAAGAGGTTTCCGGGGTCGATACAATAGGAAGCCTTAAATGCAGCGGCTGGACTGGCATCTCCTTCCCTGCCTCCTGCGAGTGAGATGCCAGAGGAAGGGCCAAAGCCTTTAAAATGCAGGACACGGAGGGATTTGGCACACGTACAGAGACGTACCCTGGGAGCAAAGATGAAAGGCTGCAGAGTGGAAGTGTAAACCCAAGCTGCAGCTGTGACATACGCCTCGGCCTTGGGATCGAATTGAGCTGGAAGCTTTTGGAGCTGAAGGTTTGACCCTGTCATGGATGAAAGCTGTCGGTGGAGAAACCAACCGGGCTGTCTCTCACTGCTGACGCCAGGGTGTAGAGGTGGCTGTCAGGTGTGTCAGAGGCACACAGTGATGGTCCAGATCCACCTAGGAGGTGGTGGCTGAGGAGATTTGGGAAGCAGCTGGGCTCAGGCAGCAAGACCTCTGGTCCCAGATGCGTCCTGGCTGAAGAAGCCACTGTCTGAACCCACTGTGGTAGGACAGGGATGGACCATCTCTGTAACCAGGTTTGGATGGTGGCTTGTGCCCCACGTGTTGTGGTGTGACCTTTGGAGCCTGTGTTGGTGCGGGAGCTGCTGGCTATGTCAGGTCCTCTGGCTCCAGAGAGGCCACCAGTCACCCGTGTGACGCTGAGAGCGATGAAGTGGTGCCAGCATTTCGCACTCACCAGGGGTTGGCCGGGGATATTCACGTTGGCTCTTTCTATCCTTCCAAGAGCCTCCTTCCCTGCAGATGGGAAATGAAAATCCTTGGCACTGGTGTGGAGCAGTGGAAGCAAGTCAAGTAGCGTGGCTCAATAAAAAGAGAGGAAGAAGCCTGTCCAAGCCTGGATGGGTACAGCAGGGCAACCGCGGGCGATGCTCCCTGGCATGGGCATTGCACAGAGCAGCTAAGGGCACGTACATCTCTCTCTTGCTTGGTGAACAGCTCTTAATGTGTTGTTGTAAAATGAGAGGGGCTGGAAATGCTTTCCCTGCTTGATCCAATCCCAGTGTCAGGCTTCTGTAAATCTCCCTTAACCGCTGGCAAAGCTGCCAAACCCTGCTGCAGCGCAGGGAGAGCGGGTCGCTCCCTGCTTCCCTCTCCGTGCCCAGCTGTTCCAGGGCAAATCCAAACTCATCTTGGCAGGTTGGTGAGAGCTTTTCAAACACTCAGCCGTGGAGTCATTTGTTAGTAACAAATGGGGGATTTGCCAGGACACGCTGCTCCATCTGGTCTGGCATCCTGTCCCCTGCAGCAGCCTTGATGGATCTGCTTGAGGAAGGCAGGGGAGCAAAAGGAAATAGGGGGCAGTTTTCCCATGGAAGGAAAACCGCTTCCGTGGTCTGCTGGAGCAGCGTTTCCTGGGCTGCAGCACCCTTGTGGCATGCCCTCGCCTCTGTGCTGTCAGTGCAAGGGCTGCAACTGATGGAGAATCCCAGTGGTGGTTGGTACGTATGTTTTCTATTGCTGTTTTGCATTTCATTTCTGAACACCAGTGAGGCTGAGCTGCATCCAGACAGGACTTGGGCGCACTCCCCTCGCTGAGTGGTTTCCTTCTTTTTCCTCCCATGGTTAATGAGAGAAACAATCTGTTTATGCTCTTCCTATAAAATTCTCCCATGTCTTCACCGCAGCAAAATCTCTCCGTAGTCTCTGAGCACAGAGCCAGCCCTGCACGGGAACAGCCAGCTTCTCCAGGCCATCGCCTTGGCGAGTTGCAGGTGTTTTCTATTGCTCGGCCTTTAGATGCAGCCAGATCTCAGGGGCTGCGTGGCGCACCACAGAGCAGTGTGTGGTCTCCAAGTCTCAAAGCCTTTGTGTTTGGACCGAGCGTTCAGGGGAGAAGATGGGGATGTATCTGCAGCTCCAACAGCCGCTTCAGTGGAGGAGGTGGCCATCATCTCTTTGGGTTTGCCAAGCTGTTCCGTTTGAGGTGCTGGTGTGCCGCTGGTCACAGGCTGGGGTTGAACAGGGGTATCCACATCCCCAACCAGCTGAATCTGGGAACGCATCGTGCTCAAAATGGGTTCCATGCTTGTCCCAGCGTGAAGCAGGCAGTGAGTAGGCAAGCTTGGGACGGCAGGGCCCGGACTGCCTCTCTGTTGACACCCCATGCTTTAGATGAGCTTAAGCCCAGTGAGAAGTTGTACCTTTGAGGCAGCGAAGCACAGATCAGTGCTAAAGGGGGCTGGGGAGGGTTGGGGAGCACACAGGGAAGTGGCTTGGGAGCAGGTCTGGAAAGGGAGCAAGATCTGGCAGAGGCGCAATGAGAAGAGGCGTAGCGAGGAGCTCGCTGATTGAAACCCAAACCTGGAATTGTTGCTTTTATTTTTCATTCGAAGTTACTAAACTGGTTTAGTCTGAGCTGCTACAGCCCAGATATAGCGCACCTCTTCCCAGTTTCCCTGCTCCTGACCACCGAGCTCTTTTTTGCACCACAGCAGCCAGCCTGACTCTGTTCTGTGTGTGTCTGTGTTTCACAGTATCCAGATCTGAGCCAGGAGTCCGGGTCTCCATTTGTCTTTATCTGCGCGAATCCCCAGGAGATGGTTGTGAAGTTTCCCATCAAAGGAAAACCCAAAATCTGTAAGTAGTAAAGTTTCCACAGATGCCCCCCTTGGCCCGCTCTCATCAGCACCTCTGCTTGCCTTTGCCAGATGAGTTCACAACCTTTGCCCCGTGCTCTTTGATCTGTAGGTGTTTGTTTAATGGCTCGAATACGTCTGTAGTATTTTTTTTGTCTTCAGCTGCCCTCTCCCCAGATGTTGCTTCCTTCCAGATACGAGCCTCTTCCTGCCCCTGCAAACACTTGGGGGGCAAAGAGCTGCGTGGCTGCCGCCGAGCCACTCCTGGCATCAGCCTGGCTTGGGACATGCCCTGGTGCGGCAATGCTCGGGCGCTTGCTTCTTGCCTGTGCTTCAGAATTACCCTCTTGCCCATGAGGGCGGTGGGGGCTCGAAGCAGCAGGAGCTGCAGGGCCAGCTGGATGTTGTCCATCCGGCAGGATGGGCTGTCCTGGCAGGGCGCACAGGGAAGCATCTGTCCGCGTGCTGCTTGCCAGCGCCGTTAGTCCCTTTTATGAGGCACCAGCCCCTCTGCATGCTGCCGGTTGTTCCTGCCCGCTGCCATAGGACGGAGGAAGGATGCGGCAGCTGGGGAGCTGCAGTCAGCTCTGGCCTGAGGATCGGCCTCCCCAGCACGCAGCCTGGGGAAGGCACCGTGCATGCTTTAGGGGACGTGAAAAACTAATTTGACGGGCTGAAAGCAGAATAAGCAGAAAGAGCCTTGGCTGTTGTTTAGCATAGCCCACGACTGGGTGTCCTCTCTCGTTTGCAGTGTTTCTCTGGGAGCACTTACCCAGTGGTGCAGGAGCAGCAGGGTTTCTCAGAACCAGTTAGTAAGGGCTTTTGAAGGGTTATTTCTGTTGGGTTTGAGGGGGCTTTTGCCCTCTCCACTCAGAGAAGCCCCATTCTCCCGTGTCTTTGGTCTCTCCCTGGGTAGTGGGAGTATTCCTGCCCTGAGCAGGGCGAAGTGATTTGGTTTCTCTCCTGCCTTTTGTACCAGCACTTGGGAGGTGGGTTCAGACAATGGCAGTAACAGTGCTGGTGAGCTGTAGCGGTTGGATCTTGCTCGTGGCACCATCCTCCCCCAGGGACAGTCTTCCCCAGCACCCATGAGCAGGCAGGTTATTCAGGATGCAGACGTCTTTGCTGCGGTGGAACAGACCCGTCGCTGTTGCGGAGCAGCCACTGCATCCTTTCTTCCTCTTGGCTTAATCTCTATGCTCTTGTACAGACTCTCTCAAGCCCCTTCAGTGCCACATCTGCCTTCCCCCGGCTGTGGTTCGGAGCAGAGCTGCTGGCGGCCGCTGGAGGGGAAGCTGCTGCATGGGGTGAGCGCAGGGCTCTGCGCGTCTGCCTCGCCGGGTGCAGGTGCTGCCGGTCCCCTCCCCATCTGTCACATCATCTCCTTTGTGTTGTGACACTTTCCTGCTTGGAGAAGGATCTGTCTAACAGCCGGGAAGGAAGCCGGCTGTGCTGTGCTGTGCCCGCTCCTGCTGCCGGCCCTGCCTTTCCTGCCCTCCATCCCAACAGGAGCTGTCACGAGAGCAGCGGCGGGGGAGACAGTGGAGTTGCACGTTCAGCTCCATAGGGGACATCATCTGTCTGGGTGATATTTGTGACAGCCTAGGGAAGGAGCAGGGAAGCCTTTGACCTTTCGCTGGGGTAAGGCACCGCTTTAATAGCAGCTGGTATTACATCCATGACAGTCAAAAGCTTAATTCTCCGAGCTGGAAGCAGAGCAGGGGAAGGTGCTGGCTCAGGTCCCCACCTGAGCTTGCCCGCTGCCCTGGTCTCCTTGAAGCCTGGCTCAAGCCATGACAAAATGCCAGTTTGTCTTGTTGGGAAGCCAAGCCAGAGCGGTTTCCTTGCCAGATAACAGCGTGGACCTCGCCATGATGACATCCGAATGCTTCTCTGTTGCAAATTAGTTGTTTCTAACAGCCCAGGGATGGGAAAAAAAGGGAACATAGCCTGATTTGTGCTGCCAGGGTTATTGTTGGTGTGGAAGGGATGGGCACTGTGTTTGTGTCGTATCTGGGAGCGCTGCTCACCCAGACACATCCCTGCTTCGCTGTAGTGCATGAGGACAAAGCTCAGTGGTGGTGCTTGTGGGAGATTTCCTTGGGCCAGGGCAAAGGTTCCCTGAAGCCTCCCTCGTGCGTTGCTCTGAAACCTCCCTCCCGCAGCCGGCGGCTGGAGGAGCGGGCGCAGGGATGCATCACAGTGCAAGGTGGGAGTCCTCAAATCATTGAGTGAAAGAGAAGGGGACCCCGGGGCTGCTGCCTTGATATTAGCCTTTTCCTAAAGGTTCCTGTGTGGTGCTTTGTGCTCACCAGCTGGTAGAGCAGAGGAGCATCCTGACCACTTTTGGGGTGCAGGAGGAAGAGGCAGGCATGTTAAATACAAAGCCTATGAACCCTGGAGGTGACACAGTGTTGGGGGTGGGGACCAGAGCATGGAGCGAGTGTGAACTCGCTGCCTTTCTCCTGCCAACAACCCCACGGCTTGGCGACGCGTTGGTCCAACACGTGCTTCCGGACAGTCTGGCCATGCCGGATCCTTGCTGGGTGCTGATCTCCCAGACCTCACGCTCCAGGGAATGCCCCATTTCGCTCTTTTGCTTGGCCTCAGTTTTCGTTTTCTCACTTGTGATGGTGGAAGTTTTGCAGACAGCCTTTTGTGTCCCGTGGGCTGCAGGTTGGCCCCCGTTGCGCCAGGGCATTGGCAGCATCTGGTTCCTGTCCCCAGTTTCAACCTGATGCATTTGTGGATCTGTGGCGCGGTGACTTGCAAACCCTCGCTCGTGTTTTATGTTCTGCATGTGGTACGGTTTTGGTGCACTGAACTTCCCTCTCGAGCTCAGACAGGAGCAAGGCTGCCCAGAACTCGAGCGGAAGGAGGAGGACTGATTTCGGGGAGGTTGTGTTGACCGGGTGGGAGTTGGTTTGAGGGGAAGGTGATGGTCCCTGGCTGGTCTGGAGCCATTTTCTATGGACAAGCACCTGCTTCTCGTGGCACACGAGCATTTACCAGCAGGTTTTGGTGGAGCGGCCACAACAGAACCGGTTTGGAGCCTGGTGGATCTTGACACCACCAGAGATGAGATCTGCCGTGTGCTGTAGCTGTGTTGCAGGGACTCTGTGTGCTGTGTTGCAGTCTTCCAGGGACTCTATGTGCTGTGCTTCACCCACAGGGTAACAGGAGGCTTTATTCTCGAGAGGGATGGTGCACGGACCCGGGTAGAGTGCCACCACCTCAGGCTCCATCCACATCACTGGGATTTCACTGGAACAGACTCTGTCTGTCCATGTCCTTGATCCCTTTGCTTCCTCTCCTCATGGTGTGACCCCATTGGACCCCTGTGTCCCTCCCAAGGGATGCAGGGGATGCTCCCCAGGGACTGGGGCTGCCCTTCCTAGCCCAGAATGGGCTCTGCAGTTTTTGCTGCCAGCTTCTGCAATGCTTTGGAGCTCCGTCCCTGCTCCCAGCAACCGGGAGAGATGGGGCAAGGCTGGCATTTGGAGGATGGGAAGATGCAGGGAAGTTCCCAGGGAGATATGGCATTAGAGGAGGTGACAGGCACTGGCTGATGGCAAAGCGTCTCCAGGAGGCTGGCTTTTTGCCGTGGTGCCTCACTTAAGGTCACCTTCCCTTTCTTCTCTCCCTTCTGGAGCAGGGAGCTTTGCCTGGGAGAGCAGGAGCATCCTTGCTTTTTTATGGGCAGGGATTGGGGACGGGAATGCTCCTCTGAGGCAGTGCATCACCCTCCTGCCCTGCTCACCACGCCTGGCTTTTGGCTTCTTCCACAGGAGCTGCTCAAATCCCATCTTCTGGTGTCCTGCTCCTCTCCCAGGTAGCAAAGCAGAGCTGGCGGTGAAGCCCCCAAGGGCTGTGAGGGATGAGGGGAAGCAGCATCTCCTCTGGGTCCCACTGGAGCACCTGGGCTCCCCAGGGTGCTGCCCGGTGGCAAAGGCAGCACGGCCCTCCCAGCTGGTGGCCTCGCTGGTCAGCAACCCGGTGCTTGGCAGCACCGCGTGTGCCACACTGCATCAGCATCCCCAAGCTGAGGGTTTATCATCCCCAGGCCCGGCTTTCTGCCGCGCCACAGAGAAGCGCATCCTTGCCATGGTGCTCGACAGTCCCCCGTCTCCTTGGAACGTGTTGACATGCATCCTGTGGGCAAGCAAAGGGATCGGTTTCCCCGCTGGTAGTGGCAGGCGAGTGCTGGATGTTAATTTCCTCTCCTCGCTGCTGCATTTCCCCCTCTCTGGCAGCTCTTCCCGAGCCGGACACGCTCGCCCCCGGCTCCCCGGTGTCTCGCCTGCAGAGGGAGGCCGCGGCGGCTGGGAACGCCTGGCTCCTCAAGCAGGATAATTGGATGTGACAGGAACACACTAACTAGGAGACCTCGGTGCCTCCAGCTGATTTGCATTGCAAATGGCATTTACAAATAAAGAGTGACGAGGGTTTGTTGGGTTTCTTTTTTTTTTAATCCCCTCTTTACAGGGAAGCTGGATGCAAAGATCCATCAGGGAGCGAAGAAGGGGTTAATGAAGCAGAAGGCGACAGGCTGAGCTGCAGAGAGCAGTGCCTCATTCCCAGGAGCATCTGAAGGGTGCCAGGATGGTCCTCGACTCCTGAAAGCAGGTGCAAGGCTGATCCCAGAGTGCTTTTAGGTATTGCTTTATCCACTGTATTCCAAAAGCATTAAAAGAGACGTTTTCACTCAGCTCTTCCTCAACAGCCTTGTGCTTCCCAGGAAGTCCTTGTGGGGCGAGGACAGCGGTGGGTGGGAGATGGAGCTTGGCAGGATGGGATTCAATCAGGCTCTGGCATCTCCAGGTCTCCTGCAAGGACCAGATCCCAAGGCTGGTGAGGGGAGCTCACAGCACGAGGTAGCTCCATCCTGGCTTTGGCAACGCCTCCTTCCCCAAATGTCCCTCTCTCCTATGAGATTGATTTCTCCTTTTGCTTTAATCATTCACCGTCAGCATCTCCCCACGTCCTCTGTGCTCATTCCGCATTTGTGTTCACTGGGCTGAGTGCTTTTTGTGCCAGGTTGCTCCAGGCTCTGCCTCACCATGGTCTAAGTCCTCCTCCTCATTCCCCGGATCCCACCCTGCTCCGGATGGGACAGAGCAATCCCTGACCGCTACCGACATCCCTCCTCCTCCTGCCTGGGTACATGCAGGGAGCAGAGCAGGACCACCAGCTCCGCTGATGGGTACAGTTACTGATTGCAGGTTGTGCCAGGCCTCTGCCTCAGTTCCCATTGCTGCTCCATCAGAGAGGAGAAGTAGGAGGTTGTGGAGCCTTTGTGCCCCTGGATGCTGTGGTGCTGGAGCTGCCATAAGTGCTGCTGTTTGCCCTGGGAGTTGCCTTCTGCTGCCTGTGGATCTTGGAGATGCTGGAGGTGCTGGATCTGGATTCAACACCCACCCATGTCATTCCTTGTTTGGAAAACCCTCACGGGTGTTTCCGCTTGGAACTGCCTGGGCTTGGTGCTGAGGTTCTGGTATGGGAGTTGCTGTTTAGCGTGGCAGAAAGAGATGGGCTTGGGCTGCTGTTTTCCTCCTCTGGCTGCTTTCCCCCATCCGCCAGCCTGGCCCTGTCCCCTCAGTATCTCCCCAGTCAGCTGTGCTGTGTCTCCTGTTGACTTCCCTGCACTCTTCTTGTATCATAGAGGTGCTCCTCTCTTGGGTGGATGTGCCTCGAGAGCAAGGGAAATCACAGAACCATGGAATCCCAGGTTGGAAGGGGCCTCAAGGATCATCTGGTCCAGCCTTTCTAGGCAAAGCATGACCTAGACTAGATGTCCCAGCGCCCTGTCCAGCCAAATCTTCAAAGCGTCCAGTGCTGGGAATCCAGCACTTCCCTGGGGAGATTATTCCAGTGGCTGGTTGTTCTCATTGTGAAAAATGGGAACCCTCTTGCGTCCAGTTGGAACCTCCCCAGGAGGAACTTGTGCCCATCACTCCTTGTCTTTTCCATGGGACTCCTTGTAAAAAGGGAGTCTCCATCTTCTTTAGAAGATGGCTTCAGGCTGGACAAGCCCAGCTGTCTCAGCCTTTCCTCACGTGCTGCCCAGTCCTTGGATCGTCTTTGTGTCCTGACAAGCAGTGAGTACAGTGGGACAACGACACCTTTATGAACAAGGTGATGCCTTTGTTGATGTTCCCCAACATCCTCTTGGTTTTCTTTGCTGCAGCTGCACACTGTTCACTCCTGTTGAGCTTGCGTCCCCCAGGACTTCCAGGTTCCTTCCCACAGAGCTGCTCCCAGCCAGTCAGATCCCAGCCTGTGCCGCTCTCCTGGAATGTGTTCTCAGATGCAAGTCCTGGCACTTGGCCTTGCTGAAGTCCATGATGTTCTCATTAGCCCAGGCTTCCAGCCTATCCAGGTCACCCTGCAGGGTGCCTCTTCCTGCCAAAGTGGCCACTTCCCACTCAGTTTGGGCACACTTGATCCCACCTTCCAGATCATTTATGAAGACACTGAACAGCGCTGGGCCCAATACTGATCCCTGAGGGACCCCACTGGTGCCAGGTCCCCAGATGGAGAAGCAGCTGTTCACCACCACCCTCTGGGTGCCCATGAGCCTGTTGCCCACCCACTGCACAGACCACATGTCCAGACTGTAATGCATCAGTTTCTCTAGGAGAAGGCTGTGGGAAATGGAATGAAAAGCCTGGGAGAAATCCAGACAGTGTCCACTCTTGCCCTGGATCAGCCAAGGAGTTACTTCATCTCAGGAGGTGATCAGGTTTGTCACACACGGTGCACCCTGGTGAATCGGTGTTGGCTTTTCCCAGTGACGTGCTTCATGGAGAAATGTACAAATGGTTGCAGTGCCCAAGTGGAGCTGGCGAGGGCCGGAGGTCTTGGGACAGCATCCTGGCTCCTGGCGCCGTAGGGAGAAGGAGGCAGGAGAGGACTTGGTAGCTGGGTGGGAGAGACGGGACACTGAGGTTGCTTTGCTGAGTGCTTGGCAGCTCCCTGGAGCATCTCTGCTGGAGGAGCCACCCTGAAGGCACCACTTTTGGGACCAAGGTGGGGGAGATGCTCTTCAGGCACAAAGAAGGAGCATCCAGTTACGTGGGGGCCAATGTCTTCCTCAAAACATCACTGATGTCTCAACCGCATGGCTTGGGATGAGCAAGAAGCTTGGGATGCCGAGGGAGGATGTGCTCAGCCCCTGGGCTGGGCTCCATGTGCTGCAGTCCTGGCGTTTCCAGCTCCTGTGCCCTATCCCAGGAGAACAGCACCATCAGACAAGCCATGGCAGAGTGGGACCGCATCCCATCCCTATGGACAAACGGAGAGCGGGATTTGTGTGATGCCAATCACACCTAACACCCAGCAGACTCTATTTCTCAGGGCATTCGCCCGCCCCATCGGTGTTGGTTTTGTGCTGTGCTCAGCCAGTTTCTTCTCATTGTGACAAGGAATTATTTCTGCTCTTCATCTCTTTCAGGCAAAGTCAATGCTCTCCTCATCCCTCTTTCCCACTGCTTTAAATCTCTCCTGGCTCCCCTCTCCTTCCCCAGCCCTCCAGGGGCTGCCGCGGTGTGATGGCACCCAAACCCAGCCCTTCAACACTTCCCATCCCCTCCACTGGGGCTGCAGCCCTTGCGTTGTCCCTGTTTGGGGGTCAGTGATGATGTCGCAGGGTTTTGGGGTGCGTCCTGGGTGGTGGCCCCCTCCTACCCGCTCCCTCGGAGCTGAACCCCCCAAACCCCTCTGGGATATCCAAACCCAGCCGAGAGGTTCGGGGTCAGCTCAGGGGGCGGAACCAGCGCCGGTGCCCCGTGGCGGGGCCGTGCCGGGCAGGGGGTCCTAAAACACCCCCGAAAAGCTGATACCCCTCCCCCGGCGTTTCCGAGGTGACGCGGAGCTCCGGCTCCTCAGGGGAAACACTCCGCTCCGGGCTTTGCCCGCTGGTCCAGCGCCCTGGCTCCGGATCTTGATCCGCTCTCCGCGTTTTCCGGCCGCGGCCGCCGGGCCCCGGCGCCCCCTTTGTCCGGGCCGCTCCGCGCCGGGTTTTCTGTCCCGCCGGGGGCGGTGCTCGGCGCCCTCCCGCTCCCCGCTCCACCTTCCGGGTTTTGCGCCGCGCCTGCACCGCCCCCGGTCCGAGTGCCGGTCGGGTCCCGGCTTCGGGTGCAGCGTCCCGCCGGGCGGAGCCGAGCGGAGCCGAACGGAGCCGGGCCGAGCCGAGCGGAGCCGAGCAGAGCCGAGCGGTTCCGAGCGGAGCCGAGCGCCCGCCCCTGCCACCCCTGCCGCCCCGCCCGGCGGGCGGACCCCGGCGCGGCCTGCGCGGCGCGGCCCACAGGCGCGGGTGGCATGGCGGCCGCGGCGGCCGGCCCGTAGTGCCGGCGGAGCGGAGGAGCGGCCAGGCGGTCTCATGGAGGACACTTAGGGCCGCCCGGGACGGGAGCGGAGCCGGGTGAGTGCGGGCCCGGCCCGGCGGCGCCCCGGGGGGGGGTGGGGTGTGTGTGTGTGAGGCGTCGGTGCAGGATCCCCCGCGGCCGTTGGGCCCGGCCCCCCCCGTGACCGTTGTGTCGGGGTCGCCGCCCCCCGCGGCGGTTGCGGCCCCGGGTTCCCCCCTCCCGGTGACCGTTGGGGCCTTCCCCGCGGCCGTTGGTGCCGGGACCCGCCCCCCCCCCGCCCCCCCCGCCCGGTGTAGGCCCCCTCCCGCGGCCGGGGCCGTCCTTCCGTGGCCGCCGGACGGGGGTGTGTGGTCCGTCCCGCTCCGTGGCCGTCGGGGGCAGATCCCCCCCCCGGTGTCGGAGCCGGTGGGTCGGGCCCCCCCCAGGGGCGCAGGGTGCCGGGGCTGTGTCCCCCCGCCGGGCGGTGTGATGCGGGGTCTCTGTGCCCGGATCCTCCCCGCTGCGGGGCGCGTCGGGTTGGTCCCCGCGGGTCCCACCGCCTCTGGGGCGTGGGGGGCGTCGCGGAGCCCTCGAAGCTGCGGTGGGTGAGGGGGGGGTCCCCGTGTGGGGGTCACCGCCGCGGCAGGTTTTGAGGTGCGAGTCGAGGTTGGGGCGGGGAATGGGGGGGGGGGTCTCCCCCTTTTGACCCCCTGTCGCTGTGCAGGGGACTTGGGGGAGCGGAGGCGCCCCGGGAGGGCTGGGGTGCCAGCGGGGGGAGCGCAGCCCCTCGCGGGGCGTGCTCGGCACCGGTCGCGGAGGATTGCCTTTCCCCAGGGACGTTTAAGTGAGGCCGAGTTGTCCGTGCGCGTTCGGGGGGCAGACGCTGAGGGCAGAGCTGCTCCGGCTCCAGCCCCTCTTTGGAGAGGGCCCTTTGAGACGGTGTCCCCGCGCGGCCGCCCTTGGAGCCCCCTGAGGGCGGGGGCGTGGGGCCGGTCCCGGGGTGACACCCGCAGTGACAACGTGGCCGAGGCGTCCCATAAAGGCTGCGGGTGAAAGGAGAGGCGAGGACGCTGCTCCTGCCTGGAGCTCTGCCGCCCGTTGTGTACACGGCGAAGGTCACAGGTTCAGGTCTGGTCTGTGAGACTTGGCTCCCCTCCATCTCCTGGCAGCCCTCTTCTTTTATTTTTCCTTCCCTTTTTCCCCCTTTCTGGGAAGGCTGTTGCCCTCACGGGAGGTGTGAGACACACGCGTTTGTGTGGCACACACTGAAGAGCTCCCAGGCCCTTTTTCCCCCCCCCGCTCCAGAAGAATTAAGGATGCCGGCATCGGGGCTGGCGTTCGGGCTCCGGCGTGGCGGGGGCTCACCGCCTTCCTTGCCTGGACATCCTCAGGAAAACCAATTTCCACGTTTTGTGCAATGACTCCAGCGTCGGATTATGCCGCACATTTGTAGCCCTTTGTTGGCAGTACACGACCGCACATGCACGACACTCGAAAAATCCACTCCGCGTATTTTATTGATTAGCACCCGACCAGAAATAATTTCTAATTTATTATTTCGAAGCCGTTTCAGTCTCGAAATGAAAATCTTTGCCTTTTTGTGCCCGCGTTCAGCCAGCAAGGGTTTCTCCTCTCCCGTGGGGTAGAGCTTGTTGGGGAAGGGAGATGTGCGCAGCGCCGGGAGTGCGGCTGTCTCAGTGGTGCAAAAGGACAAGGATTTAATGTTTCACCTAAATTAGCCTTGTGTTCAGGACGGGGGCTGCCAGCCAGTTAGAGCCACCAGAGGAAATGAATTATCAGGCAAGTTGTAATGATCTGTAATTGAGCATAGCCAGGACATGGGGCTGCTTTTCTCTTCCGTCTCCAAGCCGGCGCTTGGGCTCGGTTTCCAGTGGAGGGTCTGTGTGTTGTGTGTGTGAGTCGCCATTAGGCTGCTCGGCAGCTGGAGGGGCTGCTGCGTGCATGTGTATGTGCGGAGGGGTCTCGATAGGTGCCTTATCCCCCCAAGTTGTCCTCTGCGTGTGCCCAAAACGATGTTATTTTTGTTGGGGGGGGAGGAAGCTGCTATGAATAAGGGGCGTTCATCCATCTGCAGCCACGTACCGCGGACCATGTGCCAGCCGCAAATCATCTCTTCCCCTGCAGTTGCAAGGTTGCAAAGCCCTCTTGTGCCCGCTGCACTCGACTCACAGGACAGCACAGGCCCAGCATCTGCTTCTGCCACCCCCAAAGCTGCCTCCCTCTAAATCATTAGGCCAGCTGCAAACATGCCTTTTTCAGGAGGAAAGGGCTTGCAAAGTATATGGGCTGGTGAGGGGTTCTCACGCTGTCTTGGAGCCCCCTAACAGCTTGTGTGTCTTTATTATGGATGGGCAAGAAGGAAGGGCCAGAGTTGGCTTCATCTGGTTTATTCTCTTTGAGAACTGGGCCGTGGTCAAATTGGGAATCAAAATTTCCCTCCAGATTATATTTACAGTGTCTTTTTAATTTGAATTGCATCAATTAAAAGAAACCCAGAAGCTGCCTCATCTTCCTGGTGCTTCCGCTGAGACAAAGTTGATGTCCATGAGCCGTGTCCATGCCATGACAGAGGCTGGAGACCTGTGGATCGTATTCCTGGGGCTCAGCCACGAGGAAAAGGTGGTTGGGGACCAGAATTGGGTGTCATGCCTGACACTGTGGTTTACTTGGTATCTCCTGTGGGCACGCTGCCTAAAAAGGGATCTTTCCCTGCTTGCTCCCGGAGGGAGCTGGGCTCTGTGTGTTGCTCTTGACCTTGGGCGGGCCGGAAGCAGGGATGCGCCTCACTGCCATCCTGCTGCACCCTGTGTGGCAGGGCTCCCATTCGGATTAGGACCTGTGGGCGCTGATGCAATAGCAGCCCCAGATGTAATGCAGTAAGCCTCTTTGTCCCCTTTATCCAGGGTATTATGTAAGTAAGATGGTATTTCTGGTCCCAGGTATGCTGTTCTGGGGATGTGTGGCAGCGGGCGAGCACAGCTATGCCCTTTGAGTGTTGACACTGGTGCTTCTGGCTGTTTCCCCAGCCGGGGGCAAGGACCTGCCGTCACGTGCCAGCTCCCCACTGAAAGGAGGTGAAGCTGCAGGTGACCTTGCCAGGGGCTGGTGACAGTTTAACTGTGCTCGGTCACTTGTGCACAGGCAACACAGCGAGCGGGTTGGCCTTGGGTAGTCTGCAAGGAGATGGGGTGGTTTCCCACCAAGTTCAGAAGGAGATCTGTGTTGATCTTTGCAGGCTTGCTGCAGGGTATGGACCCGTGTTTCCCAGCCTCTAGGCTGGCTGTGAGAGTCACAGGTCTGTCCCCAAACCTGCCCCGTCTTTCTTGGCAGCTGACTGGGGTTTGTGGAGAGATGTTTTGAGAAGCACCAAAGTCCCCAAAGTGCCTGGAGGTGGCCTGGGCCATCCGCAGCTCTCCTGTGATGCCTCTTCTGATGCTCATGGGCACAGCTCAAGCGTGTTGGGCTCTGAGTATGGGCAGAGCTGGTCCCTTCCCCATGGAGTTGGGCCACTTGTTGAGGAAAGTCATCATTTGGATGCTTGTGCTGGGATGACAGAGGCTGGGGGGAGGATGATGCCATTGCATGGGAGTACCTGACTCCAGCTGCCTTTTGGGGTGTCGGGGGTGTGTTGAGGAGCTCGTGTGGGTGTGAAGGGCTGTATAAGATCAAGGGTGCGTAGATGAGCCGGCTCAGAGCTCGTTACTGCCCTGGGAGCTCACTGGTGATCACCTATAGCTACTGAGCTGGGGCTTTGGCCACCCCACAGCAGTTGGGCTGCTCGCGGCCGGGTTGGCTCAGACAGGGACTGGGTGCTGCTTCCTTTTGGGGAAGGGAAAAATGAAAAACCCCACTGGGATGTGGCTTCTTTTGCCCCACAATTACATTGAAAATGCTTCTTCCTGCTGATCCTGGAGGATCAGCGCCCTGTGGTGTGATGTGTTTCAGAGGAAGCAGTAAGGTTGTACTCTGACAATCCTACAGTAAAGGAGCGAGGGAATGGCTGCCTGTCTGGGAAACTTGCTCTGTGGCTCCAGTTGCTTCTGTAATTTGTATGTTTTGAATGATACCATTTCTTTAAAGGGAACACCTATTTTCCTCCTGGGTTTTGGTGAAAAATCAGGTTTTGAGATGCAGCCAAGAGGTTGCTTTGCTTTCGCTGCAGCTGAGTGTCCTTCACATGCACAAAAATTACTGACGTAGCTGCTTAAGCGTCAGCTCAGATGTTGTGCGAGGGGGGTGCGCAGAGAGAGGGATGAAAGGATGCGAGTCCTTTTTTGTGCATGAATAAGGATAATTTCAGGCGAATCTGATATTTTGTATTTAAACGTTAAATGCTCAACTGCTACAAAGCATTTCCGTGTTTATAGCGTGAAAAAAGAAAGGAAAAGGCAAGATAATGTTGTCCCTTTATGCCGCTCCTGCCCTGAGCACGTTGTGGATGCAGGAGGGTTTTGTGGCACTGGATTTTCCCTCTAAGCTGTCTGGGGCCTCCTCGGCCGCTCTTGTGAGCGCAGAAGGATGGGACCTGTGGACAGCACTGCTCACGCGTGGCGTCTCGTCTTTGTGTGGCTGCGCCGATTTCGTGATAACGAGGTGCTATCGGTAAATGGTTTTAACGAATTGGAGGATGTTTTTGATGAATTTGCTGGTTTGGGGAAATGGGGCGCTCGGGCTCGAGCCAGGCCAAAGATTTGGCCCCGAGTTCTTCAGGCGAAAGAGCGGCTCCAAGGAGTCAGCTTTGCAGTTCTTAAAGGAGTGAAAATGAGGTGTGTAATGACTTAGCCAATGTGAACCACCCTGAGCTCAACTGGAGAGGCAGAGGCTTGGTAATCTCCAGGAGAATCCCTGCTCCTTCCCCGGAGACTTACTGGCTGATGCCATGGTGAAGTTCCTTATGCTGAAGATTTCCTGTGTGTTTTTCATGGGTTTCATGTCTAATCTGTGCCTGTCCCTGTACCTATTGCCACAAGTAATTGAAAGTGAGCTACGACCACCAAAAGCAGCCCTGTACACTTTGATGCATGGTTCTTGCAGGGTTTATTGTATTCCTTTCCATGCTGGCTAATTCACAAAATTCAGCAATTTGCAATGGGTCATTAGCGTGAATTAGCAACTTTCTGATGTATATCATAGCTCTGCAAATGTGCTTTATTAATCTGTGAAATACACCTATTTATTATCCCTCCCAGGAAATAAGAAAAGAGGGATTTCTTGGCATGGCACTCGCTCTGCTTGCATTTGTCCCTGTCTGTGTACGCCTTCTCTCCTCCTTTACTTTGCAGCCTGGTTGATTTTCCCCCAAGTGTTCCCAGGCTGATGGTTTGACAGCAAGAGAGATTACAGCAGCATCTACAGTCTTCATTCTGCTGCAAATCAAGCCTCCGCTCATGTAGCCAAGGTGCCCTAATTGGTTATTGAATGAAGGGAATTAAAGGCATTAATAGGTGAAGTGGCGGATCCTTCATTTCTGGAGCGGGGGAGAGATGCTAGTCTTCTTCTGAAGCCTGGGAAGTGGCCAAGGCTGCCTGCGTGCTCTTCTAAAAGAAAACAAATCCCAGAAGCTCTCTCCCTTCCTTGGGAGCAAGTGAGCATCTGTCCATCCTCTCTGTCTTGCTATGTGCCCCTCTGCTGCTGAGGGAGGGCTGTGGCTGGGAGGATGCTGCTCAGCTGGGCATTGCTCTGCTGGGATCACTTCTGTGCTCTTCCTTTGGATGAAGAAGGCAGAACCGAGACATTGATTTCACCACGGAGCCTCCCTGCATCTGCCAGTGCAGCCGGTGCTTTTCCTTTCCTGTGCCGCCGTGGAGTGTGATCCTCATTGGAAGCACGTATGGCTGCAACTGGGAGAGCCCCAGCTTGGGACTGGGGCTACCGTGGGACTGGGGAATGGAGCCTCGCTGCCTCTAAAGCCCTGTTAGGGAAGTGTACATACACATGGCTGGGCCCAGAGGTGCCTGCTCCCACCAATGCCAGGAGCTGAGGCTGCTGCCAAGAGCGTGGGTGCCTTTGTGCAGCCCCGCTGATGGCGCTGGGCATGGGGGAAAGGGCGAGCTCCTTGTTTCCGGCACTTACTCCAGCAGTTATTTATGCCTGTTGGTTGTCGTTGCTCTTCGCCAGCTCTTCTTTCTTCCTGTCTCCATGACTGATGCTTCAGGGATCTTTCCTGGTCACATCCATCTTGCTGCTTCCTCCCACTGCTGACTCTCTCAGGCTGCTGGCAATCTTCCAGCCTGCACGGAGCTTTATCTGGAAGTTGTAAGCCTTTTTTGGTTATTTTTATGTATTCTGTACCCCCTTCTAGATTGTGTGTGAGGACAGGCCACCAATTCAGATAACTTTAAGTCCCTTGTAAATCAGTTCACTTCTGCATTGGGGTTAGCAAGCGTGTCACCAGACTGGTTTTGAAATCGCACGGCTCCTCCGCTTCCCTGGTGGAAACCAGCTCTGCTCGAGGGACCGTCAGCCCCTGGGTTTGTCCCGATGGGAAGCATCGTGATGCAGAGCTCGGTGCCAAACTGGTTTCCTCAGCTGTCCCATTTGGAGTATTTCATGTTATTTTTGGCAGCAGGCAGCAGGCAGCAGCAGCAGCGTGCTGGCTGGGTTCAGCAGGAATGGGCTCTGTGTTGGTAGGGGAGCACTGGGGCCATGTCTGGTGCTGCCGGCAGCGCCTGCCCTGAGCCATAGCGCACCAGCTCGTCTGGCTTGGACTCGCCTGAAGTGCTTCCGAGTTAATCCTGGCCGGTTATTGCTCACCGGGTTGCTTCTGCCTTTGCCGCCGTGTAGCCACCAGCGGCCTGCGTGTCAGCCTTCAACAGCCAAACCCTGTGGTGGTGCCTCCCCGCGGCCGTGGTACCCACTGGGTGCTGTGTGCCTCAGGGTGGCCCGTGGGGGTCATGGGGGGATGCGGGTTTTGGATGTGTTACTGTTAAACCATCCCATGCACGTCTGGGTGTGGCAATTACATGGTGGTGTGCTCCAGCGTGCAGGCACAATGGTGAGGGGTGAATCCCTATTGGGATTCCCTAATTCAGGATAGACCCGAGAGCTAGGCTTGCAGGAAGGAAGCTGGCTCTGTTATTTTACCCACTGAATGCTTTTTCTCCCATGCATGTGGGGTTTTCAGTTCCTCTTTCCCAGTACAGCTGAACATTCAGAGTGCTGGGTACCAGTTTGTGCTTACGGATGTAGATCTGAGAAAACTCTTGGCTGTTTTGAGCTGTCAGAGATTTTGAAGTCTCTGAGGCCGTGCTTCCTGGAAGAATTCTACCTGGGTTTGCATGAGCCAGTGTTCATAGGAGCAGCCAAGCCTGAGCCTTGCTGCTGTCTGTTCATCTCTGCAGCAGAGAGACCCAGGAAGGGGTCGTGCCACGCACAGGACAGTGCTGCGAGAGCTCTAATGAAGTGCTGGCGCAACACTCGTCAGCCCTGGCTGTGCTTGGTGCTGCTCCAGTCTGTGCTGCTGCCTTGTCCCACCGCTGTCACCTTTCCTGCCAACCTGTCTGGTGCTTGGCAGGAGGTCCCTGAGCTCTCCAGGGAAGGGCTGTGCAGGCAGGCAAGCTGCTGGCCTTAGAAGGCAGCTGCAAAGAGGGTGAAAGCTCTCTCTTCACGAGGAGCCCCAGGGAGAAGTCGGGGGCAGCGGAAACAGGTTGCAGCGAGAGCAGTTTCATCTCAGTGTGAGAAAGAAGTGTTTTCTGGTGAGAACAGCCATTCGCTGGAGCAGCCGCCTCAGGGACACGGCAGAGCCCTGGACGTTTTCAAGGTGCGACTGGACATGGTGGATGATCTCATCTGGGCTCCCTTTCTCATGGAAGGTTGGACCAGGTGCCCTTTCAGGGTCCCTTCCAACCTCGTCTGCTCTACATTCTGTGACTTGAGTCGTGTTGACACGTGTTCATGCTTGCGTGTAATGATGGTGCTTGCTCAGCTTCCTACTGGAGAAGTAACTCCTGTAGGCAGATGTGCTGAGGTGACATTTGCCTTCTGTCTTCCATGGGAACAGAATGAAGTGTGGTGCCTTCCTGTAGGTCTGTAGGTATCGATGGTCCTTCTGCTTGAGCTGAGGACCGTGCGCTTGAGTGATGTTTCTCTTGCCATTAGTTTTCTTGAAATCTGGAGCTCTGGACTTGTGTTTTGGCAGAGGAAATGGAGCTGCGCTTTGTTCAGCACGGAGGTTGGAGCTTGAAAAAGATGCAAGGGTTGAGAGGCTTCAAAATCAAATCGTTGTAAATCAGAAGAACTGTGGGCTCCTGAGGCATGAGCAAATGAAAAACTGGGACTTTGGTCATGACACTTCCGAGAGTGTTGGGAGGATTAAAGAGGAACTTGTTCCAATTGTCCCCATTTTGTGATATAAAGGACAGCCTGAAATGTTTCCTCCTTTTTGTTTTCCCCCTTGTTGTGAGTGTTATGTGTCAGTGATGTGTTTGGATGTTGAGGGAAGTGAGGGGTTCTGGCGAGGACAGCTTTGCCATCGAGCTGTGTTCCAGAACGTTGGGTTTTTCAGGTGCAGAATGAGTTTCTCAATGCCTTTTTGGTGTCAAGGTGAAAGGAGTGTCAGGAGGAAGCAAGCACAGAGTTTTAGCTAATCTGGTGAAGCACATTCCTCAGACACAGCCGAGCTGAGATCTGCCCTCATCTCGTATCTGCAGTTTTGGTGAACTTTGTGTGCCACGGTCTTGCTGGGTGTTGCTGTAAAGATTGTGTTTGAAGGTCATGAGTGCATGGGGGTAGATATGAGATTGAGTTTTGATCTGAGCTGCATCTTTTGACTGATGAGGAATGTGAGGTTGACACCTGAGCGTGTATTTGGTCACAAGTGGTTGTAGTGACTGATAACTCTGCTAGATCCAGGTAGGGTGACTGCCTGGCCACCCCTGCGTGAAAAAGGTTTTTGCCCACCTCTCCCATCTTCCTCCATAGAATCATAGAATGGTTTGGGTTGGAAAGGACCTTGAGCTCATCCAGTTCCAACCCCCTGCCATGGGCAGGGACACCTCACGCTAGACCATGTCACCCAAGGCCCATCCAACCTGGCCTTGAACACTGCCAGGGATGGGGCAGCCACAGCTTCTCTGGGCACCCTGTGCCAGCGCCTCAGCACCCTCACGGGGAAGAACTTCTTCCTTGCATCTAACCTGAACTTCCCCTGTTTCAGTTTGAACCCATCACCCCTTGTCCTGATGAAGAGTCCCTCTCCAGCATCCCTGTAGCCCCTTCAGATACTGGAAGGCTGCTCTGAGGTCTCCACGCAGCTTCTCTTCTCCAGGCTGAACAGCCCCAGTGTTCTCAGCCTGTCTCCTTACGGGAGGTGCTCCACCCCTGATCATCCTCATGACTTCCTCTGGACTTGCTCCAACAGCTCCATGTCCTTCTTATGCCGGCGCCACAACCGCACGCGTTGCTCCGAGCGGGGTCTCATGAGAGCAGAGTAGAGGGGCAGGATCCCCTCCTTCAACCTGCTGCTCACGCTGGGTCGCGCCGGGCCCTCTCCAGCCTCTTCCAGTGACCTCGCCTGTCCTGCCTGTGGAATGCCTGCACTGGAATACTTCAGGCTCTTGTCAAGAATGCCAACAAATGACTCACGGCTCCGGTTCATCCGCAGTGTCACGGCTCGGCCTATGGCAACTTGGGAGTCCCGGCCCAAGTTGGCGGCGCCCGGCCGCGCTCCGGCCGCAGTGCATGCTGGAGGCTGTAGTCTCGGCGGGGTGCACCTCCATATTAACCAAAGCAGGGTGGCTCCATCTTATTCCAATGGGGCTCAGCCTCCTCCCTCTGGCAGCGTGCCGGTGCCGTCCTGCTCGGCCCCGGGAGCCCCCGGAGCGCTCCCGGCATCTTGCGCGAGCGGGAGGCTCCTCCGTTCACATCCTGCTGGATTCCACACGGAACAGCTTGTTCGGAAGCCCCGCGCCTCTGCGTGTTTTGCAACAGCTCGGCCTCCCGCCGGGCGGAGGCGGAGGGGGGATCCTGCCCCCGTTGGGTGGCAGTGCTGGAGGGTGGCACGGTAAATCTCCTTTGTCTGCTAACGCTTGACTGATGTACGGGGTAGAGCAAACCCTCCTCCCCTGTGTGATTCTGGAGCTGAGAGCAGCAAGTGAGTGAGGAAGCTCCTTTGTGCAGATTTCTCCGTCTCCTCCCGTGCGTGCCAGCTGGCTCGCGTTCAACATCTCTCTTTTCTCTCCCCCATCTCCAGAGAGAGGGGGCGGGGAAAGAGAGGAACATCTTAAAAAGAAATCTGCAGAAAAGGCATGGGAGTTACTTCGCAAAAATCCAACCCAAACAAGCCCAGCTGGGGGATTATAAATGCGGCGGTAGGAGCCGAGTGGGGAGCGGGAGCAGCAGCGCGGCCCCCCCGCCCCAAGCTGCTTTAGTCGTGCAAGGAAACAAAAAGGGATGTTGTCCGGAGGCAGCATGTTGGGCCCCGCTGCTGCAGCCCCTCGTGCCACGGCCCTCCGGGGTCTCGGCAAGTGGGGGGGGCCAGCAGCTCTTCCATGGCTCTCTCCCTCAGCGGCCTTTGCCTCCCTGTGGGAGGAAGCCGAGGGGTCTGTTTGCTTCCACGGTTGCTCCAGAGCATCTTGCTGAAACCCTCTGCTCCCTGCCTTGTGCCCCGCCAGAGGAAATGCTGCATCCTGGAGATTCCCCCCCCCCCCATCGTCTTCACCGCTCCTTCTTGAGGGCATTCCTGAAAGTTAATCAGGGTGAAAATTGCAGTCGGTCATGTCTGGAAGCCACCAGAGGCTGATCCTGGAGCGCTGCAGGCTGGAGCACATGGGTATGAGACAGGCTCCCTGCGTGTGGGCTGCTTGCTGCCAAGAAGAGCTTTCTTCTGCAGCTCCTCGCCCTTAGGCGTTCAGTCCTGCCCCAGTTTGGTTTCTTGGCCTGCAGGCTGGAGCGGCGCGGGCTCGGCGGGTTCGGTGCCCAGCATCCTGCACATGCTTTAGCACAAAGAGCCGCGGGCTTGCGCAGTTTCCTCGCTCCCTTTCCAAGGTGAGCTCTTCTGTTTGAATAGCTTTCTCTAGGTGTGTTTGCAGCTCCAAAGTGAACTTTCAGGTTTGTCTCTTAATATGCTTGGCTCCATCCCAGCCCCTAGATGCGGACTGTAGAGGTCTCGGCACCTAATGGAGCTGAATTATTCATGTCTGGTGCTGTGTGTGTGCAGCATTCCCAAGCAGAAAGCTGTCTCCTTGTAGGATCTGCGCTCCAGGACTGCTCTTAAAATGCTTTGTTGGCAGGTCTCCAGGCCAACAAGTGAGCACATGCTTTTCATGTTGCGCGGGGATCAATCCTGCCATGGCAGGAGGTAAGGGGAAGGACGCGTTTAGAGCTGAATCAATCTCCTCAGTCTGTTCTCTGAGATGCTGTGTCTTGTGGTGGTATTACCCCCCCCCCCCCCCCCCGGCAGGGGAGCGGGGAGGATCTGGATGGCACCCAGCGCTTTTCCAGCTTGGGCGGACGAGGCGGTGGGAAAGAGACCTCCTGCTCTGGGCCATGGGGCTCATCCATCCAAAATCACAGTGACATGGTGGGTCCCTGGGGGGGTGTTGCTTGGATGAGGGACCCAAAATACTCCTCCGGCTGCAGAGATTGAGCCTGCGAGAGTGGCTCTTTGGAGAAATGGGGAATCAGGATGGGAGTTTGAGGGAGGGGTTTGTGCTGTAGAGCCATGCGCAGTGGATGATGTTCAGGGACACCCCCCCCCCCCATTGTGTATCAGGTCCCACCTTCAGCCCCAGGCTGGAAAGGGCCAGTTCCTGCCCCGGTCCCTGCTCAGCAGCTGCACCTCCTGAGCTCCCTGCCCCACTCTGGCTCGACGTGCCTTTCCTCCACTTGCAAATCCAGCATGTTCTCGTCTGTCCTGTTTGCGGTTCCCTTCCCTCTGCATTAGCTGAGCTGGGGCTCCCTCGACGCCTCGTCTGGAGGATGGATGTTTTTTCTCTTGTTGTTTTCGAGCCCTTTGATTGCTCCTGGCTCTCTAATCACCAGAGACCCAGCGGCCTTCTGGGCTCCTTCTTCCTTTTGTTGTGGTAGGAATTGGCAAACGCTGCTGCTCTTTGCATAGTTCCAGACCCGAGTCCCGCTCATCTGCTCTCCTTATTTCATGTGTATATAAATACTATTTATGTATATGTGCATGTATATACACACATGTACGGCAAGGTGAGCTCCCTGTGTGAGCTGAGAGTCCTCCAAACCGGCGTCGAGGAGGTGCTGTGCCTGTCGCAACACAGCCCTGCGGGTTGTCTGTCATCCTACTGCAACTGTGAGGCCGGTTTGTCCCTCTGCTCTGAGCTGGCTGTGGCCCTTGGCGTGCTCCAGCCTTGGGTGGGCAGCTCTTGGAGTTGGAGCCTGAGCCTCATCCCATGTGTTGGTCCAGCGCCATGTCCCCAAGCCCAGTCCAGCAGGGTTGTGGCTGGATGCTGTGTCGCAGCTTTTGGCCGGGAAGGGGCTGTTACCCCATAAAAATTGGGTTCATTCACCTCGTTCCCAGCTCTGCCCACCCGGACAAAGGAATCAGAGTGGATCCACGGCACAAAGGGAGCTGGCTGTGCGCCAGCCACAGAGGTCTGTGCTGTGCAGTGATGAGATGGTCACTGCTGGTTGCTGGCCTCATCCGTGGCTTGGAGGGAGGCTCTGGAGGGGCAGGTTGGGCTGGATGCCCTGGCTTGGGGCTGGGGAGCGAGTGCTGGGGCAGGAGGAGGAAGGGGAGGAGGTGAGGATAGAAACCTGCAGGGTGGCTTTGGGAAGCTGTTAGTGATGCCGGTGCGCAGAGTGATCTCCTGATTCGGCACTTTCTCTGGCACTGAAATGAGAGGTCAGTGCTTTTCATTTCCAGCTTGATGCTAGCCCCTAGCTCCTGGGGTTAAAAATCTCCGTAATGACCTGTCAGAGAGCGGATTATTAGCTATACAGAGCCGAGGATGCTGTGGGGAGCAGATGGAAAATGGCCTGGCTGTGGCAGCCTGTCTGATGAAAGAATCCCTGGCATTTTTACAGTGTTTGCATCTCTGGAAGCGCACCGTGGAGCTGCTTTCCAGGCTCCTGCCTGCTGGCTTTGAAGAAATTGGTGCCTGTGTGGAGCTTTTTTTTGTTGCTTTTCCTTCTCATTTCTCTTTAAGTCATCTTTTTTTGAAGTGTTGCTCATAAATAGTAGTGGGAGCAGGCAGGCCTGGAGCTTATTGGGGAAAGGTGGAATGGTGCTGATGGAGAGGAGCTGCATCTGCATGGGTGCTTAAGGAGTTCTTGAGCTGCTGGGGCCAAGGACCTGGCTGGGTGGCTGCTGGGGAGAAGCTGTTTCATGTGTTAATTATGTCTCAGTGTAATTGCCAGGAGCGAATCCCAGTGAGGGCTCTGGCGTTTCCAGGTTGTGTGTGGGTGTCTGTTTTGTTTTCCTCCCTCATCGCCCTGGGAAAGCTGGGAGTAGAACTTCTGGGCTCTTTGGGGTCTGCCATGGCGCGGGCAGGTGGGGCTGATCCGCCTCTTCCCAGTTAAGACCGGTACCTGTGCAGCTGTGTCTCGGTTTGCCATCATTCGAAGCCCAGCAGGCTCATGGTGCTGAAGGTGACGGCGGTTTAATGTCCCAAAAGCGGAGCAGTGTTGTGCTGCCTGGAGCCGCGGGATGGAAACCCTGCACTTCCTGCTGCGATTTGGCCTTCAGCAGATGCTTCATGTGTCCCAAGTGTCACAGGTGCTCGGAAACTTGGGATTTATTTCCCACCGAGGCACTTGACTTCCCTGGGAAGTGGCTCTGGTGCGGACAGGAGCCCTCCCCCCGAGTGGCATCAGCAGGAGAGGAATCAATCCTCCCTCCCAGGGGCAGCGCTCGATAATTCAGAGGGAAATGGCGAGCAGGGAAACGTGTGAGTAATGTCTTGTGGAGCTGAGAGCCGTGACCTGCCAGGGCTGGTATTGATCGAGGGACCGGTGCCAGATGGCTGCTCCTGCTGCAGGGATGGCTGAGGAGCAGCCCCTGCCCGGGGAGGGCAGCAGGAAAATGCTGCCTCGTGATGGGGATTTGGGAGGTTGGGGGCTTTCACGCTGCCCAGGACTGCTCCTGCCTACACGTGTGGCTCTTGTGACCTTCAGCTCTGCCTGCCTGGGCATTTCGCATGTAACCCTCTTCTCTTTGCTCTCCTTTCCAGCAGCGATGCCGTCACCTGGGCAGACCCAGACCACTGGAAGCCCCCCAAGGACGTAGGTGACCCCCAGGGTGTGGAGGCAGGGAAGAACCTTGAACTGTGAGGGGCTGTTAACTCTAAGATGTCCTTGAGCAGCGGAGCTTCCGGAGGGAAAGGAATCGATGCAAACCCGGTTGAGACGTACGACAGCGGGGATGAGTGGGACATTGGCGTAGGGAATCTCATCATTGACCTGGACGCTGATTTGGAGAAGGATCAGCAGAAACTGGAAATGTCGGGCTCCAAAGAGGTGGGGCTCCCAGCACCCAACGCGGTGGCGACCCTGCCGGATAACATCAAGTTTGTGAGCCCAGTGCCGGGCCCGCAGGGCAAGGAGGGCAAATCCAAGTCGAAAAGGAGCAAGACTGGCAAGGACAGTGGCAAGCCAACCCCAGGGACTTCCTTGTTCACTCCCAGCGAGGGAGCTGGTGGCAAGAAGGAGGCTCAAGGACGCTCTGGGGATGGTGCGAACTCGGGCAGCTTGGTGCCTGCCGTCACCCCGAAGGGCTCAGAGAAATCGGCCAAGGCATCTCGCAGCGTGGCCGGCTCCAAGAAGGAGAAGGAGGGCGGCTCTTCCAAAAGCAAGAAGGAAAGGAGTGAAGGTGCAGGGGCTGCATCGGAGAAGGAGCCCAGCGTGCTGCAGCCCCTGGCCCTGGCAGTGAGGGTGGGACAGTATGATGGGGGCCAGGGGACAGAGCCTGCTGCTGCCGAGCAGCTTGGGAGTATAGCTATTGACACGGGAGCTGCACTCAATCCCTTGGGAGTTAAGTCGGAGCTGGAGGACGGGGAAAGCGAGTGCCGACAGCTGAAAAAGGTGAAGTCAGAGAAGGTAAGAGAGGTGTTGGGGTGTGGGTGGGGGTGACGTTGCTGCTCAACTCTGGGGGTCACTCCTGTGCTGGGATGTGCTGCTGCAGAGCTTACAGCAGGAGGACCATGTGTCTTGTGCTCTTGGGGGCCAGCCCTGATGTATGTATGGCTGGTGCCTCCTGGTTCTGGTGTGAAGATGGTTTGGCTGGTGGTCCGGATGTGGCGACGGGAGGGCACTGGTCAAGCTGTGCACCAGCAAACAGCCTGCAGTCACTGTGTGTCAGGGCACCAGCCTGCCCTACCCTTGGGGATTCGGTTTCTTTGGTGCTATGTCTGTGCCAAGCAGGTCTGAGCCTGTTCAGCTCCTGTGGGAGGAACCTGGGTTAATAGGAAGGTGACGTCCTAGTCCTGTGCCTGCTGCAGCTCCTGATGGGACATGGCACTGTCTGTTGGCCCCCATGCTCTGCTCTCTGGTGGCTTTACCTCGTGTGTGAAAGCTCCCTGCAGCTCCCTGGGGAGTTTATTTCTCTCTGGTTGCATCATTTGCAGAGAGGAGACCTTAACATGTTAGTCGATGTGGGATCCGTGTGGGTGCAGGGCTGACTGGAGTCACCGCCTCCTTTCTTGGGCTGTTGTTGGGATGTGGGCTTTGTCCCGCTTGTGACATTCAGCCTTGGGCTGACAGGTTGCTGTGGGTGATGTTTTTACATGTCACTCCTTGCTCACGTGCAGTAGTGATGCTGAGCTGTGAAGCTGCCCCTCAGGTGACCAGGGGCACAAAAAGCCCTTCCAGTGAACGGCCGTCTGTCCGTCCGAGCAGCGCTTGGCTCTGGGGGCTGCGCAGCCAGTTCTGAATGCAGCCACTGGAGCCGAGTGAGCTTGTTTCTTAGTGATCTCAAGTGAGGTGATTGCTGTGGGCGGATGGGGGAACACGTTGGGTGCTTGGAGTTCTTCGTGGTTGGAGCAGAAGCTTTTCTCGCCCGTTTGCTGCGCGTGGGGTGTGCATTCGGGAGGGCTCAGCCCTGGTGCTGCCAGAGCGCGCTGGGGTGTGGGGAGGGTGGCTGGGGGGTGTCGGGGGTACAGGTTTGCTGTGTTTGTAGCTGGGGGCTCCCTGGGGAAGGCTCTTCTTTGGCGTGGGGATCCCAGCGCTGGGCGCCGGGAAGGGTCGCGTGGGGAATGCTCAGTGGGTCTGGGGGAGTTGCTGAGCCTATTTTTAACATCCATGGAGAAAAGGCTGCTGGGGATGGTCAGCCGTGGGAGAAGAGCTGCTAAGTAGGTCAGTGCTTCCTCTGCTCCAGGGGAAGGCTCCTGGAGCAGGTGACTGAAGCCTATAAAATAAGGAGCGGTGTGAAGGTGACGTGTTGTAGCCTTGTCCTTTCTGGCAGTGGAACCAGAGGGAGTAAAACCAGGAAGAGGAGCAGGTGCTCTTTTGCATGGTGGACTTGAACGCTGCTGCAGAAACTGGATGCTGGAAGTTCACCGATGCTCTGGGGCACCTGGGTGCATTTGTGGAGGAGGAACCCATGGTTGGGTGTACAGGGCAATGTCTTTTGGAAAAAGCCTGAGGAGGGCTGGAGCTTGGGAAGTGGCTTGGAAAATATCTCAACATGTTTGGCTGTTATGTTCCTTCATAGCCATCTGCTGCTGGCCACTGTGAAAGCTGTGGGAGCTGGCCGGACCTTTTGTTGTGCCCTGCACGGCTTTGCTTGTGCTTTTAGTGTTAGAGATTTATTTCTTTCACTGATGCAGCTACAGAAACCCTCTGCTGATGGAATTGCCAAAGTGAGGTGGGGATTATGAAGAGAGGGACCAAACATCATGGGCCTTGACAGGATGGAGGAGTGGGCCCATGTGAACCTCATGAAGTTCAATAGAGCCCACTGCAAGGTCCCACACCTGGGTTGGGGCAATCCCCACTGTTGGTGCAGAGTTGAGGGTGAATGACTTAAGAGCAGTCCTGTGGAGAAAGACCATGGGGTGCTGGTGGGAGATAAAATTGGACATGAGATGTTGCTGCACCCTTGCAGCGCAGAAAGCTGGTTGTACCCTGGGCTGCGTGACCAGCGGGTCGAAGCTCTTCCCTGTGAGGGTGCTGAGGCGCTGGCACAGGGTGCCCAGAGAAGCTGTGGCTGCCCCATCCCTGGCAGTGTTGAAGGCCAGGTTGGACACGGCTTGGAGCAAGCTGCTCCAGTGGAAGGTGTCCCTGCCTGTGGCAGGGGTTGGAGCTGGATGAGCTTTAAGGCCCCTTCAACCCAAACCCATGCTGTTCTATCACCTTTGTACAGATACCCTGTAAGGATGGTTCTGCCATTTCCCTTGTCCAGGTTCTGGTACAGCCGCGTGGATACAAACACAGCCATGTTTTGAGAAGCGATTTAAGGTCTGGATTTGCAGGAAATGATGTCACATGTGCACCCAGGAGGAGCCATCAGCTCTCTTTCGTCAGCTAGATTAATTCCTTTGGTTTGGGAAAGCTGGGGGCGAGGAGAAGAAAGGTGTCTGCATGGTGAGAGGTGGGAGAGCAGTTTTATATCTTGAGGAAGAGCCTGAGTATGGGCTAATGGCTGATGAGATGGAGGTGGGCAGTGGTGTTGGGCTCTTCCTGTTTCCTGGAAGCTGCCCAGATGCCCTGTGTGGAGTCTGAAGGGCAGGTGAAGAGCACAGGTACGTGCTGGTGGTGGGCGGGCAGCAGCACTAGAGGGGGATGAAGGCGGCTGCTTCCTTCGGGCCTGGGACAGGCGCTGCATGGGAAGAGAGAAACTTGCTCAGAGCGAAACAGGAACAGCCGCGCTGTGACTCAGCCCAACCTTTGGTCTCCAGCAGCTTGTCCTCTGCTTAACCCTGTGCTGCTCCCGCTTCCGTTTCAGGCAGGGAGGCTGGTCTCCATCTGGGGATGAAGAAAGAGAGAACGTCTCTTTCTTCACCGGCTTCAGCCCGGGGTAGATGACCTCCCATACCTACGTGCATGCTGAGCAGTCAGCCTCCAGCCAGGAGGTTTTGTTGGATCTCCTTGGCTGGATTAAAGAGCACTTTAGCAGAGACTATTTTTCCTTGAGGATTAAAGAGCACTTTAGCAGTGAGTATTTTTCCTTGAACAAGGTGCCTCGGTGCCACAGTCAGCTCGCTCTTTGCCCTTCCTTCTGCTTTTGTGCTCTTTAAATAGCTCACTGTAAGATTTTGCAGCTCTCAGTCCTTCTGGGTGTAGGAAAGAGCTTTGCTTTGGGATTTTTGGCCACCCTTTCATCTCAGCAGCTGCTTGAGCTGGTGTGGTGTCCATGGGTGAGATCACCCTCGCTCCTTGTGTCTGACACAGGACAAGGTGACACGTGTCTGACATTGCGGCAGTGGTAGAGCCTGTGGACGCAGCCCATGGGCTCGACAGGATGTGTTTTGCCAGCTTGACCGCAAGGCTCCTCTGGTTGCTGCTTTCTGGGGTGAAGCCTTGGGAGCCGAATACCCCAAACACCCCTTTTCTAGGTGCTTATCTGGCCGCATCCAGCCTCCTGTTGCGGCTTGCCCTGGCTTGTTATGTACCCTCCTTGGGCCTGATGCTATCTCTGTGTTGGGACACAAGCATTAACTGTGCCAGGGATGGGGCCTATCCTGGTGAAGCCTGTTGGCAGTAACCCTATTGAGACTTTCCAGGCTCTCTAGGGTGCGCTGAGCACCTAGTGCAGGTTTGCCTTGGGCTGCGCTTTGGTACGTGGGCAGCTCCTCGCACCAGCCAAGGCTGCTGGAGCCCCAGAAGGCATTTAGGGCAGGAGTGGGAGCTTAGTCCTTTTTGCAGCAGGGAGAGAAATGAGCCTGTGCTAATGCCTCATGTCTGGAGCGTGTGGACCAGCCACTGGGTCTGTCCCTGCTGTGTCGAGCAGCAAGCCGTGGGTCCTTGGGCACCCTGGAGCTGAGGTTTGGTTCAGAGGGAATGCATGCTCTGGGTGAGCAGCTGTGCTCAGCAAAATGGCCGTGTATGGGCGAGCGGTGCTGGCCGGGGTGGGGAGCCCCTGTCCCCACCTGCCCCACAGCTGCTGCCGTGGGGCTGAGCCCGTGCTGTGCCTGGCCCCCTGCCCTGCGCCCGCGCTGCGGCACCGGCCTGCCCAGGGCACGGTGAGCGTCAGACAAAAGAGGCTCCCGGCTCTTGGCTGCCGCTCCGGCTTTGTTGTGATGGAGAGGTTGTTCCGCGGGAGGAGCCGGGTTTGTGCCTTCTCTTTCTTTCCCTCTCTCCGCTTGCGACGAGCGCCCAGATGCAACACTGCTGCAAACAAGGGAAGGGCAAACGGAGCTCTCCCGAAAGCCTCCCTGTGTCACGTGCGCTGCGGCTTTGGGCGGCAAGGAGCCTGGGTTCAGTCCTGGGCCTCTGCGGGAGCGGGGGCAAAAGCCACCGGTGCGTTTTGTGCCCTGAATTTTACCCTTGACCGCAGTGTGGACGTGCCCTGCACGTGCTCTGAGCAGAGATGCCTGCTCTGGGTGGCCTGATGGGAAGGGGACATTGTAAGGTGGGGAGCACTGCAGTGGATGTGCCCCCGAGCTGGTGTGAAAGTACCCTGCTGGTGCTGTGGGAGGACAGCATGGTGCTGGAGGTGGTGCTGGGGGCAGCTGCTAAGAAACAGTCCTCAAAAACACATCCCTGGACTCTTCCTGCTGCTGCTGTCTTGTCCAGTGCTTTGCAGTGTGGCTGTCGTGTTATCTGTGCTGACATTCCTCCCCTAAACCCATGGAGGCAAACTTGCATGGTGTCCGTGCTGTTCCTGTAGCTGTGACCATGCCAGCCTGACCAGGATGTGGGATTACCCCCCACTGCTGGCTGTCTCCCACCCATTCATTCTTTACCTAGAATCAGAGCACATCTGCTTCTTCTTTTTCAGTCATTTTTGGTGGAAGGGATGAGGCTCGGTGGTGGATGGAGCAGTGAGGGTTCAGGTGAAGAGGTGCTTGGATGACTCTGGCTCGAAGAGGTGAGATCTTCGTAGAAGGCAGTAGCTCCCTTAGGTCCAAGCCCAGCAGAGAGAGCTGTAGACTCTCTTGGAGACATTTCTGTATGTTGGATATTGTATTGCTTCCAGCTTTGCTCCTTGGAGAGAGTGATGCTGTGCTGCGTGGAGCCTGGAGACCACCATGGGCTTGGCTCCAACCTGAACGTGGAGGTAACTCCTGGAATGTGGCTGTGGAGATGTGGCTGCTCATCTTGTGCTTCTGCTTTGCATCACCCAGCTAGTGGGTGTGAAGGGCTCCAGCTCTGCTCTGGCATCTTCTATCGCAGTGTCTTGGCTGTCACCAGCTCCTTGCTGTCCCTTAGTGCTTGTCCCCTCCTTCGCTAGCTGGTGGTCGCACCAGTGCAAGCTGCTTCACATTACCCAGAGCTGTCCATGCATCCTTTTAGGACTTGATCTCACCTTCTACCAGCAGCTCTTTGTGTCTTGCTCAGTACAAACTGGTTCAGCTGTGGTTTGACCACTGAGCTCCCTGAGGAATGGTGTGGGAGCAGGGAGCTGCTGTGCTGAGGGCTCAAGCCCTCTGTACGCTGGGTGCCTTCCGTGCTTGCAGAAGAACCCAACACAGAACAGCTTTTCCCGCACCACATGTCAAGACATTTGATGCAAGGCCTTGGGAAAACCCAGGCTGCTCTGAGCACAGATGCCCAGTGAGGTGAGGATAAAGAGGGCTCCTCTGTATTCAGGGTGGTGGTTTGGGAAGCAGAGTTGTTTGATGTCTTCCAATACCTAAAAGGGGCTGAAAAGAAAGCTGGAGAGGGACCTTTAACAACAGGACAGGACAAGGGGAATGGCTTTAACCTGCCAGAGGGCAGATTGAGGTGAGCTGTTAGGCCGAAGCTCTTCCCTGTGAGGGTGCTGAGGCGCTGGCACAGGGTGCCCAGAGAAGCTGTGGCTGCCCCATCCCTGGCAGTGTTCAAGGCCTGGTTGGACACAGGGGCTTGGAGCAAGCTGCTCGAGTAGAAGGTGTCCCTGCCCGTGGCAGGGGTTGGAGCTGGAGGAGCTTTAAGGTCCCTTCAACCCACACCAGTCTGTGACTGTGATGTGGGGCAAAGCTGTAACAGGGTGTCGCGGGCTGGTCCCAGCCTCGTGCTTCAAAGATGCGTTTGTGATTTTGACCCAGATGTGAGCGCCGTGCCTGGTGGGTTTCCTTGTCCTGGGGTCAGGGTTTGGGCAGAGAAACTCCCAGTGGAGGCATTTGAGTGGGAATAATTTTTGCTTTCCAGCCAGCCCAAAGCTCCCTCTGCATCCTTCAGAGCTCTGCTGTTCTCTCCAGGGATTTTAAGGAGAGGTGGGAAGCCCAGCGCCTTGGTTGGGGACCTGCTCACGCTGACAGCCCTGGGCAGAAGCCAGTTTCTTGCCATCCCAGTGCAGTTTCCCAGCCCTTGCGCCACGGGGCTCGGCTCTTTCTGAAGAATGGCAGCCGGAGCAGCATTGGCAGCCCAAGGAAGTGGCGGGGGGTGCAGGCAGCTGCCGGCTCCTGCCTGCTCTTGTTGTGGGTTCTTCTCTCCAACCATGCTGGAATCAGCCGCCTCCAGAGCTGCTGACAGGGCTGTGTGGGGAGGCCTTGGGAATTACACCACTCGTTTCCTTATCGTCCCTGGACCCGCCGCCCGGAGCCTTCTGCTCTAGGAACAAGGCAAGAAGGGGGCACGCAGCCAACATGTGTCAAGAGCTACAAAGGAGGAAATTGGCCTCGTTCATTTAAAACCATGGGGTTAGTCTTTGAGTTTTGGCTCCTGCTGAGAGGTTATTTATATGTGGGCTTTTTCTTTTTTTTCCTAACCGCTAGATGTAGCAGGCCGAGAGCTTCAGCTGATCCCACCTCAGAAGCTTTTATCCAGGCAAAATTGCCTCTCTCACTGTTTGCTCTCCCGGCTGGCAGTGCTGGGGAGGATTAGTTAAGGAGTGAGTTAGTTTTGATGCCCATCGGCGTTGCTGTATCCTGTTTAATAGATCATTGGGCTGAAACACAGCCCAGCCTCTGCTGGAGTGGGAAGCACGACCTGCATCAAGGATGGAGTGATAGGAAGTGGAGAAAACATCTCCCGTTCCCGAAGATGGAAGCAGAATGGCAGCGCTAGCGAGGAGGCTGGCAGAGGGGGGATGGCTTCTTCTTGCACCAGTTCCTTGGTGCAGTCGACCTGCAGATCTGCCCCCCCCCAGTGCTCTGGTTAGAGATCTTGATGGGAAGGCTGGGGGTGGTTGGTGCTGCTGACTCGTGGGCCTGGTTTCTCCTCCCATGGAGACGATAACTGCTTGAGATGGGTCAGATTTTGAGGCTAACTGGCTCGGGTAGACTCTCGTGTTTATTGCTTTGCTCCCAGGCTGGCGCTGGCTGCTTATTAGCCTAATGACCCCTGTTACCCAGCCCCATTTATCTGCACAGTGAGATTTCTTTAAAGGAAGATCCATGCGTCTGGAGCGCTGTGTGACCCCGGAGGCTTCAAAACTTGGCACCTGCTCCCAGGGCCCTGCTGGGAGCTGATGCAGGCGGAGTGCGCCAGGAATAACCCGCTAATGAGCAAAGCTGCTCCGGCCCCAGCAGTGGGGAGGCCTCGGGAAGGGCTGTGGAGCAAAGCGCTGCCTGCTTTGCCCTTCCTCTTTCGAATTCTGGCTTGTAGGGTATTCACTGCCTACTCCCTGTTTTCTCCAGGCCTGGCATCTTCTGTGCTGCTGCTTTCCTGATGTTTGCCGTGCAAGCACAGTGCTGTGTTGCTCTGCCACTGCTTTTGAGGATGCTTTGGGCTGGAGCTGTGAAGTCCATCCTCCTTGCGCGTCCTCATGTGCAGGCAACCTCAGCGATGTGTTGAGTGAAAGGGCACCTGAATGTTCCGAGCTGGTAGCAGGCAGCTCCCTCGTGCGGGATGGAAGGCAGCTGGTCACTGCAGTGGGCTTCCTGGGGTGACTTTTTGTGGTGTTCCTACCTCCTGGTGGTCAGCACCTGGAGCTTGAGGCCTCGTCGGGAGTCACCCCAGGTCTCATAGATGTGGAGCCAGCAGCTGGAGTCAGAGAGCTGGGGAGGGCAGCCCAGGGTTGGAAGGGGATTGCCGGGCTCTGAAATGATTTAAAGCCACCAGCAGCCTGATGATTTGTTGTGTTTGGTGACAACATCTGCTGGAGATATTCCTGTGCCTGTTACTCATTCCTGCCCACGGACTAGATCAGAGCTGGAGCTGGCGTCAATGAACGTGGCCGGGGTTTTCTGGGGTGAGCTCAGGTCGCAGCTGGCGCAGGGACACGGCCGGGATCGCGGCAGTGCCGGTGCTGCAGGGCCACGCGTGGGGGTTTTGCTGGGACCTTGCTGTGGTGTGAGGGGTCAGGGGCTCTGCCTGGCCTCTCGCGGGACTTGCAGTGACCTTGGCCAGCACCGCTCAGCCCAGGAGGGCGCGTGGTGCCTCTGCCTCTCCTCGTGCCCTGCTCCCAGCATTGCCCCGGCTGGCTGAGTGCTGCCAGCTCCATCCCCGCCCGCTGCAGACAGGATAGATCCCTTTGCAGGAAGACGTTGACCACAGAACGTTTATGTGGTGTGGTAATGGCACGTGGTCATATCTGCTGATGTTTCCCCTGTGCTTGACACTGAAATTGGTTTAAACCTCGACGAGTTGTCTAGGTTTATTTTAAGATGCTGTCTGGCCCATGCTCTCATGGGGTCTCTTGGGGCATGCTGTAGTGAGTGATGTGGAGAGCTCACCTGCTTTGCAGACTAAACTCGAATTCTGGTTATGACATGGAGGTCACCGCATTTTAAGTCCCATCAAGGGGATGGCACACCGTGTAACTCAAAAGCGCTTTCATCTGGTGCTGAGGGAGCAAGAGGACCTGTTGGGACTCTTGGCTGTGGCTGCCCCTCCTTGACGTGAATGCAGGAGCCTCCATGCTTCAGTTTCCCCCTGGATAAGGGGAAACCAATCCCTGCATGGATGGGATGCTCCCCTGTTAGGCATGAGCGTGGGCTTCGTCAGGGAGAGCATCCGAGATGCTCTGAGTGGAGAAGGTACCATCACAGCTACAGGTCCTGTGGTTGTGGGGGTGTGTTTATTTCCCCAAGCCAGAAAGCAGCTCCATTCCAGGAACTCGCTCCCCTGTGAGAGATGTCAGTGCAATGCGGTGGTCTTCCTTCCCCAGGTGCTGTGCAAACGAGCGCCCCGTCCCTCCCTGCACTTACTGGGATGCAGGAACGCTGCCTCCTGCGCTGGGCACGGCCCCGCTCGTCTGGTTCGCAGGTGGATGTGGCTGTTGTGGAGTGAGCCGTGCGCCGGGTGGCTGCCGAAGAGGACCCCAGGGCTGGGGCTCGCTGCTGGGGTCAAGCCTTTCGCTGCGGGGCTGGAGAAGACAAAGCAGCACCCGCCCGGCGCTTCCGCCGTGGAGGCGTGGGATGTGTTGTCCAAAAGGGGCTTGTTCCCTGGGAAGGGGGTCCCAAAAATGGTGGGTGCTGCTAGAGCTGGTGTTGGTGCCTGGATGACGCATCGGCAGCCGGTGCAGCAAAGGGGCTGTGTTGTCCTCATGGTTCCATGCTGAGAGCCGTGGTTAATGTGACTGTGCCAGCTCCAAGCGAGTATTTCCAGCTGGTGCTGCTCTGCCAGCGTGGGATCCCAACCCGCCTTCCCTGGCAGGGCACACAGCCCCAGGTCCCTGCTCCGTGTCCTCTTGACCCACCGTGGTGTAGGCAAGCAAGGCCTTTGCAAGGAGGAGGGAGCAAAGTCATGAGAGAAAAGGGAGGACGCAAGTGCTGGAGGTGAGCTCCAGCAGCCAAGTGTAGAAGGGAGGCTTAGAAGCACAGGGGAGATCCAGGGCCCGGCCATGGGTGCTCCGGGGCCAGGAGAGATCACTTTGGGAGGCTGGAAAGGATCCTGTCAGGAGAGGATGGCCGCACGACAGTCAGCTCTTTGAGGTGGTCACTAAGTCATCAGGCAGAGCTGGCGTGTGCTGGCGAGGCCTCTCCCGCCCGGGCACCGGGGGACCAGCACATCTGTAGGATGCCTTGTAAGTAGAGCGACATTTCAGGGTTTCGGGTGCTGTTTGCTGCTCTGTGGTTGAAGGGGAGGAAGGCAACCATGTGTGTGTATATCACAGAGCTGAGCAGTTTGCTAACAGGAAGGTTTCTCTTTTTTCGCTTAGCATTAACATTTCAAGGTACAGGAGCTCTGCAGTGTTTTATGGTCTTCCACACTGGCTATTAATACTCTGCTTTGTGTACCGAGGAAAGGGAGCTGGAGAGGCTGAGCTTTGAATGTCCCTTTGAAGGAAAGCAGCCTTTTGGTAGGAACCCGGCAGCCACAAGCAGAGCGTTTCTTAGCTGCCCTGACCTGGGGAAGAGTTAAAGCCCCTTGGTAGCAGGGGGAAAGGGTGGTTCAGCTCTCAGGCCGTGCTCTGCAGGGACTGGATCTTGCATCAGAAAAGCAGTGGCTGCACATGAAACCACCCTCCAGCATAAAGGTAATTGAACGTGCCATGGCTTTGCTGGATTGCTGCCTGGGTTGTTTGTGGAGGAGCCACATCCAAGGAAAAGGCCCCGCTTTTGAGGGGCTCGCAGCCTGTGCTCCTCTCTGTTCCATCCTGCAGATCATGAAAGCGGGAGCTGTTGGTGTTCCCTGTGATAGGTAACTCAGTGGTAGCTAATGGTAGCTTGGAGCAGCTTGTGTCGTGTCCACGTGGCCTTTAAGTAGGTTCAGTGTTAACCCGTTCCCCAAGGGCGTGAGGAGGTGCATGGCATTAAAAAGTGGAAATGTTGGGATTTCCAGGCTCCTGGCAGGAGCTCCTCCCTCTGGGGGCCCTTCAAAGGCAGAAGACCCACTGGAGAGGGCAGCGGGAGATCCAGTTCTGGTTTTTCGTGTTGTGTGAACAGCAAGAGGCTCTTTTGGGGTTCCCGTTGTGCCACCTCTGTACCCAGCGCTCCCAGTGAGCTCGAGCCCTGGGGTGGAACGCATCCGCTTTCCCACAGGACAGGAGCAATTCTCAGCTGCCCTTGGCTAGGAGGACTGGTAAAATGCACCTCATCTTCATGATGTCCCCATGGTCTCCAGCCCTTGTCCGCAGGAACAAGAGCCACCAGACTTGCAGATGCCTGTTGTTTCTGGGCAAGAAACCAACAGCTTCTTCCTCCAGGCTACTGAAGCAGCCAGATTTTCCGGGCAAGCAGAGGATCCAGTTTGGTGCAGATCCCAACTTGGTTGCGCAAGGAGCCCATGATGAGAGGTTGGCTCCTCGTTTGAAGCCACCATCATGAAGCAAAGCACATTAAATTGAGTCAGGGGACCACTGTTTTGGTAAATGATTTCTGGGCACAGAGACCTGTGTTATGGTGCTATGCTTTGCTCCTTACGCACTGCTCCATTGTTGTGTGTTACCCAAAAGCTTTTGGGAACCATCCTCCCTTCATCCTGCTTCAAACATGGCACTAAAGCAATGCCTGGTGAGAGGTGCCTCGGCAGCACATGCTGACTGAGTGATTCCAGCCTCCCACTAGTGAGCAAGGCCGTTAAAACCCAGTCTCCTCTGGGGGCTGATGGTCTGATATGGGAAGAGAATCGCTTTCAATTTCCCATTGATCCTAACGAGCCAGTGTGGGAGTCAGTGGTGTAGCTATCGGTGGCTATCAGCTCTGGCACTCGATGCCGCTCTCGGGTCCGGTTTACTCCTCAGTTCTAGGAAATCAAATAAAGAGAAAAGTACTTAGGAGGATTTTAATCAGAACTTGGCAGAAGAACTGAAGGAAACCCAAGAAATCTTCTGACAAGCGCACTTCACGCTGAGATCGTCAATGAATGGAAAGGGCAGAGACGGGGCCATGGCTCCAGGAGAGTTGGGTTTCTTCTTGCCAGTTTAATGGGATCATGTTAGCGTTCCTGCCTGCCCCAGGCTGGGCGGGAGGAGGGAGAAAATCAGCTGCCTTCAGCGTGCTGAAGACTTGCTGTCAGCTGGAAGTGAGGCAGGGCAGTTGATGAAAGCTGTCCCAGACCTGCTGCCGATGGCCAGCGTGGCTGAGGAGGAGGTTGCTGAAGTTACGGTAGTGGTGGCCTTGCACATTGGGGCAGTGGTGTGACATGGGTGGTTTTCTTCAAGAAGTTGACTTGACAGGCTGGAGGAGTGGGCTCATGTTCAACAGAGCCAAGTGTAAGGTCCTGCCCCTGGCTCAGCACAGGCCCCGCTGTTGGTGCAGACTGGGGGGGGTGAATGGATTGAGAGCAGCCCTGTGGAGAAGCCATGTGCTTTCTCACACAGTTTTGAGGGTACTGGTGGGTGATTGAATGGGACATGAGCTGGCACTGCTCCCATCACCTGAGGCAGGAGCCAGTGTGGCTCCTGGCCAGCCTGGGCTGCATCAAAAGAAGCGTGGCCGGTGGGTCAAGGGAGGGGATGCTCCTTCTTTGCTCTGAAGTCCTGCATCCAGCTCTGGGGTCCCCAGCACAACAAGGATGTGGAGCTGTTGGAGCAGGTCTGGTGGAGAGCTGTGGAAATGGTCTTAGGGCTGGAGCAGCTGTGCTCTGGAGACAGGCTGAGAGAGCTGGGCTGGTTCAGCCTGGAGAAGAGGAGGCTCTGGGAATCCACAGATTGCATCCTTGCAATGTGTGAAGGGTGTTCATAAGGCATATGGGGGAAGACCTTTTACCAGGGCCTGCAGTGACAGAACAAGGGGCAACAGTTTTAAACTGAAAGAGGGGAGGTTTAGGTTGGCCATAAGGAAGAAATGTTTTCGTGCTGATGGTGATGAGACACTGGAAGAGGTTTCCGAGAGAAGTTGTGGATGCCACATGACAGGAAGCGTTCAAGACTGGGTTGGATGGGGCTTGGAGCAACTTGGTCTAGTGAAAGACGTCTCTGCCCATGGCAGGGGGTTGGACTACAGTCTTTGAAGGTCCCATCCAACCCAAACTGTTCTGTGGTTCTGTGGTGCTACGTTGCTGATGGTAAATGCTGTTGGGAGTGAGAACTGCTGCTGTGAGGTTCAAAGCCCTTGTGGGTGACATCTGGGTTCAAACTGAGGCATACGTGAGGGGTGTCTCCTTGCTTGGACAGATCTGTTGCTGTGATGGGAGATTAATCTCAGCTCTCCAGGCCCTCACTTAGAGCTGATGGTGAGTTTCCCATAAAACTTCTCAGCTCGAGTTTCTCCTTTTGGGGTTTGGCTCAGCTGTAACTCCTCCTGTACGTGGTTATCTTGGAAAATGTGATTACAACCCCATGGAGTGGTACGAGTGGCTTGACCATTTAGGGGAAAGAGAGCTGCAGGAGCGCATCTTTCTGTGCTTGTCCACCAGATGCACAACCCAAACCAGCTTTTATTGCCCGAGTCCCAGCGAGGTGAATGTCGAGTTTCGGTTTCTGAGTGTGGGCCTGGTGCTGCCGAGCAGACCCCCCCAAGGTTGTGTTTATTTGTAAAGGGCTCCTCAAGACTGTGTTGTACCAGTGCTTTTTGGTTTATCGATATCCCAACATCTGGAGTGTTTTCCTAAAGGTGCTTTCATTCAAGAAGAGGCTAAGGGAGTGAGAACTGTTTGGGTAAAGCTGCCAAAAATAAGACTATGTGCCCCTTTTGGGACTTTCTCTTGTACAGCAGTCTGTGGGTGAGCACAGTGACCACGTGCTCCAGTTGGTTGCTCCTGCTGGGGGTTAGAGGACTATGAAGTGTTGTCACGTGCTGTGTGAGGTGATCTGATGGCGGTCAGGGAAGTTGCAGGGCGTTGTGGCTGAGGTGACCGAATCCATGAGAGGAGGGATCTGTGTGCATGTGGTTGGATTGATGGGAACAGTCTGGAACCTGCTGCACACATCCGTCTCCCTCACCCCCTGTAATGAGTTGCTTTTGCTCCTTTAACATCCAGTCCCGTGACAAGCTGACGTAACAAGCCTGATAGCTGGCACAGCTTTAGGTGTTGAGGATGCAGTGGTGACAACATGATAGGGATGATCTTTAATGTATTGTATGAAGAACCATCTGCAAAGTAGGGTGGTGCAGCACTGGAGCGTTTGGTTCTCAGCACCTGGGAAGTGCAGAGCTGAGTGCTGCAGTTTAACTCTGCCCCCTCGTCATGCTCCTTCTGGCAGTGTTTTTGCTGAAATCCCATGTCCGTATGCTGTGACTTTGTTTGACAACTTGTGCAGGGAGAGCAAGCTACGCCTCTTCCTTGATGAGCTGTGTAGGTACATGCAGCATGTGTTCTCCAAAGTTGTGTGGCCCTGAAACAAAATAATGCTTTGGATGCCATCTGCTTTGCAGGGGGCAGAGTTAGATCTGCTGCAGGAAGCTTAACATGTTCGCCTGGCTTGCAGGGGATCCAATCCTGGCTCTGTGCTGTACCTACCGTGCCTCTCCCAAAGGACTTGGGTTGGTTTTATGGGGTCAAGTCATGATGAACTGAATGCTGACAACTCTTAAGGTGCTGTTAAGAAAAGTGTGCTTGTATGAGGACTTTCTCCTGAACCTCTTGGCTGGTGACTTTTCACATCCTGTCAACAGGGATAGTACCTATCCATACGCACATGCCTTAGGGTTCATGTTTTGTAGGTGAGATGTTCCTGGTGAGAGCATCAGTGGCTGTCATGTCCTGTTGAGTAATATGCAAAGCCAGGCCTTGAGCATGCCTGTGCTTGAGCTCAGTTCAAACAACGAGCAGCTTTGGAGGGGGCAGGAGCGAGTGGTGGCTGCAAACAGAGGGTGGCACCCCTGACAGTGAGCAGAGGATTAAAGTCATGGCTGATAGCCTTGACTCCGTAAACAGTTCTGATGCTAACTCGGAGGAGATGGTATTGGTAGGACGCGGGTTCCTTTTCAGGGGCTTCTCTTGGGTCCAGAAACAAGAACTCTGGGAAGCACCATCAGACTCAGTGGCCCTGCCCATGGAGCTCCTCAAATGCACCCATGCTGGGCAGGAGCTAAGCCGCCTGGGGTGATGGGGCAGGATGGGTGACCTGGCTTGTGTTGCAACCCAGCGGGGCTGAAAGCAGCCTCTTCCATCTGAGCCAGGAATCCGTAGGGGCTTCATGGGCCTGTCCTGGTGCTGGGCTGTGACACTGCTCCGGTGTTACAGTGATTGCTGTTGGCAGGTGGGTGCCCCAGCGCCAGGGGCAGCTCCTGCAGCTCATGCGTTCCGGGGGCAAATGCTGCTGCTGACTTTTACTGGACTGAGATGGAAACCTCAGCACAGGGCTACTCCTTAGGCTTGGAAAGGTATTTGGGTGTCCAACACTTCATCTGGGTGGTGAGGCCCTGGCAGAGGCTGCCTAAAGGAGTGGTAAATCCTTTCTCTGGCATTGTTGGAGGCCAGGTTGGACAGAGCCTTGGGCGACAGGGTCTAGTGTGTGATGTCCCTGCCCGTGGCAGGGGATTGGAACTGGGTGATCTTAAGATCCTTTCCAATCCAAACTATTCTATGATTCTGGATCTTGTTTCTTATGGAGAGGTGTGTATTTTTGACTGGTATGTGATGTTTGGTGAAGGTTTTGGTCTTCTCTCAGCAGACCCTCTCTGCGTGGGGAAGAGTCTTTTACCTATGTACGTTTTTCACGAGCAGAATGTGGCTGGGAACGTTTGCAGCCCGGTGGCATTTTGGTGGGCAGAAGCTGGCTGTTGGAGCAGGGCTGCCTGGGCTTCGCTTTGCAGAGGAGCTGCTTTTGCAGCTTGATCTGAAGGGTCATCCTTGAATCACAAAGAATGTGGGATGCTGGCACGTGGATGTGAGTGCTGACTGCTTCAGTGCTGCTGCCGTTCTCTCTCGTTGTCCTTGTGGGGGAAGCAAGGGAACTGGAGGAGCCAGGTTTGGTTCCACCTTCAGTCTCAGCAGTATCTGACTTGCAAAGCCCTTTGGATGGGTGGTTTTTGAGAGCCTCCCATGCTTGAGACGATGCTTAGCATGCAGATTTGGTGTGGAGGTGTTGGACTGGGAGTCATTGGTGATGGAGGCAGGCCAGGTATGTAAAGCAGTCCCTAGAGCAGGACAGGCTGCTCTAGGTGGCCCTGCTTGAGCAGGGGGTTGGACCAGGTGACCTCAGGGGTCCCTGCCAACCTCAGCCACTGTGTGACTCTTTCACATGCCCCGGTGGTTCCGTACTGGCAGGATCTCCACCAGAGGCAACTCGCGTGTGAAGACGGCAGTGTCGGGATGTGGGCGCATGCTGAAGCCTGTCTGCATCTCAGGATGTTGCTCCCTCCTAAGCCGGGTGTGAAGAATCGCGACCAGTGCTCTGGACAAACAAAGCTTCATCTGATGGCGTTTGGTGAACCGGGGCTGTGCTGACCCTAGCGAAGCTGTCCCAGAAGGAGAGTGTGTATTTTCTTGTGCCTTTGTCCTTCAAGGGTCAGGTTGTCCTGGATTGTCTGGCTGAGATGAGAGGTTCTGCTGCACTCCCTGCTGCCCAGAAGAGCACAGCCACGCTCTTCCTATTCGATGGCTCCTACTTGGAGGGAACAGGATACGTGGGGATGGGGGCAGTGTTGGGGTATTGTTCTGCTTTTGGATCTCCAGTGTTGCCTGTTGTCCTGACCCACTTTCAGCCCAGCCTGGTTTCGGGAGACAGCTCTCTGGATACCACAGATACTTGGTTATGATCTCTTGGGAGATGGGAGATCTCAGAGGAGAGCTTCCCCACAAAAAGCTTGTGTTCAGTGTGTGCTTGGACATGGGAACTTTCCTGCCTATTTGTGTGGTCACCAGAGTTTCCCTGTGCACCGGAGGTGTCCTGCCTTCTCCTGGCCACCTCTTCCCACACTGATGCCAGAGGGTTTTTGCAACCATGTGGGGAACTGGGTCAGGGAAATGATCCTATTAAAAGCTGTGCTGAGCAGCATCAAACGCAGATTTTAACCAGGCGGTTTCCCAGTGCTGCGCAAATGCTGTGTTGGTAAAAGACTGCTTTGGGCCAGGATAGGAATGGGCAGCCTTGGATGGAATGTGATGGGATCATTTTTTCTGGTGGTGGTGCTGGTCCTTAAAGACTTGTGGAATATGGCCCTTTTTGGTAGGCAGCCGTAGGGACAAACCTGTCTCCTGCTGGGATTCTGGCAGGTGAGACTTCATTTTCCTCCCGGAGCACCCGGTCTGGCTCCCTTGCCGATGGGTTGACGTTCCAAGGCTCATGGCTTCTCCTCGCCATGCTTTTGGGAGGCTCTTTCTCTCCCAGGGCAAAGGGCTGTGGGCACAAGGGGAATGCCGGAGCTGCACCGCACCCATGCCCATCCTCACCGCCCGCAGTGAGGGGGGGCCTTCAGTAATCCTGACTAATCCTTTAATCCGTATCAACACTGATAGGTATTAAAGCAGCAGATAAGGTTCAGAGCATGGCTTGGAGCTCAGCGATATCCCAACCCTCTTCCAGCTAAAGCTGGGCTGATTGCGCTTTCTCTTAAGGGGACCGTGCCTGTTTGCTGAGCAGCTGGGGTGGGTTGAGAGGCTGGTTTAGCTGCTCCCAGCGGGAGCATGCCCTTGCTGCTGGCCCCAGCTTGCCAGACAAGTCCATCGATCTGTCTAAGTATGTTCCCTGTGCTTGCTGGAATGACCCCCTCCCCTTGTGTGTTCCTCTGCTGATCTGGAGCAGAGCTGCTTCCTGCTTTTATCTGTTATTTCCACCTGGATATAAGCCTGATTTGGCTGTAAACACTGCATGGAGTATTTAGGCAACAAACCCTGGATCAGGTGGCACTGCCGATGTGTGGTTCCTTGCTGCCCGCTGCTCTGTAGCAGGATTTCCCTCCTACCCCACCTTCTGGCCAGGACTCCCACCACCATGTCCTTCTCCAGGCCTTCCACGCTCTGTGTGCGCCTTTACTTATGACTGAGGTCTGGGATGTTCTCACTTGTTACTGCACATGGGCTCCCCGAGTGATCCGTGTTGTGGGGGTGGCACTCCAGAGCTGGCTGTCCCAGATTTAGTGGGCAGCACACCAAGGTTGTTAACGCTGGGGAGGGCAGCGCTGGTCGAATTTGCTACACAAAGCAAACTGCCCCTGTTGGTTTTGCCATCGTAGACTCATCCCCTCCCCTTTCCCTGTCCTCTTCCATCTTCTCCCCATGCTCATGGGATTGCTCAGAGTTTGCCACTCGTTCCTTCATCAGCCAAGCCCATGGTTAATCCTTCCCTTAAATCCTTTAAGCTGTCAGCAAACAACCCCCCTCTTAAACTTCTAGCACGCAAGCTTGGCTGGGACGGAGCCTGGCTCGCAAGCCCAAGGATTTAGTTTTGTTCCCAGGTCATCAGCTCCTGGTCCTGTTTTTGGCCAGCACTGGAGGCTCCCCTACTGCTGCTGTGGAGCAGTGGGTGGCTTGCTCATGCGTGGCCTGCAGTGATGTGCCCTAGGTGTAAAAATGTTCAGGTTTGTAATTACCTAATGACAGGTTCTTGTGTGGAGTGGTGTTGGAAGTAGCAGGTCAAGATTTGTTGCTCAAATCCAACGTGGATGGGGTTTCGCCTCTCTGAATCACAGAATCCACCCGGTTGGAAAAGACCTTAAAGCTCATCCAGTCCAACCATTCCCCAGCACTGCCAAGGCCACCACTGACCCATGGCACTGAGGCCTCTGCTCCACGGTGTGTGAACACTTGCAGGGACGGTGACACCAGCCCTGCCCTGGGCAGTTCCAATGCTGAGCACCCTCTGGGGAAGGAATTGTTCCTCATCTTCCTAAACCTGCCCTGGTGCAGCTTGAGGCCGTTTCCTCTTGTCCCATCCCTTGTTCCTTGGGAGCAGAGACCAGTGCCCTTCTGGCTCCATCCTCCTCTCAGGCAGTTGTAGGGAGTGATCAGGTCTCCCCGAGCCTTCTCTTCCCCAGACTGAACCCCCCCCCAGGTCCCTCAGCCGTTCCTCATCACACTGTGCTCCAGGCCCTGCACCAGCTCCATTGCTTTTCTCTGGACCTGCTCCAGCACCTGAGGAGCCTCCTGTCCCATAGGACAGCATGTGTTGGCCTCTTTTCTTGTCTTTTTGGGCTGGACATGCAGCTGGTGGAACCAAAATGGGCTAAAAAGACTGGAATAAAGCTTTGTCTATAGGCGTGCTCGCCTCTCTGCACCCAAGCTCTCAAATCTTTGTGTTGATGATGGTGATGATGATGGTGCCTTGGCTCTTCCAGGTTTGTTCATTCCTTCAAAACACAGGGTTGTGTCATTTGGGATGTATTTTCCTCAGTGATTAGCTTGGATGCTTCAGTTGTTGCACGTCTTCTTTTGGAGGACCTTTGTATATCTTCTCTTTAGCAAACGGGTGTCCTTGGGCATCTGCCACAACTGAAGGGAACAGCACAATTGGTGAGCACTTCTCGAAGTCTCAACCTGCATTTCTTGAGTCTCCCTGTAATTCGGTTTCTCTCTCAGAACTCTGGATGAAATATGCTTTGGAAATGATGGGATTTGCATTGCACTTTCTCTCCTGGGATGTCAAACAAGCATGGCAAACCTTTTCCCACTCGTGATCCCAGGAGAAAGAAAGGCTCCGAGAATCCACGAGGAATATCAAATGGCATCTTGCTGCAGAGTGGCTGCATCTGGGGATTACTTGGTAAAACAGAAGGAAGGAAAAAAGGTTAATACGGTGTTGGCAGCCGGCAGCTCCGGAGCTTGTGTCCTTCAAGCTGCCGTGGTTCAGCCTGGCTGCTCTTGCCTGACTCGGGTGCAGGTGGTTCTCAGCTTATCCCTCCGGTCTGCAGAGGAAATGGGATTTGGAGGAAATACCTCATTAAATTCAAATTGATGAGAAATTAATTTCTTAAAATTGGTTTTAAACCCCCAAACAGCCACCATGACAGTGTGGTCCTTAGCACGGGCTGACTGCAGAAGCCACGTGGCTTGTGACAGCGGACCTGGGAGCACCCTCTCCTTGCACAGTCTGCTCTGCTGCTTGTTCCTCTCCTGGAACAAGCTCCCTGTGGGATTCACGGAGCAGTCAGCTCTGCCTCCAAAGGCTGTAACGCCACAAAAGCCCTGGGGCTGAATTTGGGATGTGTGGAGGTGGGAGAACACCCACGGCAGGCATCGGGCAGCGGCAGAGCTGCTCCCATGAGTGATGCTCCTGCCTGCCCGTTGCTGTCCCTCTTTCCAGGAGCTACTGGGAGGAGCAGCCTCCCGGCATTACATGCTTTCATGCATCTGATGTGCTGGCTCACCTTCCACCGGCAAGCAGGGGCTTGAACAAGAGCCGGTTGCCTGCATCTGCGTGGCTTTACTTATTTATTTGACAAACAAGCTGGGTGATCCGGGCCTGGCTGCTGGTACCATGGCTTGCAGCATATGACAGCTAATGGGCCTGGCTCCCTGCCTGCTGAGGAGGTGAGGCTCCTATCCATGTGTGACCTGGAAAAGCACGTTGGCTTTATAAATCACTGCCTGCTGATGCCGGTGCCTTGCACCTCCCTCCTGCTTCTTGGCAAATTCAGTGTCTACCGTGAAGCTACTGCTTGCTCCCCACGCTGGGCGAGTGCTGCTTGTGATCGCTGTGCTGGGGCGGCAGAGCAGGTAGGGCTTCCCCTCCAGGCCCCTCTGCTTTTCTAACATGGTTTCTTGAGGGATGAGCACAGAAAGTAACTCGGATAAAGTGGAGGCACAGGCTGGGCTGCACCCCCAGAGTGTGAGCAGCAGGTTGAGGGAGGGGATCCTTCACCTCTGCTCTGCTTTGGAGAGACCAGACCTCTCTGGGAAGACCTTAGAGCAGCTTCCGGTGCCTAAAGGCACTCTTCATAAGGACCTGTAGGGACAGAACAAGGGGGAATGGCTTTAACCTGCCAGAGGGCAGATTGAGATGAGCTCTTAGGCAGAAGCTGTTCCCTGTGAGGGTGCTGAGGCACTGGCACAGGGTGCCCAGAGAAGCTGTGGCTGCCCCATCCCTGGCAGTGTTCAAGGCCAGGCTGGACACAGGGGCTTGGAGCAAGCTGCTCTAGTGGAAGGTGTCCCACAGGGGGTTGGAACTGGATGAGCTTTGAGGTCCCTTCCAACCCAAACCACTCTCTGGTTCTATGATTCTTCTTATGGACACCAGGGCTGCTGCCCAACCCCAACCAACAGCCTGAATCTTTAAAGGCCAAGGATCAGTGAATGAAGGATGGCTTTGCCATAGCAAAGCTTGGGTTTTCAGTAGTTGTCTGGTGCTCAGCATTGGGTGCATCAGGTTTCCAGCTTGTGGGGATTAAACTGCACCAGGTCTTCACTCATCTCCTGTGGTCACAAACTGTCCCAGGAGCAACCGCATCCTGCACATGGGGTCTGTGCCTCATCTTTTTTCTAGAAGCAGTGAAATCAATGCAGTAGAATGCAGTGGTGTCTCCTTTGGGGATGCCAAGTTCCCATGGGTGTCCTCAGAGAGAAGCCTCTGCTGCCATCTGAGCCTTCCCTGCCACCTCCCCACCTGAGCTGCCAGCTTTTGACCCCTTCCAACTGTAAGGGAGTTCAGAGCCCGGGTCGCTCTTGGTTTTGGAGCCACCAGCCGGTTTGCTAAGAAGCAGGCGGAGGGATTGGGTCTGGCCAAGGGTTTTGCTTGGCTTGGTGGGTTCCCAGTGTTGAGCTGTGGGGTGTCTCAGGCTGCCCTGTGAAGTGTAGGGAGCAGGAGTGGGATGAGGCCACAGCTCTGTGCTGGTTTGTTAATGAGCCAAAAGCCGTTTTCTGTCACTGAAGAAGCGCAGCAGGGCCTGCTCGGTGGGGCATGGCCAGGCCCTGGGCCGTGTGAGTACTGGCAGTCCCCACACTCACTGAACAGAGCAGAAGCTTCCCGTAGTGCCGGATTGCTGAGGCAGGAGCTCTGCCCTTGCCATCCGGGAGCAGCAGTGCCACGGCCGGGCTGCCAGGCCTGATGAAGTTAGTTAGGCTACAAACTGGTTGGTGAACAATTCCCATGGATGCTTTCCTCATTTGTCTGCCTTCCTTTTAGGGCTGGCTTTTCCACCTGGGAATCAGACCAGCAGCTCCTGCTTGGTTTCTTCTTCTTTGAAGGCTTTTGCTCCAGCTGCTGGCACTGCCGCATTCAGACTTCCCCTTAAGCATTTGATTCTGATGGCTAAAGATGCAGCGAAGCTGGTCATGGATCCTGGCACTTGTTTTGCTGCTTTCCTGGCATCCCAGTGCATCTGCTTTCCAGGCTGCGTGTGGGGAGCTGCGATCTCTGGGATTGAGCCGCAGAGGCACTGAAGGACAATGTCTACTGGGGATGCGCCTTGCTCTCCTGCTGGCTGTGCTTGAGTGGGAGCTATGGTGCCTTTGCAGACCAGGGCCCCAGCACAGTGGTGGGAGGCTCCGTCTCTGGTCCCTGCCTGCCCATAGTGGTGTTTGCCTGACTTGAGGTTTTGCGATGCCTCATGGCTCTTGGGAAGTCTGTGGGAGGCTTTGTGCAGGGGAAAGGCTCAGAGACCTCCATTTGGAGCTAAGAGATGACTTCAGGAAAAGGACTTTGAGCTTTTCCCAAAGCACAAAGGAATCCACATTAGTGGTGTGGGTATAGTGCAAGAGATGCTCCAGGAGCAGGATGCAGCAGGTGAGGCGACTGCAGCTGTGGATGTAAATAGTGCCCCTCTCCTTAGGGAAAAGAGTAAATTACTTCCCTTTGCTTGCTGCATCCCTTTCTCCCAGTGCCCTGTTCTCCCTCCTCTTCTCTGCTGTTAATTGCTTAGTGGTTGCTGACGCAATTAGACCAAGATGTGTCTGCAGCCACTGTGCTCGCCCTCTCCTGGGCCTGTGTGCGGGGAGGGGATGGCTGCTGGCTTGAGGAGGCAGCTCGGGGCTGGGCTCTCCATGAGAGGGGAAGTGGCTGGGGCAGGGCTGAGCAGCGATGTCTCTGCTGGCCTGAGAAGGTGCTCTTTGTCTCTCTGCTCCTGAGGATGTGAACAGAGCAGAACCTGGATGGATTCTTCCTGCTGGTGTCTTAAGGGCCAGAGCTGCCCGCCCTGAGGTGGTGATGAGTGATGCGTAGCACATCTTGCAGGGCTGGGGAGCATTTGTGCAGCAGCTAAAACTGGATGACTGATGGGTAACAGTCCCTTGGCTGCAGGGGCTGCTGGCATGGAGGCAAGAGAGGCCACAGAGACATTTGCTGTGCTGTGGGTGGGAAGGGACGAGCTGATATAATGGAGAAAGGCTTTCCTCTGCTACTAGTCTGCATCCCACATCTCTCCGTGCTTACATAGCTCTGCCCAAGGCATGACTGCAGCTGGTGCCCTCCTCTCTGGCTCTCAAGCCTTGTATGTCTTCTGGTCTCTTCGCTTGCTCCTTCCGCAAGTGGGTGCCGCTCCTCTGGCGCTGCCCTCTGGTGTGTCGCTTTGGCTTTTTGTATCTCACTTGTGTCTCTCGTTATTCAGATCCCCTTCTCCATCGTGGCTGTGGTGGTGTTTCCTCCATGGGAAGGGAGTAATTTCTTGGCTTTCTACCAAGTTTTATGTCTTTAATCCTGTTGAATCCCTCTTAGCCCCGTGTCCTTTCCTAGTCCGCATGCAGCTTTGCTAAGGCTTTCATCCCTGCAAGCCATCAACTGTCTTCTCTGAGGCAGTGCCCTTCAAATGTCAGCATTTTGTCTTTATTCTCCATGGCCAAGACGCATCTCTGGGGTTTGACATACCTGCTCTGTCCTCCTCTCCTGGCAGCCTCTGCTGCTGGGCACGCTTGATCCCTCAAGCAGGGGCCCTCATAAAATCAGCTCTGAGGCCGCATGGCTTCTCCACACTGCTGTTCTTTGCTTCCTAACTCCTTTTTTGCCCTGTGCCTCTGCTTTCTTGGTGGGAGTGGGTTGGGTTGCCCAGGGACAATGTCCTTGGGTTGTGCTACTGGGCTGTGTTGCGTTGGAGCTCCTTGGTTGTCCCTGCATGAGGTATGTGATGATGTTCAGGGGACGTGTCTTCTATGGAGAAGAGCTTGGTGATGTTCGAAGGGTGCCAGGCGCTTTCTTCCTCTGCTTGATGAAAGCCACCATCAGGTGCAGATGTTGACCCAAAGTGGTGGGTAGTGGGAGTAGGAAGGGCTTTTGCTGCCCGCACTGCTCTAAGCGCAGGGGTTGCCACAAGCAGCCATTCATCCATCTATCCATCCGCCTCTTGCCTTCGTGTTCACCTTCCTGCCTGCTCCCAGGGTGTCCCACGGGTGTGCGCAGCCCTGCTGCTCCCTGGCCAGTGTCCCAGCCTGGGACAGCCCAGCTGGCAGCATGCAGGCAGCCCATCAGCAGGCCCTGGCAGCCTGGAGCTGCTACTTGGCACATTTGGGACCTTCTCTCTCAGTCCAAATAATGTCTCATGTGAGTGTTGTTAGTAAAAAGCTGTCATTCATTTCCAGTAGGTACAAGGTAAGAGTAGATGAGTGCGTACAGACACACCACTCCCATGATTTCAAGTGAGTGATTAGTGTGATTAAAGGTCAGATGGGTTTATGGCAGTCAGAAGTGCATTTCTGCTGCTTCAGGCTGAAGTAGAGCTATCTAAAGCTCTCGGCCAACCGTTGCGGTAGTCCTGTAGCTTCCAGTGTAGGCTCTGGAAGGCCATGCCATTGGTAATGGCGAATCCTCTCTTAGGGCGTGCTGTTGGGTCACGATGCTGGTCCAGGACAGGCATGTGATGGGGACGCTCCTGGCAGGGGCTCTGGTATTTTGTCTTGTCCCACGTGCCTTGAGTCTGTATTTTGGGGTTTTTTTAACTCCCTGAGGACCTGGGCTTGGAAAAAACTGAAAAATCCCCATTGGGAATGCAAGGCCAAAAGCGCTGTGGGAGCGGCTTCCCGAGGAGCCTGGAAGTGTGGGGTGGTGGGGTCCCTGCATAAGGGCGTCTTTCTTACGGAGCAACCCGGATGACTTGAACAGCATGTGATGGCCACCCCTGGCCTCCAGGCCAGCTCTGAGCCCTTGCTGGGGTCCAGCTCCGAACCCTCAGGTTCTCTTGAGCAAGATAACTTTTTAATTGTCCCTCCAAGCCACCTGGTGGGTGTGGAAATCCTGGGGAGCAGCTTAGGAGCTCCCTGATCCCTTCACAGCTCTCATCAAGGCAGGAGGGGAGGATGGAGGAGGTGGAAACACACAGCCACAGGTGATTAACCCCAGTGCTTGCTCCTGTCGACTTCTTTTGCTGTGGGTGCCCCTGTGCAGGCACTGGGGTGCTTGGCAGCCGCAGTGGCCTTCTTTTGCTGCACCCGTGGCTGCTTTCCCAGGCCAGCCGGGGTGCTCAGGGTGCAGCATCAGCGCTTCCTGTTCCTGCCAAGGGCTCCTCTATGCCCCTCTTGATGGGCATAAAACCCCTTCAGGCTCTGGATTACAACTCCATTATGTCTTGCCAGACAGAACTCACATTCTCCTCCGCAGGCTGCCTGTTTTGGATGAGAGCACTATGACCCCTCTGAGTCCAGGACAACGGCTGATTTTTAATGATGGGTGGCCAAGCCCAGGGCCACAGTGGCCAGCGAGGCCTGATACATGGCAAGGTGACCTGAGCATGGTGTCCTAGGTGCTAAAATACCCTCATTTGTTGTTATTCTGCTCTTTCCCTTGACGTAGGATTACTCTGCTTAGCTGACTGTCGCTGTGAAGAATCAATGGCATTTCAAGAGGGCAGGGAATAAAAGCAGTGAAGATCTGGGCCTGGTGGGTCTGTCTCTAGCAGCATCTTTGCCTTGTTTCGGGGATGCCAGCTGAAAATCCAGCACGTCAGTTGAGCATGACCCTGGCTGAATGTGACCCGTGTGCCTGCCAGCCCGGCAGCTGGTTTCTGCACATGTGTGTGCAAAAGGTGCTGCTGGGTGCAGGAGGCACAGTGGCTGCTGGCATTGGACTGTGGCTTTTCAGTGGTGACTCTTTTGTGTCTCGTTTCAAAACAAGCATTGTGCTTTGTTTGGTGGCAAAGGGGAGCGATTTCTCATTAGCTGGAATTCGGTGACCCGTGGGTATCCCTGTGTGCAGGCTGAGAAGCTAAGGTTAGAGGCTAAAAACCTTTCTGGAGCTTAATTGGGCTGGAAGAAAGCTTCAGCCATGGGTGGTGTCAGCATCCCCCTTTGCTGAGGGCTTACTTGGATTTCAGATACAACCTCTTGTCCTCTCTATGGTCTGGAGGAGCCGATGAAGCAGCCTCTTGAAGCTGATTTTCTATGGAATGCTCTCAAGGAGGAGCATGGCTGCAGGCAGCATCATCCTGTCATGTGAATTGCAAAGCCCTGCTCCCTTAGATGTGCTGAAAGCCCCCAGCCTGGCTGCAGCTCTCGGCTGTTGGGTAGCCTGCAGGTGATGAGTTATGGGCTGGCTCAGCTCTAGCTCCTCTCCTCGCCCCTGGGCTGTTCAGCTTCCTGCCATGGATGGCTCCTCTGCAGCCAGCGCTGTCAGCACAAAACCTGTGGGGTGAGACCTTGAGGCATCACATCCCCGCTGCGTCCAGCAGTGCGGGGTTTGCAAGGCACCGCGCTTGACGCAAGGGTGTGTTAATGGCAAAGGCAGCGCAGGAGAAACTGGACCTAGGAGGAGTGCCCGGGGCTTGACTCGTGCTGCATGGGGAGGTCAGTGGGAGCGAAGGTGCCTCACTTGACCTTGTCGTGCTCGAGGTGTTAAAAATGGGCTGTGTTGAATGCTGCAACTCTGAGCAAAGCTGCGTTATTGATCCGGTGGATGCAAACCAGACTTGTATTGCAGGAGGGTTCATTGGCAAAGCCTAGCGTGGGGTGGGATGTTCTCCCAGCGTGGTGAAGCCCATGCTTCTGGGCAGAGCCTATCTCAGCTCACGTTCCTCCTTGTGAATGCTTTTGATCAGGCCAGAAGCACCGAGAGACGTTTGAAGCGAAGAAAGGAAAGCTGCTTTTCACCTCCAAGGCTGGGATTAAAATCCAGAGTGATGGGAGGTGATGGGAGCCCATGGGCTCACATGCAGAGCTCATACCTCCTCCTCTTGCAGTTCATCAGTAGAGATTTCATGGCAATGTGAGCACGCGCTGTGCTGCTTCGGGTTGGTGTGTGCGACTGTCATCGTTCTGCCTGGGGGTTGGAGGGACAGCAGCTTGATTTCAGTCACTATGAAACCTCGGGAATTGGCTTGGAGACTCTTCTATCGAAATGGCTGTGTCCTGCAGGTGCTGATGCCTGCATGTTCCTGGTGGGAGCCGACAGACACGGATGTAAGCCATTGCTTGAGGGACTGGGGAGAACACAGCGTGCATCAGCCAGAACAGGAGTATTGGCTTGTGCTGCTTCAAAAATGGCACATTTGGTGGAATCCTGGGGTTTGGGGAGTGGGGGGAGCTGCAGTTCTGGGACCCAGCACAAAAAGTGGAGATGTTTGTCATGCCCCATCTTAGTGTGAGGAGGTTTCCATCTTGTGTGCAGGGAGATGTGGAGCTGGGAACCTCTGGATGCGAGTCCCCAAAGGGCAGCGCTGCGCTCGTCCCTGCTCTCCAGCCACGCTGCATGGGACACGCGTGGTGACACCCTTCTGTTGCACACCCACCCACATCATGGGATTTGGCTTATTTCTTGCTTGCTCCCTCCTGTAATCTCCCCGTGAGGCATTGGACAGAGCTGGGTCTGGGTCTGGAAACCAGCGAGATCTCTCTTGGCAACTTGAGCAAACCCTACAAGAGGAGGAGATGAGAGCCGCGCGGGCAGCTTCCTAAACGTGCAGCCTGCAGGGGCCGGGACTGTGAAAATCATGCTAAAATTGGTGTTTAATATTACATAGAGAGAAGGAAGATGCCTCCTCTTGCCTGAGGGATAAATAGATCTGAAACTCCTCTTAGACTTTGCTGCTTATCGCATCTGAAATACGTTTGTGTCGCCCTGGAACTGAGCCTCACCAGGAGCCATGGATCCCCGGCAACAACGTGCGTGTAAAACACTCCTGCTCGTGTAGTGTATGTGTGGGGTGCTGACAGGTCTCCAAACACAGTGCCCCGGGAATGGACGTGCTGCTTTTCCCCCAGATCGTAGCTGCCTGTGCTCCGTGGTACGGACAGGGGAATGGGAGCATGCCACCAAGGCAAGTGTCCCCTGGTGCTTCCAAGGGATGCTCCCTCAGAGCTACCTCTCTTCCAGGACCTGTGTAGGTAGCTCAGGAGATGCACCCCACTTTGCAGGAACCTTGTGTCCTCTCCTTCCCTCCCACCTCTTCTCCAAGCAAATGTTATAGGTACAAGCACTGAGCACACAGCTTGGCTTCTCATGCCTTGGAGATGAATCCACAAGGACCAAATGTTGTTTGTAGCCTCAGGCTATTGGGTTTCTTGTGAAGAGGAACTGCTCAGAATATGATCCAGCTCCAGCTGCCATTTGTAGGTAGACTGATGCGATGAGAGAAGGATTTTTTCTTGTCTGCAGACTTCTGCGCTGAAGCTGTTCTCGCATCACAGCGATGCTCTTTACCACGGTTGAAGTATGGAAGAACATCAAGAGAAAATAACTCTGCCAGAATACAGCCATCCTGAGATTTACTGGTGCCTCGTCTGAACTTGGGCCAGCCCCACACTGCTGGATGTTGGCTCTCAGGGAGAGGACGAGGATTGCTGCTGTGTCTTGGGAGCACCATGAATGTGGTGGTTGGTGATTCGGGGCCCAGCATGGGGGGGAACTGGGTGTCAGCAGCACTTGGGTGCTGAGGGGGTGCCGCGGGGAGTGATGTGGGTGCCTTGTGGTACTGATGGAAGGATGTGGGATGGAGGAGGACAGTGGAAGGGATGAAGGATTTTCCCACTTGGAAAATATTGGTGTGCTTAGGAACAATTTCACTCCAGGAAGCTGTGGCCAACATCTTTCTTAAATGTTCCTATCCTTGATTCAGCTTATCCCTCCTGCTGTCACCCTCTGCAGCACCCTGCATAATTCCTTTCTCTCCTTTTGATGTTTTCAGCCCCCGTGCTTGTAGATTACGATGTCCCCATGTAGCTGTTGCCCAACCAAGTTGTCCATATTTAGCTCTTTAATCTCCTCTTCCAAGCCAGTCCCTTCAGCCTTGTTATTTTTGTTTCTCTCCTCTGAACTTCCTCCTATTTGCCTGTGTCCTTTCAAGTAATGAGATGTCCAGAGCTCAGTGCAGCCGCTGCTCTCCTGACCAGAGCCATCAGGAAAACAATAGGAAATTCCCCCTTCTCCCATGCTGTGTCCAGGTGACTCTGGGCTGGGAGAGGCAAGGAGGGTTTGGTGGGCAAAGTGCTCTTTGTTGCTCCTGGCTCTGCCTCAGGGTCTCCTTTGCCAGCTGGTCTCATTCCATTAATACCTTGGTTCCCGGTAGCTATGGGAAATAGGATACGTGTAGCCAAGCCAGCTCGGTGATGCTGCTTTGCACCTCTGTGCCATCGCAGTGTTGGGAGGAACCCCAGGTCACGTAGCATGGACAAAGACCGAGAGGGTAGATTTAGCTTTGAAATAGTTTTTTTACGATGAGGGTGCTGAGGCGCTGGCACAGGGTGCCCAGAGAAGCTGTGGCTGCCCCATCCCTGGCAGTGTTGAAGGCCAGGTTGGACACAGGGGCTTGGAGCAAGCTGCTCCAGTGGAAGGTGTCCCTGCCCATGGCAGGGGGTTGGAACTGGATGAGCTTTAAGGCCCCTTCCAATCCAAACCAGTCTGTGATGCTAAGATGTCATCCTGGAGATAATCCCCTTCTGGATCATTGGAATAACCACCATGGAGTAATGCTTAACTGATTTATGTATGTCTGTAGCTCTATATCCCTATGGCTTTTCTTGCATAGTGACTCCAAGTGTGACCGATGCTCTTGGATCCATTTGCCGCCCTTGGATGCTGAGAGATGCAAATGGTGCTGTAGTTCCAGCTGTTGTGGAAGGTACAGCTGTCCCCATGCCACATTTACAGCTTGGCTGATGAAAACAGCTACAAGTCATAGAATCATAGAATCATAGAATAGTTAGGGTTGGAAAGGACCTTAAGATCATCCAGTTCCAACCCCCCTGCCAGGGGCAGGGACACTTCCCACTAAACCATGCCACCCAAGGCTCTGTCCAGCCCAGCCCTGAACACCACCAGTGATGGAGCATTCACAGCTTCCCTGGGCAACCCATTCCAGTGCCTCACCACCCTTACAGTAAAGAATTTCTTCCTCATATCCAATGTAAACTTCCCCTGTTTCAGTTTGAACCCGTTACCCCTTGTCCTCTCACTACAGTCCCTAATGAAGAGTCCCTCCCCAGCATCCCTATAGGCCCCCTTCAGATACTGGAAGGCTGCTATGAGGTCTCCACGCAGCCTTCTCTTCTCCAGGCTGAACAGCCCCAACTTTCTCATCCTATCTTCATACGGGAGGTGCTCCAGTCCCCTGATCATCCTCGTGGCCTCTTCTGGACTTGTTCCAACAGTTCCATGCCCTTTTTATGTTGAGGACACCAGAACTGCCCACAATACTCCAAGTGAGGTCTCACGAGAGCAGAGCAGAGGGGCAGGATCACCTCCCTTGACCTGCTGGTCACGCTCCTTTTGCTGCAGCCCAGGATACGGTTGGCTTTCTGGGCTGCGAGCGCACACTGCCTCCGGCTCATGTTCATTTTCTCATTGACCAACACCCCCAAGTCCTTCTCTGCAGGGCTGCTCTGAATCTCTTCTCTGCCCAATCTGTAACTGTGCCTGGGATTGCTCTGACCCAGGTGTAGGACCTTGCACTTGGCATGGTTAAACTTCATCAGGTTGGCATCAGCCCACCTCACAAGCGTGTCAAGGTCCCTCTGGATGGCATTCCTTCCCTCCAGCGTATCAACCGAACCACCCAGCTTGGTGTCATCGGCAAACTTGCTGAGGGTGCACTCAATCCCACTGTCCATGTCACTGACAAAGATGTTGAACAAGACCGGTCCCAGCACCGATCCCTGAGGGACACCACTCGTTACTGGTCTCCAGCTGGACATTGAGCCATTGAGCACAACTCTTTGCATGCGGCCATCCAGACAGTTCTTTATCCACTGGGTGGTCTGTCTATCAAATTGATGTCTCTCCAACTTAGAGACAAGGATATTGTGTAGGACAGTGTCAGACTCTTTGCACAAATCCAGGTAGATGACATCAACTGCTCTACCCCTGTCCATCAGTTCCATAGCCCCATCATAGAAGGCCACCAGATTGGTCAGGCAGGATTTCCCCTTAGTGAAGCCATGCTGGCTGTCACCAAGCACCTTGTTGTTTTTCATGTGCCTCAGCATGCCTTCCAGGAGAATCTGCTCCAAGATTTTGCCGGGTACAGAGGTGATGCTGACTGCTCTGTAGTTCCCCGGCTCATCCATTTTCCCCGTCTTGAAAATGGGGGTTATATTTCCCTTTTTCCAGTCATCGGGAACTTCACCTGACTGCCATGAGTTTTCAGATATGATGGACAGTGGCTTAGCAACTTCATTTGCCAGCTCCTTCAAGACCCATGGATGGATTTCATCAGGTCCCATGGACTTGTGTATGTTCAGGTTCCTGAGATGGTCTCGAACCAGATCCTCTCCTACAGTGGGCCCAGGGTCTTCATTCTCACTGTCCCTGTGTCTGCCTTCCATGACTTGGGTGGTATGGTCAGAGCATTTGCCAGTGAAGACTGAGGCAAAGAAGTCATTAAGAACCTCAGCCTTCTCCAAATCCAGGGTGGCCAGTTCTTCTGATAGCTTCCGGAGGGGGCCTGTGGTGTCCCTAGTCTTTTATTTGCAATGTACCTATAGAATCCCTTCCTGTTATCTTTAACATCCCTAGCCAAGTTTAATTCTAAGTGGGCCTTAGCTTTCCTAACCTGGTCCCTAGCTTCCCGGACAGCATCCCTGTATTCTTCCCAGGCCGCCTGTCCTTGCTTCCACCTTTTATAAGCCTCTTTTTTCCTTCGAATTTTCCTCAGCAGCTCCTTATCCATCCAAGGAGGTCTCCTGGCCCTCCTGCAGCACTTCCTTCTAGTTGGGATGTATCGCTCCTGAGCTTGCAGCAGGTGATCCTTGAATATCAACCAACAGCCTTGGGCCCCCCTGCCCTCTAGGGCTATATCCCATGGAACCTTACTGAGCAGGTTCCTGAAGAGGCCGAAGTCTGCTCTCTTGAAGTCCAGCGCAGTGAGCTTGCTGCACGCTCTTCTCACTGGCCTGAGGATCTTGAATTCGACCATCTCATGATTGCTGCAATCAAGGCTGCCCTGGAGCATCACATTTCCAACCAGCCCTTCCCTGTTGGTGAGGACAAGGTCAAGCATGGCACCTCTCCTTGTCGGCTCCTCTATTACTTGCAGAAGGAAGCTGTCTTCCACACAATCGAGGAACCTCCTGGATTGCTTGTGCCGGGCAGCACCGTCCCTCCAACAGATATCAGGGTGGTTGAAGTCCCCCATGAGAACAAGGGCCTGCGAGTGTGAGGCTGTTCCTATCTGTCTGTAGAGCACTTCATCCACCGAGTCCTCTTGGTCAGGAGGTCTGTAACAGATCCCCACAATAATATCTCCCATCGCTGTTCTCCCTTTAACCCTGACCCACAAACTCTCTATTGACTGCTCACCTGTCCCCAGACAGAGTTCCATACTCTTCAGCCTGTCCCTAACATAAATAGCAACTCCCCCTCCCCGCCTGCCGGGCCTGTCTTTCCTAAAGAGCCTGTAACCTTCCATTCCAACACACCAGTCATAGGAGCCATCCCACCATGTTTCTGTGATGCCTATGACATCATACCCCTGTAGATGTGCACACATCTCTAATTCCTCTTGTTTGTTCCCCATGCTATGGCGTTTGTATAGAGGCATCTGAGCCGAGCTCCAGTTGAAGCCGGCTCATTGGCTGGAGCAGCTGGAATATCTCTACATTGCTCCAAGCATTTATTATAGGTACTGACAACTGCCTGGATATGTTGGGATGGAATGATGCCCCCCTCCCCCAACACATGCAGTTTAAAGCATCCTTGACAGTCTGGCAAGCCTCCTACCAAAACCACTCTTCCCCTTCGTTGTCAGACCGGCTCCACCACCCCCCAGTAGACCTGGCCTACTAAACTGAGTCCTGTGTTCAAGATACCCAAGCCTCTGGCTATGGCACCACCCTTCTAACCATTTATTAACCTGGCCAATCCTCCTAGCCTTTTTAAGGTCCTGCCCTGTATCCTGGAGAATTGATGAAAAGACAGTCTGAGCTCCAGAGCCCCTAACCACCTCTCCCAGGGCTCTGTAGTCCTTCTTTATGTTCTCCAGGTCAAGCCCATCTTTCACCTAGAAGGTCCTTCTGTGAAAACACAAGGGCCATCATCTCTTGCGCTTTACCAGGTGCAAAAGTTGATTTCTTAGTAGTGTAATAAAACTGCATCTGTGCATGTTGATTGTGTTGCCCATTATGGGTACTTTGTCTCAGCAGCAACAGATGAGTGGTTGCAGTGGCTTGTGGGCTGGGCTTTGTTCCTTCTCACCTGGGAACGGGTGCTAACAGTGCAGTTGCTCTGGATACTGGGATGGATGGGGAGAAAGGTGGTCTCTGTGTGCCCAGAAGCAGAGCAACCCATTCTAGCTGAGGTGGTGTGAACCCAGCTCCTTTCTACTGCAAGTCTTGGCTCTATCTCCTCCCTTCTGCTGGAGTCCAATTTTATACTGAGATTGTTAGTAAATCCTGAGCTGTCTCTTCTCTGCTTAACTTCTGTAATGCAGCTCTCCAAAGATAAGAACTTTGTGCAAAACATTGTGCCTGGATGGACATGATTAATTAATGAAATGATTTAATTCTGAGTGCTCCGAGGCTGCACGTAGGTGTGTGTCCTCACGTGGCCATGTCCTGGTGCTGTTGCTGCGGGCCCAGCAGCCCCAGCCTCCGGGTGGTGGAGGTTTAGACTTGCAAGAGAGAGGTGGAGAAAAATCAGGTGGAAAAAACGAAGAAATAGTTGAACCAGGCAGGAGGAGCTGTGACCTTGAAGATCTTCAAGTCCAACCTTTACCCCAGGACTGCCAAGTGCACCGCTAAACCATGGAGCTACGTGGTCGAGGAGTTGGGTATCCTCTAAGAAGAATCTGGACCTGGGTGTTTGCATGGGGACCTCTAACTGCAATGAGACCTGCTGTCTGGGGCTCATACCTGGCATGGACATGGTAATGCTTGCAGTAGGAACTTCAGTTCAAGCCTAATATCCTTCTCCCAAAAACCAGATTAACTGCTTGCTTTGCAGCCTGCTGGGAGTTATAGGATTACCCACACTGAGTGCAGGACAGACCTGTTGATTTGCCTAAATGTTGGTGACAAGCTCTGCCTTGTTCCTCATCCTTATTGCTGCTTGGGTGGTCATTACCAGATGAACCTGTGGTCCTGGTGCTCAGAATCCCAGTGTAGGGTGACACAGACCCCATAGGTCTCGTTGTCCCCTGGGGAGTTGGCAGGGTTAAAGCAACGTGCCACAAAGATGCTGCTGTTTCACGTGATTCCCTTCACGTCTCAGTGGATTGCTGGTTTAGGGTTGTCTCTAGCTTGGCTGTTTGCAGCCTCTGTGTCCTGGTTTTATGTAGCCAGTGGTTATCAGCAGGCTTTTAACAGTGGCTGGAGCTGCATCACACACAGCAAGTGGTTCGTGAATTTATATCCTCCTTCTGGCAGATTGATGCTCTGAGGCTCTCATGAAACCTTTCATGTTGTTCCTTTGGCTGCTCTGATGTGCTGGTCAAGGAGTGCTGATGTTAACGGTGGCTGTTTGAGTGCTGCTCAGATTTAGGCAGGAATTTCACATGGTCCAAAGCAGAAAATGCATCTGCCTTGCTGTCATTGTGGTGTTGATCCTCTTGCTTCTGATCTGCGTGTGTGAAGGTCTTTTAGTGGGAGCGCATCAGAAAAGGAAGATGGGGCTGGTTGCTTGGGAGTGGCCGGGAGATGGCAGCTGATGAGTCCATCATGAGTTGGGGGGTTCAGGGACTTACAGAGCTGTCTTCTGCAAGAAGGTTGAGTGCAGCGCTGGGACTGTGCTGGGGAGCCAGTTCATGGGGAACAGATCATGGCCTCCAGCCCAGAAAGCAAGGAGGTGACGTGAGTGTCCATGAAGGGAGGTGCTGAACTGCTGGGCTGCACTGGTGGTTGAGAAGGTCCTCAGGAAATACATCTGCTGTGTCTCCTCTTTCTGCTTGGGTAGAGGTGCGTGGTTGTCTTGTTGGGTTTGGAGGAAAGAAAATAAATAAGTGTAAGACTTTGCCCCATGGTGGTTGTTCCACTCAGCATTCTGGCTTGGGGGACACATGGCTAGTGTCAGCTGGATGCAGAAGCCGTGCTTGGTGCGGTGCTGGCCGTGTTGACAGTAGCATGGGCACAGTACTGGGGGCTGAATGTGAGACACTGGGTTCCCAGTGGGAAGTTGCTTGCTGTCGTTGGAGCTTTCCTGCTCAGGCAGCACTGCTGGAGGTGAGGATGCCTCCAGTGGCCAGAAGCAGCCCCTGCATGGGACCAAAGAAGAAGGGGCCAAAGGCTGTGTTGGTCAACACCAAGGATGCTTGCAGCCATCTGTGGTCAGGCTCCATGCTTCCAACCATGTGTGCCCTCCCTTAAGTCAGACACATCTCTAGTGCATCTCTGCATTGGATCTTTCCCCTTTTCATCACCAACCCAGCTGCTTCATGTTTTAATTCCATAAAGGAGGCGAGCAGTGGTCTGGACCAATGCACAGAGGTCCCAGCTTGGATTTCCTTTTTCCACGTCTCTCACTCATGTCAGTTGTCCCCTTCTGTCACTGCTCTTTGCTACCTCTCTCCTACTAGACACCTTTCAGGGTATTTTTACCTTCTTGGAGAAGATCTGATAGTCTTGTAAGTGGTTGGAGCAGGTGACTTGCTGCCAACACGTCTGTCTTGGATACTGTTCCTGGCTTTATTGAAGATGCAGTAATATGCAAGACTGTGCCTCTGTGGCGTCTGCCTCCTCTTGATCTTGAAACACTGCAAGCACTGAGATAAGACTGGTTGTGTTCACGCAGGGATTTTATTCCCTTCTCTGCTGGGGAGAAGCAGCAGCTCATTGGAGGTCGTGCTGGGTGATATTTACACCACCCGGCCGTGTGGCCAGGGTTGATACAACTGCTTGGATTGCCTGGGTGTTTGGACCAGTTCCTCATCACTGGCATGGTGGGAGGTTGTACCTCGTACCCTGATACACTCGTTAGCTATGACCAGGTCTGTTTTCAGCAGTGGGATGGGAGCTTCTTGTTCAGGCTTTGGTTCTTGTGGCCTGCTTACATGTGGCCAGGGCAGACTTCCCCAGCAGGGTCCTCCCCATATGTCCATGGTCTGTAGAAGTAACTGGCTGTTTATTTAAGCTGGTGTCTTTCCAGGGAAGGGAACCTTTGTTCTAAAACAGATTTCCGGGTTTACATCTTGATGTCAGCAACCTCAACCTCTGGTGAGAGAGAGGGGAGAGCAATGGGCAACAGTGTCTGAGTTGCTGCCCCATCCTTCACCTCCTGCTTGTGCTGCCATCATTTCCCTGCATGTGGGGTTTTGTTGGAAGCTCTCCTTGACTGATTTCTTGCTGTGGTCCAGAAAAATCCAGGCAGCAATCAGTCAGGGTTCAGGGATACATGTGCTATTTGGGGAGGGTGTCTCCTGAGCCTCCTCCACACTTGCTGGGGTTATGTGCCTCCAGTGTATTGGGATGTTGTTCCTGGGGGATGTGACTGGGAGCTCTGGGTGAGTCTATTGGAGAGTACTGAGCAATGTTTACAGGTAGATTCGAGATTGAACCACTGGCGTGGTGGGCACTGATGTGTCTTCAGCTCTGCATACCCAGCTTTGGGGGTCAGGCGGGAGAAGATTCTGGTTCCTCTTTGAAATCCTTGCTGAGGTCACTGGTGATGGGAGAGAGACACTTCGGGTGCTGCAGTTCTGAGGTTTGAAGATACCCACCAAAGATGTTCATCACTGGATGGATCTGCTCACTCATTATCTTTCTTCAAGGAGCTCAGAGTTCATGTTGCCAGCTCCTGCTCTGAAAAAGCAAAGGTGTGGAGGATGTGGTGACGGAGCCAGACCAGAGCTCCCAGGACATCAAAGCTCCCAAACGTTGGGCTGAGCCATGCAGTAGTGTGGGAGGATTTGGCTACAGCCTTGAGCAATGCAAGTCCTGGGTTCAGCTGTAACAGTTATTTTTCTCTTTCTTAGTAGCTGGTGCAGTGCTGTGTTTTCTACTGTGATGGAACAGTTTTGGTCCATGTTTTGACTCCTGGCACAGGGCAGCTGAGAGTTTGTGACCAGTATTGAGGTTCCTCCTTGCTTTTGTTGTCTCTCTCCATCAGCAGGAGTTGAAGGACCCTTCTACATAAGAAAAGTGGGCCACTGTGCTGTGTAGCTTGTTGATGTGGACATGCCCTGGAAGCCGAGCACTATCTCAGATACATCAGTGGTCTCAATGCTGACCACTGCAAGGTCCTTGCTGACAAGCAGGGTGTAGCTCTGTGGGTGCCCTACACCATGGGGTTGTTCACGCTCTCTCTGTCCTTGCAGGTGCACAACAGATATCTGTGCTGGTTGTTCTTCTCCGTGTTTTTGGCATCCCTGTTGGCTTTTAGTACTCAAAAATTCACTTTTCTTGCCTGGTTGACTTTGATTATTGGGAGCAAAGCAAATAAACGGGAGGGGTTGATCTGGGTGGTTTGGGGGTTGGCATCAGTGTTAATATGGTGGTTTTATTTTTGCTGCACCCTCTTCTCTTTCTCCCGTTAGCTAATTGCTGCTGTGGAGTCCCTTAATGGTGGCTGATGCTAACGAAGCTGCTCTGGCACCGCTCTAAGATGGCAGGAGCTGCTTTGTGTGCATCCCTCCACGCTGGCACTGACTGCTGTGCTTCCCTTCACATGGGACCCTGTCCCACCTTGGAGCGCAGGTTATGTCGAGGGGTAGGTTCTAATCACCCACCCAGAGTGTAATCCCCCCGGGTGCTGGTGAATTTGCTTTTCCCCCATCGAGCAGCGCTTGTGCTGGCTGCCGCCGCTGCCTGGGCTTGGCTCCGTTCCACTTCTGTCTTCGGCGGTGGTGAAAGCACGTTCCTCGTGATGGGAAAGACTCCACAAGGAACACAAAGGGCTTTCATTAGGGGAGGCAGCGGCAGGCGGATGCGGACGGCCAGCGCCGGTACGGGGAAGCTTCACCCCATGTAACTCTTGCAGAGGGGTTGCTGGAGGCAAACCAAGTTCTCTTCAGCAGCGAGCACGTAGCAGCCGTGTTTGCACTCGCCAGCATTTCATCTTAGAGCTTACCTGGCAAGGGAAGAGAAAGAAATTCTCCTTCTGCAAAGGGGATTTAGGGCCCAGCAGCGTTAAGTGCTTTGCTTGGGGGGTGGTGTGCATTGGAGCTGAAAGCCAGGAGGGTGCAGGGCTTGTTTTGGGGAGCGGGAGATCGCAGCCCAGCCTTGCTAGCTGGAGGAGATGGGAGAGCTGCCGCTCGAGGCTATGAATGCTGCCCAGCGCCCCAGTGCCAGCACCTCCCTTGGCTGCCGGCCTGGCAGAGGGAGCTGGGTGCCTGCTCATGGTGAGGCCCAGGCAGCCTCAGCTCCCCCCAGCCCTCCTGCAGCCACTGTGGGGGAATCTCCTGACCTTGCTCCATAGTGCACGAGCGTGGCACTTGGAGATAAGACACATGCAGGGAGGGATGAATTCAGGGATTGATGCATTTGTCTCTTCCTCCAGTGTGGCTTTCGGCTCTTCTCGAATGTGTCTCTGTGAGGCAGCTCTGTTCTGCCCTCACCTTGGAGAGCCACCCTGGGCCCTTTTATATTGTTCACGAGCTTCAGGCAAGGGAGCGGGAGCTGCCTGGTGTCCCCATGGCTGCTGAACGAGGCGCTGTTTGTTCCAGTGCAGAGTGAAATATGAAATCCTCTCAAGCCGCCTCGCTTATTAGCGAGATCTCAGCGAGCTGCTTATTATGCACCATGGCATAATGCAGATTAGGAATGTGACCAGGCGATAATTAGCAGAGCTGGAACTGTAATTAAACACTCCTGGGCTGCGCTGGGCTTTCTGTCGCAAAGTGGGAGGAAGCTGAATGGCTTCAAACCCGCAGGTCCTCAGAGCTGCTGCTCCCGGGGCAACAGGGAGGTCCCCATCACTGCTCAGGCTCTGTATGCTCCCACCAGCTCCAGGCAGCCCTGCTGCTTCCTCTTTGGCTATTTCATTGCTGGAGCCTTGGTTTTGTTTTGCAGAAGGTGGCATTGATGAGCAATTTGTTTTCTGTAGCCCCTTCAAAAGAGCATCACTGGAGCTTATCATCTCACTGAAGGATGGAGGCAGGTGAGCTAGAGAGGGAGCAGTTGATTTTGGCAGCTTCTCAGGAGCAGGGTGCCAGTTCAGGGTGGGAGTCTGTTTGGTGGCTGTCGGCATCGTAGGCCAAGGAGAGCCAGCAGTGAAGCTGAATGTGGTTGTAGGCTGGTGTCTGTGTTCACCCTTGGTGACCAGCAAGCTTGGCCTCTCCAGAGTTATAATCATCTCTCCTCAGCAGGGACTTAGGAGGACATCTCTTGCTGTAGTGCTGGATGCTCTAGAGAGATCTTCCCCTGCTTGAAACCAAAACCCTGGTCAGCACTCGCTGATGATTTGGTTAGTTTCCTCCGTCTGCTTTTCTTCTGAGGTTCCTCAGTGTCTTGACAAGATCATAAACCATAAAGAGAGGAGGTCTGAGCAGAGGAAGAGCAGCTAGCCCCAGAACTGCTGCACACCCTCATGAGCCATGGTGAGGGGATGACTGCCTGCAGCTGGCTCGGCCGATGAACCCTGAAGGGCAGGAAGGTCTCCACCCTACCCTCCCCTTGGCCAGCAGCAAAATCAGCCCATCACCCATCCTTCTCCCAACACTGCTGCAATCTGCTAGCGTGGCAGTGTGGCCAAGGACTTTGGCTTGTCAGCAGCAGGGTGACTTGGCCATGGTTTCACTTGGCATGTTGGCTTGTTGGCTTTCCAAGCCCAGCTCTGGCCCTGAGATGTGATTTCCATGCGCAAGAAGAGCTCGGTGACTGGTGCATTGGCCTTCGCCGTTGGCCGGATCAGGCCCTGAATTGAACACTTATGCGGAGAAGAGGGATGTGATCTGAGCGTCTGCATCTTCAGGTGGTCCCAGGTTGGCATTGGGAGGAGGAGGATGTTGGTTTTGATGGGTGCTGGAGGGAAGCTGCTCCTTGTTGGTCCTGTCCTGCCAGATTTTTTTTGTCTAATGAGCTGTCAGGTCCAAAGTCATTGACTGCATTAACATCTGAGCAGTAGCCAGAGGCATCCTCACTGGGGATGATTGCTCTGGCAAAAGCCGTCGGGGAAGGAACTTGGCACAAACTCTTTGAAGCAGGAAAGCAGATATCTCCTGCGGAGAGACTTTTGGGTGTGATCTGTGTGACTACAAAGTGCCTACTCTTCAGGGTTACGTATGTATGGGCTCGCCAGGATGGGAGAAACCTGCGAGATCCTTGTCCTGTGATGGGGTGTGGGACTTGAACTGCCTGCTGGCACAGGCATTGGGAAGGTGGCAGCCTGGGCAGGAGGTTCTCCTGGAATGTAGGTGCCTGTTGATACTTGTTCTCCTTCCCATATTCCCAGCGGTGACTGGCATGTTTCTCCTTCCCCACAGATGGAGTCTCCGGTCTCCACGCCTGCGGTGCTGCCCTTGCACCTCCTTGTCCCCGTTGTCAACAATGACATCTCGTCGCCTTGTGAGCAGATCATGGTACGCACGCGCTCGGTGGGAGTGAACACCTGCGACGTGGCCCTGGCCACCGAGCCTGAGTGCCTGGGCCCTTGCGAGCCCGGGACCAGCGTCAACCTGGAGGGCATCGTCTGGCAAGAGACAGAGGACGGTAGGTGTCACCGGAGAGCTTTTTGCTCTCCTACAATAACGGTATGGAGTTATGGCAATCCCTTCCTTCCTGTGTCCCTGCTCTGTTGCTTGTTGGCACGGCCTGGGCTTTCCCCCCACTGTCTGGGTGGCCAGGACAGAGGAGCTGTGTGGGAGCGGCCCTTAATCTGTCCTGCAAAGGGAGTAATGGGCCAAAACTTGCGTCAGACCAAGGCATTGCGTGACCCCCTTGCCCAGACAGTGGGCGAAAGATCTGAGCTGCCATTTCTCTGCCTTCCTACGAGAGCTGTCTTGTTCTGGAGGTGCCAGCGGAGGGGCTGTGCCATCCTGCACGGGAACTGATCGGAGTTGACTTCAGTTCTGCTTGGCAACCCACAGGTCTGTCACAAACCCGCTCAAACCCTGGGAGGCAGCAGCAATCTCCCCCTGGATTAAAACACCCCAGCGGAGCTCTCAAATGGACTCGGCAGGAGATTGGGCTCTCTCCTCTCGTGCCAAGCCAATCCAATCTTGTTTTCCGCTGGAGCTCGTCTCATCTGTGCACAGCTTGCTTTGCTTTCTCAGGGCCTTTGATGGGTTTTTGTTGCTGTTGGGGCTCTGCCAAGTAACGCAGGGATGAATAGGTGGCTCAGTGGACCACGGTGAGTGCTGGAACCTGGCCTTCCCTCCAGTCTTGCTGGGATGCTGGAGTTTTCCGCTTTGAGAGGCTTGGGGGAAGCTCCTCATATTTGTGTCTGACTTCAGCTCGGCCTGGAAGCGGAAATAGAGCCTAGAAGCACAAAGGTGAGAAAGAGCAGTGGTGTGGAAGTTCATCTCAGTTGGGTATCCAAGTGCTCCTCTTGGACATCTGTTCCTACTCTTCCATCACTGTGGCGTGCAGAGAATGAAGCTGTTGTTGGCCTTTACTCACTGGCTGCTCCTCACTGCAGCCGTCTTTGTTATCTCTGATGGAAGCTGAACTGAAACCTGCATTCCCAGGAGCTGCTACCAGAGGCATTTGCTTCCTGCCACGTGCTCTGGGAAGCTGGGGATGAGCCCAGTTTGCCTTTCTTTTCTCCCCACTGGGAAATTGGTTTTGAAACGGTAGTTGGTGCACGGACAGGTGCTGTGATGGCCCTTGATGTGGGGGTGGTGAGCACTGAAGTCATTCCCATTAGGAAAAGCATCATGACGTGACCTGAGCTATCTAGGAAGAGGGGATTGCATGGATCATGCTGGAGCAGGCTGGGATGTGCTAGCTTGGAATGGGTACCTCCACACTCCTCTGCCCTCTCTGCTTCACTGTCCATTCTGTATGGAAAAACTTGTCTGGAATGAGGCAGCTGGGAGCTGTTAAATGCTCGGTTTTCTCTGCTGCTTCCAAGGCAGAAGGATGCCACACGTTGTAAAATCGGGCCCGAGGAACCTCATCTTTGGGCTCTGCTTGCTGGTGGGGACAAGGAAGCAAAAGCAGGAGTGTTCAGGAGCCCTGCTCTGCACACCCCAGGGCTGGGGTGTCTCCGGGGGGGATATGCTTGGAGAAAACCTGCAGGAGGTCTGCTGAGCCGCCAGCGCACGGGCACTGCTTGTTCTGTGTCTGCAGAGCCTGATGGCTTTACAGGATGCAGTACCTTCAGCTAGGGAAACTGAGGCACATCTGGGCTGAGTACTGGGGCATCAGCACCCCCAGCTTCTGGGGCTGCATTCAAAGGTGAGGGGGGGCTCCATCCCTGGCGCTGTACAAGGCCAGGTGGGACAGAGCCTTGGGTGACGTGGTCTAGTGTGAGGTGTCCCTGCCTACGGCGGGGGGTTGGAGCTGGATGATCTGAAGGTCCTTTCCAACCCTAACTATTCTGTGATTCTGCAAGAGGCTCGTGGTGGGCAGAGAAGCCCACATGGCTGTGCAAGGAGGGATGAACGCAGCATCCCTGAGGCAGAGAGCGCAGAAGCATCCTCTCTACCCACTGCCAGTTCCTGGTTGAGAGGCAATTACATGGGAGCTGTTCTGGTTTCTCCTCTCTTTTCTCCTGCATCTCACCCAACAGTGAAGCTCTGTGGCCCATCTGCTTGTCCATCGGCATTACCCCTTGCTCCCACAGACGCCATTCCTGAGCACGCCCCAGAGGCTCCCTGCCCTTTCCCACAGCCCGCCTGTTCTTAGTCTGCTGTAATTCATGCAAAGATCCTTCTCTGACAGCTGCTGCTTGGTTGCCACCTTTGGGAACAATGACTTTCATGGCCAGCCCTTCAGGAGACAAACCCTGGTGCTGCCTTTTGTCACTTCTGGTCCACTGTGAGCACTGGCTTTTGTTGTAGTGGCATTTCCTGTCCTTGAGTGAAAAGTCAGGGTGAAACCATCCCGTTTTCCTGCCTGGCATCTCTCTCCTGCCTTTCTGTTTTTAATGGTGGGGGTAAAGGGCGATGCCAAGGAGATGCTGGACCTGCCTGTCCAAGGCTGGAGCTTGTGAAATGTATAGAGATGCAGCAAGCATCTCCCGAAGGATACAGGAGGAGAGAGCTACACCAATGGCATGTCTGTGAAGCCAAATGAGGTGCCTTCAGCATGTGTGAGCATAGCGGTGTACCTGGAGACTATTCCAAAGATTTCCAGGGAGATCCATCTCTCACCGTGCTGCTTGTGATGCTGCAGCCTTGCTGGGCTGCTCAGGAAGAGCCCGGAGCATCAGGAGCAGCTCTTGGCTTGCAGCAAGCATCCTTTGCAGTGGTGGAGAGAAGCTTGATGGCTCAACTGCTTTCTTCCCAGGGGTGACATCCCTGAATCCGCTGGCATACGCTGGCAAAAGGTTATTTGGGCTCAGGCAGTTGCTATTCACCAGGTTGTGTGCCCCGAAGAAGTCCATGGTTTGTTCAAGTCTTGGTTTGTCTTCCTGCCTTGAAGGCCTCTGGAAGGGGCTGGGGAGAGGAAGGCAATGTAGTTCTTTGACCAGAGCTCCCTTTTGGTAGAAAATGGCTTTTGTGTTAGCCATGGGGCTGAAAAATTCAGGAGAAAGGCTGCTAAAGCTTTTGCTTCAGGAGCCCTTAAGCAGGTTTGGGCAATGCTGGAGCGACCTCGGAAGGGCACGCTGGAGCTGACCCATCTGAAATAGGAGCATGAAGCTCTGAGGAGCCCCACAATGTCCCTCCTGCCTTGAACACCAGCTTTGTCCTCTCCCCCCCCTAGAAAGCTTGCTGCAAGATCGTGATTGCCACCAAATGCATCCTGGTGGGCTCTCACCACCAAATACATCTCTGGGCTCTTGGTGTGTCTCCACCACTGCTCCAGGTTGGTGTTGGGCCGAGGTGTGTTCTTGCTGGTGGTGGCTCCGGTTGTACACTGTCTGGCAGTCGTGCTGGTGACACTGTCCCTTTGCCAAGCCCTTCTTGTGCATGGATGTGTGTTATGGGAACACCTTTGGTGAGAAGCAGCTGTCTCAGCAGTTCCCCTCATTCTGTTGGGTGTGATTTCGTTCTGCAGGAACTATGAACGGGTCTAATGACATGGGAAAGGATTGCTCTGTTCCTGCCTCATTAGCTGCTGGTCTCCTCCATCGTCCTCAGTGGAGCTGGTGTCACCTGGCTTAGAGCACATCATCTCCTCACCTCTGCTTGTGGTGAATGGAGCAGGTCCCAGCACCACACTGGTGCTTTGTGCAGCTGAAACAAGCTGTCATCTGACCCACAGAACCAATTAGCAGCACCAGGAAAACAGCAACAGCTCTCTGTATCCCTTCCTCCAGCTCCATGCTGGAGCTGGGGCAGCAGGTCACCCATGGTGAGCTTTGTGCACTCAAGGTAGTTGGATTGTCCTTCTGCAAACATCTCTTGGAGGTCTGATGGAGTGTCCATGGGGTCTGCAGGTGCCAGCACGGACACATCTTTGCTTGGAGCAGGAGAGGTGCAGTGGACTGGGAGAGGATGGGGAAGGATTGGAAGGTGGGAGCAAAGACTGGAAGGTTTTACCATAACCATGAGGAAGCTCAAGCCCAAATCTGATAGCTTTGCGGGTTGAACGTGCTGCCTGGCCATTACCCACAGCCTTCAGTTGCACCTCTGTTTGCTCTTTGCATTCTGGGGGTGTTTTAGAAGCTGAATGTGCCAAGATTGCACTGCTTATGGGTAGGTTTAGGGGCTTCAAACCATCTCCTGCAGCACGTTCCAGTCTTCTTAGCTGTATGTGCTTGAACCCTGAAACAGGAGGTGAGTGTTTAAGGCTGATGCAGCAAGGGTGAGGAGTGGGAATATGGATTTCTCGTTTGCTTTAATGGCCTTTCCCAAATTAATGAGGGGTTGTAAATCCCCTCCAAGATGGCTGAGCTGATGCAAAGCCTCCTAAAGCCGCACCAGCACGGCTGTGACCGCTCTCATCCTCACATCGTCCAGCACCTCGCACTGGTGGGAGCATCCTCCAGCACCACTCAGTGTCTCTGGCGCCGTGGGGGTTGCTGGTGTTTCGGGCTTCTGCCTCACACCCTCCTCCTCTTTCACCGGCGGGTGGGAGGCTGCGAAGCCCCGAGCACAGTGCTGCGGGTGTGTTGGTGTAGAGCAGCACAGCTTTATTATGTGTCATTCCCCAGTGCTCCCCCGGCGCCGCCGCTTCGTGTCTAATATCTACTGGCTTGACAGTGTGGGGAGCTGGAGGAGAGCTAATGCACCGCTTATCGCTCCTGAAGCATCTGTCAGCTTTGGAAGGAGGCTGTTTTATCAATAGGTGAGCAATATTCTGCTCCAGACAGGACTATTGCTCGCTTCCATCTCTGTAGCTGCCCCAGGTAATACCAGCTGGGGCTCCTGCCTTAGCTGCTGAGCCGTGGATTAAAGGACTTGTTTACAAGGAGGCTCTCGAGCTGCAAGCTGCTCTGCCATGCTTTCCTGGGAGCTAAATTGAGTTTGATTCCTCTGCCTCCCTTATCCAGGAGTGTGAGGGTGGACGTCTGGGGTGGTCATGGGGGCTTGGTGCTGTGGCTATGCTCTGCCCACTCTGCTAAGCCTTGAGAGGCACAAGGGTTCCCAAAACCCTGGAGGTATCCTGGGGTGTGGATTTACGGAGCTGAACATGAGCAGCTTGTGCCCAGGCAGCCAAGAAGCCACCAGCATCCTGGCCTGTATCAGCACCAGTGCGGCAGCAGGGCCAGGGCAGTGCTTGTCCCCTTGTACTGGGCACTGGTGAGGCTGCACCTCGAATCCTGTGTTCAGTTCTGGGCCCTTCACTGCAGGAGAGACATTGAGGTGCTGGGACAGGGCCAGAGAAGGGCAATGGAGCTGGTGCAGGGCCTGGAGCACAGTGTGATGGGGAAGGGCTGAGGGACCTGGGGGGTTCAGATGGAGAAGAGAAGGCTCAGGGGGGACCTGATCACTCCCTACAACTGCCTGAGAGGAGGATGGAGCCAGGAGGGGGCTGCGCTCTGCTCCCAGGGAACAAGGGATGGGTCAAGAGGAAACGGCCTCAAGCTGCACCAGGGCAGGGTTAGATGGAGCTGAGGAACAATTCCTTCCCCAGAGGGTGCTCAGCATTGGAACTGCCCAGGGCAGTGCTGGAGTCACCATCCCTGCAAGTGTTCACACACCGTGGAGCCGAGGCCTCAGTGCCATGGGTCAGTGGTGGCCTTGGCAGTGAGCTTAAAGGGCTTTTCCAACCTGGTGGATTCTATGGTGCTTCAGGCCACAAGGAGGGAGCTGCGGTCCCTAATCCCACATGGGTGCTGGCTTGTGTGGGTTGCAGTGGGACATGCCGTTCTCGTGCAATATGATGGCAGGACCTCACTCATAGTCACATCAGCACTGTTACCGAAGGTGGACACGTGCTGTGGAGTTTGGGCACAAACATGGAGCCATTGACTGCTACCCTCTGGATGCGACCATCCAGCCAATTCCTCATTCTCCTAACGGTCTATCCATCAAATTCATATCTCTCCAGTAACCTCTCCTCGGAGTGGGAAATGCCACCAGTCATTGTCCCATTGCCTTGCAGAGATCCTCTGCACCCCAAAACTAGTGGAAAGCTAGTGGAGTGTCCTCTCTGACTGCAGAAGCAACATCTCCTTGTTCCCCACAAGGCTGGATACACTCCTCCAACGGCTCTAGCAATCCCTGGGGTGCTTGAGGACCTGGCTTTGCTGGAGATGGCTCAGTAGGATTGTGGCTGGATGATGCTGAACCATGGGATGAAGTGGCCCTGCATGGGTCTGAGAACATCCCTGCTCAATTCTTGGCACTGCGGTTTCTCATCAGGGTTTGGAGATGTTCTTGGCTAGGCTTTGGGGCTGCATCTTTGCAAAGAGGGGAAACTTGACTGAGGGGACCTGGGACACATTTTCCCCTCATATCATGGCTCCTGGTGCCCGTGACCCTGGTCTGCAAGCACACAGTACCACCTACGTCTTAATATGGGTGAACTGTGCCCCAGCAGGGACTATCCATTGGAAAGGCTTAGTCTGGCATGATTTAGGGCTGTGTTGGGATGGAGGGCTTCATACAGCATTGCTCTTGTCCATCCTGCGTCCCCGCCAGCTGGGTGCACCTACGAAGCCTCAGCTCTGCTGTTACCGGGCCCCCATGTAGGGACCCTACGAGGACCAGGTGGTGCTTTTTTGCCTCCCCCTGTTCCCTTATCTCTTTTTCCGTTTTTGCAGGATTATCTCATATGTTGCCTCCTAGACAGCAGCCTGGCACCGTCCACCCACTGTTAATTTTTCCTGCCAGAGTATGACTGCGGTGATGTGAACGCTTGGTGCACAGGATGCTGAGTGTTTGCACACAGATTTGGGTGCTATCAATTCCTTAGGAGCTTCAAGGGTGTCACCTTGCTGGGAAACCAGATAGGACTAGAGTTATCTGAGTGGGATTCCTCTGCAAGAGCATCGCTGCTGGCTCTTAGCGCATGAGCACCTCGAAGCTGGGGGATGCAAGGGCATCGCCTCCTGGCTGCCTGCCCTTGCCCTGCCCATGCTGCTCATCATCCTGCTGCGGGAGGGGGACATGCGGGTGGAAAAAGCTGCTTAGGATCTATCCCCGGGGTTTAAATTGTCCTGGGTTATTGTTGAAGGATTAGGAGGGGATTTGGTATGATTGGTTGCAGCAAGTTAAATATAGGCTGGTGTGTGCTGGAGGGTTGATGCTCCAGCAGGGAAGGGAGGGACGCTACGTGCTGGCTCACTTCACCCCTTCATCTTTCATCTGGCTCCTGTGATTGTGGTGGTGGGGAAAAAGAAAATGCCAGCACATCCTTTCTGATCTCACATGCTGGCCGCAGGATGCACGAGAGGCTCCAGTGGCTTGTCATGCAATTAACTTCCAGCAGCACATGTGGTGTCGCCGGCGTCAAAGAGAGATTGAGCGGGCGCTGGCTGTGCAGCAGGGAGGGCAGAGGGAGCTGGACGGGGTCTGGATTAAGGCTGCTGGTCCCTCAGCAGCTGCTTGCTCCTTCTGCACCTCCTGGGAGCATCCTGCAACAGGTCCATGGAGGTGTTCTGGGGATGATGGGTTTGGGTTGGGGCACAGGATGTAGCCAGCAGCTTCCCTGGCTTTTAAAGAAAAAGGGGACAAGTTTCTGCCTGCCCTGAAAAGCCTCATTAGTAGGAATGGAAGCAGAAGACCATCTTCCTGTTGCACTCCTTGGGATGCCTAGGATCAGCATCCCCTCTTTCCCGTGAATCTTTCTCTGTGTGGTACTATGGGCTCCCAGCAGTTCATTCTGCTGCTGGGAGTCATTTCCAGCATCATGTCCTGGGTATGTCCTTGTTAAGGCGGGTCCCCAGCACCTTCCTCCAAACGCAGGACCCAGCCTCTCCTCACCAGCATGAGCTGGCTAGAGGTCTTGCCCATGTGCTGACACTGTGTCTTCCCGTGACCTGCTCCCACTGGAGCACCCAACATTTTCCAGGAGGAGAAGGAGAAAGAGAAACCCTGCATTTCATTTCTCTTTCTGAAGGAGCCCCGCGTGTTGGACCTTGTCTCTGTATATTATCCCCTCGAAGCCTGCAGCTGGCTGCTGGCACAGCACAACAGGGAGCACAGGCTGAGATTTATAAAGGTGCTCCAGGCACAGCTGCTCCAGGCTCCCTCCGCTCCATCCATCTCCCTGGCTGCTCGGCTGTACATCTTGGTGCACTCATCAACCCCTGCAAACGAGTTTCCCATCTCCTGAGTGTTGCCTTGCTCAGATAAATGTGCTCAGCACAACGGACTCTGCTCCCGGTCAGATCAGTTCTGCAGTAATCAGAGTGGTCCATGGCAGGAGGAAATACCCACAAATCTGAGTGATGCTGCGGATCATTCTCCACCTCCAAGAATCGATGCCAGGGGTCTGCGTCCTCAGTGCAGGTGTGAGCCAGGCTGCTGCTCTTAAATGGGCATGAAAAAGCTGAAGCCACCAGGTTTTCAAACTGTGCAGTGCCTCTGCTCCGTGATGGGAGGAGTTGTGGCCTGGTGGATGGTTCTCCAGGCAGATACAGGGCTGATGTGTGTCCTCGGGAGGCGGTGGGGTGTGTGTGTGGGACCAAAGCAAAGCGGGAGGATGACGGTTGTTCCCCCCAGCTTTCGGTTTTCCTTCCAGTGGTAGTCACTGCATGGGGATGCTGGGTTCAGCTTGCCATCTAGTGGCAGTAACAGCCTTTCGGCAGACCATGAGGGTCATGGCTGCACATGGTGGATCAGAACTCTACTGAGGGCAGAGCTGCTCCGGGTTGGGGTGCACAGCCTTGCTGGGGGCAGTCTGCATTTCTCTCGGGGGGTACACAGCCCTCACTCCCCAGAGTTTGCCTTCCCTACCCTACCTGAGTGCATGTGGAGCAATGTGGATCTTCACTCACATGCCCCCCCAAATCCTTCAGCCCTTTGGTGGTCAGTTGTTTTAGCATCCCCATGAAAATAGGGAAGAGCACTGAGTGGCTCAAGGAACAGAGGTTGGGCAGGCGCCAGGGAGAGCTGAGGGAGGGCCTGCAGTGCCCATCTTGGTGCCCCTCCAGCCTGGAGCCTGGGGGTCTCTCCAGGGAGCCCAAGACCCCTTGTTCACCTTCCTCAAGCCCTAGAGCTGAGTTCTTCCTCCTGCCTGTCTCAAAGGGTAGATCCCGCTTTACCCTTGGTGCCCAGGGAAGGGCAGGACACCGTGGGGTCACACCTGGCCCTGTCTGACCCTCTCCCCTCGCCTTACAGGTATGCTGGTGGTCAACGTCACCTGGAGGAACAAGACGTACGTGGGGACGCTGCTCGACTGCACGCAGCACGACTGGGCACCTCCTCGGTAAGCAGTCCCCGTCAGCCAGGTGGCATCCGGTCTGCTCTGCCCTGTGCTCATGGGGCTGCCTCTGGGGGCTGGCATCTCCTCCTTGCCCAACCGGGCTGCTCCCACGGCTGTTTGTCCCCTCTGGTCACAGGATGCCTTGTCCTGGAGACTGGAGAAGGTTGGGAGTTTGGCAATGGACCCCTCTGGTTCTTTTTCACTGGTCAGTGCGGGGGTGAGCCTGCCGGATTGATAGCGAGGGGAGGACGGGGGTCTCCATCACGCAGTGGGGACAGCGTGGCCTGGCACTGCTGTGTCTCGGTTAAAACCCTCTTGTCCTCCTCCCGCAGGTTCTGTGACTCCCCCACCAGTGACCTGGAGATGCGCAATGGCCGGGGCCGGGGCAAGCGCATGCGCCCCAACAGCAACACACCCGTGAACGAGACGGCCGCAGCCTCGGACAGCAAAGGGACCAGCAACAGCAGCAAGACCCGGGCGGGAGCCAACAGCAAAGGGCGCCGGGGCAGCCAGAACTCCTCAGACCACCGCACGCCGCCCAGTGGCACGGCCGAGGACGTGAAGGCCAGTCCCTCCTCCGTCACCAAGCGGAAGAGCAAACCCCTCTCCGACATGGAGCTGAACTCCAGCTCGGAGGACTCCAAGGGCAGCAAACGCATCCGCACAAACTCAATGGGTTCGGCAGCCGTGCCACCTGCTGCGGTCAAGGTGGAGCCGACTGTCCTCGACCGAAACTGCCCTTCTCCCATCCTCATTGACTGTCCCCACCCCAACTGTAACAAGAAGTACAAGCATATCAATGGGCTGAAGTACCATCAGGCCCATGCACACACGGACGATGACAGCAAGCTGGAGGCAGATGTGGACAGCGAGTACGGCGAGGAGCAGTCCCTGCACGCAGACATGGGGAGCTGCAACGGTGCTGCCATCTCGCAGAAGGGCTCGCTTTCACCGGCTCGCTCAGCCACCCCCAAGGTGCGCTTGATGGAGCCCCACAGTCCCTCCCCATCCGGCAAGTTCAGCGCCAAGGTGGCCTGCAAGAAGAAGCTGGGTGGTGAAGGAGATACTGACCTGGGTGCTCTGTCCAACGATGGTTCTGAAGATGGTCCCTCAGTGGCTGATGAGACGAGTAACGACGACTTTGACTCTCTGGAGAAACGATGTGTTGATAAGGACAAGTCGAAGAAGGCATCTGGTGCTAAGCCAGAGAAGATCCCTTCCAAAACCTTGAAGTCTGCCAGACCCATTGCACCAGCCATCCCCCCACAGCCCATTTACACTTTCCAGACAGCCACCCTCACCACAGCCAGCCCTGGTTCCTCCACAGGCCTCGCCACCACTGTGGTCCAGACCATGCCCAACAGCCCTCAGCTTAAACCCATCCAGCCCAAGCCCACGGTAATGGGAGAGCCCTTTGCAGTCAACCCAGCCCTCACCCCTTCCAAGGAGAAGAAGAAGAAGGACAAGAAGAAGAAGGAGCCCAAGGAGGTAGAAAACCCTTTGACTCCGGGCAAAGCCTGCAGAGTGGAGGAAGGCAAGAGCCCTTTCCGGGGGGAATCCAGCGACCTGGGAATGAAAGGCGAGGGGCTGCTGAACGGCTCCTCTGATCCCCACCAGAGCCGGCTTGCCAGCATCAAGGCCGAGGCTGATAAAATCTACAGCTTCACCGACAATGCCCCGAGCCCGTCCATTGGTGGTGCCAGCAGGCTGGAGAACACCAACCCAGCCCAACCCATGACCCCGCTGCACGTCGTCACCCAGAATGGAGCAGAGGCCAGCTCGGTGAAAACCAACAGCCCAGCCTACTCAGACATCTCGGATGCTGGGGAGGACGGGGAGGGCAAGCTGGAGAGTGTGAAGGCGAAGGATCCCGAGCAGCTGGTCAAGGAAGGCGCCAAAAAAGCTCTTTTCCCCCCGCAACCACAGAGCAAAGAGTCTCCCTATTACCAAGGCTTTGAAACCTACTATTCCCCCGGCTACCCCCAGGCAAGCCCAGGGCCCTTGAACCCTGGCAGCCAGGCCACAGCGGAGACACAGGCCTTGAAGCTAAAGAAAGACGAGGAGCAGGAGAACCTGGAGGTGAAGGTGAAGAGTGAAGGTTGTGAAGAGAAGAAGGCGGAGCTCAGCAGCTCCAGCCAGCAGCCCTCGGTCATCCAGCAGCGTCCCAACATGTACATGCAATCCCTCTACTACAACCAGTATGCGTATGTGCCCCCCTATGGCTACAACGAGCAGGGCTACCACGCTCACCTGCTGAGCACCAACCCTGCCTACCGCCAGCAGTACGAGGAGCAGCAGAAGCAGCGGCAGAGCCTGGAGCAGCAGCAGCGAGGGCTGGAGAAGAAGGCAGAGCTGGGCCTGAAGGAGAGGGAGGCAGCGCTCAAAGAGGAGTGGAAACAAAAGCCGCCCATGCCCCCAACGCTGACCAAAGCCCCAAGCCTCACCGACCTCGTCAAGTCAGGTCTGAGCAAGGCCAAGGAGCAGGGAGGTCCTGACATGGCCAAATCCGTCATCATCCCCAAGCTGGAGGACTCGTCCAAGCTGCCCAGCAGCCAGGTTGCCGAGGGGCTGAAGGTGAAGCTGAGTGAGAGCAGTCACCTTGGCAAGGAGGCTGCTGAGACGAAGTCTGGCTCCGAGTGCGGCCGGCAAGCGGAGGTGGACCCTGTGCTCTGGTACAGACAGGTAATGGTGCTGCCAGCCCGGCAGTGGGCTTCTTACTGGAAGAAGCCCCTCACTGTGGCTTCGCTGCAGGGGTTTGCTGGGGCCATCACCTCAGAGAACATGTGTTGTCCTCTGCTTGTGATGGGACTCCATGGGGCCAGCAAAAGGATGGGTCTGGGAGGCCATGACTGGGCCAAGGAGAGCTTGGGGAAGGGGAGTGAGGTTTGCTGTTCTGCCCCACATCCAGCCTGGGTTTGGGACCGGCAGGGCTGTGGGATTCAGCTGCCCTAATGCTTGGCTGGTTCTTGCAGGAAGCTGAGCCCCGGATGTGGACCTACGTGTACCCAGCGAAGTACTCGGACATCAAGACGGAGGATGAGCGGTGGAAAGAGGAAAGGGACAGAAAGTTGAAGGAAGAAAGAAACAGAAGCAAAGAAGCTGCCTCCAAGGAGGATGGGAAGGAGAGCACCAGCTCCGAGTGCAAGCTGACCCCCACCGAGGATGCTCGCATGGTGGGGAAGGATCCCAGGCCCAGCGTCCATGTCCCTGTTTCTTCACCCCTCACACAGCATCAGTCCTACATCCCCTACATGCACGGCTACTCCTATAGCCAGTCGTATGACCCCAACCACCCCAGCTACCGGGCCATGCCCACCGTCATGATGCAGAATTACCCAGGTAGGGAGCTGGGAGCATCTTGGGGACGTCTCTTCCCAGGCTGTCCCTGTGCTGCCAGAGCAGGGGATGGCTGTGGGACATCCTCTGGCACATGGTGGCCTATGTGCAGAGCCACATGCTCCCAGTGTGCCACCCAAAGACTTCTTGTGCCCTGACTGCTCTTTTTCCCCCCAGGATCATACCTACCCTCCAGCTATTCCTTCTCCCCGTACGGGAGCAAGGCATCTGGTAGCGATGACAGCGACAAGTCCCGAGCCAGCCCCAGCGTGAGTTGTAAATCCAGCTCAGAGTCCAAGGCCCTGGACATCCTGCAGCAGCATGCCAGCCACTACAAGAGCAAATCACCCACGGTGAGGTTCAGGAAGGTGCTGGCTTTGCCCATCTCTGTTAATGAGCTTTGAGCGCTTCCTGAATAACCAGCTTGAAGCAACATTGCCTGCCATGGGGTTTTGCCATCCCTGCTGCTGTTAGGAAATCTGGGACTGTGGAATACCCCCACAGCACAGCCCCTCTGGGATGGACAGTCCAGGGGAGCACCAGGGCTCTTCAGGTGACACTTGTCCTCAGCACTGGAGCTGGTGGGGGGTGCAGGAGCTGTGTCCATCCCATGGCACTGTAGGGGCATGAGCTCCTCCTGGGTTTAGCTGGAAGGCAGCGCTTTGACATGGTGCGGAAAGAGCTGCCCTCAAACAGATCTTCATCCTCCCCACCACTCTTGGGCTTGTCACCAGCCATCCTGTCATCTCCCGGCAGCATTGTGAGGAGCCTTTACGTGCAGGTGGGGGTAATATCACCCTATGGGGCAGCCTCGAGCAGCCGGTGTGGGTCCAGTGCTCCCCTGCGCCCCGGGGTCGTGGGCAGTGGCCCTCAGCACGTGTCTGCTCTCTCCTCTCCAGATAAGCGAGAAGACGTCTCAGGACCGGGACCGTGGCGGCTGTGGGGTGGTGGGGGGCGGCGGGAGCTGCAGCAGCGTCGGGGCAGCCGGCGGGGGCGAGAGGAGCACGGAGCGGCCACGCACGTCGCCGTCGCAGCGCCTGCTCTCCACGCACCACCACCACCACCACCTCGGGTACTCGCTGCTGCCGGCGCAGTACAACCTGCCCTATGCAACAGGTGAGAGCCTCACCCTGCCCCGGGGCACCGCGCAGGGGGAGCTGGCACCACCTTTGGGCAGCGTGAGCCCCTGTGCTGAGCTTTGCTTTGACCCAGCGCAGCGCCCGTGGCGTGGCCGCGTGCCCCTCCTGGGCTGCTGGCTCCTGACTCGGATTCTCTTCCCCAGGTCTCTCCTCCACAGCCATCGTTGCCAGCCAGCAGGGCTCCGCTCCCTCCCTGTACCCGCCTCCCCGGAGGTGAGAACGGTAAGGCTCTGCTCCTGCAGCACCGGCAGGATGGGGCTGGGGGCGCAGGGGCTGCCCTGGGCAGAGGGGTTGGGGTTTGAGCATTGCCCCTGGGCTCGTGGGAGCTGACTTGAGCTTGGGTTGTGGCAGGACATGATGCGCTGGGACACCTGGGCTGTACGAGACATGTGACTGGCTCACATGGGGAAGCGCTGGAGACTCCTTTAGACATCAGTTGAATGGTGTTAATTGTTCTGCTTGACGTTCCTGCCGTGATCCAAGGCAGACTCTCTTCTCCCCTCCCACACCCCGTTGGACACACACTGACTCCCCCTCTGCATCCTCCTCTTTGGTGAGCGGATGAGCTGGTACCTGCGGAAGTATTTATTCTACTGGGCACTGGCGCTCGGGCTGGAGGGGACTCACCTGCCTGGTGCATATGAAGAGGAAACAGAAGCACTGAGGTTTCTCGACGGATTTGGGACCCCACTGTGTCTCTGGTGGGGCTGAGCACCACGGGACCAGAGCCTGGCAGAGGCACTGCCGCTGCCCGCTCCTCACTGGGGCTGGCGCACGGGGCCGAGCCTGCCAGGAGGTCTCAGGAAAGGAAGAGGTGGCTCACGGGGAGCCAAGGTGGCTGTTGTGGGGCTGGGGCGGCTGTCAGCCCGGTCAGAGACTGCCGCGGGGCACGGGGACGTGCTGCACGCGGGGCGCAGCCTCTCCCGTCACAGGGTCATTCCTTGCACCCGCAGCACCGCTGCTCTGTGCCTGTGCGGGCAGGAGCTGCCGGCACCTCTCTGTTGTGGGTCAGGGGATCTGGGGCTGCGCTTGGTCCCTGTGAAGCAGCCCCTGCCCCAGGGTGCGTGGGGCTCTGCAGGGCTGGCGGCTGCAGGGTTCCTGCCTCGCACGGCCCAGACCTGCGGGCATCTCATGCCTCAGGCTTTTAAGTTGATGTCCAAGCTGTGACTGCACCCCCTGGCCTTTGCCCCCAGCCCCAGGAAGTGCCCCCCAAGCCCCAGGGCAGCGCATCGATGGGGGGCACAAGGGCTGCGGCTCCTCTTCACACCCACCTTGTGCTTCTGAGGCGCTTCCCAGGCTGCGGGCAGAGCCCAGCAAGGAACAAGCACACTTAGGCTCTGCCAGAGGCACTGGGGCCCTGCCAGGCTCCCCCCAGCCTCGGGCCGGGGCTCCAGGCCCTGGAGGAAGCTGGTTCCGCTCCCGGCTGCTCCCCAGTGCCGAGGACAGGGGCTTTCTGGTCCTCTGCTTCCAGCCCCGGAGCGGCTCTCCCCGGGCCCATGCTCTACCTCGGCCCTGCACAGCCGCGCTGCCCCAGCGCTCTCCCCGCTGCCTGGCCGGGGGACACGGGGGGGGCCATCGGTCTCGGCTGTGTGTGTGTGTGTGTCGCACCCAGCCCCTGGGGGCTGCTGTACCGGGATGCTCTGCCGCCGGGCTCTGTACATACTGTAAAAAGCAATTGTTTGAAAGCTGTTTTGGGTTTTGTTTTCTTTCCCCAGTTCTCCCCCATCCCATGTACCCCGTTGGAAAGGAGGCGCTCACTGGTCTTGGCCCTGGTTGGAGGGGGCCACCAGCGCGGTGGCCGCAGCCCGCTCTCCTTGTTTGTCCCATTTTGGTTCCACTCTTGGTTGCCTGTGCAAGGAGACGGCTGTGCGGCCCCGCCGGCTCCTGGGGACACGGCAATGGCTCAGGGCCCCCGTTACAGATCCTGATGCAGCCACCGGGCCGGGGACTGGAGGGGTTGGGGTGCTGGGGGAGCCCCGCACCCCACCTGCAGAGCAGCGTCCTGCCAGCTGCTCCCAGCCCCGCTGCTCCAGCAGAGCCGGCGGCTCCGTGGGCATGGGTGTGTGAGCAGGACGGGGGGTGTTGGGGGTGCCACGGCCCATGCTGGCAGTTGAAGGGGGCCGGGGGGGGCTCCCCACCTTCCCAATTGGGTCCCAGTTGCGTCTCCCTTTAGGTGTTAAATGAAGCAGCGGTTTATGCAGAATAGGTTTGAGGTTTGGCTTTCTCCAGGTTCTCCCGGTCAGTCCTTGCCCGGGGGGTGCAGCCCGGCCCCTGCCTGGGGGTCCCCTCGGGCCCCAGGGGCGGGCAGCCAGGGCGTCAGACTGTCGGTGTTTATAGCTCGTTGCCGTTGGCGTTGCTGTGTTGGGTTTCATTTCGGTCTTCCTGATTCTGCCCTTCTGTAAAGTGTACATTATTACCAAGTTCCTTGTTTTTTTTATATATATATATATAAATATATATATATACAAACTGTACTCTTCTTGCCTTTGTACATTTGGGCAAGGAGAGAGAATAAATCTTTTTAAGAGACAATCACAAACCTGTGAGGGTGGCTTTTTCTTCCCGCTTGCCCCAGTTCTGCTCCTTCGGCCCCACAAGCTGCAGCCAGGGATTTTTCTTTGGGGTGGGTTATGGGATGGGGTCCTCATCTCTGGTGCAGCTGCAAGTGCTGAAAGCGATGCTGCTCCTGAGGCCGCACTCATGGGTCTGCAGCCACCGCTGCCCAGCGGGGCAGCAGGTCCTGCCCCCCAGCACCCTCCTGCTTGCTTGCGCCCAACGCTCTGCCACCAGCATCCATGGCCTCACGCAGGGACACTGCAGCCAAGCTCTGTGTGACAGTGTGGGTCAGAACTGCCCCAAGCCTGAAGCTCTGGGCACCAGCAAGGGACAGCCACCCCCTGGGCTCCCCGCAGAGCCCCTTCTTGGCTTGGCTCCCCCAGCCTGGAGGCAGGAGGCAGCACCCAGAGAAACCAGAAGTGCCTTCTGGAGCTTCAGCAGGGAACTGCTGAAGATGCTGATGTGAGACCTCTTCCTCTGACCGCACGTGCGTGAGCCAGGACAGGACGGTGGTTGGTACCGCTCAGAGCAGCACATGCTCCATCCCTGCAGAGCATTAATGAGCGCGCTCCAAGCTCCCATGACGAGAGCATTGCGCTTCACCAGTACATTGTACCCGAGCAGCAGAGGGTGGGAGCAGGGCCCCAGAGCTCCCAGGGAGGCCCAGGGGAAGAGAAGGGATGAGACCAGGCCCTTCAAAAGCCAGAACCAGACCCCACTGGTTCAGCTGGGGAACAGGGGCAAGGACGCATTTGTCCCCATACATTCCCTGGAGCGAGGCCAGCTGGGGCTGAGGCGTTCTCAGCAGCACAGCCTCTCATTTTACACCAGATGTAGGCTTTAATGCCCCACTGAAGAGGGATCAGAGCCACGAGCCCTTTGCTTTCATTGGAAGGGAAGGAGGGAAAGAGACACCAACTTTGAGATGATTTATTCACACCAACTCCCATCCCAGCGCCACCTCTCTCCCCCAGACAGAAAGCACTGACCATGGCTTTTATGGAATGGCTCAGCTTCAGCTCCTGACAAACCCCCCCCAGAAGGGCAGGAACACAGCACAGCACCCGGGACAGTTCCACACGCACGCAGCCAGGCCAGGCAGCGTCCCTATGGGGTGCAGTGCAGAAACACACCCTTCTTGCATGGCCTTCCCAAGAAAGCCACCCCTGCCCCATCCATGGCACAACAACAAGAGCACAACCTCACTGCAGCAGAAGGGGCAGGGTTGAAACACAAGCGCCTGCCAGCACCAGACCCCATCTCTCCATCCTGGGAGAGGCCCTGGACAGGGAGAACATCCCATTGCCACCAGCGGAGCTGCCGTACCCGCCAGTCCCCACACACAGCCCCCTTTGGTTTGGGTACAGCCGTCAGCTCCGTCTCAAGCCCTGAGACCATCTCTTTGGAAAGGTGAGGAGAGAGAACAGAGGTGATGGCAATGGGCCTGGTCCGCACCCGTCCTTGGGCAGAGGGCAAAGGCTTGAGCTCTTTGGCTCTTTGGCCCACCACACTGCAGGCAGGGAAGAAATGCTGCCCCTGCGCAGAGGTGTTGCTCCAAACACTCCCTTGACCCTCCGAGGCCATCGCAGCGCTATGGGCCCAGCAGCAGTTCTGTTCCTTTCAAATAAGCAGCCCCAGCTGTGTGAAGTTCATCGGAATGCCCCTTTTATTGAACGCTGTGATAGTGCAGTGCTAACATTGAACAGAGTTAAGACTGCTTAAAACAAAAGCTGGAAGAGCAAGAAGTTTGAAAGGGATGGGGGAGGAAGGAAAAAGAAAAGGTTAGACCAGTTAAAACAGCACTGGATGCCCCAAAGCGGAGACGCATGGGGGTTTAATGTGTTAAAGGTTAAGCTCGAGCACGTCTCCTCCACATGCCTGACACCCAAACCATGCCTCCTGCTTAAGAGTCTTGAGTGAGAAGTCAGAACGTAGTCTGTCAGATGAGCACACATCGGGTGATCGGGGAAGGACCAACATGGATTGGAGAAGTCAAGGAGTCGGTGCTGCACCTACCGCTGTGCTCCCCACACCCGGCCTGGGGAACCAGGCGCCCCGAGGCTAACACACCACACGGCTGCACGTAAAGAGCTCCTATGCCAGTTCATAAACATCTTCCATTTACTATTTGGTGATTACATGTGTGTATATATAGTTCTCTAAGCAACACATTTCAATGAGATAGTCAACTCTGAGGATACACAGGCCAATCTAACAATGAAAAATGCAGTTTCAGTCCAGCAGAAGCTTGGGTTTCCTTTCCTCAAGAAAGGAGATTGAACCCTCTCTCCCCTCAACAGCATTTCCAGGTCACACTGGAGTTCCCCGCTGCAGCTATTCTTCATCAGAGGAAGAGTTCTGATCCAGGGCGTACACCATGAACATCACGTCTGGCCGCGACGGGACAGAAGGGTGACCAGGCCTCACGATTTCAAAGCCCAAGAAGCTGAATGTTTTCAGGAGAGGAGCTACCAAAGAGAAGGAAATCTGTTACTACCAGGAATAATCTTCTTTACCTCTCACCCTAAAGCCACAAATACCTTCTGAAAGGGCATCCAGAGCTTCCTGCACAGAAAGAAGCCATTTTAATGTGACAGCCCCTCGAACAGGAGGCTGTGTCTCCTTCTGCATTCATCACAGCTGCTCCTAAGCGGGAAGGGGATTTTATTTATGCAGCAGAGCAGGTTTGTCCATGTTGACCCTCCGATGTCTCTTCCATCCCCTCCAAGACCAGCAATGGTTTAGTTATCTACCTGCAGCAGCCACAGACCCGCTTTCCTGCACGTGGCCGTTGCAGCACAGCACAGCTCTTACTCTGTACTTCGGTGGGTCCTGTACCCCTGGAGCCCTAAAAGTGGGTCAGACAGCAGCAAACTCGGGGTCTAGGGAGACATTTGCTCTGTGAGGACCCAGAGCTCAGTACAATCCAGACAGCCCAGCAGAGTGCGGTCCCCCAGGAAAGCCACCGTGGGTTATGCACAGAAACCACGAGCAGGGTCAGTCCAGAAGACCCCACACCCCCGGTCGCAGTTACGCAGTGACAGGATGCATCCTCGCTTGTGCTGAAGCATCACTTCCCTGTGACCCGTGGAAATTACCCTGGGGCGGCATTGAATCTCTGCAGCACCCTCTGATTATCAGCTCCAAGACACTGAACTCCAGGGGAGCTCCCAGATACCCGTTTCCAAGACAGCACCTCATTTCAACTGCACAGACGAGCGCCCAGGATCTGGAGCATGCCAGACTAATAAGCCAGGTCCAAGAGCAACACAGAGCCTAGTTTTAAAACCAAACCCCCTTATCAGAGAGCTCCTGTGAGCAGCTGCTGTGGAGGTCACCACTGCAACCCATCACACTGGTGACATTATAGCAGAGATGAATCTGAAAACTAGTCTTGGCATCACAACGTGGCCTGACGTGTTCCCGGGCTCCGCACAGCTCAGCTCCGCAAAGGGGCTCCAGAAGACAGTGCAGCTTGTGAAGCAGCAGAGTTAAATCAGAGTTCAGGTTTGAATTACTCCTGCCATGGCAATTACTTGGTTATCAGCCTGCATGTGGTAAGATTTAAAGTGACACATCCATAGCTTTGTACCTCACCACGAATCTCCTCAAACTTCTGTGCTGTAATCGCTCATCCAACACATCTATCTTTAGCTCCTAATGCAGCCCCCTTAAGCCATAAGCATCTAGAGCCAGGGTCAGGACTACCTCTAAGTCTAGGAAGCAAAAAAAGTGCTGGGAGATCTTCTTAAAGGAGATAAACCTCAGGGCAACAAGCTCTAAGTGTTCATTAAATACCAGTCCAGTATTTAAGGGTAGCTATGAAGATGGAGACTCCCTTTGTACAAGGAGTCCCATGGAAAAGACGAGGGGTGATGGGCACAAGTTCCTCCCAGGGAGATTCCAACTGGACACAAGAGGAAAACTCTTCCCAGTGAGAACAACCAACCGTTGGAATAATCTTCCCAAGGAAGTGGTGACTCTCCAGCGCTGGATGCTTTTAAGGGGGCTGGGACATCTAGTCTAGGGCGTGCTTTGCTCTAGAAATGTCGGACCAGATGATCCTTGAGGACCCTTCCAACCTGGGACCTCACCATGAGTCTGTTTTATGGGAAATAAATGGGTTTTATTCCATTTAACAACTTCTCCCGTTTCTCCTTCCAATCACGGAAGCCTGGTCCAAAACAGAGACCCTCACTCCTTACCAAAGGAGACAGATGAACCACTTTCTGGACAAGAAAATAGTCCCAGGTAATTCAGGAGCAGCTTTCAGCATGACAGTACTAGCAGTAATTTAATGACAGGACAGCAAAGCATATCTGCTGGAGAAATCAGAAATACTCCCTCTCCTTTAGTCTCCAGAAAGGGCTCATTTCCTCCACAAGAAACCATTCCTAAGTTGTAAGAACACCATGAGAATTGTGCACATGGCAATTGCTGCCATAGGCAGTGTCCCACAGAGCCCTGCCCTGGGGTCACCACATTTTTCCAGCGTTTCAGCATGGATCTAGGGAGCAAACCCGGCAGTGGGGGGGATTCTCACCTCTGTCTTCTCTGCTTTTTCTGAAGCAAATAAAGACGTAGTTTACTTTCATTTTTTCTTCAGCAAACTCCAACAGTGCTGATAATCTGCCAAGGAGGAGGAAGACAAAAGAACATCAGCCATAGGAAGTCCTGTCCTGAGGAAGCCTCTCAGCATTATCAACTGTTCGGATGTTTTCAGGCAGAAAGATCACTTGTTTACAGCCCCCTTCCAGCGAACAATAGGTGCTGAAACAATGGGCTTCCTGCTTTGCTATCCACCCCTGCAGAACCCAGAGCTGTCCTCACACCAAGTCACCCAACTTGCTGTCCTTGGCCAGTGCCAGCGGGCACAAACGCCTGTCCCCCCCGCTCAGTGGTTTTGTATGGAAGCCTTCGTACACACGGAGCTGAACATCGCAGCAGATCTGAGCCAGGCTACAGCCCCTCTGCTGCCAACATGCACGGGGGGGTCTGTGAGGTTTATGCTTTATGGGAAGGGATAAAAAACCAACATCGAAAAATGAGCTCCTGTCAGGTAGAAGAGCAAAGAAAACCCCCACTGAAGGAGCACGTGTGCAGACAAAGCAGTTTCCTGAGCACTTCAGCTGCATGGCACACCTGGCGCTTCCTGAATCCATGCTTCCCTCTTTCCACCTCCTGATGGAAGCAGCGCTGCATGAACCCTTCTCGAAGCCCTGGCAATCAGCATGGCAGAGCCATCGCTGTCACTGCTGGCCTTGAACCAGTTAGGATGCAGGCTGCTAGAGCAGTGACAAACAGGGCTTCAGCTGACATCTAGCTGAAGAGCAGTCAGGGAGCCCGGGGTGCAGCGAGGGAGATTCAATTTGCATTTGTTCATGTGGTAATGAACTGTTACAGCCTCTGCCAGGCTGTTTCGCCTAGCTAAAAATGGTCTGGCAAAACGGAGCGCTAAGTCACAATGACACAGGTGTACAAATACCCCCTCAGAAGAACCCACTCGCAGAAGAACGGGCACTTGGACAGCTCCAAAAGTCACAGGATGAAGAAATGACACAAACATTGATCTAGACTGAGTAAAATACGACGCAACAGCAAAAACGCTGCCACTTACTGAAGGTGCCCAATGAGGGGGCTTTTCATAATTCGTTTGTGTCATTTACAGCTGAAGCCTATTTGGAGATTTAGGAGGACTTCAGAGAGCTCTGCAGAGGAGTCCAGTAAAGCCACATCCACGCTACAGCGCTCCCCGCCAGCGGAGATCTCTGGCAAAGCACTTGGCAGGAAGGAGCTGCTCTGGAAGCTGCGTTTACACAAACTTCCCAGAGCAGAGCTGTCTGGACAAAACACTGCTGTGTTCTGCCAACAGAGAAAACTCAGAGGCTCTGGCAGAGCCCAGCGCTTGCGCGGCAGGACTCCAGGAAAGATCCGCCTACTGAAGGAGAGCATCAGTAAAATGGAGTTTTGGGTTTGGTTTTTTCCCCCCCTGCAAGAGAGGAAATAGCTGCCAAAATAAGCTGGCAACAAGCGTCCCAAGTGGCCAGCAGGAAAAAATAAAATAAACCCCCAAAAATGCAGGAAAAAGCTTCTAGATTTTCCATGCTCAAGTATGCAAAGAATCACCCTGTTCATTTACTACTTCGCATTAGCATAGAGGCTCAAAAACCAGTAACCCATCTGAAATATCACTGCGGAGAAAAACAGATGCACGGAGGACTAAGAGGAGGGCAGCTCTCTGAAGACACGGGAGTAAGGACACAGATACAGAAACCTGGAACAGAGCTGCCGTACATAGAGCCCATTCTCCCTGCATGCACAGCATCATGCATGTAAGCACAGTCCTGCTCCCTGGGAGCCCCAGACGCAGCTCTGGGATCCTGAACTTACCCTTCTTTGCTCCCATCAGCTAATAATCCGTCAGGGATTTCCACAAAGAGGCTCTGATTAGAGAGCACTGCATCCCAGGAGGAGGTCTTCACCTCAGTGACCTTGTACTGGAAGTGGACAATATGAGGCTTCCCTTCGTGCACTGGGACATCTTGGTTAACAGTGATCTTCTCGTCCTGTGCAGGGGAGGAAGAGAGCTCATGAAATAGGCTTTAGGGTTAAAGAAAACTATCCATGAGGTTGTAGACAAAAGAAATGTAAGTGATCACACTTGAAGAGCAAGCAGAGGGACTGTTCTCAACGGGAGCACCCTCCCGACAAGGGACGAGCCCATACAGACTGGTGTGTGTCCCTAGTTTCAGCCTATCACTAAAATTCACACTGTGAGACTCACCATAACTCATGAGGGTATGCACAGTCTGCTGTAAGCTTATGTCCAAGTCTCAGAGCTCTAAACAAGTGTTTAAGCGGGTAAAAGGTATTGCTCTGAACTACCTGTAATGCCTTGTTTTCATTTTAACCTCACACAGAAATAAAGAACAAGAAGAAAAAGTAAAGCCCTACATATTAAACAGCCAGGGGAGTGTAACTAGAGACAAAACAAATGGTGTTACAGCTTTACGAAGAAGAACGTTATACTTTTCCCTTCCCCTTTTGCTGGCTCAGGTACACACCGCAATAAGTACTGAGACCTCAGAGTGATTTTCCAGTCATGTTCTCCTGTTCAAGAGAATGTACTTTTGCATATTTACATTATATTAAATTTCTGGCTAATGGCAGCCCATCATCACTGCAGGTTGCAGCCACATCTTTGAAGGGCGGTTCATGAACTACCCTTCAAAGAACACAACTCGAACCACAAGCTGGAAGAGCATCTGCTGCCGCAATCTCACCAGTTTCATTGCCTCCCCAGTCCTCAACGCGGTCTTTTTGTTTAAGGGATGACCACAAATTGCTTTCCCAGATTTTACAACCAACTGGAATGGCTAATGGTTTGTCTCTTGGTATAAGGGAGGAAAATACACAGCACTGAGAGGATCCCAAAACAGAGAGAAGCCACAGAGACTTGAAGATTGTAAGGAGGTCTCTTCCAGAGACCACAAATGTACATGTCCCTCTCCAATACTGCTGTAAGGAGCATGCCAAGCATGCAGACCACCTCAGATTCAGCCCAGCAGTTCCTAGAAAACAAGTTTGCGGTTAAAACTCCATTCCTTCTCCTGACAATTTCTGCAGGCAGTTGGCTTACCCAGTAAACGACTTCCACATTTCACTGCCAAAAGCCCAAATTAAACGATGAAGAAATTCATTAGGTTCCCGAGTTCACGTTGTCAACTGCAGCGGAAGCTGAACCCTTCCCATCTGCTCGGCCACAGGCTCGTGCCTCTCGAGTCACTTACACTTACAAAGTCACCTGCACAGCTTTGAAGGGCAGAAGCAAAGCAGATACTGGAGAAGCAGACATCTGTTCCTGAAGGCCACGCGTCCCCCTCTCCTCAACAGCCCCAACAGGTGGGACTGAGGTTGTTCAGCCCATCAGGGCATTAGATCCAGTCTCCAGGCATTTGACTGTAACAGGGTTATTAACTCAGCAGCTCCTTGTGAGCTCTGATCTGCTGGTGACCAGCTGGACTGACACTGACACAAGTGACACTGCTGCAGAGACAGCACCTCACCAGGTGAGTTTTAATACACTCATCTCTGACCAAACCACACACAGTGTCAGTGCGGCAGAGAAACCTCAGGCCAGTTTGGATCTGCAGTGAAGCAGCATTTAAAAGACGGGCAGTACGAACACATCAGCAGCCGATGGTGCCCATTAAGAGTGCGGAAGGACTCCTCAGTGTTGCCACTTCCCAAGCGGATGTTGTCCCGTCGGTCTTTTAATCTCTGACAGCATGAGCATTGCTGAAAGACCAGCAAATGGTTCAGCAAAAACACCACCAAGAACCCTTCCAGGCTCCTCAAGCCCATGTCCCAGTGCTTTAATTCCTATTACCACGTGTATTAAAATAGATCCCTCTTAGTTTGACTATTGTGACAAAGAAGAAGCCATCAAGTGCGTTAATGCTGGCATCAAAATAACGCCGCATGTAAATGAGGAACTGCCCGGCTTTGGTAACCGGAGCAGAGGAAGCTGCCGTTTGTTTAAAGCCCACAAAGCTCAGCTGAAAAACAAGTTTACACTTCAACAGAATAAATATCCTGTAGGAAATAAGTTTATTCATCGAGTTTGAAAGAAGTTTTCATGCCTGTATCTACTGCCAGGTCTTACTAGTTTTAAGCCAAGCACACCGAGAAACCTACCGACAGCTCTCAAGTGAAGTCAGACTGCAGCTGAGCCAGCAGCACCCGCAGATCTGAGCCCAGAGGGAGCTCTGCATTACAGAGGTGTGTTTAAAACCCAAAACAAGCGGATTATACGCACATCCTTCAGCAGTGACTTCATAGGAGCCTTTTACAGTTGTTGTTACCAAGCAGAAAATGTCTCTGTTTCAGAAAAGATCCTTCTCTCCAGAAAAGCTCACAGATGCTTCTTTTCTTACACTTCATGAAAACAAAAACAGGGTGAGGAAGTTGAGAAAAGCAGGCTGGGATTGACACATTGGAGGGGGAGGCACACGCATGCATTTGCGCGGAAAGACTGGCAGCAGCCTGCAATAGGAGGGGAAAAGCTTACCGAGCCTCCTGGCTCAGCCCTTCTGTCACCAGAAGTTATGCCCTGCACTCCAAACCTAGAGGGGTTTTTCCACTTAAAAGCCTCCTAATGCGACAGCCCATGAAGAGGCAGCACAACCACAGAGATTAACAGAACCAGCTCCCCTGGTTCAGTGGGAATTACGTTTACACATCCTGTCTGGGGCAGCTGATATTTTATTTCTAGGCACTGAAATGCCTAGAGATGCTGGGGAGAGAAGCTGTTCCTGTGAAGCAGCAGCCCAGAATTCTTTGGAAGCTGCTCAAAGCAAAATCCTGGTTTACACAACAAATGTTCCATTTTTAGTTCACCCCTGCAAAATCCCCCCACCACATTATTGCAGGCAAAAAATAATCCCACCAGACTCTCTTCTATACTCAGCCGCCTAAACCATCGCCCTGCTGGCCCTCAGCTCCACCTCAGTTCAGTAAAGCCACAGGGACCAGCTTCCACTTGCTTACAACTCATTGAGCACAAGATTTTCCAACCCAGCTACACTCTTCAGATGCCCAGAGAAGGACAGGGGGAGGCCCTACGTGTTGGCAGTGCAAGAAGAAAGGATGTTATTGATCTGCCATAGCCAAGTGACTGGAAAGACCCACGTAAGCAGCCTCCTGCTGGCGTGTGCTCCACCTGCAGCCTCCTGCCAAGCCTGCGAGCCTCAGCACGTCCGTTCACACAAGCCCGTGTGCTGTGCAGCATTCCCAGCTCAGGTAAAGCTTCCCTGACCAAGGGCCCAGTCTCTTACACAAAAATAACAACTATAGGGAGCCCTGGCTGCTGAACTTACAGCACCGTTGTACACAAGTGCTGTGCTGTGTGCTCTGAAGGAGGCAGGCTCGTTCAGAAAGGTCATCCCCTGAGCCATACCAGCTGATACAGCTGGAAAAAGGACTTAAGCCTTTTGGGTCCGGATACCTTTCCATGTCATGCTGAAGCTTGCTGGCCGCAAAGCTCAGCCTCCTGTAACTACAGCACCACTCAATTGAGCGGGTGACGGAGGGGAGCAGGGAGAGGCCTGGTAACCCCCATCTGAGGTCTGACTTTAAACCATTGGGCAACACACTGGTCTGGGATGAGCAAAGCCACAGAAGGGGATGATTTTCTGACAGATTCTGCTAGGTTTTGTCAGCAATAAAACCAGGAAGAATTACATCCATATTTCTGGGATGCAGCTACCTAGATGACATCCTCACAGGCAGCAAATCCTGCCCACAGGCCAGCACCAAAAGCTTCTGTGCGAATTCAAGGCCATGCTGAAATCAAACACTTCAAAGCCTCCAAACTGTGATTCTTCCCTCCGCACTGAGCCCATTTTCTGCCTTTGGACCTTGCCTGCGGTGTGTGCCAGGCTTGGCAAACGCAGGCCTGCAGGAGCTGAAGGTGCAGGGTCACCCGTTGCTCATCCCCTTCCACCCAGAGGGAATTCATTATTTGTCCCAAGCCCTCTTGAAGCTATTTATGCATCATCTTTATCTGACAGGAAGCCCCTTGTGCTCTGCTGCTTCTTTGGGTTTCATACCCCTCTAACATCTGTGACAATTCAACTCAATAGCATTAAGCTGATATGATTAGGAGGCTACAGAGATTGACATTTATTCACAAGGTAAGTAGGTGAGGCATGTGACAAAAATTCACCAAGGCTGCGTGAAATAAAACTCCTCTGAAAGCAGAAGTGAGGTCTGTGATTCTCATGAATTTCAAGAGGAGACTTTGGTAGCTGTGCCCCAAAAGGGCCTTTATCTTTTTATCACATGAAGTCTATGTGGCTCCCACAGGGTAATTAAAAATCAAGTCTAACACCTATGATAACGCTCCTATCTGAACTGCTACATTTGCAAGCTGAGCATAAATTTAGGCTACCTCATCTGATAGCCCTTTACTCCCCAGCATGTGGGAAAGCAGCCCCTGGCCAGAAGGGAGACAGATGTGCACCACCATAACACAACACAAATTTTCACAAGTGCCAATTATTCTACAGCAAGGAAGAGCCCAGTCTCCTCATTCAAAGGGAAAGGTCCTGAGGCATGAAGAGGGCCAAAACCCAAGCTACACAGATCCTAAGGAAGCCTGCACATACAAAGCCTTCCCAATCTTCCCTCCTCCTATCCCTGTGTTCTAGGCACATTCCGACCATGTCCTGTGCCTGTGTTCTAGAAACGTTCTGATCGCCTCACCCTTTTGTGAAGTCAGGAGTTGCTCTGTGCAGCTTTACCTTCCAGACCAGGGCACAGGAAGGAGCTTATCAACCATTCTCTCTCTGCATTTCACCTTTCTGCTTCCCTCTTCCTCTTTTTGCAAGACATTAGAGAAGTTGTTTGATGTTTTGATTAACATGGCTCCACACAGAATAGCTGAAGCAAGCCTCTGGGAACAGGACTAGGGAGTTATTTACTGCACGCTGTTGAGAAAAGGTCTCTTGTTTCTTAGTAGGCAGGTGATATTTAAGCAGGAGAGCACTGCATGCAGCTCAGCGATCTGCCAACAGGGCTGCTGAAAAATGAACTGTTCTCCCACTTATCACCTCGGAGTTATTTGCATTTATTCCCATCAGTCTGTAAGAGGAACCGAACACAGTCGCAACATGGGTACAGGTCATTATTTGGATGTCCGATCTTTCTCACCTTATATATCAGAGCTGAAAGAGAAGGATCCCTGCTACCCCCTCGCCCACCGGGGATCTTCGACAGTGGGTGAGGGGCATCAGGAGCACCACAGAGGCCCTGGAACAATGTGCCTGCAGCACTGCAGCTGGGGACAGTTACTCAAAGGTAAAATACTACTGCAAAAAGAAAAAGAGAGAGAGAACACCAGGTTACGTTAACAGGGACCACGATTCAGGCGCTACAGCTCCTCACTACCCCAACCTGCTTGTACCCCTGCCCCTCCACAGCACATCAGAGGCAGCTACTGCGGCTCTAGTGCCCTAGTGCCCGGACACCCATGTTAAAAACATCCCTGCCCCAGCCGTGTCAGAACCAGTGGCCGTTTGTCAGATGTGGAGGGGTTTGCAGCCAAGAACCCAGAGGGTGCTGAGCAACCTCACGCTAATAGGGACCCCTGGAAGGCTGCCAGCAGCAGATGGCTGGAAACGCATGACCAGATGAGAGCACATTTTCTATAGACAAATATCTACAAATAGATCAACAGGACCCAGAAGGAGGTTTAAGTTTCACGTTTTCAAAACCAGGAGGAGTGAAAGGGCTGGTTCTTCAGACATTTTCTGAAGGCTTTACATCATCCAAGTTGACATTTTCACATGCAAATGAAACATCATACCAGCACCCTTCGCTCCAACCCTAAACATTGCAAGTTCACCCCACAGGTTTACTTTTCCAAACAGGAAAACAAGTTTCCCTCGCAGTTTGCAAATTTGTTTGGATGTCCTAAACGTGATCTTTCAGCATCACTTTGAGCACAGGCTTTAATATCTGCTCTAGATTTTAGGAAGCTCATGAAAACAAATTATTTTACTTCTGGAGCATTGCTTCCTTTATCAGTCCTAAACGTGATCTTTCAGCATCACTTTGAGCACAGGCTTTAATATCTGCTCTAGATTTTAGGAAGCTCATGAAAACAAATTATTTTACTTCTGGAGCATTGCTTCCTTTATCAGTACCACAAAAGCTCTTTGCTGAGGCAAGGCACAGCAGTGGTATTCCTCTAACAAAGCCTGCAAAAGCAACCCAGAGAAACCAGTTGTTCCCCAGTGTTCCCATTATGAAACACGTCAGTGCAAAGCTATGTAAACACCACCAAAATAACGGGGAGCGTGAGGGCTTTCAAGAAGCACAGGGAGCAAGGAACAAGGCTATGATGGGCAGGCTCCATAGATGTATTGACAACTTACTAAAACTTCTCACTTGAGCTGTTCCCAAGGCAGTGTCCTTCCACTCTAATCCCTCTCCGCAAGGGAGACGGGCTTAAGTATCCAAAGACAAGCACCGAGCTGCACTGTCAGAATAACCTGCACTGCCTACACAGTACTGCTAGAACCCATACCAGACTGCAGACAGACTACTGAAACTTGGCATTTCTGAATGCCAAAAAATAACTCACAAACACAGTTACGACACAGGCAGAATTTGCTAAGATCTTGGCTTGCCACCTCACACCAAAATACTCTTCCTACAGGAAACACAAATATTCTTCCTCCATATATCTCCTCCTCCAGGTTCGCTAGACTGGGCTCTTCAGCAGCGCGCCCATGGACCACAGCAGGCACTTGTTGGAGAAAAGGCTGTTTAAATAAACTAGGAAGAGATACAAAGCAGTTGCAGTGTAGATGTCTCAGGGCAAACCCCTTCGCACACATGCTCAGTGGCATTTTGTGTTAATACAGTCCCTCCTCAGGCATGACTGGGGCTATCAATGGACCAGTGTGTATTCAGTAGTAGTGGATGTTGAGAGGCATGACAAAGCACTTTGCTGTGCCGTTCCCCACCCCCAGAAAGCTGTTGGCAGCTTTGTTATTCCCTTCCCTCCTCCCTCACCCCCCCCAGTCAACAATGTGCTATTGATAGCTCTCTCCGACTTGCGGCCAAGGCATCAAGAAGCTGGATAATGAAGTGTAGTTGTGGGAAAAAAAACAAAATGAGAAAGAAAAAAAGAGGCTGTAGTTTCCATGCAAAGCAGCCCCAGACACTTTTGCTTCCTCTGGCACATGCAGAAGTCAAACACAAGACCCCTTCAGGCACTGAGCTCTGCCTGCAGCATGGGGGTTTCAGCTCATCCCCACTGTCCTACCCCAAAAGTTGGCTCCGGCAGCCAGGTAGGGTCCGGAGAGCAGCACATGCAGGACAGCACCATCAGGCAACACTGGAGGGTGAGCGTGTGGCACACATTAAGAAAGGTTTTGCTTCTCCCAGAAACACCCTGGGAAGAAGTTCATGCAAGCACCCAACAAAGTCCAATCCCCTCATGCACCGTGTGTGCAGCCCACCGCTACTCTGCTCCCCAGGGCATGATACTTAACAGTCAGGACTGCACTCCTTTCAGCCCCTCTTCTGAGAAGCTGCTTTCCAGCAGCTTGGTTTAGATTCATGGTTTTTTTTGGGTGCCATGGTCTAGCATGAGGTGTCCCTGCCCATGGCAGGGGGTCGGAACTGGATGATCTTGAGCTCCTTTCCAACCCAAACCATTCTATGGTGCTATGAAAATGCATCTGGATCCCCAAGGGCCTTTCCCCAAAGGAACTCCCAAGCAAAAGCTTCTCAGTGACCGAGTCCAGCCTGAAACAGGAGCTGGAAGCAAGTGCAGGTTTCCAGCCAGCGTGTATAATTTTAACTCGCTAAGCTTCCAGCAATCCCAACCCCGTGCCCCGTCCCTGGGAAGCCCAAAGGACAACTCGTCAACCTTTGAACCCCATCACGGCTCCTCCTCAGCAACCCAAGACCCAGGCCAGCACTGCTGCCAGACCACAACAACCAGCAGCTTGGGGCCCAAAACCTGAACATTTTCTTGGGTTCTGGGGGTTTTCTTTGCACCGAACACTTGGATCAGACAGGAGGATCCACACAGCTCACCTGACATTACAGAAGCAAAGCTGGTTTTGCTCATTTGGGGTTTTTTAACCCCGTTTTCAAAACGGGCTCTGAAGATGCTGTTGCACTTTGCACATAATAATAAGACCTTATGCTATGAGCTATGGCAAATCACATATTAAGGAATCGGATTTGAGGAGCAACTTGTAAATAACCGCCTGATGAACACGGCACAGCTCTGGTATCTACCCTACACGCAGCAGCCAAGAAACAAGGCTGTTTATACACATCCTCAAAGTGCTTATCTACACGCTATAGTAGAGGCTCAGGGAATTACTTTGGGGACTCTAAACAAGGAGCAGACACAAGATTATTTGGTCAGCCGAGAACAGAAATACCCAGAAACGGAGCGAGTTCATGGTCGGTGACAGGCAGTGTGACAGGAAGAAGCACCTTTCCCTGGAGATGCCCCATCCGTGGCAGTGTTCAAGGCCAAGTTCGACAGGGCTTGGAGCAAGCTGCTCCAGTGGAAGGTGTCCCTGCCCGTGGCAGGGGTTGGAGCTGGAGGAGCTTTAAGGTCCTTTCAACCCAGAGCATCCTGCGATGCTGCGATGCGGGACGGCGGGCACAAGCCCTGCCCGGCGTTAAGGGCTCGTTAGCAGAAGGGAGCTCAGCGACTCGCTGCCGGGGGGGGCCCCCTCAAGCAAGACCCAGCCCCGGGAGCCCGAACACCGCGCGGGGCTCACCCCGGGAGGCGCGGAGCGCCCGCTCCCCGCCCGCCGCCTCAGCGCGCGCCCGCCCGCCCCGGGCCCGCCCGCTCCGAGGGGCGCGGAGGCCGCGGTGGGGGGGGGGGGAGGCGGGCGCCCCGCACCTGTCCTGGGTGTTTATCATCCTCGGCTCCGCGGCCTCCGCTCGGCTCCGGGGGTCGCTGGGTGCGTGTGGGTGCGCGCCGGCCCGCTCGGCTCCGCTCGGCTCCAATCGGCTCCAATCGGCTCCGCTCCTCCCGCGCTCGCCGCCGCGCTCCGACTGACCCCGCGGGCCCGCGCTCAGCCCCGCCCCCCCCCGCGCACCGCCCCCCCTCCCCCCCCCCCCCGCGCCAGGCACGCCGGGAAAAGACCGCCCCAGACAGCGGCGCGCGGAGCCGCGCCCACCCGCCGCGCAGTCGCAGTGCGCTCCAGACCCCCTCCGTTGTGTGGCGTCGAGGCGGGGAGCGGGGCGGGAATGGCTTTGGGGTGTGCGGGGGGGCTGAGGTGCGCTCTGAGGCAGAAGCTCTTCCCTGTGAGGGTGCTGAGGCGCTGGCACAGGGTGCCCAGAGAAGCTGTGGCTGCCCCATCCCTGGCAGTGTTCAAGGCCAGGTTGGACACAGGGGCTTGGAGCAAGCTGCTCTATGGAAGGGTCCCTGCCTGTGGCAGGGGTTGGAGCTGGAGGAGCTTTAAGTTCCTGCCACCCAAACCAGGCTGGGGTTCTACACAAGGGTAGGAGCAGGCATCCTGCAGCCGGGCTGCAAGGAGCGCTGAGATGGGGAGATGAAGCATGTCTGCGCTGCTTGTCACAGTGGAAGAAGCCCGGGCCTCTGGCTGGAGGCTTCCTGGAAGCGTTTTGGCTCCTGTAGAACTGGGGGGGGAATAGGTCAGGGAGTAGCGACAAGTAATGGATGCTGGGTCCTGGTGGTGCTGCTGCACAACAAGCTGCCGGCTATGATCATGGGATCACAGAATGGTTGGGATTGGAAAGGACCTTAAGATTATCCAGTTCAACCCGCTGCCATGGGCTGGGATGCCTCACCCTAGACCATGTCACCGAAGGGTCTGTCCAGCCTGGCCTTGAACCCCGCCAGGGATGGAGCATTCACCACTTCTTTGATTAGCCTGTTCCGTATCCTGCTTAAAGCACAATGCTAGCGCTTTAAAAGTGGCCTGGGGAGCGGCAGGCTCCTCACCTGGGTGAGCAGGACCTCGAGTAGGGAAGAGAGGAGTGAATACATGGATAACAGGATGTTGAGCTGCCCATGGCAGGGCTCTGCTGGGCTTGTGATTAGCAATGTACCTCAAAAGAAAAGGTGGCAGCAGCCCCCCAAGTGAGTAACCTGTGGGGCTTGGTCCCACAGAGCTCAGTGGGCGCTGAGCTCCACATGGGGTCAGATGCCTGCGATGCCCCGCAGGCTCCGGGATCCGACATGCAGCCCTTGGCCTGAGCTTCCTGGTTCCCAGCGCTGCGGCACAGGCCCTGGCTCGGCAGGAAGCGACCAGCTGTTTGCAGCAAGCTGGATGCTGGCCAGAGCCCGAGTTCAAACACAGCCTCTGAAATGGCCTTTTCCCCCTTCCTCTGCATTTCAAGCTCTGCTTGCAGCCATAATTCTATTTATAATACCCAGGAAAAGCGAGCTGAGACTTTCCCACAGTGCTGGCTGCGCAGACGATTGTTGTTCGGGAAGCTGGAACGTTCGTGGTATTATTTTCGTATACCCACGGGAAGGCTTTATTTCTTTTTTTATTGCGTGTCACTCTGTCCCCATCTGTGCCGAGGAGAGTTTGCAGAGCACAAGAGCTGCTGCTCGCGGCTCTTGAAGGCTTTGCTGCCGGTTTGGGTGTCTCTGCCTGCGTGCCCCTGCTGGGGAGGGTGGTGGGTGCTCTGAGACACGTCCTGATGGCCAAGGGCCTCGAAGCCGAGAGGCCATCACTGATACCCTTTGTCTCATTACTGAACCCCAGGAGCACCCATCATGTCGCTTGCTTGCTCTGTGCCTCAGTATCTGCTGTGTGGAGGAGGAAAGACCAATACCTCTGCTCATCAAATGGGACCACCATTAGTGCCACGACCGTGGTTTTAGCAATGACAAGTGCAGTTGCGCTGCGTTTTTGGGGCTGGGCATGACAACCGGGTCACAGTGTCAGCGGTTGTTGGGGTGTTGCTGCCAGCGGAATCCAGCGGGGCTTTTTTTGCCTTTGATGGCCATGTGAGGCCGGTCCCGCACAAGGAGCTGCAGTGGGATATTCTGGGCTGGCTGCGGCGAGGCTGGGCTCTGCGCTGCCCCTGCCCTCCCTCAGCTACTGCCTGGCAAGAGAACGCCAGAGGCAGAGCCCTGCCTGTCCTCTCCTCAGGTGCCCGGCACCTGCCTTGCTGCCCACAGCACCTCTGGCCTTTCCCTTCCCCTCCTTGGCAAGGCCCCGCGCCGTGTCCTGCTCAGCTGCATGGGAGAGTGTTTCTGCAGGGCCAGGAGGTGATCGTCCCTGCTCTGGGCACTGGTGAGGCTGCACCTTGAATCCTGTGTTCAGCTCTGGGCCCCTCACTGCAAGAGAGACATTGAGGTGCTGGAGCGGGGCCAGAGAAGAGCACTGGAGCTGGTGCAGGGCCTGGAGCACAGTGTGATGGGGAACGGCTGAGGGACCTGGGGGGTTCAGGTGGAGAAGAGAAAGCTCAGGGGGGACCTGATCGCTCCCTGCAACTGCCTGACAGGAGGTTGGAGTGAGGTGGAGTCAGTCTCTTCTCCCAGTGAACAAGTGACAGGACAAGAGGAAACGGCATCAAGCTGCACCAGCTGGAGGCCTTGGCAGTGCTGGGGAACTCCAGGCCCTTCACCGGCTCCATTGCCCTTCTCTGGACCCACTCCAGCACCTCAATGTCTCTCTTGTAGTGAGTTCTTGCTGTTTGTCAGGGTGGGTTTTGGGATTGATTATCCCAAATTCTAGACACGGAACAGATGAAATCTGCAGCCTTTTCTATTCTAGAGGATTGCAAACAGTCATTGGGCATCTCCTTAATTATTCTCATTGATTATTGTGATTAATTGTGGACTACATAGCTCTTGAACAATACTTTCCATCAGGACAGATAGTGAGAGAAACAATTTTCTGCAGCTGGGAAATGGAGAATCAGAGTACATCTGCTCCCGGAGCGGGTGAGCACTGGTGGGCTGGGGCTGGGCTGGGACAGCCACAGCTTCTTGGAACTGCCTGATACGGGACGGAAGACACTAGATGGAGACAGGCAAGGACAAGACAACAGGAGGACAACCACTCGGTCACAGCCTTCTTGCTCACAGGATTGACAGCAGAGACACTGCCCAGATGTTCAGGGCCGTGGAGGCAAGTGGGGTCCCTGTGGGATGGGCTTGTCTCTAACATTTGCTCCGTGCTCTTCCTTGGCTGCAGTCCTGACTGCGCTGTCTTTGCCCTTGTGTGAGAAAGGGCCAAAAGCGAGTTCACCCGCTCGGCCGGCCCCATGGCAATGCAGTCACAGGCTCTCCCACTGACCTCGTGGTGATGCAGCCACTCAGATATGAAACCGGCGCTGGTGCAGAGGAGGCTGTACCAGGGAAGTGGCAGCTGTAGCCCGTCCCCTGTGCCTGTTCCCCCAGCGAGTACCACATGTCAGTCCTTCGGCTGTGCCCTCCCCGTCAGGGTGAAGCGCGGCCAGCGCTGGGGTGTATGGTGGATGCCGTGTCCAGCCAGAGCCTCGGCTGCAGTTCCTCGGCTCCTCCAGCAGCGCTGCCTAGCTGCTGCCTTCGAAGGGGGCTGCCGAATGCAAAACTCTTCCAAACAGAGGTTTGAAAATAAAGAGAGAAAAGGATTGGGAGCTTCAGATGTAATTGATACCCTGTGGTTATTTAAAAACATCTTTAGAAATGTGTCATTCGGAACTTCCCAGGGCATACCTGGGAATGAGATGACGTTTTCATCAGCAGCCTTTTCATCCCCTGTTCTGTGACTGCTCTTTTTCCTTTTTTTTAACATGAGGATCTTGTTTTGCTAGGGGAAAAATTAAAATGAACACTGCCAGGGAATTTTGTTTTCATACCTTGATCCTCCTGTGCTGACATGCCTATATTGTGTTACAGCCATAGAAGTACCGGGAGCATTCCTGGGATTTTGATGCCCTGTGTTTCTAGGTGAACTGTGGATAAATTCCCTAAAGCCAGCCCATCTGTGCAGCCGTGAGGCTGGAATCGTGTCTTGAGGGCTTCATGCGAGTGTCCATCCCACAGGTGGATTTTAATTGTTTAAACTATCACATTGGTTAGTGTCATTAACCTGAGTTTTCTCTCCACATCACATCTGTAACAAAAAGAAGAGTTTCCTTCCAAGCTGTGCTGATCCAGTGTTCTGCTGTTCCTTTGTATTTCCAATGGGATGAGATGATTCCTTGGCAGAGCTGGGGGTCAAGTTTAAGGCACATTGCTGACATCAACTGCTTTCGTTTTTAATGAGCTTTGTCAGAATTTGTTATTTAGCCATTAAGTGGTGCCAGTGCAGGGTTCATGCATGAGCTGAGTCGGAAATCTGCTAGGTGTGAATTTGTGATGAGAGAAAAGCAGGTCAGAGAACAGCTTGTTTCAGAGCACGTTGAGCATCAAGCTTAGGCCGTAACTGGCATGCCCAAGGCCTTGGGCCAGAGTGTGTGCAGAAGAAAGAACGCAGAAACTGTGGCAAGGTACGACTTCCCTCTGCTGCGTTCCGAAGTTATCCCTCTTCGTAGCAGTGGGATGTGCATCGGCGCCAAGTGAAGGTGTTCATGTGCAGCAGAGATTTGGGTGGGATAAGGAGCTGGATGGTGTCAGGGGGTGAGAGGTGGTGATGGGACATGATGGCCCACCATGAGATGGCTCTGTTGTGGGCTTGTGTGTCATTGCTGAGGCCTGTGCTCCGTCAGGATGCTGTGGGCTAGAGCCAACACCTTTGCAGACACTCTAATGTGATGATGGGATGGTCACAGGCTGAGATACTACTGCAGAGTAAGTCCCTGTCAAACCTGCTATCCCTCCAAGCCCAGAGTGTCAGGACGGATTGCCCTGGAGAGGCAGGCAGGAGTTTTGCCAGCAAACACGGGAAAAGAGACAGTTGCTCCCTCCTCTTGTGATCTGGTGTAACAGAACCTGGGAATGGGGGATGATGGAAAAAGCATGTCATGAAGTACAAAAGCCTACAGCAAGGATGGGAACATGTAGGTGAGAGGTCCAGGCATGCGGCTCCTGGCCCAGGCTCCTGTCAGGCAGGAGCTGGCAGCATGGCAGAGCTGCGGGAGCAGCGCTCTCCCGGCAGAGGTTAGCTTGAAAGGTCACCTTTTTCTGGCCCAAAGAAATACTTCTGTGTTTCCCTGCCTCTGTTTCCCCTGAAGGAAACCAGCCTTTAGCTTCTTCTCTGCACCATCCCTGTGTCCAGAGCTCTTTTCCTTAGCTGTAGGAGTAGGTCATGCTCCAGGATATGGCCAAAGCCTCCCAGTGCAGGTTCTGGTGGGTGGCAGGAGACAAAAAGGGGAAAAAATCGAGGACGAATCAGTAAAAAGGAGTATGCAGGAAAGCACGCAGGCAGTAAGAAGGTGTCTTACTGCTGGCAGGTTGCATGTCTCAATCCAGCTAGATCTTTGTATTGATTTTTGTAAAAGCTCTTTCAATTAATTTTGCAGTGAGCTCATCCGTTCTGGCACATCTCTGCTCCCTTGTTCATTTACTACAGGCATGGCTTAGTTTCACCTCTCTTGAGTCATCTGCATGTGAGCCTCTTGCCCCTGGAGAAAGACAGGTATTTTCAAGGTGTCTTGGCTCCTTGTAGATGCTGTGAGGAGATGGGATGAATGGAGCTGGAGATGTTTCGAATGGAGCTGCCTGAATTTAGCCAAAATTGGGCCTGTATCCTGCCTCTGTGCAGCAGGACTTCCTTGGAAGCTATTCTTGCTGTGTGGTTTTGGTGGTTCGGGATAGGTTCCCATGACTCGAAACAGGATTTTGGAGAAGGATTCATGGGGGTGTCAGCGTGAACAGGCTCAATGATGGTGGGAGCCAGTGCTAGTCCAGCCAAAAGTCCTAAGGGCATCTTGGAGTTTCATTTGTAAGACCACAGGATGACTGCACGTTGCAAGGACAACCTAAAAATCAATGTGTCTCTTCTTCTCATGGCATTTCTCTGTACCTGAGTGAGGCTTCTTAGAAATTGCGCATGACAAGAATTCAGAATTGTGTCTTGGGGAAGCTTGCTTTGTACCATTTTTCTTACCCTGTGGCTGCACCACAAACTAAGAAATCCTGGAAGGGACATCTGGAGTCCCTGCAGAACTGAAATCCCTAAAGCACTGTCCCCAAATTCCCTAAGCAGAGGCTGTGTGGTGGTGAGGTGACACAGGCAGCACATAACCCACACTCTCCCATCACGTTAGCAGCACAGATTTAAGCAGACTGAGCTTAGGAGTGGGTCCCATGTGTCTGACACCCGGGTTTTGGTCCCATCCTTCCATGGGGCCCATGTGCTGGTGTTTGGGGACAGGTCTCGGGGATGCTGTGCTGGATGCCTTTGCACGCCCATTCCCACAGGGAAGCGCAGGATTCTGTCACTGCTGTGGAACGCCTGTTTGCTGATACCTCGAGCTGGCAGTGAAGCTGTTGCAAACAGAGCTGGGAATCTTGAGGACCTGTCCAGGCACACCACCTTCTCCATTTGCTTTAATAATTTTGCTTCTCTCAATTCTACACCCCCATAATAATGTGTCCAGGCCTGTTTTAAAGTACTATATCACTCAGAGGCTTCAGTTGAGGTCTGCTATCCATATTTCTCGAACCTGATCCCACCTCTGTCCCATTCTCTGGAAAAAAGTAATGTTGTTCCTTTCTTTCTGTGTCATGTGTGCAAACATGCACTTGGCTGCTCGGCTTGGGGATGCGCTCCCTGCAAAGCCCCAAACCAAAGCTTTTAAATGGCATAGTTGTTTAGGATCCTTCAGCATGCAAGCCTTGGAGAGGAAGGCCTGATGTGGGCAGGGGTAGCATATGACATCCAGTTTAGGACAGAGCTGGGAAAGCCTCTGAGTCATCTACATCAGAAGCACTTGACTGGTTGGGTGTGTGGATCATGTCACACTCCTTAACCCACTTGTCAGTTCTTTCTCCATGGTTGGCCCTGCCACCACCATTCTTCTTTCTTGTGGCTCCCTGCACGTGAGGCTTCTGCTCGGTGCATTTCTGTTCCTGTACCGCTGGATTCATAACACTCATGTTTTCATGGCCCCGCAGGAATGTGCAGGCTCAGTGGAATTGCTGGGGGCTCCTGCTGAGGCTCGCTGGGTGTTTGCCCTCCAGATGGTTTGTGAATGGAGGCGAAGAGCTGGTGGAAGGAATGTTTTCCACAGCAAAGCTGCCTGCCTTGCTCACAGCCTGGGAGCCGAAGCACAGCTTCTGGCTGCTCTCTGCAGCTGCAGCGTGGTAACCACAAACCAGGGTGCTGCTAACCCTCAAGGTGCTGATTTTCTGGAGATGAGCTCCTTTCTATTTTCCAAACACTGTTGAAACTGTTCTCTGGATAGTTTTATTATGACTGTACGTATACATAGGTGCTTGTCTCCTGGAAGTTTGTGCTCCATGGTCCAAAGGATGTTTTTCCAAATGATGCAGGCCAGTTATTTATTCACAACATGGATAAATAAATTGCTTCAGATGATAGAAACTTGCAATCCTTTCCTTTCTATTGGCTGTTTCAAACCCAGCAAATACGCCTTTCCCTAGTGTATTCTGGGGTTTTTAGGTGTGATTTAGTTTGCTCTCATAAAATGACTTTCTTTATTTGAATCAACCCCAGAAGTCACTGTTTGGGCACACAGAGGGGGAGAAACATCTTGGATTCTGGAGGAGTTGAAAGTTTAACTTAGCGGATGGAGGGCAGTTTGTGATAAGGATGAGAAAAATGCTATGAGCTCCTTTACAACCAAGACTTGCACTATTTTCATAAAAGACTCCAAAGCTTAAGACGTAGATCACCTGTAACTGTGGCAGCAAACTGGTAGAAAGGAAGTAAACCCTGAGGTTTCATACAAAATTTCACTTTAAGATAGATGATGAATGGCTCAGTTTTTATAGAATCATAGAATCATAGGTTAGGATTGGAAAGGACCTGAAGGTCACCCAGCTCCAACCCTCTGCCACAGGCAGGGACACCTTCCACTAGAGCAGCTTGCTCCAAGCCCCCGTGTCCAACCTGGCCTTGAGCACTGCCAGGGATGGGGCAGCCACAGCTTCTCTGGGCACCCTGTGCCAGCGCCTCAGCACCCTCACAGGGAACAGCTTCTGCCTTATTTGTAACCTGAGCTTCTCCTCTTTCAGTTTGAACCCATCACACCTTGTCCTATTGCTACAGTCCCTGATGAAGAGATCTTACCTTGCAGAGAAGCCTGCAAACCTTCCTGGGGGTCATTACCACACATTCATAGCAAGCCATGTAGGGTGTGCACCCGTGGGGGAGCAGGGAACACAGCTTGGGAAGGTTTTGTGCACCCACGAGGTGGGAAAGGAGGATCTCCAATGCATTTCCTTTCTTCACAGAGCACCCCCAAGCATTCCGGGGTGCCTGAAGTGATGTTCCCTGCTCCCTGGCTGTGTCTGCCTGCTGGGCAGTGAGTGCCCTGTCTCTGTGAGCGCTGTCGCTGGCAGGTTCACTGCAGTGAACCCCTGTGCTGTGCATCGTTTCCTAGCTTTGTTATAAGGGGTGAGACTTTGTCAGCTCAGAACACGTCCAGATGGCAAACCTTTTCATTAGCTTGCAGTTCTCCTTGTTCCAGGGAAGTGTTATTTGAACACAGCCTTGCACAAAGAATGGAAAGAGGAAAGAAACAAGGGGGAGACAGGAAAAGGGCCTCCCTGGGCTCTGCACAGCTCTGGCACAGAAACACCTTTGTGTTGCAGGTAACTCCAGCTGGATTCATCCTGCTGCGTTGGCCACCAAGAGGAGTCCCTGAGAAACAAATGCTTTTTTCATCAAGAATACACACCAAGCTAAAAATATTTAGAGAGACCTCTTTTTTTCAGGAGACCCAAACCAAGAGCATGGCTGGTCTGTCATGCTGGTGGCCTTGTGTACAGGGGCTGCCTGCCTTCCTTGGGGCTCCAGTTCCAGCCGCCAAGTGAGCCCAAGCTCAGGAAAGGTCCCAGTGTTTTGCAAGAAACTTGGGAAAATGCCCATCAAATCACTGAGTAAGGGGTTCATGAGCAGGCCTTTGAAACACACATGAGCTACCTGCATGGAGGACATTCCCAAATCCAGTACCAAAAGCTGAGTGTACACATGGTGCTGGAGCTCACCTGTAGGCTTAGGGTATGGGCAAGGGTACTACACCCATAGAAGCCCTACTGCAGAGTACATTAGCTGGTAGGAGAGCATGCTGTCCTTTGGAGGGGACTCATGAAGCCTCTCAGCGGGAAACTGGTGCTTGGATCCTTTGGATTTGAGGTTTTTGATAGCTCTGCCTCGCCTTGGTGTGATGGGTTGTATGCAACATACCTAAGTCAGATGCCACCAGCAGCTCTGGTGTTCAGCATGCAGCGGCTGAGCCTGGCCTGGGAAGCATCCTTGCTCCCTGCCTCCTCCAGGCTGCGTGGGAAGCCCTGCAGGACCAGCAGCGCTGACATCCGCCTCCCGCAGTGCCCCCTTCAGCCGGCCCTTCTGGAGACAGAGGAAGTGGTTTTGGGCTGGAGCCAGCCCTGGGCAATGTGCAGAACATCTTATAAGGGCCTTGCTTAGGCTCATCCACGAGGAATCGCCCGAGGTCTGATTTCCTGAGACCACGGGCCAGGTGCGACCCATTCCTGGCCGTGAGCGGATCCCTCCCCGGATGTCATGGCCTGGGGGAATGCTGCATGGAGGCTGTTCCCAGGCTGGAGCTGGGTCTCAGCCTCTCCTTCCAGCCGGATTGCGGTGCTTCCGCCACCATGTCCCGCAGCCGTGCAGTGGCAGCAGGAAGTGCAGCAGGTCGTGGGAACCGGCCTAAGGCTGGGAGCAGGAGCGGCACCCCAGCACGCTGCATCCACTCCAGTGGGCGAGGGAGCATGGAATGACATGGGATGCATGGGGCTGACATTGTGCGTGCATTCATCCTGTGCGCAAGTTCCCATGGTCCCACCCCGTGTGTCCCTCTCTGAAGTGGGGTCCCCAGCACTCCTCTTCACCTGTTTCCTTCTCAGCATCACTCCCACTAGCCATACCCCCTTGTCTGGCTGCTGCATGAAGCATAGGGGCAGGTTATGGACCAGCTGAAATCTCTCGTGTGCCTTTTAATATTTTCCTCCTTTTTATGAAGTGAGGAGCCTCTTCCAAACATGAAAACCTCTGAGTGCTTGGCAAATATCAAAGTGCCACTTTTGGCTCTGCCAGCGTTTGGTTTTTTTCTAAGCATTTTTAAAACTGTTTGCAAAGTTCTGCTTTCAGTTGATCGAAAAATGATGTGTTCTGGAGTTCCTCATACCCCAAATCTCTTCCAGGACTTGCTGGGGTCATATCCTGCTGAAAGAGCCCTAGGAACATGGGCACGGAAGAGCCCCATCCTTGTCCCCAGGCATAGGCTTGTTGGGCCCACTTCACCCCATGGCCCTGTGGGGGTGTTTTTAGCAGATATTCAGCTCAGCCAACATTTCCTGGCTGTTTTCTCAGTGCGTTTCCAGCTCACACTTCTGCAGTGGAGCTGGATGCGTGCAAGGAAGGTGGTTCATTCAGGACTGGAGTGTGGGATTGCTTAGAAGCCAAAGGGAACAGCAGCAGACGGGTGAAGCAAAGGCAAAATACAGACCAGGAGGTTTTCTGTAGGAGTTTCTACTGATGTCACTGAAAAACCAGTGCCTCTGTGGCCAGAAGCCGTGGGCAGGTGCAGCCACGGGACGGCGGTGTGCTTCTGCACCATCCAGCTCCACCAGGTCTGGGCCCTGGCCAGCTCCAGTGTCCTGCATGTGGGATTGTGCCCGGCAGGTGTGGGGTGGATTCCCAGGTTTGTTATCCTGCAGCGCTCCCAGTCTGCTTGGTATTGCCCTAGCTTGTGTTGGTCGCTGAGAATGTCCAAATTGGGCTGTGCTGGAGTGAGAGTGATGCTGAGGGGGCTGAGAGGGGAATGGTGCTGGGGGGGGTCCCCGGGACCAAACCTTCATTGTCAACCTACAGCCACCCTGCTCCCTTTGTGCCCCAGCTTCAGGCAGCTCCCATCACTGTCACTTGTCACCCCATCCATTACCTGGTCTTTTGTGCCTCCCTTGGTCCTCTGTCCCCTACATTCCCACCAGCATTTTCCTCCGTTTTATGGCCTTCACACCGTATAGCATGATCTTCCCATGGTCTCATAGGCAGGAACCAGGAGGGCTCCTGCTCCCAGGAAGGTGACACCAGGAGCGGTGCTCTGAGTGCTGCTGGCAGTGGAGAGATTGATGCATTTAAATCCCATCTGCTAACACCTGACATTTTGGGTCTTGAATATGCTGTTAAACGTTTTAACAGCCAGCTCTTGCTGGGGAGGAACATGGAGCCACGTCCCCTGCAGCACCCCGGAACTTCTGTTCCTCTCTCGTGTCTCCCCGCAGTGGTTTTACGCCGGCTGAGCTGCAGCAGAGGTTTCCTTCCAGCGCGACGGTTGGGGTCACTCTTTCCCAACGAGCGTTTTCCTCCTGAGCGCGAGTTGTGCTTTCCAAGATGAGGAACTCAGAGCGTTGCATCCTGTTAATGCTGTGCCGGTTGGGATTTCACGCGCTCGGGACTATGTCCTCTGGACAAACACAGGGTCAGCAAGATCTCGGTTTTAAATAGCACAGCCACATAGGAATAAGCTTTTTATGTGGCCTCAAAAGCACAATAAATTAAATGTTCAAGCTCCCAGGGCTTTTCTGGGTCTGGATCCAGCAATGGAGCTGGGATCTGCTCATCATCTGTCTGCTCCCATCTGTCATTGGTGGGGAGGGAGTGATGTGGATTAAGCCCACAGCATCACACCTGGGTCTGGCAGATGGACTCATGCCATGGGGTTTATCATGGTCACTGCAGCCTCCTCCTTGGAACCCCAAAACCGCTGCAGTCCCAAGACAAGGGGAGGGTGGGGTGATGCCAGGACCCTGCAGGGCAAATTGTGGTGAGGGCTTATCCCGTGTTTGGTTTCCCCTCCTGCCAGACTTACAATCTCTCCAGAAAGGGCCTGTGGAAAATAGAATCAGAAAGCAGCAAAAACCAAGGTCATGGGTCTGCCCTGGCTGGTGTTCACTGACTGCAGAGATGGGCATCTCCCCCCAGCTTGCCCTCTATCCCTTACCTCACCTCTGCCCATCTCAGCCCCTTATCCCACCCTGGCCATCCCCAAATCACCTTCTTGGCGTGAGCATGGTGCAGCCCCCCAAACTCATTGTCAGCCTGTTGTTATGTGCTCTGCAGCATACAGCCCACCTGGGCAGAGGAGCCGCAGCCGCTTCCATGCATGGCTTTGGCTCATGGTGGGCACAGCAAGGTCCCCAGGCTGAAGCCTGCAGGCTCTTCCCCAGTGCTGAGAGGCTGGGGGTGACCAGGCTGGAGCATCCTCTGGGTCTGGCCATGCTGCATGGGTGTGAATGTGCCCTCTCCCGGCATGTGCAACCCTGTGGGAACAACTGTCCTGGCAGAGCACATGGGGGGACAGTGGCAGGGGTGGGAGTGAAGCATCCCTGGTGGTGGGAACTGGCCATACTGAGGCATATGGTTTCAGGGGTGAATTTAGTGGCAGCGGAAGAGAGTGGCTGGCTCTGGCTGCTGTGTGATGAGCCAGGCACGCCAGGAGCATGGGTGGCTCCAGCCGTTCAGTGGCAAAGCCCTGAACACCCAACAGGGGCAAGAAGATAGAGTGGGGAGGGGCAGCACTGACTCACGCAGCCCCAGCCATCCAGACCCCGTTGGTGATGCTCCTTGGTGGCTCTGGTATCACTCGAGGAAAAGGAGCTCAGAGCAGATGTGCTGAGGCTGATTTGGGAAGCAGATTGTCCAAACACAGGATGCTTTGCAATTTCAGGCTTGATGGTGTTGGGCCAGGGCCTGGCAGTGTTGTTCCTTGGAGGATGTGCCCCAGCCTGGTACTGTGAGGGAGCCATGAGGAGAAAATGTGCTGCATTAATGGTGGGGTGGGGGTCCCGTCTGCTGAGCACGTTTCCCCCTCTTGATTGGATCCTTACACAGGAGCAGTCCTGAATGGTGCTCCCTTGGTCCCTTGGGAGATAGTGCTGTCAGGGAGCCTTTCAGGCTGCTCTTTATATATTTCCTGTACTCCCTGTCATGATGATCCTGGAAATTCCATCTCCCGGCTTTTCCTTCGACATTTACACTGTCTGGTGATGGCTCACCTGCTGCTGCAGTGCTTATCCAATCTCTTTTCCTCACCATCCCATCCCTTCTTGCAAAGATGTTCATAAGGACACCTGGACATCTCTTCAAGAGGAGGCTGGGTTTGGATGTCAAGCCATGCTGCCCTCTGCTTGCACCCAGCGTGCTGGATTGGCTATGGAAAACCAGCCTCTTCCAGCTGGTTATTGCTCCTTCTGTGCATCCTTCTGCGTTGCTGCCCAGGGCTTTCACAGGTCACTTTCTGATGGCCTCTCTGTGCCAAGCGGGATCATTTTGTGCTTCTTGCCGGTGTGGGCAAACACTTCCTGTGTTGTTCATTAACCCGGTCAGTCACAGAGCTGTAGCACTGGACTGAAGATTGTTTAAAGCGGTGAACCCCAGCCTGAATTCACTCACTCCTTTCTGCTCCAAGGTACTGCAGCTCCACAGAGGGGGAAGTTTGCGCTGTCAGCTGCCCTGGCAAGAGCTGAAATGAAGAGGGCAGGGAAGGATCTGCGAGAGGTGAAGGAGCCCTGAGGCAAGCTCCTCTGTGCTCAGGGTTTTCCCAAAGCCTGGCCTTGGTTTGGGTTTGAATGTGGACGGCCTCTGGGGCAATGCCGGCACTTTCGCTGCTGCATGTGCCAGCAACACCGCGTTCCTTCCACCTCGCTGAACGGCCGCGGCCTGAGATGGAGCCTGTTTAATTCAGCAAGTCATAAATTCATAATGCTTATTTACCCAGCAGCGCCATGAATATTTGATAGCAGCCCCCGGCCCTCTGCAGCTCGGCTTGCGGGGAAGAGGTGGCTGGCGTGGGGCTGGCAGTGGGGCTGGCACCGAGCGGGGCTGCCCCGGCTGGTGTGGTTGTGGGCAGATGTGTGCTCCTCCTCCAGCCCTGCAAACCTGCCCATGGCCGGGTGAAGCCTCTGCACGGGGATGTGTGGGGCCCGGCGGCAGCTGGAGGCAGTCATGGTAAGGGAGGGACGAAGCAGGGAGCCGGGCAGCAAGGGGGGAACGTGGCGATTGGTGATAGAGGGGAAAGTCAGAGGCCTTGAGGCAGGACACAATGACTCGGTTGTCCCCGGGATGAGCATGGGGGGCTGACCCGTGTGTGCTGCTCGATGCCGGCTCCGCTTGGCAGTGGTTCTCCGATGAGTGCTGTGAACTCAGGAAGCCCCTTGGCCCCCGACCTCAGCTTACTAATTGGCTGCGGGAGGAACGTTGCTGCTTGTGGAGGGCTGAGGAGGAAGGAAACCTTCCCCCTGAAAGCTATGAGACTGTCAGGAGAAGGCATGGTGGGGGAGTCGAGCTGTGCAAAGGCAATATTTTGCTGTTCCCTCCAAAAGAGCCTCTTTCTGCTTATGGGTCTCGAGCGTTTTGCCCATCGTAAGCAAAAGCTGCCCCTCTGCAGCTGCTGCTGGGCCCCTGCTCCGTGCTGACAGTGCCCAGCATCGACTTCCAGGCTCTTTTAGAGGGTGCTGCTCTCTCCTGCCTTCCCTTTGCATCACGTCCCTGCTCCTTCGGGTGCACAAGGGTGAAAGAAGGAGCCAGGCATGGGCTGTACCCCTGGAAACTCTGGGTTCCCCCACGAGCCATCCCAGCTTCCCACCAAAGGGAAGTGTGGAGTCAGGGCTCAGCAGCCAGCGGAGCCCGATGGGATATGATGGCTTCATCCAGGCGTGTAGCTGCAGGTTGCCATCACAGAGGGGCCGGGGCCGGAGCAGCTCGGAGATGCCCGGTGGGTCAGTGCCTTCCCGGCATGGCTCAGCGAGTGACAGGAGCCGTGGCATGCTACGATAAGGTGGCTCTGAGCCACAGGAGCTGTGGTGGCACCCGCTCCCTGAGTGCTTTGCCGCCCTCCCTGCGGTGCTGAGACAAGCCAGGCCAACCCTGGTGACAGGTCTCCCCTTTTACGGTAGCTTTTATCTGTCCCTGAGGAATGCGGCCCCAGCACGGCTGTGTGGTGGCACTGTCGGCACCATGCTGCATCCCTCCTGCTACCCCAAACCGTCCCATCAGCTGCCCACGTCCCTGCTCCACCAGCTCCCGACCTGCCGCTGCCACAGCTGGGATGTGTAGCAGGAGTTAAAGCCCCTTCCCAGCACACTGCAGGTCCTGCCCTGTGCTGGCTTTGCTGGGAGCAAATTGGGCACGTGCCTGTTGGTGGCTTGCAGCTCCATGACTGGGGACAGCAGGGTGCCAGCACACCCTGCATGTTGCATCGCATACCCCACAGCCTTTACTCTGCCCCAGAGGCTCCCCAAGCTCGGACCTGAACTTTTCACCCAGGAGGACGTGACTCCACACACTCCCATGGCCATTGCAACACCAGCGCCGGTGGGGCTGCTATCAGGGCTGCGTCTTAGGGGATTTGGGAGCCTGGCAGACGTGGGCAGCCCTGTTTTAATTTACAGGGATAAATAAGGGCCTCATGCTGGAGCCCATATTTCACTGCCTCTGTGGTTGGCTTCCTCCTCTTACAGCCTAGAAAGGACCAGATCGCTGTGGTGTGTGCCAGGAGAGAGGGGGCTCCCATGATGGGCATGCACGTCCTCTGTACTGAATACCGTCACCTTCCCCCTGCAGCGAGCCCAAAACATGGGGTGACAGTGTAGGAGCACAGTGACCATGCTGCTTGGAGGGGATGAGCGGGACGGGGATCAGCTGGGAGGAACTGGTAAGATGGGGTCTGTCTCAGTGTTTGCTGATGTTGAACAGCTGACAGATGGGTGTACAGGTGTACGAAACAAGCCCTCACTGCTGTCACATCACTGGGAGTAAAGTGGGAAGGCACCAGACACCTCAAGGAGAGGTGTCTTCCTTGGTCACTGCCTCATCCAGCTGTTTGCAGGCTGTCCCAGAGCTTGGCTGTGTCAAGCATCCCTGCTGGCGTGCCCTGATGCTCCCAGTTGATCCCTGTCACATCCCTGCCAGACCACCCGTGGCTGCTGCGGTTATAGGGTGCCTGTTTGGTGCTCCACCACCAGTGTCTCCCAGCCCTCCTGTGGGTGCCTATCCCCTGAAATACTCATCAGGGTGCTCTGTGGGAGACACTGAGCTGCTCTAAACCTCTCTGAATATTTCATCCCCCACCCCATGAATAGGGCTTCTGTTCTGTTGGAGCTGGCGATGTCTCTGGGCTCAGATGTCTCAGAGATAAGCTGCAAAAAAAGGCAGATTGGTGTCCCACAAGCCTGCTTGCTCAGTGGCACCATGACACCAGCCTGTCCCACCATGCAGCCCCTTTTCCTCCTTGTCTCCTCGCTGTCTTTGTAACACCTCCCAAACACAGTATATCTTGCCTATGCCATTCCCACAAGCGACTGTTGGCATTCAAGGATCAGATGGACCCAATGGGGACATGGGAACGGGTGACAGCAGCTCTGCAAATATCAGGGCCCCCTAGGGTTCTTAGTGGTGAGGCAGGGTGCAGGGATGAACATGCAGGGATCTATGAGGTTGCAGGGACGGGCAAGATTGCAGGGATATCGGAAGAAGGACATGGAACTGTTGGAACAAGTCCAGAGGAGGGCCATGAGGATGATCAGGGGACTGGAGCACCTCCCGTGTGAAGATAGGCTGAGAAAGTTGGGGCTGTTCAGCCTGGAGAAGAGAAGGCTGCGTGGAGACCTCATAGCATCCTTCCAGTATCTGAAGGGGGCCTATAGGGATGCTGGGGAGGGACTCTTCATGAGGGACTGTAGTGAGAGGACAAGGGGTAATGGGTTCAAACTGAAACAGGGGAAGTTCAGATTGGATCTGAGGAAGAAATTCTTTACTGTGAGGGTGGTGAGGCACTGGAATGGGTTGCCCAGGGAAGCTGTGAATGCTCCATTGCTGGCGGTATTGAAGGCCAGGTTGGACAGAGCCTTGGGTGGCATGGTTTAGTGTGAGGTGTCCCTGCCCATGGCAGGGGGGTTGGAACTGGATGATCTTAAGGTCTTTTCCAACCCTAACTATCCTATGATTCTATGATTCTATGACTAGGGATTAGTAGATGATGCATGTGCTAATGGTGCAGCACTTAGAGCAGGGGTGCAGGGATGAGCAGGAGGAACAGGGATACTGGGGTGCAGGCATCAGCAGCAATGCAGGGATTAGCAGACAGTGCCAGGTTTTGCACAACAGCTCTGCCTTTCAGCATTCGACCGCTGCTGCCGAGTGCTTTGAGGCACCCGAGTTACTCATTATTCTGATTAATTCATCAGCAATTTTGACCAAATAAGTCAAGAAAGTGGAAAAATATCTGAAGAGCTTCTTGCCCCTTCCTATCCTGCCTGGAGAGGGCTGGGGAGCTACTGCTGTGGTGCCAAGGCTGGTTTTTGGGCCCTCTGCTGACTTTGCTGGTCTTGGACATGGGGGATGGAGGGAATTTGCGGTTTCTCACCCTGGGGATGCAGAGAAATCCCCATTCCACTGCTTCACCCCACTCCTTGGGGGGTTCTTTCTCCACCTCCCTGCTCCAGGAGTTAAAACCTTCACTCCAGCCTGGCGTTGCTCATGGAAAGTTTATATATAGCCTTTTGTTTTTGCCAGCACCCCCCTTGAGTTTAAATAGCTCTTCCTTGTCCCTGCTGTTGACCCCGGATGTATTTATAGAGAGCAATCAGATCTGTGCTCAGCACCAAGCAAACCAGGCTGGGGTTGTCCCCCCGTGGGAGGCTGTTCCATCAGCATGGCCTCACACTCAGCCTTGCCACTAAGGAAGAGGCCTCGAAGAGTGGAGGGGGGATGCTCGGAGGGCTCATAGCTGGGGCTGTGCCAGGCTGCAGGCGGCTTCCTTTGGGGTGGCTGCACTAATGCTGGCCATGGAGCAGCTTTTTGGAGCGCCATCGTTAGTGTTCAGAGCGAGCTTGGGAGGGCCGGTGCCGTTCCTCCCATGACTGCCGTTTCATGTGTTTCGTGTCATGGAGGTGAAGCGTGTCTCTGGTACCACAGGCCACGCAAAGCCAGGGCTGGAGCGATGCTGCAGTGTGATTCAGCTCCCTGGGTTAAGAGGGAGCCACCTCTCCTGCATCCAGCTCCTGTGCGGGTGCCAGCTCGGCTCCCACCCCGGAGGTCCGGGCTGCAGGCGGCCTCCCTCCAATCTCAGCTCTTGCCTATTTAAGGCAAATCTCCTCGCTGGACTTTTAAACAAAACCCGGGCTCCTCTCGCTCTGCTCCTTTTAAATAACTTGCCTGGCGTAAACAGAATGAGGCACAGGGCTATAAATCAGGCATTCCCAGGACGTGCCTGGCAGGGTGCACACACGGGGGGCTCGCCAGACCCCTGAGCCGCACAGGGAGCTTGTCTCAGTGCCTGGAGGGGATTGGGGTGCACGGGGAGCGATAAGAGGGCAAAGAGGGGCTCTCGGAGGGTGGGTGTTCCCAAGGAGTCTGATGAGATTATGGGGCGGGAGGCGCTGCCTGGGCTGTTTGGGGTAAGATCATTCAGGTTGCAAAACAGTTTCCATCACAGCCCCTTGCTTGTCATTCCTCACTGAGGCTGCAGCTCTCCAGGCTGTATTCCCTGCCTGAAAAGGAAATTTTCCTGGGAAGTTTGCTCTGGCAATGGTCAGTGATGCAATGGGGACTTCGCAGGAATTTGGGATCTGAGGGAAATGCCTGGACTGCAGGTGTGAGCCCAGTGTGTCAGTCATGGGGACGTGGGCCCTTTACACCACAGCGTGTCCTCTCCCATCCCATCAGCTGAAGCCATGGAAAACAGCCCAGCTCCTGAAAATTGGCCTTTGCAGCTGTTGGTCTTTGGGGTTTATGCGCTGTGGTCGAAGCAGAACAGAAGTAATTATAGCTCATCCCAGGGACCAGTGCTTCCCATGATAAAACTCTTTGTTTTCTGTGGTTTTAAGTCTTTGTCAAACTTCAGTCATGAGCTGTAGTCTTTCATGCTGGGTGTCCAGCATACCAACATACACAAATTCATCTAAAGAGTCCAGTTTAAACAAGTCTGGCATTTCTGGGACTGAGAATTAGAAAGATATATTGCTTCAGTTTGGTGCCAACTCTTGAAACTCCAAGGGGTGAGACTTGGGGTGCCCTGGGGATGGGGACAGGTCACTAACTGTGCCTGTTAGCATACCCTGGGCTCTGACCAAGCCATGGAGCCCTCAAAAACCCTGCAGGTCATGCAGGCTCCTTGGCTTTGCCTGGCTGAGCTGCTGTGAGCATCCAGCAAGGGTGCTGCTGTGGTGCATTGGCTTTCATACGCCCAGCTCCAGGAGAGCAAGAGGCTCGCGCTGCTCTCTGCTTCCCTTCTCTGCCCAAAGCAGGGTGGACAGAGCAGCCTCTTGCAAGGCAATGCTTCATTTAGCTCTCATCCTCCCTTGACTTGCTAATCCCTCTCATTATCCACATGACCAAGGAGCAGCCCTCAAAATGCCATCAGCAGCTTTTACAGAGCAGGTTGCACCCCTGGCCAGCAAGCGTTATTGCCAGGAGGAGGGCATGGGTTCTCCTTGACTAGGGGAGATGGGAGGCTGGACCCAGCAGGAGCTCTTCCATGCCTGGAAGGCTGCGACCTCCCTGATGCTGGGCAGCAGCACTCAGGGTGTGACAATGGAGGTGCTCCAGGCTGCCCTCCTTTGGCTTTACATGCACCTGAAGAACAGCAGGGAGGAGAAAGAAGGCTGCATAGAGACTTAGTGCCTACCCTTGAAGCCACCCAGGCACACGTAACCCCAGGGTGGAGGTGCAAAGTGGGCTGCCCAAGGGGAGCCCATGGGAGCAGGGAGTGTCCTCTGGAAGGATATGATCCATGAGCAGATGAAGGGCTTTTCCAGGCTAGTGGCTGCCAGGGATTGTGCTACATCCAGGCTGGAGTGATGCTGATCCTGCACTCGCAGGCTTGCTCTGCCAGGCTTTGGGAAGCGCAGTGCAGCACGGCCTATCACAGGCAGCAGGGGAGCTGAGCCGCGCTGCGTGCTCTGGTATTGCTCACTTGGGGTTTTGACCATCTGTTTTCCAAGTCAGAAGGTCATGTGTATGTTGGTCATGTTGCCAAGGATTCCTCCACAACAAGTCCTTTTGTTTTATTTGACAAGGTCTCCAGTGTGTAGAAGGGCTGGACATGAACAACCAGCATGAAAATGGGACACCTTTTCTCTTGGGAGAGTTTGGGTAACACTTCCCATGATGACCAGGGAGCATATCATGTGGCAGAGTGCAAAGCTACACACCTCCTCCCTCAAGGTAGCCCTTTTTGATTGTCTAGATGCTTAATGGCAATGTTTGGGAGCATTTCTGCCCTCCATATAATTCATAATGACTGTTAATTTGGTATGAAGATAATTTAGCAGAGGATGAAGAGATCCTGGTCTGAAGAGGCCATGTTGATGGTCAGAGGTGGGTCTGCTGAGCGGGATGGCTCCTCCACTTCACAGCACTTGGCTGAGGGATCCTAGCTTGAGCAACCTGGGTTTCCCGATACCCAGAGGGGCTCAGGCCAGACCCTCAGGTAGGACAACACATGAGAGCTCAGGACACCAATGACACTGATCCTCTCTCAATGTCCTGGGTCAAGCCACGTTCTGTCTCTGCTGCTCCAGCCACCCATGTGGGTGCTGACGCCACTGTGTACCCTGTCAAAACCTCAGTCAACCAACCACAGAGAGCAGGAGGGGCAGGATCTGGCCTGGTGTGGGCTTGCCACAAGTGCCATGCCTTTTCCCTGCCCTGGGACGGACCTGGAGACCATCGGTGCCACCTTGTTGGTGCCAAGTGCCAGGCGCTGAGCAGAGCTGCGATAGTGGGGGTGCGGGAGCCTTTCCCTGTGGAACAGAGAGCCCATCCTTCTTCCTGTGGGTCAGCTCCTGTGATGCTCAAGTGAGGAGTAAATGTCTGAAGGGGGCTGCAAGGCTGCTGGAGAGGGATTCTTCATCAGGGACAAAGGGTGATGGGTTCAAACTGAAACAGGGGAAGCTCAGGTTAGAAATAAGGCACAAGTTCTTCCCTGTGAGGGTGCTGAGGCACTGGCACAGGGTGCCCAGAGAAGCTGTGGCTGCCCCATCCCTGGCAGTGTTCAAGGCCAGGTTGGACACAGGGCTTGGAGCAAGCTGCTCCAGTGGAAGGTGTCCCTGCTCATGGCAGAAGGTTGGAACCGGATGGTCCCTTCCAACCCAAACCAGTCTGGGATTCTATGATTCTGTGACAGATCCATCTGCAGAAGTCCCTCTGCCATGGCCTGCATGGGACTACAGCAACCTGGGTAGCTCACAGCTCCTCTGTGGAAGAGCTCATCACTCTGAGCTACAGGGGAGGGACATGGAGGGAGAGCCCTGGTGCTCGATGCTGCAAGGTCTGGCCCATCACATGGCTCCGGTGCTGAGACAGCCCTCATCCCACATTCAGCAAAGGCAGGTTTCTGCCTCCAGCTACCAATGCCTCTTGGGCAGCAGTTCAGTGGAGGATGAGTGCTGGAGCCAGGCTTGCAAACACCCAGTGCATGGGCTCAGGTTGGCTCTGGGGCCTTTAACAAAAGCCTGCATAAGGGATTCCCACTGCTTTCTTTCCCCATAATTAGTATGCCTGCAAAATGCAAATGACACATTAATTATAGAAGTAAAGAGATAGCAGCACATTGTTTAAGTACTGCACAAGCAAGGAAAGGTTCTGCTTTTCTTTTTTTTTTCTCCATATTTCATCTTCAAGGCAAAAAACCAAAGAGCTTTGGGGCAGACTAAAGGACTGTCTCTATTTCCTAGGTGAACAAACAGCAAAAGCCCCCTGTGCAGCAGTGCTTTCCCCACCAAGAGATTGCTGGTGTGCTGCATCTGCAACCCTTCAGAGGGAAGTGTTTGGGTTCATTGTTCTGCTCCGGGCTCTGAACAGACTCTTCTGTTTGGTGGCATCTTTTCATTTAAACTTGGCAAACGCGAGCTCTCCTCACCCCATTTTGGTGTGAAGCCCACTCGGTGGGTTCACATCATGGGACGCAGGGAGCGTGCTCGGTGCTCAGCTCAGCGGCGCTGCCAGGAGCTGCTCTGAAATGCCCATAAAAGCCGCTCTGCAGCTATGTGATGCGTCTGAGCAAACACTGCGCACACCTCCGAGCCCTTGTCTCTCTCAGTTAGCTTCAGCTTGGCCTCTTGAGGGAAGGCAGAGCTGGAGGAGACGAGTGGTGACGTACGGAAAGGAATTAAAGTTTGAAAGCACTCACTACCATCCTCAAAGCAGCTATTCCAGGCATGTGATGTTGGATGAGCCATTCCCCCACTCCTCATCTCTGCCCAGCACCCACCAGGCCAGCCAAACTCCTGCACAGCCCCCAGGATGGGGCTATTTGCATCCTGTCATTTGGTACCCAGATATCAGCGGTCCCCTGCACCGATTTTCCTGCCACAATTTCCATTGTCTCCCTGCCAGTTAAATCCCTCCTGGGGATGTCACAGGGTCAGAGGGCAAGGGGCTGGTCATGCCTCACTGATCTGTTTGGGGTGTGGAGTGGATGCATCAGGGGGTTGCTCTGGGCATTACATGGGGTGATCCGCTGCTCTCCAACCTTCGAGCATCCTCCTATTGCTTTGGAGCTTTCATGCCTCTTATGACAACTTTGCCTGTAACTGCACTTTGTGTGCACATGTTCCAAGGCTGCCCATTCCCTTCTCCCAGGAGGAGTGATGTGTCCTGCAGCTACCACAGTTAAATACAGCAAAAGGACTGAGATCAGCAGGAATATGAATGGTTTGATGGGAGCAGCCCTTCACCACCTGAGCCTTTGTGATGCTTAGGATCAGCACAGCCATGTGGCATTTGGTCCAAAGCATGGAAGGGTTTGGGAGCTGCTCTTCAGCCTGGCCTTGGCCAAGTGCCGTGCTTGCTGTCTGGGGACAGATAGGCCACAGAAGGTTGTGGGGCCAGGAGGGATGGCCATGTACACTCTGCATCAGGCAGAGATGGAGACTGGGAGGTAGGGGAACCATGGAAGGACTCAGTGAGGGCTCGGCAAGGAGCTGGGCTGGGTTAGTTTGGCCAAAAGGAGGTTGAAAGGGGGTCTACTAGCAGCTTACAACTCCTGGAGGGGTAGGTGCTACAAAGATGGTGGTGCTACATTTTCCTTGATAGTTGCAGATGATATAATGTGGGACAACCACCAAATATGGTGGCTCAGAAGGACTGGATGTTAGGGAAGACTTCTCCCTGCAGGATGGTGCAGCCTTAGAATAGACACTTGGAGAGGTGGGGTTGCTCCATCCTTGGGGGTTTTCCAGGCAGGTCCAACCGGATCCAGTGCTGGTGACAGTCCTGCAGGCTGTTGGATGGGAGACTCCAGGGGTCTCTGCCGCCATCGCTGTGTGATGCTGTAACAAGTCTTCATATGTGTAGATGCCACTCTATACCAAAAGCAGCATCTCGTCCCTAAAGCCTTCCCCTGCCCGTGGCCAGAAAGGTCTCTGAGAACTCATTTAAGGTCCTGTAAAGAGTTTTTTGTGACACTAGCACCCAGCTTGCCCATGCCCATCACTTGCTGTGGCAGTGCCAGCCACTGTGTCAGGGTTAGGTGGTCTGCGCTGCTTGCTTGGAAATCAGGGTTTCTCCACATCCCATGGCTTGTGGCCTCTTTCCAGCTGGTGTTGCAAATCCCAGTCTGGAATAATTAACCAGAAAGACTATGGGCATGAGGCATGAGCAGTTGAGAAGTGCACAGGGGGATCTCTGGGGCCGGATGGAGGAGAGCAGTTGGCATGGTCCAGAGACAAGGGGCCTCCTGGGCAAGGACAGGAGGGGGAGTTGGAGCCAGTGGTGAGCAGAGAAAATCCTCCCTTCCCCATACCTCAAATATGTTGGAAGTGGCATGGGAGAGTCCGCTCTGCCCTGGGACAAGAGCCAAGGCTCGGTTGTTGTCCCAGATAAGCAGCAAGAAACAGCAAAACAACCCAGGACCTCATGCAAAGCTGGCCCAGCCTGCGATGGGCTTGAGGGCAGCAGAGACCCACCATGTAACAACCACCATGATCCCTGAAATGGAACTCCTCACCTCTCTACAGATGGGTGAATGAGTCCTGGGATCACAAAACAGATAGGCAGCAGATACAGAATGTAGGAGCCCAGCTGGAGAGGGACATCCCTCGTTACCTCCTCTAATAGCATCTGAGCAGCTGGAGCCTGCTCCTGGCTCTCCAGCCTCCTGAGCTGGTAACCTGCATGTTCAAGAGTGAGAAAGAGCCCTTGGATAACGTCAAGCTAAGAAACTGTGTGAAAACACACAATTGTGTGCAGATGGTTGTCATTTCAAGTCCCACCTTGGTCTCTCAGCTGATTACAACCTGTTTCTATCTCAAGTACTTAAGTAACCCCTTAGCTAGGCACTGCTTGATGGTTGTGAGCACCTCATTGCTTTTACTCCTTTCTCTTGGCAAGGCACTGCAGTTTCCATCATTTACAGCACTAATAGAGCTGATTGCGTAGGGCATCGTGGCAAGGTGGTTGGGGACAGTTGTAGCCCTGTGCATGCTGCTTGTCCCTGTGTGTGAAGTAGCGCAGAGAAGATCCGGAAGCTGCTCTGGAGGTGAAGATGCTGTTTTCCAGCTGGCGGAGACCTGTCTGGGGCTCATGGCTTGGAGGGTCTCCCTTGCAAGCTGCTTTCTGAGCCCTACCACATGTTGGTGGCAGCACAGTTGGTTTTAGGTGGGCACTGCTGCTGAGTTACCCCATGCAAGCTACCTAGGTCACAACACTGCAAGTGAAGTGCATGTTCAGATGACCACAGGAAATGATGCAGTCTTGGGCATAAGAGTAACTTTTTGGTCTCTTTCAGATGTTTTTCATCAATGTGGATTTGACTTTGTTGTCAGCTTTTTCACCCCAAATGGGAACCAATGTGGGAAAGGTTGGTGGCTGCAGGCTGGATAGTCACAGCATCACCTCTGCCCTTCTAACTAGGGTATCTCGGTGCATATGGTACAGCGAGGACTGGGTCTCTGATGCAGACCTTGGCTGGACTGCAGAGGTAGATGCTGTTGTGTGATAGATGCCTGAGGGTGACGAGTGCTGGTGCAAAAATACATTGCTGTAAGACTTGGATAGGCATGGTCCAAACCAGAGTGTGAACCTGGACCTGCACCGCTTCAGCTGCTGCCGTCTCAGATAGCAGAGTTAACGCTGAGCATCTTCACATGGAAGTGGAGATTCAGCCAAAACCGCTGCAGAGCCATCACTGTTTGGTGGTGGGCTGGCTCACCTGCACAAGCTGGCAGCAGCGGCTGCTTTATTTGTCCCACTTTTTGTCCATCCTTGCAAGCTCCTGGAGGCAGAAAATACCATCAGGGGCTCCATGTGCTGAAGCACATGCTGCTTCTCTGCAGTGCTCTGGCAGAGGAGAGGCTGCCTGGGTGTGATGTTTATGAGGATCTTAAAGGGACTTAGGAGCCACAAGATGCTGGGACATAAGGATGCTGCCACCAGATGCAGCTCTGAGGAGCAGTGATGCAAGGAGAATGCGTCTCTCTTGCCCAACAGTCACAGCATGATCTTGCCTACAGAATAAACCACAGGTTACGGGCCATGGGTCTGGCAGCGATGTGATGGACCCACCGTTCTTGCCCCAGTGTGATGGACACAGCAGCTCTCCCACTTGCAGCGGGTGGTTTTGCTTCTCTGGAAGCAGCAGCTCCTCCTTGGGGGTCTGGCAAAATCCCACTGCTGCTTCTGACTTCCACCCTCTGTGTCTCCCTCCGCTTGCTGCAGGCTCTGCATCTCGTGACTTAAACTGTGTAGAAAGTAAAAGAAAACAGCCCCAACCAGTGAGGAAGCTCTGCGAGGTTACGCTGGTTTTGGCTTAGGTCAGGAAGCAAATATTCCTCGTCTTCGTCAGGGCAGGCTCGCTTCGAGTCTTCTTAGCACAGAGGCAACTCTACTCCTGGGAGTTATTCCTATGCAGCCTTACACTGGGATGGGGTTATGGTGAAGCACACACCACCAAAGACCGGGGAAAGCCCTTTCTTTGCCGAAGTTCTGTTGTGCTGAGCTCCATGGGTGGGTTGGGGGCCTCTCCCTGGGGTTCGGCAGGGTTGGGTGTGAAAGGTCTCCCAAAAAACCATGCTGCAGGACATCACTGTACATCAGTCGATTGGTTTTAAAAGGAAAAAGTGTGGGGTTTTCCTCTCCTCTGGGAGCACCCGGCGGGGACCACGCTCTGTGGCTGAGCCCCTCATTACACAGCCTTACAAAAAGAAATTGCTACTTTGCTGCTGTCTGTAAGAGAACTCAATACATAAATCTACGGTGCCACATGCAAACAGCTGCTGCTAAAAGCCCTAACCTAGAAAACAAGGAAATGCAAAGCCAAGGCTCAAGAAGGATGTTTCCTCCCCTCCAACACACCTCCTGCGATGAAACACCACCACACCACAGACACTTGCCTGACTACGGGAACCACCCCAGCAATCGTGCTGCCTGCAGGTCATCTGTGGTGCTGGACCTGGAGCTCCATGGGTTGTGCTGGATGATGCTTGTTGCACGGGGACGGCTGAGGTTAGGGTTAAATTTTCATGGGCAGCCTCTAATAACTAGCTGGTGAAGCGAGACAGAAGCTGGGGCTTGAACAGAACCCTAAACCCAGGTGTGAGTGGAGAAATTAGCTGTGATTGTCCCCAGCTAGGCTCACACCTCTTCACGACATGCACATGAGCAAAACGTTATCCCTCAGGTACCGCAAATGGTGGCTCAGGGGTGGTCATGGGGTGGGTTTGATTTTGAAGTGACATTCAATGCAGCTGGGACAGCACAGGCCAGGAGTGCATTAGAGCAGCTCCAGACAGGGCTAACCTTGGCAAGCCGAAGGCTGGAAGTACACGTTGCTTTGACAGCTCGGGGGGGTTATGGGTTCACTGGGGCAGGGTAGGGATGATGTTTTGCCCAGCCCCAGCACTGAGGAAGCAGAAAGGACTGGGTACAAGCAATGCTGTAACTGGCTCAGATCCCCTGAGCATCTCCTGCTTAGAGTTATAGAATGGTTTGGATTGGAAGGTGCCTTAAGGATCATCTAGTTCCAAACTGTGCTTGCTGGGTTAATCCCGGACCCTCTGGGTTTTGCATATCTGCCTTGCACAGGGACCTGTCACAGCAGAGATGGGAATGGGTCGGGCTGTTCCCTGGGCACAGGGATCTCTGTCCAGGAGCTGGAAGCCCACCCCATGCCCATCTTCCTGCTTGCTTTGTTAGGATGAGGCTGGTGCGGCACTGATGTGGGCAGGGAGAAGGGCAGGAAGATGGACGTGCCTCAACCCGGCTTGTCTTCCCAGCGTGAGAGCAAGGCTGTGATCGTGGCACCCACCGGCTGTCTGCGGGGATGTGGGGCAGCTCTGGCAAGAGGAACTGAGCTGCTGTCCACGGGGGATCAGGCGCTGCTGTTTCAGGGGGTTTGGGGCTGCTCTCCCGGGGTCTCAGCGCCACATCCCGGGGGTGCAGAGCCGCTGTCCCGGGGTTATGGGACCCATGTCCCGAGCTCCTGAGGCTGCTGCTCCTGGGGCTCGGGGCTTTCCTCAGGGGGTCACAGAGGGGCAGCCTCGGGGCGCTCTGCCCCCCGCGGGGTTCAGCCACATCCCCCCGCCCCGGGGGCGCCTGGTGGGAGCAGCCCGGCCCCACAGCGGGCGGAGGGGCGGACGGGCCCTTTAAGAAAGTCGAAGCCCAAAAGTTCATCAAAGTTGAGAAAGTTTCGGTAGAAAGGGGGGAGGACAGAAATAATTAAAATAACTCTCTCCCAACGAGCGGAGAGCAGCGGCGCCGCTCCCCCGGGGCCGGGCCGGGCCGGGATTGGCGGCGGGAGGCCCGGGGGCGGCCCCGCGCGGGCGGGGCTGGGGCGGGCGGGTCCCGGCCCCGCTGCTCGGTGCTCGGCGGCGGCGGCGGCGGCACCGGGAGCGGCGGGGGCTGGGGCTGGGGCGCGTCGGCCCCGCAGCTGCGGCTCGTTGCGCTCCGCTCGGCCCCGCTACCCCCGGCCCGGCCCTTAACGGCGGCGAGGTCCCGGGACGCCGCATGTGAGCCAGGAGGGTAGCGCCGTCCCGCACCGCCCCGCACCGTCCCTGCGCACCGGCACCGCACCGGAGCTCCAAAGCAGCCGGCACCACCCCCATCCTGTTCGCCCCTTTACCCCGGCACCTCACCATGAGCAACCTCAACAAGGACACCGAGCACACCAACGGCAGCGGCAGCGTCGAAGAGGAGGTGAGAACCGGGGACGAGGCATGGCGGGGCTGGAGCGATGGGGCGTCGGGGGTGGAGGACGTGGGATGGAGCACGGCAGCGTTGAGGAATTGGGGATGAGGCGTCAGGGATGCGGCACCGCGACGTCGGGGAACGGGGCCGGAGCACAGCGCTGTGCTCGGGGAACCGAGGACGCGGCGTCGGAGCTCCAGTCCTGGGTCGTTGGGGCGCAGAGAAGGGATGCTGGGGCTGCCCCGAGCTGGGAGCCGGGGTATGGAGAGTCGGGGTCTGGGGCTGGAGCACCTCGGGCAGGGCGCTGCGAGCAGCTCTTGGCGCTGGAGCCCCTGGGCCATCCCGGGGAGGTAGCAGGAACTGGGAGCCCCCTCATCAGCTCAGTGTCCCTGTAGCCCCCCGGGGCAGGGGATTGGCAGGTACCTGCTCCCTCCAGCCTGTGCCCATGGGCAAAGTGTCTTGTCCCGAAGTCCCTGTGGCTGGAGGGCACCAGGCTCCTGCAGCCAGGCACTGCTCTGCCCATGTATGTACACTTGGACCATGGTGGTGGAGATCTTGCTTAGCTCCCCGATGGCAGCCTGTTTGGGGCTGGAGGGCTGTAAGCTGCCCTGCCAACAGTCCCCTTCCCTTAGATGGCTATTGCAGACTGGAGCCTGGCTGCTGCTGGACTCTGTGCTGGGAGGGCTTGCAAGGGTTTCTTGTCCATAGCGCCATGCCAAAGCTGAGCTTGCAGCCCTGCACGTTTGCTCTCTGGCTCTCTTGCAGTGGTGTTGGTAGCATCACTGCGAGCACGGTGCCTCTCTCATCGCATCCCTCCAGCAAGCGCTGGTGCAGTGGGTCACCCGCTGCCATCCATCTTGGAGAGGGTGCTGGAAAATGCCCGGCCTTGGCAGCGGTTTGCTGCAGTCCTCACGCTTGGGGAGGTGCCGCATCCCCTCCCCTCGCTGGCTCCAGCGCGCCGTGCGCTCGCACCGCCGCAACATGGCGCCTGGTTTGCTCCACCACCCACTGGGGCCACACGGTCCTCTCCTCATACGCCAGCTGTCCTGGGCCCATTGCACCCACTGGTCTCCAACCCGGCATGGGGGAATGGGGGTAATGGGGTGGAATGGATTGGCAGGTGGTGGCCGTAGCATTTCTCCACCCTGCATGGAGCAAGGCTTAGGTGATGTGATGCTGGTGACATGTTCCAGCTTCACTGGGTGGCTCTGGTGTGGGTGGGGATAGACTGAGCACTGGGGACCGTGTGCCGCTTCCTTGGTGTTGGAGGCTCGGATCCGGGGTTCTGTGGGCTCTGCGCGCGTGCGCACAGGACAACGCGGCTCCTTGATCCAATTATTCACTGGCCTGCGAAGCTCCCCGAGGTCAATGCCACTTGTTGCATCCCAGTGGCATTGCTCCAGCTGGCCTGGTGCCCCACCGGTGCTGGCCTGTTCCCTGCTGCGGGGTCTGGCAAAGTGGGTGATGGAAGCCATTGCATTTTGGGAGCCTGGAAATCCCAGCCCTTTGGGGAGGCCAAGTCCTCTCTGGAGTGATGCTTAGTGGCTGGAAAACGGAGTTAAAGGCTACATCCCTTGGGAATAGGGCAGGAGTTGAACAGAAGCAGACCCTGTTCTCCATCATGCCACCTCGGGGTGTGTGCTGGAGGGGAATGGTTCCATCCACCCTGCTAGGTGGTCTGCAGGGGTGCAGCAAAGGACTGGCCACCATAGAGGTGGCTGAGGATGCTTGGAAGGTGGTGGGCTGGGACTGATGCAGGTTGTCACCATCTCTGGTGGGGTTGCTCTTGGGAAGGACTCTCTCTGCCAGGATCCATCACAAATAACACTGTGGGTGATGAGCTGCTGGTTGGGCTCTGTGGTGGCCACCCTGAGCCTGTGGGAGCCCTCAGAGCATTTGCTTTCCCTGTACATCCTCCTGGCCGACCGGGAGCCGTTCCTCATTGCAGAAGCAGCTAATGGTAACAGAAGGAGTGAGCTTGTGTTCAGGGTCCTGGTAGGATCTGAGGGGCTTCATTCCAGATTCCGCTCCAATTCTTGCCCAGAGCTCCCTTGGCACAGAGTGATAAATATATTTAGTGTAAAGTGGAATCTTTCAGTCCCAGTGTATGCAGGAGGTGTGCTGGGATATCTTCCTGTACTGTGTGGATAACGCAGCCAGATCCTGGTGCTCCAGACACTCCTCCATTCCTCCCCTCCATGAGCCTCCCTCGCCACATCCCTGAGCATTTGCAGAAGGGCTCCATGTGCCCCAGATATGGTGTGGGGCGAAGCTCCCAAATTCAGCCTTTCCCTTTATCTTATCTGCAAGCCCCTGGATCTCGCAGCCGCTTCCTGCCCGGTGACATGCGGAGGACAGGAATGCCTCTTGCTCCTCTCGAGGTCGTTAAGGGAATGTTAAACAAACAGGGCCTAATGTCAGTCCCTGCTGTTCCTCACCAGACACCTCCCCAAGCTCAGTCCCTCCCCACTTGCTGCTATCTTCTGTTTAGTTTTCCAGGCAGCTGCCAATCTGTGTGACAGCACTCCTGAGGGGTGGTGTGAGGCAGGAGCTGCCTGGGTGCTGCACACCCCTGCTGCAGGCAGAGCGTTCTCCAGCATCCAGAGGACCTTGCTTGCTCTCCATGGACACTGCGTGTTGAGCCTGTGGCTGCGTTGCAGTAAGGACCCCGTGCTTTCACCCTGCTGTTTCAGATGTCTGATGTGAAAGTGTTGCTTCTACTCTGGAAGTTCATCCTTGCTCTCCCAGGAGGTCACTGGACAGTTCTGGGTTCATGGGGAGCAGGGGAAATCTGGAGCTGGTTTTCCAGATGCCCAGAGCAGGTGGCTGAAGTCTGTGGTTATCCCACATGCCCTCTTGGCCACTTCCCTTGGCTGGGCTCAAGGGCCTGCTTGCAAGTCCATGGGTGGTGGCTGCTGCTATCGTGGTAGGCTGGACACCATGGACTGCTGAATGTGGAAAGCATCCAATGTAAGATGAGGACCAGGAGAAGCTACCTGCTAGGAAAGGATCATCTTCCCTTTTGGTCCGCAGGAGGGCTGCAGTGTTACCTGTCAAAGATACCCTGGTAGGGGAGGCAGGAGGCTCTCAGCTCCTAGGGAAACTCTGAAGTAGTGAGTATTTCATCCCTGGCCTTTTGTAGCTGTTGCACAATGGGGCTACCAGAACCACATGGGAATGCCAGTGGTGAGCAGCCTGTGTTACGTGCTGGATGTCTGTAGCACTTCCTGGACTGGTGCCAGGCATCTCTTGATTTCTGTAATCTCTGCTTGAGTGGACCTAGATACCTCTTGCATGCATGGATTCTAGCTCTCTGACTGGAAACAAATAAGGTTAATATAACTTCTGAAGCCAGATGACTCTGTGATGCTGCTCTTTGCTACAAAGAACTTGAGGGTGTAGTAGTTGTGCTCACTGCTTGCTAATTGTCTTGTACTTGGTCTGGCTGAAGCAGGATGGTGCTTCAGAGCTGTTTTCATGCATCATAAAAGTCCCCTCAATGTTAGATGCAGCTTTCTATTAGTGACAGATTGTTGGCTGAGCAAATACCCTGAAGTCACCATACACACAGAGGTTCTGGGAACTGGTGTGTTCCCAGACCTCCTCTTGGTGTATCAATGATTGCTCTTACTGGGGGAGAGTTGTGGGAATCTCCCTGTTATCTCTTCATGTCCAGGACAATGTAAATATGCCTCTGTAAATACCCTGTAAAGAAGCTTATTTCTCCTTTCTTGCTCTTTCAAATCTAAGTTTTAGACACGAGTCTAAGTTGTTTTGAGCATCAATATCCCAGCTGGACCCTGTGATGGGGTAACTGTTCTTCCTCCTGCTACCTGGCTGTGCAGCTGGTCTGGTAAATAAGACCCAGCTTCAGAAATGCTTGGAGATGTCTGGAAGGGAGCTAAGAGTGGTTCAAGCTTTGCTGTGCTTCTTCATGCCTCTGCTAGAGGAACTGGCTGTGTAGAAGGTCCAGTATGATTCTTGCTGGACCTGGTACAGAGGACTTCTGGAGCCAAAAGATCCCTTAGGCTTGCTGGTCTTGGCCATGCCAAGTCATGAAAACTTTGCTGCTTGGATCATAGACCAATGCTTCTGCCTGTCCTGGAGCTCTGAGGGCCTGAAGTAAAGGCTTCAGCTTGAAGTCTCACCAGGACATGAGTGTGGAAGTGAGGTGGTCAGCATCTCAGGCAGTGGTGAGCACCTTCTCTTCAGGAGTACCAGGCACTGGCTGGGATGCTGTAGCCTTCTCAGTAGACTTCTCTGCAGCCTCATGTGACAGAGGCTGTAAATGGAAAGGATTCATTTGTACTTTAAAAGATGCGTGTGCCATGTGGAATGGCTGAAACCAAATTCCTCCTGCGTTCCCAGTGCTGTGAATCTGGACCTGGTGGGGGAGCAGGGCGGTGGAGCTGCTGATCCAGGGCCATGCTGAGGTGTGTTGGTGTAGCTGTGATCCTGAGCAAGCCCAGCATGTCGGAGGAGGTCATGACATGGTGGAGATGCTGCCTGTCCCCAGGCCTGCTCTTCGCCTCATTTCACCCCAGCAAAGGGGTGTTGTGGTGCTTTGGATGATGGCTGGAGGGCAGTGCATGTTGAGCTAGAGGCTTATGCCAAGTCTGGGCTTTTCTTGGTGTGTCTGAGGTGGCAAGGCTTTCTTTGGCCCCAGGGCTCACCCACTGGCTCTTGCCGGGAGACGGGAGCAGGGATAGTGCTGAGGCTTGCTCTGTCCAGCTGCCTAGTGAACATCGTCTCCTGCTCGTAGTCCTGTGGACAGGGACAAGATGTTGACCTCTGCCGTGCGCTCCATGGGAAGGAAGAGTCTCGAGCCCAACTGGCCAATTGTCCTGTGCGAGGGCAGGGTGGCCAAGCAGAGATATGAGATCCTGCCTCCGCCCAGCTGAGTGGCTGCTGGGGTGGGCTTCTCTAGAGGATAGTTGCATGGGACCATATGTGCTGGCCTTGCACATTGCTGGTCACTGAGCCCAAGCTTACCCGGCCAGAGGCTGTGGTTGCTGGAAACCGAAGAACCCAGGAGGGCAGTCTTACCTGTTGAGGAGAATCTCCAGTCCTGCTGCGTAGCGTGGGAGAGGCTATCGAGATGTTGCATCTCCTAGTTTGGTGTGGTACATTCAATCGTGTGCTGCAGAGGATGTGGTGATGGGTTCTTGCATTAGTGTGGGATTGGGTCTTGGTACATGGTTGTGTGTCAGAAGCTGTTGACCTGGGATGTGTGTTGGTCCCATCTGCTTTCAATGGCAGGAGGCCAGTGTCTGTCTGAAAGTGTGACTTCCTCGGGCCACCTGTAGCAGTGGCATGAAGCGCAGAACAAGCTGTGGACTTGGAGAGAGCACCCAGCTCCTTCGGGGAAGTACTGGAGGAGGGAAGGGAGCTTCACTTCCCAGGATTTCTCTGTCCACAGTGGGATGCCAGTGCAGAGCTGGCTGGGATGTGACTTGTTCCTTGGGGGCACCTTAAAGCTTGAGCTGTGGGTTGTATCCATTCTTGCTGTGTGCCCTACCCTGCTCCCCAGGCTCTCCTTCTGGGCTCAGGGTCTTGCCTCTGTCTTGCCTCTGTGTTGTATGGAATGGTGCCTGCTTAGAGTCTGTGGGGAGATCGGGACATGATGCTGGTTGGGACTGGCATTCCTGGCCCATATTTGGATAGCACAGGGACACTGGGCAGTGGAGAGGGCTGTCTTGCCAAGAACTGTACTGATGCAATGGTGGCTTAGTCCTGTGGGTGCTTGTCATCCTACTGGTGTCCCCAAAGGTCTCCCTGTGATTGGGGTGCCTCTCCAATAACCACTGTCAACAGCAGAGAGCTACTGTAAGCCTTCAGCTTGCCATCACTTGGCTTTTGTGAGAGACTTGTTTGCTGTTGGGCTGTGGGGGTACCAGGGATGCTCCCTGGGGCTGCGGCAGCTACGGGTGTGCTGCCGCAAGTCAGGCTGGCTTATGGAGATATTTGAGTGCCTTTGTGGGCAGAGGAGGCACAGGGCTGAAAAGTGCTCAGGAATCACCTTGTGGGAGGGCAAAGCAGACAGATCTACTTGCTTAAGAGGTGAGAATGTACCTTGTGAGGGTCCTGCATCCATACCAATGTGTTCCTCTCTGGGCAGAGGCCAGCAGGAACTTGCCTCACCTCTGTGTCTCCTGGCAGGAGAGCAAATGCCAGGAGCTGGTCTGCAGCAGCTTTACCTGGTATGAGAGCTGCCCCTCTGAGTAGGGTCCATGGCTCCAGCTGATGGTGAAAGGGGTCTGTAGGTCCCTGAATATCAGAGGGTAGCACGTGTTTTGCTGGGCCTCTGAAGCCAGAGGCTCGGGTAGGGTTAGGCAGCGTGTGTGTGGATGTGAGCATCCCTCAGCACATTGGCTGTGATACTTGTTCACATCTTCCTCTAGCTTAGCAGACCTCTTGGCAAGGTAGAAGGCCACAATGGCATCCTGAAGATGCTCAGCCAGCATCTCCCAGAGCTGGAGAGCTGGCCTTTTGGGACAGTAATTCCTTGGGAGTTGTGGAGCTGACCTCCACAAATGCTTCAACAGCTTTGAACCCATGGGTGGGTGCCACCCGTTGCATGGGATCCTGCAGCAATGCAGGGGATGGCACTCGATAGGAGGGCAGAGCTGCTCCAGCAGCACTTCCTCTGCGAGGGCTATACACTATTCTTGGGTTCTGCCTCGTTGTGCCCAGGGTTATCGGCTCACATGTGCTTCCTGCTCCCCAGGCAGGGCTCGTGCCTCTCTCTGCTTCCCCCTCGCTCCAAATGCCTTCCTACCCTGACCGCAGGGGTTGCTGAGCCCTGCTGGCACCCTCCCTGCCTGACACAGGGAAGAGCCATGCTGGCATGGGCTGATTCAGCTATAAGTGGTGACACATGTGAAATGCCCCAGTCTCAGGGAGTGAACTGCCTGTGCACGTGTGGTGAGCATGTCTTCCTCCCCTCTGGGTGAGCAGGATCTGGGTCCTGGGGTGCCTTTTGTACAAAAGGCTGGTTTTGGAGCTAAATGCCTCCTTGCTTCAAGTGCTGGGGATGATTTAAGGCCCTCTTTGCCCTCTGGGGATGGGTGAACACCTTTCTGGTGTGTGTGGGTTGCTGTGTTGGTGCTCGGGGCTTACTGGCTGGAGCAGCTCCTGGTCTGATGCTATGCTGGGGCTCAGGGCTACTGGCCTGTGAGCTGCCTGAGGACACTGGATTGAGGACACTGCTGGAATTGCAAGCGTGCAGACAGCTCCTGCAGCCTCTCTGCTATTGAGTACTGCTGGTGGGGGGAAACTGAGTCATGGAGCAGTGACGGAGCACGTTAGCAAGCCTCTTCCCCTCGGGAAGCGTGCTTTATGGCACTGGGGCTGCCCTGCTCTCCTGCCGAGCGGTCCCTAGCACAGACCAGCATCTCTCTGCTGGGATTCCTGGGCAGTTCGATGTGCTGGTGTGCAGACCTGCCCAGGACAGGAACCCTGCAGCCCCATGTCCATATGGGCAGTGAGATTAGGGCGATGTCCTGTTTCTAAGCCCTGTGGCTGGGCTCCTGAGTGCTTCCCTCCCTGCAGCCCTGTCCTGCCAGCTCGCCTCTCTGCCTTTTGCCTCCGTGCCTTATAAGTCCTGGCTCCTGGGGCAGCCTCGCTGCATTCCAGCGGCCTTGCGTCAAGTGGCCTGGGCTCTGTTTCCCCCTGCAGCTCCGCTGGTGGCCCCGGGTGCCACTGGGCACATCACTGTGATGCTCTCCCAGGGGAAGAGCTGCAGCCCATGTGTCTGTGCGGCTGGCACCTCAAGGACTGCCTTTGAGATGCTGTGGCTGAGCTTGTCCCTGGATGGCGCGGGGGCTCCCTTTGGCTGCTGGCACAGGGAGAAGTCTTGGTGGATGTATTGGTGTGAATGAGAGGGAGCTGGCTTGTGTCCAGGAAAAATGGCACGTAGCTGGGGGTGGCTTCCTGGAGCAACGGGTGTCTGGTGGTATGGTGCAGATGAGGCACTAGAGCACGTTCCTGCTGTAGCTGTTCTTGGATGTCTCCTAACTGCTGGTGATAAAGGCTTGTGTGCTCCAGGTGGTGGGAGTGTGGCCTCAGGACCAGGCTGGAGAGGCCACAGCTATACAAAACCAGGGCTGATCCTGCAGGAGGGGAGGGTCAGCTTTGTTGGCTTCTGGGATGATTTAGAGCAGTCTCTTAACAGAAGACCAGCACTGCAGACCCACCAGAGCCACCTTGCTGGAGTGGGTACTCATGCCTTCAGATGTAATTTTTCTCACATAACTTGAGCCTTGCTGCGCCCCAGGGCAGTGCCTGGCTCCTCTTGGGACCCTTTCAAGAACTCTCCTTTAAAAGCAGACGTGGCTGGGAGATGTGGATGTTCTAAGACCCATGCTGATGTCCTGGCATTGCTGGAGCTCTGGTAGGAAGAGGCAGGTGTTTCTGCTTGGGTTCTTAAAAGGTTTGGTGCTAAGTACTTGGCTGTACTCACAATAGATGTGTTTCTTCTGTGAGACACAGCTGTGAGAGTGCTTCAGAGCCACTTGAGCACTAACTGGGTTTGTCCTTGTCCCTCCCTCCATCCTGTGTGGGAAGCTGTGCTGGGATCCTCCCTCTCAAAGCGATGGCCTAGATGGTCTTGTTCCTCCTGGCACAAGTCCTGTTTTCCATGGCTCTCCTCCATCCCTGCCAGGTGCTTAGGCTGGGGAGATCCCCAGAGGAGGCAGGATGGGGAAAGGGAAGTGTTCTGTGCAGGGCCTGCAGCAGCATGACCTGTCTGGTACGTGAGCTGCTCCCTGTCCTGCTTCCCTCCTGTCTGCGTGTTCTGTTCAGATCAGCCATCCTGGGCAAGATGGGGTTGCTCCTGCCTCGTATCTTGAGTGGCTGCTACCACTGGAGTCCAAGACCGAGGTATTCCTGGAGATGTGCTTCAGCTGTATCTTCTCCAGGTTCCTGCTGAACATACAGTTTGGCCCAGGCAGCTCCACATCTTGCTCAGGATGGATTTTCTTATTCTCCTGTGGCTTTTCCAGCTGCTCTGGGGAGGCTGAACCTGCTGGTTGGTGGCAGGGTGTTGAAGCAGGGAAAACTTATTTATGCAGAAGCCTCCTCTGTCTTTGCATGTTGAGTGCAAGGGCTAGAAGGTGGGATTCCATCGGCCCTGGTTGGTCCCAGTGAACTCCCAAAGCCTGCAGGACTGCAGAGGAGTGACTGGAGAGTCCCAGTTCAGCTAGTCCAGTGGGAGATGCTTGTTCAGACCCTGTTGCCCTCATCTACGGTTTCCTCTTTCCGGAGTGGGGGCAGGAGGTTGGACCAGGCTTGGCCACAATGCACAGGATGCTCAGACTGGCAAGTTCCCTCCTGCTTTTCTCCTGTGGGATAACCCTGATCTCCTTGCTTTCTGGTTGCTGCTGATCCCATGGTTACACTTTGTCTTGGAAGCGATCTCCCTCTGGTTCACCTCACTGTGTCCTCAGGTCTCACCAGCCTCACCCTCCCTTCCCTGGGTAACCTGGTCTCACTTTCCCTTTACCCTTTTCTAGACCACTTATGAATGTGCAGAACTATGGAGATCTCGGAAAACAAATCACTCGATCTCCTCACCTTTAACAAGCTCTTCTGAGCAGGGACCTTCCATAGGCTGTGGTGAGATCCTCTGGGGAAGCCTTGTTCGTAGGTTTGAAGCTGGTGACATTTGGTTGTTTCCAGGCTCTCTTTGGGGTGATGCCAGCCCTTGGCGGGTGCTGTGGTTTGGCTGAGATACCCTTCCCAATGCAGTATATGGTGACAGACTGGTGGAGGCCAAGGGAAGGTTTTGGCCTTCAAGAAAAGGTCTCTTGCTCCTGCCTTCAGCAGCAACTTGTGGGACCAGCATTAGGCGCTTGTTACTCTGACAAAGAGCTTTCCTAGGCACCTGCATTACTCTGTTCAGGCTGTTGTAAGGGCTCTGATTAGCTGAGTTCCCCTTCCCTGAGCAGCCATGCATCTTCCATTCTGTCACGCCTGTCGCAAGGACTTACCAAATGACGCATCACGGGACCATTTAGAGACCCAACAGGGATGCAGATTTCTATCTGCTTGGAAGAAACATCCATTCTGGGGTCCTGAGATCCTGAAATATTGAAAAGGGATGGTGCTTTCACATGGCTGAGGCACGTGTGTGCCACCACGCTGCACAGACCTCCCCTGCAAGAGATGGCCATGTGTCTTCTGGGAATGCACTGCAAGTGCTCCATGTTGCTGGTGCTGAAGCACAAGCGCCAAAGTCTTAGAGGCAGCCAGCATGATGAGAGACAGTGCCATTGCCTGCTCTATCTGGGCATGAGGTGGCCCTAAAGTGATCCATTGAAGCATCAAATGAGGGGCTGGGCACGGTGGGAATACTGTTGGCCTGAGCCTGGGCTTGGAAAATGTTTCTGTAGCGCTTCAGATAACACACTGCTTCACTAGGCAGGGCACAGCAAAAGCTGGGGTGTGTGGTAGGGCCATGCATACTGAAAAATTAGGGAGGGGATGGGAAGAAAGCTGGTGTTGGAGGGAAGGGTGCTCAGTGCCTGCATTCTGCAGCCTTGTAGTCTTGAGGCACACCAGGCTGCAGAAGGGCTCTGCATGCTAATGGGGGTGGTAGCTGCCCACTGGGGTGTTCACTGGGTGGTGGCAGCCAGTCTCGGTGTGCACAGAGAGCAAGAGGGGCAGAGGACCCAAGGCTTTCATGATTACTTTCTGTCCTGGAGAGCTTAAGCTTCCCAGAGTTGATGTGAAGGGTGTCTCCCTGCCCTGGCAGGACTGTCTTGGGCACAGGAGCTCAAGGAGTCCTGTTTTCTTCTGTAAGAAGGAGAAACTTCCCTGCTTGGAGGAGGCTGCCTCCAGAATGAGAGGCTGCAGAAGCTCTGCTGCATGCTCCTGTGCCCTTAAGGTGTTTGCTGTCTCCAGCCCAGGAGCAGGGCAAGTGTGTGCTGCTCCCCTGGGTGACAAGAGCTTTAACCATGTGTCAGATGCAATGCCCTTTGTCTGGGAAGGGACAATGGTGGAGTGGAAACTAAAACGTGGGAGCAGATTTCTTCTGCCCTACAAATGCAGTGGGGTTACTCCGGCCTGGGAACAGGCTAGGAGATGGGATATGGCTTAGAGCTTTTGGTCTGGCTCTGTGTTTTGCAGCTCATAAGTGTCTGGCACTATTTGGTGCCATTCTGAGCATTTGGGCATCGCTCCATGACCTTCTCATGGTTTGTTTGGGGCTGGCTCAGAGGGTGACATCCCTATGCAATGAAAAGTGAGGAATACAGAGCTCCATCTTGTTCATATAGTTTTCTATCTTCCCTCACCTGTCAGTGCTGCCTGAGCTGTGCTTGTGGTCTCATGGTCCTTGTTAATGATCACCAGTGTCTTTGTGACCTCTGTGCATAACTTCCCTTTGTAGCTCTGTGCTGATTTATGAGAAGCCTTGGAGGCTTCATCATGGTGCTTCCTATGGAAACAGGCTGCCAGGCCAATGTCTCCCAGTGTGTAGGGAGAAGGTGGCCGTGATGGTCTGACTGAGTTCTCCCAGGCCATGAACCTTCAGTACCGTTTCTTCTTCCTGGCTATTCATGTGAACTGTCATAGATAATTTCACGACTTTGGATTGGAATCTTCCTCTGGTACTCAATTTTTGCTTACACATGCGGAGTGCATTTGGTCTCAGTAAACGACTTCTACAGCTTGGAGAGAGCAGCAGCCTCTATGGACTGTGCAGTGCAGCTGGCTTTTGGTGGGCGCAATAAACACTCTTCAGAGCTGGTTTGGGAGCAGCTTCTGAAGGATCTGATGCATGTTGGTGGGGAGCTGGAACAGACCCCAAAACCATCTTCCCAGTGATGTTCTGGGGCTGTTGCAGGAGTCAAAAGGTGTGAGTATAGCAGTGAGGTTTTGTTCAAAGTTGAGGGCTCTCTTTGAATTGGTGGCAGAAGTGCCAGGATAGGCTGAGGAAGGAGATCTAGTGTATGATCTGCAGAAAGAGCTAGAGAGGTACTGGTCTCTTCTAGGCCATCCATATGTGTCAAACTCTGTGTTAGTGCTTTTGGCAGTCTATGGTCCTTCAAGTTTAAGTCATCAAAGTCCAGTCATACTGTGGGGCTGGTGTCCATGCCCTAATTAACCCAGACTATTCTGCTGGGGACTATTTATAAAGGTCTAAATCTTCTGTGGCATAGAGGAAAGGAGTGAGTGTATTTCAGCCTGGCCAGCGCTCCTCTATGGTAGTGAAAGGTTGGTCCATGCAAGGCCACCTTTGGTGCAAGCTGTCTTACTCCTGTTGCACCTAGCTTTGGAGCTGTGCTCTGTTCTTCTGCTTTGGTGCTAAGCATCTCCTTTCAGTAGACCTCATTGACCTCTCTCCTAGGTACGGACACTGTTTGTCAGTGGTCTTCCTGTGGATATCAAGCCCAGAGAGCTCTACCTACTCTTCCGACCATTCAAGGTAAGGAGGTTTTCAAATTTCTTCTCTGGTAAGAAAGATGCTGTCTTATGGCCAACCTTGCAGCCAGGATCTCTGTCAGAGGGGCAGAAAGGATGAAGTGGGTAGGTTGCCCTTCTATGAAAGCTTGGGGAACCTGCTATGAAACCAGCATGGTAACCTATGGCTTGTACTCAGCTGGTGACCCTCCCCTGGAGACAGTTGTTGAAATCATGCCATCTCCAAGCTTGATGAAGGCTGCTTGGTCAGCCCTGCTGCCCAACTGGATCAGTACTTCCTTGAGGATGTGTCCTGATCTCCTGACTCTCCATCCTTCACTAGATCAGCATGTAGGCTGCCTTGGGGGAAGTGGGGTTTCCTTGTTTGCACTCTTCTAGCGTGGGGTGAACAGTGCTCTGTAGGCACTAGCCCAGCAGGGTGCTAGTCTTAGTAGCTTGATGAAGGGCTAGAAAATGGGATTTCTTCCCGAAGGCCAGAAGACACTAGCTAAGATACCTGTTCTGCCCTTAGTCTAGTCTAAGTCTCTTCTTTTGGTGGGAAAGAAGTGTTAATGTACCTACTGCTGCTGCAGACCCTGCCTCGTGAAGGATTTGGTGCTACAGGACCTCCTGGAGCTGTCGTGTCATGTCTCGATTGTAGCTTGGCTCCTTCAGGAACCTGACACTGACTTGCTTTCTTCCCTTCTGCAGGGTTATGAAGGGTCACTGATCAAGCTAACTTCAAAGCAGGTATCTCTTCTTTCAAGCTTTGTTTTTTGCTAGAAAACCAGACATGGTGGGATGGGAGGGGGACAGATACTATTTCACTATGTAAAGAATTGTTGTGTTTAGCACCATGCCTACAGCAGGGTTCTGCTGACCTCCACTGTCCTGGTGGCCCCACGCTCTGGGTATGTGCTGAATGGCTCCATATCTTCTATTGCTTCCCAGGGCCATATGGGCTGGATGAGACTTGATGCTTCAGCCTCAAACCCTGTGCTGCCAGAAACCTTCCCCAGTCCCACCCTAATCCCCTTCCTAACAAGTCCCCCTTGTCAGCATGGGGTACCCTTGCTGGGGGCTACCAGGATGAGCAGTGCCCCTGCGTACATGAATGCCAAACATTTTGGTGTGGTGGGAGCAGCCACAGAGCAGGTTTCTTGTGCAGATGTCCTAAGGCACTTCAAGCCCTGCTTGAAGGCCCTCTGCAGCTTTAGGTGGTCTCTTCTGCTTGCTGCAAGCTGTCTGGGGCAGAGGGGGTAGCAGGTAGCTTGAGGAGCCGGAAGAGACTTCCGAATTAAAATCAGCATTATTTCTTTTAGCCAGTTGGTTTTGTGACCTTTGACAGCCGGGCTGGTGCTGAAGCAGCAAAGAACGCCTTGAATGTGAGTACCCGATGGGCTGGGAGTACCTGGTGACCCTGGGGGCCATATGCTGTAGCTAGACCTGGAGCTGTGGGCTAAAGTTGTATTTGGCTTGCCTGTAGCATGGGAAGGGTTAGGGTGTCTTAGCTGTGCCCTTGAGTACAGAAGTTAAATGGTCCTGCAGCATCTTGCCAGGGAAGCAGCAGAGCTGTTTAAGGCTGACATCAGCATGAGCAAATGAATGCAGACTATTCCACACTTAGTGTAGGTGTAGTTTCTGGCCACTGGAAGGCTGCTCTAGGGCCTCTGAGGGTATGGGGAAAGAACAGCTGCTTCTTTTCCTTGAGTTTGCATGCAAATCAATATTTGGCCTCTGATGGCAAGATCCAGGCTGTGAAGCCTATTTCTTATCCTTTAAGTGCTCCCTCCTGTATGGGGAAGACTGGTGAACTAAGCCCCCTTGTTCAAATGAACATAGATTACCTATGTGTGTCAGTGTGTGGCCAGAGTTACTCTTCAAGGAGCACTGAGCACCAAGGTGGGTGCTCGCTTGACTTGGGCTTTGCTTGGGGTACCTGGAGCAGCCAGGTTTTCTCTGGGGAGCCAACCCTTGGAAAACAGATGAGAAGAGAGGTCTTGTTCTAGGTGGTTCCCAGGCACAGGGTGATACCCAACTGACACCCTGTAATGCTTTAAGTAGGCATGTGGAGCTCCACTTGTGTTTAACATGAGCTTTGCTAAGATCTAGGTCAAGTGTACCAGGGTATGAGGGTAGAGAAACAGGCTCAGTTCAAACCTGGTCTGTCATGTGGCTGTAGGACTTGCTTGGTGCTAGTGGCCTTGTTAAAGCCTCACTTACCAAATGCCCAGGTGTCAAGTGTGTGGCAGGTCAGCAGAGCAGGTCCTTGTCCTGGACTCTGATCTGTCAAGACCTCTGCAGCCAGAAGGTACGTCCTTCAGAGAGGAAGGAAACCAGTCTTCCCATGCTGCTGTTTGCATGGGAAAACAACAGCATGGGAAAGCAGCGTGGCAGGGCTAACACTGTCTAGTATGGGCTCTTTAGCACATTCACAGGGTTTCCGAACTGCTGCAGCTCAAGAAAAAGACCTGAAGATGGTCAACATGGGAGGCATAGCCAAAACTATTCTCATACTGTGTGGGAGCTAGGCAGCAAGACATGCTGATCTGGTTCTGCTCCCCTGTAGACCTTGCCTTGGGCACTGCAGCAGGTGCTAGTGCCTCTGCCTGTAGCAGCACTACAGGTAGGAGCTCCAGTACAGATGGGTTATCCCAGCTCCAGCAGGTGGATATTTCTTGGCCAGTGTTGGTAGAAATAGCCACTATGCTGGAAACAGTGGTCCTAGGCCAGCCAAACATGGAAATACAAATATGTGGGAGCTCGAGTGTTGCAGTGAGGTGAGAAAAATCTGGGCATGCGACTGCAACATGGTGGCCTTGGTTCCCGAGTTGGGCTTTGCTCCATGGATATGCACAGCCTGTGCTTGGACTGGAAACCTCTCCTCTGAGAGATTCCTGTGCTTTCTTCTGTGACAGGGCATCCGCTTTGACCCAGAGAACCCCCAGACCTTGAGGTTAGAGTTTGCAAAAGCCAACACAAAGATGGCCAAGAGCAAGCTGATGGCCACGCCAAACCCCACCAACATCCACCCTGCCTTGGGCGCACACTTCATTGCACGGGACCCTTGTGAGTATGCTTTGAGGTCATGGCTGGCACAACCTGGGAGATGCCCGACCCTGGGAATGTTGACAGGGTGGAAAAAGAACCATACGTATGTATGCTCTGGCTGAAATATGCCTGGTGTGAGAAGGCCAGAATATTAGGGTTACAAGGGAGTAACAGGCATCTGGTAAGGTTTGTGGCCGACACTAGAAGTGTTGGGAGAGCATCACTGGTTTGGGTAGTTCAAGTGATACCATAAGTCCTTTAAATCATCCCTAAGTGCCAAGCAGAAAGGATGGGTTCTGTGTCATGTGCCCTCAGTGTAGCTTGGTGAGGTGAGCAGCCCTGCTGGGGCTTGTTGTGCAGCCTGTAATGTGGTGCTGAAAGCCCTGTCCTCTGTCTTGCCATCCTGTGACACCAGCCCTGTCCTGTGTGTGTGACCCAGCCTGTCCGAAGCCCATGCGGGTAGCTGAGCAGTGACAGAGCATGTTCCTGGCCTCTCCTGGCAAGGCTGGAGGAGCAGCTGGTCACAGGAATGCTGGAGGGTTGCAAGATTTTATGCCTCAGTGCAAAGGTTCAGCTTGGGGTTGGAAACCCCTTGAACCAAGCTGCTGGGGCCAGCGACTGAGCTGCTGCCACCTTGTCTCCTGCTGTGTAGATGACCTGACTGGAGCAGCTCTTATTCCAGCGTCGCCAGAGGCGTGGGCTCCATACCCGCTGTACACCACGGAGCTGACCCCTGCCATCCCCCATGCTGCCTTCACCTACCCAGCGGCTGCTGCCGCGGCTGCTGCTCTTCACGCTCAGGTGAGTTGCTCCCTGCACCAGAATCCGGATCCCTTCTGCCTTGCCCTGGCTCTCGCTCCCGCAGGTTCTGCTTGGCTGGTCCAACCCTGGCCTCCGCACCTTGGCTCCTGCACAGAGCCTCCTCCTGGCTCAAGTGTGGTGGGGCCCCCCAGCTGGGAGCAAACCGCTGGGGACAGGTCTGTGTGGCCCAGAGCAGTCAGGGCTGGATGGTGACTTCTGACCTGGAGGTCCAGCCTGCTTCCTGGCAGGAGGCAGGCAGATGGGAGAGTTGGGGCTCAATTTCTGGCTGGCTGCTTTGGTCCCTGTGGCCAGAGGCTGGGACTGCTGGGAGGAAGAAAAACTACCTGCCAGCAAGTAAAATGTCCTCCTTGAAGTCATGGCAAAGGCAACAGGCTTAGCTCGGTGCTGAAGCTGAGGGGTTCAGCTGGGACACCCTTGGGGCCAAGCAGTTCAAATACTCTTGAAGCTGGAGGAGAAGGTCCTGCAGGAGATGAGTGAGCCCTTGTCACAGTGAGGAGCTCTGATGGGACAGTGTTATATACCCTGGATGCAGGCTAGAGAGGGTTACTCTGTTTACAAGCCCCTGGAAATGCTGGTGGTGGTTCAACCCACTGCCTAGTCCCTCAGGGTCTGTAGCTGGCAGCTGGAGATGTAGGGATACCTGTACTGGTCTGAAACTGGAATGCTTTAATGTATTGAAACCAACACCCCTGCTGAGAATGAAGGCCCTAAAACCATGGACATGCAAGGGAAAGCCAAAACAGCAAAGTAATGTCCTAATTCCAGATTAAGGTGCTTGGTCTAGAGCAGTTGTACAGGAGAAACTGGAGGCCCTGTCCCTGCCCTGCTTAGTGTTACCAGCCAGCTGTGCTCTGCCTGCTTTGCCCTCTGCTCCTTTAGTAGTGCCATGGGGGACTATGGCAGTGGGACTCTGGGCTTAGACCCCAGAGCATTGGGACTTAACCTCTGCTCTCTGCAGGGTGTTTTTCTTCCCTACTCAAATTGTGAGGAAAATCTGTGTCCCCTCGCCTTGTTCACCTGGCCAATGCTTGGTTGGCCCTTTGGCATCCTCTTGTTTCCTGCTAGTGTCTTGAGTAACTGCCCAGCTTCAACCCCAGCTTGTCTCCCAAATGCAACATGGAGGCAGTGGAGGGGATGCAAGCTCCTGGCTTGTGTAGGCTTGTCTGTCCTGCCCCTTGCACCCCTGCAGGCCTCTGCTGCTTTTGCCCTCCTACTGGTGAGCTAGTTATGGGCTGAAGCTTCTGCAGGGTAGGCAAGATGTGCACAGGGCCCAACGCAGGACCAGGCACTGGCTTGTTCTTCAAGAGCCTTCAGAGCCAGGCTGGTCCTTCACCGGGAGGCTGATGCTCGTTGGTGTTACCTGAAAGTTACTGATGGTGCCCACAACTAGAGGAGTGTGCTCTGCTCCTGGGTAGCCCTTTTTTGCTGCCCCTTGTGTGTTGGTTAATGGAACTAAGGGCTGGTGCCAGTTGAATTGCCCCTGGCAAGGAGGACCAACAAAAGTCCCTTCTGGTCTGGCTGATGTGGTTGAGGGGATGATAAGGCCATAGAAAGGCTTGGGCTGGAAGGGACCTTAAAGTTCATCCAGCTCCGACCCCCTGCCACGGGCAGAGACACCTTCCACTAGAGCAGCTTGCTCCAAGCCCCGTCTAACCTGGGCTTGAACACTGCCAGGGATGGGGCAGCCACAGCTTCTCTGGGCACCCTGTGCCAGCACCTCAGCACCCTCCCCAGGGAGATGAAACCGTTACTGCAGTTCCTTCAAGGATGATAATTGGTGACTGTATGGAGACCCTGAGCATAGGGGTTAGATCCCAAGCTTTACGGTGCATGATGGGGGAGAAGAACTCTGCTTTCCTGAAGTGGAGTGTGTCAAGGAGGCCTTCACCTTCAGCCACATCTTCTCCCTCTGGGGTCTTCGTTCCTGCCCTCCAGTTGGCAAGCTGCTAGCTTTCAAAGAGCTCTTCTGGTCACAGTAATGATCCTGAGGCACAAAGGAGCTCCCTCCAAGGTAGGAGTCCTTGCCCAAGGAGGCCCATAAGACCTGAGGGCATGTCCACCATGTAAGGAGCAAGTGTAGCCCCTCCGGGACATGGCTGGTTCCAGTTTTCTTCCAAGAGTTCCTGGGCTGGCTGAGTAGCTACAGGAGCTCCTTGTTGGTTTGTGCTGGAGCTGGCAGTGACCTGACAGGGAGACAGACTGGTGCAGTATATGTTACCAATAAAGTTTTATGGGGTTAAACATTACTCAGGCTCGCAGGTCCGAGCTGCCCGGTCTCTAGGCTGGAGCCCTCTCCCTTGCAGAGCTGGGGCAGGGTGGAGTGAGTCAGTAAAGTGACTTTTGCTCACAAACTGGGCTAACCTTAGTCTCAGTGTGCTGAGCCCTCTGCTTGTGCTGGTTAGGGGTTGGTTTGCCTTGCTGGTGGGGTGGTGGGCACATGGGTTGTTCTCCAGGACAGCTGCAGTTCTTCCTCCTGAGGCTAGTGTTGGCTGGAGGGTGTTCATGGGGATGGCCAGAGCTATAGCAGCTCTGTAACAATCAGTCCGGAAGTGGGCATGAAGTTGGAGGCTGTAGCTAAAGAGAGAGCTTGGCACAGAAGATTTAAACCTGCAGTGCTTGTCCTCCTGCAGCTGTGTCCAAGTCTGGTAGTGAGCAGCGGAGGAGGTGGCTGCTCCCTGCACCTATGCAGCCTCCTGAGAGCTGCTCAGAGGGCTGATGGGTTGACAAGGGGCAGGAGATGGTGTGGGCTCAGCCTGGCCTGACACAATGGGAGCTGTTGGTGATGCTCCCAGCAGGCACCTGGCTGCTGCAGATGTGTCTGTGGCCTGACCCTGCACTGCCGAGGGCCTCTACCTGCGGGATCTCTGCTGACTTTAAGATTGTCCCATTTGCCTTCCCTCCCTCCCACCCTCTCTCAAATCCCTCCTTTGATGTCCCTAGTGAACTCCAGCCATGATGCCAGCGCAGGCTAGCCCTGAAGCTCAGAGCTGTCCCTGGAGATGGGACATCCTAGTGATGCCTTATTGCAGCTAGTGGAGTGGCTGTACTACAGCTTCATTCCTAGAAGTGTTAAGCATGATGGCAGCCCCGTCTGGAAAGACTGGTAAGGTAACCATCTCTCCTCCAAGGTGCACCATGGGATTTGCAAGCTTCTGCCCATCTCTGTAGCCCGTATCTCCTTGGCAACCCAGTGCATGGGCCTCACGCTACCCACCCACCAGAGCCTGGGGAATGAGATGCCAGGCCTTCTTTCTAACCCACATCTCCAACTTGGCAGCACATGACATGGCGCACACAGCATGGCACCATCTTACATCAACTCCTCCCAGCTGAGCCAGGCTCAGCCAGGTCCCACTGGTGGGAGGGGAGCAGCCTGGTTGAGCCAGGGCAGAGGCAACCCTGCCGCTTGGCATGAAGGAAACCTGGTTTCTCCCCAGCCGTGACCCCTTGAGGGCAATCAGAAATATACACCTTGATCTCACTCCTGGCACACGGTGGGGGAGGCGAGTGACGTGATAGTGATAGCACACGACTAAATTCTAGTGGGCACCTTAGACAACAGCACTTGCCGGTCACTTTGTTCCAGAATCGCATATCGGGACAGACCCTGCCCTTAATAATGGGTCTAATCTCACCTCTTTCTTCTCCAGTTACTGGAAGTGGAGCAAGTTCCTACCTGGAGCTTGGCTTCTCCCTTGCAACCTGACATCACAGGCGAAGGGGGAAGAAGGCCTGGCTTGGGACTGGTTGTCAGGGAGGATGGTTGCTGTGGTCAGTTCTAACTGAAGGAACTGAGCCTTGGCCCACTTCTCATTGCAGTGGTTCTGGGTAGTGGTTTTTCCTCTGTGTGGTAGTGATGTTGGGGAAAGAATTAAGCAAAGATGGGAGGCCAGGTCTGCCTTTGCCCTTAGAAGACTGTGAGGTGCAAAGTTGTGCGGAGTTGGTCTTGTGGGGAGAGCTTGATGCAGTCATCGAGATAATGATGCAGCTTGTCGTGTTCTGCTGGGACCAGGTGAACAGCTACTGCCTGTGTCATGGAGTTGGGCTGCATTGCATCTCTGATGGGAAACTGCTTGTTTTGGAGTGCTGCTAAGCCAGGCTCTGAGTGGGCAGTAGGAGACTTCATAAGAACATGTTGGTGGTTATAACATGGTGCTTGTAGGAGACTAGGCTGACATGTGGGGTACCCAGAGCCCAGGAGACTGTCTAGGGTAGATGTTTTCAGGGCAGGAAGCAGGTTGCAAATGCTAATCCTTTAGGGGTGGGCTGCCCAAGGTGCCCTCAGAGCATCCATGTTGCTGCTGCTGGCAGCAGCCTTCTCTGGAGGCTTTAAGGAGATGGTGGATGTGGGTCCCTGAACTTAGGACCTGACCAAGCAAGTGGTGGGTGGAAGGAGCAAGCCTGGACCATGGCTATATGGTGGTGGTGCAAGAGCCCAGCAGGACCCTAAGGCTTCCCAGCACTGAGTTGAGGCAGAGCCCGGTGATCAAAGAAGATGTCAGCGCTCAAAAAAACCCTTCCCCTCTTGTTTGCTGCTGGAGCTGGCTTGGAGGAAGCTGCATTTTCTGAGCAGTGGCTGCTCTCATGCATGGACTGAGGCAGATCATGGTGGCTGTGATCTGGTGAGAACCGTGAGTACGGTGAAGATGTGCTGGGGCAGGCTCAGGTGCTCCTCCTTCAGTACGGTACTGTTGGGAGGCTGCTACTTGCTGGGTGTGGGACCGCCTGGTGCCACCAGCCTTGCTGAGCCCTGGAGCACCAAGCAATGGCCATGGTGGATCTGCTGGACACTGGGGATTTGCCTTTGTGCACCACTAACCTCTGGACTCACTTTATGGTCCCATCTGCAAAAATCTCCTGAACTTCATGTTGTGCCAGTTGAGCTCTGATAGAAGCTCCCTGGGATGGGAGACTGCAGACAGTAATGGGTTTTCTACCCCTGATAACTCGTTGCCTGTTTGTTGGAGCTGTTGTGTGGGACTTTGCAGGATTATTCTTTCTGGGCACCCTTCATGCTTCCCAGAGGTGCGAAGCTCTCTTCAAGACCTTCATGTCTTTCTAAACTCCAGTGACTTAGTGCTGGCATAGCTGGCCAGGCAGCCCTGAGCAAGCTCTCCCCAGGCCAGCCCTTTCCTTCTAGCCAGAGAAGAGGAAGCAGGGGATGCTCTTGGCTCCTCCAGGTATCTGCTGAGCAGCCATTCTTGCTAAATCACACCTAGTGAGTGAACTGGACCAAGATGCCATCTGAAGTGACTCCCTGACCTGTGGCCAGCCTGCGTTCTCCCTAGCTCAACCCAAAGGAAAGCAGCACAGCTCATGTCCAGTCTGGGAAAAGGAAAAATGTTTGTTTGATATGGACTTTGAGATGGGAATGTCTGCATGAGCTGCAGCATATGCTGCCTCAAGGCCCAGAGGGGTACAAGGCATTGGATGGATGCCTGTTAAAACACTCCTCCTAAGCAACAGAATGGATCAGTGCCTATCATCTTGTGCATGCTCCTCGACATGGTGTGAGACATCCTCTAGCCCTCCCTCACCATAGGTTCCTTGGGGGTGTATGTGCTTGATTTGACTGCGAGCGAGATATTCTTGGTGGTGGGTTGAGCTGCGTGGGTCTTAACCAGCATGCAAGTGTTTGGATGCTCCTCTGCTTAACCCAGCCCCATGAAGTACCCTACAAGTGTGTGGCTTGGGTAAAGTGCCTGCTGGTGAGCCTGGAGATGTGTGTCCAGAGAGTGCTAATGGGTGATGTTAGTGCCTCATGGGTGCACCTTTGCAGGTTGTCCTTGCCTGCCCTGGGCTGTGTCCCTGTCAGCTGTGTTCCCAGCTGGAGCAGAGCAGCTCTTGCTGGCCACCACTGTGGTGTGCCCAAGGCTTGCACACAGTGACCTGCAGCTTGGGAAAGCGGTGACCGTGATGTACCTGTGGCTTGCCAGGGTCAGGCTGTCTCAGCAGCAGCATAGCTCAAGGTACCACTTTGCACATCAGTAGCTGGTAACTAGATACAGCTCTTGGATGTGTTGGTTGGGATCCCACCAGCTCCCAGGAGCACAATGCTGTGCTTTGTCCCTGCCTGCACAAGGAGCCTTTCTTGTACCTGGAGAGATGGCTGGGTCCGTTTTGGTGGTAGGGACAGCTCTGAGCACCACAAGATGCTGGAACTGACTGCAAAGCAAAGACAAGAAGACCTTGAAGTAACTGAGGAGGAAAGGCAGGCCACTCAAGCTAAATGCAGCTTGAGGCTGGATCTCTGTATTCAGCCATCCATCCTTCCTCTTATTTTCCTGCTGAAGGAATTGTTCTCCATAAGGATGGTGGGCAAGATAGGAAATTGAAAATCTGAGGGTAGCTGGGAGAGGCAGTGGAGGACCTGACAAGGAAAGTGAAGCACTGATGGGGTATTTATCCCATTTACCATTTAGGTAGTGCTGATCTTGTGCTGCAGCAGGGGAGAGGCTCTTCACTTCTGGATGTTTCGTCTGGCCCTGGAAGGTGGCAGGCAAAAGCACAACTTCATCTTCTCCAGCTGTTTCCTGGGACAGATGTTGCACACTGCAGCGCAAGGCTGGCTGCAGTGTGCTGGTGGTGTCTGTCTCATCCCCACAGGCAGGCGCGATGTTTGCAGTGGTGTGGCCAGACCCCTTTCCAACTGTGAGCTAATGCAGCTACAGAAACAACTGTGCCTCTTCCAGTAAAAGCCTCCCTTGCTCTACTTTCTTCACCCAGTGCTGGATGTCTACAATCACCCTTTCTCATCTTCCTCCTTGACAGATGTAGTATTATGGGAGATAACAGATCTTTTGAAAGCTCTTGGAGAAACCTGCTCCCCATGGTAAGTGCTCTGGCTTGGTCTGCCAGGGTGCAATCCTCTTGGGACAGTCCTGTACGTTCTTCTATGGTGCTGATGGTCTCTTTCAGATGGCTCCAGGAGCCCTCTGTTTGCAGAGCCTTTCTGCTTCTGTGGCAAAAGCAAGGTGCCGAGACACTTTAGATGTGAAGAGAGAACTGTCCTCTTGCCTAGCTGCTGCCTCCAGTCTGGTTCTTCTGGTGCTTTCTGCTGGTTTCAGAAACATCCCCCCTAGTTGAGGGCTGTTCCTGCCTCATCCCATCAAGTCCTTATTCTTTCTGTGGGCTGAAAGACCTGGCAGGTCATTTCCTCGCCCTGCCAGCGTGTCAGAGCCTTGGCTTGTGCCCAGGATCACTGCATCTGCACAAGCTCCTGCCAGCCTCCAGGCTGAGCCCCTCTGTGCTACTGGCATGTGAGGCCACCACGAGTCAGGGTGGTTGTATTTGGTGTACGAGCATTGAAGACCTACAGAGGAAGGCAAGGAGAGGTGCTCCATCAGAAGTGGAGGCTTATGAATGCCATAACTACTGACAGTGCGTGTTTTAAGAAAAAAAAACAGGGTTCCTGTTGAAACTTGAAGCTTGGCCAGGCCTGGGGTGGGGTGTGCGTGTGGGGCAGAAGTGGTTTAGGCCCCCGAGGAGAGGAGAAGGAGCTGGGTTGGGGGATAACCGTCCTGCATGTGTGTGGCTGCTGTGCCCACTTACCCAGAGCCATGCTGCTCACACAGAGCCTGGCGTGGGATGGAGGCAGCTCCCAGGGTTAAGCACTCGCAGCCTTGTGAATGCAGGGGGAGTTTCCTGTTGCTGCTGGGCAGGAGGAAACAAACGACTTCCAGCTGTGGAGGGGAGGGTGCTGGAGTGTGAAACTTTGGCCCTGGAGGACTGTGGCTGCTGAGGAGATGTGGCTCTGCTGAGCAAGCACCTCCCGGTGACAGGGCTGGGGGCAGGAAGGAGCCCCTGTCCTTGCACTGTGGTGGACCCGTAGTTGCCAGTGATGCTGCTGTCTTCGTGGCCTGTGTTGGTAGAAGGAGATAACCATGCCCCAGACCACTGTGGTGGTCTCAGGCTGGGCAGCAAGGGTGCAGCTGAGTTGGGTCCCTCTTACAGGCTGATGGAGCATGGTGTGCATGGCACCAAGATAGCTTTCTGTTCATAACACTAGATGGGACTGGGGAGGAGAGTCTTGGTCAAGTCCATGTCCTTGATTCCCTCCACCCAAGACTGGACTGAATGGGACACATCTGGCTGCTGTGTCATGGAGTGAGCTATGGGGCCAGGTGGGAGCTGATTTGGTGGCACTTGCCTTGTGAAGGTGTCTGGCAAGGAGTCCAACCAGCCCAGTGTGCCAGGCTCTAGAGAGCTTAAAATGTGGTGCTGGTGCCTGAACAGGAGCTGGGATCCAGCAGGAGCTCCTCCCTGTGGGAGCCGTCACAAGGAGACAGACTTGAGGTCACTGAATCATGCTTGAAGCATCGCAGCCCTTGTGCTTGCGGAGGGAGGACTTGGCTTTCTGGGAGGTGTGTGCTTATTGTCCCCTCCAGCTCCAGTAAGGATGCTGCCGTGTCAAGGTCCTGGCAGTTTGCTGCGTGTCTTCACATGAAGGAGTGAATACAATGCCTCTGGCTTGGCATCCTCATTGGGTGCCAGACGTCTGCTTCTTACACGGGTAAAAGGAGTAGGGTTTGAAGGGACCGACTGTGAATGTGCCTAGCTTGGAGATTAATCCCAGGGATGTCATTGAGACTGTGGATATCCTGGTTTTCAGTTCTGACTCTTCTGAAGGCATTTGTACGGCTTCTGGACAGCTGGGACTGGGGGCACAGGTCTGCATCTCCACTCCTGGTTAACTTTGCAGCAAGCTTGCATTGCAGAGTCACATAGTGTATCAGCTGGACATTGTGCCCGCTTAGAACATAGCCAATTCTCATCTCCCCCTCATTGCCAGCTATACCTCAACCTACTGTGGCTTTCTTGAGGTCTCTTGCATGCTTAGAGCCTGCAGAGGAGACCTGACTCTGGCGAGAGCCCTGGCTGGCAGGTTCTCCCTTGCTGGGTACAGCCAGGTATGGGTTAGAGCAGCTCTAAAGCTTCGGCCAAGCCAGATGCTTCGGCTGTGGCTGCAACTCTTCCTTTGCCCAACTGATCTGGGTCCTTGCTTCAAGAAAGTCTGCACGTCCTTGACCAAGGGTCCCTCTTAGTGGGAGAGTGCCATGCGTGGGGGTTGGAGCTGCTCTGGGAATACTGTTGTTTTTCCTCTGGCACGTAGCTTGGGAGGAGAGCATCCAGCCAGACTTGTTCAGGCAAGGGAACAACCTTGCCAGGATGGTTTTAGAAGGGGAAGAGTTCACACCAGGCTCCAGAGGGTTTTCTGCCACTTTCTGCCCATCTTACAGTCCATCATTCTGCTGGTACCCAGAGCCCTGGATGTAGCTGCTGCTCTTTGATGCCTGTCAGCGCCAGCTAGGGAGGGAGGAGAGTGGGGCTGGCTGCTATGTTTCAGCTCCATTTGCAGCAGCAGCAGGACTGAACCATGAGCTGTTCCTGCTCTGATCTGTGTTCAGTCAAGTGATAGACTTTTCCTGCTGCTCTTGGGCATGAAGCTGCTACCTCAGCTCAGCCTGATGTACTGAATGGGAGCATCTGGAAGTCTGACGCTGTTCTACCGGACATTGCCAGATCATTGCATCTACTGACAGGCTGGAAAGTGTCTGTTCAGTTACTGTTTCCATGTCTCTTGTTGGGTCCCCATCTAGCAGTCCTTCCTTGGCAAGGAGCAGGCCTCAGCCAGTAGATGTGGCAGCAATGACCTTCCAGGGAAGCCTCCAAGTCTTGCTGGTTTGCAGCTCTACCAAGTTCTTCCTATGATGTGGTTTGCCCGGAGCCTTTTCTGATGGCTGGGTTGTGGCTTAGAAACTTCATGGGTCTCCTCCTTGGTGGATGAGCCAGTTCTTACCCAATGCATGTCGTGTAGAGGTGGTCTGGTTTAAATGTGTGGTATGGAGGTGCCTCTTTCTGCTGTCTGAGGGCAGAGTGGCCACCACTTTGGGATGCTGAATGCCCAACGTGAGCTGCCTCCACCTGCCTTAGCCTGAACCGAGGGGGAGGATGTAAATATGGGGGGTATGTGGGTGTGGGAGCATGGGGGGGGGTGGGGAACAGCCCCTCCTTGTGCATGCTTCTGCAGTGGTAAACTTCATATATATCTTGGTGGTGAGGAGCTTTCCCAGCTTGGAGGGTGATGTTCTGTGTGTTGTAGTGGCCATGGGCCAGGCATGAGTGTGTGCTTGGTGGTGAGGAGCTTTCCCAGCTTGGAGGGTGGTGTTCTGTGTGTTGTAGTGGCCAGGGGCCAGGCATGAGTGTGTACTTGGTGGCTGTCTTCTGGTTATGCCAATAGGCAGACAGTAGTTGAGATGTGTGGGACCCTACTGTGCTCCTTAGTGGAGGACCTGGCCAGGTCCCAGTGCCTGGTGAGCCTGGGCCTGTCCTTGCATGAGCCACCAGAGCTGGCCAGTGTGGGGCTGGCACAGTGCAGCCGCAGGTTGGGATGCTACTCGGGTAGTATTTGTGGCTCACCCTGGACCTCATTTTCCATGCTGGAGACATCCTTAACTCAGTGGAATTTGTACATGGCCTGAAGGAGCTGGTGATTTGGGCTCTGGTTGAGATAATGCTGAATCATGGACCTCTGGCATGGCTTTCTTTTCCAGATGCGCTGGTATCCTCCCTCTGAAGCTACCCAGCAAGGATGGAAGTCTCGTCAGTTTTGTTAGTTCATTAGTAAGTAATTGATGGCTCTTGGAGCCAGGTGCTTGCCTTGTTCATCCCTGGGATTCTTGGGCTCCTGTGGGGAGGAGGGATGGGAGCTTGGGCTCAGCCCCCCACATCCAACCCAGTGCAGTTGGGTTAACAGTGATGGATGATGGAGTCAAATCCACCCTGCTGGGAGCAGGGCAACCCTCCCTGCCCCAAGTCCCAGTGTGGAGAAGTGGCTGTGGGTGCTGCTTTGGGAGCAGATCCAGCCAGCCCTGCTCACTGCTGCTCCTTTCCTGCAGTGTCTCTCCTTGGCTTGTGTTCCTCCTCCCTGCCTCTCCGGAGCGATGTGCCAGGGATGATCACTCAAACTCCTCTCGGTTTGGTTTGGTGACAAGGCACCCGGCTCCGGCGCGCTCCCCAGGGGCTGCCAGCGTCCCCCATCCCTGGACTGTGAAGCCACCATGGGCTACGTGCCACCTCCATCCCTCCCTCCCTCCCTCCCTCCCCAGGACATCCTCCCTGGCTGAGCTTCGCAGTGTGGCTGTGCCGAAGCCCAGCCCCGGGGGTCTCTGTCCTGGGCTTCCCCGGGCTCGCCCTGTCCCAGTGGCTCAGCTGAAGGGAACGAAAGGCAATGGGTTTTGCATGTTTTCTGGCATGAATTAAAACACTTAACTTGTGTATGTGTGAGTGTAAGTTTGTTTGTTCTAGCGTTTGTGTAACCGTTAGCAACAGGTCTTGGCCCAACAGATTGACCCATCACCGTTTTCATCTTGCTTCGGTGAAGACTGGGCTTTGAGAAATACTGAACTGTCCTTGTCTCACCCCTTCTCCCACCTCTGCCCTCCCCTTCCCCGTACGCCCAGAGAAATTTGAGAAATGCTCCGTTGGTTTTTTTTTTTTTCCTTGTTTTGTTATGGTTTTTCCAAGTCCAATGCACTGCGTTTCTGTTCTCAGCCCTTCCCCTCTGCTCTCAAAGTCAGGGTTATTCTATTAGTGTTTTTCTTCCTCAAACTTCTAGCTATGGAACAGCTGTAAAAGATCTGAACTCTTTTTTGGGGGTTTTTGTTGTTTTCCACATCCTTCTGATTGGAGAGCATCCACTCCTGCCAAACGTCAGCCGTCCTTATGGGAATACCGAACAAAAAAAGAAGTACGAGTATTTTTGTACCATGTGTAATAAGGAAATATTTATGCATCATAAAGAATTTTTTGTGTGTTTGTGTGCAATTAATTATTATTATTATTAAAGAGAAATTGTAATCCTGTAAGATAAGTTAATGTTTAGTTCAAAGCTTGAAAGAGAAGAGTTGTCTTCTGTACCAATGATTCAGTCAGGCATAGTAAACCAGAACTTGTGCAATTTTTGTTTTAGCATCTTATTGCTTGGTATTGAAGTGCTTTCAGTATTATACGACCATGGCTGTCTCGCTTGTATTAAAAGAGTTGAGAATAAGTTGCTATATAATTGCTGATCCTATGAGAATGTGAAACTGGATAATATATGAAATGCAAAAAAAAAAAAAGACAAAATATATCCCCGGAGGCTGCTGTGACTCTTTCTGTGGTCTCTTGTGTCTTCTTCTGGGGCTGCTTCAAGCTCGCTGGTACCCACACCCCTTCCCCTCCCTGCCTGTGGTCCCAGCCCTGCACACAAGGATGCGGGCTGCTCTGGGCTGCTGCTGCACCCCCTTGACTGGGGTTGGGGCATCTTGTCCGCATAGGTGTGGGGCAAGTCCTTGCCTGCTCCTATGGGTTAAAGGGGCTGTTGAGGCCTCGGTGAGCCCTTTTGGGGTGTGTTTGTTTCCCTCCCCGGTGCCTGCGCAGGCTGAGGCCTCTCCGTGCCAGCGGTGCAGCGAGGAGAGATGTCCATAGAAGGCAAACGTCCTCTGGAGCTGCAGCATCGCCCCGGCTCCTCCTCCGCTGCACGGTGCTCTGGACAGGGCTGGCGATGTCTCATAGCCTTATCTGTACCTGCTGGAAGGGCCGTGGGAACGGCCCTCCTGGGGCGGCCTCCCTGCAGTGCTGAAGCGGTACCTGTGGCTCTGCCGGTCCCTGCCTGGTGCTGCTCCTGGAGCCCTCCCACACGAGTTCCCGCCCCAGGGGCCGGTGCATCCCTTTCTCCCGGGGCTGTGAGGGCAGCGCTGCGCCAGAGGCAGCAAAAGGCAGGGCTAAAAATAGCCCCAGCGGCCCCCGCGCCTGGGAATGGGCTCCGCGGAGCGCTGCCGCTCCGGGAAGTGACTCTCTGCGAGGCCGCCCGAGCCAGAGCAGTGCTGCCGGCCCCTTCCCACGGGATCCCCCTGCCTGCGGCTCAGGCAAAGCTGGCTCCTGCCCGCATCCCAGCTTCTGCCCTCAGCGCGGCTCCTGCCCGCATCCCAGCTCTCGCCGTCATCCCGACTCCTGCCTAAATCCCAGCTTCTGCCCTCATCCCGGCTCCTGCCTAAATCCCAGCTCCTGCCGGGCCGGCTCTCCCCTGCTGGGTCTCTCCACATCTCACCGCTCTGCTGACCTAAGCGGAAACACCCCAGAGAGCGCAGGGGGCCGGTGATGGAAGCGTGAGAGGCTTTAAATTATAGAGGAGACTTTTTCGCTGTAGAAAAGCGCCGTTAGTCCGTGCATTAACATGCCCCGGCCGTGAATAATTCATGCCCGGCCCTATTAAGCTATTACCCGGGCTCGCAAAACGTGGCTCGCCTCGGAGCTAAAGTAGGTCACGTCTGTGCTGAGGGTCCCCAAGCGTCCCCCTCCCCGGCCGGTGCACGCCTGGCGCAGGCGTGTGCACACGTGTGTGCGCTTGCTGCCTCTGTCCGTGCCTGCTCATGCGTGTGTGCAATGCCCCGGCCCCCACCCCCCTTGCCTCCTGCTCAAAGGGATGTGCTCCGGGCAGCAGGGCTGGAAGCAGCACAAATAAGGGAAAAGTCCGGTTTTGCCACATTTTCATTTTACGTTTTACCGGAAATTCCCCTTTTCTTTGACTCGTTTTGAAGGTGGGACAAAAGGGTAAATCAACGCGGGAGCATTTGAACCTTTCTCTCCCAAAAGCACTGTGCTCTGGCATGGCCTGTGGCCCAGGAGCACTTTGGAAATAGAAAATCCAGCTGTTCTGATGCAAAAAGGACTCTTGGCACAGCTGCGCTGATCAGGCACGTCACAGGCCAGGGTGTCTTCTGGAAAGCCACACGCAAAACTCAGTCCCTCTTGAAGCCAGAGATATAGGAAAGGAGGCAGGTCATTTAACGCCTACATTCATCCAGGGATCGGCTGGTCACAAGAGTCTCTGAGGTCAGGATGCTCTCCTCATGGTCCTGCTGATGATTAAGGGTACCCAGATGCAGCTCAGTTGTGCAGATTCCATGATCCGGTGCCTTCAGCCCTTTTCTACAGCAAACGCGCTGAAGAGCAACTCAAATGGCTTCTGCAAAGGATCAAAATGGCTCCTGCAAACCCCAACAACTTCCATCTGGTGGTCTGTACCAGCAGTGCAAGAAGAGTGTCACATCTTCTTTCCCAAAGGCATCCCTCCTCGCTTAAACTGAAGCCTTTCATGGTTAAAGACCGTTTCAACGATCACTGATGTCATAGAATCACAGAATAGTCAGGGTTGGAAAGGACCTTAAGATCACCTAGTTCCAACCCCCCTGCCATGGGCAGTGACACCTTCCACTAAACCATGCCACCCAAGGCTCTGTCCAACCCGGCCTTGAACACCACCAGCAATGGAGCATTCACAGCTTCCCTGGGCAACCCATTCCAGTGCCTCACCACCCTCACAGTAAAGAACTTCTTCCTCATATCCAATCTAAACTTCCCCTGTTTCAGTTTGAACCCGTTACCCCTTGTCCTTTCACTACAGTCCCTCATGAAGAGTCCCTCTCCAGCATCCCTCCCAGTGTTTGTCTGTTTGGGCGGACTTCAGTGGCCACAGCTATGAGGAGATGCCTCCAGTAGCCCCAGATCCAGACTGCATCTGGCTTTAGCAGCAAAATACACCCTCCACGATAACATCTGGTGAAAGGTGAGCCCAGAGGAACTTTGGGAGTCAAGCTGCTGCCATGATGGGATTCTGTGCAAAAGCCTGGACTCTCCTAACTGCGGGTGGGTGGCAGGAGGGTGATTAGAGGGTTTACCTCCATCCTGAGTCAAAAGTAAGTCAGATTGGGTCAAGCCGCAAAGAATAAAAGCTGCTTTGAAGCACTAAGTCTTGACATGGCTTTGTTATATCCGATAGCGCAATGGGAAAGGTCCTCCACCAGCGGGTGGATGAGATGCGTAGTACAGCGGGAAAGCCAGGAGGTGGCATCCGAGACCCGAGCACGAGAAAGCAGGACACTCCCATGTGGGAGCTTAACAGGAGGCTGCAGTTTGGGACCGTGAAAAAAACAGATTGCTGCATGGAAAAATGCATCTGTTTTGTCTTGTAGCACCCCCTTCCCCCAGGCATGGGGGCAGGGTCGGGTCTTGAGACAAATACTTCTCAGTATTGAAGTTACAGAAAAAGATCTTTTTTACTTTTCTGCTCAGCTATTGCTCTGTTACCCAAAACCACACTGAATCTCAGCCGGCTTGCTGGGGAGAGGCTGTCTATAGCCCATCCTGGCTGCGGTGGGACCATCACCTGCCACTCAGTCATGGCTTGGTTCATCTGAGCCTGGGAAATCCCTGGGGCTGGAGATCTCCTCTCGCAGGTGCCTCTCCCAATCCGCACTTACAGGATTACTCATTTAGCTAAAATCTAAGAAAATACAACAGTTTCCGCGGTGACACCGCACTGACACGTTCAACTCTTCACTAAACACCGGGCAGTGGGGGCCACCTGAGCTTGGCAGGAGGCTGCCCCAACCAGCTCGTTTTGCAGCTCGAGGACTGAGATGGACAGGGACACCACCGCCACGCTACGACGGTGTTGGGTCAGACGGCAGATGGCACTAGGAGATCAGCTGAGGAAGCACTGAGCCGGTTGGGATGCCTTGACAGAGCAGAGGCCGCCACTGGACTTGCAGATCTCAGCCCAGCACTGACTGTAGAGCAGTGAGCAGGGCACCAAGAGGAAGGAAACAGCTGTAGCAGCTCAGGCCCCTGGGACACAAAAAGCAGGAAAACACCAGCCTAGAGTTTCCGTCCAGAAACTAGAAGTATTTCCAAAGACATCCCAAATGTCCTGCTCCCGAGGTCGGTGGTGCCCAAACCAGGAGAAATCCCAGCTTTTCCCCTGTGATGCAAATAGACTGGAGTCCCCAGGGTGTTTGTCCTGCTATGGGAATCCATAGCTCTTCCCTCCCCTTCATTTCCCATGCTCTTCAGGCATGGCACACAGAGTGTGCTTCACCTGGTCGGCTTCATCCACTGGGCTTCATTGTGATTGACACACTCCTTTCATCCTCCTCTGGGCTGCAGAAATGAGTAAGAGCTCCTGGACCTGTCCTGGGGACCAGATCTCACCCAGGACAGGCGTTTCAACAGGCAAAAGGAGGGTGCTAGCTTGTGCCAACATGTCCAAGCCAAATGTCTGGTGCAGCTGGTGCCATGACCAATGCTAGTGCCTGTTGGGTGTTTCCAGCTTGGAAATCATGGATACCAGTAACAAGTGCTGGAAGTCCTCCTGCAACTGGCTCTTCTGGATGTTTTCCCAAGGCAGAACTGGAAAAGCTGTGCACACAGGTCTGGATGGCTGTGCACTAATGTTGCACTTAGAAGCACTAATGCTACTTCTCCACAGGTGGTACAGAGTTGTCCTACATGGAGAAAGTACTTACATCTTAGGGTTGTTGTTGACCTTCAGGTTACTGTGAGTTCTCAGCACCAGCAGCAGTGGCCATGATGTGCATGTGGCCTTCTGAGAGAGAAAGCTGAAGGGAACAAGTAAACTTAGGGGGTTTCAACCTTTTAAATGATGGGGAGAGGTCTCAGCTCTGCTGTCTCCACAGTGTCCCTGGTTTCAACCTGAGCTGCATTATGCCCTGATTCCTCCAGCAAGAGGCATCATCACTGCCCAGATCCAGGGAGACCAAATAGCTGCCACCTTCTCCCTGCCAATGCTCCCAGGACATCTCTGCACTGGTGGGCACCCACATGTGGCATTTTACAAGGTTCCTGCCAACCATTTTATCCTCTATCTTACCTCTGGAACAGGCTCTGCTGATGCAGTCAGTCTGAGCCACGGATTCCATCGCTGGCCAAAGTCAACAGCATTTGGCACTGCTTCCAAGTGCTTGACTCAGTAGGGCCCCTGGTGGGTTGACAGAGAGCCTGATAGGACATCCCTGCATTGCAGGCAACTCTGTGCTTCTGCCTGCCTTCCTGCAGTTACCTGCAGCTAGCGTTTTTGCTTTCCCAACACAGATCTGACTGTCAATGAGGAAATAGAGCTTCTGTGCTGGAGGACCACTTCCTAAAAAAGCAAGGGTGAGCAGTAGCAGTGGGACCTGGAATGGCTCCCTGGGATAGGTCTTCCTTTCCAAGATGTCGCAGCTGACTGGAAGCTGGGAAGTAATTACCCCTGCAGATCTCCACCACTTTGTGAGGCCAAAACACTCAACAAAAACCTATCGGTTTTCATCCTCTCTCTCGGGTGGGTGAGGACCATTCATGGTGAGGGCTTCACAGACAAAGCAGCTGAGACCTTTGGAATGGGAACTGCTGCCTGGACCATTTGTCAGCTGCCGTCTGCTTTCAGAAATGGATCCCAGGTTCAGAAAGGGTCTGGCTGCCACGAGTACAGTATTTGGCAATGCTCCTGCAGCTGTCCCGGTTTACCGTTTCCCAGCTAAGCTAGTTGGTCTTACCTACAAACTTATGTCTTGATAGCAAGTTGTTCCTCTAGAAACAAATGCATTTATCAGCCTCACCAACGCCACCCTGCACCCTGCAGCTCGGTCTGTACAGGGATGTTAATTCAGAAGAGCACCTCCAGTCCCAGGTGCTGGTTTCGACTGGTTTCTGGTTTCTGTTTGATGCATTCCCAAACTAATCACTGACCACGCATCATGCCTATCCTGTTCCTGAACCAGCCCTTGCAGTTGTGTCCTGAGCACATCAAAATGCTGATTGGGACCAAACAGGGTAAAATTTGATTAACGTTTAATTAAATACCCCTATTTGGGGGTTACCTCTCTGGTGTAGGGACTTAGACATGGGCTGGGGATCAGTAGGAAATGTTGCTCTTCCATGGCAGTTGCCACCTATAGGTATGTTGCCTCTTTTAGGGCAGTTTGGGGGAATTGGAGAGAAATGCTTCTCTTTTGTGGACCAGCCTGCCTGTGCCAGGGTCTTTCTGCAACACATCAACTGGATTTCAACTGACGCGTCTTAAAATGACCCTTTCTTGGCTTGAACTGAGCCCTTTTGACTCTTTACTTGCTATTTAACAACAAAATAAGCTTACCTGGAATCCCTGGGGCAGCTGGGCATGTTGTCTGCATTTCTTTTCTCAAAAAAAAGCTAGTTCTGAAAAATTTGCCCAAGTTACACATTAAAGGTTCCAAGGGCATCTCTTGGGAAAGACGTGCTGTATTCATGTGATGGATTTGGCTTTATTAAACAGATACAGGAAAACTTACATGCAGCAGATGTAAAACGTTTTGGTAGTGGAGCCCTAAAAACTATTTTAGTATTTAACTGAGGCTAAAAACCCTTTCTTAAAATTTGACATCTTAAAATGATTATTTTTTATTTCTGATGGAGAGGTCTTGTGGCTGGGGAACCACCAACCGCCCCCCTCGGGAACGGGACGGGGATTCCAGTCAGAGACAAGGGAAAAAGCACATTGAGAGCAGTGAAGCTGCTGGGCAAGTCCATCCTTGGAGACCTTCAGTGCACACGTGGACCAAGACCTCCAGAGTTCCCTCAGCCTTCGAACCTCTGATTCTTGCAGTGTTGGGCGTTGGAACTGGATGATCTTAAGGTTCTTTCCAACCCAAACCATTCTATGATTCTATGAATTTATGGGGACATTGCATGGGAGAGGGGATAACCTGAAGTGGCCCTGCAGGTCTCTGGCCACACTCATTTACCACTCAATACATGTGCATCAACAGCTTTTTGGTTTTTTAAAAAAGTAAGTTTTTAGCTCAGAACAAAAAATACCTCTTACTTTAGGGATTAAATTTATTATACCCACTGAATGCAGCCAATGTTTTCCAGAGGGTTTAAGCATTTCTTAGTGTTCAACCACTAAGAAAGTGCTCACACCTACCCTTAAGAAAGGCACTACATAAAAGAAAACTGGAAGCTAACAGTTGCGTAAAGTCTTTTTATTCTTAAAAAAGATGATTGCAATCACACACATGAATCCAAAGCCAGCAAGTAAACCTTGGCTGTCTACAGAAAGTTGTGGTTAAGAGAAAGCTGATCTCCCAGAGATGTGTGTTTGTGTATTGGATCAGGCTAAAGCTGCGATGCATGGAAGGCTCCCGGACTAGAGAGTGGAAGCAAACACCAGTGACACTCAGAGGATGAGGTTGGGTGAGCCCTAGAGAAAACAAGACGGGTTTTCTCACATTTTTCTGAGTAGTGACAGTCAGAGCTACTGACCTTTCCTTTCTGGGCAAAGCCTGGCCATGAATGTTAGATCTGAAGTATTTGCAGCTCCAAAGGACAGAGAGGAACTGGCCAAAGTCAAAGTCAAGATGTGAAAGGTAAGAGTTGGGCTGAGATGTTCAGGGTAAAAATATCCCTGAGCCACCACACCTAATGCTTGCTGCAGTGGGCTGTGGAAAATAGTTTTGTTACCACTACTTCCATTTAAATTCGTGTTTCTTTCTCCCAGTATAACCTTCTTGCATGGACAAGGCTGGGCATGAGGCAGCGTTTTGGGACAGTCCCAGGAGAAAACCCAAGTGACAGAGCACCGCCAAGGATGAGGAACATCATCTCCAGAGTCAGCTATAAAGGAGAGATACTAGGAGAGAAGACATCTGCATTCCTCAGATAATGGAACAAGGATGCATGCCCTTCCTTGGACAAGACAGTCATGAAACCAGCCCAGAAAGAAGAGAGGAATCCACTAGGGTAAACTAGCTCCACGTCAACCCAGCAAGCTGTGTGTGGCCTGATTCTTACCTGGTAACAGATCTCAATGGCAGATACACCTCAAAAATGCAACTGATGTCAAGAAAGCATGTAACAATCTTAGTTTCTACTTACAAAGATGTATCTTGAGGTGTGCCGACTTACCCATGAAAACCCATTCCTGTTTAAAGCAGAGCCTTAGAGTAAACATGGGCAAACCCAACCTGGTCTGTGAAGATTATGGGGCTAGAGAAACACACACACTCATGTCCAGCCTCTGAAAGTGCTGTTATTGTTATGTGTGCTTTCCTTCATACTTCTCCTCTCATGGCTTTTGGACAGATTTCCATACCCATTCTCTCTATCACGTGCACCCCACTCTTTCATTCTTTTTCTAGGATCTCCTGCTGCTGCGGGTATTTCTGGTCCCTATTCAAATGCATGTTAACTCTGAGGGCAAAACAGTCATCTGTTTTAAATCATTCTGAAAATGTTTTTCTAGGGAAGAGCAAACATGAATTTGATACCGGCATTGATGCTTGCACAACTGAGGCCATCAGGAGCAAAGCTTAGGCTAACAAACAACAAAGGGTTGTGACAGATGCACTTGACCCCTTAACCAAACCAGCAGTAGTTTGGTACGGGCTCCAAAGGAGGTGAAGGCCTGAGCTGTAGCTGGGCCAAGAACTCCTCTAAGAAACCCACAAAAGAGTGGAGTGATATAGAATCATAGAATCCCAGACTGGTTTGGGTTGGAAGGGACCTTAAAGCTCATCCAGTCCCAACCCCTGCCACGGGCAGGGACACCTTCCACTGGAGCAGGTTGCTCCAAGCCCCTGTGTCCAACCTGGCCTTGAACGCTGCCACGGATGGGGCAGCCACAGCTTCTCTGGGCACCCTGTGCCAGCGCCTCAGCACCCTCACAGGGAAGAACTTCTTTATATCCAACCTGAGCTTCCCCTGTTTCAGTTTAAACCCATTGTCCTATCACTACAGTCCTCGATGAAGAGGACACAGTGAGCATCAATGTGTATGAGCTTTGAACACTAATCAGGAAATTAACACATGGATCACAGATGTTTTTTTCCAAGACTCATTTATCAAGAAACAAAGAAAGTTGTGAACACAAGGAGTCTCATGCATACCTTTACCATTGTATGCAATCTGACTACAAGCCAAGCCCTTTATGCCATGAAGAAAGCCTAAGTGAGCCTTTTCTGAGCAATCCCTGGCAGGCAGCATGGCTGCATGGAGGTGATCTCCTCTTCAGCTGGGATGTCTCTCAAGGTTGCTCCTTGGGGCAGAGAGAGACCTTGCTACTAATGATGGATCCCTGAATGAGCCCAATTTAAGTTCTAAGTTGCAGCTGGACTGCACGCAAGGTGAGTGCCCCCTTAAGCAGTGATGCCTCTCAAGATCTGAGATTCCTTACTGACAAAGGGATCCTTCCTTACCAGAGAGATCTCTTACTCGGTAAGTTGCAGACAGAATGTTTAATTAATACTAATAAATCCTTGGAGCTAATTCCATTAGATACAAGCTTGTTGTCTAAGGCTGAGACTGAGATTGGACCTAGCCACACCTAGGCTCCACCAGGAGTTTAGAAAACAAGGGGGTCCACTCTGGAACTTGTGACTCACTGGGAGGGTCTCCCTTACCCTTTTGTGTCTCTGGTGTCTCTGTGAATCATTCAAACTTGATTCTAACTTGATTTTCCTTTGTATGTGTCATTCATGTAGTAAGTAATAGAGCGAACCTTGCCATTGAAGTCTCATTTTTACAACATCATATTAAAACCACTTTGGCTAATACCTTTGATGGTGATTCTTTGAGCAACCTAAATAACTCACCTGCAACAAATTTGCATGGTTGACAAGATCCTAAATCAGGATTCACAACAAACCGGCATAGTCAACACATCCTAAATCAGGATTTGTGACAAATTGGCACAGTCAGCAGGATCCTAAATCAGGATTTGCTACAGGTGTCGTGCAGGAAAACGTGTATTTTAGTAGGGAAATGCTACAGGGACAATCTGGTTCTAAATAAGGTCATTGAAAATAATCTTGTAAGGAGATGAATATAGAAAAGTAAAAGCAAATACACAGAATACATTGTCCTCATTTTAGGACCAAAAAAACCCTCTTTGTGCCATTATGTGTTTAAATAAAATTTCTCTTAATAACTGCACAAAGACCTAGAGCAGGAGCTGAGCTGGTGAGTCACGCACAGCGCACAGGACCTGGGCCATGCTTGACTTACACACAAGAGGCCACTCCAGATACTTCCCAGTATGAAAAAATCACAAAACTAAAGGACTGGGTTTCACTTGCTACAGATGAGCACACTCAGACTGCTGCGGGCAAGTCTGTCTGTGAGTCGTGCCAGGTTAGCTGGGCTTGGAGAAACCTGGTCTAGTGGAAGGCTCTCTGCCCGTGGCAGGGGGTGGGAACTGGATGAGCTTTAAAGTCCCTTCAACCCAAACCAGTCTGTGATTCTATGATTCTGTCCCGTCCCTTGCCTTGCTCCCATTGCTCCTTGCTTGCCCTAGCAGAGCAGAAACAGCATTCCTGGGTGAGGCTGAAGCACAAGAGCGAAAGCTCTGCCCAGGAGATGCTCATCCCAGTGCTGACAGTGCCGAACAGGAGGAGCAGGAGGTTTTAGAAGAGCTGTATATATGAGAAGAGGTGGGAACCTGATGGAGGCTTTGTGCTTGGCCGATGATGAGGAACAGAAGATACCTGTTGGGTTGGTGCTCCCTCCCAGCCACCGCCTTGCTCGTTCAGTGTCTCAAAACAACCTTTCTGCTTCAATCCAATGAAAACAACGGGCAACTCAGCCTAGTTCACAGTAGTAACAAAAAATACCTCTGCTGCCTTCTTGGAGGGGAGCACCCTCCTCCACCCATGGAGCCACACCATGCCTTTCCATTTGAGTCATCCCTGCCTGCAGCAAGACTAGGATTCTCTCCTCTTCTTCAGCTGAAGTCTTTTGGAATATTCCAGCAATGAGGGAGGGCCCTGGGCTGATTCACATCTCTGAGAAACCATTTTCTTCCAACTCAGCAACTCTTTTGCATCCTGAGGTTTTCCTGGCCTTGCTCCTCCAAAACTACGTGGTTCCCCTTCCCTTTCAGCTGTTTCCCAGCTAAGAAACAGAATCCTGGTTATATCCATGTCAACATGGACTTCAGCAAGGAGTTATTATATGTGTCAGGTGTTCTCCAGGCTGTGCCAGGAACATGGAGTCTTCACATGTACTAGTCACATTAATCCTGCAGGATGTCTTGCTGGAGAAGTTGGTACCACAGACTCTGTTAACCAGAGAATTGGCCCAAGGCTCAGGCAAGAACCATCTGTGTATAAAAACCTCTGTTAAAGTCTTGGATAGAAAACAAAGGCTTGTCCTATTTAATGCCAGGTCCTGTGGCAACAGACATCTGTGAAGTCATCTTTGTCACCCTCTTGAAATCTTCTCCCACTATGGGTACACAGGCATCTTTACCAAACAGATTCCTGGGAGGACTGGGGCAACATCAGAAAAACACAACCTATGATACCTTCAGAGGCTCACTGTAGGCTTTTAAAGCCAGCTGCCAAGACTACTGCATGGAAGGAGCCATTGCCAAGATCATGAAGGCTTTGGAGGACAGCTGAATGTGCTCATGTGCTCAGCTGGACTGAGATTTGAATCGTACTGTACTCAAATCTAAAGCTACGTTTTCTCTACCACCAATATATTATGGCTTTCGTGCGGTTCTAAAGCACCTCTTAGAGAAAGGCATAGTTGACAGAAGCAGGCTTGCACCTGAAAATAAGAAAATAACTGATGATTTCTGAGTTGAGCTAATTGCATTTAAAAGTTTTTAATGGAACGGTTTTCCTTGCTTCTGAGGCTACTTAGCACAGTGCTAGCTGCACAAAGCCACTTGTAAATAGCCACTTCAAAGGAACCAAATTGTGCTTTTAACTAGCCTTTGGAAAAAAACCTGTCAACTCTAATGACAAAACTGGCAGAAAAATCAATCCTCTCCTCCCACAGTTGGCACACATGGCCATAGCCAGCATGGGAACACTTGTTTGCAGAAATGAGCAGGTCTTGGGAAGGAATGGTGTGGCCCTGCCAAAATGGGCTGTTGATGCAAACTACAGGCAAGAGCTGAAATGCTCTGTCGAGTTTGTTTTGTAAAGTAAGGTGCAGAGTAAGTAAGTTGTGAGCAGGTAGAGACACCCAGCAGCTCAGGCTGTTTAACAGCTCTGTCCACCAATATGGATGTGAGAGATGGGTGCTGGCTGCTGGTTGCTTTGCTGGGCACTAAGTACCACACAGTGGCTCACTCACTCCCTGCCGCATCCCAGGGGGATGGAAAGGAAAATTTGGAAAAGGTAAAACCCTGGGTTGAGATAAGAGCAGTTTAATAATTGGAATAAAGTAAAATATAACAATTACAGTAACAATAACAATAATAGCGATGTGCTGTGTGATGGAATACCTCTTTGGCTAGTTCAGGTCAGGTGTCCTGTCTCTGCTTTCTCTTGGCTTCTTGTGTCCCTCCTTGATGGCACAGCACAAGAGACTGAAAACTCCTTGATCAGACTGAGCGCTACTGAGCAACAACTAAAACATAGGTGTGTTATCAATCAGCATTGTTCTCAGACTAAATCCCAAACACAGCGCTGCACCAGCCACTAGGAAAAAAATGAACTCTATCCCAGCCAACACCAGGACAGTATCCACCCCTTAATACCATTTATGTCATGCCAGGGCCCACATACCATCACCCTTCCTGTCTTTTGACATGTACACACAGATGTATTCTCTTAGTCTATGGACCATCCCTATAAAAGTCCATTAAGTTCATTTAGTTGATGACTTTGGGCTCCATCTGTCATAACACTCTTTCAGGGCAGGGAAGATGGTGTGTGGTGTTGGATTGTTGCATGCTGAAGCCAGTTCTGAGTACATCACCTCTGTCCAGTTTCATCAAAGTTCATTCTTCATTAATCTGTGTGATTTTTACTGAATACCCCTGAAATGGCATGTAGCTACCATAGAAGTGTCATAGCAATACAGATAATATACAGTGTTAAATAGCAATTCATATCATACAATTAAATTCATTGTCTATTTTCATCCAAATTCAAACTGATGATGGCAGAAACCTTTTCACATATCCTGCAGCTCACGCAGAGATTGGAAACAATCTTGTTCTGCCTCTTCCTCCTGTTCTTTTGATGGTTCTGCTTTGTTCTTCTCCACTAAATGAGCTGTCTTCAGTGTCCTTTTCTTCTTGGGTACAGAGGTATCTGATACCAACATGGGCTGGTCCTCTGGCTCACCTGCCTCACCCGCCTCACCCATTGCCAGGGTCTGAGTAGTTGTAGTACCTCTCACCAGGGTAGCAGTAGCTACAGTGCCTGTCATGGGAGTTGAAGTAGCTGCAAATAGTTGCTTAACCCTAAACAAAATCTGAACTACATGCAGCAACATGATGGTTCCTAGCAATAGGACCATGCTAGTTTCAACATCTGAAGCTCGTTTCCCGAGAAGAAGGTGATGCTTCCTCCATAGATGGTGTCTCTGAGAAACTGTAAAATGTGTAATTATAATAGTTCCCAATAGATGGCTCCCAAAATACAGAGGTGATGGTAATGCTGAGTACACGACAGGTTAGTGTCAGAACCAGCAACTCTATCATATCATAAACCAGTATTGAAAAATAATCAAACCAATAAGCCTAGCCCAGGCCCCAGCAATGAGGAGCACCATGACATGGAACATATACTGCAAGTAAGGTACTACATAATGCAACTCTAAGAACATGTGCAACAACTCTGACAGCAAATAAATCAACGCTGTGCTCAGCAACTATTAAACTAATAAAATAGATTTATGGACTGGTTTAGGTTGGAAGTGATCTTAAAGCTCATCCAGTTCCAACCCCCTGCCATGGGAAGGGACACCTTCCACTAGAGCAGCTTGCTCCAAGCCCCTGTGTCCAACCTGGCTTTGAACACTGCAGGGATGGGGCATCCACAGCTTCTCTGGGCACCCTGTGCCAGCGCCTCAGCACCCTCACAGGGAAGAGCTTCTGCCTAAGAGCTCATCTCAGTCTCCCCTCTGGCAGGTGAAAGCCTATATGCACACGGGGGGGTGGGGTGTAGGGTGTGGGGGGTTGTTCTGGGCTCAAGTGCACACTGAAGCCAAGTCATGGGGAGTGTTTCACTGACCAACAACCCAAGTCCTTCTCCTCAGGGCTGCTCCATTCAGTCTCCCCCAGCCTGTGTTTCTGCTGGGGATTGCCTCAACCCAAGTGCAGGACCTTGTTGGACACTTGTCCTTGTTGAACTTCATGAGGTTAGCACAGTCCCATCTCTCTAGCCTGTCCAGATCCCTCTGGATCCCACCCCTTCCTTCCAGCATGTCGACCACATCACACAGATTAGTGCCATCAGCAAATGTGCCAGAGTTGACCCCAATACTACCATCCATGTCACCAACAAAGATGTTGAACAGGATCGGTCCCAACACCAGCCCCTGAGGAATGCCACTCATCACTGGTCTCCATTTATAACAAATCTGTCATTATCTCAGTGCTTCAGGCCCCATGCTGGGTGCCAGAAAGGACTGTCATGGTTTAAACCCAGCCAGCAATTAAGTGCTGCATAGCTGCTCACCCACTTCCCCATCCTGACCTCCAGTGGGACAGGGAGGAGAACAGGAGAAAGGTAAAGCCCATGGGTTGAGATAAGAATGGTTTAATAATTGAAATAACGTAAGATATAATAGAAGTAGTAGCACTACTACTAACAATAACAATAATAATGGCAATTGTAATGAAAAGGAGGGTGTGAGAGAGAAAAACAAGTGATGCACTGTACAATTGTTCACTGCCCACTGACAAATGCCCATCCCATCCCTGAGCAGCAATTGACAGCTCTCAGCCCCTGTCCCCAGTTTCTATACTGGGCATGACATGCTGTGGGATGGAATACCCCTTTGGCTAGTTTGGATCAGGGTTCCTCTCTCTGCTCCCTCTTGGCTTCCCGTATCCCTCCTCACTGGCAGAGCATGAGACTGAAAGTCTTTGATCAGCGTAAGCGCTACTGAGCAACAACTAAACCATCGGTGTGTTACCAGTGTTATTCTCAGACTAAAGCCAAAACACAGCACTGCACCAGCTACTAAAAAGAAAATTAACTCTGTCCTAGCTGAAACCAGGGCATGCACAGAGATGTGATGGTGGTAAGCAGAAACAACGGACTCAGCTGAGGGAGTGCACCACCCTGAAAGAGATGGGCTTAGCACTGAATTACAACACAGCTTCTCTAATGGGACCAGCAACTTCCAACTCAATCACTGCTTTGGTAGAGAAGAAACTGCAGGAGTGAGCCAATGCTGGAATCTGCTGTGTAAGCCAACTGGTATGTTGGAAAGAAGAAGGGAATGAACAGGCTGTATTCAGTACCCTAAAGACCAATTAATTAATTGGCCTGCAAGTTAGGGCCAGACTTGACAACTTCCTGGCCACTTTCCATCTTAGCCCAGGGATGTAAGGGATGGCCATCTGCCAGGGGTTAAAAGAGCAGTCACTGTCCCATGTCACTGATGCACCAAGTAAGTCTGATGTAGCCTATATGGGATTTCTCAAGGCATCATCCTGTTTATTCCTCAGCTCCAGGCTTCAACTTCTTGCCAGGGCATGTTGTGACCCTGAGTCAGCCAAACCCTTGGCGTGGACCCAGCACCCCACAAAGACAAACCCAGGTATAAATTAGAACATAGCGCTTTTCAATTAAACGCAACTCAAAGTAGCAAAGCTGGCACAGAAAACCAAGAAATTTAGAAAAGTTTCTGCCAGCATTGTGTCCTTGCAAGAGTCCCTGCTTCCAGACTTGGGTTTAGTCAGCTCTGTGGCTTTATGTTCAACTCTGTGTGAGACCATTAGTCCTTCTCCACCATCCCAATGCCTGCTCCCTGCTCCTCCTTGCAGTTTCTTCTGGAGATGCAGTTTCCCATCTCCTTGTTGTGGCAATCACTTCTGGGCTTTATCACTCCTGGGCTTTATCACTCCTGAGCTTTATCACTCCTGAGTCCGTAACTGGACTCAGCTGCTCTCTAGGGAAGGAGCCAACCAGTCACTGCTTTCCGAAAAGAACATGATGTGCAAAATTAGAACAAGCAATTAGCTGAGAGTTGTTTGGGGGAAGCCCTGCAGGCAAACTCTACGATTGGTCTCCAGAGCAAATATCAGAGTAAGATGTATCACTCTGCATGTGCAGGTCAATTCAACCATGCAGCAGCAAAGAAGATAGGGGTTCTTCCTTCATCAGGGACTGTAGCAATAGGACAAGAAGTAATGGGTTCAAACTTAAACAAGGGGGAGTTCAGGTTAGATATAAAGAAGAAGTTCTTTACTGTGAGGGTGGTGAGGTGCTGGCATAGGTTGCTCAAAGAAGTGGTAAATGCTCCATCCCTGGCAGTGTTCAAGGACAGGCTGGACAGTCTTGGGCAACATGGCCTAGGGGAAGGTGTCCCTGCCCATGGCAGGGGGTTGGAACTGGATGATCTTAAGGTCCTTTCCAACCCAAACCCTTCTATCATTCTATAATTCTGTAAGTCACAGCCCATGAGTGTCTTCTGCCACTGTGGGATTCAGTAGCTGACATGCTGAAAGAAGCTGAGCATCCATCAGTTGCAGCCCCACTGGTCTTCAGGTGGGAGCTCCCTCTTATTCCAGCCAGCAGCCCAACATCTCCAGCTTGTGGCTCGAAGGGCTCCAGCCCACTCCTAGCATGGGTGCTAGGCTTTCTCCAAGCTCAACTCAAGACAGCTTTTCATGCTCAGCCTCCTCCTTCAGTGGGTTCTTTTCAATTGCGTTTCTGAAGGAATGCCATTTGTACATGGACAGTGGGCTGGTCATACCAAGCCAAACATGCCATTCAACCACACCCAGCTCTTAGTTATTTGGCCACAAAAGGATGCTCCAGATCATTCCTGCTGCTCACAGTGTAAGGGTGAGTATGCAAATCCTACATACCTTTCATAAAAGTAATGCATAATCTCCTCTACCTCCTAATACAAACACTTCACAAAAATAGTCAGCATCAGATGGAACAAATGCGTAATGAAATGAATATGTGATAGTTCAGCAGCTTCTCACCTCCAGAGAAGAATGTGGAACACTAGGAGTGCCAGAACATCTCATCATGGTGGTTTCCAGCAAATGGAGATACTCCAAGACTGTCTAAAATGACACTGTTGAATGACACTTGGATGGAGAAAATTTAATCAATGGTCCATACAGAGTAGTAAAGAACCACCCAAGACTGAAACAGCAGATGTTTTTTGTAGCCCTCAGCCATGCTGAGTCTACAGGAGATGCTGAGGTCTAAGGACCCTCCACCTCTTGCAGGGGAGACTGGAAACCTGCCCAATGCCTGTAGGTGACAACAAGACCAGGAGGAACATAAAGGGCAAGCCAAGGGAGAAGTCTGGCAGTGTGGGGAATGAGGCAGGGGGTGGTTGCAAGGAGAGATGCTTGTTGCATGGGTGAGAACAAGGAACAGGGCTGCTTATGACTCTGTACAAGGCTACAAAGGGCCAAAAGAGAGGAAAAAGAGGAGGAGGCTTTCCAGGACCAGAGGAGGTTGGCAAGAAGGACAGTTGGGGTGGACTGGAAAGGGGAAGAACTTCTCCAAGCGTGAGATCTGAAGGGGTGGGATGCTCCTAGTGTTTCCACATTCTTCTCTGGACACCTCTGGAGGTGAGAAGCTGCTGAACTCTCACATGTTGGCTTTGTTCCATCTAATGCCAACTTTTTTATAAGGTGTTTATATTAGAATGTGGCAGAAACAATGCATAACTTTCATGAAGATTATGCAGGACAGGCCATTCCTGTCCCCAGGATACTGTCCCAGGCTTATAAATGGGAACAGTATACATGAGAGGGTCACAATGGGAACCATGTCTTCTCTGTGGCTGAAGATTTCAGGGTGGAAGTGATTTTGTGATCTTCCTGGGTTGTTCTTTCCCATTGGCAGAGGTGCTCCTCAAGTCATCAGCAGTTTGGCCAGCAAGAGCAAGAGTTTGTTTGGCCCCAGATCCTGCTGTTCTTATCCGTAAGAGGTTTCTCAGAGTCCTGATGCTTTGGAAACCAGAGTTTTGTGCAGCAAGCTGTTGGACATAAGGTGCCAGCAGGGTTTGTCCATGTTTGCTTAATTTTAGAGCAATCTCGTGCTTTCTGCAAAAGTGTCATGAGATGCTCTTTGCTCTTGACATCCATCTGACGGGGCATGGACTGGCACTGCCACAATCCACCCCAATGGTTACCACATGTAACATTTGGTTTGGTTAATCTTTTTCCTCTTTGCAAAGAGAGGATAAGAATGTCACACCTCTGTGTACTCAGGATGAGATTAAACACGGATGTAAACTCTCCTGGAGTTCACTGCTAGGCTCTTCATGTTTCTGGGAAGACCACTGAAGAAGGAACTGCTGTGCTGTCTGAGGACTTTTTGGTGACACTGGGAAAGCTCTCCAGGCATCTAGTGCTGCCAGAGTAAGAAACCTGGATGCTGCAGGTACCCAGGTTATCACTGGACTCACAACATGTCTTTGGCTTTTAGTCTCCCAGCATGTCTTCTGCTGTCTGAGTAGATTTTTATGTCAGTGCCATCCTACCCCACTGATGTCTAAGCTACACCGGACCCAGAAGGCCTTCAGGAGCTTGTCCGTATTCCTACTTCATCCAAGTTCCTGCATATGTTCACAGCATGGACCACTTCCATTCATCGCATCTGCTTATGGAGGCAGAGCTTCTTTTTTCTCTCAGCGTATTTCCGCTGGACATTTACCCAGATACCCTAAATTGCTTTTGTTAAAGTCTCAATCTCTTTTGCTCGTATGGGCTATTCATGCTATCCAAGAGCCAAGATTCCACTGGGGCAAATACTTGCCCTCCTGATGATACCTGTCTCAGAAGTGGGGTCCACATCAGAATCAGGAGCTTCATCCCCTCTCTTCTTGGAGAATAGGAAGTTACTCAAGGCCCTGTGAGATCTAGCATTCATTTCTAGAACTGGGTGGCTGAATTTATTGTAAATAGGTCACCTTGTTTAACAAGAAAGGATGTCAACACCTTTTTATTAACTTCCCAAACAAACCTTGAGAGGTAGGGCAACAAACCAGTGTCCAGCTTCCTTGCTGCACTTGATGGGTTTGTTTCTGTGTGTTTCCTCAAGTGAGGGTGTGTGGTTTATGATTCATTCCATAGCACTTAGTTATTTGAGACGTGTTTAAAGACGTGGGTTTTCTATAGCATTCCTTCATACTGCTGGTGTTGAGCTTAGTGGTGGATGGTGTTGTCATGGATTAGATATGGCTACAAAACAAAGGAAACAACTTCTCCAGCCCAGTGCTGCTAGTGCTAAAAAATACTCTTTCAGGAAACACACCCTGGGGAATGACCCAGCATAAGGGAGAGACAAAGTGCAAAAATCTCATATCACCCAGAGCCTGTCTTGGAGTATTGATCCCTGCTGTGAAGCAGCTGGATCTTCCACACAGCTTGATTCCTTTGTGAAGAACCTGGTAACTTCCTTATGCATTATCCGAATTCTGTCTCTGCTTCTCACTACCATCCCTGTCTCCATGATACCATGGTCCAGGGTCCCCTCTCTGCCTTCAGGCCTCCTTGTGGCAAGTCCTCCAGCTACCAATCTGTACCTCTTGGCAAGCCCCACTTGTTTTCTGCCCTCTTGTCCCATTTCTCTGCTTCACGCACAGGGAGCTTTCTGCTCTTTCAGCCAGCCCCTCAGGTATGAAACAGCTCCCCCAGAACCAGCAGCCCATGAGGACTTGATGATGTTTTCAGAGATGGCTGTATCATGAACTTGGAAAAAGCTCTGAAAAGCCTCCATGCAGCTTCTCTGACATTCCTTCATCAAAAGTCATGGTCCTTTATTACAAAAAAACCCAAAAATAAAACCAAAACCAAAACCTAGGAGTCCTCTGGTGAGTCTGGATCAAGCCATTTCTCTGGGGTTGAAGTTGAGTACCACATGGCCGGGTCTGAAAACCATTCTGTAGTCAACAGTGTGTTGCAAGCAGCAGGAGAAAAACCAAACAACAAACCAACAAAAAAAAAAAACCCCAAACCCACCAAAACCCAGAGAAAAAGCCAGATACAAGCAAGATAATCATGCTTATGCAGACACATGGCTTCAGGGTGGTACACAGAGAAAGGCATTCTGCAGCAAAGGGGAAGTAACATCACTATTTGATTTCCACAGAGACCTTAGAGCAGCTTCCAATACTTAAAAGGGGTCCACAAGAAACCTGGAGAGGGGTTCTTGACAAGGGCCTGTAGGGACAGGACAAGGGGGAATGGCTTTAACCTGCCAGAGGGGAGATTGAGATGAGCTCTTAGGCAGAAGCTCTTCCCTGTGAGGGTGCTGAGGCGCTGGCACAGGGTGCCCAGAGAAGCTGTGGCTGCCCCATCCCTGGCAGTGTTCAAGGGCAGGTTGGACACAGGGGCTTGGAACAACCTGTTCTAGTGGAAGGTGTCCCTGCGCATGGCAGGGGTTGGATCTGGGTGAGTTCCCTCCCTCCAGGAGAGGACACACACAGAAAAAAATAGGTGGACACATGCCCCAGCACCCTCTGACACAACACATGTCCCAAGGCCGCTGCTGCCATCTGGACAAAGCTCATTTGGCAAAGAGGCTGTTTGTAAGCTCCATGTTTCTGAGGGGCTGTTCAGCCACTGGGCTTCTGGTCCTGTCTTCCCAGAGGAGCATCTCATGAAGTGCTCAGAGGACAAAGAGCAGAGGCAAGCTCTGTGGTCATGCACTCCAAAACCCAAAACAGCAAAGGAACTGGTTTTGGAGTATAAGTTAATATTTAAAAATAAGGATCATTGATAGCTGTTTTGAGCTGCATCATCTCTGTTGGCACATTCAGCAACAGAGGTTCTTGGTTTTGGAAGAAATCCTCTCACTACAAAATTATCTGAGGGCTTGTCTCTGCAGGGAGTACGATTTAAAAATACAACACAGTTATTATTTCAGAACAAAACTGCCCCCACTTAGAGCTATTCCACAGGATTACTGAACTTCATTTGGAAGCTTAATCTGAATCTAGGTCTGGTGGCCATGACCTACCTTATGCAGCCCTAATATACTCACTTTGATTCAGAGATGAGATAAGGTTGTCAGAGGATGGTGGCTTTATGGCTGAGGTGCTGCTATGGCATCTCCTCTCTTTAGGATAAAGAAGTTATTATTGCATTTTTCTAACTGTTGGTGCTGTTTTCTTCCAATGGTGCTGGTAGGTCTGGATTGTTTTCTGCATAAATCTGGGAGAAAACATTTGACCTCATTGGTCAGAAATAGAATTGCTCTTCTGGGATGTAAAAGAGCTTCAGAGGGATCCTGTTGAGGGTAACAGCACCTCCCAGGCAAACACAGAAATACTTTTCAGGGTAGATAAGCGGAGAGAAAAAGAAGTAGCTGCCTCCAATCCTGCTTGAGCTGTGCATGGAGATGGAGAACTCCTGAAGGTGGAGAGATTGGGCTCAGGGTACAGGGAATTCAGCCCTTTAGTTACATTTTGGACCAGGCATAGCCTTGCACTTACACCTGATGCTTACAGCACATATTTGTTCCACAAAGGGCCCCCATCTCAACACTACACCTGAGGCTGGTGGGACTGCTGAAGGATCTGCGCTCCAGAACACTGTCCTCATCCTCCGTGGGGAACTGGACAGTGTGTGACTTGCAATGTTGCCCTTTGTTTCGAGGGAGCTCCTCTTTAAGACATGGAGATGAGTCCCATGAGGTCATTCCACCCCTCTCCTCACCTGAGATGGTCCAAAGAGGTGTTTCAAAACTTGCAAAAAAAGAAAATACACACTGAGTTTGACTGCTATAAGTGAACTGAGTTATAATCATGTCAACAAAGCACCTATCTTCTTACCTAGCGAGGCAACAATGATCCTGATCATTGACTGAAAAGGCAAACATGTATTTTGTTAAGATAATGCAAAGTGAAACTTTTATGGCAATAATTGCTGATTTACAAAGCCAATTTATGATTATGACATGATCTTTATAGCACCTCTATTGTGTGCTTGAAGGAATGTGAATGACCTCTGTGGTCAGTATAGGTCGGATGCCCACAAGCATATGTGAAAAAGAAATGCATATGCAGCTAAGTCCTAAGTAGTTCTGGTATATGGAGCTCTTTGGTTGGCAGTCAAAAGACTGCCAGGCAGTGCTGAGGGCAAATAAAGAGAAATGGAGCATGGCAAGAAGTTCAAAACTTCTTTTAAACCAAGACCTCAGAGGACTTGTAGCGACTGGCAAAGTTCTTGTGATCTGGAAGCATGGCAGACCCAGTCTGCACGCTGGAGCTAGCTGCCAGGCAGCAAATACTAGCAGAGAAAACAGGCAGAAAATGTGAAGTGGATCTGATCCAGAAGGAAAGTGGAAAAGAGAAGGGAAGGAAACTGAAGACAGTGCTGACAGTCATGGCAGGGAGGAGCAGAATAGCCGAAGGAATCAACTCTCCTGCCCCAACAAAGCCACTTGTCTGGCCAAATGCTGGCAAGGAACCTCCTCTCTCCCCACCATGCTGCAGGGCAGGAGAAGAGGCTGTCTGGCCACAGGGCCATGCAGGCCAAGGGCATCACTGTGCCTTGAGAAGAAGGTTCAGCACCATTGGTTCCTCCTGGGAGAGAAGACAACAGAAGCAAAGCACTTTAAACCTGCCCTGTCAAGGCAGTAACACCCAGGCACAGCAGCAGCCAGAGGCCAGGTTCTTCAGAGCATCCACTGGTGCACAAAAGCAGATCAAAGCAGCAAAGAAGCCACTTTTGCAGCAAGACAGTCCGTGGCAATAGAAACACACACTTCTTTGCCTGCCCAACACCCCTGCCTGGTCTGTTTGATGCACAAGGAGGAAATCCCAGTGTGCTACAGCATGCAAGGATATAGCTCTACTTTTGCAACAGCAGTCTGCAACTGTGCCCTATGAAATGGAGGTGGTTTCAAAAAGACATAAATCATCCAGGGCAAACACTGAGCCTCTGAGAAATTTCCCTTCAGAAAAAGGAGGGATAAGGCTGCATAGGAATAACAAGCTTCCCAGGCATCGCCAGACATGCATAAGTCTAGGCAACTCCACTTATTCAGGGGTTTATGTGAAAATTAGCAACACCAGGGAAGAAAGTCCATCAGGAGAACAAGACTCAGTGATACAGGAGTTGAAGATGACTCCTGTGACAACTCCCAGGGGAACCCTCAATACCCTGCAACGTACTTGGGGAGCAAAACCCACGTAAGATCCCAAAGGACTTATATTACAGCAAGAGCCCCAAGTTCCAGCCGAGCCCCCAGTACATGCCTCCAGCATCTCTTCAGATTTAGAGAGCCAAAGAGGCTGCACATTGCTCAAGAGCTGGGAGATTTCACAGCACCTTCCATGCTGGGACACGGACAGGATAACACAGACAGGATAACATGGACAGGGTAACACAGCAAGTCAAGCTTGGAGGCTGCTTGCAAACACATCCTAAGAAGGAGAGGCGCAAATAGGTGCCTTGAGAATATGAGTGTATCCAGGAAGAGGGGCTCTTCCCCACCTTTCAGTATTCTGCAGAAATGCAAACACCCTTGTTTTACCTACTGAGGCAGTGCATGCGGCAGGAATTGCATTACCATGTAAATACTCACAAAGGTGTTCTGACACAGCTCTCGTCACACGCAAGCTTCTTCCACTGCCCTCAGAGTAACCACAGGGCTGGCTCACAGCCACTCATTTCATGCTCACTATAACTCAGGTACACGTTACAGGGAATGACCTTGATGGGGGGAAAAGAAATGCCCTCGCCTGCCTGGAAGGTGAAACGTTTTTGCAAGAAAAGCAAATTCATGGACACTCCTATTCATGCAAGGATGAAAAAGCAGTATTAAAAGTGCAGGCTATTTTCAGCTGGTTCTGGCAACTTTGCATGACATATGTCCATTTTCTGGTTTTCTAAGGAAGTCGAGCTTGGAAAGTTTTCAGCTTCAGAATGCTCTCAGGGGACACTGCAGCGGATAATCTCGAGATCTTTGCCAAGTCTGTTTGGGTGGAAAACCTTTCATCCCTGAAACCCACACCAAAATCTCTTTATTTTAACCCGGTGAGGCACTTCCGCAGCTGAGATTCCCCCATTCCTGTGTCGGGCTGCGTCCAGGCAGGCCCCCAGGCCCGCCTTTGCTTGAACTTTACCTGAAGCGCACAGCACCCTGTCGCTGCAGCGGTTTGCACCAACCCGCTGCACTTCGCACAGCAGCATGCATATGGGTGGACACGACATAAGAGGGTGCAGGGCCCGCTGGCACCCTGTTACTCTGAACCACAGGGACCGCGGCGGCCGTGCCGGGTGCAGGGAGGGCAGCCTGCGCGTCCCCAGGCGAAGCTGCTCCGCAGGTGCCGGGGGGGATCTGGGGCTGCCGGGCCCGGGCTGCCCTGCCGGGGTTGGCCCCACCGGCCTGGTCCGGCCCTCGAGCCCGGAGCTCGCCCCGTGCCCCGAGGCCTGCCGCCGGGGCCCGGGTCCGGCGCGCCCGCCCGCTCCGTGCCGCGGGGGCGGCGCCGCGCCTGGCGCAGAGGGCGGCCGGGGGCTGAGGGGCGGCTCAACGGAGGGAGGCCCCGCAGTCGGCCCTTGGACCCGGGCGCTGCGCCGAGCAGAGCCATGGCGGCGCCGGGGCAGAACCTGGCCGTGGTGGTGCACCGAGCCGGGGACCTGCGCCTGGTACGGGCCGGGAGGAGGCGGCTGTCCGCGGCCGCCGCGGTTCGGTTCGGTTTGGCTCCGCTCGGCGGAGGGTGCCGCGGAGGCAGGGCCGGACGGCGGAGCGGCGGCCCGGCAGCCGGGCCGGGGTGGGGGGGAGGCGGGGCAGGCCGGGCCGATGGGCAGCTCCCAGGGGCCCGCAGCCCTGTGGGGCTGAAGGATGAGGGGCGTCCGGTTCCCCCGAGCGGTGCCGGGTCAGAGCTGAACTGCCCCTGGGCTGGGAGCGGCAGGGGCAGCGGCTGCACCCGTGTCCGAGGGGGCTGACCGAGCAGGGGCAGGGACCCCAAAGCTTGGGGCTGCCCCATGGCTAAGGGACACCCGAGCCCCTCTTTGGGCCGTGTGGAGGGAAGGAGAGACGTGGAGCGGAGGGGCAGGGACGGGGGGTGGGTGCCGTTCGGTAGACAGCCCCTGGGGCAGTGTGCGAGCCCAGCTGGAGGCTGACACGTTGCTTGCTGCTTTTGGTGTCAGAGCCCAAGTGGGAAGCAGCAGGAGGGTTCAAAGGGAGCAGCTGCATAGGTCGTGTCTGTGCTTGTGCTGGAGTACCCTCGTGGGGACAGGGGCCTTTATTTTCAGTGGGTGCTTCACTCTGATTCTGCTTTTCTGCCTGAGCACTTGGATATTCCAGTGATTCCTTGGCTATTCCGAGAATCATTGCAGCGCTGCTGAAAGTCTGTGTTTGCCCATTTAGGAAGTGCCAGACTGAGGTAGGAAGATTTACATGAGCAAACATTGACTAGCAGTTTTCTGTGCAAACAGTTCTGGCAGGAGGGCTCTTACGAACATGCAGACTTTGGCTGTGCGCAGCAGCTTGTTTAGGGGATGATTATCAGGGAAGCAGTTGATTTTTTACAGTTCCTGCATAGGTCAGGTGGCATGTGCCGAAGGCCAAATGCTGTCCATATGGGTAATTCCTTTGGTACAACTGCACCTTCATTAGAAGCAAGTGCAACCTGACTCCTGCTAGAAATAAAAGCCATCGCCTTTTGGTGATGAATTGAGTGATGAATTTGGTGAGAACTGAGATGGTCCCTCTAGTTCAACAACGCGTCTCCAAAACTTGAAGGTGTATGACATTTGTGAGGGTGGATCTGGCCCCATCCTATCTCTGTTGGTGGTCTCTAAACTAGCTTACACCCAGATAGGTGAGTTTTCCTTGGGGTGTTTGTACTGCTGGAGACGCCGGAGGTGGTTGTCAGTGCTCCCCTGGCCTTACTGGCAGCCCCTTGGGGGGCCCTTACTGGTGACCCTCCTGGGCTTCTCTAAAGTTTCTTTGCCACCATGTCAGTAGCACTCTTTGCATTGACCTGCAGCTTGTGTAAGGAGTCTAGGCAGTGAAGTCTGAGCTTTTCTGTGTTACTGATACATAAAGGTATCAATATACCTATATCAGTATAGGTGAGATTGTGTTCCTGTAATTCCTACACCTTTCTTGATTCTTGTGGAATGATTTTTCTCTTCCTTTTTGTCCATAGGAAAACCATCCAATCCCGGAACCAGGCCCCAATGGTAGGTCTAGAGATGACTGCTTCTGTCTGCTTGCTTTATGGATCTCTTTCTTTTCTTACTCTCGTTTGTCACTCCGAGATATTATAGAGATAAAATGATACAGAGAAAGTATAAAGCAATCCAAAAAAGAATGCATGGCTGAAAGAGATAACGCTGCATTTCCACTTGAAAAGAAGAGCTGGAGCAGTCACAGATACACCTCTTGTCTGGCTTTTTTTGCTTTCTGTTTCATCAGTTTATGTCTTTCACATTAAGTAGCTTTTGGGACATGTCAGATGACCTGACTGCAGGACTATGTGTTAATAAGCCAGGCATATGGGCTGATGAGAAGTTTGATTCACTAATTTTCCAGGGCTCAAATCAACTTAGGGAGAAGGAAAAATTAAATGGACTTGCTCTTTTATTTTTGCTCCAGTAATAGTCACACCCCTCTTAGATTGTATTACCTTTTGTTGACAGGGGCCTTACCATGTTTTAAGCTTTCCTGATTTGTAAATCCTTGTATAGTTTTGTGTTTTCAGGGGTCTCATGAATCCTAAGGTGTGCCCATGCAGTTCAGGTATATATATTCTAGTAAATGTATGTACTAGTATATATACTATATATATATATATATAATGTTTTAGTGCTGGCTTGGCCTTTGTGGGGCACAGGGGCAGCACATCTGTTGCTCTCCCAGTGCCCAAGAAGGGAGGTTTTTCTACAAGGGACCTTTCTCCCCTTTCTGCAGAGGTCCTGCTGCGGATGCATTCCGTGGGGATCTGCGGCTCTGACGTTCACTACTGGCAGCATGGTCGAATTGGGGATTTTGTTGTGAAGGATCCCATGGTGCTGGGACATGAAGCTTCCGGGACTGTGGTCAAAGTGGGATCAGGGGTGACTCATCTCAAGCCAGGTAATTGGAATCAAACTGTCTTTTTATTTGTTTTCCTGCAGATCAGTTCTGGAGAATGTGTTGATAACAGGCTGTGCTTTTCTGTTACATTCATTTATCTGATGTTCTGAGCTGTGAATTAATTGCACAGTGTGACCTTCTTCAAAGAGTGTCACTGTGCTGCAATTAATCACGCAGTTTGGCCACTGTAGTGTATGGAATTTCTTAGGTATGCTTTATCATGGGGTATTTTGAGCTGATCTTACCTCAATTTAAAGCAGAGTGGGATGAATGCTGGTAGAAGGTGCCTTTTGAAGAAGCTAGATAAAGCCTCAAAACCCACGTATGTTGCTCTTGCCAGCAACCTGCTGTTAATGTTTCTTTGCTGTGTATGTTTTTGAAGGAACAAATGGCCTCCTGCAGCGGAGAGAGGTCACTGGAGCAACTGTACCAGGCCCCGGGTGTGACCTCTACACTTCACTGTGCTCATAAATATCTTAGAAAATGGGCTGAGCAGTGGATTGTCAAAGTCTGCTGATATCAGCAACATAGGCAGGGTGGAGAAGATACGGGAGAGCTAGCAAGAGTTACAGAGAGACCTTAGGGATGCTGGGGCAATAAGATGCAGGTGAAATTCAATGCAGGTAAACAGAAAGAAATAAAACCAGCTTCATATCCAAAATGGGCTGGCCATCACTGATGAAGAGTAAGACCTTTGACTATGACACAGTGCATGGTAATGTTGGCACAGTAACAGTGAAAAATGCAAATCCATGTTAGGAAAGGGATAGAGACTCAGAGGACATCATTGCACATCTGAAGTTCTGCATGCAGGTCTCCTTTCCAAAGGGATATAAAAGAAGTTAAAAAGTTTCAGAGGAGAGCATGTAGATGATGAGATGTGGAGCAGCGTCTCTATGACAAATGACTGAGGAACTTGAGCCTAGGAGCTGGAGAGACAACTCAAGGACATCTGATACAGGTCTGAAGGCTCATGGAGGGCAGGGAGAGGGCACATAAAGTTTTCTACAGCCTCCTAGAGAAAGTGATGCATTACAGTCTAGACATGTGGTCTGTGCAGTGGGTGGGCAACAGGCTCATGGGCACCCAGAGAGTGGTGGTGAACAGCTGCTTCTCCATCTGGGGACCTGTCACCAGTGGGGTCCCTCAGGGATCAATATTGGGCCCAGCGCTGTTCAGTGTCTTCATAAATGATCTGGAAGGTGGGATCAAGTGTGCCCAAACTGAGTGGGAAGTGGCCACTTTGGCAGGAAGAGGCACCCTGCAGGGTGACCTGGATAGGCTGGAAGCCTGGGCTAATGAGAACATCATGGAGTTCAGCAAGGCCAAGTGCCAGGACTTGCATCTGAGAACACATTCCAGGAGAGCAGCACAGGCTGGGATCTGACTGGCTGGGAGCAGCTCTGTGGGAAGGAACCTGGAAGTCCTGGGGGACGCAAGCTCAACAGGAGTGAACAGTGTGCAGCTGCAGCAAAGAAAACCAACAGGATGTTGGGGAACATCAACAAAGGCATCACCTTGTTCATAAAGGTGTCATCCCACTGTACTCACTGCTTGTCAGGACACACCTGGAGTAGTGAGTTCAGTTTGGTCCCCACTGCACAAAATAGACTTGGACAGGCTGGAGAGGGTCAAGTGAAGTGCCACAAAGGTGATCTAAGGCCTGGGAAGCTGTGTGAGGAAAGGCTGAGAGAGCTGGGCTTGTTCAGCCTGGAGAAAAGGCAGCTCAGGTGAGACCTTATCACCATGTTCCAGTATTTAAGGGTGGCTACAAAGACAACAAAGACTTTTGCAAGGAGTCCCATGGAAAAAACGAGGGTTGATGGGCGCAAGTTAATTCCAGAAAGATTCCAGTTGGACATCAGAGGCAAAATTTTCAGAATGAGAGCAATCAGCTATTGTAATACTGTCCCTGGGGAAGTTGTGGATTCCTCAATGTTGGATACTTTTAAGATTCAGCTGGCCGGGGTACTGGGCCATCTTGTCCTGATAGTATTTTCGAAAAGAAAGGTTGGACCAGATGATCCTTGAGGTCCCTTCTAGCCTGGGATTCCATGATTCTATGGAAGATTGCCTGTTCTCTGATTCCTCTGGTACAACAGCAAGGGACAGTGGGAGCCAGGTGCAGCATTTACCTGAGATGCAGCAGCTTTACCTGCAGGCCGCTGTGGCAAAGGATGCTTAAAGTTTACTTGGTGGAAGGAGGAAGAGAAGTGTTAAGGGTTACTAAATGCAAAGAAGCCACATGCAGCTTAGGAGGCCCATAGCTGAATATAGTGAGAGGCTGGGAGAGCATTCAGAATGTGCTTATCCTGCTCCTTTCACCCTGAGACATCCCCCATTTGCCATTTCAGAGGTGGTGCAGTGGGCTGGATGGCTTTTTACTTCTATCCATCTTCCTGCTTGTCCCTGTTCTGACTGAAAGCCTGTTGGTGGAGAGATGCACTGAGAGATTTGCCTTTGGTTGTCCTCCTCTGCCAAATAAAATGGACTGTCTTGTGTCCCTTGCATGCTTGCAAGTTGTACTGCAGTCACACACTTGCTTTGTTTAGTCCATCCTGCGTCATGATTGCAATTATATAATTGCTCTTTGTCCTGCAGCATGAGGCCTTCCAGCAGTCCGGGTTACTCCATCAGACCATGATGATGTCTCTATTCCCCAATAAGTTCTTCCTGACTCCTGGATTTGCTTCTGCACCATAAGCTTTGTTCCAATGGGGCAGCCCTTTCCAGCTGGCAGCGTGGTGGCCAGCAGAGATCACCTGCTTTGCCCTGATTATTTCCTCTTCCAGTTACTATGAATTCTGAAAAAGCTCTCGTCACCATGTGATTGCCTGGGGTGGGGAGTGCCTTTTCATCTGCTAAGGTTGAGTACAAGGCAGCTGGGGAGAGGTTTGTATGTGTTTGTATGTGTCTGTGCTTCTGAAACACTGGCTCAAGTAACTTGAAGATCTTGGGGATGAGGCCACTGTGAAGGAAGTGTTAGGAACTTGGCTGGTGTGTGCAGCATGATCTTTCTCAGTTAGCAGATGTCCTTCATGCTTCTTTTGTGCCAAGGTTTCATGCTGTCTTACGGGGTTGGTTGGTGCTACCTATGCACTCACGTTCTTCCTAGGTAACACAGTGTGCTTTCACTCTGGCAGGTGATCGAGTGGCCATCGAGCCTGGTGTCCCAAGAGAAATGGATGAGTTCTGCAAAACTGGCCGCTACAACCTGTCCCCAACCATGTTCTTCTGTGCAACGCCTCCTGATAATGGGAACCTGTGCCGCTACTACAAGCACAGTGCCAGCTACTGCTACAAGTTAGTTGGTGCTCCCTCTGCAGAGAAGTAATACTCCCTGAGAGGGATTAGCTGAAACGATCATCTCTTGGCCCCTTTGAATATTGCAGTGAGCACTTCTTACTTGCACACAACAGGTTTTATTGCTTTCTGACCTGTTAATAACATGTAGAAGGCTTGGATGGCTGCCACTTTGCAAAGGGTTTGTCAGGCAGGTATAGTTTATTCCCTCTGGTGCTAGACGTAAACAAACGTGTTGCGTATTTCCTGGGTGTCACCACTGTTTTACACTGTAATTATTTTCCTTTTCATATTTGTTACCTGCTCTTAGTTTATTTTCTGCTCTCTTTCTATATCCTTGCCTTTTAAGAACAGTGCTGAAGGTTTCTGAGCTGAGCTAACTTTACTGCTGCTTTTCAGGAAGCACCACACTGACTGGTGATACCTCCCTCTGTCATTTAGAACAGTCATCCTGTCTAGAGCAGAACAGGAACAGAAAGCAATGTCCCTGCTAAGGTGCTTTTTTGTGTGGTGCTGTGTGGCCCCACTAAGCTGCCAGCATTACACATCTCTTTTCATATCCAGTTCAGCAAACTTGAGTATGTACTTAACTGTGGCAGGATGACACATTTGCTTGAAAGCAAGTCTGCGCTTATTTACTCTGGCAAGTACACTAGAAACCTGATTAAACCTCTGAAACGTTATACCCACAGAAGTGCATTTACACAAGGATTTAAAACCAATCTAAGGTAGTGGCCCCCTGAGGCTGGAGCTTGTTCTTTCTCGCTCTGTGGGGAGAGTGCTTCCATGAGCAGGAACATCTTTGGTCTCTGCAGAGGAAGCGTTCAGGATCAATCTGTTGGGAGAGGCACTTGAATGCTTTTCTCGTGAAAGTCCTCAGGCAGGAAGCTTCTTTCAGAGTGGATCCCGAGCAGCTGCAGTGGGATGACGTGCTGGACTGGGTGGGACTCACTTCTCAACTCGTCCAGACTTGCTGTCACTGCTTTCCTGTGCGTCATTAACATTTTCTGACAGCATCACTAGTTTTTGCATGGTAAGCAGTGGCAGGTTTGTAGTTGTCTTTTTTCTCCAATTTGAGGAAATACCACTCTGGCTAATTTTTTTTTTTTTTAAGCTTTGAAATGCAAAGCCTGATTCTAGTGCTCCCATTTCAGGTCAGCAATGCAGGCCTGTCTGATGCATTGCAGATTCCTTGGCGTGAAATGCCTCTGCCGGCACAGATTTGCCTAGAAGAGATGATGGCTGAGCTCAGTGGTCTCTCATATATTTAAGCAGATATTATCTGTCCTTCTGCTGATGGGCAGACTGTGTTAGATGCTCTGAGTAATATGGGATCATGCTGCAAAGCTGCCCTCCCCACTGATGGAGGAGGGCAGACCCACTAGTAGCAAATGTGATGCCAAACTCTGAGACAACTGAACTCTTGGAGTCAGTCCTTTAATGCCTCCTGGAGATAAGGGACATAGAGCTGTCTTACAGATATCTTCCCACAGCTGTCATTTCCGTTACTTTGGCCTGGCTGAGATCTGACCTTGGGCTTCCCAGGGCCGTCAGAAAGACCTTTCTCACAGTGTAACAGCCCATGCTGAGGGCTTTCTGGAGGACTGGGTTGTGGGGCTGAGATTTATTTCTGTCTACAATTCAGAAAGGTTTTATCCTCCCTGCTTTTTTCCATCACTTAATGTGTTACAGTGCTTTTTCTGTCCAAAAGTTGGTACCCACTGTACACATTTTTCCTTGCTGGTAGGAGGGTTTATGGTGGGCCCAGTCCACTGGTTGAAACAGTTGGTGCATCAGGGGAGGATATCCAGGTCATGATGAGAGACCTGGATCTGGCTGCCTTTACTTTATGAGCCATCAGCACTGGCAGTAAGATGTTTTCTAAAAGTGTGGAGCTGAATGTTTCGACCCAGATGAGGGGTTTGGGAGCTCACTGGTAGGTCCCAGCCATAGGGCAGCTTTCAGGGTAGGCAGCTGTGGGGGTTATTCCAAATGAGTGGCAAAGGAGTTTTTGGGTTGACACACCACATTCTGGAGAGATGATGTGGGGAAGTTTGTGGGTCTCTGTGTTTGGTGCTTGGGCAGACTTCACTGTTAGCTGGTTTAGGTGCACTTGATACGATAGCGATAGAACAAGAGGTAATGGGTTTGAAAGTAAAACAGGGTAAGTTCAGGTTAGATATAAGGAAGAAGTTCTTTACTGTGAGGGTGGTGAGGCGCTGGCACAGGCTGTCCAAAGAAGGTGGTGAATGCTTTATCCCTGGCAGTGTTCAAGGCCAGGTTGGACAGAGCCTTGGGCAACATGGTAGTGTGAGGTGTCCCTGCCCATGGCAGGGGGTTGGAACTGGATGATCTTAAGGTCCTTTCCAACCCAAACCATTTTATTATTCTTTGCTGCTTCAGAGGAGGGAAAAAGGCAATATAACTTCTTTGAAAGCCTTCCGGCCCTGCATTTCTCAGACCAGGCATAAGAATGTATTTTGGCACCATGATTTAGAGCAGTGTTTTGTCTTTGAGTTCCATGGCTTTTGTCATCACCCTCATAAACCTCTTTAGTGACTGTTTCTTGTGTGTGATTCTTGCAGGCTTCCAGATAATGTCACCTTTGAAGAAGGAGCCCTTATCGAGCCCCTTTCAGTGGGAATCCATGCCTGCAAAAGAGCAGGAGTCACGCTGGGAAACAAAGTCTTCGTGTCTGGCTCTGGTACAGTGAATGTGTTCAGATTTGGGGTTCTCTGCCTGCCATGGTATGGAAGGCAGCGGCCAGGATGCAAGATGTGCTTCTGGGCTCTGCTGTAGGCGTGCCTCATGGCAGAGTTACAGGGATGCTGAGGGGGACCATGAGTCTGTCTTACCCATGCTGAGCTACAGTGCTGCATTTTGAGCAGTCCAAATGCAAACAGCAGTGTCTGGGTTTGCTGAGCCTACCAGCTTGAGGGAGCAGGGAAGCGGGTGGTGGTTTTCCTTGCAGAGTCCCTTGTGTAGCAATAGCTGCTCTCTGAGTAGCTGGTCTCAGTACCCTGGAATCATGGTGATACTGTGATCCAGGTGAACAGCTCTGAAACACAGTCAGAGCCTCCTTTAGCCTAGGAACATGCTGAGCTCTGGGCAACTTCAGAGCCTGTGGCTGGGGCTGTCTGGCAGTTGCATGTATTCTCTTTTCTCCCCTTTGTACCCAGGACCAATTGGCCTTGTAAATGTGCTTGTTGCTAAGATGATGGGTGCAGCAGCTGTGGTAATTACAGGTAAGTCCTTTTAACCCTTAAGAGTGTGCTCGTTTCCCATGGTACAACACTGACTAGTTCCAAATTATTCCTTCAAGGTGACTGCTAGGGAAGGCAGCCCAAGCACGTGGAAAGTCTGTTCATGAATGGAGTAGTAGCGTGTGCCTGTTTGGAGGGCATCCTTATAAACACATCATTCCCCAGGACAAGTCTTTGGTCTCTTGCACTAACTGGGATCTGTAAGAAGATGCAGGTTGCAGCTGGTGCTTCTCTGCTAGGTTAGCGGGCCAGAGTAGTAACTTCTGCTTCCTAGCACAGACAAGTTGTGCTGGTGGAGTAGCTACAGTACTTCCAGGAGAGTAAACCAGGGGAAAATGAGTGGTCCTTGAGCCAAGTCTAGAGTGGTCCTTGAGCCAAGTCTAGAGACCTTTTTCAAACTCTGAGCAGGTCTTTTGGGAAGAGGCAGTGTGTCTTGTGTGTATGACAAAGCTGAGTTATAGAAGCTGTGCTTGCTCCTGATGCCTCTGATCACTAACTGGTTTGGTTTTTGGGGTTTTTGACCTCAACTTTGTGTTTTGCCTTTAGCTCATAGATTAAATCTTGAGGATTGGGTTTTGTCTTCCTTGTAGTGCTTATAGACCTTAATTATATCTGCTTCTAGTCTTCACCTAGGCATGCAGGCCAGGCAACACACCATATTTGAGACCCTGTATGGAGCTGTTCCTGAAGGTTTGCTCTGAGCAGGTTTTTCCTCTTGTAGAGCTAGTTGATAGCATGGACACAGGGTTTGCACAGTCCTTTCTGTGTGCAACCACACTGTGCCTCTCCAGTCCTCTTTTGCTGCCCTTCTTTCTGCTGTCCTGCTGAAGGGTTCATTTTCCTCTGATTATCCTTAATGACTGAAGTGGCCTTTTCAGGGTTCCTGCATTTCAGGAATGGGCCTTCCCTAAATATCTGTGTCCTGGAGATTTCTAGTCCAGGTGCTGCTTGAGCCATGTTTTTGTCTGGCTGCATCTTGAAAACCTTTGAGGATGGAGATCACCTTTCTATATACCTGCTCTATGATTGTACCACCTCTTAATGAAGAAGCTTTTTCTGGGATACACTCACAAACTCATTCTCAGGTGCTTCAACAACTGAAATGAGTCTTCATCATCTTTGCAGCTGCCCTTCTGGTTGTTGCAGGCAGCTGTATGATCCCCCCTTCTCTTTGCCATGCTAACACAGCCCAGCTCCCTCCATCTCCTCAAAAGTTCAGGCTCTTCTGCATAGCTTGCCCAGAAGAAGAGAGAGAGGGAATAACCTCAGGAAGTTCCCTGGTTGAAATTTCCACCTGGGTTTTGAACAGGCCCCAGAAGTGGTGTTTCCAGCTCCTGCTGCTACTCTTGGATCTTTCTGGGTGCTGATGGCTGGGAGGAGCAGTTACAGGTATGACTAGACAGTGAGCACAGGTTGCTGCAGCATTCTGAGGCCAAAGCCCCAACCTGAACCTTACAGAAGGCTGCTACTCCACCTCCCACACTTAGGGCCAAGAGTACTTTTGCCCTCTCAATTACTGTGTTCAGCTTCAGTTGAGAGACAAAAATCATGTCACACCTTCTTGCCTTTTCATAAGCATCCTTCAGGAGTAGCTCATGTGAAAACCTAAGGCAGATCATTGCCTTCTCCTCCCTAAATCCTCTTGCTGCCAAGTCCAGGGCACTTTTTGCTTGCTGGCCCAACCCTGCAGGCGTGTGCTTGGTGGACATGATCAGTCCAGATTTTGTGAAGTGTTTGAGGGTGTTGGTTGCTATAGCAGGAAAAGCAGCTCTGCCTCTTGAGTCATGTGTAAGAAACCTTGCTGTCGAGCTGAGCTGGTGGGGACCCCCATCTTTGGGTGAGGAAGTGCTTGGTGAGCTGGCAGGGGCTGGTGAGGCTGAAGGAACTGGTCCAGCCTGCCCACTCGTCTCCAGTCCTGCTTGGGTGCGTTCTCCCCTGTAACACTGGGGCTGCTGTTGCCTCTGCCTGTAGACTGCTCCTGGGGACCTTTGACAAGCAAGTCTGTATAGCTTGTGCCATAGGGCTCCAGGTGGCCATAGGAAGTTCTTGATGCCTGGTTTGTATGGTCAGCAAGCTTGGCTATGTGGAATTAACCGCTTCATATCTTTACGCCTTGGTCTAGGTAATGATCCTGACTTGTGGAATTCTCCCACCTGAGAAGTGATCGATTGAGATGCTCAGAGGCAGTCCCTAGTCGTATCTTTGTCTGTGACATGAGCTGTGGAATGGGTTTAGTTTGGCTTGTTGCTGCTGGGGATTTTGCTGCCCTTCTCAAGGAACATTTTTTCATCAGCTTTAGGAGCCAACACCTATGAGGTGAGGCGACTGTTTGCCCACAAAGGCTCTCTTGTACTCTGCTGTACTTTGATTCTTTGAATTCATCACCCAGAGCTTTTATGACATGTTTGTCTGTGAGCAGATTTGTCTGTGCAGCGCTTTGAACAGCACTTCAGGCTTCAGATGTTTGTGTGTGTTTTCACAAACCACACACAGAGAAATATCTAGAAGAGCTTTTTTGTGAGGTGAGAAGTGACCTCCTGTAGCTTCTGCAGTGAGTGTCTGTAGCATACCTGGAGTCAATGAATTTTGGACAGTTACATCTGCCAAGGGATCGGGTCCCTTCTCTGGGACTCCCTCAGACTCTCTTGGACCAGCTGGCACTGTAGGTAGAGACTAATACTCAGCCCTACCCTTCCAAAGACATGTGTGTCAAAGCTTGTCTTTCCTCCCAGAAAGCAGCTTTCCTGATAAAAGCTATTAGTGCTTCTGATAACCTTTGCTCTTCTCCCTGAAGTGCTTTATTCCTGGCAGTCTAGTGTTCTGCCTTTTGGGGGGAGGGGGAGGCTGATGTATTTAATGGACTGCAGTTGGGTGCAAAAGATTAGTTTGTTTCGTGGGTCCTCATCTACTCTTCCCTAAGGTCTATGGCTTTCTCCACTCTGCTGTTGAGTGTGATTGATCTTTACGGGCAGCCTTCTCCTGTCCTTCTTGCCTTGCTGTGTACATTGCTGTTGCTCTGGAAAGCTGCTTTTCTCCTTAGAGGTATGTAAAAGAGCAGTCATTCCCAAGCAGGTGAAGTGACAGTGGGTATTCATATGGAGGTGTTGGGCTGTTTTGACTTACTCTGTCACTAAAGGTACGCTTAGCAATTCCTGCTTAAGGGAAACCTCCCCTTGTGCTATCTAAATCTGAAGTCCTGGATGCTGGTGCCCTCAGAACCCCTGGAGTCAAAGTCAGGGAAGATGAGTAACTGATCAGAGTTCAACTCCTTTGTGAAGGAAGATCAGCACAGAAAGTGAGAGAGTGTCAGGATATTTTCCTGTTAAGTTGGTTTACGAACATCACAAGAAGCTGAAGTGTAATTTGATAACTCCATGGGAGCAGAGATATAAGAACAAGCTGCTCTTGTCCTGGCAGCCAGAACTGTCATTAGCTCCAGGAGCCGGGAGGTGAAAGCAGATTTCTGCCTAGAGGCAAGATGCAACACTGTAAGTGACCAGTTTCCCAAGAGCTCTGTGGGGTTTAGCCACAGTAAGGTTTAAAATGTGAATGACTTAGTCCTTCTTGAGACTCACAAGTGTCTGCAGCTCTAAACAATGCAGTAACCTCATTTGATAACCTGCGCAAATATCAGCTTCAGTAGATGCTCAGTGGTGATTCACTTAGGCCAGGTGTACCAAGGTGTTATCACAGGTCAGATGGTATTGCTGTGTCCTGTGCCTCTCCCTGATGTGAGGACTTCCTTCCCAAGCAGATCAGCAAACCAGAGGCCAACTATAGGAAATGTGGGGAATGGGGGGGTTGTTGCCTGAGAGTGACTTTTGTGGCCACTTTGAAATGCACTGACTGGCCTGTTGCAGGACAATGCCTCTGAATGTGTTTCTGCCAGAGACATTATAAAATACATTAGTGATGGGGCAGATATTCTGAGTGGCTGAATCCAGCTGTGACTGCTGCAAGCTCGTGTTTTGAGACCAGACTTCATGGGGAGTTTGGTCCACTGCAGGGAGTATTGATGAGCTCCTGTGGTCTCCTTGCTGAACGCTGAGATTTGGGTGACACCAGCAATGCCAGGCAGGAGTGTTTCTTAGTACTTCAGGTGCTTCAAAAATGCCCATGTCCATGCTCATGCTGCATGGAGGATCTCCAGCAGCAAGAGCAGAAGGTCTCTAGCTTGGGTAGCAGAGGATCAAGCGTGACTGTACACATGGCCTAAAGCCATGTTCAGTTTGGGAGGGACAGACATGACTGATGCATCCTGCAGCTGCAGGAATGAGAGCCCGTGTTGAGGCTTCCAGAGTGATGCTGCCCTTACTTTTTGGCCTTGTCTATTCCTCTTTCATCTGCATTTTATTACCATTTGTTATCCCTTCTTGAAACTCCCTCCACAGGTCCCTGGGTGCTCATCTTGGTGGCTGTGTCCACACCCAGCATCCCAAGCCCTCTTGCTGAAGGTCGGGCATATACTTTGCCTGCCCTGGCAGTTAAGTAACATCAGGTTCACATTGTGCTGGACAGGGTAGGTCCTGGGGCCTCGCTTCCTTCCAGCACTGGGGCTGAGTCAGTGGCTCATGTCAAAGCAGTAGCCTCGTTCTTCTTCACTTTTCCCTTGATATTTTCACACCATGCCCATCTCTGACTTCTCTGAAGACTGTGCCCTAGCGAAAAAGGTATTTTCCTCTTTGTGGTGGGTGTGTGCACTGTGTGCCCTAGAGACGAGGATGCCCCTGGAAATGACAGTATTTTCTGAGTCTTCAAGCCTGTAGGCCTCTGGCAGGAGGCATTGCTCATCCCTCAGCTTTGGGTCTAGGACATTTTTGGTGTTACAGCTTAGTTTCCACCATTGATCCAGATGTTTTTTCTAGTGCTAGCACACAGGCCCCTCCAGACCACTGCTTCAGTGCAAGACAAAGAGGTTGTTTCTGCATAGGAAATGCCATTCTCCTCTGCTTCCACCTCCTTCTCTCCAGAGATGTCCGGGTAACCAGTGGTGCATGGGTGGCTTCCTTCCAGGAGATGTGAAAGAGAAGAAGCAGTGTGGCTGCCGAACAGGCAGCTCACTCCATTTTACAAACCATTTTGTGGATATTCAAAAGATAATGACAGTGCTGTTGAGCCTCCCCTGGATAGAGTACCAGACTATAACCATGCCCTTGCAGAAGTTTGGCATTAGCAGCTTTGTTGCTCTGTGTTAGTGGGGTATGTGAGGTCCACTGTATTACCAGATCCACTCCATTTTTTCAAGGGCTTGCCTGCTCATTCATATGTGACACAAAGTAGTGGAGAGATGCTCAGCGGCCTCCAGTGCTGTTAGAAGGAGGGTGAAGGGAGAGGAGAGGTTTGTAACAGCAGGGATGCACTTAGTGTTGATAACTAATGCATTCTGCAGTTCTCTCAGCTGAAAGCATCTGCAGATGGTTCATTGAGGAAGCTCTCAGAGAGCTCCTGGTCTGCTCTCATCCAGTACCACTAGAAGTGAAATAGGCACATTCATGATCTTCTGAGCCTGATGTCTCCTGTCAGAAAGGCTTCTCAGTGCTGTGCTGTCTATAGACAGGTAATTCTGGGCCATTAGGGAGGAAGATCAGAGCAACCTTGCCTCTGCCTAGAGCCCTTTGAGAGGTATCCTTGAGGGTTTGAGCAGGAGCAAATAATCTTGAGAGCCAGGGAACTAAAATGCGGAAGTGAGTGGTGGTTTTTTTCCTCACTGGAAGCTCCTCCCTAGGTTAACTCGCTGAGTGTGTGTGTAACATGGTTTTGTACAGTCCATTTTCACCAGTGGATGAAGGTCCTGTGTGAATTAGTGAACCTGCTTCATGAAAGAGTCATTGGCAGAGAGACACCGGGCAATGCAGTCTTAGACAGCTGCAGCTTTGGTAAGACACATCCACACTGTTGAGACAGGGTAAGTGTAGCTCAGCACTGCCCTGTCTGTCCTGACCTCCTGCTGCTTTTTGCTTTTGCCTCCACTGAAGTTCCTCTTCTCTGCAGTGTCGGGACAGCAACACAACAGTGCTTGGCTACGGCTGTTCCTGCTGTGATTCCTGCTTGTGGCATCAATGTGCATGCCCTTTGGAGTTAAGCTTGGCCTTCTAGTTTGTCTTGGAACACTGTCAGTATTCCAAAGAGAAACTGGGAGACCTATAAACTGATTGTCTTAGAAAACACCCCTCAAGTATAGTGGTGGCAGCTGTTCCTTCACTCAGACATTGCTTTGCATGGTGTAGATTTAATCTATGAGTTTATGCTTTAGCCTCTTTGACGTGTACCCTCTTCTACGGCTGGAAAGCCTTTGGCATCTCCTGTATCTTTAAATTGTCCTCGTTGCTTATCCTTCTCTGGGCAGGTCTCCTCCCTGCCTACTCACCAAAGGCTGTGTGAATCTGAGAGAGGGAACGTAGACCCTTTCCTCTCCTGGTTGCGTGCTGGCCTATGAATCATGCTCAGACACCGTATGTGACCCTTCATGCCCCAAGTTGGGCGCCAAAAAGAACTGTCGTGGTTTAATCCCAGTTAGCCATGCCCTCTCACTCCCCCCCCCCCCTTCCTCCCCGCAGCTCCCAGAGGGATGGGGAGGAGAATCAAAAGAATGTAACTCCCATGGGTTGAGATAAGAGCAGTCAGTAACTGAGGTATAACACAAACCACTGCTGCTACCACTGATAATAATAATGATAAGGGAAATAACAAGGGAAGAGAATACCATTGCTCACCACCCGCTGACTGACACTCCGCCCAACCCAACAGTGATCTAGCCCTTCCAGGTAATTGCCCGCAGTTTATGTACTGGGCGTGACGTGCTGTGGTATGGAATACCTCTTTGGCTAGTTTGGGTCAGGTGTCCTGTTTCTCCTTCGTCCCTGCTTCCCCTCCTACCTGGCAGAGCGTGAGACTGAGAAAGTCCTTGGCCAGAGTGAACATTACTGAGCAGCAACTGAAAACATCAGTGTTATCAGTGCTGTTCCCAGGCTGAAAGTCAAAAACACAGCACTGCACCAGCTACTAAGAAGGAGAAAAATGACTGCTGCTGCTGAACCTAGGACACTATACATCTGTGATTCCATCAGGGTTCTTTGATGGTGGCCTACCTGCATCAAGGGTGGGAAGCTCTTTCTTTGGTCTTAGTCATCTACATATATTCTTGACAAGGTACAAGTGGGCTGCAATTTTCTACTTTGTTCTACCACTGGCAAATGCTGTATTCAGAGTTGGCAGCTGGTCACCCAATAAGTTGGTTCTGTTGAAACGTCAGATGGAGTTAAGAAAGGAGATTCTTGCTCCCCTTCAGCTTCACATCGTGCTCCAGTTCTTGAGTCGTTTTGTCTTTCCCCAGATATATCTGCCTCTCGCCTGCAAAAAGCCAAGGAGGTGGGGGCAGATTTTACCATTCTGGTGAAGAACGAGACCCCACAGGAGGTGGCCTCCAAAGTGGAAAGTCTGCTTGGCTGCATGCCCGAGATAACTATAGAGTGCACAGGAGTGCAGGCCTGCATCCAGGCTGGCATTTATGTGAGTACCACTAGTCTCCAAGGCAGAACGGTAATGGAATTGGCTTTTCTTTTTCTGGGGTGCCACAGTGAATGACAGTTACTTCACTCCCATAGTGCTTAATTGCAGTGGGCTTGATGTGGGGAGAGAAGGTGCTTGTCAGACAAAAAACTCTTAAGAGAGACGGATAAAGAGTTAACATCTTTGCAGGCAGCACAGGGATTAACGTCTGGTTTGTTGCTCAGCTGCTTAACCACTTAACAAAAGAGACTGCAGTAAGACCCCAAACCCCAAGTATGGCTACACAGCAGTGGCAGGGAGCTGGTACAAGTAGGACAGCATCTGCCATTAAGTTGAAGATATGTCCAAATAAAGAGAATAATTAAGACAATTCCAGCAGGTCAGGCAGTTAAGGGGGAAATTTTGGTGTTCCGAACTGCTTAATGGGAGAATGTGGCAAAGGTAGTGGTGAATTTCACAGTGAAAAGACAGGAGACAAATGAGACAAGCTGCAAAAAGAGAAATTCCAGTGGAACATCAGGCTTTTAGTTTTGAATCCCTCCCATTGAATCCCAGAAATACTTTTCACGCTCCTAAATGCCAGTCATTTTTCAGAATGAGATTTAGATACCAAAATCCTGAGGTTTTTGAAAGATTGCTATTTAAGATGTGTTATGTGTTTCATGTTTATGGGCTCCTGACAGCATCCTGCCTTTCCCCTGCCTCTCTGCCATGCCCCAGGCAGTCCATTACAGCCACAAAGTGTGGGGTTATTTATTCAGGGTGTTCTGCAAAATATAACACACTTGTTTGTTCTCCAGGCCACTCGTTCTGGTGGGACCTTGGTGCTGGTGGGACTGGGGCCTGAGATGGTCACTGTGCCCATTGTGAACGCTGCTGTGCGGGAGGTGGATATCCGGGGAATATTCCGCTACTGTAACACGTGAGTCTCATGCAGGGTGGGCTCATGTGTCTCCAAGTCTGTCCTTAAGAAATGCTTGCTTTACACGAGGAGGGAGGACGTGGAAAAGGCTGGTTTTCCTTCCACTTGGTTGAACCTCATGTCACTCGGAAAAGTCAGTGCAGCAATGCAGAGTGTGACTGATGTGTCCTGCGTTTTATGCCTCGGTTCTTGGATGAGCCCTGCACTGCAAACTTTTCCACAAAAAAGCAGCCCAGCTGGGTTGTCCTGGCCCATTTCATGTAGCATTTGGTGCAAAGGAAGGAAGAGGCCAGGCTGGATGGGGCCTTGAGCAACCTGGTCCAGTGAAATTTCCCTGCCCGTGGCAAGGAAATTGGTGCTAGATGATCCTTCCAACCCAGATCTTTCTTTCATTATTTCTGTGATTTGTGTCTTTAACTCTTACATCCTGTAGAAGGGGAAGGTCAGGTGCTGGGGGTGTTTTGAAAGGGACCAGCTTGCCCATGAGAATGCTGGCTCGTGGCACGGCAGGGAAGAAGACACAGATTTTAGCTGGTTCAACATTTTGTGCTGGGAGATCTCTTAAGCAGCAGCCTGGCCTGGCCTGGCCCCACCTGGAGCTGCCTCCTGCATCCACCTTCCTAAATGTTATATTGTCCATTTTCAGGCAGAGAGTGTGGGGAATCTTTTTTCTGGGCATAGTCAAAATCCCAAGTGCTACATCCTATGCCAGGTGATGCCCAGCTCGGCTTTCCTCACTGGTTATGGAAGGAAATCACATCATCAGTCTTGCTGGAAATCAGTGAATATTGGGATGAGCAAGAGCCTTGTTTAGTTTTCTTTGTTTTGCTGGAGCTGAAGATACATCTGCAGCCAGTCTGCAGGTGGTTATGCTCTCTACAGAGAACTGAACTGCAGAGCTCGTGCACAGGCACAAAGTCTTTGAGTATACCCTGAGGGCAAAAGTTCAGCTGTCCTCTCTTAGATATTGTACTGCTTGGGCAGGGCTTGAGATCGAGCACTACACGTTTGCAGCCTGGTTTCTGCTCTGTTCAGAGCTGTCATTTCTTGTGGAGCAAGAATCTTTGCTTAGTTTGTAGAGGTTGTTCTCCAGGAAAGATTTATGAGATGTAGTCAACCTCCTCCTTAAAATGAGAAGTGTCTTTAAGTGTAGAGAGTTTGGAAATCAGGTGAGCTGCTGCATCCCTTTGTATCTCCAGCACTCTCATTTAGCCCATTCACGTGGAGTGGCAAGGGAGTCAAATTCAGTGCATCTCTGCCAGAGAAGAGGTTGGAAGCTGACTAAGGCTTTTCTTCTCCCTGTACCAAGTAACTGAGTTTGAACTCCACAGAGATCAGTCTGCAAGCAGTAAGGCCAGATGAGAGGAGTCAGCTTGTCCTATCTCCCATGCCTGGTGCTTGAGGTTCCCTCTCTGGAAGATTGTTTCGGGAAAAGCTCCCCTTTGTTTCTGAGCCAAGGAAATGACTGTAATGAAACTAAGCTCCTCCATGCCTTTTATGTGGGGCTTCAGGGTGGTAACTGTTCTCATTCTCTGCTCTCCATCTTCCTTGCAGGTGGCCTGTGGCAATTGCGCTGCTCGCATCCAAGCAGATCAATGTCAAGCCCTTAGTTACGCACCGCTTCCCCCTGGAAAAGGCTCTTGAGGCATTTGAGACCACCAAGAGGGGGGAAGGGATCAAAGTCATGCTGAAGTGTGACCCCAGTGACCACAACCCCTGAGATGCTGCTGTGCCCGGCCCTTTCCCTCTGTCGCTGCCTGCCTGAGATGCGCTGATGAGGCCACAGGAGGCTGATGTATGGCTGTTGCATGGTTACAGTCACCTTATGCAGGCGCTGCTTTGTAATAGAGCTACAAAATCAAATGATAATGTGGGTGAATGGCACTGTGGGATATACTGTTAGAGTATTAACAGGTAACTACATATAGAGAACCAGTAGGGAATAATTGGAATCAAAACACTGCTGTTTGGTTAGAGATGGTGGTTCACGTGGTTGGCTCTTCAGCATCCTCCACACACAGAAGAGCCTGGATGTCTCTGCATGGCCACAAGGTTTGTCTGTGCAGACACAATGCAGGAGGGTGTCACCAGCCACATGGGTGAAGCAAGGAGAGAGGCTCTCGTTCTTCACCCTCCTGCCCCAGCACTGCCCTAGGGCTGTGCCTGCTGCAGCTCTTCCTGCTTGGCAGTCACAGGATGCATGAATACTCCACCTCCCATTACACCTTCCCTCGGGGATGCTCAGGTACTGTAACAGCCTGTGGAACAAAGCCTGGCCAGCCAGGTCTATGGGAAGCATCTGCGCATTCAGGTCAATCTCTTCATGCTCTTTGCAAATAGCAAACTGCAGGCCAAAAGCTCAGAGCCTGGGGCTGTTTTGAAGAAGCCAGCCTGGAGGTCAGCTGTGACCATACCTGCAGTGTCATCCCCCCAGCAGAGCTCCTCGTGGGGCAGAAGGACCACCTCAGGGCAGGGAAACTGCCCTGTCTGTGGCTGGGACCGCAAAGCGGCCTGTGCTTAGATGGGTCCCAAGGGGCACAGCTCGCTTTTAGCATGGAGGGGAGCACAGGTGAGAAGTAAGGGGACAGCATCACTCAGAGGTTTTACCACTGTGAATGAATGGTGATGGTAACTTCTCGGGGCTATCTGGCCTTCCTGCTGAGTTTGTGAGCCATGCACGAGGTACTGCCAAGGTTGCAGCTAACAGAAATCTAATCTTTGATTACATCGCGTTAATTTTAGTACTGAGAGATCAGTCCCTTCATTGGGCCGGTACTGAACTTTCCTCAATAAATGTGTCTTGTGTTCATTAGAGCCTGGAGTTGGAGGTTTGAAGGGGTCTGTGGCTTTGGGCCCTGGGGATTGTGCAGACTCCTGGGCTGTTGCTCTGCTGGGTCTCACCAGGCTGCAGGTGAGTGCAGTGCTGGCAGGACCAAGAAACCTTCAACAACCACTTCTGAATCAAAGCTCATACTTCTTGTGGCTAAGTTAATCTTGGCAGAAGTAAAAGCCTGCAAATCCACGCTGTGTTTTACGGGGCTAAAGCATAGCTCAGGGAAACTGTAGCCAGAAGGGGAAGCAGGCAGAGTACTGTTCTGAGTAAGCTGGTTTGTTAATGTGGCAGCCTGAGTGGGTAAAACCTACTCGTGAGCCTGGCCCTGCAGTCAGTTGTGTGAGCAGAACCCATCCAAGAGCTGCTGAAATGCACCTTGCTGCAGGGTGTGTGGTGGCTGTGGAAGGGAAGCTGCCCAGCACATAGCAGTGGGAGTGAGCCAGTGCCTCTTGGGCAGTCCCACTGGCACGGCTGGGGGAGCACTGCCCACTGCAAGACCCCATTATTGCTGGGAGATTGAGACCGATTTTAATATCACAAGGGCTGGAGCTATTATTTGGGTTCCTTGACTATAATTTGCTCCCATGCCAGGCCTTGGGGGCGTTGCTGGGGGTGATGGGTCTGGTAGGACACAGCGTGTGGAGCTGTGCCTGTATCCCCACTCCACACCATGTGCATCACCAGTGCAGGGGGAAACTTGCTCGCGTTCATTTTCCAGTAGGCTGCATAAATAACCGTAACGGGAGCAAGGCCAATGCTGCAGCTCAGGCATTGCAGGTCTCCACATGACTGAGACCCAACTACAGGAAGCAAGAAAGTGCTTTAAAAATTCAATCAGCTTTATTGAAGCTCAAATAGAGCCTGCAAGAGCAGCAGCCCAGCAATGCAAAGCCAGGCATTAGTTAAACAAGCACAAAGATCCCTGATCGATAGAAGGATGGTGATGCTGCTGAAAGAAGCCGACATGAACACAACTAAGGCCCTTTGCAACTCCAGGGAAGGCTCAGGGTGCTAATGGGCACAAGCAAGTGCAATAGGAAAGCTGAGCCTGTTTCAAGGAGAGGGGTGGTGGGGAGCTCACTGGCTCCTCGCAACATGTGCAAACAACCCAGGTCTTGGGGAAAAGTGCTGTGAATTCAGGTTGTGCAAGCTGTTCCCAAAGCTGTTCAGAGACATTCCCAAGCCACCCGGCAGAGCACAAGCTCTATCTCCATAGAGTCCCAGCCTGGTTTGGGTTGGAAGGGACCTTAAAACTCATCCAGTTCCAATCCCCTGCCATGGGCAGGGACACCTTCCACTGGAGCAGCTTGCTCCAAGCCCCTGTGTCCAACCTGGCCTTGAACACTGCCAGGGATGGGGCAGCCACAGCTTCTCTGGGCACCCTGTGCCAGCGCCTCAGCACCCTCACAGGGAAGAGCTTCTTCCTAATGTCTAATCTAATGTCTATCCTCTTGCGGGATCAAGGTGGCAGAGCCGAGCTTAACTTGAAAACCAGATTTTCTGGATTGGGTCATGCCAGCCTGACCCTGGGCATGGGGCTGCAGGAGTATATAGGTAGTAGCAGGATGCCCTGGGCTAAGGGGTTCACACTGGGACTGTGTGGGGCGATGCTGTGATGGCAATGTTTCACTGCTGCACCATGTGCTGGTCTCAGCTCTGTGGGCCTCAGCACCCATGCTCTTAGCCATGAATGGCTTTCTTGTGGGGATGATGGTGTGAGCCCAGGACCATGACCACCCGAAGCATTGCCACACAGGCACTGATGTTGAACAATGAATACTGCAGCCCAGGGGTGAAACAGCACTGGGTAGAGTCAGAAATTCTCATAGTGATGTGCAAAGTAGGTCTGGTCCTTCTTGTTCAGCTGCTGACAAGCCTTTTCCACACTCTTCGTCATCCCGGGTGGGCCACAGCTGAAAACCCCGATCTTCTGCACCTGCAAAAGGAGGGAGCCAAAGGGGTCAAACCAGCAGCGCCAGCCCCCCGCCGGCCCAGCCCCTCTTGGCCCCTTGCCATTTGGCAGCTTTGGGCACAGATGCTGGCCAAGCAGTGTGCCCCAGCCTGAGGAGGCTTTTGGGGAGGTTGTCACCTCCCCATGGAGTTGCTGGAGCTGTGGAGGAAGGATGGGATCCCCCAGGGTCTCTGTCAGCTCTGGGCACTGGTTGCTGCCGGGGTCTTGCCATAGCAGGGTGCGTTTGGCTGGTATGGGGCATTTCTGACTCATGCGGCTCCAGAAGGAAAGTGGGGTTCATGCCCCTTCTGCCCTGCCCTTGCTGCAGATGCCACCAAGGTCTCCAGGGCCTTGGGGACAGGCTGGGACCACTCCTCCACAACGGCTGGTGGGTGCTCTCCTCCTGTCGCCACCCGGGCACTGACCTCACGGTGCACCTCCTGCAGCGAGCTGAAGAAGGGTACAAAGGGAGGGCGTCCAAAGTGGGTGATGGCGTGAAGCCCTGTGAACAGGCTCTTGTTCAGCACCTTCTGGAAGTGCCGCTCGCAGATATACTGGAAGAAAGATGAGAGCACTTCAGAGGGCCCCGCGTGGCCCGGCATGGCCCGGCAGCCTCCCCAGCGGGTGGCCAGGCTCACCAGCATGGTGGTGCGCAGGTCGAACTTCTCAGCCAGCTGCGTGATGTAGATGTGCACGGAGACCAAGCTGTTCCTGTCCGCCTCCTCCACCTCGCGGATGATGTCCGCCAGCCACTCGAACTGCCGCTGCGTGCGCGTCACCCAGATGAAGTAGATCTGTGGCATGTGGGGATGAGGTTCAGAGTGAGGGCAGTACCCTGTGCATGCCCACATGGGGCTCCTTCCCAGATGGAACATGGAGGATCCCCCAAAGAGGCCAGCAGCAGGAGGAGGCATCTCGGGAGGGCTTATTGTGGTTCAGATGCTTCCTTTTACCTTCTTGCACTGCAGCTTGGAGCTTATGGATGACTTGAAGACCAGGTCCTTGAGGATGGATGCAAAGGGTGTCACCCCGATGCCTCCTCCCACCAGCACCGACACCTTGAACTTGTTCCACTCCTGGTGGCCCTCCCCGAAGGGCCCGTCCAGATAGAGCTGGAAGGGAACCAGCCGTCAGTAGAGTATCTCCTGCTTCCACTTGCCCGGGTCTTGGCTGCCTTCAAGGCTGGAGAAGCACCACAGGCTGGGCACAGCCCATGGCCACAGATGCTTTTGGGCTCAGATGTCCCTGGAGAAGAGCGTGGGACTCACCTTGGGTAGCTTGCCAATAAGGGCCAGGCTCTCTGGGGAGTAGAGCTCCCGCAGGCGGGTGGTCCAGGGCCCCACGGCCCGGATGTGCAGGCTCAGTGTGTCCTCGTGCGGCGCCGAGGTCAGGGTGAAGGGGTGGTACTCAGAGGTGCCCAGGGCCACGCAGGCGATGCGCACCCACTGCCCCGACTTGTAGTCAAAGTCCTGTGGCCGCTGGAACTGGAGGTGGGTGACACCTGGCAGGAAGAGAGGGGCCAGGGATGGGGATTTCTTTAAGGTGGAAACCTCAAAGCAGCATTCCAGTATCTAAGGGGGCTACGAGGATGCTGGAGAGGGACTCTTCATCAGGGACTGTAGCAATAGGACAAGGGCTGATGGGTTCAAACTGAAACAGGGGAAGTTTAGATTAGATATAAGGCAGAAGCTCTTCCCTGTGAGGGTGTTGAGGTGCTGGCACAGGGTGCCCAGAGAAATGGTAAATGCAGCATCCCTGGCCAGTATTCAAGAGCCTTGGGTGACCTGGTCTAGTGGAAGGTGTCCCTGCCCATGGCAGGGGGTTGGAACTTGATGAACTTTAAAGTCCATTCCAACCCAAACCATTCTGTGATTCTGTGATTCTATGACTGAGTAATGGAGTTTCCTGCATTGCTGCAGCCCCCAATGCTTGTGCAAAGAGCCTGGGCTAAGCTGGTGCCATGTGGCCAGGGATGTTGTGGTACCTGAGGGCAGGAGCTCGGCTTTCACCACGCTGATCTCCACCTTCTTCCTGCTCAGGCTGAGCAGCTTGTCTGCACTATAGATAAGAGCTGGGATGACAAAGTAGAGGTGGAAGCGGGGCTGCTGGATCAGCGCGTAGCTGCCATGAATGATGACCTGGGCAGGGAGCAGCCCCATCAGAACTGTACTTACCATGGCAAGCCATTGCCCAGGGGCTGATTCGGTGGCATCTCAGCAGTAGCAGGGAGCTGAGATTTGGGCCAACAGCTCTCTTGGGACCCCCCAGCTATTAGATCTCAACAGCTGGGCTGACCCACAGGCTTGTGGTGCATCGCCACCACCCCTCCCTTCAAGCCAAAATGCTTTACCAGGATGTAGAGCAGCATGTAGAGGTGGTGGGTGATCCAGAAGCCTTGGAAGCTGACACGTCGGAAGTGGCGGGTGGCGAACACGTACATCACAGCCAGGATCACGAGCAGCAGCACTCCTGTCATGCCTGGGAGTGGATGGGTTGGAAGGTCCTGGGGGTCATGGTAACCCCACAGGGGATCCTCCAGGGCTCGGCAGAGGGGCGGACATGGACTTGCAGGTCTGCCTGCAGTGGTCTCACCTGGAATAGTCTGGAAGAACCACCAGTAATACTTCTGTGGGAGCTGAGACCTGGAGAGGAATTTCACCATGGAATGGCCAGAGCAAACTCCTGGTTCCCGCTTTCACTTGTGTCCATGCCCAGTACACTCTGTCTGGACTGTGCTTTAATTTTCACTTACCCATCATCCATAAAGACATTGGAAAAGAGGCAGGACAACACGCTGAGAGGTGTGACTGAGAAGATGTAGACATTCACTATGTGACCTGCAGTGTGGAGCACTGTGAGGGACAGAAACCAGAAGAGAAAAGCATCACTGTTGCTGTGGATGGAGGTGCGGCAGACCCTGTGGATGTGTCCAGGGACCCAGCAATTCCCCTGGTGCAAAGCATCTGTGTCTCTGCAGGCTCCACATGGCTCTTCAAGCTTCTGCCTGATCCTGCTGTGTCACAGACCTCCTGCTCCAGATGTGGCTCCTGGGTGGCACATTCTCCAGCAGCCCACCTACCTGAGAAGATGAGGGCTACCATGGCAACCCAGCGGTGAAAGTCCACAGCAGCATCGAAGGGGATGTAGTGGTTGAGGAAGGTCTCTCGCAGGACTGTGATGAGGTTGCGGCACATAGTGAGCAGGATGTAGGAGTACATGAAGGAGATGCAGGCAGCCGACCCCCGGGAGATGATGATCCCCACAAAGGTGGTCTGTGCGATTCCCGTGCTGGGGGATGCAAAGGCATAGTCTGGGGAGAGAGATTGAAGGGTGTGTCATTGTGCCTGGAGCTGAGGGCCATAACCCTTCCTGCAATAAGGGGACAACCGCCTGTGTGGCTCCACCAAGAAAAGGTCACCAGGGATGGGGCTGTGTGGGGACAGGGGCATGATTCTCCATGTCAGAGCCCCCAGAGCTGCTGGGTGACAAGGTCTCCTTGGGGGTCAAGGGACGGGATTGTCCTCCTCTGCTGTGCACCACGGTACTGTGTCCTCAGTGAGGCATCAACAAAGTGGATCGAGTCCAGTGGAGTCCACCAGGGTGTGTGGGTGCTGGAGGGCATCATGTAGGTGAAAAGCTAGGGGAAATGGGCTTGTTCAAGCTGAAGGAAATGGGTCATGGAAGTCTGTCAGGCTGTCTACAGCCACAGTGTTACAGAGAAGAGAGCCAAATGCTTTCTGAGACACACAGTGAAAGGGTGAGAGGCAACAGCCTGAGTTTCACTGAATGAAATTCAGGTCTGATGTAAAACAAACTCTCCACTTGAAGGATGGTCAAAAACTAGCACACGCCCAAGCCGGTGATGGGATCACCAACCTCGGCGCCCTTCAAACTTTCTCTAGATGAAGCCTTCAGCAACCTCATTCAGCTTTGAAATTGGCTTTGCTCTGAGCAGGACACTGGGACAGACCCCTCCAGAGGTGCCTCCCAACCTAAGTAAATCTTTGGTTATCCCAGGGCTGTTTGCCCAAAGCTGTGCCAGGACCTTTCAGATCCCAGCATGCCCCATGCAGCCAGCAGCTTTGATGGAGCCAAGACCATACACCCCTCTGCACATGGTGCAGCATGGCTGGGTGGGCACTCACAGTAGGCTCTCTCCACAAACACGCCGGTGGTGATGGCAGAGAAGAGGACCACACAGACGATGTGGCGCCGGTAATTCTCAACAAAGCGCTTGAACTCCTGGATCTTTTGCTGAACTTTGTTCCTCTCGTACTTCTTCCGTTTTGCTTCAGTGTACAAACGCAGCTGGTACTGATTCACCCTGGCAAACACAGGAGGGCTGCTGTCATGTCAAGGTTTAGCCAGTAAGGTATGGCTCAGGGCCACGCTGCCCAGCTTTGTGGCTTCCTCCCTGTACAGCTCTGTGACCACCTCTGCACACTGGGGATGGTGGTGACCTGCAGAGCACAGTTTCAGCATTTGATATCAGGTCATCCCACAGACTACACGCTTTTGAAAGCTGGTAACAAATGTGCAGATAATGACTCATAAATGAAACCAGAGGTAAGAACTGCAAAAGATAATTCTCATAGTAATATTCAACCCTCCAAACTGATTCTAGGGTAGGAGAAGGTCCTTGGAGCTATTAGGGCAAATCAGGATATTCTGGCCATGAATAACAACCACTCATCTGCTTCCTTGTAGAAATACTTGCTGCTGCCACAGCAGTGAAGACCAGAGTCTCTCCTGCAGCTCTTGCAGGCAGCTTCCCAAGGGGAAGAGAAGCTCAGGCAGGACTTGCCAGGCAAAGCCCCTCTCTGCAGGCAAGGCATACACTCTAAAACCCAACATCACAGGCCCTGGAGTTGGCCACTTCATTTTTTTTAATAGAGGCACATCACCCAGACCCCGCTACAGCACCGTCCCCACCGAAGCAGGGCTGCTCCTGCAGCTTCTTGGGCAGCGAGGGGCTGTGATGTGCCTGCCTGGGCTGAGGTATCTCCTGAAGGGATGGTCCAGCATCCCCTCCCTATGCAGTACCACCATCATAGGTGTGCTGGGTCCTTGCAGCGGTGCCATTTGACTGGAGGGCTACGCAGTCTGGCATACCAACATGAGAAACAGCAAAAAGGCTGAACCTGAACCTGGAAAGCACACCCAGTGAAGAGAGGGTGAGCTCACTTTCTGCCTGGTCTCTTCCTCAGTTCTCGCCCTTCATGTTCCACGTAGTGGTTCACAATTTCCAGGTTTGGGTCATTCTCTTCCTCTGAGATGGTTCTGTTGGAAATAGAGCTTTGTCTAGCCCAAAGCTGTACTCGCCGGAAGCGCTTGCCAAACTTCTCCCCATTTTCTCCACTTTCAGGCTCAGAAGGTGCCAAGCTCTGTCCTGCAACCTGCTTGCATTACTTCAGTTGCATGGTACATGGGCTGGATTCGCTTCAAGATAACCCCCCCTTCTGAAAAACAAAGTAGGACTCCCATCCCAAATGCAATAGGGGCTGTGCAAGAGGCAGTTCCCCCCCTCTGCCTGCCTGGGTGCCAGGGGAGGAAGGGAACAGCCCCACTGCAGTATCCAGCTTGCTCACAGGCATGTTGAGCATGGTCATCCTGCTTCCCCAGCGCTGGGTTTGCAAACACCTGGCGGGAGTATTTGTTGGAGGGGTCGAGGTGACGGATGGGTGTGCATCAGGGCAGAAAGAGATGAAGCAGCAAGACTAAGGAGGAGAGCTTACCTTTTTGGCTCTTTCTTTCTTATGAAGGAGGCATGGTTATGCAGATTTTGCTTGAGCACCTGTGGGACACCTTTGATGATCCAGAAAGACAAACAGCGGTTCAGCGTGTGTGAAATGCAGCAGACTAGGTTTAGGCATCTCCCTTTGGCAGGGATGAGGTGGGGAGAGGCTCTGAGCTGCCCCAAACATGTACATGGAGCAACAGCTGATGCCGTATTATCGCAGTGGGGTTGGAGAGACCAATGGGAGCTACCTACTGGGTGCTGCTCATCACCTCCAGCCCTGCAGGACCTGGGGTGTTCCAGTGCTCCTGCCCACTGACCTTTGATGCAGAGCTGGGTGAGACGAAGCTCGCTGTCATGGTCTCGCAACATGTAGTGGAAATCCTCCCATGTCAGCTCATCCCTGTCCTGAAACCCTGAGGCCCGAAACATCGACTCAGTCACCTGCTCTGCCTGATCTCTTGACAAGCAGTTGTTGGAGATCTCGATGAAGGACCTGGAGCAAGGAGGGGAGATGGGAACTTCAGAGGACCAAAGCTTGAGTCCCTCACATAACACAGGGCAGAGCCCCAGACCAGTTTCATGGGAGAAATGGGCTTTCGGTGTGAGTGTTGAGCCCATGGGCTCACACTCATGTAGCAGCCTTGAGGAGTGAAGCACAGAATCTGGGAACTACTTTTGAAGACATCTGTTTACAGACATTGTGAAAACGTCTAAAAAAGTGAGGAGAAATACCTGAGCATTCTCAGAAACTCCTCCTTGGAGAGGAACCCATTCTCATCAATGTCATACATCCTGAACATCACCTTGGACTTCTCCTGTGGGGACCCTGGTGGGAAGGGAGAGAGGCAAACTAAGAACAAGATCCTATTTTCATCAATAAAGACGCTTTCAAACATTGTCTTCGAGAGTCTGGACCTGCAGCAGTGAAGCCTCACCCAGTTCTGAAAAGACTGAAAGCACACTGCTGATCACAGCTTAAATAGCAACTGGAAGTGAATAGTGTACCACCGTTCTGCTTGACATTCTCAAGTGTAAGGGGAAGAACTGGGTATGTGCACATTCTGGTGCATTATTTTGCAGACTCAAAATGTGCTTTTGCGCAGCAATGATTTTTCTGGGAGCCGCTTTGATTGAATGTGGCATTCACCACCTCCATCTATGAATACACCTTTCCAGTGGTCATTTAGGCAGAATCACATATAATAACTGAAGGGCATCTATGAGGGTGCTGGAGAGGGACTCTTCATCAGGGACTGTAGCAATAGGACAAGGGGTGATGGATTCAAACTGAAACAGGGGAAGTTCAGGTTGGATCTAAGGCAGAAGTTCTTCCCTGTGAGGGTGCTGAGGCGCTGGCACAGGGTGCCCAGAGAAGCTGTGGCTGCCCCATCCCTGGCAGTGTTCAAGGCCAGGTTGGACACAGGGCTTGGAGCAAGCTGCTCTAGTGGAAGGTGTCCCTGCCCATGGCAGGGGGTTGGAACTGGATGAGCTTTAAGGTTCCTTCAACCCAAACCATTCTGCGATTCTACGATGTCTCAAGGACAGGATACACGGTCCATTCAGGAGATGATAAGGCAGACTTTCCTATGGTGGTGAAAGATAGCTCCCCTTCTGAACAGCCTTTCAGAAAACAAATTACGTTGTTAACTGCTCTGTAACTCAACCTGAAGCTGTCTTAAATGAAGGGAATTTTAACCTGTAGGAGTGCCTACAGATTGATCTGCTGGACGGATCTTGTCCCTCATTCTGCTGGTGGTGTTGCCAGAGCCTAGAAAGAGGACTGAGGGCAACAGATGAAGACACTAACCAGCTCCAGCTCCCACCTTTCATGAAGACCACCAAGATGTCCAGGAATTCCCGGAAGGAGATGTAGCCATTGCCGTCTTTGTCAGCCAGAGAGAACATGGAGTCCACAAACATGGAGTGGGCTTTGAGCCCCAGGGCCTCGGCAAACTCAGCCCTGCTCAGCTCACATGTTAGAGACTCCTTTGCCTTCTGTGAAGATTCAAAGTTGAGCTCCCCAGCGTCGGACCTGTTGATTTCCAGCACCTGAAGGTTGCATCCCACAAAAGACACCCCATGAGTGCTGGCAGAGCAGAGGGCTGGCATTCACCTGCCTGACATACTGCACAAAGACCAGTGGCTCACCTGGCACAAAACTCATGGCAGATACCATGTGTCTCTCCTACATAATGTGACTTTCACGCTAAACACCACTGACCATTATAGAGACCTCAGTTACATCATCCAAAAGACTCTTTACCACAAAAGACCACAGTAGAACTCCCTTTGTCTCCAAAGTATTGGCAGCTTCCTTGTGCACGATACCAGCATTTACAGCGAGCAACCGCAGCAACATTCATTGCTCAATCAATACACAAATACCTTTACCCGTGTACCTGAGCCTGCCACACCTCTACATACCTGAGCAAACAGGTGCCTAAAGAAAGTCTCCAGAGTCTGTTTTCTCTGCTCTTGTGTGACTGCCCGCTTCATCAGGCTCTGCTCCTTCATCTCAGACATATGCAGCTCGAGGCCGTTCTCCTCCAAGTAGCCTTGTAGCTTCCCAATGAAGTTGTTCCTTTCTGCCTCTTCGCTGAAAAGCAGCACCTGCAGAAGACCCCACCATACGGTGCTGAGCAGCAGGAGCTCGACTGGGATGTGAGTGCTGCTGCTGTTCACCACAGTTGTTGCTCCATGGTAGGAGCTGGACCTGGTCGTTCTCAGGAGGCCACAGCCACCCTTCAGGGACCTACGCTGTTCCCAGTGCCCGGGGCTGAGTGGTGCAGGGTGTTTGTGACTGGCAGTAGAGGCCTGTGGGGGGTTAGGGGAAGGTATCAAGCCCCAGGCATTGTGGTACTCACCAGGTCATACTCCTTGGGGCTCTTCAGGAGCAGAGCTTTGTTCCCTTTATTGCTGGAGAGGACCACCTCCACCCTTTGGTGGGCTTTCAAGCTGATGCTCCGGAGCACAGACCCTGTCCTATCCAGCACTTTGAGCACCTCATCAGATTGGAGCTGAATGTAGACAGGAGAGCTGTCTGTCTTGGGACCGTGCCATTCCATGGCTGATGGGAAAGAGCACAGGACTCAGCTGGAAAGCCACACCTGGGCCCATATTCACCCCACTATCTCCTTCACCAAGATGCAGTTTGGGAATGATTTCATGACCAGGCACATGTCAAGGGAAAAAATATGATCTCCAAACTGCAAACCTCAAGCTCATGGACACAGGAGTACAAGCTATGGAACAGGGTGGAAGGATTTTTCCACTGTCCAGAGCAAGTCCCTTGCAGACCTATATGTCTGCAGACTTATGTGTTCTGGAACTACTGGTGTTAGTGCTCTACATAGGTTTCCTTCAGGTAGGGTGTAATCTGAAATTACAGGATCATAGTATGACTCAGGTTAGAAGGGTCTCTCACCCAACCTCCTGCCCCAGGTAGGACAAGCTACAGGATCAGGATAGTCTGCTCAAGGCTATATCTGAACAGCAGGACTTGGATAGGATGGAGACTGCACAACCCCTCTGTGCTTCCTGTTCCACTGCTTGACTACCCTCCTGGGGAAACAGCTTCTCATTACACCCAGTCTGGATAGAAGCTCCAAACCCTGCGGCCTGACTTCAGCAACAACACCAGGGGCCATCATAGAATCACCAGTGCCACCTCACCATGTATGGCCTCTCCGGTCATCTCCCTCTGCACACTGGGGCTCTGCTTCTGCTGCAGCTTCTGGAAATCTCTCTTGCGGAGAATAGCAACGATCCAGGCAACAAACAGAGTCACTGGGGACACAGGGGAGAGTGAGGCATGAGATAGCACAAAGCTCCTTCACACTTTGGCAGGATCACCCATGCAACAGGGTCAAACAGGGGTTTATTTCTTCCCCATCGGCCCCAGTTCAGTGCTGCATGGATTTATTTAATTCAGGCCACTCCATGAAAGCCCAGCTCCCTCCTGGTGCCCAAGGACCCTGCCACCTCAAGGACCTGAAGATTGACCAAGACCCAGCAGCTCCTTAGTCCATGAACACTAAGCCCCTTTCTCCAGTAGGAGAGGAGATGGGTAAAGAAATGGAGTGGCAAACCTAAAGGCAGACAGCAGAGGACAACGATGATGATCCCAAAGCCTGCTCCGCTGCCTCTGAAGTAGTCCAGCACCATCATGGGTGTGCAATTGGCCAGATGCTGAGCTGTCAGCTGCTGGGGCTGAGGGCACGGGTCCCCTACATGGGGGGGAGACAGATTGTGAATGTCATGAACCTTCTACCCGTCTCACCTCCTTCATCCCAAGAACTTCTGCATGAAGATGCTGATGCGATTCATTGCTGAGTGACCCAGAGAGCACTGCAAACCTGGGATACTTGAGTTAAACTCCAGATCTTAGGGGACAACCTTTGCTTTCGGACTGAACCTTTGCCTGCTGCAGCAAAACAAGCACAGAACTGGACTCAAGCACTCTGGGTCTTCAGTGCCATCACCTCTGTCAGTGGGATGGCCTGAGCAAGAAGCACTCTGTGCCACAGCAAAATGAGCCTCTGCTCATCCAAGTGCTGCAAATCCAGGAAGTCCTGGTGGAATTGCATGGAGCATATGCCAAGGGAATCAAAATGCCTTGTAAGGGCTAGAATGTTCAACAGATAAAATGCTTTTAGCAAATGAAGTTCATGCTGCTGTTGCAACCACATCTGCAGGAAAGCCTATCTGACCCTCCCAACAGCACTGCTCAACCAGCAACCCCGCCAGCAGAGCAGCCAGGCAGGATGGTCATATGGAGCTAACAACTTTTGCAATTGAAGGCAAGTAGGTAACATTACTCAGTTTTGATACGGAAAGCTTAACTCATCTGCCAACTTCATCACATTTTAGGTCACTCACTAATTTAACCTGCAGACTTATGTGTGCTTTTATGTAGGAGCTAGAGCAACAAAAAATGTGACCACCATGAGGAGTGCTGCCCGCCTTGCTTATGGGCACCCCTTGCATTTCGCATGGTTTTGCTGGCTGGGGGGCACAGCATGTGTCCTGCTTGAGAAAATGCCAGCCCGATGTTTTCTCTGCACCACTGTTACCAAGATGGGATTGCTTTGCTCCCTAACTTGCTAGTGCTGACCACTCTCTGCGCCCTGCTATTGCACAAAGCACTCACCCTTGCTCCAGACGAACACGTGGGGCTGGAGGTCTGTGGGGTCTGTGTAGGTGACAGCAGTCAGGACATCGTGGAAGGTGGTGTTACGGATCTTCCTAGTTTCCTCCACTGTGAATAGCCTGGAGAAAAAGACATAGGGCCAAGAGGTGGCCCCAGGTGTTACTTGCTGGCAGCAGGAGGGATTCACTCCCTGCATATTTTCAGGCATCAAGGAAGAGAGAGGATGCTTTTTCCTCCCGCCGCAGTTTTTGTGTGCTATTGGGGCTCGCGGAGCAGTGGGCACCCTGCCAGATGGGGATGAAGCCTTTACCCATTCTTGGTGTTTTCGAACCAAAACCTGTCACCGTCACGCAGGCGCACAAACTGGTCCAGGATGATGGCACTGAAGAGGGAGCCGTCAGCCTCCAGCATGCCCCCAGGCAGTAGCTCCAGCCCAGCCGTGTTGTTGTCATACAGGGCAGCGACCTTCTCCAGGACCTGTCCAGAAACCCCCACCACATACATGTGAGAAGAGAGAATTCTGCCAGGGCATCAGACAAACCTTGGCAAGCCTCAGGAGGAGTGAGGAACATGCATTTCCCAGACATCTCATGTCCATGGGCTGGGAGGATGCTCAGCCCCACACAGCCTTGAGGTCATGGCTTGGGCTTGAGCAACTAAGAATCACTCCCAGAGAATCCCAGCTCCAGGAGGAGCAGGGCACCAAGTGGCACAGGAGCTTAGCACTGGGGCAGGATATATTTATTGATACCTTGTAATTACGTAGTTACCCCAATACAACAGCCCCACAGGCATGAAAATAAGCTGGGATGCACATTGATGTCACTCTTCCTACACTGCCGGAGAAGCCAGTTACTGCCTGGACTGCCCTGCCGTCCTTCGACACACACTTTCCATGCCCAGACTGGTTCTGTGTTACCTGTTGCTCCACGTGTGGGGCAAAGTCTGACCAGCTCTGGAGAGGCTCCAACCCAAATCGCTCCCGGGCTTGGTTGTAGGTGGGCAGGCCAAGGTCCCTCCCACGCTGCAGACAGCTGGCCACGTAGTCAGTGCGGGAGTACTTCAGGGGCCCATACCAGTAATCTGTGATGGATTCGAAGCCATGGTGATGGCAAGAAAGAGCAGGAGGGGCAACCCCAACTGCCGTAGCTGCTGGGATGGCCTCATCCCTCTACCATGGGCCATGCTGAACATGGAGATTGCCTTCATGCCCTTGCCAGGACAGTCCCACAGATGTGCTTAACATGCTCTGCAGCTTTTCTGCGCTTCCATTAACCAGATTGAAGCTGATCAGAGTGTGTGTTTGGGTGCTGACGGTGGTGGTGATGGGACCTGCCTCCCCACCTCAGCCCCTGCACAGCCCTGGGAGACGTTTCCCCACCAATGTACCCTGCAGTGCAAGGGGGTGCAGACCTTGGAGATCTTCCACCACAATATTGTCCTCCCGCTCTGCAATCTGAGAGCTCATCCCCAGCAGAAGGTTGTCCACATCCACCTCCTTTGCCTGCTGCAGCCTGGTGCTCTGAGGGGAGATGGGAAGAGCAGGTGACTCCTCACCTGGAGGTGAGGACATGCAGCAGCCCCAGACTCCTGCCTGTAGGGGTGCAGACCCTGGGCATAGAGGGACCAAGGACTTCCTCCAGGTTCATTTTCTCCACATCAGCTCAACCCTGAGGTCTGAGCCTGCCACAGCTGAAGGTGGCATCTGAGGATATCTGGATGGGGAGGATCTCTCACCTGTTGGCTGTCTGTCATGCTCTGCACCCAGTTTCCCTTTCAGACCCCTGTGGGGTCCCCATAACATAAAGCAAGGAATGAAGCCCCCCACAGCCAGCCTGCCACATCCTCAGTACCCTTCTGTGTACCTCTCTGCTCCAGTAGCTGTTGCAGAGCCGCATTGCTGGGAACGAGCCACCAGGGCCAGGAACTTTCTGGAACTGGCACTTGGGGTCTCTGGAACATCAGAGAATGGTTGGACCCACAGCCCCTGGCCAGGGCTGCCCTAAGCTGAAAGGGCTTGGCTGTCCCAGCAAGGGGCAGGGTGCAAGGAAGGGACAGGGACCATCCCCAGCCACCACCCCAACCTGAGCATCCCCTTACCAGGTACAGGCTGCTCCTACCTCTTGTAAATGCCGGGCGGCACCATGGTGGCCAGGAATTGTCCTGCAGCTGCCACGAACTCTGGTGAGAGGCTGGGGTCAAGGTGCTGCTGGTAACCTGCAGGCAACAGTCATGGTCCAGCAGCCAGGCTGAAGGGAAAGGGGGATGAGCCCCCTCTCCTGTGCTATCTCCCAGCTTCCCTGGTTCTGTTCCCTACTCCCAGCACACCATCTCTTCCCCTCACCTTTGTACTCTGGGACCTGTGTCCCCAGCAGAGTCGGCAGCCACTCATACAGAACGATGCTCTAGGACACAAGGGTTGCTGCCTCAGTGCAGTGCCAGGGAGGATGTCAGGGGTTAGGATTAGGGTAAGGGATAGGGTTAGAGTATGGGTTAGGGGTTGGGATTTAGGGTACAGTTATGGGTTAGGTTTATAGTTAGGATTTGGGTTAGGTTTAGGGTTAGGGTTGTTAGGGTTAGGGCTAGGGTGTTACTGTTAGGCTTAGGGTTAGCTTAGGGCTAGGGTGTTAGTGTTAGGGTTAGGATGTTTGTGTTAGGGTTAGGGGTTAGGGTTAATGTTGGGGTTTAGGGTTAGAGCTAGGGTTAGACCATCATACAGCACAATGCTGTAGGACACAGGAGAGCTTTGTCAGTGCCATGTCCATAGAGGTTTACAGGGGTCCTGGCAGAGCCAGGTATGCACCATCATTCACCTGGAAAGTGGCGATGACCCACTTGCGAGCGTGCTGGAAGAGGTCTTCATCCGACCAGGTGGGGTGCCCTTGTGCCAGCGCTGCAGCTATGTGGTTGTGGTACCGGAACCAGGCAATGCTCACAGCCTGCAGGAAGTGGTTCTCATTCCCCCAGGCACTTCCCAGGTCTGCAAGAGCCATCAGGAGCATCAGTGGGGAATGCCAACACTGGCTCTAGTTTTGCCCACTGCTGGAGGGCCACCCCCAGCCCTGTGGCTGCAGCCCCGTATCCCCTCATCCCGTTGCCCTTCCTGACACCAAGATAAGCAAGTTGAACGAGCGAGAATCAGCTGCAGGCCCCCAGCATGGACCGAAGGAGAGGAATTCAGAGCAAGCTGAGCCGTTTTTATCACTGGCAGCCCCTTTCCCCAGATCCTTTCCCCACCCCCTTTCCCCCGACTTGCATCAAATTGACCAGCACCCACAGGTCTCCGCATGCTGGCTGTGAAATGACTTGTTGCTTCCTGGTGATGTGGCTCCTTAAGTTCATGGCATGTCTTTGCAGGAAAGCCTTTGCCAGAGTGTGCACCTTAGCATAGCATAGCGAAGTGTAGCATAGAGTAGCATGTGGCACTGCACAGCATGGCATGGCATAGCATAGCACGGCATAGCATGGCATAGCATGGCTTGTATTGGAAGGGACCTTAAAGCTCATCCAGTTCCAACCCCCCTGCCACAGGCAGTGCCACCTTCCATTAGAGCAGCTTGCTCCAAGCCCCTGTGTCCAACCTGGCCTTGAACACTGCCAGGGATGGGGCAGCCACAGCTTCTCTGGGCACCCTGTGCCAGCGCCTCAGCACCCTCCCAGGGAAGAACTTCTGTCTAAGAGCTCATCTCAATCTCCCTTCTACGTGAGGCTGATGGGAATATTTACCAGAACCTCCCCCTTGGGCTGGGAAACTGCCTGCTCTCCCACAGGACTCCTGATGTGGATGGCCCCGCTCTCCACACCCTCCTGCCCTTTCCCAGGGTCTCCTTAGGGCTCAGCTCCATGGACCTCCTGCTCCTCCTGCTCACAGTCAGCAATGGAGCCAAGTAGGTGAAAACCCTCTGAGGATGCCACCGTTACCATAGATGCCCTGTGGACCACCCTGTCCTGTGGACGGATCCAGTGCTTTCCACATGTGGACTCTCCCGTCTGTCTCCCTCGGGATTCGCCCGCCAGGCCCAGATGCCAGCTGCCCCCCTGAGAAGCTCCTCAGGGCATCGCTCCAGGAGTGCAAGGGGCCATAGATGGAGCTGCCGTCCAGCCAGCCTGTCACCTCGTTGGTCTACAGCAGGCACAGGGAATGCTCATTAACCAGGGTCTTGGTGGAAAGGTGGAAAAAAAAGTTTGGAAAGCACCAACCCAGCCCTCTTGGTCTTGCAAAGCAGCTCTCCCATCCTCAGTTTTAACAAGAGCTATCAGGATGCAAGTATACACATCAGCAATCCCTATGCACAGTGCTGGGGACAGGAAAAGACCAGCTACGGGCTTTTCAAAAGTGCATTTTGGGGGTTTATTTCCCAATTTTTTTCAGCTATGCCCAGAATACATCTGACATCTGTGAATTCCCAGGTAGCCAAGTCTAAGCTGGAAGGGGGCTAAACACAGCTCTGGGGAAGGTAGAAACCCTGGAGCTGCCCCTTCTGAACAGCCCTGCCCTGGCAGCCTGTTGAATATCAACCCTACCAAATGTTTTCACAAAACCATTCTTTCAGTCTGAAAACGCTCCGGAGTTTTCTTTTTTCTAAGGTTTGGAATGCTGCTAAAACCATGACGTGCTGATGCGGTCTCCTCGTTGTGTGTCGTGAAACGTTCCGGGGGATATTTTACTTTGGTGATTTTGACTGGGAAGCTTTCCAGCACAAAATAAAAAGCACATGGGCTTGGGAACACATCCAGCCTCAGCACAGTGAAATATGGACAAAGTAGGAGAAAATCTGGATATTTTCCAAAATAACTGAAATCCAGAAAAGCTTTACAGCTTTGTAAGAGTTGGTGGCTGATAAAATGTGTCATAATTGCAGACCTAGAGTGGCTTGAGTGCATGAATTGGTTACGGCAGTTCGTTATATTGGCACTAAAGAAGCTCCATTTATCACTTGTTTCAGCAAATACAGACAGCCCCCCCTCTGCTCATATTGACTGAAGGGATAAAAATAGGCAGCCAAGGAATGGTGTGAATTGCTGCTGCTTTACCTTTTCCTCTTCTGCGCTCCATGTAGATGACACAGGGAGGCCTTGAGTTATCACATTGTCTTTGCCCAAGAAAAGCATTGACCTTGAGCAACCACAAATGTTACTTCAGGTGAACCAGTACTTTTGAGGTTGTCCTTTAGGCTCATTTGCAATTGGGTCAAACACTTGAGAGATGTGTACTTTTAAAGAACCAATGGTGCTCTCTCCTTTTATATTTGCAAACATTGTCTTGGCTGCGACAGCTCCCACTGTGGGGTGAAGAGTTCAGCAGAAAAGCAAAGAGCAAAGGAAGTGCTACCTACCTGTTCCCGGGGGCTGTTGGGGCTCTGCCCTGTCTCCATCGCCCAGTGAATGCGCTGGAAGGGCAGAACCACATCTCCAGTGCCTGCAGGGTCAAACACGAGGTCTCCAGATGGGATGTGGATGTTCAGGAACTCAGCAGGGCAGCCGGGTTTCTCTGTCCCCAGGATGTCCAACAGCACATGGAAACCTGCCAGAGCCCTAGGCATAGTAAGCATGGGAGGACTGGCACCAGCACCAGGATATGATGGTGGGCAGTTGAGCTGTACATGGGCTGACCACTCGTGCAGTGGTTTCCTTCCTGCCTTCACTGCAAGTTTGCTTAACAGCTTTGAAAAAGTCACTGTGGGCTGGAGCCCAGATGTGCTGAGATCCAGCCCACAGGAACAGGGCTCCAGGAGCCGCTGGCCAGACCTCACAGGTAGGGAAGAGTCTTTCAAGGACCACGGTGGAGAAACTCAGCCAGCGGATGTCCAGAGACCACCAGCAGCTGGATCATCTGCTGGCCATCACTTTACCAGGAGCACCGTTCTGCATTTGGCCCTGAGCTCCTCCTTGCCTGTGGCCTTCAAGGCCAAGGGTTGCTGCTGATGCTGTGCCTGGTGGCTGATATTGCTGTTGGCCCATTTAAGCTTTGTTGTGATGGGAGAAACTACCTCCAGCAAGAAGCTAAGTGGCAAGAACCTAAGACACTGTGTCTGCCCCTGCTGTGGCCCAACCTGGGGCCAAGCACCTTAGCTTGGTTGTCCAGGGACGTATATGAACCTTAAGCTGTACATGGACCTAATTGTCTCCACTTCTTTGGCAAGTTCAGGCTGTTTTATCAATGAGCTGAAAGCATTTCCCAGAGATAGACATTCCTGGGCTTGGAGACCCAAGACTCCACCAAGCTCCTGAGCAACAGCAAAAACTACTCCAACTTGCAGCAGTTCTGCCCAGCCATCAGACACAGCATGTCTCTATTGCTATTAAGTAATTCTACCACTAAAACAAATGAGCAAGTTATTACATAACAAATATCAGCTTTTGGGTAGCTGCCAAAGGTCACTGGAAATTCAAACTCACTTGGCTAGACAGTACTTTGGTATGGCGTATTTTGGTATTTTATCTTTCAGGTGTGGGTTTGCTATGAAGTGGTGCATAAGGAACACTCCAATGCATAGCCTTGGGATGCCAGAAACCAGTATTTTTCTACCCAAACCAACATTTAGGGACTGTAGCGACAGGACAAGGGGTAATGGATTTAAACTGAAACAGGGGAAGTTCAGGTTGGATCTAAGGCAGAAGTTCTTCCCTGTGAGGGTGCTGAGGCGCTGGCACAGGGTGCCCAGGGAAGATGTGGTTGCCCCATCCCTGGCAGCGTTCAAGGCCAGGTTGGACACAGGGGCTTGGAGCAAGCTGCTCCAGTGGAAGGTGTCCCTGCCCGTGGCAGGGGTTGGGGCTGGATGAGCTTTAAGGTCCCTTCCAACCCAAACCATCCTGTGATTCTATGATTTTTGCACCCGGTGCCAGGTGCCAGCATGTACCGAAGAAGACAGCCAGTGCGGTCGTGTTCCTGCGAGACGGCAGCCCAGAGGGTCCCCGCGCCACCGCGTTGCTCAGCTGGCGAGCGTTGGGCACATGGGGCTCCTGCAGCGCCTGGTAGACACCGTCAGCGTAGTTGGCCGGCAAGAGACGAAGCAGCCTGGCACCTGCAGCACCAAACAATATGGCATGGGTCTGGTGGCACTTAAAAGGCAGGAGACAGCGATAGTGGGGCACACCAGTATATGTGAGGGTCCAGAAGAGAGCAAGAGGATGGCACAGACTCTTATACTTGCCAAGAACATGCAAGTCTTGGTACCAGCACCCAAAACTTCTTGCAACACTGGGATCAGTTCTCTTAAAACTAGGAGGGATTGTCCCATGTGCACGTTCCCTTACAGTTGTCCTTCTCTGGTCTATGTGCATCCCAATTGCCTCCTGGAGGTCTGACTTGATACTGCAGTGGGCAATTAGAGTGATGCAAAGCTGCCCATGCTGACTATGCAATTCTACACAGCATGGTTATTGCCAACGCAGTAGGAAACAGGAGAAGGAACAGCCAGAGAGGCAGAGAGACAAGGCAGAATACGAGAGAGAAACACCCTGATTTTGCACCCATTGCCTCTTCTGTAACTGAAAAGCCCAGTGGCAAGAGGTCATTTGTCACTGATGAGCAAGTTTGTTTTGAAAGACTCTTCACCAGTGTGTTGAGCTGGAGCTCCACAGAACTGGGGGAAATCCTGAATTACTGGATTAGTTTCAGGTTTAGTTTCCAGAGGTTTGTTTGCAAATGTTAAGGTCCGATCTGTCTGCTCTGGAAGAGGGAGGGCTTGTCTGCCAGGAACCCACTGGATCTCCATGACAGGCTTTGGTGGAACTAAAGGGCTGCTGACACACATGTCATGTTGAAGAGCCATTTGGGCTCAGAGGAAGCTGTGTAATTGCCACCACAATTGTGTCATCAGACCAACCCAGGCTGTGGGAAATAGGAAGGTTTGTAATATTTCATACTTCAGAAAAGATCTGGCCTGATCTGCCCTGGTCCCTGGCTCAGAGAGATCTCCTGGAGATAGGCTCATGGGCTGGCTGAAGGTGTGAGGAAGCAGCTTGCAACTAGCACAGGCAAATCCCACATACTTGTCTCAGTACAGATGGGTACATGCTGCACAGCAGCCCAACAGCACAATATCTGCCCTGTGCAGAGCAGAAAAGGAGTAGGTTCAGCATGACCTCTTCTGTCTCTGGCCTTGTGTTGAATGCTGCTTGAACTGCATGCTGATTTTGGCTAAAGATGCCTTTTCTCACATCTGGGATCCCTGACCATCACTGAAATGCCTGCTGGGAAGAGCAGGGTCCTCCGTACCTTGGGCATTTTGAATGGCCTTGTGAAGGCACAGCTCTGCTCTGGGGCTGATCCAACACCAGTGTAATCTGTAAAAGGTGCCTGGGTAGCTGATAAAAGTGGCAAGGCCAGGATGCAGGAGACAAAGCTGGGCTGCTTGACCGCTCCACACTGTTCTAATGGGGCTCTTCACCACCACTAATTGAGACCAAGAGCCACCTTCCAGGGCCATGGGAGGTGGCATAGTGTGGTCACCTGTCTGGGTCAGGCCAAGTCAGAAATGTCTTTTCTCTGTTTTAAAGTGAGCCAAATGCCAAAGCGCCAGCTTGCCCTGTTGCACCATCCCCACCCCATGCCCAGCACTCACCCACCGAGCCACGGCTGTGGTGCAGCAAGTTGTTGTACCAGCCATCATAGCGCTGGACCTCCCAGGAGATGCTTTCCTGGGCACCTGGAAGAGACCAGCAGCAAAAAAAATGAATGACACAAGCACCTTCATTACAGAATTACATTTATAGTGTGGTATTTCCTGTATTCTTTCTGACTCTTTCTTTACAAACAGTTTTTTAGATAAATTTTTAGCCCTTTTGAGGGATAAGCAATGTCTAAAATTAGAAATTCATGTTCACAATCATGATGTTCCCAAATCAGTTTCTAGCCCCCGGCAGTCTACTCTCAAAGGATCTTCATTTTCTCCTTCTCTCTCATTCTATCAGATATTTCTCTACTTCTGATCCCCCCAATGTCCATGTGAGCAAGCAAAGGCCTTAACACTGGAGTTATGCTCTCCTCTGTGCATTGTGTACCATGTCAGCCTTTGCCAGTAAATATATACAATTTTCCTTTGTGTTAATTTTCTTTGCTTTCATTATAATACTAGCAGGAAGCTCCAGCTCCTGACTAGAAGCTGTGTACACCTATGAACAGCAGGAGGTGAGTCTTCCAACCTGCAGGCTCTGCAAGTTCAGCATTTTGCTTAATTTTTTTCTTATCTCATCACAAGCTGAATCATCTCCATCACTGATATGATCTCCCATGCGTTAGAGGAAATTCCTCCTAGGGGCAGAAACTATCCAGGATCTCCCCTTGGATCCCCTTCCTTGAAACCATACTTACTCCCCAAGGTCCATGTCACCAGCAGAACCGAGGTCAAACTCAACATCATCTCTGCAGGTTGCATTGGCCACAAAGTCTTTGGAAGCAGTGACCTACAAAGGGAAGAGAAGGAGGAGGAGAGGAGGAGGGAGCTGGACTGCTCCATAGGCTGAGAACATGAACAGACCATAATCTCAGCTCCCTCTTGTGTTTTCTGCTGTCCGATAAAACCCTGACATCCATCAGCAGTACCTCCTGATGTGGGCTGTGGGAGGTGGCAGGGACCCCATCACCCTAGGAAAGCTCTGTCAGGAGGTGTCAACTGGCCTGAGAAGTGCAGCAGGACCAGTGCTGCAGCCCTGGGGTACCCCAGCTGTAGGCTCACATCTCATCGTCCCTGGCAGGAAGACGTTAAGCTCTGCTATAGAAACACGCTCTTCATTGAAGAAACAGACAGTTTTCAGCTGGCAATTCCCTGCATCCCCAGGGGTGTTGGTACCGCACATCAAGACCTGGGTCACCTCTGGGCTAACTTGACAGCACTCTCTCATGACCATCCTTTCTCATGGCTCATTGCCATTTCATTTTCCACAAAAGCCCTGGGTCTAGAGCAAGGTTTATGAGTGGGACCTGAACCTTTAAAACCCTGTCCAGTGCCTAACTGAAAGAGAGGGATTCTCAGCCATGGACAATGAAGGCCACATTTTTTGGTCATACAATGCTGCCTCTGGCTTTCCATGCACAGGAAAACCAAGCTTGGATTTAACTCCAAGAGAGGGTTTTCCACTAAATATGGCTCTTTGTCCCTTGTTCCAGCACTGTGGGCATGAACCCAAAGACTAGCATCATTTCAGAGGAGCTGTGTTACCAAGAGATGTGGTGGTGCCTGGGTTTCAGCTTTTCCTACATTGCTCACAAGCCAAAACAATATTTTTGGCTTCTTTTTTTCATTGTTTTAATCAAAACCTAACAAAACAATGGCGTCAGAAAGGCTTACACGTTGCCAGCAGCTATATAGGATTAATTTTTGATGTACTGAGAATGGCAGTGGCACAGATTGTAAAATATGAGTCACTAAATACACTGTCCACTTGTTTAAGTCTCAAACCACAAATGGTTTGAGAATTAAATAGTCATTTGTGCTCACTTCAATTGTGTTTATATAACTGAGCACTCATTGGGAGGTTGTGAGCATAGCACATAACCTGTGTTAACTCTCTTCCTCCAGACGAGAGTAGTGGTATTTTGCCTTAGAAAACAAGATGTTTCTGAGGAAGTGCATTTCCACGTTCCTCCTCCACCACAAGAGCTCACCTGCATTCTACACCTCACAGAACAAGCAAACTGCTTTGTTTAGCTTTCCATAACATGGATAAATCGCTGTTCAAATACCTTTTCACTGATGGCATTTTTGTTTCTGGCTTCACTTCCATGTGTATGGGAGATGCTGAAAGCCTCAGAGCTGCTACTGGTGTTCCTGGTCACCCAGTGCCACCCCTGTCCTCCTAGAACATGCTCCTGTGCAAGGGGCCACAGAGCTCTTCCACCCCACAGCCCTCTGCTGAGCATGGTCTTGTGGATGTGAGATTTGGGTTGAGCAGCTGGTGGGAACCAGATGCTCCATGAGCCCCATCTCATAGGAGGAACACAGAAGTCTGGCCAGTGGGTGAAGCATGAAGATGTCCAGGACCTCTGCCAGAAGTGGCAGGGCCCAGTCACCATCACTGCGTGGGATTCTCCTGCCAGAAGGCTCTCCCCCTGGAAACAGCCTGCTGAAACCAATGTGCAGGCCTGTTTGGCTGGGGACACCCTGAGCAACCTGCAGCAATTGTGATTTGCTTGTGCACAGAGGTCCACACGACCACCACACTGTAGGAAGGGAGTCCCCATAGACACAGCTGTATTTATCTCCTGCTGACTCAAAATGCATAGAGTTGCAATCCCCATCTAGAGGTGAGGCCTGAAGGTGCCCCAGAAGATTTACCAGAGTCATTCAGGAAACATGAGGCAAAGCCAAGGCTCAAAGCACATCACCACAGCCACAGCAGAGCATGTCTCCGCCTTCCCCTTAGGTCTTCTTGCAGGGCTCCATCAGAAAACGTGCTTTAAAATTCCTTCTGTCACTGAGCAAACTTCCCATTCCCTCATACGTGGGGATTGCTGTCGGCCCAAACCATGAGACCACATGCCAGTTCTAATGAACTTTTCATCTCTCCTTGGCCCACTTATTGCTTAGTCAATCCAAGACTGTGAGGTCTTTGGAGGCTTTCCAACCTCGACCATGTCTAATGTGATACAGTGACTGTAGTGGTCTTGCTCCAAGGAGCAAGTTGGGCTGCAGGCTACTGAAGGCCTTTCCCACCAACAGGGAACTTCTTTTCCATGCCTCTACCCTGCCTTTATATCTTCTTACAAGTTACTGGGTACATCAGCAGTTGGTCTTTTCCAACAAAACCTCAAGAACCATTTTCCTCCCCCAGGAGCAGCTCTCCATGTCAGAACTTGGTTTGTAAAGGCCTAAGGGGACATTGACACCACGTCTCCCCCCTGCCTATCAAGCCTTCTCCAGCAATTGCTAGGATCATCCAGACAGGCAGGGCTGAGTCACAGCAGCCCTTACAGGATGTACTCAATAGGAGGAGCCTGCAGATCTGAGCTAGGGGACCTCATGCCCAAGGAAGATGGGTATGAGTGGCCCTCAGCTGTCGCACAGGCTCCTTTCGCATACTTCAGCTGAGAGTTCCAGCTTCACATGCTCCTGTGCTCCACTGCATGCTGTGCCATGCAGACAGGGATATGCAGTCTCAACCCACCGTCCTGTGGCCCAGCTCTTTCGCAGGCAGGGACGTGCGTGGTTCCATCGCACCCTGCAGGTGAAGACATGATCCAGACACCCCCAGTCCTCCATGCAACCAGGGACATGAGTGGCCCCAACCTCCTAGTGTTCCATGCCCGTGTGTGCCCCAAGCAGGCAGGGACCAGTTGGCCCTGGCCCCTTGGTCCCCCATGTAGATAGGGACATGTCCCCCCATCTCATCCTGTGCCTCGTCCCCAAGCAGACGGGGTCGCCGGTAGCCCAGGGCCCCGGTTCCCACGCAGGTGGACGGGGGGAGGCACACGATCCCATCCCACCGGAAAGAAACGTGCTGCCCGATCCCTTCCACCGCCGCGCGTGGGGCCCCGGTCCCAGCGGGTGTCCCAAGGCGGGCGCAGCACGGACCCCTGCCCCCTCCGCTGGCGACAACGCGCGCAGCCCAACCCCGCCGCAGGCAGCAGCGTGTGTCGCCCCAGCTCCCCGTCGGAGGGAAGCGGGACCCGCGTGGCCGCGATCCCCCAGACCCACCCCCTACAACGCGCAAGCGGGGACCCTCGCGGCCGCTGCGCTCACCGGTGCGGCGGTGCGGGGCCGCGCAGCGGCGCGGTGGTGCGGCGGCGCCGTGCGGTGGTGCGGAGGTATGGGACCGTTCAGCGGTGCAGGGGGGTTGTGCGATGGGGCTGGACGGCGGGGCGGGATTTACATAGGGCTCCGCACCCACCGCCGCCTATAAGAGCGGGGTAAGGAACGGTGCCGACTGAGCCCTGCTGCTGCCGCTGCCACCGCCAGCAGGTAGGTAGGTAGGTAGGTATGTAGGGATAGATAGATAGATAGGTGATGATAGATGATGATATAGATAGATAGATGATAGATAGATAGATAGATGATAGATGATGATAGATAGATAGATAGATAGATAGATAGATAGATGATAGATAGATAGATGATAGATAGATAGATAGATGATAGATAGATAGATAGATAGATAGATAGATAGATAGATGATAGATAGATAGATAGATGATGATAGATAGGCATGTAGGTAGAAAACTAGATAGGAAGGAAGTAGGCACTAGGTAGGTAGGAAGATGTGTAGACAGAAGGAAAGGGCTGCTGCCCCCTACACTGTCCTGCCTGTGCCCCACTGCCCACCCACTCCTGCAGGGAGTAGCCCTCGGATGCTGTCCACCCGGCTGGAGGGGTGCCAGGTGAGGGTGGGAGGAGATGGTGCATCCCCACCTTGAGTTGACCTGGCTGTTTTTCCTACCCCGATTTGACCTTCTCACAGGGGTAGGAAAATGCAGGGAAATCCACTCCCTCCCTCCCTCCCTTCCCCCCTGCCCCACCCCTGAATTTTGGCTCTGATTATTTAGTTTACAGGGGATTTCCCTTTTTCAATTGAAAATACCGATCTGCAGCCCTGAGCAGCCCCATCCAGGACTGCTGTTGACTCTGCTGTGAGGAGGTTTTGGCTGGGCACTTCCAAAAGGTCATTTTCAGTTTGGTTCATTCTGGAGCAGGAAAATGGGGTTTCTGTAAGGGGAAACTTCCTGCCTCCTTTGCCTTTCTCTCCTGACAATCCAGGATATTTTAAACAAAAGATAAATTGTCCATTTCTGCTAAAATATTCATCCTTCCTTGAAGATGTCTCTCGTCTTTTCCCTCTCCATACACTGCAAGAGAAGAAAGCACAGAACTTCTAGGGCCACGCTTCTTCATGGAGGATGCTTTCCAAGGTGCAACAACTTCAGGTTCTCCTGCCCTGAACTGCAGGCACCAGTTTTCTACTTCAAAGCTGCAAAAATGCCAAGGAGCTGGTCTTCTGTGCAGGGTAATTGAGCAAGAAAGATTGGACAGACAGCAAAGGAAAGGGTTGTTTCCCTGGATATTCTCTATATTCCCAGAAGCAGCAGAGTATAGAGGAAATGCCAACGTCCCTTGATATTGTTTGAAAGTTAAATTTAGATTTAACTAGGCAACATTTTCCACGTTATGTTCTGGGCTTTCAATTGTTGATCTGTTTAAAGCTGCAGAGTTACGTTTCCGTGAATGTAGACTTGGAAATCGTTCCTTCCCTCATTGCTTCTCATAGGCAATTCGGGCAAAGATATAATGAAGCTGATGGAATTCAAGTGATCAAGATTTAACTTGTCTTACATTAAGCTGTTCATTTATTTCTTTTCTTACAGCCACTCAGACAGTGTTATGGGCATGTTTGCTGGGCTGAGGACCCCAAAGCTGGACTTCAGTCTGACAGTGTAGTATTGGGAATCAGTTCCAGCTCCTGCTTGCCAGGTAATCATAGCAGGTACGGCACTGGAAAGCTGCCTTTCTCTGGGTTTGGCTTTCCTGAGAAATAGCCCAAAACAGTTACAGCAAAATTGCCCAGAACGAGATGTGTAAATAGACATGACATCTTTATTAGTCCAGAGAAGAGAGTAAATAAAAGGTCAGGTTCAGATTTGTTGTGAACCAGTCTCTATTAAACTGATGCTGTAATGATCTGGGTGACTGAACAGAGAATAATTCTGAAAGCAAATATTGATTTATGCACTGAAAACTACCCAGGTAAATGCTTTTATGGTATTTATTATAATCCCTACCCACTTCTAGGGATTTGGGAAACGCTTTTTTGTGGTTGAATTGCTGTGGGTTGTATCTTACCTAAAATTACGATTAATACTGTTTTCAGCAAATGAGAATTGAATCAACTCCTCCATGTGGGAACAGGATGAAATTATATTGGGTCATGACTCATATTAGCTTTGGCATCCCCTGACTTTCAACGATTTCCTGGGGTAGTTACATGCAGAGATGCCATTAAATAAGCAAAACAAAAGGACTAAGCATGTAATCAGTTTTGGCAGAAAAGATCTAAACCAGAAATGGGGGGAGCTCTGTAACTGCTAGAACTAAAGTGTCAGTGGGAGCGCAAAGCTGCCGATGGGCATTACACACTTCATTATCTCATAAAACTCAGTTTCCTTTAACCTCCTGATGTTTGTATGTTCCTCGGACCCACACCCCAGCTCTAGGGGTTGCTCCTGGCTCCTTTCCAGATGGTACTTCGCAGCTCCTGGGGAAAAGCCTTGAGGAGAGGGCATGGAAAAGGGGGTGGGGTGGCACATTTCCTTGTCTCTCTGGGGGGTTCTGAGGTGGACCTCAGTTATTCTAGAGCTGAGCCACCACAGGCTCAAGGCAATTGGCAGGCCAGTGCAGGGTGCTGTGACCGCCTCTCTCCCACAGGCTCCTGGAGGTGCAGAATGACTCTCCTTGATGGCATCTACCCCTTCTACCTGCAGCAGAGAAAAGTCTCCATGTTTGATGTCAGCACCATCATAGTGATCGTGGTCTTCTTAACATTTGCTTGCAGCTTCCTGCTCATTATCCCGGGTATCCGTGGACGGGTGGTGCGTGACCCCTCTCCCTGGGGATAAGCATCTGCTCCCATTCTGGGTGCTGGGACACTGCTGGCTGGTTTGGGGTGAGCTGGGGCTGTTCCTTCCTGCCTGATGTCCTATGTCCTGTGTCCCCTCAGAGGCTGTACTGGATTCTCCGGGTTCTCTTCAGCCTCTTCATAGGAGTGGTGATCGTCAGTAAGTGCTGTTCATCCTGTGGAGGGTGGGCTTGGGGCAGGAATAAACCCTGGGCAGGGTCTGTGTTTGGGATATGCCAGCTGGTGGTCACAGCTGAGGCTGGTTGCAGGGTCTACCCTACACCTACCCTGCAAAGCTGTCACGCAGCTTCCCCAAAGGGCTTCCCCATCCCTGGCACCTGGAGACGCTGTGATCACTGCTGAATCTAGAGGGAGCTTTGCTGTCTGTAACTTCACCATGCAGGTGGAACAGCCCTAGCTCTGCTGGGCTGCACAGCCCCATATTCCTCTGACCATACAAGCTGAGGGAGCACGGCTGAGCAGCTCAGAGTGTGGCCAGGTATGTTTGGAGGGTGAGAGGATCCTTGGGATGTGAAGAGAGCAGGTTGAAAAAAAACACAGGTTGGGGGGGTCGGGGGGGGGGTGGGGGGAAGGGGAGCAGTAAAAGACATTCCATAGAGCAAGGCAGGAGGGAAGAGATGAAGGAGATTATTTGATTTAGTACAAACCAGGAAATCTCTTGTAATAAATGGCGCTGGTGGTGGAAACCAGGCTGTAAGATTTCCGACTCAGAGCATGTAAGTGGAAGATGTACTAAGGAGATAGATGCCAGACAGGGAAGGCAACCAGCCCTGGCCCTAAACCAAAGAAATTCTGCTGTGAAGGACAAGGCAGATCATAAGACTGCCTGGTGTGGGACCATGAAGCACAACCTGAATGATGCAGCCCTGATATGACCAGGCAATAGAAGTAGACAGAAATGTGACCAGCTGTGGGACTCGGCCAGGTGACATATGGTCCAGCACGCTGTGCTCACCCTCCACTGGGGATGTCCATGTACTGGGAGATGCCACCAGAGCCACCCAGGAACACAGTGCCAGGCTGGAAATGGCAGTTTGAAGGTCAGGGCTTGCTCCACAGCTTTAGCCAGCCCAGCCCTGGAGAACCCTCCAGCACCACTCCTGTCACAAGGATGCAGCCAGTAACTGCTTGGGCTCACAGGAGGAATTCATTGTTTTAAAGCTGGCATCCGGGTTTGTTTGGCAGCATCAGGGCATGCTCAACCCTGCAGCTAGAAAATGTTCCTGCAGAGCTGCTACTGGATCAGTGCCCCCATAAGTTGATTCAGAAACTGAGCTCACTTTTGGGTAGGTTTTCTTGTTCAGCCTGAGCTTAAATCATTGCCTTCACTTTCAGCTCTTTCCGGCGCTGGAAAATGAAGCCCAACGCAAAGTGAAAGTGTTTCTGGAAAGGATATTTTGTTACAAAAAATATATGCCTGAAGTGCTCCAAACTTTTCTTTTTCTCCAGCTGAAATGACTGTCAGAGCTATGACAGCACTCACCACCCCTCTCACCCCCTCTGTTTGACAGGGATCTTCTCGCTATTCACCTCTAGTGCAATCAGACAGCTTAATATTTGGAATGAAACTCACCTGTTCCCAAGGCTGAGCAACAGGCTCGTTTCAGAGGCCTGTCCCAGGGACTGCGGTGCTCATCGTGGTGGGGAGCTTGCAGGGAAGTCCTGGAGAGGATGTCCAAGGAGGAATCAGGTCACAGGGTTCGTCCCTGGGGATCTGAGCTCTCCCACTGCCGGATGAAGGGAGTGGATGATCAGCAAGGGAAGGACAGGAGCTGTGCCAGGGCGTGGGAGCTGGTTGAGGCACATCCTGGCAGCTGAGTCAGCAATCCTGCCCTCCTCACCCTCCCTCGCAGTGCTGTGCGGTGGGAGCATTTCGGCTGCTCACTGGTGATTCCCCCCTGAGGCACAGCAAAGCCAGAGACCAGCCCGGCTTTAACCCCAGCTTTACTCTTCCTGGCAGCTGTGCAGTTCACGGGAGACTGGGAGACCGGCTGGGTGAGGGCAAACACCTCCTACAAGTCCTTCAGCCCAGCCCTGGTGAGCGCGGACATTGGGCTGCACATCGGCCTGGCAGGGGTGAACATCTCGCTCAGGGGTGAGTCCGATGTCCCCATCTGCAGCCCTGTTGGCCCCAGGAAGTCTGGGCGCCCTTGGTCTGCACAGAGGCTTCTGGGTCCTGCTGTCCCTGGGGTGCCTGTGCTCCTGACTGCAGCACCCTGGATGCTGGGGCACAGCAGGACCTTGCTCTTCTCCCTCCATCAGGAAACCCAGTGAATCAGGTCAATGAGACCATCAACTACAATGAGCACTTTCCCTGGAGCTTCAATGCAGACTATGACCAGAGCTACAGCCAAGGATTGGAGAGGGGGCTGCCCAGGCCCATCCTCTACGTGGCGGAGAAGTTCACTACGCAAAGCCCCTGCAGCATGCAGAGGCAGTACCGCATCTCCAGCCACTATGCATCAGCCACTCTCTGGTGAGCCTTTCTCTCCTGGAGCAGGCAGGAGAGATGCAAGGATGTGGGAAGGGCTTTGCTGCCTTGTTCCTAGGCCTCTGAGATGAATGGTGATTGCACACTGGCAGGAGGAATGCTATGTGCATGGAGGGACCTCTGCAAGGTCTGCTGTCAAACCAGTGATGCTGTGGGCACCTTGGAGTGAGCAGAGAGGAGGTCCTGGCTCTCTCTGTTGATCAACTCCATGACAGCTGGGCACAGAAGAGAGGAATGTGGTGTAGATACCTGCCATGATGCAGTGATGATGGCAGGGGTCCATCCCCATGGAGGGAATTTGAGCTGCTGTCCTCAGTGGCCATGGAGTCATGGGTATGTGCAGAACTCTCCCATTCCCATCTGTGGGGGTATGTGATGTCTGGAAGTGGGATCAGATGAGGAACAGCTGATAATGCTGTTATTTTGGGGCCAATCTCAACTCTTCAGCAGGATCTGTGAGAGGACAAGGGGTAATGGGTTCAAACTGAAACAGGGGAAGTTTAGATTGGATATGAGGAAGAAATTCTTTACTGTAAGGGCAGTGAGGCACTGGAATGGGTTGCCCAGGAAGTTGTGAATGCTCCATCCCTGGCGGTGTTCAAGGCTGGGTTGGACAGAGCCTTGGGTGGCATGGTTTAGTGGGAGGTGTCCCTGCCCATGGCAGGGGGTTGGAACTGGATGATCTTAAGGTCCTTTCCAACCCTAACTATTCTATGGTTCTAGGATCTGCTGAGCAGTGACATGATTCTGCTCACTTGGGCTGAGGGAGAGCTGGTCCACAGGACTAGGAGATGGTCCCCTCTGCCATGGGTAGTAGAGGGCAAGGGCCATTGCAGTGCTGTTCCTCCTGCTCTGGGTTTGACATCAGGGATGAGGAAGCTAGGAAAGGGGCCTGGCAATGCCATGGAACAAGAGCTCCTTGGCTATAGCTGAAGGCTTTCCCTGTCACCCAGCCCTTCAGCCAAGTCCAGAGCTGCTGCAAATGACTTGTGGCTGCTTCTGCAATCATCCCAGTCCTGTGAGCTACTCTCTGGGGTCTGCACTGCCTCGCACATGGAAGGACAGGGAGCTGAGATGGTCTAAATACACTCAGTGGGCTGCTGTGGCCTCTCTGGGGCTGGCATGGTCTCTGGGCTGAGCAATGGGAAGAAATCCCAGCTTCTGACTTCTGGATGTAGCAGCATGAGCATTGTACATCTGCTTGCTCAGCCTGAGAGGCTCAAGATCACTGCAACATGCCACAGAGCTTCTGGGCCTCATACAGTGCAACCAGGAGCCCAGATTCCTCCTCCCGCATGGAAATCTTCATACAGAGCATCCTAGTGAATGGCACTTTCACAACTCATCTACTGGTCTTCTCTTGTCTCCAGGGTGGCCTTTTGCACTTGGCTCATCTCCAACATGCTCTTTTCTATGCCTGTCCTGGTCTACGGAGGCTACATGCTCCTCGTTACAGGGGCCTTCATGATCTTTTCGCTGCTGTCATTCTCCACTGTGAAAAACTCCCCGATGTGCCTGATCCAGTTTGGAACTGCGACCCTGCACACAGGCTATGGAGGATCCTTCTGGCTAACGCTGGCGATTGGTAAGGACACCAAGCACATCAGGGCACAGCACCTTGTCTCTCTGGGTGTGCCAGAGTCCCAGTGCTTTCACTCTAGTAATGGAGATGAGAGAGTTTGGGGATTGCAGCCCACCAGAGACCCACCGTGGGCCTTGGCAAAACAGATCCTGGCAGAGATGTGGACAGGGCTGGCAGGTGGAGGAACACCATCCCCGTCTCAAGGGTGGTGGAGGGAGTTTTAGTCCCTGAGGTGCAGTAATATAAAGATGGGCATCACTTGCTTGGGTTTTAAGACCCATACCTGGGTTTTAAGATGCTCAGCACAGCAGCTGAAGCTACCTCATGTAGTAGAAGAAGACCATCTTCCATAAGAGAAGGCGTTGTCCCATGGCAGGGGACCATCAAAGGAGGGCCACAGGGGGAAAGTGTGCTGGGGTTGACAGGAATGTTCTTAGAGAGCGTGTCTTCCAGGCTTGCTCTGTTTTGTGGCTGGGATCAGTGTTGTCACACTGCACTACTGCAACTTGGACCTCCTGAAAACTTTCTTTGATCTCCATGAGGATGAAGCAGAAGAGTTCCAGGAGATGACTGAAGCGTACATCGAACTTCATTTTGTGAACAGAGGACTATCTCCTTCTCAGCCCTCCAAACTCAACCCCAACATCATCTAGAAGAAAGTTTTTTCATTCATTCCCTGAAGTGGGCCTGAAAGGGCAGGGCACAAACACTTCTCAATGTCCCCAGAGACCCATTTCTCCATCCAACTGCCTTTGAAGAGTGCATGGATCCATGTTGGGATGGGTACTTGCTGAGAAGTACCTTTGCAGGCCATGACCATGCCCCCTGGAAAAAGGCAGGCTTTGCAGGAAGCTGGCAGGCTGCCATCGGAGCAGCTCCCAACTCCAGTGGCTCAAGCTGCACGCTCATGTGGGGATCTCTGTTCCAACACAAATGCCCTTCCTGGTCCATCCCTGGCACAGCTTTGTGCAATGATTCTCTGATGGCCAGTTCCCACCCCAGAAACTGAGCTCACTGCTGCTTATGGGGAGCACCCGCAATTCAAGAAGCTGGTGATTAAATCCTCTCATTTCTTTCCCAAGCACTGACACTTAGTGTAGACCTTCAGGCCTACCTAGGAAGGCCAGGCACAGACCTAAAGGCCATAAGGCTGGATGCTGCATGAGCTAGAATAAAACAAATGCTCCAGAAGTAAAGACTGAGTGAACATGCCATGGAGTTTGCCAGTGGGGAATGTGGCGATGTGGTTATTTTCACTTTACAACTTGGGCTTTCTTAGATAACACTTGTAGTTTAGTGTGGGCCAAAAAGATGTCACAGGAAAGGAAGGAGGTGGAAGAATGACATTGCCCCTTTCCAACTGGAGCACACTTGATCTGGCTGGGCTCACCACAAAATGTAAGACAAGGCCAGGAGTCAAACCCAACCAAGGGGAGAAATGAAGTGCATCAAGTTGCTTTATTACAAACAGAAGATGAGATCCTAACCCACCAGCCTGATGAAGTCCTCATGGCTGGCACAAAACGATCTCCACATCTGAATGCTGGAGACCTGGGCCACTTCAGTCCAATTAATTGTAAAGGACATAACTGCAGTATTTTAGCTCTTTTCTGTCTGAGAAGAGACCCTGACTGTTAAGTAGCTTATTTCTTCCACATGCCGTTTGTGTTGCACTAATGTGATTTCTTATGTGCATGAGTTATTATTTTCAATAAAACTGTGTTAAAAACCCACTCCTTTGAAATACTTTGGGCATTCTGGGGGCTGGTTTCTCAAGTGGGGTTGTGAGGCTTGGCTCATCCTAAGTCCCCTGCAGACACATCCTTCCCATGGGGGAAGCTGCCCTGGCAGAGGTATCCCCAAGGAAAGCTGAGGCTCGTTGGCATGTGTTAAGGTGAAACCCTTGTACTGGGGAGCAGTGCACTGTAGGATGTAGGAGAGTTTCAAAAGGACTTAACTAGCCTAGCGGCAGGACAGAAGCTGTAAGATTAAACCAACAAAACTCCCTCAGGAAAAGGAGGATCCTTTCTTGAGTCTTTCTTGCGTCCAAACGCAAGCCGTGTGCAGAGGCATCGTGGGAAGATGCTACAGTCAACCACAAGTTATTTGGGCTGGTGTGGGACAGATGTTGTCCCCTGAGAGCACAGGAGGCTGGGGGGCCCACCCTTTCTGCCACTGCATCTGGCACGCTCCAACCTCACCTCCTGCTTTTAGGAATGATTCCCACCAGTCGCATCCTCACCAGAGGAAAAGCTTTGTCCTGTTGCGTCAGACATACAGGGCCCTGAACCCAAATCAACAGAACAAACAAAATTCAATCTCTTTGAAGCACAGAGACATCAGATGTTTGTGGGCCTTGTCCACTTCCTAGCAAACACAGGACAGCTGGGATTTCTGCAGCTGGGCTTGCATGGGGCCAGCTGAGCAGAGGCAATGACATCAGCGGGGATGCAGGGACCCCTTCACACATTGTGTCTTGTGAAGAACAGGGGGGTCACAGAATCACAGAGTCCCGGGATGGTTTGTGTTGGAAGGGACCTTAAAGCTCACCCAGTTCCAACCCTCTGCCATGGACAGGGACACCTTCCACTAGACCAGATTGCTCCAGGCCCCATCCTGCCCGCCCTGGAACACTGCAAGATGAAGACTTCTTTCCTTGCTGCCACAGGGAGGAGCACACACGAGGGCCATTGCTCAGGGATGATTATGTTCCTCACTACATGTTGTCATAGTAGCTTCTTCGCATGCACCGTAAGAGCTGTGGCTGTATGGCCCCTATGTTATGCTGCTGCAGGTCCTACCTCCTCTGTCCACCTCAGCTCCAGGCTTAGCTTCCTGGCTGGACCGAGCATTTCTTGGACAACAAGATGTAAAATAATTGCCATTAAATCCCTGGCTCTTGGCCCAGGCTGCTTCTGGCCCCACAGTGTCCAGGGAATCTGGCATCTAACCAAAGAGTCAGTGCCAGCAGTGGAGCAAACTCAGAAATTACAGCCTGGGGCTCTGCAAGGATGGTGGCCCCCATTCCTGGAGGCACTCATTGCACCAGGGCATGCAGAGCTGCCAACTCCCCTGGCCCAGGCTTGGATCCCGAGGGAACATGCCAGGAAAGGCAGAAGTTTATGAGGGCTGAATTTCAGTTCAGGAAAGTGTTCAAGGCAATTCAGGCAGTGTTCAAGGCCAGGCTGGACAGAGCCTTGAGTGACATGATCTAGTGTGAGGTGTCCCTGCCCATGGCAGGGGGCCGGAGCTAGATGATATTAAGGTCCTTTCCAACCCAAACCATTCTATGACTCTGTGAAATAAAAGGGTTTTGTTGCACCTTTATCTACTCCATCTGCAGGCTGAAGCATCACCTCATAGATGCCATTGGGAACATCCAAGTTGTTCAGCTCCAACCTATTCTTAAATGCCTGTTGGGTGCTCTAGGCCTCTAGGTTGAAGGCTCTTCCATCCAGAGTGGGATGGGGCAGGATGCCATATCTGAGAACGCTGTGCCTCAGTGTGGTCCCTCTGCAAACTTCTCTGCTGAGCTGGGTATTGCTCCCATCAAGCTTTCTGCATGCACAGCGTCACTCCAGGGGCTAAAGCCTTTCCATATAGCCCCTGTTTGTCTTCCCGGGGATGCTCTGTTACCCTATTTACTGTGTGTTGACTTGCCTGTATTGCACTGTGCCTGCTAGCCATGGTCAGATATCCCATATATGCCAGATATCTTCTTTCCTTCCCTATGGCTGCCATGTCACAGCAACAGAGCATCCCCAGCCAGCCACCCCTCAGAGGGACACCTCTATTAACAGACAAGAGAAAGACCAAATTCAACTTATTTTATAGAGATAGAGGGGAAAATAAGTGAGCAAACACCAAACAAACAAAAATGTTGCAAATCCTGCACAAAGTTAAAGGGGTGCAAACCTGAAACATTCTTCCTCCCCTCCCTCCCAGGCTGCGTGTGATGCTCACCTCTTGTGAACTGATTACAGCTACTCCCAGGGCACCGCAGCACCTCCATTCCCATCTCTTCCTCTCCTTTCCTCCCACTGAAACATCTTTTCCTCTGTTCAGAGGGTTACAAGAGCACCGACAACTCACAGGCTGCTCACAGGCTGGTGGCTGTGGTTTAGGGTGTTTATAAGCACTGCAAGAAGCAGGAGCCAACCAATCAACTCCCTGACTGTGCCATTTCCAGCCCAATGTACAGCCCAGCACACAGCCCAGCACATCTTGGACTTGCATTGAACTTGAGCTGTGGGGTGTCAGTACAGGTCTTAAATCCAAGAGCCCTCCAAGGTCTGGTGCCTCCAGTATCGTAGCCTCCAGTATCCTACTAAATCGTGGGCCTCCTTGCCAAACTGCTCTCCAACCAAGACCAGGTACAGGGTGTCCTGGTGAGCACAACTCCTCTCACTCTTCCTGGCCACTGCTGGAAAGACCATCCCTGAGCAGAGGAGACTTCTTGGGGACCTTCAGGGTGGGGATGCTGTTGCAGGGGCTCCACTGCTTTCGTTCATATCTATGCATCTGCAGCTATTTGGTTTCTCCTGTTTGCTCTAGTTTAGTGTCTGTTTTAGGATTCTTAAGGTTTGTTGGGGATGGACTAAGGGGAAGGGCAGTAGCCCAGTGCCTGTAACTGGACAATCAGGGATGGGGCATGGATTGGCTCTACCCCAAAACCTCTTCCAGCTGCTGGTGAGTAAAACAACAGTAAAGAAAAACAAAAAAAAAAAGAGAGAGGGCAAGTTGTCATATTTGAGACACTTTTCCAGGGTTGGATGTTCTCGTCACCCGGCTTTCATGTGTCCTCCCACCCGTGCTCCTGGTGCAGTTGGACAGGAGCGTGAATTCAGAAGGGGTGTCCTCGGGCTTCGCCCTTACTCCTGGGTGGCTGTCACCTCGTAAAGCTCACCCACGGGCACCATCAGCACGTCCTGCGCAGAGGATCTGGGCTCAGCAGGCAGGTAGGGCTTGTCCCACCCCTCCTCTTCTTCTCCCTTTCCCTCGTCCAGGTTAAAGACAAGCTTCAGTTTCTCTGGCTGCACAGAGTTGAAGATGATGACACCCAGCCCCAGCAGCAGGCACAGCAGTCCTGCAATGCACAGCATGGGGAGACAATGTTAAGCACCTCTTCCCTGCTGTGTCCCAGCCCCACCCAGACCCAGATCTGGGGTTGGAGGCTCACAGCACATGGCATCAGCCAGGCGGTCAAGGGAAGGTGCTACTTCCATCTCCACATGCGAACTCTGCCATCAGCCTGGGCACCCCAGCACAGAAGAGAATCATAGAATAGAATGATAGAATCAACTAGGTTGGAAAAAACCTTTAAGATCATCAAGTCCAAACATTACCCCAGCACTGCCAAGACCATCACTAACCCATGTCTCTGAGGAAATTATCCCTCTTAACAGGTGGAGAAATTGAAGGCAAAGAGAATTACCAGACACGATTCCTCTACAAGATGACCTCAGAATAGTCTGGCTCTACTTAAGTACTAATCAATGCATAGACCTGATTCTCATGTGTCCTAGTGATTGGTTTTACACAGCTACCAGATAACTTGGAAGTTACTTTGACAAAATTCCTTCTTTATCTGAAAGGGCTGAGATTATAACAGACATTTCACTGTCAGACTGTACCTCTCTGCTCCCTCTGGCGTTTCCATGGATTTTCTGGTTTGATATATGACACTAGACAATATAATTATTTTCTTCACAATTCACTATTCCTTGGAAAGAAGAGTTATTTCTTTATCTAGCTGTATTGATTCTGTAGCATTTATTCTTTGGATGCAGCCTATCTGGCTTCTAAACTTCACAAACTTTATCAATATCTATTTCAGTACTTCTAGCAGAAGACTCAGTAAGAATCTCATGATTAGAGTCTGATATAAAGTTCCAAGCGCCTCTGATGGGATCTAAACAATATGCCTTCATGAGAGGTACCAAAAAAGTCAATGAATGTGGCAAATGGCCAAGAAGGTTGGGTCTGGAGCCCACCAGGTATGGGGAAAGGCTTGAGGAGCTGGGTTTGTTTAGCCTGAAAAAGAGGAGCCTTGAAGGGGACGTAATCACCACCTTCTGCTACTGACAAAGAGCCACTCTCCTTCTTGGAGGTGCACAGTTGTAACATGGGAAATTCCACTCTGAGAAAAGGAGACAATTGCTGCCCATGAGAGTGGGACCATGAGAGGCAGGTCCTCAGAGGCAGAGGGGGTCTCTAGCCTTGTGGAAAACACCACCAGACTGAACGAGGCTGATATGGCTTTGAAGTTAACTCTGCTCTGGGCAAAGGCTGGGAGAGAGACCCTCAAGGGTCCTTCTGACTTTCACAGCACTCCTCTGGGCACACCTCCATGCAGATAACTTTGGCCATTAGGGTGTCCTGGCTGCTCAGCAATTTTTCTCCCAATCTTGATGATGCTATCCTGAATTTGTGTATTCCATTGGAAAAAAAAAAAACCAAAATCAAAACAAAATCAAACATAATTTTCTGCAACCAGCCATGGAGACAGAAGGGATGAGGTGCTGCTGAAGCATCACTGAACATCATTGCTGCGGGGATGGAGAATAAAAACCCCAGAAGCAAGCTGAGCACTCACCTGTCACCAATGTCAGCCAAAAGGATCCTCCGTAGTCTGTTTTCAAGGCAGCTGTGCCAAACCGGATGGGACACTTAGCAGTGCTCCGTGCAGTGAAGAAGAAGAGCAGTGAGAAGAGCATCAGTGCAGCAGTGAGCAGAAGCATGTAGCCACCATAGAGCAGGATGGGCATGGAGAACAACAGGATAGAAACGAGCCATGTGCAAAAGGCCATCCTGAAAAAGGACCACAAAATCGAGCAGAAGGTGGTGTGCTTGGAGCCTCTTCTGAGGGTCTCCTCTCCATGTCCTAATGGAAGGATACTGCCCTAGGAAACCTACTCTAGCTGGTCCTGCTTGAGCAGGTAGGCTGGACAGACTGATCTAAGGAGGTCCCTTCCAACCCAAACAATTCCATAATTGCATGAATGTTGGAGCTACAGGACAGGTCCCACAGTGCAGGAGAAGATTCTCCACACCTGCGGACATTCAGTATTGAAGTTTACGAAGCCTTAAGCACCTTGATATGGCTTTGACATGAGCCCTGCTTTGGGTAGGGGGCTGGGGTAGAAACCTCTGGAGGTCTTTCCTTCCCCTTCTCAGAGTCTTGTGGTCCTCCACAAGTTGCTGCTCCCAAGCAGTTCTCACCCATGCAAAGGGAGAAAGGCAGCAAGGGAGACCTTTGGAGAACCACACAAGGAGCCATGCCCACATCTGATTCAGCACTTGGAGTGAGCCCAGCTGCCAGCCCTGCGCTGTGCATGGGGTTTGGCTTTAGCTCACTGGGGAGGTGTCCCTAAGAAATTGATCTGATTCCAAGAATAATAATGAAAAATAAGTTTATCAGCATCCCTGCCTTGAAATGCTCTTTCTTGTCATGGTTTAAGCCCAGCTGTAACTCAGAAAACCATGCAGTCTCTCTCTCACTCCCCTCCCTTCCTCCCTCCTGCTCCTGGAGGGATGGGGAGGAGATTCGAAAGAATGTAACTCCCACGGGTTGAGATAAGAGCAGTCAGTAACTGAGGTATAACACAAACCACTGCTGCTGCCACTAATAATAATAATGATAAGGGAAATAACAACGGAAGAGAATACAACTGCTCACCACCAGCCAACCGATACCCAGCCTGGCTGAACAGTGACCTAACCTTTCCAGGTAACTGCCCTCAGTTTCTTTACTGGGCATGATGTGCTGCGGCATGGAATACCACTTTGGTCAGTTTGGGTCAGGTGTCCTGTCTCTGCTTCCCCTCCTCCCTGGCAGAGCATGAGACTCAGAAAATCCTTGGTCAGAGTAAACATTACTGAGGAGCAACTGAAAACACTGGTGTTATCAGCGCTGTTCCCAGGCTGAAAGTCAAAAACACAGCACTGCACCAGCTACTAAGAAGGAGAAAAATGACTGCTACTGCTGAACCCATGACACTTCTCAGTGGCAGGAAGGTTTGGGCAGGGCTGGTTGCTTTTCTTGGAAGTAAAAAAGGAGATGCGGCAGGGACCTGGAGCCTATGTCTAGAGCGGGAACTGTAAGACACACTCTTGCCTGCAGTGCCTTTCCCATGACTTCTGAGACACATGTGGATGCTCTGAGACTCCATGATGACAATACACACAAGAGCTCTCAGCTCAATGCCACAGGACAGCCCCTGAGCACCCTCTCGACGGTCTCTCCTGCTCCCCACCAGCAGGTCTTATGCTGTCTTTGGCATGTAAGAGGAAATCCCCTCAACCCCAGCACATCTTATTAGGGTTTTGCATCTTCCTTGGGAGAGGACTTTGCACCCTACACAGTTGCATCTGCTTTCCTTTAAATGAGGAATAACTTTTCTCCAACTGCAATTTTGCACGTCAGGCCAAAGAACACAGAAGAGGACTCTGGGGAGATAGGCAGTGCAGGAAGCATCCCTGATTCTGCAAAATGGTGGGTGGCAGAGACCAGCCAAGGCTTTGACATAGCCTTTCAGGAAAGAGGGTGGCTCTATCAAGCTCCCTATGCTCTACCTGGTTCTTTCCACCTCCCCAGTGAGCAGATATAGGGCTGACCTCTTGCTCTGAATTACCACAGTGTGAGGGAGGCGTAGTGGCTGGAGATGCGGTACTGCCTGTGCACACCACAGGGGCTTTGGGAGGTGAACTTCTCTGCCACGTAGAGGATGGGACTGGGGAGCCCCTTTTCAAGGCCTTCATCGTAGCTGTGATCGTAGTCTGCATCGAAGCTCCAGGCAAAGTGCTCGTTGTAGCTGATGGTCTCATTGAGCTGATGCACTGGGTTTCCTGACAGATAATGAAGACTAATGACCTTTCTCAGCCTTGGAGGCAGCTCCAAGACTTCCCAGTGTGGGAGCTCAAGGGCCCACAGCCCCATTACTCAGGTGCATGGCTGCCAGACTTGCACCCAATCCTCTCCTGGTGTGAAATGCACTCACCCACCAGTGTGACATTCACCCCCGCCAGGCCAATGTGCAGCCCAATGTCCACATTCACCAGGGCATGGCTGAAGGACTTGTAGGAGGTGTTTGCTGTCACCCAGCCGGTCTCCCAGTCCCTGGTGAACTGTATGGCTGTGAAGATTTCAAAAGTTAGTTATAGTCTGGCAGTGAGACACCTAGTGCTGGAAGCACCTGCCATGATGGTCACCATAGCCTGAGCATCATCTACCCCATCCCAAGGAACAGGCCTGGGTTATAAGCCCCAAGGAGCCTTATGTGTCCTGGGGAACAACCCAGACCTATGGCCCTGATATCCCTACTTGGGTTGATTTCTCCCCAGACCCCATGCAGTCTGCAATCCTGGAGGCCATAGGGCTCATGTGTGGGCACTGTCTAGGAACTAGTCCTCAAGTAAGCACCTCCCAGTTTGTCTGGCTCTTGGCAGTTGGTGGTGGGCTTCCAGTGACTGCTCTGGAGGTGGTCTATGCATACTGCAAGCCTTCAGAGATGAGACCGATGCAGCTCCCACAGCTTGCTGGAGCCAGGTCCCAGGCACATATGGGCATCGCTCTTCCCCAAAAACTCTTCCTGTGGGCTGGAGCTGGTGCTTGGCTGCTCTGTTCACCCTCCCTTGCCTTGCTTCTCATCCCATGTCTTGGGCATCCCTGAGCTTCACCCCAGGACACCGGTACTCACTGAGGACCACCGCTCCCACGAAGAGACCCATCACCACCCGCAGGAACCAGAAGAGTCGCTGTAAGGGATGAACAGGGAGAGGGACAGGTCTCAGTCAGATTGTGCCATGGGGACCTGAGCACCAGGCGTGTCGTTTAGGAATGCCAGACAGTGAGAAACAGGCTTGTCCCTCCCCTAGGGAGTCGCCTCACTGGCTCTGCAAGTGAGTGGCTTCAGGGACACACGTGGTTGCGGGATCCCCGGGTACGGGAGGCAGCGGGGAGATCAAGGCAGAGAAAGAAGGTCAAAACCAACCCCTTTGGGAAAGTCATGCTGTCCCCTTTACTGCGAAGGAAGATGGAGACACTCCCTTTAATAGTCCTGAGCTGGGATTTCCACACTTCCCCAAACCACATGTGTTTAGATGTGCTGGCAGCTGGCCACAGCTGGAGACAAAAGCAGTTGCTGTGGGTTCTCACTGTGTTCCCTGGGGGAAGCTGCCTCTCGGCCAGCCCTGCTGCAGGGCCAAGCATGCGACAAGCATGTAGCATGCAAGGGTCTGTTGGCCACACAGGGCCCCGTGAGCAGTGCTGGGGCACACACAGTGCGTATCTCCTTCTTTTACTCAGCTTTTGGGAAAAGTGGAGCAAAGTCTTTGAGCCTCACCCTATTTTTCCGCTTCTGTGAAGTCACTCAGGCTTGCTCACAGCAAAATCCAGACAAGCGCAGATCTGGGTGCCTTGTAAATTTTGGGTGGATTTTAGTGGCTCTAGTACGGGGGTACATGCTGGGTTGGGGTGGGCTGGAGCTCACCCCTACGGCTTGCTAGAGATCCCGAAGGCCTGGACATGAACCTGCGGGCAAGTTTGCCCCCCGAGTCTGTTTTCGAGTCTGGGAAGGTTGAGGCATCTGAGATGTACCACATGGCAGAGCTCCTCCTGCCCTTCCACTTACCCCCCTGCCCCGGATCCCTGGCAGGATGATGATGAAAGTGGCCAACATGGAGAGGAAGATGGAGACAATGACAGCCCAGCTGGTGTCAAAGGGGAAGCACGCATTGGCACCAGGGTAGAAGGGGAAGGAGCCATTCCATAGCGTCATCCTGCTGTCTGTGCAGGCTGGAAATAGACACCCAGAGAGACATGGGGGAGAAAATCACCTCCTCACTTCCACCCCACCCAGCTTTCTCCACAGACCCATCCGCTGCCCACTTTCCAGCATGTGCATCCCCAGTGCCTATTCACATTGCAGTCCTGCACCTGGGCATTCACTCAGGCATCTCCCATGGGAGCCCTCCATCTCCCCAGGGCTGGGATGGGGAGTACATCCCAGAGCAAAACAGGTTTGAAGTCACTGGGACATGCGCTGCAATGCTCAGATTGTCTCCATGATGGGACAAGAATACATGGACACATTGCTGGGCCTCTCGTACCCTTCCTCTGCTTGTTCTCCACCCTGGTCTCTTGCCTGTGCCTCCACCCTCCCTGGTTCAGCTCTTTATCAAGCAGCCTAGATCCTACTTGTGGGTGTTGTGCTCAGGGCGCTTGGTGAATCACCATGAAAACAGGCTGCGCCCCATCGGCTGCTCCTCACTGAGCCCTGGCTGGAGGTAACTCCTCACCATCCGAAGGAACAGGAATAACCCAGAGGGGACAGAGAAACTGCCTGTCTCTGGCATCAGGGTGCCAACCCTCTATCCCAGGAGCTGGCTTGAGGCAGTGCTGTGCCATGGCGGGCAGAGGAATGCTGCTGAGGAAGCCAGCCCTGGGTTTTTGCCATGGCACTTGGCCAACATTTCTTCCTTGCTCTTCGTTGCTTCCCTGCTAGGAAAGGGCTGCTCACCATCCCCCAGGGAATGGGGACCACCCAGCAGCAGCTTCGAAAACACCCAATTCCCTTCCCAGCTTTGATCCTACCTGCGCCACGCCGATCCTGAGGGCTGGCTGCTGTGTGGAGCCGCGGCGTGCTCCGGGATGCTACTTGCTCGCTTGCGCTGCTCCCAGGGCTGTGGGCAAGAAGCCAGACCAGTGTGTCACAGTGGTGTTTCTCCCAGTGTTTTCCTGGTGCCCGCCTCCAGAGGTGGCTGAATCCAGCTTTACCCACAGCTGACTGGCCCCTGGTGTCATTGCTGAGCCCCAGGGCAGGCAGGGAGCTGCAGGTGGCTCCAGGCTGCACAGCGTGGCTGAGGTGAATGATCCCGGATGGAGTTTGCCTTCTGTTTTTTAGCGTGAGCAGTAGGTTGAAGCAGGTGATCCTGTCCCTCTGCTCCACTCTTGTGAGACCCCCCTTGCAGCACTGTGTGCAGTTCTCGTGTCCTCAACATTAGAAGGACACGGAGCTGTTGGAGCAAGTCCAGAGGAGGCCACGAGGATGATCAGGGGCTGGAGCACCTCCCGTAAGGAGACAGGCTGAGAACATTGGGGCTGTTCAGCCTGGAGAAGAGAAGCTGCGTGGAGACCTCAGAGCAGCTTCCAGCGTCTAAAGGGGGCTACAAGGATGCTGGAGAGGGACCTTCATCAGGGACTGCAGTGATAGGACAAGGGGTGATGGGTTCAAACTGAAACAGGGAAAGTTCAGGTTGGATCTAAGGCAGAAGTTCTTCCCTGTTAGGGTGGTGAGGCACTGGCACAGGTCGCCCAGAGAAGTGGTAAATGCCCCATCCCTGGCAGTGTTCAAGGCCTGGTTGGATGGGGCACTGTGTGACCTGGTCTAGTGGATGGTGTCTCTACCCATGAGCAGGGGGTTGGAACTGGATGATCTTAAGGTCCCTTCTAACCCAAATCATTCCATGATTCTATGATTCTATGATTCTTTTCCTCAATTTTTCCTGCAGAGTGGTGAAATGTCCAGCTGTTCCTTATGACATGAAGACCGTGGTGCTACCGGGCTCCTCAGGAGCTTCAAAACCCTCACCTGCACTTCGCAGTGGAGTGCTCCAGCTGAGGTCATCTAGCTGCTTGTGGCTGCACAGTCACCTCATTGACCCTGCTCCTGACTCCATCCCTCAGGTACATACCCTGGGAAGGTCCTGGCTGACCTGCCAGTGACTGGACAAGGCTGGCCGAGGTGACCAGCAGAGAGGCACAGATCTAGAGGGAATCCCAGTGTGATCCATATAGTCAAAAGGCTCTGTTATGCAGAAGTTGCTCAAGTTACTCACTCAGCCATGGTGTGGAGATTATGAAGATTCAAGCGTTTTGGGCTTGCTCTCATTCTTTGGCATTCTGGTTGGCTGCAGCAGGTTGCATTGATGCCAAGAGATCCCAGGTCAGCAGAAACACTCTCCTGACCCACATCTGGGGCTTCCCTCCAAAGCTGGCACAGTTACTGCAGTCCCCTGGGTACTTCTTTCTGCGTCCCAGCAGCAGGCCTGGCTAGGTGCCCTGGAAAGCTGTGCTTGGCAGAGGGAGGTAAACCTAAGTTTTAATTCATGCGAAGCAGGAAATAAAGGCATTTCTGGGCAAAGGCTTTGCTATTTCTCCTCAAGTCCCAGGCTAGTGCTACCCAGTCTGAACATTGAATCCCTCCCCAGGACCGGGAAAAGTGTGTGCAGAGCTGTGCTGCAGAGGTGTCCGCTGGTGCAGGTGATGCTGACGATGTGGCGACAGCTCTGGAAGCATCTGCAAAGCAGAGGAAAATGTGGACTTCACAGCAAATGGCACAGATCCTTGGGGGCAACTGAGTGGACACACGTGGTGCTTTGGACCTCTTGGAAAGAAAGAAATACCAGCAGGGGTGAGGAGGTGTCTGATAATTGGCAGGGTGAGATTAATTAATGAGATTCTCATCCCACATATCATATGGGGTGGTTTGCGAGATGAGAAGTGGTCTTGCCAGGGGCTAGGCCAGCATTCCTTGCACTCTCTGGATCAACGAGAGGCAGCAGGGCTCTGCGCTGGCTTGGCCAAACCAGTGTATGGGGTTTTCCTGGGGAAGGGACTGAGGCACCGTGAGGTTTGTGCTGTTCAGACAAGCATCACAGATATGTCTTTTGCATAGATGCCCTATTGGCAAAACTGAAAGTGTGCAGGGGGGAAGTTTCCCTCCTTCTCTAACAGATGCATCCAGCGACACAGCATCTTTAGGCAAGGACACTGGGGGAGCCCATGGACTGCTCTGGTTCCCTCAATTGTCCCCAGCAGTGATGGAAACAGTGTGCGACAGGGATGGTGGGATGCTCCACTTCCCTGGGGTGCTGATGGGGTTGTGAGCTGGTAAGTGCGCAAAAATTGCTGGATTTACCCCTCACCAAGCACTCTGCATCCAAGAGGTCCTACAGAAAGCCTGAGGTCCTGATGGTAACTGGGGTTTTATCAGGCAGCTTCTGCCTCACTTGCTTGTGAGCGATGGATGGGGCAATTAGGGATAAGTCACTCGATCCAGGTCATCTGAGGGAGGTGGGGACAAGGGGAGCAGCACCCATCACCTCTTGCACAAGCAACCACGCAGTGTTGGATCAGCCACCATCACTCATGGTGCCAGGAACCAAGGCGGGGAAGGCATGAGGACAAGCCTGTGCAGGGAGGCAGTTTTGAGGATGGAGCAGGAACCCCAAGAAGCCACCCTTTGCTCAGAGGTTTTCTGCCAGACCCATTGGTGCCAGTGGGACAGACATGCTGTTTGTGTCCATGGACAGCCCCATTGGCTGTCTTCATCACACCTCTAGCCTGGTACTCGATGTGGTGGATGCTGCCGCTGGATCACGATGAGGCTCTGCTTGATGAAGCCCATCCAGTATCCCATCCAGACACTTGGATGCGTAGCCTTGCCTGGAATTCTTTGCAACAGCTAAATGACCAATAATGAAGCAGCTTGCAGGGAGGAAAGGGAGGAACAGGAGGAAAGATGGAGGAGCAGAGAAGTTCATAGTGCTGTGGCTGTGACTTGGCTCTAGACATATTTGCAAGAAGGATCTATTTTTCCAGCTCTACTTGGAACTTACTTAAAGATTCTGAGAGAAGGGGAAGGTGTTGCTCCCACTGCACTGCCCAGTGAGCTGAGTTTCATATCTCATCATGGAGACAGCTCAAGGTCAACAGAGAAGGCTGCGAGCACATAGACGCAGAGGCAGCAGGAGCCACCCATCATCCTAGTAGGAATTGGAACAGGAGAGCCTTCAGCAACACTTTGAGGAAATCCTCATCCAAAAGTTGTGTTGTGTGATCAGCTGCCCCTTCCAAGAGCCATCATGTAGGAGAGAAAGAAGTCTCCTATGGCCTGGACCTTCAGAAGCACATGCCAGGAAGAGCATCTAACTTGGGGCTGCTTGATCATCTTTGCTCCCTGCCCTAAACAGCTTTCAGCTACTGCCAGTGCTGTTGCAGCTTTCCACATGCGGTCAGAGATCCAGAGGACAGAAACCCAGCTGCCCCATTGCCCTTCGGAATAACTCCATGCTGCCCAGAGACCCCATGGGCACCAATGGGGGACAAACACCTGCCTGTGCCAGGGAAAGGGACACCCTGATGTGGGGCTGGGGCCAGTCCCTGTTCCTTCCCAAGTGCTGTACCCTTGCTGGGATTGCCCAATCTGGTTGAGGGGCAGCAGGCCCATCACTTTTCTCTTGTTTCACAGACCCTAAGTGCCCAGCCCCTTCCAACCTGCCCTGATCCCAGCATTGCAGCTCTGCAACAGCTGCTAGAGCAGAGGGATATAGGGAGGAGTCTGAGCAAGAGCCCTGATACCCCGGGAGAATGCAGGAAAGGGGGAGGACATCACTGCCTATCTTGCATCTATGTTAGAGGTATTGCCCCTCCACTAAAGATCAAATGGGGTTGTCAGCTCCCAGACTGCCTCCCAACCTCAATCTGAGGGCCCCACTTCTGTGACAGAGCTCTGCTGCTCTGGCATGAGTGTTGGGCCATATCTCATGAAGGATTTTGCCACTCCAGCTTGGGGAACCTGTCCGCACAGATAACAGCCACTTTGACGTAACTATCAACAAGCTGAACTTTTCCAGGCTTTGCCAGGGCTTGTTGATGATGCACTGCTTGGTCCCAGGCTGCAAGAGAAGCTTTCTCTTGTAATCCCTGTTGTTAGAGGCCTAATTAAAATGATACACGTATTTCCATGGAACTCCTATCTCCAGTGCCTCCCTGCCAGCCTTGAAATCAATGCACAAAGCTTGAAGACTTGAAGCAGGAGGACAAACATTATGGTGGAAGATGTCTAAGACAGATGTCTAAGACCCGGTCTGAGGTTGGCTAGGTCACCCGTGCATGTCCTCTACCACCTTCAGGTATCACAAAGGCTTGTGGATTAGGGTGCAGAGCTCTTCCTGCCCAGTGGTCCTGTCCTACCAACCAGCTCCTTGGGATAGTGTCTTGCAGTACGTGACAGTCCTGGTGTGAGTGAGATGTTGAACTAGAGACCTTCAGAGGTCCTTGCACTAGCGTTTATACAAATCTAGTGGCCCTGTTCCTCCTACTGTAATCTCACAGACCTCCCAGCTGGTCCCCTAAAGCCTTTCAGAGCATCTGCTCCCTTCCTTCTGGAGAAAGGGCACATGGCTGGTGAAGAAGATGAGAAGCTGGTCCTTCATGAAAGGACACGGTCTTTGAGGTTCAGCACTGTCACAGGCATCTTATCAGGCAAGAACAGAGTCTACCTTGGCCCAAGTCCCAGATATGTATTCCCACAAGTCCTCCTGCCCTGCTGGCAGCTATCTTATCCCTTCCCTTCCCATGGTGTTTGCATCCAGGTCCCGGAGCAGGTTGCTGCCCTCCACACTAGCAGCATGGACAGCCTGGAGCTGCTTCCTGAGGGGGTGCTGAAGGCTGGTGGCTCCCTGGGCAGTTTGTGCAACAGGTTTAGTTTGAAAACTCCTGGAACAGGTACAGATTTCCTCCTGGAGGTGAAATTTGTCCTGCACAGCAGAGGATAAAGGATGCCACAACCACAGGCACACTGATAACTGGAAACGGAAAGAAAGGAATGCGCTAAGTTTACTCTTTCTAGATCCTACACGGTGTAGAAAAGGATCTTACTGTGTCCGTCAGAAATGGGACTTGCCTGAATTACCACTTGGATTGTCTTCCCACACCAGGAGAACACCTCAGTGTAGCAGTTCTGACCTGCATGTGCTTTCTAAAAGCCATCAATTACTCAGAACTTCTGCCAGCTCCACAGTCCTGGTACAACCTCAGCATTGTACAAGAAGTCCAAGGGCTGGCAGGACTCAGCTTATGTCACTTTCCTCTCTAGGAGCACAGGATCCTGTTACCAGTGCAAAGTAATTTCCCAGTGCAATGTCCTGCTCACTGTAATTTATACACCATGAGTTTGAAGAACTACTTCCTGTAGTAACACCTTATTCCTGGCTGGTTTTTAGCACCACACAAAGGTTAAAATTGCACCATAACTAATAGAAAATTGAAGTGAGATTGTGTTAGACCTCCTCTCCCTGCACTCACCCTGATGGTTTTTGGAGCCCTGTGTAGAAGGTCCTATCAAAGGAGGGCTCTCACCCAGCTCCACGGCTGGTTCTGTCCCTGCTGCCCTTGAACTGCTGTCATGCATTGAGGACTAAGATCTCACGTCTGCCAGGATGAAGTACTGCAAAGAAAGACCATAAAAAAGGCTTTGCAGTTCTCTAGCCTCCAGCAGCAGCATTTGGTGCACACGCGCTGTACAAAGATTCTCCTGAACGGGGTCACATAAGAGACCTTTGTTTCGTTTCCTGGTAGCAACCTAATTTCCTTTCTGCCTCTTTCTTGCCCTCCTTCGTTGCCTGGTTTGTTGGTCTCCTATGGAACAGAGGTTTCAAGACACCTCAGAGGAAGGAGCACACCAGCATGGAGTCTGATGTCTTTGCTGAGGACACAGTGGGAGAACCAGCCCTGTGAGAATAAATATGACAGGAAGAACTTCACTAAGCCTGAGTCAGCAATGACACCAAGTGGTGGCCTGACAAGTAAACAGAAACTAATGCCATGAAGGTGCCTTGTCTCCATTTCTATTATGTCACTTCATACCTTTTTCCTACCCCTGGGGTCATAACATGGCCACAGGCTCCGGGGAAGTCTGGGAGAGCAGCGAAGAGCACAGATCCATGCTCTGAACTGTCACTGTTGCTGAGGATCTGTGTTGTGTGCTCTGTGCTACCTCAGTTGAGTCAGTGTCCTCACTGCATCTCTGGTGGTGCTGTGCAGAAGCAACAAACGGCTATGAGCAAGCCCTGGTGTCCATGCAGCAGCACAGAGGAGCCTCGAACTACAGCAGCAGAACTGGGGGGAAAAAAAGGCCAAAACCAAAACAAAAAACAAACTGAAGAATTTGCTCCTTTCCCCAGCTTTGCTCCTGAAAATCCCCAAAGAACACATGTGACATGGGGAGCGATGGGGCATTGTGCTGACAGATGCCAGGGCAGGGCAGAGCAGGCAAATTGCCAAACCATGGCATCCCTCAGAAGTCGTTCTGTCCCTCTCACTTTGCAATTTAATTCGGAGAGGGATTGGTGGGTTTGAGCTCGAGTGGTTGCTTGACTGTGTGGGAGAAGGAGAAGCACTGAATAGTTAAGCAGTGGAGCAGGTCACCCAGACTTCATACCTGGAGGTTTCAAGACCTGATGGGACAAAGCCCTGAGTAACCTGGTCTGACCCCAGAGCTGAACCCCTGCTTTCAGCAGATGGCTCAAAGGTCCTCTCCAGCCTGAGTTATCCCATGCTTCTAAGTTGGTGCCCAAGGCAGGTGCTGGATATTTTGTTTCTCAGCAACACATGGCTCAGGGGGTAACATTGCTCCCCAGCCGTCTACATAGCAGGTCAGAGGAGGATGAAGCAGGGCTCCATGATGGAGCAGGCACTCCTCAAAGGGACTGCTGCCCATGAAGGATCCATGCTGGAACCTGTGGGTAAGCCCATGACAGAACAGGTACATTCCCAAAGGAAGATGTGTGCTGAGCGGTCGCAGGAAAACGGCAAGAAGGAGCAGCAAAGAGGAACCTACTGTGGCCTGACTGCATCCCCCTGCCATTGCCTGTTCCTTCACCAGGGTGACTGTGTGTAACCTGCAGGAGAAGGAATGGTGCTGGGGGCAATGCTGAGCCTGGCAAAGGGAAGGAGAGGTGTGAAAATTCTTGGGGTTTTGTTTGTTTCCAGAAATGTGAATCAGTGCTCAAATAATTACAGTATAGTCGCTGACAATAAATCAGGTCAAAGTCCTCGAGTCTGTTTTGCCCATGACAATAATCACCCAGTGACCCCCCCCCATCTTTAGCTCAACCCACAAGATAGTGATGAGAGAACATGGGGGACAGACAAACAGGCCTTTGCTAGGTGAGTGGGAGAATGAGGATCTCATTCAGGTAACTCATGGCAGGTTTCTTCTGTAATGGTCAGGAACCTGCTTGTCCTCCCATGAGCTTGCCTGGGTGGGATGTGAGCTGGTGGCCCCATGGCATGACAGCATGACAGGAATGCCATTAGGCTGTCAGTTCATCACACTGCTGACTGAGGGGCATCTGGTCTGCTCCAGTGTCAAGCACAATACTTTATGTCATTACTTTTCTTGCTTATAACTAGTTTTAAGCCAAGGCTTTGCTACAGCTAATGAAAGGCGAGCTGGGGGTCACCCACATCCCAGCACACAACAGCAAGCCTGGGCAAAACAGCACAGGTTGGAGGAAGGGTTCTGCAGTCTTGGGCTCAAGTGGCTGCAGGACAGGGGGACACCTCTTGCAGTGAAGCCGGTGGGTCAGAGACCATGAAGGATACAAAAAGGGAACAGAAGCTGCTGTGGCGCTAGAGGTTGGTTGTTCAGCAGCAGGTTGGAGAACCTGGGAGAGCTCCAAGAGGTAGCAAGGTGATACTCTCCCTGAGGGCTGCCGCTGTGCAACTGCTCTGGAGGCAGAGGAGATCATGCTTGGTACTATCTGAACCATGCCTCCTGGAAAACTAGTTTGGTCCTGCTCTCCTGAAGGATAAAGGACCCTTAGCACTGGGGCAGTTGGCGGGGAGCATCAGGTCTTGCAGGCAATGTTCAGAGCAATCAAGTTGTCAGACATGAGCTGTACCCACCAAACTCAACCTCTGCTCCTGTGAGTGTTTAACTACATGCAGAGAGTGAAGGTGCAGCCTTCCCAAACCAGGCACATGAACAGGCCGAGTGTTTAGTGATCAGCACATAAGGGACAGCAGAAGGTCCAAGGAGCAAGCCAAGGCCAACAAGCCCCAGGTAAACCCTGGGGTCTCCGAAGGAAGGGACGCTGCTTGAACCAGAAAACCCAGCAGTGCCATGACCAAGATGCTTTTTGTAATGCCAATAATCTTTCCAGCAAAGAGGGTTATAAAGATGCTCCAGCACTGAGTGGTGGAATCAGCTCATCCAAGCTTGTAATTTTGTCATGCAGAGTCTCCTTCAGTGAGCAGAGGCTGCAGGGACTGAATCCCCCCCCCCCCCGCTGCTGAGAGCTAGGAGCTTCCCTCCATCACCCACTGAGCTGCTCCCTCTCCACATGCTCCCGGCACAAGCCTTCCCACACCCACAGAAAGATCGGAGCCAGTCTGTGCAAAGAGCCAGCTTTATTCCTAGGGGTGCATCAGACATGAGGAATGCAGAAAACACACAGGCAATATATAGGGAGGCTCCGCTTTTCACACAAGTACTCACTAGAAACAGTATTACAGAGAGAATAAATAAAAACTGATGTTGCTACAGTGACCCACAAGCACGATGCTCTCCTCTGTGTGCCATGCATGGCCAAGCTGCAGACCTCATCCTCCATGGCTGTACTTCTTTAGCTTGAAAAATACTTCTCCAGCACTTTTGTTAAAAGCCCTGTCTCCTACAAGGAAAGGCACAAGGGTGAGAACACTCATACACAGCTTATACCAATCTCATCTGTGGGTACCACGGGGCAGAAGATCAGACAAATGTCCCATACTGGACCACTTTCAGGGGTGGCTGGGGACACCACATGAGAAGGAAAGGACTGGAGACAGAAGCCTGGTTCCCGCCTCCCATCCTGTGCTCCACCAGCTGGACCACAGCTGACAGACATCAGAGGCAAACTTCACCAACCCACTGAGGTTGGGCTTCAGGAAAAAGAGCAGTCTCAGGGCCTGATTCAGCACAGAAGGCAAAGAGAGACACAAACCACAGCAAGGAACTGTCACAGAGGGATTTTCCGGGGTTGGGCACTGCCCAGAGGTCCCAGAGCTGTGCAGGGCAGCATCTACCCTCGCACAGTGGGGTTCTCCCAGCACCCATGTAGCTATTCTACTCCACACATGGTCTTGCCCCGTCTCCTACAGAAATACTGCCATACACCCAAGAAGGTAATAAAAGATGGGGACAATCCTCCTCTGCCAGCCAAATCCTGGTCACACATAGCAACAGGGTGACACCATGAAGCCCCAGCACACTGAGAACTGAACCCTGCCTGCCACATGTGGTTAAAGGGACAAAACAGAAACCCCAGTTTGCAAACCCCTTCTGCTCTGTGTGACTTCTGTCATCATGAGCATGGATCAGCATATGGACTCCTGTCTTGTAAAGGGATGGGAAACATCTTGAGACAAAACCAAAGGGCAGCAAGCAGGACTAACCCATGTGAAGGGAGAGCAGGCAAAAAGACCAGGCCTTGGAGTTTATTTCATGCCTTTCATGCCCCACAGAATGCAGAAACCCACTTGTGAATGATCAGTGACACTCTCAGAAAAGGAAAAGCCCACTCGGTTTTTCAACAAAAGTTCCTTTGATCCCCTGTACTGCAGCAGCAGAGCAACACTTGGAGAGCACATTCATTCCTGCCTTGCTGACCATGGGGGGCCAAGAAAGGGAGAAGCATCTTTTGTTTTCCTAAATTGAGTTGAGATGCAAGTGACAGATCCTGAGCTGGGGGCAGACAGTTTAACAGAGCAGAGCTGTTAAACAGCTTATCAGGCAGGTGGTGAGCCCAGCGCACAGACCAGTTCAAGCACAGACTGGATGCTGACCCCCCATGTCCAACAAGTCACACCGAGGGGAAAAGTTGCCAGAATGGCAGGAGTTTGCATTAGCACTGTGTCACTCACAGAAGCAAGAAAAATAAGGTCCCATCGAAAAGTAGAACACAGACAGCACTCAAAGCATCAGAAGAAGCAGCCCTGTAGTATCAACCAGTATCTCAGAAGCAAGGATGCCCTGGGGAATGGGTGGTGCAGAAAAGAGCAGGAAGGCAAGAGTTGAAGAGCTCAGGAGAAGAGCAGAACCAGACCTATCACCCAGTAAGTTCTTCACAGCCACCACAAGGATGGGAACAGCAGGGCACTGGCCAAAGAAAACAGGAGGCTGGGAGAAGGTGAGGGATATGAAGGTGCTGCACATCAGGCACCTAAGCTGTGAGGCCACATGTGTTCAGGGCATCACACCTCCCATCAGGGAGGCATCGGGCACAAATGAAATCACTTAGATTCCAAAGTGACAAGCTTTGACACCCAGCACACACATGCCAAAGGCTGATGTCAGTGCTGGGTGCTACCCCTGGCCAGGACCTGCCTTTGAGCTCTGGCAGCGAGTGGTGGAAGGCACCAGCACCCAGCTGGCAGCCTAAGGCACAGCACCAGTACTGGAGGCAGCCTCCACTGAAACATGTCTGTACTGTGAGCAGTAACCACAGGACTTGCATACACACAGGAGAGCCACAGGGACCTCTTACCAAACTCACACCACATGCTCACAAACATCTTAGTGGACAAGGCAGAGTGGCACATCCACCAGTTTTTTCATCATCTTGGGCAGGCAATGCAGCAAACACCCTCTTCCTCAAAGGCTCCCCAGGGAGGATGGGAAGAGTCCAGGACTTTCATAGCCCTCTCTCCCCTTTCAGCTGCATCCAAGCAGCAAAAGCCACAGCAGCACAGCAGTCACAGCTGGCATCTTCAGCTCATGCACTGCTGTATCCTGATGGGAGAAAGCCCTCTTGGAAAGCCTCGGTTTACCTTAGTCTACCGAAACCAAGTCAAGAAGGCACTTGAACAATCAGTGCCACTCAGGCTTACAACCCTGCAACTGTGCTCCAGCTGTGCTTTCCCAAAAAAGCAGAGAGGAGACAGCACTGCCTACACCTGGATAACAGAAGTAGTTTTATCCATGTGCAGTGTTAATGAATAGCTCCTAGAGTACAGCAGCTCAGTGGGACAGCATATGTAGGACCCACTTAAGAGGATTTCATCCTTTTTAGGTGCTCAGTTACTTCCTGCAGTGAATAGAAAGGGCAAGACACCAGGGAAGCACACGAGGTGACCGACAGCAGTGTCAGAGCAAGCAATTCCATCTTGTGTGAGGGTCTGTGTGTGTGCATTGCTCCCAGGGGCACGTTTTCCATTAGGAGTCGTGTGAGCTATTAGGCAAAAGCCACACCAACACTGAAGATCTGCTGACGCACAGCAGGACTACCGGAGCTCCTGCCTGCTCCCTGAGACCTGCTCTGCAGCGGCACAGCTAACACACACCTCCCCTCTGCCAGGCAAGCTCACAGAGCTGTGCTGGTCAGTACGGAGGGATCCTGACCACAGCCACACAGAGCCAAGGTGGGGAAGTGGGGGTATCGGGACCCCCCTCTTTGCATGACGGGCTCCTTTCCCTTCACATATGGAGCTGTGTCCCTCTTGACCTCTCTCTGAAGAAAGAGGGGAAGAAGAATCTCCCAGTCCCTACATTGACTGGAAAAGTGGACCTTTCTTCATAGCCACAGTGGCCAGCCATCCTAGTCTGCATCTGGCCAAGGAAGACCCAGCAGTTTATTAACAAACCCTGAGCTAGAGATCACCAGTGCAACAGCTCCATCGCAGGATCTCTTGCCCACAACACACCCTTCCCAAGCATTTGGGACTACCAGCCACTGCCCAGCTAGGCACAAGCCTAGGGAATCTTTTCTGTCCCATTATGACTGGTGTTAAGAGAGGTTTTAAGGGGGGTTAAAAAGTGTAGAAAGAGGGAAAATACACCTCTAGCAGCTCAGATGCTCCCAGCAAAGCTGGTTGTTGCAGATTAAGATCTCCACCTCCCTGTTCTGAGCATCCCCTTCCCTCTTAGCCAGTATTCACCTGGTCAGTGAGGTCGTATTTTCCTTGATTCTCATACAAAAGTCTCTCTTGCAAGAGGATTTTCAAGAGCTCACGGGTGAGCAGTTCCATCATGTCTTCCAGCAAGGCTCTGAGAGAGGGACCAAAGACCATGGGCACTGCAGGCTCCTCTGGCGGCTCCAGGTGAGGGGAGCCCGTGACACTCTTCTTCCCCATGAAGTGACCTGCAATAAACACACTTGGGTGTCTGCACAAGCACAGGGGCAGAGCGGCTCTGGAGAAGCTGTTCTCTGCTACCTCACCCTGGCGCAAGGCAACAGGAAGCACCGAGCAAACCTAATGAATTAGCCGAGTACATCAAAGTGAGAACCCCAGAAATCCCGGGTCCTCGTTCCACACGGGACATGTGGGAAACTTCCCCCTCCTGTGCCGGGATCGCAGCAGCGCCGGATCTGTTACCAAGAGACATGCGAGGAGGTCGCGTTTTCCCTGCCCAGGTCGGTCCTCTTCTGCCCCCCCCCCCCCCCCCCCCCCCCCCCAAGCATCCCCCTCCGCCCTGCGGGGTCCACAGAGGCGCCTGGGGGGCTGCGTGCCCCTCAGCTGCTCCACAACACGCGCGTCAGCGTCCCCCCCAGCGGTACCTGTGGCCCAGAGGTTCCCGCGGGGGTTGACCTTGATCTTGGCTGCCTGGCTGCGGTGCTCAGCGAAGTCGAGGTGCACGGCGCTCCCCAGCGCGGCACCGCACAGCAGCAGCAGGAGGCAGCGCGGCGCCGCCATAACCACCGCGGCGGGACCCGCCACCGCCCGCCCTTATAGAGCGCGGGACAGGCCCCGCCCGCCCGGCCGCCCCTCAGCCCGCCGCCGGCTTCCCGCCCTCAGCCGCTGCCCGCGGAGCCGCCTCACGCCGCTGTCCCCACCGTCCCCAGTCCCAGGTGGACGCTGTCGCTGCTCTGCCTGTGCTCACAAAGCCGTGGTTCCATCGCAGGAGGCGGCCGGGCTGGATTCACCCCTCTCCGCCCAGACTGCCGGCTCCCCGTTACCTCCCATTTCTCTGACGAGCAAAGTGCTCCATGGTGTTAGAAGTGACCTCGCAAGAGCACCAGCCAGCACCCATGGCATGCTCAGACACGGCCATTCCGGGCTCACAGATGCTCTGGGCCAAGCTCTCCCTGTAACAACCACCCTGAGCCTTGTCTACTGCTCATGCTTCTCTTTGAACCCGGGGACACAGCCTGGAGACCTTGTTGGCCAAGACAGGCAAAGGAGGCATGGAGTGCCTCAGCTTTGTCCGTGTCTACTGCCATTTGCAGTGCTGCCCGACAGAAGAGCTTCCTTCTCCATCCTTCTACAGCCAGAGGCGTTTGTGAGATGCGCAAGGGACATCAGATCTTCTATAACTAAAGCAGTACTTCTATAACTATAGAATTACTATCATAGAATGGTTTGGGTTGGAAGGGACCTTAAAGCTCACCCAGTCCCAACCCCCTGCCACAGGCAGGGACACCTTCCACTGGAGCAAGGTGCTCCAAGCCCCATCCAACCTGGCCTTGAACCTGTGCTTTGTGGGGCAGCCACAGCTTCCCTGGGCACCCTGTACCTGTTTCCCACCACCCTCACAGGGAAGAACGATTTCTCCCTTTCCATTAATGGCATGGAGCTGTGCATGCCCAGCAACAGCATGAATGGAACTGTGCTCAGCCATGCCACGGACAGAGACAGTGGAGGCCGGAGACATGGACTACATATACCTGGGCTCAAATGAAACGACAGCCATGTAAATCGGGGAGTACTTGATCAAGGGGCCCCACAACACAGGTTGTGCTGCTGCTTCGTGTCACCTGCCTGCAGCCCACAGGGACTTTCAGTCTTCTCCAGGTTCCATACTTGTAGGGGGCTCTCAGACCTCTGTGGGAAAAACCTGTGTGTCTGAAATGGCAAAGAAAAGGGGTGTAAGAGCACCCCGAAGTCTCACCCAGCAAGCTGGCCTTAAGATTACCTCCGTTTTGTGTTGTACACACAGACCACTCTCAGGAAGCAGAAGGTGTGAAGGGCTGGGGGCTGACCAGGATCAGCAATGGCCAGCAGGGCAGCTCTCATCAGCGGCAGTACCTGAGGCAAGCAGAGCAGTCTCAGAGGCAGCCACCACGTTCAGAGCAAGTCCAGGTCAATAAGCACATTCACGATGATGAACAGGCCCCAAGAAAAGCTGCAGATCAGGACGAGGTCTAACGGGGGTAACCCAGGTCAGACACAGTTCAGACAAGTCCACTGTGATAAGGCAGGTCAAGTCGGTCTGCAGCCAGGCCCTGCTGTGCTGGAAGCCAATGCTTCTACAGCACAGGTTAAGGAGATACTAAACACCCAGAGCTGAGCTTAAATGGGGGTGGAGGCCCCAGGTGAGACCCATTAAGGCCTATCAGTGTCCTCAGGGCCCGCCTGCTTCTGCCAGGTTTCCAGCTTCATAACTCTACAAGGAGGTGCTGGCTGGTGGAGGACTCTGTGCCTGAGGTGACCCGGCTCTTTTGGAAACTGGCACAGGGAAGATGTATTAGCAGTGTCCTCAGCATTTACTGCTGCTCACGAGAAGAGGGCTGGAGGGGGTTTGTTCCCCCTCAAGAGCAGGGGGTTAGAGTCCAGACTGAAAACACAGCTCTAATGCTATGGGGAGGAAAACAATAAAAATGTACTCCCGTGTTAGAGGTGCATCCTTCCAGACGGTGCATGCGTCCCCTTGTTGTCTACCCGGCTGGTTGGCATGTGCTCCCTTACTGTCTTCAGGGTGTGCCATGAGGACAGGCATGGCTGACCAGGAGATACTGCCTTCTAGTTGGTCTGCCACCCATGAGGGAGGGGGTTGCTTCTGCTCACCTTATGTCTATGTGTGCTGGAGGGCCTGGGACGCAATGTGGAATCTTCACTTTCTCACCACGCTCCTCCCCTGAGCATGTTCAGCAGGAGTACTGCTGAGCTGGGCAGTGCTGGGCCAAGTCTTTGCTCACCAACTAAGGAGACAGTGCTTTTGGGTGCTCCCCATGTCCTGCATGGGGTGTGTGAATACGATGCCCAACCGTGGATGTCGCATTTGCAGCACCACAGCCCTGACCCTTCTGCTTGCATTGTGGCACCTTCATCTCCTCCATCAAGTCAGCTGAGAGAGGAGCCCTGAGGCCCTATGTCCTGACGGTGCTAGGTGGCTCTGAGCACTGCCTGGGCTCTGATGTCCCCTGTTAATCCTCACAAGCCTTGTGGAACGGTTTCAGTAGTGTCTGGTTGGGCTGCCTGGGATGATGGCCATGATTCCACCTGGATCTGATGTTGAACTAGACACGCAACCAGAACTGACACGGAGTTGGTCGCTTTTTCAGCTGGCAGCTGCAGGCTGCACACATTCCCGTGGACAGGGGGTGAGAAGAGGAAGACAGAGGCTGACGTCTGGGAGGACGAGGGCCCAGTCTCTGCAGCCAGTGCTCCAATTGCTTGCATGCTGCAAGCACACACATATGTGTGCACACACACTTCTCTATTTTCTCTTGCAGACCATGTTCCCCCTCCAATGTTCTGCACTGTCACTATGTACTGATAAAACATAGCTTGGAATGGACTGACATGATCTCAAACATTTTTTCCTAATTTTTTAAATTCACTCATGGTGCAAAAGTTTTGGGAATCTGGAGTGTCTGGAAAAGCCTTGGGATGTTGTCAGGACAGGAGGAGGAGGATGTGAGGCCCACGAAGGAGGAACCTGGTACTGCCCAGCACCAGCATAGAAGAGTGATTTCTCCTCAGGCTGGGGAAGGGGCGTTATCTGGGGAGCTGAGCTGCATTCCTCCACTGGTGCTTTGCAGCTGCTGCCTCCACTGCTCATGCAAACAGCTTGTCCACTGCTTTTCTCTCCGAAATGCCAGGGCTTCGCTCAGGCGGCTGCACAGTGCTGTGTCAGGGCCGGGTCTGTCCTGGTGCTTGCTGTAGCAGTTGCATCCCTGCACTCCAGCAGCCAGAAGCAGGGAAAAGTGAGACAATGGGTTACCTGTAGGATTATGGAGGATGAAGCCAGGGATAAAGTGATACCAATTACAGAGAGGAGAGAGAAAAGAGCTCCGGGCAATTACAGCACCTACCAAAGCGTGACAGGGGTTAAGTCCGGCTCCTGCAGGGCAGCACAGTGCTACTTGGAGATTGGCTGGGAGCTGGCAGCTCTGGGGACAGGGGACAGTGGCAATCAGCACAGCATTTCAACTAAGGTGAAGGCTTTTGTGCTGATCTCGTTTTAATTAGATACACAATCAAACACGGCTTCCCTCTTGTTCAGCTGGCAGCTGCAGGCTGCATGCCCTACCTCCATCAGGGTGGGAGAGGTGGAGGAGCTATTTCTGATCCCTGTGGTACTGATGAGGGACTTCAAGGCATGTTTGGAAGAGGCTGAGAAGAGGAAATCAGGGGGCTCCTGAAAGGACACTAGATTAATTGCTGAGTATGGAGGCTTGGCCAGATGGGGCATGTGTGGGAAATCCAAGCCCATAACCCTGATTTCAAGCCTGGGAAGGGCAATGGAATAGCTGCTCAGGGACTTGGTGGAGGCTGGAAGTGGGAGCACGATTCAGAGCAGCCAGTGAGGCTTCTATGGCAAAATACAGCTTGTGAAAGGGACTGCACAACAGCATTGGTGCTAAAGGAAACTGCCTGGCTGTAATGCAGGCAGGGCTTTGAGAACACTTATCCCATCCTCTGTAGAAGCCTCATTACAAACCAGTCCCAGACACGGACAGATCCTGAGGAGGAGACTCAGCACAGCTCACCCTCTTCACTGGTGTCTTCACAGCTGAGTTTACCAGTGAACATGTCGTGGTGCTGAGCAGCCCCTGGGCAGGCATGGATGAGTGGGATCCATCAAGATGGTGTTTGCCTGCACCTGGGAATAAGGACTACATCTCAGTCTTATGGGACTGAGTGGGCTGATTGCGGTGTCCAAATTCCTCCCTTCCTGGGAAAGCAAGATTGCTGTCCCCTCGCTTGTCACCCTGAGTCTGAGCAAATGCAGCCTGAGAGGTGGCAGCAACACCAGTGGCCTTGCTTACAAACAGAGCGCAGGTTTCCTCTGGATGTTTAAGTCTGTAAGAGGTGATGTTCCTAATCTGGGAAAAGTAACTGGCACCCTGGACCCGCCTGGGAGAATCACCACAACCTCAACTCCCAACTCCTGCTCACCAGCCTTGTGAGAGATTTTCTGCCTCTGCTTTCCCTCCACCGCCTGCACTTCCATCAGTGGGGGGACAGCCCTTGGTGGCAGGGGAGGCTGGAGCCTGCTGAGCTGACAGCTCTGGTATGGAGCCCGCTGAGACTGTCAGCATCCAGAGCAGGAATTGTCACTGCAGAGCTCCTCCTCTGCTTGCTCTCTCCAGCTCAGCAGCAGCTCACTTCCACAACTGTTCCCAGACACCAAAGGAATTTCCCAGCTTATCTATCAAAACAGGCATTACAAATTCTATTGCAGAAATTGATTTTGCTGCAAAGGTCACCACTCCGGCTTCCGCAAGTGGTGCAGGAGGTCAGGCTATTGGCCACCAGCTTCCTGTAAGGGCCTCACGATGGAGCCAGGGAAGGACAGGGATGACGCAGAAAACACCGGGCTTGTGAAAAATGGCCATGTCCTTGTAGCAGAGCATGCTCCACAGAGCTGACCATCCCCTCTTCCAGAAGGATTAACCTTCTAGAGCTGGGTGAGAGCAGCCTGCAGCCACCTCTCTGCAGCCCTGCACAGATCCGCACCCTGCAGGAACGGTCCCTTCTCACCCAAAGCAGCCTCAAAGCTCCAGGGATCCTCAATTTGTGCCATTAGTTTTCCCAGATGCCTCCAGCCGGAAGGAGCAGTGATTGGTTTGCTCTGGTTTCCCCTAGTAATTCTTGCATGTGGTTTATTTTCTCGATGGCTACTGACCACTGAACTGACATTTTCATAGCACAGTCTGTTCTAGCCCCAACGTTCCAGATGGTAACACTTAACTCAGAACCCGTTGTTTTATAAATAGGGTTAAAATTGTTTTTTCCCCCTGTGCACCATTTTATATATATGTACATTCAAATTTCATCTTTTTTATTGCCCACTCTCTTTCCACAGCTGGCCTTCATCCACACAACACTCTGTATCAGCAGCAAACTTCAATATTTGCCTGCATTTGCTGATTATCATTGAGTATGCTGAAGGCAACCACTGCACAGCTCCCTAGTGGTTTCTGATACACAGCTTTTTGCCTCCTACATTTTGTTCCTTAACTTTAAGCAAATGATTTCTCCCTGTAAGAGCCTCACATCCTATTCCACAGCTGCTTCCTTCCTGTAAGAGCCTTTGCTGAGAGACCTTGCCAAATACCTCTGGAAATCCAGGTGGATAATCCCAGTAGGCTCAACTTGCCCACACACCTAACTCCTTCAACAAGCTTCAAGTCTACTCTTTCAAGCAGTCCTACTCCTTTCCAGTCCACAGATCTAGTTTATAGCCCCCAGATCCCTGCATCTCCACCTCAACCACCATTCTGTCCCTTGGTGCTATGACGGGCTTGACAGAACAGGTGCTCGCCACGGCAAATAGGTCAACACTCTCAGGTGTGAGTTTCTTCAGAGTGTGGTTCCTCCACTGCTGGTGTCCAGGAGCAGATGGCAGCATAGGACACACGGGGTGTCCTATTCCTTGTCAAAGAGCAGCTCTTGTCCATGTAGGGCTAATATGAGTAGTAACAGACCTGTGAAACAGGCACTATTCTCAAATCCTCCAAACGTACCTAAAGATGAAGATTTCACCGGGCAAAGAAAGAACTTTCAATAACTACGCAAAATAAATGCATCTAAAACTTTGATAATGCTGAGCTAATATTGGACAAACAGAACAGACCAAGGTGGAGATACTGTCTTAAAGCAAGGTCCATTTTGTTTCTTCTTTGTTCACTTATGCTTTGACACCTTGGCATTGACTAAAGCACCTCCCAGAGAGGTGACCAGTAAAGCCTTGAGGAGGCTGAGCTGTAGAGCTCCAGGAACACAGCTCAGGCACTCCCCGGCCCTGCAGCTACCCACCTGGGCAGGCAAGTGCATGCTCAAAACTGATAGCTTCAATAGGAAACAAATACAAAGAGCAAAACCTCAACCCCCCATTTGTCCCTTTACAGAGCTCCTGTTGCCAATAAACCTCTTCATAGTGGTTCAGTTGTTCAGCCTCTTCACTGCTTCTCCAAAGCCAGGTCAAATTTAAAGTCCCGCCATATGCCTGTGGGTCTGTTTTGATGCATTTGCCTCTTGTTTACAAAGATTAAATCCCTCTGTTACATTCATTCGCCCACAGGCAACAACTGTTGTTTATAAAAGATAAAATTTGAAACCTCACACATCTTGTTTTCGGCTTTTTTTCAGTGTTCATCTAAGCTGTAAATGAGCTGTGGTTTCCCCTGAGGTTTCCCACTCACTCTGCACCTACTGGACATTGTACAAATAACTTCTGCAAGAAGACTTAGCGACAAAATCTTTCCTTGCAGGCAAATCCAGACCCAGCTCAGAAGCATCCCAGCCAGAATTACACGGCAGAAACCTGACATCCCACTTTGAGTCTATTGAGCTTCAGAGACATTAAATTGAAGTTCATATTCTCCACATTATTTTTACTTCTGTCTATCTGGAAATCAAAACCCTCACAAGGTTATTTTCCACAGGAGAAGGAGAGACTGAGAAAGAAAGGTGGTATCAATCCGCGCAGTAGTGAGAGCTCCACAAAGTGGTTTTAAATTTACACACAGAAGGAGCAAAAAAAGCTGAGAGATGACGAGCTGGGCAGAGCGAGCAGGAGGCAGAGTGTCTGCTGCATCCTGGACAACAGAGGGGGCACTTCTACTCCATCCCTATTTAGACTGTTCGTGAACACATATCTCAGAATCCCAGAGATGCTGGGGTTGGAAGGGACCTTAAAGCTCCTCCAGCTCCAACCCCTGCCACGGGCAGGGACACCTTCCACTAGAGCAGCTTGCTCCAAGCCCTGTGTCCAACCTCACCTTGAACAATGCCAGGGATGGGGCAGCCACAGCTTCTCTGGGCACCCTGTGCCAGCGCCTCAGCACCCTCACAGGGAAGAGCTTCTGCCTAACAGCTCATGTCAGTCTCCCCTCTGGCAGGTTAAAGCCATTCCCCTTGTCCTGTCCCTCCAGGCCCTTGTCCAAAGCCCCTCTCCAGGTTTCCTGCAGCCCCTTTAGGCACTGGAGCTGCTCTAAGATCTCCCCTTAAGGAGCCTTCTCTTCTCCAGGCTGAATCAGCCCAGCTCTCTGTCATGGTTTAAGCCCAGCCGCTAACTCAGAACCACGCAGCTGCTCACTCACTCCCCTGGTTCCCCCTCCCCCAGCTCAGAGGGATGGGGAGGAGAATCGAAAGAATGTAACTCCCACGGGTTGAGATAAGAGCAGTCAGTAACTGAGGTATAACACAAACCACTGCTGCTGCCACTGATAATAATAATGATAAGGGGAATAACAAGGGAAGAGAATACAACCGCTGACCGACACTCGGCCTGACCCAGCAGTGATCTAACCCTTCTGGGTAACTGTCCCCAGTTCATATAGTGGGCATGATGTGCTGCGGTATGGAATACCTCTTTGGTCAGTTTGGGTCAGGTGTCCTGTCTCTGCTTCCTCCCGGCTTCCCCTCCTCCCTGGCAGAGCGTGAGACTGAGAGAGTCCTTGGTCAGAGTAAACATTACTGAGGAGCAGCTGAAACCATCGGTGTTATCAGCGCTGTTCCCAGGCTGAAAGACAAAACCAGCACTGCACCAGCTACTAAGGAGGAGAAAAATGACTGCTACTGTTGAACCCAGGACACACTCTCAGCCTGGCTCCAGAGCAGAGCTGCTCCAGCCCTCACAGAAGCCCCATGGCCTCCTCTGGACTCGCTCCAGCAGCTCCATGTCCCTCTTTTGTTGTTGCCCCAGAGCTGAATCAGGACTGCAGGGGGGTCTCCCCAGAGCACAGTAGAGGGGGAGAATCCCATCCCTTGACCTGCTGCTCATGCTCAGGGATACAGCCCAGCACATGGCAGGTTCTGGGCTCAAGTGCGCACTGCTGGGTGCTTATACTCTCTGTGAAGATACTTGTTTTCCCCCAAAATTAAGCTCTACTAGATCTAGCAGAGGACCTGCTAGAATTGTGCAGGTGTATGAATTGCCCCAGGAGCAGGAACAGATTTAACCCACGATGTGCTCAACCAGCAGGAAGCTATTCAAGAGGCTCAAAACACAGTTTAGGTGCTACTCTCCCAGCAGCCATTGATGAGATGGTCACATCAGTCATCTCTTAGGCATCAACTACCACCAGAAGCTGCTGACACTGACAGGAACTGCAAGGGCTGTGCCTTTGTGGCATCACCCAGGTGCATCTTGTAGTCTGAGGACTGGAACCAGGACACTCCTCATCTGATTCAGCCACTGAGTCACTGACATCATGTGGGTCTTCAGCCTGGGATACATAAACCTCTGCTTTGCATTCCTCCTGCTCCAGCAAAGGAGCCACCACAAGTGATGTACTTTGGCTAGGTCTCCTCTCCTTCCGCCCAGTGAGCTGAGCCCAGTCTAGGAGCTGCGTTTGCATTCCTGCCTTTCTCTAGCAGGAAGTGGTCTTCTAACCATGCACGGACAAGACTTCACCTTGCAGAGTCTCCTTGAAAAAATAAGTTTGTCCTGTTCAGATTTTAGAGGCAGGAAAACCACCATGAGATTATATGGTCTCAATGAACCATTGCATGCAACTGATCATCTTACAAACCCAAGCCCTAGAAACCCAGGTAAGCAAAGTGCAGTACCAGACCTGGATGAAACAGTGTCATGCTTATTACTATTTAACTGACAACCGTGTGTGTGTGTTCAAGCATCATAAATATACAGACAGCCTTTGTCCCGAGGAGCTTCAACTTTCAGCACATTGCTCCTCACAGCTCACCTCCCATCCACCACACTCTTCCTCATGCATTTGGCTTTGGTATGAAAGAGTCACGCAACCAAATTCTAGCAACACTCAGATTGCTTTGCTGTGTGAAACAGCTCCTGCTCATGCAGGAATCTGTGCCCTAAGCTGCGGATGTAACTGAACAGTAATAAAGCAATGACACTGCCAGCCAGAAAACCTGTTGTTTAGCTGTAACCACAACAGACAGCGGCAGTCTTGGCCCTGGCAGAATTTTATCTTCTTTTTTTTTTCCTTTATAAAGCAGCCCTTTCAACACACACATACTTTACAAACAAATCTCATTCCTGTTGTGACACAAAGATCTCCATCTGTCTCCAAAGCCTTAAGTCTCAAAGGCTTTGCTGGAGCTGGCCAGGCAGATTCACTTTAACAAGAAAACCCAAAAAGAATAAAACTGAAACAAAATCCAGAGATACATCAAGTTGTGAGAGCAAACCCCCTGGCTCTGCTCGCCAAACACTTCAGCATCAGCTCCCAGCTGAACCAGATCCCATGCGCTCTGTAGCTCTTCTGCTCAGCAAAGCGGAATAAGTCTGGTGGGGACAGAGCCAGCAGCAACTCTTTCTCATCCTGCCCCCATGTCCTTGGTTCCAGCTTGTGCAGGCTCATCCCTAACACCCTCTCTTCCCACTGTAGCAGGAAAGGCATTACAGGGATGTGGGAGGCAACGTGGGAGCTGGTGGGTGTTCGAGGTGCGAGTGGATTAACTGCTTATTTATCCTCACTTTAATTAGAGCCAACACCTCAGTTCACGACTGCTGATAACACAGAAGCAAGTTCTCAGCTACACTGAGCTGAAAATAGGCTGAACATGGGCCACAGATTATTTCCCAAATCTCACACCACAGTCCCTGATTTAGGGCAATTGTTTCTGCTCTGAAAGTGCCTGCAAACCCAGAAGAGAGCAACTGGCTGAAGTGAGGCTGTAGCTGGCTTCACCCCACCCTTTAGTCCAAGCAAGTGGCTTTTAAGCACTTCTTGCTCAGTTCCTTCACAAAGCACCACGGAAAAGCAGGGCTGGGCAAGGTACCTTCCTTCAAATGCCCAAGCACAGGTGTGCACCCACATTGCAATGAGCATCTCCACTCAGCCGCACTGCCCCTAGCCAGTGACACTGCAGAGTAACCCTGCTGTGAGCAGGATGGGGACGTCACCATTTCCTAACATATCAAAATGACCAACTTTTTCCTCTCTTCTCAGAACTGGGGATTCAGCAGCTGCTCTGGAGAGAGGATTATGGAGCTGATCCTTGCTGTGTAATCATAAATCCGTTATATTTTAGCCTTTTTAGTTAAATTAACTCACAGTAGCACAACTGCTTCTGCAAGCTCTGATCTTTGCCAAAAGGTGTGAAAGTGAGAGGACCTGGAGACCAGCCACAGCACCGCTCACATTTTCACTGGGAGGTGTTGATTAGCAGACTTAAGAAGAGCTCAATTCAGTCCTCTATGTGAGCCCCTGTTAAAAACCAATTTATGCACAAAAGCAGTTTAAGCTAAAGGCAAAGTAGTGAACAGAGACTTGGCCTCAGTGTGACCTGCAAAGGCAGAAATGCTGCTCTAAGACCTCAGGAAGGTGCTCCACAGTGACAGCAGCTCTCAAAGAATGGTTTTGTGTTCCCTCACGGCTGCCCGGGTTTGGCTTTTAAAGACAAAACATTCCATCTGTGACCCAAGCATTTTGGAGAAACTGTATCCAAATTCTCTTCCCAAGAGCTCTGGCACTGGGAGAGAAGGAATTTATTACCATTTTTTATTCCTGAGTTATGATTATGCAGAGAGTCGCAGCCCCAAAGCTCAGTGCTAGGGGCTGGACCTGTTCATTCATATACTCTCTGCACTGTCCCAAACATAAGATGATTTTTTGCTTCATGCTACTCAGGTTCCAAACTAACTGGTTAAACCGACTCACCTTGGGATACTACACGTCAGCCCAGCGCCTGAACATCAAGCAAAATGGTCCCATGGACATAACTAATGGCACAATTCACCTCCATAGGAGGGACAGGCCTGACAAGCCTAATGAGGTACACATGCAAGAAACATAAATAGACCAAAAACACCCAGCTGGGTTTTGTCCTTGCCTTTCCTGACTGCTTTTACCCTAGCTGTGTGCGGGGCAGCAGTGACCATCCAGGATAACCCCTGTTGCTGTGGATTCTTGGAGCAATCAAGAGGGAATGGAAGATGCAGTGAAATGCACCTGAAGTAACACACAGCAGCTGTCCAAGCAAGACAACCAGAAAGTAAACTGCTGAGCGGCCAGGCAGCCCTGGAGGGAGGCTGTACTCCCACTGCCTGCTCTTGTGAAGATCTGCCCTGGCGAAGGGGAAGCAAAATGGTTTCATGAGTCAGTGTAACACCACAGACACGAGTTATAATGGTCAATCACTCAGTGCAAGTGGCACAAGTTTAGACTGAAGCTGCTAACTGCAGAATCTCTTCCTTGGGCTTTGCTGTGACACCGCATCTACACAAGCAGGATCACCATCCTGAATAAGAAGCCTAGAATAAAGCTGTTGCACATGGTGACAAGTGACTTTTTTCAGACCTCAGGGCAACGGGGGCACAGCCTTTCTGTGCCTGTCAGGTGAGCTCCTGAGGTGGCCAGCTGCAGGGACCATTAACAACCTCGAACATGTTTCCAAACCTAGGAAAATTCCATTATTGCATCCTATTAAATTGTCCCTGCCAACAGCTACGGCTACATCCCATCTCAATTCTTCTGTTACCTACTGCTGCAATGCTAGCTTATGAATGAAGTAATCCTTTGCCATCTTCTGCCCAAAACACCTTGCAGCCTTCAAGCAGATTATTTCAGTGTGATTTACAGAAACATAGAAATATCAAATGGATCTATGGCTCAGGACCGCTTACTCTCCATAAAGAAATGAGGAAGAGCTGCTACTGCTCTGTAAAGACAGGACAAGTTAGTTCACAAGGCTCTAGGAGTCAGCCTGCAACAGCAAAGCCCAGGTACCTCCCAGGGCAAGGAGGCCGCACTCAGCAGAGCAGTAGCGAAGAATGTGGCAGGGATCTTACTGGGCAAGATGCAAAATCTTTATTCCAGTTCTGAATTGGAAAGAACACCCCCTCCACAGCCAGCGGTTGACAGTTCAGTCAGCACAGGGAGAGGTCATGCTTGCCCAGTGGAGGCACAGACTTACAGAAGCAGTCCTGTAGGCACTTCGAGAGGAAGCTCAGCTTCAAAGTACAAACACTGACCCGCTTGGCTTAGATTTTTAATATAAAAATTCACTAAAAATGCTAAAATGTGACAAACCATTGGAAATACTGTGACAAACATTTGCCCTTACGCAGTAAAAAACAAAACAAACCCAAGCAGCTCTGAAATTCTTGGATGGATTTCTTCCTCCCGGCACATCAGACCATCATCTACTTCAAACGTTCCTTTTTCATCATTCTAAAAAAAAATCCATGGCACCTTCACCTCGTACTTCAGTTCAAGAGGCTACTCTCGATGGACCAGCACAAACAGACCCAGGAAAAAAAGGACTGCGTACTGTAAGAGAAAGGAGACAAAAGAACGCACACTCACATCTAAAGATGCAGTAACAGCAGCAAACATACAGGGCAAATGGTTCTGCCTGTGCTTGTAAAGTTCTCATGAAGTAATTTTAGCTGGGGTGGGAGAAGCAGGCAGCAAATGAAAAGAGCTCTTACCTTAAATTTTGGATAATCATTCATTAAGATAGTCACTATTCCAATATAGGGCACAAATCTACAAGAATAAAGGTTTTATTAAAACAAATACTATTCAAGGCTGCATATCGGAGAAGCACTGCCCTGGTACTTCAACAAACGAAGAGCCACTTAAGTATGCTGAGGGCTGTGGTCAACAGGCTTAACAGGCTTGGGACTTCTTCCTCCCAAGTAGGGAAGCCATGGCAGTGGGAGCTGAGTGACAATCAGACCCAGAGTATGTTTTAGCCTCTGCCCTGTTCAGCTCTCATCCGCCTGCAAAGACTGTGCCTTGCAGACTGATATTGATGGGAATTCCAACCACGCCGGAGTGTGCGCGGCCTTTGCATCAGTGTCCACCCAGGATTAAAACCTCAGGATGCAGCTCAGGGCTTGATACCTTCACTTAAGCCCAGCCAAGAACTGAACTACTTTTAGTTTTTAACTCTCCACAGTACCTTCTGAAATGCTTTCAGGCAGGTCACATAAACCCAGCAGGGAGAGTTCAAGAGGAAGAGGGGGATTAACAGATGGCACTGGGGGAGGGCAGCGTAAAAAGCAGCATCTTTTTCAACTTCACTTACCCTCTTGCTCGTCCTACTACATCCTTTTTCTCCAACCAGTGCTGCCCTCGTTTGTACAGCCCTCTGTCATCAACAGCATTATTGTCTCCCTTTGTCAGAAATTTGATGTCACCGTTTTGCCTAGCAAAGTAAAGGCAGCCACGTAAGTCAGAGAATAACTCATTAAAAGCTGTTCTAGAGTGAGTGCATAGAGACTAACACAAAGGTTTTAGAAGCAATCATGTCCTACATGTCAAGCAAGATGAAAAAGGGAAACTCTGTCAAATGCAGTGGAAAGCAGTCTGGAGAAACACTGCCAATGAAAGAATGAATTCTGGCCCCAGACAAGCTTTCTAGCAGAGCTGAAGAACAGAACCAGCAGGATGAGACACTTCTAGCAAAGGTGCAGCTACCGCCTCTTTGCTTTTGACCTCTCTGATGTTGATGCTTCTCCTGCTTCATATACAAATGTTGGGTGCTAGGCTCTGTACTACCACCCAAAATGAGATTTGGGGTTAAAGCATACAGTTCTACACAGTGGTGGTCAGAAGCAAGCCGAAACTTAGAAATTATTAGGAAAGGGGGATAAAACAAAGCAAGCAATACCATTATGATACTGCATGAACTCACAATGTGCCTACATCTTGAATGCTCTGTGCAGCTCTGAACCCCCTACATCCTTTTTTGAAATGGAGAGAAGAACTGGCAAAGGCTCAGAAATGGGTAACAAGGTCTGGAACCACTTCCATACAAGAAACAACAGACCAGGACTCTTCAGCCTGGAAAAGACAGAACTGATGGGAGATATGATGGTAGTCCAATACGAATGACACAGACAACAACAATAAAACAGCTTTTCACTGCCTCTTTCAATACCAGACTGAGAGGGCATCAAATGAAACTCAGAAATAACAGGTTAAAACAAGCCAGAGAAAGTGCTATGCAGAATGAACAACAGTGCAAACGTCTCACTGAAAGGGTATTTTGGATGCCAAAAAATTGTATCAATTCAAAAAGTGACCAGATACTCCATGTGAAAAAGTGAAGGAGGCCATTAATAATGAACTGTGACTTTGTGCCTGAAATCATGTGCTAAAGCAGGGAAATTATCACTAAATACTCTCTCTAGTCTTTAATTCATCCTGAGATTAATTGGTTGACTTGCCAAAACCAGGATCCTGGAGCAGATGAACCTTTGCTTTGACCTGGAAACAGCTGCTGTTACGCTCTAGCTCTACATACCACATTGTGCATCATTCCCACTCATTTCCATTCAGCTTGCTGGGCAGCCAGCTCTGCTGGCTTCCAAGCATCAGCCTGTGCCACTGCTCAGGGTTCAGTGACCACTGTCATCTCCCTGTGGCATCTGGAGGCAGATGCTGAGCAGGAGTATTCTCCATGCTTGATTCTGTCAGTTTCCGCACAGAAATGACAGATCAAATGCAACACAGGAAAGCATGCAGAAGGTTTTCAGAGCTTGTGCTGTTGTCATCATGCTCGAATAGCAGCATGTGATACTCAACAGAAGAAGCTTGAAAGACAAAAAAAGGCGGGGAAAGAACAGATCTTTCTTCAAAGCACATTTGTCTCCCTGTGTGGGGACAACAAACTCTAGAACTTAGAGATACAGTCTGGAAAAAGCAGATACCCAAATATAGTGATAACACAGTTATCTCTGCAGACTGATGGTGTAGGAGCACACCATCTTACTGAGCAGATTCAATGGGCTACCATGAACTAGCACAAGAAGCCCACAGCACGTTGCTCTGTCTGAAAGGTGAATAAAATCTGCTTTGGCTGCCCTGCACCAAGACCACCAAGGAAGTTTTGACCAGACTGTCTTTAGTGATAACGAATGAATTCCGTTTCAGTCTGAACAAAGAAAAAAAAGACCAGCAAGGAAAAAACATTTCCTCCCTGAAACAATACTGATGTGAACTGGAGCCCAAACTGCCAGAAGATCAGAGAACAGGGTTTCCATTTTCCCTCAGCTATCACACCCTTGTCAGCTTCTGCAGAGTCTTTTCCCAGTTTTCATATTCGGTCTCTGACTACAGGAAGAAACGGGGACCTCCATCCATTCAGAGGATACTCCCAAAATCTAACCTGGCACCAGAAAAATATTCTTTAAAGAATTAAAAAAGCAGCTGACACCGGAGCCCTGCCTCCAGCTCTCCCGGCTTCTGCCTGGCTTAAGGTCACAGTAGGGGTTTTTCAGTTTATCTTTCCTAACATAAAGTTTGGGTTTGTATTTGGTTGTTTTATTTAAATGAAATCTAAAATACTGGAGAACGGTTTTCCTTCACAGAATCAAGGACTGGCACCATGGGCCTGTTACTTAAAATAAAAATAAGTGCTGAGATAGAGCCAAGCAAAAAGCGTAGGGTGGGTTCATCTGGAGATGAACTGACACATGGAATGCACATTTCTGCTTCTCCTTCCCAGACAGTGGCTGAGAGTGGAGAAAGAAGACCTTGAACTTTGTTGCCTCAATCAGCCCAAGCAGCACTGGAGCCCAGCTGAGCCTTTAGCATGCAACAGGGGAGGAGGAAAGTAGCATTTCAGGTAAGAGTTCCCAAGACATCTCAAAAAGTGCACGTGCAACATTAGATTACAGATTTACCAACTATACTGACCTTATTTTTGAATTTCTGGTATCAAAGTGGTACTTTGAAAACTGACATTGTTAAAAGATTTGGGTACAGAATAAATCTGAACAGCAAAGACTGCTCTGTCTCCTGGGAGAGGTGCCACCCTCTCATGGCCAGGATTTCAGCTGGACTATTGGTGTGCATGAACCTGGCTGACCTTCTCGTTGGGCCAGACAAACGATCTGGGTGTCTCAACAGCTGTGGCTGCCATGAATGCTTGGGGGAAGGGACCTTTATCCCCTCAACCTCGCTTGACTGGAGCGGTCATCAAATGCCACCTTTACACATGATTCAAGTGATTCCCTTAACGTAGGAACAGATCTCCGAGTGCTGGTATAGCTCCAGTTCATGTATCTTCCAGCAGGCAATTACTCTGCAGAAACAAGATGCTCGGACCCCATCCAACTGCTGCCCTCTCCGAGCTGGCTTGAAGAACCAAGGATTCAGCGCAAGATTTAGTTTTCACTCAAATGCCTCATAGGGAAGGCTCGTTTTCCCCCCAGACTGGCCTGGAGCAGTCATAGCATCCAGCAAAACAGAAAGGCTCGTGGCTGCTCAGGAAGCCTTGCTTGGAAAATTAAGCCCTGTTCAGCAATCAAACCAGTGAATGTGCTTCATTCCTTCAGGACACGCAACCTGACAGATGATCAGAGAATGAACAGGACAGGGACAGCCCAATGCATAGAGACTGTAAGTTTAACACCGCCAGACTTCCTACAGAGAAGAAACACCCTCCCTCTGCATGACAGCAGAAGCCAGGGAGAGTTCTGCTTTCTCCCACAGAGACAAACTTTAAAATAACACACACTGCACACAAAATACCCTCCTTCCATCAGTTCTACCTCCACAAACAAGAACAACTTCACACATGTAAGTGCAGCCGTGCCTACAGGTGACAATACGTGGTACCTTGGGATGGAAATGATGGCACAGGAGACATTAAGTGACATGGGGAGTCCAGGTTACTCACACAGACTCCCCACCTTGTGCATTCTGCTGGATTATCTTTACAAGTAAACCAAGGAGGGCAGATTTTGTCTGTCTGAAACTTCTGTGCTGCTTCCTACAGCACCTGGATACCAGTTACTGACATTACACCCATGCATTTAACCAAGGAGATAAGGAAAAACATAATTTAGCTTAACATCCTGCAGTACAACCCCCCAAATTCTTCACATACTTCTCATGAATTTTCAGGACACGATGAACTATAGGAATTTCCCTTCCTTCTATCCTAAAGACCACGATTTCTCCCACTCTGATTGGATCTTCAATTCGATTTGTGAGGAACAGGAGATCTCCTCTGTGAAACGCAGGCTCCATGCTGCCACTGAAAAAGAGAAAAGGAGCAATTGAACAATATTTAACACTCAGAACAAGGGTTTGGAGATTACAGTCCTTTAAGAAAAATCTCACAAGAACCTCCACAAAGAGCTCCTACGAAAACCACCCTGGAGACCAGGCAGTGTTGAACCTCTATCACAATCTGATTTTAAATCGCCATCCTACCAGCAGTTTAGATTTGTTGGGAAAAGAACACTGCCAGCAGCCGCTGTTAATATCACACCAAATGGGAAAAACCCTTCTGCTTTGTTCGTAACAGCAAAGCTGATGACAAGCAGCAGCTTCTTGACTTCTGAGCTCTTCACTGGTAGAACTTCCACAGTGGTGGGAAGCTTCACAGAATCATAGAATCAGCGAGGTTGGAAAAGACCCTTAACACCATCAAGTCTAACCCTTTTATTTTATTTGGTTTCACTTTTTGCAGGCAGGTAGATCCTCCTAACAAAGCTCTGAACACACACAGGCTCTGTATTCCCATCTGGAACAGACAGACGAGTGTGCTAACAATTTGCTACCGTGATTCATGGCTTTGCTTCCCAATCTCATTTCAGGCACTGCCATTCTTTTATTTTAGTCCCGTCTTCTAAATGGCAATTGTTACAAAATACTTAACCTTCTTCATTCCAAATAAATAATGCAGCCCAAAACAAACCGATGAACTTTAAGTACCATGTATATTCGTGGTTTATCTTGAGGCAGCACAGAAGCTGCTACTCAGAACAGATCACATCGCTGAAGAAGCAACGTGACCTAAACAGCCTCTGTCTTACTCACTGGAGGAACAGCATGAAATATCTCCCCTGTACTCACAGACCCTTTGGCAAGGAGTTTTGTTAAATGGCATGCAGCGATCAACACCAACATAGAAACACACAGAGAGGGCAACGCAGCCACAGAACAGGCCCTGTGCAATATGCACACCAGCAGCCGACAGCTGCCCAAGGAATCTGTCCCAGGCAGTAGAAAGGTTGGGAGTAACGCTGGTGGCACCGACTGCACCGCACTTCTGTGAGGGCAACGTGCAATACCTAAAACATATCCAGGCATGGAGCAATAACCCTTATATAAAAGAGTACAGCCAAGGCTGCCCTTTCTCTGGCCACGCTATAGCTTACCAGAAGGCCAGCGGAAAACCAAGGCACTGCAAAAGGTTGAAATGTGACACGTAATAACACTCCCCAGGCATTTCAGGAAAACAGCAAACCCTTTTAATTGTAAAACTTTACTCCCTGGTGTCTCAAATCAACTCCCTTTTCACTGACCAACTCATTTGATACTTCACCTATCCATGCGGCAAGACCGGCCAGCACCACAGAGCTACCACTGCGCTGCGGTGTTCTACCACAGCTTCTGCTACGGGAAGTGCAGTTACCCTTGAGGAGAGGATGGGGTCTGCCACAAACGTTGTGTTTATACAGGGATAACCCCCCCCCCCCAAGCTTCTCTGCTTTAAGGCCTTTCTTTTTCATGGCTTTCACCCGCACCACCGAGCATTTCTCCAGGTTTGATATGCCAGTTTCGCTCTTGCCGTATTTCTTTGAAGTCCTTCCTCCCCTTCACCCATGCTCAGGACCACCCCTCCAGGGTACAACCCAGCGGCTGACCGAAGCAGAAGGAAAAGATGCTGGTTTCCCTGCAGGCTGCCGGCCATGCTTGCCTGCTTCCTCTTCCCTCGCCTGTTGCTGTGGGCCACACGGCAGCGCGAGCTCTGCGTGAGGCAGAGACGGGACGGGAGCCTCCCGCTGCCCGTCCCTCAGCACAACCCCCTCGCTCGGGCTCAACGCCGCCGGCCTGCGGCTCTCCGGAGCGATACCACATAACCCACCCGTTTACCTCAGCACCACCACGATGGGGCTCTCGCTGCCCGTCACCACCATCAGCCCCTTCCATATCATGAGGGCGGACGACACGATCATGCCGAAGTTCAGCACCTGGTAGTAGAGCTGGAGACCGGGGGGGGGGGGGGGGGGGTGTCGGTCAGGCCGCGCGCCCGGGCAGGGCAGACCCAATCCACCCCTCTCCCCGCCCGGAGCCCCGCGCCTCCCCGGTGCGGACCTGGCGCTTGTTCATGCGCCGGACATCGTCCAGGAAGTCCAGCGACAGCAGCGACAGCATGGCCAGCCCCGAGCGCGGCGGCACCCGCCCGGCCCCGCTTCCACCCGCCTCGCCGCCGCTTCCGGGCCCGCCCCGGATGGGGAAGAACGACGCGAGGCAGCGACCCTCGGGTGCTTTTATTTGCGGTATTTCCAAGTAAACATCATAGCAAGGCACGGACGCCGCTGCGGGTTAAACAGATACGTGGTGGCTTGGGGGTGCCCCCTGCTATCCTTAGCTCTACGTAGGCTACCTGGTAAAACATCCCCTAGGCTAATGTACACCGTATCAAAAAATACAAAGAGTCCAAACTGTTCGTATCAAAACACGTCGAGATGAGCGGGCGAGCGATCCGAATGCAACAAGATAAATAGTTCTTAAATTATTTAAACGTCGTCAGAGTAAACAATCATGAGCGGGGTTCTGGCTCAATGTCATTAAAAAAATAACGGCATAGGAGATAGTTCTGCACGAAGCGCGTGTGGTGGGGGAACAGCGGAGGAGGGAGAGTCAATATGACTATGCGGAAGGAAACGTCTACCAAGTGGCAGCAATGCTGCGCCGTGTCGGGAGAAGAGCTACGGACGGAGCACCGGCAGCCCCCCTGCGGGCTGTGACCTCCCATCTGCTGCCCCAGCTCAGCACAAGCTGCAGGGAGCACTGGCACCGGGTGATGCTGTCAGTGCTGGGGTGGTTCTGCTCCAACTGATGCCATGGACAGGGATGGGACGGGAGGCGGGATTGTGTTTTCCCCCTTCTGGGATGGTGCCAACCTGCCACCCTGCTCTGCCCAAGCTCCCCTCCGGGACAAGCCACCAAGCACCAGGCCTTGTTGCTCCCGCCCCGGGGACAACTTCCAGCAGCACAACTCCACTGACAAGTGGCCAACACATCCCCAAGGGGACCAGGCCCTCCTTAACACAACATGTGGCTTTGAGCTGTGCTCACCCGAGAGGATGTGGGCTATAGAATTCTCTTTCAGGATGATTCAGGTCTGAGACATTTCATTAAACTGCATTTTGGAAAATAAGGTTGTTATTCTGGCAATTAAAGAAAAAACAGCACGACTTACAGCTTGAACCCGTCCCATGTAACACAGAAGATCCCGGATCAGCCAGCATGGTCCTGACCAGTGTGTTTTGCGGAGACGGCGTTATGAGTTAAAATGAGTAAAACAAAGGCAGGATGGGAAGAGAAAAAATAAGCCATAAATAGGAGAAAGAAAGTGATAGGGAAGGCAAGGCTCGGGCTCCGGGCAGAGGCTGAGGCAGTGCACACTTGGAGGAGAGCTCATCTTAAGGAAACTGCAGCTGCAGAAAGTGCTCCTTGATCCTCAGGAGTTGGACAAACTCCAGCAAGGATTCTTGCCCTGCTTTCCCTTTTCACCTCTCTGGTCTGGCAGAGAGTTAGTGCTTAGGATGCAATAGCAGGGCTGGGTTTTTTCTTTTTAAATTTCCCTTACAAATAGAGGTTAACGGAAAGCCATGTCCATCCCAAGAAATCAACAGAATATTTCAAAGATTTGCCCCGTCCCCACCCTGTATTTTGAGTAAAAACCCCCCAACAAAAAACCCCCAACCAACCAAAAGGGTTTTTTTAAGTCTTAAGAGACTTTGAATGATTGTTCTGCGAGGTGCTATTAGGACCCTCCACGCCACACGTCTGACTGTGTTCACAAAGAGCTGAGTCACTTTTGCACTCTTTACATTTCAGGTTTTCTTCTTCTGTTGTAGTGTTCATCTCACCATTATAGCCCTCATGTCCATTCTCACCTATCTCCCTTTCTACCTTCTGCCTTGCATCTTCCTCCTCCTCCTCTTCTTCTTCCTCCTCTTCCTCCTCCTCCTCATCTTTTACTTTATGAACAATGAAGAGGTGCCTGTTCAGAGAGATGTGAGAGGTGTAGCACAAGCCGCAGAACAAGCACTGGTAGGTGGAGCTGTCTGTCTTGTGCTGAGGTATGTGTTCCTGAAACTCAGTGCTGACGTCTGTCGTGAATCCGCACTTGGCGCATTTCCAGTGTGCTCTCAGTTTTTTGGCTGGCGGCGCGCCTGAACCCGCAGCGGTCTCTGCCTGACCCAGCTCATCCATTGCCATCCTCTTTGGAGATTTTGCCTTAAAAAAAATACAAGAGATTCAAAAGTTACTTCCTCGCTTGAGCCCCGGGAAGAGCAAGTGCTCAATTCCACACGCGCATCTGAAGACACCTGGGGGTGAATCCACATCGGTATTTTGAAACAAACTACACGGAGCTGTGCCACAGGACTCATGTCACATGGCCTTTCCTCCCAGCACCCAAAACCCTCACCCCAACATGCATGATCTCAACTGCTGTCCTGCAATGGGAGACCCGGTAAGGGGTACCTGGGCAGAAACATGATGGGGAAAGAGAATGTGAACTTGGTGTGGGAAGGAGCCCACCAAGCAGGGACAGCTGAGGGACACGGGGATGGTCATCGGTCCAGACAACGCTTCTCAGATTTAACTCTCAGCATTCTCCCCTCCACTCAGGCTTTTTCTTCATGGCATTTCTAATTAACTCATCCCCTCATCCCACAGTGTGCTTCTGTTCCCATGAGGATGGCACACTTGCATATGTCCCTTCACATGATTTTCTTATCTCCTTATCCAGCAGCACTGAGCAGTCTTTGTTTAGAATACAGCTTACAGGCTTGTATTTGCAGACCTGCTGGAGCCATGGGAAGCCTCTGGCTGTCCCTGGTTAGCCATGTGGCTCTGCTTGGGGAAGCAGCCACCAGCTCACAGAAGTGAATTCTTGGGTTACCCCGGGTTTCCTTACAGCATAAATACAGAGGGGAGTCAGACTTGGCTGTGATCCCTCAAGGAATCAGGTGAATGGTAAATTACAGTGATAAGGAAAAGATACATCTATTTTTAAAGTAAATGGAGCCAAGAAGCCCAATCAGCTAACCCTCCACTCCAAACCGACCCGAAATCAAATCAGTTGACCAGTTACACTTGCTGAAAACAAATTACACAGTCCTACTCAGGAGGAAGGCAGTTCACATAGGGAGAGGATCTAAGTAGTAAGTATTTCAAAGGACAAAAAACCCCTTTTGTAACTAGCAGAAAAAAAACAAGGGAGAAAGAGGAAAAATGTAGCAGACTCACGACCAGAGCGGCAGGGGCAAACAAGGGTAATAACAATCGAAATCAGACCTGGTTACAAAGCAGACTGCAAAAAGGCCACATGTTCAGGAATATCTTGAAAAATGCAAGATATGTTGTGCACTTTCAGCTGAAGCGCAGCTGATCCTGACACTGCCAGAGAGAAGCAAACTGGATGGAGTTGAGAGGAGGACAAGAAAATCTGCCATGTGGATGAGAGGGCTTAATACAACACCCCGAGGGAATAGCTACTCGCCAGGTACATTTATTTGTCAATGAAAATACATCAGTTACTTCTGCTGTGTCTCTCTCTGGAGCTTTTGCTTTGGCCATCTGGGATAAGTCTGGGTTTTTGATGCCATGCATGAGACTGATGTGATTCTCCAGCATGAACGGCTGAGGAAATGTCTGATTTTCATCTGTGCAGTACCTTGGAAATACAAAAAGGAAGAAAATTTATTAGAGGAAATGCCCAGCTCTTTGTTTCCATTCAAACAGCTCTTTGTTATGTGCCAAACCAATAGGTGTCACTGGAGTGGAGATGCTGGACAGTAATGTATGATTCAATTACCAAAATAGGCAGCAAATTGCTGGTTTAATAATAAAACATTACCCCTGAGTGAATCTAGAACAGTTCAGGATTTACCACAGTAAGCATGAACGGGAATGAAAGTAGGGCACATCTTATGTACAGTCCAGTACTAAATAAATACAGCGACTAGTGGAGATCAGGCTCACTGTGATACATGCTACAGAAGATAAATAATCAAGATGGAAAACGCAGGGGGGGAAATGACTCTGAAATGAGAGACACAGGCACAGAGGGACCTCATGACTTGTGTAGCACCAAGGAGGCTGACAGCAGAACCAGGTTCCACAGCCAGTGTTCCTGAGCACCACGGCAGCATCCCATCCACAAGACCATCTGTATCATGGCACACTGAAAATTCTCACATAACTGCTGAACTCCCAACTTTAATAAGCTAGGCAGAAGCACTCAGGAATGCATCATATATGTAACTATTCATGTTAAAACTCGGTAGGACTTAAGAGCTGCCATTTCAAGAACTTCCATTTCAAAAGGAGATGTGAAGTGGATGTGCCACCTTGACTCTCGGATGACCAAGGTCTACTGGAAATAAGTGCCATGTCCTGCAGACACAGCAACCCACCCCCTGCAGCACGGTGAAGTACACAGAGGTCTCTGTTAGCGATTGTGAAACCCAAGATTGACTGTCCTCTTCTGCTGCCTGCAGTGTGACACAGGGAAGGTTCATCAGATACACACTGAGCCGAGCAACAAGCCAAGTTACACTGGACTTCTCTGAAATACACAAACTGCAGTTGAAATGCAGGCAGCAAAGGATGAAAAGCATCAGCAAGGAGATGAAGTGTCTCTGGGCAACAAAGATATATTTTAAAAGGAGAGAAGAAGATTCCTCCTGAGCTTCTAGTAATTAAATGACAGTCAGTAATGATGTGAAAATGCAGACATGCTCCCTGAATACTTCTGGGTTTTAACAGGAACTGCTTAGATGATAAATCAATACTTAATAATGATGGATTTTTATTTCCTCGTGGAGGAAAGATGAGAGGTTATTAAGTGATATCTATCAAAGATAAACATGTTGAAAATCAAGCGTTCCAGACAGTCTGTACTTGAGCCTTGGAAAATGAGAGCAAGTTCTCGTAACAATAACCAAGTGAATTATGAAAGAAAATACAGAGCACATCAGAATATTTTGCAATTTGTCCTAATTTAGAATTCTTTCCATGTGAGCAGGGAAGGATACTTTCCTAACCTGAATTACTCCAGTGACAAGGTTGGCAGGAGGGTGTTCAAGCAAGTCCTCCATCACTGGTTTCTCCCTACAAATTTAACAGAAGGCAGAGCCCTAAGCAGGGCAGGGAGAGAAGGGGAAATCACAGCTTGAAACTTGAGAAGCTGGAGGGAGGTGACCCACCAGACAGCACGCTGAAGTCACCAAAACACTCAATTGCTGGATCAATGACAAACTTTACTCATTTACTTATGGAAATCCAGGAGAGGAGAAAAGGGTGACAAAAAGTTAAAGCACCAAAAGTCCTGAAGGGAGTAACAGGTGAGACTGATACACGCTGCCTGGTGGGAAAAAGGAAAACAGACACCAGCAGCCAAGGCAAAAGGAGCAGCAAAGATGGGATGCCTCACAGACAGCACAAGGGAGCTGAGGAGGAATTCAAAGAAATGGGAGGATTTGCAATCAACAGTCACAGAAGAGATTTTTAGAACAGCACTTTGGACAAACTAAGAGGGAACAAAGGCGAGACTGAACAGAACACCTCAGATCGAGACGAAGAGCAGCTGCTGGAGATGCCGGGACAGGTATTTCAAGGAAGAAGTTTCATCTGAAGAGCGCTGTGAATCCACTAAGTCTCCCGCTACGATGATTAAAGAGCACAACCACTCTCCAGTTAAGACTTCATCAACAGATTCTGAGAAGGAGCCGGACTCCAGGGCCTGTACAAGCTAATGCAGACAGCAGGCGGGCACATTCGAGGCTATTAAATAAATGCTTCTTTCCAGCCAGGCCTTAAGTTCATTTTGGTTCTGATACACTGCACTTTGAAACCAACTGATCCAGAGAGAATACACAGATGCAAATCAGGTGCACATAACTCCAAATATCATCAGCCACGTAATCAAACATACTGGGAGCCAACATTTCGCCTTCTCCAGAGGTTCCATGTCAAAGCACAATTACATGAAATGGAAAGTTTAGAAGTCCTGTCTGAAAAATGCATCAGGAATATATTCTTATCAGGCCCCAGTGGTGATGCCAATACTTTATCCATTTACTGAAAGCTACTGTGGCTCACTAGGCAGTCTAAAGAAATAAAACACATGAGGATGTACTCTTCAAGACAGTCTTTTAGTAACTTAAGTGCAGTAAAGTGACAGGACACTCTTCATAAACACTTGTGTTAAGCCAAAATCTTTGTTACATAAAGAAAATCCCCCAACCTCCATTACTTCAATCTTCCCTTCAACACAAATGTGGGGTTTTTAATCCTTTTTTAGAAGGATGTCTCAGAATGAGACAGGAAGCAAGTTTGCACAGTCGCTCGGATATGCTTATTCTGCAACAGCAGATGAGAATGCAGCTGTTTTAGAGGCAGTTTTGTAAGCACTGGGTTTTGTCCTGAACTGAGACTGTATCCACAGCTAAAAAATGTTCCCCAGCAATGATTTTCATTCACTGCTGTTTCACATAGCTCGTCTCAAGTCTCCAAATCCATTATCCAACTTTGAGGTGAGTCTTCCCAAGCAAATCCAGCAGGCTTAATTCTCCATTGCCCTGCAGCTTGTGCAGTCAGTTCTGCCTGTATACAGTGGTGGCAAGATCTAGCACCCATGCCCATGGTCATTAAGACTTTACATACCTTTTGTACCACTTTTTCATGGGAAAAGTGCAAGAGTGATGAATGACCACATCAACCACAAAGTGGCAAAAAAGTGGCCCAATATTATATTGGCTGTTCCACAAGGGTGTCCAATATAATTCGAATTTTGCACTTGCAGATCTCAGCTCAAACCTTACCCTAAGTTTCCAAAGGGCATTGTGCAGTCAAAAGCAAGGACTTATTTTAGCCAAGTCTCTCATGTTTAACATACTCTTCTTCTCACTCTCCCTCAGTAACTTACAGCCTGGAGCAGAGAGGAGCAGACACAATCTATTACAAAGGGCTTCCAAACTTGAGGCTCAGCCTGGTGTTGAAAACAAACATCAAAAGGGGTGTTCAATACATACCAGCAAGTATAAACTTTCTTTGCTGTGTCGTGATTATTGCGGATGTGTCTGCGCAGACTGTTGGAGGCATTAAATGAACGTTCACACTGTCGACAGGGATATCTCTTCACAGACTAGCAGAAGAACAGAAATATCTTTTAATAACAGGGAGAGGAAGGCACTGGCTGGATTCTAACGTTCCCATGATCTTCAGCTTGACCTTACCTGTTGGGTGCAAAAAATCCCTCTTCCACTGATAAACATCACTGAGATTCTGGGGTCCCACGTATACTCAGCCCAACCATTGGCTAATGCTAGCACTGATCTTACGAAAACCAGGACTAGTTAAAGCACATGCTTGAGTTTTATTTATTTTTTTAATAGAAATTGCGTTGGCTGCTTCTCCTGGGCCTCATTTCACTGCAGGACCCTCTGCAGAATTAATTCAGTGGAAGCACCTTTCTGTCCCAGAAGAATGCAGGACCCCAGTGTGAAGTACAAGTTCACTTACCCTTCTCTCTCCTCATAATTCAGCACAATAGAAGGGCAAGATGTTAAAGAGCATCACATAGTCCCACTTGTTAACTGTGTACGCTACCCACATCCCCCTACACAACTCTGCCCCATAACCAGCCTCCTCCTTTCCCTCCAGTCCTTCATATAATCTGCATGCATTCCATTTAATATCTTCTCAGACTTAATAAATACATATATGTATTCAACTTCCATATTTGGCAAATTTCCTACTTCTAGTGAATTTAAATAGGAAAATCCAGCATTCTCACCCTGTCCCCATAGTCTTGGTACTTATCAAGTGGAACAATCCACCACTCCCCGAGTCAAGCTAAAAGGAATCAAAGTCCATGATCCAGATTTCAACAGCCTCAAAAAGGGTGAGTCAGTGTACAAAACAAGAAGTCCTAATGCCAAAGTACTAAGAAATCTGGCTGCACGCAACATCTTGGCCTATGTTCTGCCAGGAAGATTAGCTTGACAGATGTAGGTCAAGGCAACACAAGGCCTGAGCTGGATGAAACCAACAAATTGAGATTTACAGTTCTTGTAACAATAGAGTTCTGCACACTGTGTGAGTCTGTAACTCTTCCCCAGTTAGGTGTAGTGATGTCTACCAAACAATACAACATGCGGGGAAACTGTGTCCTTCTGTAACTTTGAGTGTAGACAGTTTAGATCAGACTGTTGAACCAGCAGACACGACAACGAAGGATGGAGAAGATGGAGAAGATACAACATTCTATCCACTTACCCAGATGAGACGAAGAGGAAGCCTGACATGAAATGCAGTGAGAGGGGAGCAGCAAAGAGGAGGTATGCAGGTTGTAGAGTATACCATCAAGGACAGAAAATGTACTTACAACAGGCTACGTAATTTTTCTTTGTTCTGACCCTGAGCTGCAAACAGACTCACAGTTTCTTTTTGCCCCATTTGGGGCAATTATCAGACTCCTTTGCTCAAAATATCTTGTTCCCTAGTTGAAGTGTTTCATCTGAGTCCTTACCCTTCCATGACTTCTCTTCATATGGGACACATAGGTTTCCCGATCGGGGATCCACTGTGAACATTCCTTGCAAGTCCAACCAGTTCTTCTCAGCCTGGACTTGGATTTGGGATTGTATCCTTCCAGCCTCATGTCCCTCCTCATCAGAGGGGAGTGGGAGGTCCCGTTGGCCACTGACAGCTCCTTTGGAGGGGCATGAACCTGGTTCCTTGATGCCTTCTCAGATTTCTGTCGGAAGTTTGAGAGCTCCTCAGGTTTTTGGGGGACTCCATGAACACCCTAGATGACAATAATAATGGAATCATGCGTAACATTTATATGCAATTCATATTATACATCTTTATTTCTAAATAAATAACATTTACTATTTAAATTAATAATTTAACCCCACCCATCCCCCAAAACAATACCCTGATGTCTTGCTCCCACACATCTTCCCATTTCCCTTGAAGCTGGCTGCAGTGCTTTCCCCAGCAAGAGATTTTCCAAAGAAACATGAAGCTTCTATTTATGTTCCCTGCATGACAACAGCAACTCCTTGGTGCTGCCTGTTTAATATTTTGGATGAGCTCTAGGAACTCTGGTTAAACAGGGAAGATGTAATGGAAGAGAAATGCTAATTGTCGTTATTGGAAGAGCCCAAGCTCTAAACCCACAGAGCTTTGGTAAGCTCTGAATGAAACTTCTGCTGTTATCTCAGGCTCCAAAGCTGCTTCGTCTTTGCTCAAGGGACAGGAAGAGACAACCTCTCAGATTCTCTAACCCCACCTTCTTCAATTCCCCACCATCTATTGCTATTTACATTTTCACGGTTCAAATCTTGGTTCCTGACAAATAAAAGCAAGCATAAAGCCAGAAACCAGCCTTACAAGGCACATGTCTCCAGGCTCTTTGGTTGTTCAACAGGCCAAGATCCCCCCCGAAGTTATTTCAACAAAGAAAATTGAGCATAAGGAAAATAATCCAGAAGCGAAGAGCTGTGGGAAAGCAAAAGCAAGTAAAATAGCAACATACCAAAGAAACCTCAGGACACTCCCCTAGGAACAAGAACAGTTCACACAAAAGGGTAATTTAGAGGTTTAATTGTGCACTGTAATTAGCAACGGGTAAAGTTTCAACACAGGAAGGCCCCAGGCCTTTGGAAGTCTTTCTGGGGGTTAGACACCAAACAAATGTCAAAACACAGTGTCCCATCCGAGAAGCCCGTGTGCTTTGCACCTGATCCAGCTGATGTTCACAGAAGCTCTGTCATGCAATGGCAAGGTAACAACAGCAGCTCCACAGCACTGCCAGGGTAACAGGAACAGTTCACCTTTCTCCCCATCTGGAAATCTCAAGAGTGATTTCAGAGCAGAGTACCTTAGTGCCCATTACTCCATTTCTCCTGTTATTACACCACAGCGAGGTGGTGGAAAGGAGCACAGAAAAATGAACTGTCTTCTCTGGAGTGTCAATAACAGGAACCAGACCTTCTAACTCCTACTCTTATGTGTTAACAATGGAAAGCCAGGAAGGATGAGGAGGCACATGGCTTCTTTATTTTGCATCTAGGCACACGTTAGACTATAAACTCTCTATTGCATAAAGGAGCAGGATCCGATAGGAGAGGAGATGGATAGGACAGATGGGTTAGTGCAATTACTGTCCTGACACAGCCAAAGAGCTGTCTGTAATTACCATCTCAAAGACATGTTGATGGCCAAATACAGCCTCTCAGTTAAAAGACAGAAGTTTTGTATGCAGATGTCAGGGTGCTGGTGCACAAACTGCGGCAGACAGGTCCCAGGGGGTGGGATTTGGAAATGAGCCACAGCAAGTTGTGTACCTCAACTCAAGCTTGCATTTTAGCATTGGGGTTGAATGCCTCTTTGAAGGTCTCAGCCTTAATCTCAACTCTATTTTCCTAGCTATAATACAAGAAGATTAGGTATCATCAGCTTCACTGGAGGGCTTCAAAATTTAATTCATTACTGCATGCAAAGCAGTTCCAGATTTGCAAGTTAAAGGCATGGAGGAGAGAGCAAAGAAGTTGTTCTGAATGGTTTTTGCTTTTAGCAGCGAACTGATAAATCTTCTGGCTTTTCAAGTGCAAGTATAAACAAAGTCAAGTCACTGCTTAAAAAAAGTCACTTTTTTCTAGTCGAAGGGCAAAAAGACGTTGCGAGCTCTTGCTTCAGAATGGCACCAAGAAATCTTCTGAGAGGATTTCCACAACGGCATTGTTAGACGCTGTACATAAAAACACATTCACCAAGACAACAGAAACATGTGGCATAGCACATTCATGGGATAAGCAGATCTGCAAGTCCTCACATGAATCCTGCTAGAAACACCACTGAATGGATAATAACTGATTTTTCATATATGTAAAAGAGCGATGAATGACAGTGAGGCAATTGCTGTGCTTACTGCAATACGAGCCATTACTGAGGGACAGCAGGTCCAAAGCACTCTCCGGACCATCATTTCAACCCAGGTTTTGGGGCTGCACACAACTATCCATTTCAGACCATCTTTTTGGAGCAGCCTGACTGGTGTCAACACAGATGAAGTGGGGATCCCACCTCTGGAAGGCTGGTACACCTCCAGGGCAATCACTTCTGCCTCTGTCACGCTCCCCTTTTGCAATCTGGTACAGTTCTCAGGTGAGGGGAGCAGCCAGAGAAGCGGGATGTTAAATGCCATGCAGCCTCCCTGAGGCAGCTGCAAGGGGTCAGAACTCTCTAATGAGCACCCAGAAGAGGGAGATTCAGCTCTCATTCTATAAATTGAGTAACACCATGGGCAGACAATACTTCTCCCTGTCTCCCAACCAACGATAAATCTCCCGCTCCTGCTTAATCACTTCCTTGGGTTTAATACAGAAAAGTTAAAAATTGAATGAATGTATTCATAGAAAATGAGCCTTTATCATAAGGTTAAATTACATATAGATGAAAGTAACTGCCTGCATTATTACCAACTAACATAAAATGCTCCACTGATGTTTCCAGATAATCATTGTAGTCTATTTTTCCACTAATATATTCCTCAAGAATCTTCCATTTCCTCCACCTATTTCCTCACGCAGTTGATATAAACTCTCTGTGAAGTCAAATAAGGCGATACGCTATCAGCAAATGGTGGGCGGTACCTACCTTAACGTGCTGCATTAACTGCTGTTTCTGCATGTACACCAGCTGACACTGTGGGCACTTGAATACTCCCACTAACAACTTGTTGGTGTTCTGCTGGAAGTGCTCTTGTAGCAGCTTCTTCTTGTTAAAGAAAGTCTCACAAGAGCATTTGTAGATCACCCTGGAACAATTAGAATGTAAACTCAGTCTCTGTTAGTTATTTTAAGAAGACAGTGCAGAAAGTTATCTCAGCAACTTCAGAAAGGGATGGCTTTCTGAGAAGGGCTGTGCTCTCAATGGATAGTCAACACACACCCACGTGAACAACCTAACCATTAACTCAACTAGGAAGAACAACAACATGCCTCAGGCACACACCACAGCCTTCTAAAAATAGGTTTACTTCTATGCATATGCATAACACTGTGTGTGTGTGTAAGTGCAGACAGATGGGAGCAAACTCAAAGTATACCAGCTAGCTATACATTACTTTCAATAACACCTTTCCATAGTTCCTCCCTTAAAGCATGTGATCTTGGCACTAGCTCAAGCCTTGGAGGGGAGAGCTACAGAGGGGAAAACACAGGAAGTTTCTCTCTAGTGATTTTTGGGGCAATGATGCATGGCATAACTCTCCTCTTTCCTTTGAGTGCCAGATGCAGCAGTTACTCTGGAGCCCTCCACCAAGAAATGCCACTGTGGGTCCTGCTGGACAATGAGGTGACAGTTAAGTTCTTTTTACAGATAATCTTTGTCTCTAAACTGGAGAGACATAAATTTGATGGACAGACCACCCGGTACATAAGGAATTGGCTGAATGGCCACACACAGAGTCGCAGTTAACAGCTCAATGTCCAACTGGAGATAGGTAATGAGTGGGACTGATCCTTTTCAACATCTTTGCTGACGATGTGCACAGTGGGACTGATGCACACTCAGCAAGTCTGTGATGACACCAAGCTGTGTGGTTCAGTGGACACGCTGGAGGGAAGGGATGGGATCCAGAGGGACCTGGACGTGCTAGAGAGGTGGCCAATGCCAACCTCATGAAGCTCAACCAAGCCAAGTGCAATGGGGCAATCCCAGGCACAGCTACAGGTTGGTCAGAGAAGAGATTCAGAGCAGCCCTGAAGAGAAGGACTTCAGGGTGTTGGTCAATGAGAAACTGAACATGAGCTGGCTTCAGTGTGCACTTGAGCCCAGAAACCAACTGTGTCCCGGGCAAGTCAAAGGAGGTGATCCTGCCCCTCTACTCTGCTCTCGTGAGACCCCCCTTGCAGCACTGTGTGCAGTTCTCGTGTCCTCAACATAAGGACATGGAGCTGTTGGAGCAAGTCCAGAGGAGGCCACGAGGATGATCAGGGACTGGAGCACCTCCCATAAGGAGACAGGCTGAGAACATTGGGGCTGTTCAGCCTGGAGAAGAGAAGCTGTGTGGAGACCTCAGAGCAGCTTCCAGTGCCTGAAGGGGGCTACAAGGATGCTGGAGAGGGACCCTTCATCAGGGACTGCAGCTATAGGACAAGGGGTGATGGGTTCAAACTGAAACAGGGGAAGTTCAGGGTTAGAAGTTCAGGAAGAAATTCTTCCCTGTGAGAATGGTGAGGCACTGGAACAGGCTGTCCAGAAAAGTGGCAAATGCCCCATCCCTGGCAGTGTTCAAGGCCTGGTTGGACAGAGCCTTGGGCAACACGGTCTAGTGAAAGGTGTCCCTGCCCATGGCAGGGGGCTGGAACTGGGTGATCTTAAGGTCTTTTCCAATACAAACATTCTATGATTCTATAATTCCATGCTATTCAGCTCTTTCTTGCCCAAATTCCTCTTCTCTTACCCAGGGGACCACGTTTGTACGAAGAAGAGCACACTGTGGTTAGGAACAGACCTGCACCAGCAGACAAAGCAGCAGTTCTTCCCACACGAGGGCAGAAACCAGAAATAGGGAAAAAAAAGGGAGGTAAAGGAGGAATCCTGGAGCTGCCCAGCACGGGAGAAGAGGAAATGACACATCTGGAATATTTACTTAGTGGTCTTGTGAGACTCTGCTGGGTGCTGGCTGGTCATGTGACTCGTGGTGCTGTCGGCCGACTTGAAGGCCATCGGGCAAAAAGAACACTTGTGGAAGACTTCGCAGTGTTTCTCATGGATGTGCACTTTGAGCATGGCGAGGGTCATGAAGACAACTCCGCAATGGATGCACCTGGGGGACACACAAAGAAAGAGCCAAGTTACAGCCACAGCGCTGCTTCCAAGTGGCACAGGCAAAGGCAAGACACAAAGTGGCACAGGTAGAGGCAAGCACCAGGCTATGGTGGGTCCTTGTTTAGTACCTTCAATAGCAACATGGAAGAATCAAGGAGGAATAGAATACAGGGGTGCTGGTTTTGTCTGGGATAGAGTAATTTTCTTTGTACTAGCTAGTATGGGGCTACGTTTTGGATTTGTGCTGAAAACAGTGTTGATAATTCAGGGATGTGTGTTGTGTGTGACGGAGCCCAAATTTCCTGGGGATGGCTGAACACCTGCCTGCAATGGGAAGCAGGGAATAAATTCCTCGGTTTGGTTTGCTTCTGTGTTAGCTTTTATTTACCTAATAACCTGTCTTTACTTCAACCCATGAGTTTCCTCACTTTTGCCCTTCTGATTCTTTTCCCCATCTCACTGGGCATGGAGGAGTGAGCGGCTGCACAGGGCTGAGCTGTTGGCTGGGGTTAAGCCACAATGCAGGAATTCACAGGCTGGGCAGGTGTCACTATCAGATGTTAGTGACAAGATCTATAAAATTAGCCTTCAGAAACTAAAATAACCCAGAAAGAATAAAGGAAAATGTGGTTCCGCAAAACGCCGGCCCTGTATCTGTGAAAGCCAACTCTGCCACCCCTGTATCTGTGAAAGCCAACTCTGCCACCCCTGTATCTGTGAAAGCCAACTCTGCCGCAAATGAAAGTGAAGAACTAAAGTAAAAGTATCTGATGAGATCTCAGCACAAATACCAGTCGGTCTCCAGTACAAAACAGAAAGGATATTCAGCTACAAAATCCAAAGTAACCCTGTACACTTGGTTCTCATTCCCCACTAAGCACCAGAAAATAATGACAGTAACAGCAAAGACACTGAAAACAGCAACAGAAACACCAAAGGAACTGAATAAACTCATTAAAATCATTAACACACAGGTATTGCCTGGGAAGTGCTTGCCTGGGAGCTGGGTGGATGCTCCGGGAGCAGAGGTTGCATGTGCAGCCAAAGGATTCTTCTTGGCAGCTGAACACATGGCCAGGCAGAGCTCCAGCGTGATGCCACTGGTTCCAGCCTGCCTCTCCTCCCAGCGCACCCTGTGACAGACGTGGCCTGGTACTCCCCCAGGAGGGAAATCACCAGCAGCCTTACTGTATTTAACTAATATTCCTCTCAAGAACCCACCCACCTGCTGTACTCTGAGAGCAGCCACACACCACTGCAAGGGCACATGAAGAAGCAGACTGCCTTCGCCTGCCTTGGCCACATCAGCCATGGGGTTCATCACGCCCACAGGAGCACCTACGCTAATCAGGGACTGGAACAGCCTCTCCTAAGAAGAGTCACTCAAAATGACTAGTGGCAGACCTCCGCTTGAGTCACCACTGCCCATACAGACCATTAGAGTGGAGCTCAGACGGGCAGTCCATGGGGCCAATGCTTGCGCTTGTAGGATGTGAGAGGCACCCAAGGGATAACTTCCTCCAGCAAACCTGGAGTTAAGATGCCTTAGAAATATCTTTTTGCCTCTTTCTGAGGTCTACCATTTGTGTGCTCGGCAGTGCCGCGGCCCAGATGCTGCTGTCGCAGATGGACCCCAGCTACCGAGCAACTGGAAGAGCTCCAAGACTGTATCAAAACCAAACAAGCCGCTAGATTATCCTTCACCCCAAACGAGCCTCCCAACAGTGTTCAGGAATCAAGCCCATGCTTTGAAGTTATACTTCAAAAGATCGTTAGGCAGAAGCCAGCCCGAAGGAGCCGAACCCTCTCCCCCCAAAATCTACACACAAATGCAGTGTTCTGAAGTTTCGAGAGAGAAGCGATGACAACAGCTGGTGTCATCTTTGGGGAAGCATGAAAACATTCTGGCCAGGTAGCTCTGCCTTCAAGCCCAATCCTCATGTGACACAGAGAGAGACTTCCTAGGACAGTAACATCAGGAACCATGTTATTATGGAAGAATAAATTCCCCAAGTATAAATGGAAGAACAAGTGCTAATCCTGACAGTAAGGTCTGGCTAGTACATCCAGGAATAGCCAACAGGTTTCTTTCACAAGCGCTCCCTGAACTAACAATAGATGGTTCTGCATTCTGCTTAGTTTTGGTAAGTACTTCAATTAGAATTAGGGATGAAATAAGTACTAGCTCAAGGTCAAACGATTACAAGTTGATTTAATTTACAGTAAATGGAAGTTTAAACAACAGGCACTTTGTAATCAAGAATACCAGTGCCAGCAGGACGAAGTTTGATAAAGTAAAGCAATTAGCAGAACAAAGTGGATGGAGGATGTCAGAGGCTTGCCATGTAATTTCTACAAATTGCAAATTCCACTATCATCTCCCCAGGAAGAAGGGGAGGGAGAATAATTTGCCAGAGAAGACTCTTGGATAGCCCCAGGGCAAGGAGGGGTGGTGTAAAAGTCTTGGAAAACAGCCTGCAAGAGAAGATAAAGCTACAAGATGTTGTCTTAACCCTCTGAACATTTCCTATGCTGTCACCTTCCAGCCTCTCAACTCTCCAGATGGCTCCAAGCAGGAAAATGAACCCCAGATCAGTGGAGACAGCCAGAAGGTGCTTTTAAAAGGTGGGGAGGTGACACTTGGAGTCAAGTTGAAGAAGCATTTAGGACAGACTTGGTGATTTTGATTTTTAACTGCAGAAGTGCTTTCTCATTTTCAATGCAATCACTTGCCATGACTAAAACCCAAATAAAACAGTCTTACTCCAAACTTCCCTGAACGCATTGGGGTGTTAGGAGAAAAGGAGACAGAATAAGGGCTGACCACAAAAAACCCCAACAACCCACAATAAAAAACAAACCCCAAACTTATGCATCAGAAAATCAATAAAAACAAGGACACAGTGACAAGCAGCAAAATAGAGCTGATCCTGGGGATGGATTTAAAAGAACCTCTCAGCTTTTCAGCTCTTCAAGTAACAAAAGTGAAAGAAACGAAGTCGCTGCATGACCACAGGGCAGATGCCAGGGACTATCAACATATGGTTCTGCAACTAGAGTTTATTTCTTCCTTTTCTAAAACAGCAGAGACAGGCAGGATAACAAGGATGGCACAGCCAGAAGTTTACCTGTCTGGAAAACCCAGTTTTCACAGATGAGCTTGAGCAGACGCAAACTAGGGAAGTTAAAGAAATTTAGCTTCTAGAGAAGCTGGGTAAGGCTAAAAACCCTGTAAGCATCATTCTTGAGCTCTGTCTTGGTTTAGATCTTCTTTAATGTCCTTGACATGGGAAGAAGGCATTTGCTAATGACATCTGTAGAAGCTCTCGCTGCTGACAGCATCATAAAGATATTACTGTAATACATCTGGAATGAATAATGTTTTTAAAAAATGCCAGGTCATACACTGAAGAGTCAGGATCAAGCTCTGCTCTACATTGCAAGCCCATCACTTAGAGGCAAAAGGACTTGCACTGGATCACTGCTAAAAGACTGAGTTTCTTACATAGTGCAGCTCGGGCCAACGTTAACTCTGTGACACGTTATTGACTGAGGCATCAACAGTGATGGGGAAGCTATACAAGCAGCTCAGCGTGCTGAAACTGTGCCTGCATCAGGGATTCTCACGTGCCAGTGGACTCCAAAGAACTGCACCAAACCCACGGTTAGTTTTCTGACATCTCCATTCCAATTTTTCCATTTCAGGGAAAACATTATTTTTCAGCTTTCCTCCCTCTCTCAGATTAAGTCATTTTCAAACAGCTCGAGTATCACAGCCATTTAATTTGCTATGGAATTAATCCTTTATTGTGGGCTGTGCCCCCTCCAATCAGATCCCACATAAAAAAACCCTTCTCTGTATATAATTAAATTCAGAATCAGTGTGTTATGTGTTTCTTGTCTTCACAGTTGAAAGAAAAAGCCCTTGAAAAACTAAGTGTGATTTCAGAACAAACCACACAGGCTTCCTGAATTTGCAGCCATCTTAAAAGAACAGCTCCATGAGCAAAATTTGCCCTATTCATTTTAAATCTCAAAGTAGTCAATGGCAATAAGAGAAAAAACAGAACTTAAAAGGTCGCTAGTCTCATTTCCCAAGTAAATCTTCTCTGTCTTAAGAGCTGTGCTGCAGTTGAGGTGATCTAAACATGCCAAGGAGGAAAGGCTTGTAGGGAAAAGTCTTTTATTAAAATGTCTTTTATTAAAGCAATTTGGTTGGAGAAGAGACAACACATGCACATACATACACACAACAATATCCACAGCCTTGGCAGCCTTCCTCCATTTGTTTCAGTTCATGAGAAGTGTTTGGAGAGTTGTAGGCACATATAAGAAAATAATCTATGCCCTTCTCGTGCAGGCATACATCCCTCAGACCATTATAACTTACATAAATATAAGCTCAATCTTTAAAGAGACTTAGAGGATTAAGATCTGCAATCTTTTTGCTGGAAATATCAATCCTGAGATGCTTGTCTGCACCTTCAATTCAACAAAAGGTTCCTTCAGCTTAAAGCTGCCTCCAAATAATTTCTGCTCTCAGAAACCTCCTCTTAAATCCATTTAGTAATTCCCCATTTTGAAATATGTTTTATCATGCAGCAAACCACACCACTTCCTGGCTACATCCTCTTCTGTTTCTGTTGCAAGGAAAACACAGTTCCAAAGATCTAAATCCCAGTTTCTCATTCCCTCTTGCCATCTCAGCACAGACCCTCTGGACCTGCACAAACCTGAATCCCACTTTGCGGGAGTAATGCAGGCAGTTCTCCTTGACGTGAGTCTGGAAGTAGGCAGAGCGGCAGACGGCGCCACACTCTGGGCAGCAGTACGGAGACTTGTGAGCGTGGATCCTCTGGTGAGCACAGTAACTGCACTGGTTGGGCAGCATCATCTGGCACACTTGACACGTCTGATGAGAGGAAGGTTACATTAGTTAGTTATCCTCTATTTGTTTCTTTGTCCCCTCAAGTCACCCTTGAAAACTTTCAGGTTTAGAGGAAGCTCCAGCACATTCCTCTAGTAGAAACATAAACTCTACGAAGCTCTTTGGCTAGCCTCCTCAGCACCTTTTTCCACAACAACCCTAACAACTTCCACGTTAGCCGTTCCCGATGGCAGTATCCATTCTTAAGCCATGTTCTCTGAGGCTTATTTCCTTTTTTTCTCTTAAAAAAGGAAAACAAAATCTTTCACCCTTAGCTCTGCCGATGTTCCGCTTGGTCACTGCTTTCATTTCTGCATTAAGGCATTTGAGAAGGAAAGCACATTTCTCAACAAGTCCCCACCCTGCACCAAGGTCATGCCAAAATAGCATGAAAACTCCTTTATACCCCATCTCCAAATCCTCACTGCTGAACACAATGCAGCCCGGACACACAGCAGCCTGCCTCACCAAAACCACACTTGTGTCTCTTGAAAGATTTCTCTGGACCACTGAAATCTGAACTTTCAAAGACCACAAACTACGTGTGCTATGATATCGTTATAGAAACACGGTAACTAGAAGTGATGCAAGGACTCTTTCTCTCCCTATTTCTGCACTCCTTATGAAATCCACCTTTTTCCCTACCCTTCTAAGAGCCACACTTACTATCAATACCACTTTGCAGAAGCAGCATTATTTACTTGATGTGTAAAGTGTTTTATGTGGACATATCACTCCAGTTTCAACAGCTGTCAAACTCTGCTCCCTTTCACAGGCGCTCAACTCCTCTGTATTCATTCAAAGCCCAGGAGCAGCTACTTATCCCCTCTAGAGTGCATATTACTTGATGCCTAAGCAGGAGTAAAGCTGGAACAGACATCAGAGCTCCAGCCTTGAGCCTTCTAGAAGCTCAAACTCTCTTCAGTCATTAAAACCCATGCAATTCCTCTGCTCCTAACTCATGCTTAAGAATGAACTATACAGCAAGCAGCTAATTATGGATTATCACATCAGGTAATTTAACTACATCATTTCTTCCACTATTGTTAAAGGCTACAGGGCTCATTAGCTCAGACATGGTGAAGAGTTGTACCAGAGGGTATGCCTACATGGTCAAGCAAAACTTTTAATGTAGCATGTGCCTACACAGCTGGGCCAAACCGAGTCCTGCAGGCTCCACTGCTGGCAACCAGGGCTCAGAAACCCAGGAGAGAAGCACCTAAATCTGACAAAGAAAAAAGATTAAGAGCCAACTCTGTTTTCTGTATCATTGCTGTTCTATGCAGCATCTCTGTAATGCTCCATTATACAACATCCACCAGTGAACTGTCAAAAACACTGCAGGTAACAGAAAGCATCATTTATAATAAAAGCTATGACAAACCTGAAAAAGGTTCATGAGGGAGGGAGGGGAGGGTTTAACAACCCAGGCTCTTGAAGGAGGAAACTGCAGAAATTGCCAAACACATCAGAAGCCTCAGACATGTGATCTGAGATACGCTGCAACTGAAGGTCAGAGAAAACGATTCCCCCAAGAGAGAAATGGGAAGAAGAAACCACACTATAGGACCCCCATGCCTGCACCCAAATGCAATTCAAATAAACTAAAGAGTATTTCAGCCCTTCCCCAAATGCTTGGAAAAACCCTTAACTTCAGCAGACAAAAACAGCGCTACTGAGCCATGGTCTGAGCCATGAAATATAAGCAGAAATGGGAACATGGGAAATAGAAAAGCCCCAGGATATATCTCAGAGTTGCTGAACAGGACCGTAAACTCTCCAGAGCTCTCTCAAATCTCTAAATAAGAGCTGCAAGAAGAAAATAATATTCAGGGCAGTTTTATTGTGGTTTATGGCATTGTTTTTTCCAATCAAGCTTTGATATGCAATGGGAAATTTAACTTCTTGGCCTTATCAAGACAGCACTCCCTTTGATCCCACCTAGCATTTAAGGCAGACTCAGCACAAGCACAAGTTGAAAGCACCGTTGCCCTTGTAACTTAGTGAGACACATTTCCTCTCCAGATCCTGCCTTGTCAAAGCCAATTTAGTCTTGATTTTAAGTCTGCAAAGAGACAGTCTGGGGCTCATCTCTTCCTCCCCAGCGTGGCCCCAAAGGCACCCTGGCAATCAACACCCAGTAAAGACCTGAATTTTCACTGTCGTGTGTGCTTGTCCTGGATCTGAAATATGCCAAAATCACCCCATATTTAATGGGCTCCAGGCCTGGGCACGGCTGCCTGGGGATGTGCAGAGCAGCAGCAAGCTCACAGACCTGAGCTTCGGCACGGCTCCGTGATTTGTGTTTGGATGCAGCAGACCTGGTGGTCCTGACATTGTGAACAACTCCCTCATTTTCTGAGGTGTCCCTGTGAGACCGTTACATCTGAACAGTAACTAATGCCATGTGTGAGTCAACATAAAGCAAGCTTCAGTTGGGGAAGCGAAATCATCTCACGGTGTTTGGTCTTTTTAGCTTACGGGCTGCTGGGGTGGAAAAGATGAATCCTATACCCTTTGCATTGCGCTTGTGCTCCTGCTGTTACTTTGCGCCCACCCAACTGAAATGAAGGGGTGACTTAAGACACGAGCTGACCCTGCCACAAACCAAGGTACAAGCATGCAATAGACTCCAAATACCATTCTGTCATGGGTAATATTCTTCTATAAACTACTTTTAATTAAAGGTTTAATATCCCAGCTCTGCTGATGGAGCACAAAGCTGATCATTCAGTTGTGTTTGGTGCCTATGCTTGCAAACACGCCATTTCACTAGCACCACTCAGTAGACCCAGGATGATTAAACACAGCAGCCAGGGCTGACGTGGAAAAGACCTACTAGAATTTACTTCCAAATGGCATTTATAACAACAAACAAATAAAGACACCATGGAGGATGCGGGGATACATGGCCCATGGGGCACAGCACGGCCAGGTCCATGCCATCAGCCATCTGCACACCAAGTGAAGAAGCAAAGGAGGCAGCTTCAGCTGCTTTTGCTGCTCAGGTCCAGCAAAAGGGAGCCCACTATTCCTCCCTCGTTACATGAAACATGAAACAAGTACCAAACCCATGCCAGTGTAGGGCAGAAAAGTTTGGGGGACAGCTAGCAAGAGGCTTCAAAACTAGTGGTTATCTTCTTCAGGTTCCACTAGAGCGGGAAGCCTCCCAGAGAGTGTGCACACATGACACGGGAATAAAAAGCAAAACTCAATGAGGATAAAATACTGAATTCCTCACGTGTGCAGATGCTGGGGAAGAAGCTGCAAGGATTCCCACGCTGACCCCGCGCCCTGCAGGGGGGACTAAAACTAGCCCAAGCCTCTGAGTTCAGATCATCTTGTGGTAGTGTCAAGAAGTTGGGGAGGAAACAGCCAAAATGAAGAGTGATGAGTCATAGGACACATCAATGAGAATAAGGAAAACTGTCACCTTCAACAAGCACTACTTCTGTACTTCGGAAAAGTCAATGCAAGCTTTTCTCCTCCTGCTTCACAAACCTATCCAAGCTCTCCAGAGGAGTCAACAATCATGTGGGTAAGGAAGATCTGACCTGCAGGTGGCTGAGGCTACCTGGATTTCCAAAATTGTTTTGCAACACCCTTCGCGAAAGGATTTTAAGGAAACTATGCTGCCACAGTATGAGGAAGGTTTGCGCTTAAATAAATAAGTGGCAAGAAGAAAGGTATAAATAGTCAGTTCTTTGATGGAGAAGGGTCCCCAGGAAGTTCTGCTGGAATTTGGGCTCTTTAAAATAGTCTCAAAGTATCTAGGAAAGGGAAATGAGCAGTGAAATGGCAAAGATTGATGATCATAACTCAGTAACTCAGGAGGTTACAGATAAGGGCTGACCACAAAGAACTGCAAAAAGACCATACAGGACTGAGTGACCGGGTAAAGAAATGGCAGCTTGGATTTTTCTATTGAATCAACCAAAGAAGAGAGGAGAGCTGGAGAAGGTGCAATAGAGATAAAAAATTATAACCAGCATTTTTATGCTCACGCTCATCATTTTCTTAACACCTGCAGAAGATGTGAGGCCAGAAATCCTGCCCAGGGGTATGACGGGGGGTCCAGTCATCCACTCCATGCCAGGAGCTGCTGCATTTGTCAGGGCTCCACCACTGAAGGCTTCCTCTTGGAGCTGGAGCAGCTTTTTCTTTTACAATTCTTCTGCTTTTTATGAGAAATTGTAACTTGGTTCCAGATGTCACATTTTTATCTCTCTCCCAGTTTTCCATGACTTCTCAAAGAAGTCTGGCAGCAATTTGAGACATCCATTAGCCAGTTATTTCTAAAGCATGTTACCAGGAGATGATTTTGAGTTGTGTAATGTCTGTGTTTTTCATATACTCCCATAATCTGCACTTTAATCAAGAGTTATTTATTATAAGTTTTCTTTAATTCCGGTTTGCCTGCCACATCTCATTTGGGCTTTTCTTCCAGAAGACACATCCATACACAGAGAAATGCTCAGATGTTCAGCCGAGGCAGAATACTTGATGTTATTCCCATTTTTACTTGCAAGCTTCTTCAGAAGGGGAAAAAAAATTAAAATACTCACTGAAGTGGAACGAAGGTTGAAAAATCCACAGCCCCAAAAAGGTTCATCTGTTAAACCCAACCCTGTGGCCACAGACGCGTTTGTAAATCAAGACATTTATAGTTAACACAGTTGTGCTCTGCAAAGTGCCTGAGCAGAGGTGGCACCACTAACCTTTCTGTTTCATGGAAAGGACTGACCACACAACTTGGCATCAAATTTGATCCATTCATGAGCATGTTTTCTTTTAACCACCACCAGATCAGAGAGACAGAGCAACTCCCATTTTCTCACACGCAGGGATCACCACAGAATTCCTGAGGCCACTCTTCTCACTCAGATAATGCCTGTGAGCAGCGAGAGCGTGATCCCTATCAATGCACCACTGAAAAATTAACTTCGGGCATGAAACTCTTTGCTTTCACTTACAAGCAATTCACAAGAGGAAAGGGAACGGCTTCAGCACAAGCACAGACACTTTACATTGGGTTTAGATATTGGGTTATTGGATTTTTGCTGTTATAGAGTCATGTGATGATGAATTTCATGCCTATTAAAGAGATTATTCCAGACTACAAAGATCCTCCTTGATATGATCATCATGCAGTGCAGCTTCAGCTAAAAACACAGGGCTGCACCAACCCTAAGGCGTGGGATCAAGGCTATGAAAGAGTAAAAGATTCATAAGCCTAACAGTCTCTGAATTAAAAGGAAAAAAAATTGCTAAGGACTCAAAGTGAAATTCAGAGGGGAACAGAAATTATATTTTTGGAATGTAAATGTTTCAAAGAATGCTTGTCCTTTACATATTCAAATCAAAAATCCCCTGCTAGCGCTGCCCCACAGCCCCACTTCTTCCCAAATCCAGCCTTTTGTGAGCTTTGATTTTTCTACTGTAGGCAGAGCTGCAGGAGCAGCCGATACTTCTGCAACCAAGGGCTCGCAGGCAGTTGGAGATTAGCAGGATGCTGCTGCTGCTAAAAAAACAGCAGTGAAATACTACTTAAAGTTAACCTTTAACTTCATATTAGCCTTCAGTTGCTGCCTCACTGGGATAAATGCCAGGAACCTGCATCCTTCACTGTAGATGCTCCAGCCATCTCCAGCATGCAGCAGCGTGATGTGCTGGCTCTGGCAGCGCAGCTGGTCTCAACACCTTCATCTCTGCAACTCTGCGCTCCCCTTCGCTACCTTCCACCAGTATGACTGCTGCTGGGCCACGCTACAGCCAAGATCCAGATGCTTGGAAGCTTGGTTTTGACTTGGTTTAGTTCAACCATCCAGGTTACAATGCTGCTACATAAGATTTTACCAATGCAAGAAGTGGTGAGCAGAGAATTTCTCTTGCTGTCATTGCAGTAACTAAACCATACCCCTCGCCAGGCTCTCTTTAAATGAACAGGCATCACCGCATTAGCATGTTGAATTTACGCATGAAAAAAACCTACAACAGAAACTCTAGATTACTAATTTGAGGAAGAAAAATCCACAACCCAACTGATAAGCTAAAACCAGTGCATTCAAGTTTCAGTGACAGAATACGTGTCAAGTCCAGTCCTTAACTCCTATACACTCCTATGCTGTCATACCCAAGCACAGCAAAGACAGTTTATTTCCTTGGTTACAGCTGCCTATTTTAAGATGGACATCAGCCTGTGGAGCCAATGCCACTGAGGGAGTCTCCTTGGCCTTCAGCCTGAAGGACATGACCACAAGACAATCTTCAATTCAAAACTTCTCCCATCCGTCCTCTTCTTTGCTACCTCCAGCTGACTCCCCCTTTTATCTGTTCATTCTATGCCTCGTCAGTGCATCCCATCTCCTCTTGTCAACCTTGTTCACCCTCATTTGTATTTCTGCACCTCACTCACTGCCCAACACATTCCCAAACCTTGTGTCCACCTCAGAACTTTACCAAGACCAACTCCTACACACACACATCTAAATCATCCCAGGACACCAGGGTGCTTAAGCTTCAATAAAATAAGGCATTCAATTAAAACTTTACTTGCTGGGAAATAAGGCTGTTCAATAAACACAAAATATGGTTTTGTACATGTAAAAAAATCCCTGGTTAAAGTGTCAGTGTAGACTTAGAAACCTGACAGTTTTAGGAAACTAAGTAGAACTGCAATGGAAAAAAGCCACCAGCATCACAGATGTCAGGCAATTTCACATCAAATGAGCTTAATTCAGAATTTTCTCAGTCCATAGGAAGAAGACACCAGAAGCTGCCCCCATGTTGGACAGAGCCAGCTCCAAGATGACCTGTCACCGGCCAAAGCTGAGCCCATCACTGATGAGGGCAGTGCCTCTGCGGTGACATATTTAAGAGAGGGTAAAAAGTGCTGTGCAACTCCTGGGAGAGATGAGTGAGAAGACGTGAGACAGCCCAGCCCAGCAGACACCATGGTGGGTGAAGAAGGAGGAAATGCTCCAGGCACTAGATGAGAGATTCTCCTGCAGACCATCATGAATACCATGGTGATTCAGGCTGCCCCCCTGTAACCCATGAAGGACCACAGTGGAAGTGCCCTGAAGGAGGCTGTGACCCCATGGGAAGCCTGCACTGGAGCAGGCTCTTGTCTTGGCAGGACTTGTGGCCCCAGAGAGGAGCCCACACTGGAGTAGGTCTGCTGCCAGGAGCAGCCTGTTCCTGAAGGGTGCACCCCATGGGAGGGACACACTGGAGCAGCGTGCTCCTGAGGGATGCACCCATGAAAGGGAACCACACTGGAGCAGTGCGTGATGAACTGCAGCCTGTGGGAAGGACACACACTGGAGAAGTCTGTGAAGGACTGTCTCTGTTTGAGGGGCTCCGCGCTAGAACAGGGGAAGAATGTGAGGAGGATGAAGTAGCAGAGATGAAGCGTTATAAACTGACCACAACCCCCTTCCCCTGCGTCACTCAGGGGATGCAGTGCCCCAGCAAGAAGGGAGCTCAGCTTCACTCCTGACTCTTTCTTCACTCCTCACCGGAGGGACGTTGTTTATAGCTTGCTTTCTATTTCTCACTACCCTACCCTGCTACAATTCATTGGCAATAAATTCATTTCCCCAACATGAGCCTGTTGTGACTGTGATGGTGGTCGGTAAGTGATCCTCCTGTCCTTTACTCAAGCTATAAGGCTTTGGTTGCATTTTCTTCCCAGGCCTACTGAGAAGGGGGTTTCTGAGCGGCTGGTGGGTGCCTCACATGCACCTACCCATCACCGGCCCACCACACCCAGCAGTGAACTGCTCTGCCTCTTGAATGGAGTCCTGGCTTGGGCTGGGATAGAGTTAATTCTCTTCCCAGTAGCTGGTGCCGTGCTGTGGTTTGGCTTCAGTCTGAGAACAATGCTGGTAACACAATGATGGTTTAGCTGTTGCTGAGCAGTGCTTACCCGAGTCAAGGACCTTTCAGTGTCCCATGCCCTGCCAGTGAGGAGGGGCACAAGAAGCTGTGAGGATGCAGAGACAGGACACCCGACCCTAACTAGCCAAAGGCGTATTCCATACCATAGAATATCATGCCCAGTATAAAAACTGGGGGGAAGCTGGCCGGAAGATGCCAATCACTGCTTGGGGTGAGGCTAGGCATGTTTTGCCAAAAGCTCCTTGTTGACCCATGCAGCCATCATGGCATTTTTGCATGACTTGCTGTTTGCTGGGATGGATTGCTCTAGAGCCTGAAGGCGGCGGCCCTTTAATATCAACCTCCTTTCCTGGACTTCTCTTCCCTCAAGGGCCTTATCACATAGGACTGCTTCAAGCAGATGCCTAAAGAGGCCAAAGTCTTATCTTCTGTAGACCACTGTTGTGACCTTGATTTTTGTCCTCGGGACCGTGAACTCCACCATCTCATGGTCACTGCAGCCAAGGCTGATTTTGACCTTCACATCCCCAGTAGGTCCTCCTCGCTGGTGAGCAGGAGGTCCAGCAAAGAACCTCTCCTCGTTGGCTTCGCTATCACATGGCTCAGGAATTCGTTATCGATGCTGTCCAGGAACCTCCCAAACTGTTTACGCCCTGCTGGGCTGTCCCACTAGCACGTATCAGGGGGGCTGAAGATCCCCATGAGGATCAGGGTCTGTGAATGTGAGACTGCTTCCAGCTGTACACTTTTTCACCTGGTCAGGTGACACGTATATGTATATATATATGCATATATCTATGTCACCCATACTGGTGTGCTCTAATCCCAACCCTTAAGCTCCTCACCCATTCCCAGGCAAGAGCTCCACACACTCCAGGTGCTGCCTCATATGAAGGACAACTCCCCCTGCCCATCTTCCTGACCTGTACTTCCTGAAGAACCTGGGCACCTCCATCACAACACTTCAGCCATCTAAGCTGTCCCACCATGTCTGAGGTGCCAACAACATCAAAACCCTGCAATTGCACACAGATCTCCAGTTCCTCATGTTTATTGCCCATGCTGTGTGCATTAGCATTAGAGACTTCCGAGGACCATCTCCTCCTTGCACCCTTTTCCCTCTCTCGCAGCACTGAGCAGACCTGCACCTGGGCTCTCATCCCCTGCCCATCTCTCCCAGAGCTCTGTGATCAGTTTTGATATTCTCCAGGTTGCTCTTGGCAGCATCATTGATGCTCACATGGAAGAAGAACAAAGGTGCAGGAGCTTTCCTCTCAGTGCCAGAAGACACCAGCTTCCAACATCAGCTTCCATCCTGCCTGAGACAGACTCTGCTTTTGTCTCCAGTTGTCCCCTCCTCGGACCCCAGTTTGCACCCATGTTCATTTTCTTCCCCCAAGCTGGTCTCACTCCTCCAGAGGCTGTAGGACCACCAGGGCCAGGCCAGCAAGCCTGTGTGGGGAAGAAGAGGGTGGGACTGTCGCCCTGTGTGGCAGTGATCACACACTGATTTAAACAGACCATTGAGCCGCACACAAGTTTTCTTCCTCCCTGTCCACTCCTCCACCTTATCCTTATGCTCTGTTTTGGTCTCAGTGCAAGCTCTGGCTCCTATCCTGCCACTCATCTCTTTGTCTGTGCTCCCAGCGATCCCTGCCTGGAGCTCCATTCCCTCAACGTACTTTCATCGCAACACCTTCCATCCCTTTCCTTCTGCAAAATCCAGAGGGAAAATTTCCATATAAAACAAAATCTGTCCTCGCTTGTACCCAAGGACTGCGTTAACCACCCTTGCTTTGGGAGAGGGAGAAAGCAGTGTTTGATGGGGCCAAAGGAACTTTTGTTGATTTTCAACTCTCTAGGTTTCTGAATTAAAACATGAACATGGGGAGAGGAGAGTTACAGATGGGGAAGGGTATAGCTGCTGTCTTTCTCCTTCTGCTTTGCTGCTGGGAAATTACCAGTGCAGCAGGTGGTCCTACCAGCTTCTGGTAAGTTTTAGCCAATAAATTATAAAACATTGATTTAAGAGGGAGAAGGAAGAAGAAAAACAAAAGGCAGCAATAAAATTGCTTTTAAATAACTCCAGTGTAGGTGGCACATAAACAGGATATGTCACGACTCATTGAATTGCTCTTATTGGACAAATAAAGGGTGACAGAAGAAGAAGGGGGGGCAGGGAGAACAAAAGCACAAAAATGCAAGAAAATTCAGAGGTTTGCATTTTGTACTTTATTCAAGTGCATACCTACTTTGGTGGATTTTGGGTGGTCAAGTCAAAAAAGACACACAAAAAAGTATGAAACATCTCTGGTTACCAGTATATGGACAATTATGCCCAAGAGGGTCAGGAAGTACTTTGAATTCTTGTATGTTATTGTGCACTGGTGTGTCCTTGCCAAAAAAACAAACCAACTCTGTCTCAAAACCAGTTTGTGGCTTTTACTTGTTACTTCTGCTGCAAACCTCTTCCAGAATTCACTCCCCTGATGACTGTCAACCATCCTCTGATTTTCAGTGTAAATCTATTTCAGTCTGTTATCATTCTTGCCCCCAAGTTTAAAAAAGCTCTTTTATATAAACATCATACTGGATACAGTGTCCTCTGTATCCACTCTCACTCCATCAGGAAAAGCATACCTAAGATGAAGGCACCAGGAGCTACAGGGGTTTTGTTCATCTCCTGTAATTTGAGTCCAGCCCTGAGAAAGCTACAAAAACCTGCCGGATGCTAAGGAAGTACCCAGGGCGATCCCTGCAAGTACAGGAAGCTCTTACTTGCAGATATAGTTTCTGGTGGAGGAAAAGTGCCAACAACCATTACCTTAAGACTGTTCACTTCAGTACTGAAGGAAACTCACCCTAACTTAGCAGGCCTTTGTCAAGCTAAACTCAAAAGGTTTTTTTAATTTCCTCTCCAGAGATCCTATTTCCAGCTCCCTGGTCATTCTTCCCTCACTTATTCCAGGTTATCCCCAACAAACAAAACAATACACTTTTCTCCAGCTAGGTTATTTCTAGTAGTGACAGGGAGTATTAATGCAGCCTGGACTAATACTGCAGGTTGACATAAATCCCCTGCATAAGTACCATCCAGGTCGGAGTTATTTCAGATCAAACAAAAGCACCCTGCTTTTCAGTTCCTTCATCCCAATTCCTACTCGGTTATCAGGACCACCTAGGTCCTATTGTAAAATATTCCCAATTTTCCATGATTTCTTACTCTGTTGGTTCAGCAAATTTTATCTACATGTTCATGCTCCAAGGTCCTTAATACAAACATTTACTGCAGAGGTATCCTATAAGCATCACTCGAGAGGTCTCACAAGCAACCCATCCCCAGTTACAGTTACCTCCCTTTTACCTGATTCTGCACCAACCCCTCATAGAATCATGGAATCAACCAGGTTGGAAAAGACCTGTAAGATCATCAAGTTCAACCATTCCCCAGCACTGTCGAGGCCACCACTAACCCATGTCACTGCGAGCCTCATCTCCACAGCGTGTGAACGCTTCCGGGGATGGTGACTCCAGCACTGCCCTGGGCACCCTGTTCCAATGGCTGAGCACCCTCTGGGGAAGGAATTGCTCCTAATCTTCACCTAAACCTTCCCTGGTGCAGCTTGAGGCCATTTCCTCTGGTCCTATCACTTGTCCCTTGGGAGAAGAGATCAGCCACCTCCCGGCTCCTCATGATTCAACTTCTTCAGTACGGCTGTTCCTCATGCGGCACTCTTAACAACTAGCTCATTGAACATCAAGGAGATTAGTATCTACTCAATTCTCTACTCCAAAAAAGATGCGTACCAGATTGATTTAGCATTAAATACATCTATTTAATAATCCTTCCCCTCCAACCCCCCCAAAAAAAATACCTTGCTAATGTAACACTGCTGTAGTCAGACCAAACAGACCTGAAGTTACGCCAAGCATCTGCTACCACCTTTTGAACATCTGGGCAAGCATAATGTCTGCATAAAGCACAGCTTCTAGTTTGAACAAAATCCAACCTACCAGATACTCGAGTTCACATACTGCTTTCTTCTTGCTGTTCCATGATCGAAAAACAGTAAACCCATCGAGCAACCTGATTCACAAGCTTGCAAAAACTGCAAAATTGGCCTCACTGGTCTCCAAAAAAAGGCAAAGTAACTATGAGCCCTTGAGACAATCCACTCGAAACATACATCCACTAAATCCAGTTCTTTGTATTTCTGAAGTGGATTAGCTCACAATTCCCAAAGCCAGTACACTCACTGTAAGCCACAGAGATCCCACTGCGGTATTCGGCTGAGAAGAACTGCCTTAATCTTATGCATATTCGATATAATAATTAGCCAGGTAGGATTCCCCTGCCATGCTTTGAACAACTTCAGTCATGTAGCCACCACATTAAGGCCAAGCTCTCAATCATTTCTCTGAACGTCTTTCCACTCCACCTTCTTAACCACAGCATCATCCCCCTCTCTTCCTATTCACTTGTTTCAAATCTCCTCCTTTCCCTGCTGTCCAAACCACATACATATCTTTGCTTTCCTCCAAAATAACTGTCACCCAGCCACGTCATTCTCATTTTGCACACATCTGGAAAAGTCATTTACCCCTTATCTATCCTATTAATACGGGCTTTATTCAAGGCCCTTCAAAAATGTAATATCAAGTATTTCCCAAGCCATCAACTGGAACAAACAGACAGAAAACCCAACAATCACCTTTAAAATAGCTACACGGAAGTGTAAAGATGTCAAAGAAATTCACAAAGTCATGGTAAGAGGTGCCAGCTGAAGCGAGAAGCCTTAAATATCAACGCAGGATAAGTCGTCTCATGGAGCAGAGCCAGCTTAGGCTGGTCCCCCCCTCCAGTCCAATCACTGCTGCCTCCGACCGCAGCTTGCTCGTCCTTCAACTTCTGGATAACTGAAGACATCATACTGAAAAATAAGTCTTTTTCCTGCTATTTCTTTTCATCATCAAGCCTCCTGGATCAACCCTTCCTTCTTAACATGGTGACATACCCATTCATATCACGTCTTAAAAGGTTTTTGAGCTAAAAGCACTATAACCGATCACTTCAAAGTCTGCTCAGTTTCTCAAGTTATGGTCACGTTAGATATGCCTATCATGGTTAATAATCCAGATTTGGGATCATTTAACAGAAAAGCTTCTAAGAACATCAATCAAAAATCCACCTAGGTTATTTTCCATACGTCAGGGGCCTCCATCTTCTAATACAAATCCAGGTGCTGCGGATAAATCAATTTCACCCTTCATCTTCAGCCAAAATGCTCCTTCCCTTATGCATCCACCTAGCCTTCCCAAGACTCCTCTTTTTTGGCATAGTCCGGTACTAGGCATATGAATAGTCACAGATAAGCTTTAGGCCATAATACAGTGGGGACCTGCACTGCTACCTCTTGAAGCTCTTTAAAAAGCATTAATCAAGCCATAACTTTGTACAGAAAATATCAAGATACTCCATACTTTCTCAAGGAGAAGCTTGTGTCTAAATTCTGAGATCGAGTAAGAAATCCAATTTTTTTAAAACCCAAAAATATCGCAGTGCAATTTTTTGTTAGCTTTAAGAAATTATTGCAATCTCTCCCCCAAATCCCATACGGTTGCTTCTAAACCACTGTTTGAATATAGTGAGAAAAACATCAGGTGTGAAGGAAGAAACACACACCAGTTTTTGCTCAAATGTGCAAAATCATGATAAATACTAAACAGTCTCCTGAGATCTAGGGATGCAGTTCACATCTGAGCTTGCCCACAACTGTTAACACCATTACAGATTGTCCTGCAACAGCAGCGTGCTCTGGATCACGCCTGGGTACACAACAACCAGTGCTGTTCCTTAATTTTTAATTAGAACTACCAGTATAGAAATCAAGACCTTCTGCCATGCAGACAGAATGGTCTGATCCACTACAGGGGGCACGAAAGATGTGTTATGTTGAATACAGATGTTACAGCAATGCCTTCCTCAGCAACACGGTTTCACCGCCACTCTAGAGATGGAAACCAGAGTTTTCAACCACTTCCACCACAAAAAAAAGTGTTCTGTAAACACGCACTGATAACCTAAAGCTCCCACCAATACTCCTCCTTTTTCTGACCAACTTTGCAGAGTTAGGGATGCCCACAGCATCTGCTTGGAATGGGTTCAGCCAGTTCATGTTTTCCTGCTTCAGGAGCTTGCGACGTATACTCCAACAGCCCGTATGTCTACGTCCTTCTAAAACCATGTCTAATATCAGACTGAAGTTCATTAACACCTGTGATTTGTAAAACCTTTGGCTTCTCATGCCTTGTGATGCAGCGCGCTACCTAAGTGAGACACTCGGCGATCCACGCCTTCTCCCTTGAGCCACTCAGAGAAGCTGAGCATGGCACCCATCTATTGCAGACCACTGAATTTTATCCATCCTTTTACCTTAGTCCAGTGACACCAAATACCCTGGGCACCGCTAGAAAGCAGAGAGATGGTTTCCATTAGCTACTGCTAAATTGGAGGCACACAATTAAATGCATATGGGTACAAACTCTTGTTTCCTTTAGAAATGAAATAGCTTTGCTGAAACACATGTCTGGGAACAGCATGGAGACTAACGGGCAGCCTGGAGGACAGCAGATACAGTGGAGGACTCCCAGAGCAATGCATGCGTCCCACTGAGTATAAGCACGGGAAGATCAAACAGGGAGGAGGAGATGGTTTTATAACATCTAACATTGCCTCTTTTCCCAGTTTGTCAATGTTTCTACTCAGAAAAATACTACAAAAACAATCTCCCATTTAGCAGAGCTAACTTGAAGTGAGGCTTAAACTCTTTTACTAAGTTACAGAATAAATTATTTGATTACAAGCTAAAAATACTTATTAGCAGACATTCCTTCTCTAAGATGCTCTTGAATTGATAATCCCACAATAAAAACAGGAAATACATTTTTAATGTGACCGATTAACATTTTAGCTCACTGTGAAGCACTCATTATATCCCATCACCTGAAGGTTTTCATTCCAGACTGCTGACATTACCTAAAGCTGCATTACAGTTGAAGAGTAAGTTTGCATGTTGAGAGAGCACAGCGCTCACTGCTCTGCCTCGGGCACGGATTGCGGCTCTGGCCACACCAGTGCCTTTGGGCCTCACCGGTGCCTTTGGGCCTCACCATCTTTTACAACATAAAACCATCCAGCCATCAGAGGTTTTTTTGGGGTTTTTTTTGATGCTGCTGAATTTAAGAGGAAGATAACAGCAACCTCAACACTCCTGCAAACCATTTAACAAGCAAAGGGAAGCTCTGGAGCATGCAAGTACTACAACGATCATGGCAGGGATTGGTGGTCATCTCCTCAAATGTCCCATGTTGACAAAGAGTTCTTGTTTGTGGAGGAGACTGCACTGGGTGGGAGCCTGACAGCTCTGCTAGCAGCCACAGCAACATGGAAAGCTTTCACCTCCTCTGAAGAGATAGAGTAACGATTCCTCCTCCTGGTCAACTTGAGGTTGGCTTACATTCACACAGGATTGACCCCATCTTCCAAAGCAGAAAACATAAACAATGTGTATGGTCTTGGTACAGAACAAAGAGCATCTCCTCCTCTTTATCAGTAGAAACTTAAGAGTTTCAAAGAGGATTCAGACCCTGCATCTGCATCCATGAGGGAGGTCCGCAAAGGTGATGGAGACCCAATTAGGGCAGCACTGGAACAAGGCAGGAAAACAACACAAGGCTCTTGAGCCCTTCTTTAGAAACATGACTTGTCCCTCTCTCACCCAAAGTTGCAAAAACAGCCAAAACCAACTGTCTACCCTACACACCGCACCTCTTGCCTCTCAGCCAGTTCTGTCCCAATATACACTTTACCACACCAACAGGGGAAACAGCTCCCAGTGTTCAAAGTGTTACACACAAGATTCTGGCACAAGTTCTAGGAAAGGTAAAATTAAGTCGTGTCAGAACTCCTCCAGCCACGCTCAGAGCACAAAATCCTGTTTCAGGTAACTCTCTGCTGGTCCTCCCCTACAGCACTCTTGCACACCTCATCCAAGTGATCTTTGATCTCCAACACCTTCCTTTGATGCTCAAGGATCTCCATTGTCTCCTTACTACCCTCTTTTTGCGGGCAAAGGGTAAAAAGAGGATAAGCAAGCAACACTGCACACTCTTCATGCGCACATGCCTGGGCTTGTGTGTATCCCAAATCCTCTCCACAAGCACTTTTTTAGACAAAGCCACTATGATGCCTATTTTTCCCCGAGAGGACGATCTCTTTAAACACAGAGAGATTTAACTAATAACATTAAAATGATGACTTACCAGTCTCTCATTATCTTCTGAGGTTCTCTGGTAATGAGCTGCTAAAGCAACATAATCCTGTGCCTGCTTGTTACACTCTAAACATTTAAGTCCGTGACGGATTAGACTCAATGGGTCCGTATAGAGAGGCAAGGCTGGCTGAGTGTTAGCAGAAATTCCTACCCCACCTCCTGAGGCAGCACTGGGCTTACGCGACGGAGAGGGAGAGTGCAAAGTCTGATGAGCCGGAGAGGCTGAAGAGCTCACAGGAGAAGGTGAAAACATTTGGTCTAAGGAAATGGGCTTCATTAGCAGCTGAGAACACTGCATGATAAATCCTTTGCTCTTATGATCTCTGGCATGTTTAAGCAAGCTACACTTATTGAAAAAAAGTAGCATAGTTGAACACTGAGTGCACATGACTTCAATATGAACGCTTCGTCTACTATAGTGTTGAGTCAGGCTTTTCTCTAAGGCAAATGAGTCCCCACATTCCAGGCAACAATACCCAGAGGCAGGTAAATTAATACTGGTGTCAGGGGGAGGACTAAGGTTTGGAGTATATATCGGCACCGGATTGGCACTGTGCAGTACTTTATTAAAAGCTTCCACAACAACGGGAGCAGCTTTCTTGACTTGATGCACCAGGGGCACAGACATCTGCGTCACCTGAGGCTGACTTCGCCTCTGTGTGGATGACTTTGCCGTAACAGAAGCAGCAACACTATGTGGGACCAAGTTGAGATTTGCCAAATGCACGGCTTTGGGAAGAAGGCTGGAGGTGGTGACATTGGATGGCTGCATCACAATACCCTGCTGCTGCCTCTTAACACCTACTTTGACGGCACCACTGCCGCAGTTTGGCAGTGGAGATAAAGACACAGTACACACACTGTTTGCAGCAACATCTGTTTTCATACTATCTGCGTAAGGACTTGTTATGCTTGACAGCTGGATAGCCACAGTAGCCCCATTTTTGGTTGAACTCTTGCTGGCCTCGCTTTCCATAACTGCACTAGTGTCAGGGGATGGAAAAGATTTTATAAACTCTTCGGCAAATGAGGTTTCCACAGGCGACTCTTCTGAAGATTTGCCCAACTCATCGTTTTCTGGCAAAATTCTAGTTACAGTTCTTTTAATTTCACCAGAAGATGTCTTGATAGTCTTGATTCTAACCTTGGGAATAGCTGGTGGAGAGCCAGCTGCCAAGGAAGGAGAGCCTTTCCCACTGCTGTCGCTGCACACGCTTTGAGGACTCTCGGGCTGCTTGCTGGCTTTTCTTACCACCTCTAAGGGGCTTCGGGGACTCTTTGGTGACTTGGGCATTTTTGGGCTTCCCTTCATCCCATCTTTAAAAGGACCAGATTCCTTGGTAAGATTTGGCTGCTCGCCTTTTGGAATACATGTAACCTTTTTGGCCTGAAGAGCTACTAACGCTGCCACGCAGGATGACAACTTTGAATGAGTTGGCTTTAACCTCTGGCGAGGTGGTACCGATGAAGACATGTTCAGCTCGGGCACAGACCCCTTACTTTCTCCTAAATTATTGTGAGGGAGGTCTCCAAACACCAAGCCTTCTCCAAGAAAGCTATTGGTATCTACCAAGTCTTTGCTTGACTCCAAGAACCTCTCTGCTGCTTTGTCTTGTTCTCTCCTGCTCATTTCTGGCTTATTTGCCGGCTGGCAGTGGATTTCCATCTTTTGTTCCTTTTTACAGTATTGATCAAACATGCTTAATTCAGGCTCTGGTACCTTCCTAAGATGATCTAGTACTGAAGCTCCAGTTGGTATATACATTGAAGGTGGTGGAAAATACGGTGTTTGGGCATGTTTGGGTTTATCACCAATGCTGTTCTCTTTGAATGCATCCTCTGGTTCAGGGCTGGAAATTGGGCTAAACTGACTAAATGTTGGCAAAGGCTCTGACTTGGACTGCTCCAGTTTATCAGAGTAACTTCTTGAGCTGTCGCCATTAATAAAAGTTGACTCAAACTTGCCATAATTATGGACTAAAGCGTGAGCCTCTGAGGGCAGATCGGACGCACGAAACCCATTGTGTAGCAGACCAGTACCAAGGTGATTCCCCTCCTTTTCTGCTTCAAAGGACTCCTGGCGACTCGTGTTCTTCACTATCACACTCACAACAGGAGCATCAGAGGGAGGCAAAGAGTGCGATAAGGACACGTTCTCATCGATGCAGATTCCCGATGACTTCAGGTGATTCTCATTCTCCTCCCCAGCTGGTGGGATAGTCTCCTTGGCATCAAGGCTTGTCGGATCAGGGATGTCAAAAGCAGCCAAGAGGTCATCAAAGTCTGGGGTTTTCATGTCCCCCATTATGAAAGCTACAATTAAAATGCAAAAAAGTACTTAGGTACATCTTCCTCAAGGACAGACTTTGTAAGACTTATTTGCATAAATATCTTATGTGACAAAACCCACAACTGCCCAAAATGCTAACAAAGCAGGTACAAAGGCTAGAAACATCTGCAGCAGGCACTTCAGTTTCCATTTTAACTATTCCAAGATTGACTGTGTATACACAAAGATATTAGCCTAGCATTTTCAACACAGCTTTCGAAACAGAAGTGCCATTTGTAGGGCATTGCAGGGAAGGAACCTCTCCTGCCCCTGCTGCACATGGAGAATCTGCAGAAGCTCAGGTCTCATCCTGCTCAAGCTGGCAGGGGCAGGTGACAAGTGGCAGGAGCTGTTCAATCCTGTCCTGCAACACAACCTGCCCCCTCTGGACTGCGAGCAAAGCTGCTCCTGATGCTTCAAGCAACACACTAAGTCCGCAAGAACAGAGCTTGTTCAAACACGTCCTTTTAAATGACACCAAGCTTGTGCAGGGGACATCTTTTCAACCTGTCAGATGCAACTCTACTCCGAAACAGACACTGCCATGAGCCTCCACAGAAAAGATCCAGAAGTACATCAGTGCTGGGTTTCTTTTTTGTTCGGCTGGGGCTTTTTTAGAGCTAATAGGCAATAATCCCTGCTGATTTCTCAACAGATTCTCTGAAGAATTCAGTCCTGATTCAAGGAAAAAAGGCAGCAGTAAACAGGTGGCCCAAGAGAAATAGGCCCGAAAAGTGAGATGACCCCCACCCAGAGCAATTTGTATAATAGAAGTCTTCAGTAAATATTTCAATACAGCAGCTTAAAGCATGGTAAATGAAGCAGGGCTTATCTGAAACACGGGCAATCCTTAATTAAGGAAGGATGTGAGGCAAAACTGCCCAAAGACAGACTAAAGGGTTATATTCAAATCATAACAAGAAATGGTGTTCTCAGCCAGCTCTCTCTTTACAAGCCCCCCAGAAGGTTAGTGGGGACTTAGATGCTCACCACAGACACCTATGACAGCAACAGCGAAGCTCCGATGAGATGCATAATGAAAACTGACAGCACAGAATTACTTGAACATTTGTGTTTGTTACTGTCAGGGATAGTGGGTTTCCCCTGTTTAATCAAAATATTTTCAAGTTGGGGCAATATACAGACTTCCCAAATATTTAATACATGTTCCATTTAAACCCCAAATTATGTGAACTGATGCATGCTGTATGCAGGAGAGGAAAAAAAACCAAACCAACACAGAGCATCAACTGAGCCAGCAGAGCACCAATTCCTGCTTGGCAAAGAGCATCCACAGACAAGGTAAGTCCTGCCATGCTCACTTGACCTGGCTGCATCAAAGCTGCCAAAGCCAGTGATAAATGAGGGAGATAGAGGGTGGCAAGAGCCCAGGAGAAGGGGGCAGAGCTGGGAGGAGAGGCGCAGATAGAAAGAAGGACCCTGCGTCAAAGCAGAGGGAGACAAAGGAGCTGTCTGATAGAGGCCATTGATTTAAGGCTGCTTTCATTATTTACAATTGGGTTTAAATGTTTGTGAAGTGTCACATTAAAAGTGCAGGTATGGGGAACACTTTACAGAGCTAGATCAGGAAAAGTCACCTCAGCTTTGAACAAGAGGACATAATGGTCTTTGAGCTTTAGTTTAGCCATGCCTCCAAACAAGCCCCATAGGTGTTGCTTTGGTTAATCTACTACGAAACATTCTGTGGAGATTTACTTAGCTTAAGAGTGGCTCACTGTGGTTTAGCTTAAACTTGCTCTCGTTATTAAATTAAACCACAAATATGAATGTCCACAGAGAGCTGTGCAGTACTTTACAATCGCATCCCTAAGCAAGGTAGCTCGGCTGTGCATTACATCCCTGGAAGCTCAGAAGATTATCCATATGCTTCACATCACTAGCACTTCCTGAAACATCACAGATTACTGCAGTTGGCAAAGAATGTTGACCTAAAACTTCTCCCTGCTTTGGTGAGAAAACTTGTGCCAGCTGGGAGAGAGCAAGGCACCACTGAGCTCCCAAAATTTCTGGCACACAAACCCTTCCACAAGGAAGACATTTCATCCATAACCTGTAATGCTCAAGTTTCATATACAGAAAAAGGAGCTTGCCAATAGCTCTTGACTTTTCCACCTATCCACATCTTTGGACACAGCACTACTTTAAAACACCAGACAAAATAAACCTGAGGTATCTGCAACATTACAAAATATGCTTTTCTTGGAAGAAAAGGTGCATTTTCAGAAGCTTTCATGTATATCTTTGAGTCCTATAAAAGACTAGCTTACACTCTGCTATTATGAGAGCACAAGTCTCTACTCAAGTATTTCTCCTTAAAACTGCATCTTAAATGTGTCATACATGAAGCTAAAATTCTCAAAGCACAACTCAGATTCTAGAGAAGACCAAGTAGGTACCTTGCTGACAAAAGTGACTTGTAAGTGAAACAAATTTAAAATTTTGACTAAATGCCTTGTTCAACATCTTTGTTGGTGACACGGACAGTGGGATTGAGTGCGCCCTCAGCAAGTTTGCCGATGACACCAAGCTGGGTGGTTCGGTTGATACGCTGGAGGGAAGGAATGCCATTCAGAGGGACCTTGACACACTTGTGAGGTGGGCTGATGCCAACCTGATGAAGTTGAACCATGCCAAGTGCAAGGTCCTACACCTGGGTCAGAGCAATCCCAGGCACAGCTACAGGTTGGGCAGAGAAGAGATTCAGAGCAGCCCTGTGGAGAAGGACTTGAGGGTGTTGGTCGATGAGAAAATGAACATGAGCCGGAGGCAGTGTGCGCTCGCAGCCCAGAAAGCCAACCGTATCCTGGGCTGCATCAAAAGGAACGTGACCAGCAGGTCGAGGGAGGTGATCCTGACCCTCTACTCTGCTCTTGTGAGACCTCACTTGGAGTATTGTGTGCAGTTCTGGTGTCCTCAACATAAAAAGGACATGGAACTGTTGGAACAAGTCCAAAGGAGGGCCACGAGGATGATCAGGGGACTGGAGCACCTCCCGTGTGAAGACAGGCTGAGAAAGTTGGGGCTGTTCAGCCTGGAGAAGAGAAGGCTGTGTGGAGACCTCACAGCAGCCTTCCAGTATCTCAAGGGGACCTATAGGGATGCTGAAGAGGGACTCTTTCATTAAGGACTGTAGTGATAGGACAAGGGGTAATGGGTTCAAACTGAAACAGGGGAAGTTTAGATTGGATATAAGGAAGAAATTCTTTAGTGTGAGGGTGGTGAAGCACTGGAATGGGTTGCCCAGGGAAGTTGTGAATGCTCCATCACTGGTGGTGTTCAAGGCCAGGTTGGACAGAGCCTTGGGTGGCATGGTTTAGTGGGAGGTGTCCCTGCCCATGGCAGGGGGGTTGGAACTGCATGATCTTAAGGTCCCTTCCAACCCTAACTATTCTATGATTCTATGATTCTATTTCTGTTCTCAGATAACAAATAGAAGCATATTAAAGGAAATTACGTCAAAGCCTCCTGCAAACTATTTTGTGAGGAAAGATGAAACCTCCAACTTTCTTGTGCAAAGGACGTGCCTTCAAACCAAAGCTTGAAATCCAATTTTCCTTCTCTGCTTGCCTATGAAAACATGGAAGTTGAGATATGTAAAGCAACAGAAGAGGTGAATAAAACGAGCAAAGAAGGAGTTACGGAATAGAACACATGTATTTCAATGTGCAAAGCCAACCTCGCATGTTTCTCCAAGGAGCATGGAACCTAGAAGCCTCCAAGCCATCAAAAACACCCCTGTGAACTTGCTTGAGGCTGTTTGTACAACCCCAGGGCTACGGCTAAGCTTAAAGACATTGCAGCCAGGCAGAGGCACTACAGGACCAGCATGCCACACATGCACCATACAAACCTCTCGCTAGCGGTGCTATTCCTGGGGCTTCTCAGAGCTCTGCAGTAGCTCCTCTGGAGCTTTCAAACCAGCGCGTACCATGCTGCTCGAGAAGGAGGTTCAAGATTGCCACCTAAAAGCAAAGCGTGAAAACACAATTACACCAAGGTTAAATAATACAGGAAAATAATGTTAACAGTAAATATTGGTAAATCTGCAAAACAGCAGTGAGGTATATGGGAAAACATCGGCCAAGGGCTCCTCTCACCAGCTCAGAAGAGGGCTTCCTCCTGGAAGGACGGCACCTCCTGGAGGGATGCAGAAGGGAGGTGGAGAGCGCTTGCCTGCCAGGGAATCATGTGGGAAGGCACGGATGGCAGGAGCAGGGCCCGAGGAAGCGCAAGCAGTACATGCCAACTGGCAGCAGGCAAAGCAGACCAAGGCAGAGGCCGCTCAGGGGCTGTCAGGGCCATGGGGAAAGTACAGGAACGGGGAACCGCAGCTGGCGGGAGATTAAACCGGAGGCTCCGAAAGGGCCCCGGTGCTGCAACACCCCCTGAGGCGGCAGGAGCCCCGTTAGGGATCACTGGTACAAGCGGGTCCGGGGGCTCGGGGTCACCGCCCGTGGCAGCGCAGCCGCCGTCCCCACGCGCGACCCACCCAAGACAAAGGCCCGGGGCCTCCGCGGCCGCCGCCCGCTCCCCCCGGCGCTGACACCCGGCGCGGCCCCGCGGCCCCGGCCGCACGTGGGCGAACCCCGCCGAAGTTAAGTTTGTCCCAGCACCGCCGGACCGGGCCGCGCCGCGCCGCACCACCGCGGGGTCCGCGGCCGGCGGTCGGAGCCACGACCGGAGCCGCCGGCGGAGCGGGGCGCGGGGAGGCGCGGAGAAGGCGGCGGGCGCCCCGCGGGCCGGAAGAGCCGGTGCGGCGGGCAGGCGGGCGCGCAGGGCTCGGTCTGCCGGCGGCGGGGCCGCCCGCCCTGCCCGCGGGGCGGCAGCACCCGCCCGGCCGGCGGGAGGGCGCAGGGAAGGCGGAGGGCGAGCGGGAGGGGCGGGCCCCGGCGCGGCCAAGCCCGAGCGGGCGGCACTCACCCACGCTGACGGCTCCTCTGAGGGCCCCGCCACCGCCGGAGCCCCGCGCAGGCCTCACCCCGCGCCCGGCACCGACGGCCGCAACATGGCGGCGGGCGCGGCGGGCGGGGCCGGCAGCGGGGCGGGGCCGGGGCACGGAGCACCGCCCCCCGCGGCGCCGCCGGCAGCGGCCTCAGCCTCGGGCTCCGCGCCCCGCAGGGCCCGGGCGAGGCCTCTGCGCCCGGGGCGGGAGCGCGGCGCGGCCTCTCCGGCAGACGGTGCCCCGGTGCGCGGCTCCCCTCGGGAAGGCCCGGCCGGGGGGCGCCGCGGGGGCCCCTCACGCCTCCGAGGGGCCGCGCTTCTCCGTTTCCAACGTTTCCTCACCGAGACCTGTCTTGTGGAGAGGCGTCCACTGCAGTCACCTCCCCTCGTCTTTTATCTCCTTCATCACTGTACCCTGCGTCAACACCGCTGTGATTTTGCTTACAATTGGGCAAATTGACCTGGAATTCACAGCATCGTAGGATCCCGGAATGGTTTGGGTTGGAAGGGACCTTAAAGCTCACCCAGTTCCAACCCCTGCCACGGGCAGGGACACCTTCCACTGGAGCAGCTTGCTCCAAGCCCCTGTGTCCAACCTGGCCTTGAACACTGCAGGGATGGGGCAGCCACAGCTTCTCTGGGCACCCTGTGCCAGCGCCTCAGCACCCTCCCAGGGAAGAGTTTGTGCCCAAGAGCTCATCTCAATCTCCCCTCTGGCAGCTTAAAGCCATTCCCCTGTCCTGTCCCTACAGCCCTTGTCCAAAGCCCCTCTCCAGGTTTCTTGGAGCCCCCGTAGGTGTTGGAAGACTGTTACAAGGTATCCTGGATTAATCACTTCCTGTTCACAAATGTGCAACAGGGCTGGATTTTTGCCCCCTGCCTTACAACCGGGCTTAGGTTGTTGGTGTTGACCGTCGATGCTAATTGCTCGGCGTCTTCCTCCGATGATGAAATTCCCCAGCACGCAGTAGCAAGTCTACAGTTTAAAAAAACTAAATAAAAATTAATTGTAGCAGTTCGTGCTTCACATCTTCCACAGTTAGCGGTGGCTTTGGAGGCGGTGGCAAGGCCACCCCTGGAGCATTACATCCTGTGCTGGGCTCGCCGCTGTGAGAGAGGCTGGAGAGTCCAACAGAGGGTGCCTAAGGTAAAGAAGGAACCTCATGATGAGGCAAGGCTGTGAGCACTGGGACAGCTCATCCTGGGAAGGGAAGGCTGAGGTGGGCAGGAATCTTGTCAATGTGTGTAGATAGCTGAAGGGAGACTACAAAGCTGAAGGCTGTCTTTAGTGGTGACCAGAGCCAGGACCAGACGCAACGGGCACAAACTGAAACACAGCAGGTTCGCTCTGAATTCCAGGAACATTTTTTCACTTGGGGTGACCAATCCCTGGCATATATTGCCCAGGGAGGTTGCAAGACTCCATCCTCAGAGGTTTTCAAAAGCCATCTTGATTTCCTGGGCAACCTGGTGGCCTTGCTTGAGGTTGGACCGATTGACCTCTGGAGGTGTCTTCCCACCTCAGCCACCATGTGATGATGTGAAGTATTTTGTGTTCAGGTGTGAATATGTCGCCCATTGTAAGAAAAGATGAGTATTTCCTGAGTTTGTTTTTCTTGTAACATGACATTTTTACTATCTACACATAGGACATGCAGCATTGTTCGAAACGCATTGTTTCTCATTGAGTTAAATAATGTTTTTTTTCCTTGTCATCAGTCCCATGGGAAAAACACTTAATGGGTTTTTTTATTGACACTCATAGCTTCAGTTCAGAATCAGTGTCATCACCTTTCTCCTTTTGGAGGTGACTGCCTCAAGACCAACAGAAAGGCAAAGGAAGTAGAGAGAAAACACTCCCAGTGTTGCAACTGCTACCTGTATTTTCAGCACCCCCCTATGAAAAGCTGTTTCAGGAGCTGTAAGTTGTATCTATTAAGAGAGCTGACATTTCTTACACAATTTATAAAGAACTGCTGCAGTCCCAAACAAGTTGTGGCTTGCAGGAAAGCCACTGTAATTTGAAGGATTGTGCTAATTAAGAAATACAATGCCAATGGGAATTTAGCTCCATCCAAGATGGCCAAGGAGGAGAGGCAGCCCTAGAGTGGCGTACATTCCCCTCCTCAAGACAGCAGATACACAAAAAGGACCAAGGAGAACCTATATTCTTCTGTATGAGCTAAAAATCACTTTTTAAATTTATTTATTTATTTTTAGTCCAATGTGGTAACTTGACAAATCTGGAAATAAAAAAATAGCCCTCCTTTTTTCTGATATTTAAATTTGTCTCTTTAGGCTTGTTTCATCATCTGAGCTAAAGAATTTGATGTGGAAGAGACAAAAGCTGTGGATCTAAAGGAGACATGGTACAAAGCACTTGGGACACGTCAAGGCTGGAGCGGTGGGAGCCTCTCTGTCTTGGTGACGCCTCAGTGAGGGGAGACCCTGGATGAAATACTCTCGAGTGATGTCCAGCTGCATCCAAGATCTTCACTTTTCATTTCTCCTCCTGCTTGGGGTTGTTGGTACTTGCTGCTTAGCTGGGGAAAAACTGCTTCTTCCCAGGTGCTAGCTGTGTTGGAGAGTGGATGTAGGCAGGCAGGCTGGCAGCTACAGTGAGACCTATTTTTATTTATACATAACAAACATCATAACGTCCTGAGCATTCATGCCTAGGCAACTGTCAGCTTTCAAATCAGTGATTAATTTGTTTCTGTCAGAGCTCGGTGTTACAGAGAATTACCGTGAGCTGGTTGCAAAACTTGAGTGTTATAAAACTATAATTAATGTTTCAGAAACTCCAGGGAAAGTTTATTACTGGCAGAGTGAGAATGAATCTCCAGACACAAACATTCCTCTAAGATAACAGCATAGCCTTTGGCATTATCTACACATGAAAAGATCAGTATAACTTAAATCAGGGTAATTAATTACACAGATGTCATCTGTATACATTTAAAACCATTTACTCCTTTCTGGCTTTCTGGTGTCCCTGACGCCCAGGGCATGCCCTTTGAACAGAATTTCCCCCTCCCTTTTTGCTTCTGGACACGTATGCTGATGAGCCAACACATCTCTTCAACAAGGAGTCCTCTGTACAACGACTGATCCACCATGAACATGGAAAAGGCTTGCCTTTACTCCACATCCATGCTCAAGGCAGCTTGTAGTCAGTGGCTGTGGTACTCGCTTGCAGTGATGGACACCTGACCTTAAATTCCTGCATCAAATCAAAGAGAACAAAGCAAGTATCCCAGCAAGGGTGAGAATAGAAATAAGAACCCAATTCGGCAAAATTCTGTTAGAGAAGCACCGCTTCATGCCCTGCCACGCTTCTGATTCCAATTTAATGGAGTTGGAGACATGCTGAGATGGACTGATTTCTGATGGGGAGGTTGTAGTCAAAGCCTGCTGAAATGGCAAGGATGCGTATTTCCCGTATCGCCTTCTGCTAGCGCAATAGCAAACCTGTTTTACGACTCGACTAGAAAGCCAGGAGAGTAAATTGCAGACAGCCAGTTTTCTTCACCCATAAGAACTGCAGGCTCTGGTGCAGTATGGACATGCTCCAAGGTCTGGGCAAGCAAGGACCCTTTGCAAAATCCTCTGTGCTGACAGCAGAGACAGCGCAAAGCCCTGGGCTTCATATTGCTCCACCTGAGTAGCACTGATGCAACCACTTGCAGTGCTCTGCACGTGAGTGCTGGATTCACTGGGGGGGCTGGGGGACACTGCGGTTTCCCCATGTGTTTCCCAGGGTGACAAGACTGGCTTGAGCTGATCTTGCTTTTGTGCCTCCAGTTGCCCTGTGTGATGGTAGCAGGACTGCTCTGAGAACCAGAGAGAACTGATCCAGGCTTTATATACCTCTTTGGGGAAGAGATTAAACTTATGAGTTCACACATTAGCTTGCCCTTAGCCCCATAAACAGTTGTGTGGGCGAAGACTGGGGTAGTTGGCTACCTTGTGGGAACCAGCCAGATGGAAAGCTGCTGGAGCAGAAAGACCAGTGGCATCAAGCCACAGCCCAGGTTACTCCAGGAAACTCTTCCGAACTTTGCTAGAAAGTTTAATCAAAGCTTAAGAAAGGCACAAGAAGAATTACTGTGTACAGAGTTCTCTGTCCTAAACTGCCTGTGGCACCCTCCAAGCAATCTCAGTGCAGTTGTATCTTGAAAAGCCTCATCAAGATCACTGAGAAATTGCTTTGCATGTTTGTGAAAAGAGAGATAGTAATGTAGATGCCAGTGCAAGGTCAGTCCCTGTTGCAGGCATAGCTGAGGGGTACACAGGATGTTGTGGCGTTGGTGGTAGCTGTTGTGTAATCCCATAGTTTAGCCAACACACTGAACAGTAACAGGGCAGTCGAGCATGGGCAGGCTCAGTCCCAAGACTGGGCTTTCTACATAAAGCCTTTTCTTCAATCAGTTTCTCCAATTAACAGTAAAATCTTTACATCAAACAGATGAAAATGGTTTTCTGTTAGGTTTTCTTCCCCAGAAACCCTAACAGTCTGCCCTTTAGCTCCATCCTTACCCTCTTGAGATGGATCTGTTGGGGAAGCAGAGCTTGACTCCGTATGTTACAATAGCCTTTGGTTATAATAAACTATTGTTTCTTCCAACAGGATTAACAAGCAGTCAATATGACCATGTTTGAAGGTAAGGTAGGAAAGAACAGATGAGTAGATGAAATTGCACTGCAGGCAAATTATCTTATACAGCTAGGAGACACATTTAGGATTTAGAATGTATGAATATGTTTCCAGGTGTCAAACAAGGATTAAGTGCAATGTAGCCCCAAAATGAGGTGTAGGACTTTTTGCTTTCTGTGAAAATACATTGATAATCCTAAGGCGAATCTGACACTTCTGGCACCATTCACTGGCTAGAGAGTTTTCATATTTAAAATGCTAAAACTAAAATCATGTGCAGAACCTCATTTCAGTAAGAATAAAATAGCTCAGAAATGAGGGCTTCTGATGCACAGCTCCACTGACTGTGCCATAGCCCATACATAGGTGAGCACACATCATTGTGCTTCCTGATGTTGCAGTGATCTCAGGAATGTCCCCAGGTGCACACAGGAGACTTGCTGATCCTCCCCTGGGCACAGTGAAAGGTCTCCAGGGCCTGTGAGGCATCTGAACAATTTAATCTGCAGTCGGGCTGCATGCGGGACAGCAGTCCCAGCCCGAGGCAGAGCGGCACATGTTGAGGCTTTATCCCACAGCCTGCATTGAGGAGCATGGCCAGATTTTAAACTCTACCCAATCTGGAGCAGAGGCTTTTCTGCATAGCTAGGGACAAGAGGACAGCTAGCGACCAAGGATTTTTCTTCTTGCTTTCCAAGCATTCTGAGTTCCAAGGAATCCCAGAGATGAGGCAAAACCCCTTCGTGCTTGATCTCCACCCTGTCATAGTTTCTTCTTTTTCCTTTTCTTTTTCCCCTGAGAAATATTAACAAAACCTTTTCATTCATTTGAAACTTAAAAACTCAGTGCATTTTTGTTTCCAGAATTGTATGTTACTATTTTCTCTCTCAGCACAATAGTAGGAAAACACAGCTGAACCTGGAAAAGCTTATGTACGAATTCTGTTCATCACATCATTAGTCTCCAAATACTTGTTATCACATGGTTACTTAAGAGCACATACTAAACCAGTCTGTTCCCTTTGCCAGGATAGTCTCCATCATATCAAGAAGTATCAAGCTGCTGTGCAACTCATTCAGTGCAATTCATGCTTCTCCCATGAAAACCCACAACACGAAGGACTGCGAGGCCACAGCTCGGAGCTTCACTCTGCTTTCTGGGAAGTGGGCCACATCCACGTCACCCTTTCACAACACCAGGAGGGCTGTTCAATCCCCCATCAACCCAGAATGCAGTTTGGCTCATGCATTTGCATTGGGAGCTGGTTTTCACTTACGTGGTGCCCCAGTGTGTCTGGAGGTGTGCTCTGCTGTCCCTCGCTCCCTCCTTAGTCCTTCCACCAAACTCTCAATCAAAGGAAAGATCAATGTCTCAGCAAAACTGCTGAATTTTCATTCTGGTTTGTATTTTAGTAATGTAAATGTCTTGCCTTCATCTATGTGTCCATTATTTCATACATGAGGGAACAGCCCCCCCACATCTGCTCACTTACTGCACATTCGTGTACCAGTGGGATAATCGCAGACAAATCACTGCAGCTGCCACATATCTTGCTTTCTTCCTCACTCCTCTGCTTCTGCTGCCTGGCACATGTATGCCTCTGTCTCCTGCATCACTTCTGCTTCCTGCATCACTCCTTCTCCTGCATCAGCCCTGCCTCCTGTGTAGCCTCTCTTGCATTTCCTTTGCCTCTTGCTTTACCTCTGCCTTCCATTACCTTTGCCTCCTATATCACCTTCTCTCCTGCATCTCCTGTGCCTCCTGCATCCTTCTCCCTCCTGCATCTCTTCTGCCTCCTGCATTGTCTCTCATTTCTGCATTGCCTTTAGCTCCTGTAACACCTTTAGTTTCCGCATCATCTGCCCCACATGAGGGACCATGGGCAGAGCCATTTCAGATTGGGGCAGCCAATACTGGTACTACATAGGACATAGTTCAATGCCCCTCTGTAGACCTTGATGAGAAAAAGCTGGAGGTGAAGACTGGTATTAAAACAGCAGTAATTACTCCCCTGGAGAGGTCACAGCCTTCAGCAAGATCTCTTAGTGCTTTCTGAGGAGCAGTTTTAGATGCAAAATCTATTTATTTCCTAAGAATTGACCTTTCCTTGCCAATTACTTTCTCTTCCATTTCCTCCAGACTTTTGGGGTTTTTACCCTAGAGTGAGAGGTACCTTGAGAATTTACACACCATATCTTTCCTTCCTCTCTCACCTTGCTTTGTCCTTAAATTAAAACCTGGCTTCAGCTGGGACAACTGGTGGTGTGCCATGTGTGTCCCAGAGGCTTTCACTGCATTATAAGACAGAGCAGGCAGAACTGGTCTCTGCTCTGCCTTTGATAAGTTGCTTTCACACTCCTATGTCTCTGGAACAAAGAGCACAAAGAGCAAGCTCCTGAACACAGAGTCAGGCTGTAACAGAGGAATTGCAGCCAGTACAGTGACATGGAGCTGCAGGGCTGTCAGCAGCCCATGGAGCTGTCTCTTTCCCAAGTCCTGTCTCCTTGGGAAGGGGATGCACAGCACAGGTTTCTTAGGCTTACAACTTGTTGGCAAATTTGGGCTGCAAGTCAATAAAATATGGCAGGGTCTTGGCACTAAAAGGTGCTTTTTAAGGTTTTGTTTAACAGCAGAAGCTATCTCAGGTCTTTTGATGGTTACTTTTCCATATAGATGGTTACTTTTCCATATAGATGACTGGGGTGCAAAGAAAGGAAAAAATAACACCGTGTATCGGGCACAGCAGCTCATAAGAAGTGCAGGATGCTGAGGACTTTTTTGTTCAAGATAAGCTTTGGGAGAAAGGTGAAGAAAGAGAGGAAACTATAAGGGACTGTGACAAAGAGGCTTTCCAGAAAAAATCCTCCAAACCAAAAACAATTGTAAGATTCGTTATGGAGAAGAATCCTTTTATGCCCTAAAACCACGAGGGACTGTGATGATAAGAAAGCACTGTACTAGCAGTCAAAAGTCATCTGAAAATGAAGTTTTCCATAGGAGACCCCCTTTGACCCCATTAACTGTGGACATTAGAGTATTTTCATGGGGTTTTTTATCCTGTTAGATGTTCACTGGGCCCTCGCTTACGCTGTACTGTCACTCAGGATCCTAAACGATGGTTTGTGGTTGCTGTGATGTGTCAGTGAAAGACATTTAAGTAAAGGACAAACAAATGTCTCTGGCCTTCAAGAAACAATTTTCCAAAGGTTGAACTCATATTGACTCATCCTGGTGCAGCAGAGATGTGCTGAGCGCTCTTATTGCAGCCTACAGGGAAGCAGAAGCGTTTCCTGTGAGAGAAAATAGTGGAGGGGAGCCAGGAATGAATAAGCAGCTTTATTGCATCGGGGATTAAAAAACCTCCTCCTATGAAAGGGCTGAGTAGGGCTCGTTAAAGCATTGATGAAGACAAAGAATGAAATTATGATGGAGTAGACAGGGTAAAATTATAACCTACAGCTTTGGGGTAGGAAAGAAGTGAGCAGGAAAGGAATTGGCCTGTGTGGGAGGCAGCAGGTTTCTCCTCTTCTCCTGGAGCATCTTGCCATGTCACATTGCTAGAGGTAATGTACTGGGCTGAAGGGGTTTCCAGTGAACCTCTGTTCTATCCCTGTATTCCTTTTCCCCAGGGCAATGCTGCCCAAGCTGGACAGAATCTTTTCAGAGCATCAGCATGCTGCTCTCAAATGCCACTGCTATTGCCATCACCAACAAACCCCCATCTTTAAGGTACTTTTCTAAGAGAGGGGTTTATCTTGTAGATCCCATGTTTAGGATCAGCACCCGCACATCAAGCCTGAAACACATCTGCACTCAAAGCATGGTGCTGTGGGTCTGGAGAGGATGGTCGGGTTTTTTCAGACCAAGGCTTCTGCATTTCTCTTGAGTGGCCACCAGCCTTCCCAGGACAGGGAGCAGAAGCAGGGAGAGATGAATTGCCCTACAGACAGGCTGAGACCCTGACTTTGGAGCCCGGCCCTGCAGAGTCAGGGCCAGCAGAGATGGATGCGCTTCCCACAAGTACTTCAGGAAGAGCTGCTGCACTTCTGACAACTGTGCAGAAACCTTATGTGTCAGAGATACCCCTTTTGATCCAGCCACTTGAGTTGCCTGAAGGAAATTGCTGGAGTTTGCTGATGTGTTGGGGGCTTGTGACATGTTTCCTAATTTCCTGCTGGGGGAGTTGAGATGGGTTGACTGCGCTGATGTCAAAGGGAAGAGCATTAAATAGTCTCTTGCTTTGTCTCACTGAGTGATAAGCATCCATCACCTGAGGAACTTCAAAGCCTGATAGACACAGGGACCCTGGAGCCCCCAACACAAAAGGGATACGGACCTGCTTCAGTGAGTCCAGAGAAGGCCACAAAGATGATTCTGAGGGCTGGAGCAGCTCTGCCCTGGAGCCAGGCTGAGAGAGCTGGGCTGGGGCAGCCTGGAGAAGAGAAGGCTCCTGAAGGGGAGACCTTAGAGCAGCTCCAGTGCCTAAAGGGGCTACAGGAAACCTGGAGAGGGGCTTTGGAGAACGGTCTGTAGGGACAGGCCAAGGGGAATGGCTTTAAGCTGCCAGAGGGGAGACTGAGATGAGCTCTTAGGCAGAAGTTCTTCCCTGTGAGGGTGCTGAGGCGCTGGCACAGGGTGCCCAGAGAAGCTGTGGCTGCCCCATCCCTGCAGTGTTCAAGGCCAGGTTGGACACAGGGGCTTGGAGCAAGCTGCTCTGGGGGAAGGCGTCACTGCCGGTGGCAGGGGTTGGAGCTGGAGGAGCTTTAAGGTCCCTTCCAACCCAAACCATCCCTTGACTCTGTGATTCTGATGCATAGGATATCTGTGACCCCAATGTTCACAATTGAAAAACTTGTATTTATCAGTCCATGTGGAGGTGGGGCCCTGGAGGGGTCCCGCACTGAGAACCAGCTCTTTACTGGTGTTTCTGATGTTCCTCGTGCGAGTGTGGTTCCTCATCAGCCCACTGCAGGACAGCAAAGCGGTTCTGGGTGGGGACAACAGATTTAGGAGGAAGCCCCTTGCTTTTAATTGTCCTCTTCCTCCTTTTCTTGTTGTTTTTTTCTGTTACCGTTTCCCAGCTTCCTGGGTTAGTTCCTCCTTTCCTGCATGAGCGACAATGGACGCTTGGGGCCCCTGCACAGTCAGGTCCTGCAGCAACCAGCGCTGCTTCCCCTCAGCTTCCCCGACACCTTTCAGCCCATTGACAGCGTCCCGCGGCTCAGCCCCTGCTGCAGGAGGACCTCCACCAGGGAGCACCGAGCGCAGCCCTGCTCATTGTGCATCCTCCCCTCGGCAGAGCGGTGCGGGCGCTCTCTACACCCCGAGCTCTGCACTGCAGCCTCCCCTCTCATCGGTGCCTACGCTGCCACCGCCGGGGCAGCCGGAGCAGAGCCCCCAGACCGAGCCCGGGTCATACGGCGGGCGCTCACCATCCCGCTCCCTGCCCGCGCCAACTGCCTCGAACCCGCCCAGATGGCCGCGCTCCATGGGGCAGGTTTTCACCCACACAGGGCTGGTGCCGCTCCTCCTGAGTCAGCTCCTCGCGTCCGCTGAGCTGCCGGCACCTGGGCAAGCCCTGGTGAGGACTTGAGGCTTTGATGAAACTCATCCGCGGGTCCTGAAGGAGCTGGCAAATGAAGTTGCTAAGCCACTGTCCATCATATCTGAAAACTCATGGCAGTCAGGTGAAGTTCCCGATGACTGGAAAAAGGGAAATATAACCCCCATTTTCAAGAAGGGGAAAATGGATGAGCCAGGGAACTACAGAGCAGTCAGCATCACCTCTGTACCTGGCAAAATCTTGGAGCAGATTCTCCTGGAAGGCATGCTGAGGCACATGAAAAACAACAAGGTGCTTGGTGACAGCCAGCATGGCCTCACTAAGGGGAAATCCTGCCTGACCAATCTGGTGGCCTTCTATGATGGGGCTATGGAACTGATGGACAGGGGTAGAGCAGTTGATGTCATCTACCTGGATTTGTGCAAAGTGTTTGACACTGTCCCACACGACATCCTTGTCTCTAAGTTGGAGAGACATCAATTTGATAGGTGGACCACTCGGTGGATAAAGAACTGTCTGGATGGCTGCACGCAAAGAGTTATGCTCAATGGCTCAATGTCCAGCTGGAGACCAGTAACGAGTGGTGTCCCTCAGGGATCGGTGTTGGGACCGGTCTTGTTCAACATCTTTGTCGGTGACATGGACAGTGGGATTGAGTGCACCCTCAGCAAGTTTGCCGATGACACCAAGCTGTGTGGTTTGGTTGATACGCTGGAGGGAAGGAATGGCATCCAGAGGGACCTTGACACGCTTGTGAGGTGGGCTGATGCCAACCTGATGAAGTTGAACCATGCCAAGTGCAAGGTCCTACACCTGGGCCAGAGCAATCCCAGGCACAGCTACAGGTTGGGCAGAGAAGAGATTCAGAGCAGCCCTGTGGAGAAGGATTTGGGGGTGTTGGTCGATGAGAAAATGAACATGAGCCGGCAGTGTGCGCTCGCAGCCCAGAAAGCCAACCGTATCCTGGGCTGCAGCAAAAGGAACGTGACCAGCAGGTCGAGGGAGGTGATCCTGCCCCTCTACTCTGCTCTCGTGAGACCTCACTTGGAGTATTGTGGGCAGTTCTGGGGTCCTCAACATAAAAAGGACATGGAACTGTTGGAACAAGTCCAGAGGAGGCCACGAGGATGATCAGGGGACTGGAGCACCTCCTGTATGAAGATAGGCTGAGAAAGTTGGGGCTGTTGAGCCTGGAGAAGAGAAGGCTGCGTGGAGACCTCATAGCATCCTTCCAGTATCTGAAGGGGGCCTATAGGGATGCTGGGGAGGGACTCTTCATGAGGGACGGTAGTGAGAGGACAAGGGGTAACGGGTTCAAACTTAAACAGGGGAAGGTTAGAGTGGATACGAGGAAGAAATTCTTTAGTGTGAGGGTGGTGAAGCACTGGAATGGGTTGCCCAGGGAAGCTGTGAATGCTCCATCCCTGGCGGTGTTCAAGGCCAGGTTGGACAGAGCCTTGGGTGGCATGGTTTAGTGGGAGGTGTCCCTGCCCATAGCAGGGGGGTTGGAACTGGATGATCTTAAGGTCCTTTCCAACCCTGACTATTCTATGATTCTATGTTAGAAGATACAATTCTATCTTGTTGCTCTGCTTTTTTCTGGAAAGCAAAAAGGTTATCAGGCCATCACAAGCCCCCTGCAAAACACTGGGTCTGTTTTGGGACACAAGAGAATGACAGTAAAAATGAAAGGCCTGGGCAAAAACCCAATAACAACCAAAAATTAGAGGAAAATATGCTTTTGGAATCACCTTCCCAGAGAACAGAGCATATGGACCATCATGATCATTTCTGTAGTTTTCTCTGGCTCATGAACTATGCTTTTTCCTCAGCCTGTCACTTCTGCACGTGCAGTAAAGGTCTGTCTAGACCAGAGGCTGCAAACAGGGACCGCACCACACCACTTGCTCATCGTGAGAGCAGCACACATTCATGCATGCATCCTGCACTGGCTCATACACAGATGCCTTGAAGAAAGGAAACCAGAAGACAGAACCTCAGAGGTGTACTGGAGCTCACCGGCGCAGGCACTGCTGTGCAGACCCACCACAGGAACATGTTGAATCCATGTGAGCTCCCTGGTGCTCTTACTGCAGAATGCACAAGGGCGCATCCCTACAACTATCAAGACATACACATCCAGCCCTTGCCAGAGTCCCAGATCTCTTCACCACATCAGTTCACTTCCAGATCTCAAATATGACAGCACAGACACATTTATAATCCTCAGGAAGTTTTGCCCCCAGAGCAGCCCAAGGACTCCACAAGTGAGCACCTGAGAAAATGCAGGGGCCTCAGATACCTGGAGATAAGAGCAGTCATTAAAAAAGCATAAACAAAGGACATCATGATTATGTTGCCGCATCTCCAGACTTGAGAGGAGGCTGAAATAACCTTTACATAATCCCATTAGCATTTCCAGTGAAAATAATGGCATTTTAGAAGGCAGAACAATGTCTTTTCTTATCATCCAGAAAGGTCAAAGGTATTTTTCTGATTTAATATTTTATAATTTATATTAAGCCACACAGAAGAACAAGGCAGCAGGTGGGAGTGACACAGAAGAAGCTGCCCTCTACTTTTCCAGTAACACATCCAGCGGCTGGGCAAGAGCCAGGTGTGGGAGCAGCACCCCTTTTCTATTGACTCTACAGGCAAGAAAGCTTTCTGTTGTGCCCTGCTGTGGTAAGGCCCCTAGGTGCTCCTCCAAGCTCACCACATTGCCACTTGACACTGTTTCACCCTCACATCTCTTCAGGAGCTGACGCTCGAGCTGCTGCAGTCCAGTGGATGAAAACCCTTCAGCCTGCTTGTCACGGTCTTTCCTTCCCCCAGTGGGGCAGGGTGCTGGCACAGCCCTGGCCACACTGGGGAGGGGTGAGACAAAGAGAAAGCTGAGGAGAAGAGACCACTGTGGATGGGGGAGCGCGAGTGAGAAAAGAGGAAGGGTGTAGAGGCTGGGGTCTCAAAAATAGGTCATGATGCCCATGAGGGACCAAGGCAGTCAACACACATGGACATGCATCAGTGGTCTCCATGACGATGACTTTGCCTGCAGAGTAGCAGCGGGTTGGGACCAGCATCTCTTCTTCAGGTCTACAAACTGCCCCATCTCATGGGCCCTTTGGCCAGGCAGGGACAAGCTGTTGGCTCAGGGGGACTTGTGGTCCAGTGTTATGGTGGGTGCCCCAATGCTGCGCAGGAGCTGTGACCATACAACACTTGGGTAAGGATCTGCTGATTTTTATCTCTGGTAGGGAATGTAAATTAGGAGGTTATTCTGTGCTGAAACGTTCTGGAAAGCCAGAGCTGAAATCTCTCACTTGTCTCTTCCATCTGTTTATTTTTACCACTTAATAACACGTCTGTCTCGTCAACTATTCCTGACACCCTGGCAAGAAAATCTAACTCAGTGAAGACAGCTTTATCAAAGAAACATTAGCTCTTCATCATTGTGTGACACCACGTCAGTTCTTCTCATGTGTATGAAGTCTGCTCTATGATTTCAAAGAGTGTCTTCCATCTCTTTGAGGAGCTGATATGACCAATATACTTGAAATTGTTGATTATTATGCAAAAGGTTATCCAAACTGTGAAGATATGAAGCAACTTCAAGCACTTCAAGGATTCTCGTTTGTTTTGTGATACGCTTCTCTCTTCACTGCCACATGATGTCATAGACTAATTTCAAGTGATTAGTAGCAATGACAAAACAGTCATTGAAGTAATCTTTGATAGGGGAGAGAACTCTGGGACCATATGAAAAGGCCATGCTATCAGTAATTTCTCACCATTAATGAGATCCTAGTCTGCAGACTTCACCATGGCACCAAACCAGCTTCTGTCTTTGCTTTCCAAAGAAGCATCCCACTCTCTGCAGAGGGGTAGCTTGACTGAGTGCATGTCAGTGGTGCTTATCTCCTGTTTAATGTGGGTAATCTCAGGTTTATTGCCTTTGCAGTGAATGGTTTCACTCACCCCTTTTATTTAAAACTATCCTCCTAGTTTTATTACTAAGCAATCTGCTGTTGGGGAGGCCTGGAAGAACTGAATCTGAACCATCTCACAGAACTGTTCTACCACCTTTCCCTTATTTTCTAGGCCTGCCATAAATTTGGAACCAGCTGAGCTGAGCCAATGTCCTTGTTTAATCTATTGACAGGGAGCAGCGGTATTTCACTGAGTCTTGCATCTCCCAGTTTGCTGTTCAGAATCACTCTGAACACGTCTACTCTTTTGGGCATGTATTCTGGTAGCAAAATCACAGAAGCGTTGGCTGGAAGGGACCTAATCCAACCTCCTGTTTGAAGCAGGATGACTGCCAACGTTAGGAGAGAGGACAGCCGTGGGTGTCTCCATGTGCAAAGCATGATGCATAAAGGCCATCTGTGACACACCGCCTTTGATAGCACTGCCTGGATTTAATGATTCAGAACCTCCTTACTAGTCCCGAGTCTGGTATCTTATAGAATCATAGAATTACAGACTGGTTTGGGTTGGAAAGGACCATAAAATCACCCAGTTCCAACTCCCTTCCATGGGCAGGGACACCTTCCACTAGACCGTGTTGCCCAAGGCCCCGTCCAACCTGGCCTTGAAATCTTCAGTTACTGTGTGGTGCATGGTCTTGTCATAGGAAGCAGACAACCTGGTGTTTCAGAAGCGATCCTCAGCTAATGACCCAATGAATGCACTTTAGAAAAAAACCAACTCCTCTCTGAGCTCAAGAGATCACCCTATCCAGTCACTGCCTACAGGAAAGGTAGCATAACTGCTAAAGAACATGACAACCTGCCCTTTGGGAAGCTCCTTCCTTCCCTGGAAAGGAATGAGGAATGGCCACCTAATGCCTTTAGGATCTCTTCTGCCTGTTTGAGAAGCTACCAGGGAGGGAGGAACAAAACAGCATTATTAAGTCTTGCAGTCTCCCTGTATGTCCCTCTTTATTTTCTACTATACTGCACGCATCTTTCCGTAAGAGGCCACTCTGGCCCAGACCAACGGGGTTGGCGTATGAGGAAGCTCCACAGATCCTGCTGTCCTGGGAAAAAAAGAAAGAAAGAAAACTCTCAAGGTTGCAAAGTTTCAAATGCTTCGGTGGTTGGAAAGGCCAGAAAAGAGCCTGAGATTGGCCCGAGGCACAGAACGTTCAGCTCACCACTTTGACAGCCATACACAACAGCAAACAGCAGCTTCAGTGGGAGGTGTCACAGCGTGTATCTAGTAGACAGCGCCACTAGCTCTGCACTGTAATGCAAAGTAGGAAATGATCTGGCAAGTTCTGTAGTAGTTATTATAGAAAATCTCTACCAAGCGTAAAGTGAAGAGAACCTACCAGTTTCTAAAGAGTAAATTCCAATTCACTCTTGTGTGAGGGAGATTTGTTCCAAGAAGCTGGAGACAACTGAGCTAGTAAGTGCAATGGCTCAACATTCCCCCATACATTCCCCAGAAACAACTCCTTCAGTGAAATTAGGCTTTAGCTAGTGCCCCATGCGTGCTGTCACTCTACTGCAGCAGGGACATATTGTGACCCCATCTAGGGCTTTCCCTAAGTTCTCTCAGGGAGAGGAGACACCTCTGGGATGCTTCCTCAGCCCCAACAGCAACCAGACTTGTGCAGTAGGCAGGGTAACCCCGAGAAAGCAAACGACGAGCTACTGCTTTGCACAGAGGGGCATTTGCAGCTCTGTTGAGGCCACTCTACTAAAACCACACAGCATCCAGCAGTCTTATCCACACAACACCACTCTATAAGATAATGCTTATTACCTTCACTTCCTGCTAACACCATACATGCAACCCACTTTTCTGTAACCTCCCCAGGTTATAGCACATCTTGCTAATCATCTTGGTCAGTTGGGCTAACCCCACTATAAGCATGTTACCAAACACCGGAATATCACTGTTTTTGACTAGATAAGCAGCAGAACTCAGTGGCTGCTAGTACAGCTGGGATAAAGTTTTTTGTGTCTGAACTCACTAATATGACTATGGTGAGAGATGGTGGAGATGATGGAGACACTTGTCCCTCTGTTGCAAACTCTAGGTAGGTAAGGAAGAAAATGTGTCTTCCCACTGCAGAGGATGGAAATGTTCACAGGTACCCACCAGCAGGCCCCAGCCCTTCTGTATCAGCGCTTTTGTTGAGTCCAATAGGAGACAGCTGTTGCCCAGAGCCAGGAGGGATGGCTCGGTGTCTAGTGAGGGGCTGTACAAACTAAGAAACATCCCATCTTCTGCCCGGCCTCCATGCTACTTCTTGCATACTCGGGGACAGCACACAGCAGCAATGCCTCAATGGTGTCTGAAACATTCACAGTGACATGCAGGTGCCTCAGCTACCCAAAGGTGCCAGGAAGATCCTCATGGAATGGGGACATGCTTTGGTGTCATCTACCTCCATAGCTGTGTCCCTCTCTGGCCTGAGACATGAACACATTGCTTCTGCTGCCTTCTTATCCCTAGCTTGCTAGTTTACTTGCGTGACTGGTTCTTCAGATGCAGAAAGACCTGCTTTATTCTTATCTCTCCCTCTGGTTGAGCCGGGTGAGTGGCTGGTCCAAGACCAATCTCCCCTTTCCTTGCTCTGGTCATAAAAAAGCCAACTGAGAACAAACCTTAATGGATCTGCTGCCAACAGAAGGGTGCCAGGCTTGGGTGTATATGCCAGTGCACATGCAACATGCTTCTTGACTGCATGCAGGGCCAGTGCTTTTCCAGTAACTAAATAAAACCCAGACAGAACTGGCATGTCCCTGATTCTGACTGCCTTGTTTTCTCACTCCTTTTGGGCACACTTGCCTTGTTTCGTCAGGAACTGCCAAATATCAACAAAAGAGCTGAGAACTTCATCCAACCAAACTCTGTAGAGGAGCACATCAGGCTGCTGAGCAAGATCTTCCCTTCAGTACATCTGCATTAGCAGAGAAGAAAAAAAGGGCAGCCGTCTAAAAACAAAATGATCTCGGTGTTGCTGTTTTCATCAGAGATTAATGAATGTTTTAAAGCTTTGGTTCACTTGGTGCTTCTCAAAGAAAGCATAGAAAAAGCAACTGTATTGCCTGCATAAACGCTTCTAAAAGCTGTTTGTAGCCTCTGGGCACAGAGCGGCACAGAAACAGTGGGAAGTGGAGGGTAATGGCTGTGGCTATGAATGGATAAGTGAAGGTATGGAGGCAGAGAGGGAATGTAAATTAGAGCTGATTTCTTGGTGCCACTTTGCCTGCAGTTATGCATCTAATGAATGAGCCCGAGCATTTAATGGGTCTTGTAGCCCTTCTGGGAGAATCAACTAAGTAATGGACTGGTTTTCTTACTAAAGGTAGCATGAAGACTAGGCATTGTCCAGCCATACGGTCTTTGCAGGCTATGTCCCTGCAAAGAAATGCAATGGAATAGCATCAAATTTCCAGGCTTTTACATTTGGAGATATCACCTACTACTTCAGTGTATGAAGAGGCATGGAAATGTACTCAAAATCAATGGGGAGGGAGGGATAACCTGAAATGACACAGCAAGGTGGGCACAATATACACTGTCAGATGGGAAAGGGAAACACTGAGAAGAATGGCTGCTTGCTGCAAGTCAGCGTCATGGCAGAGAGCAAGCAACTGATGCAGAAGGAAGAGGTGAGGTCAGGTCACATAGATGTGAGGGTGAAACAGTGTTGTCCAGGAGCCAGGATGGATGGAAGGAGCAGCGAGTTGGCAGAGTGGGCAGAGGCTGTTGGGACTACTTGGCCACAGGCATGCTGTAAGCAGAGTCTGAAATGATGGTGCATTGCATGGAGACGGGTGCTCCCTCCTTCTACTCTTCAGGCTGGCCACAAGGAGCTTATGGCCTCCAAGGACTACGGTTGGAGATCAGGAAGGATGTGATCAAGAGAAGCACAGTAATCCTGGATGAGTCGCCCAGCCTCGATGCTGGGATATGAAAGCATATATTCAATTGAAAATTGTCTGGCACTAAGCAGTTATACCACCATGGGGGAGTTCAGATTTCACATGTAAGGGGGATGAAGGCAGACATAGCTTCACTCCCTCCTACAATGAATCCAGCTGGCAGTAGGGCGCCAGGCTGCCATGGCCAGAAGCCTGCGATTCAAACTCCACTTTTGCAATTCAGCTTTGCAAGTGATTATGTTCTTGTTTATAACCGACTGAGGTGCATGGAAACGTGGTGGTAGCCTTGGGCTTGGCTGCAGGGTCTCCTTGAAGGAGCAGAAGAGCTGGTGACAGGGACAAGTCCTATGGTTGGCACTGGGACAGAAGCGCCCAGCCACCCAAAAGCCCCACTTTACAAAGGAGATGGATAATTCACAATAAATCCTGACATTTTTGCTACACGTTTCACCTGACGTTATTTCATCCTATCTCGTATCACTTGATACACCTTCTGAATCCCAACTTCAATATGCAGTTACCTAAAAAAAGAAACATATAAGAGCCTTATATTTTGAACCCAGTAGGCCAACAAGAACCCAGAACCCAGTAAGAACACAGTAGGTCAATATTAAAGTCAAACCCTGGCAATTACAGCAATTAGAGGATAAAATGAAGACAGTTCACTTGGAGCCACACGAAGCTCTTCTGCATCCAGAAACACCAGCAGTGTTTTATTGAGAAAAAAAATAAACAGCCTCACTGTGAATGAGATTAACATTCACACAAGGTGACATTTGCCATGATTAGATGAGCCAGAAACACATTTTGCCCCAACAATACAGAAGGGTGTGTATAATCCTCACAGGGGCAGTGAGACTCACAGCTCCTAAATGCCTGCATAGACATTCTCACTGACTTAAGTTTCTGCTGGTGTTGAGTTGATCTTTGGTTCTCCCTTCTATTAGCTCATCATTTTCTGGTTTAGCTTCTCCCTCAGACCATTTTATTTAAAAACATTCTGTCAATTATTCATTGTTTTTACATTTTCTCTTAGGAGACTTTCTAGACTTTAGCCAGATGGGGCCCCTTTTCTTACCCTTGGCTCTACTCACTGTGAAGAGTAAAAGCCTCCCCTGTTCTCTTCGGACAGGTTTCCAGCACTTGCAGGACGGTTTATCTGGAAGCAACATTTCCTATTTTTTCATGATGCAACAGACACCATAGATAGAGATGCAAGTATCTCCACTGCTGAAGAACCACAGCTTAGAAAATGCTCTCTACACCACCCTTTTATACCAAGACAGAAGACAGGGCTTGGATGCTCTCACCACCCCACCATCCTTGACCTCTCAAGAAGTCTTTAAGTCTTTCTTTCACAGGACAACAGCCAGAAAGAAGAGAACTCTGGCAGTCTCTAGTCCAGCACCCTGCCAGATCACAGAATCATTAGGGTTGGAAGAGACTTCTGGAGATCTAGTCCAACTCCCAGATCAGTTCATTAGCACCTTCTCCACTCCAGAGTGAACTATCCTCTGAGAATCATAGAATAATTTGGGCTGGAAAGGGTCATTCCAAACCCCCTAAAATGGGCAGGGGAACACCAGAACATGTTGCCCAAGGCTCTGTCCAACCTGGCCTTGAACACTGCCAGGGATTTATACATATTTACCACTTCTTTGGACAACCTGTGCCAGGGCCTCACCACCCTCATGGGGAACAACTTCTGCTTTGTATCCACCCTGAACTTCCCCTGTTTAAGTTCAAACCCATCACCCCTTATCCCATCACTACAGCCCCTGATGAAGAGTCCCTCTCCAGCATCCTTGTAGCCCCCTTCAGATACTGGAAGGCTGCTCTGAGGTCTCCACACAGCCTTCTCTTCCCCAGGCTGAACAGCCCCAATGTTCTCAGTCTGTCTCCATCTGGGAGGTGCTCCAGCCCCTCGATCATCCTCATGGACTCCTCTGGACTTCCTCCAACAGCTCCATGTCCTTCTTATGAGCAGAGTAGAGGGGCAGGATCATTTCCTTCAACCTGCTGGTCATGCTTCTACCGATGCAGCCCAGGACACAATTCATTTCGAGGCTCAAGCGTACACTGAAGTCAGCTCACGTTCAGTTTCTCATCAGCCAACACCCACGAGTCCTTCTCTGCAGGCTTGTGCTTGCTCTGAATCACTTTTCCACCCAACCTGTAGCTGTGCCTGAGATGGAGGTGATGGGGTCATTGGTCCCTGTTGAACTATTTGATCATCCTCCCAGACCCTTGCTGAGCAATCACCTGGTGTAACCTTTATCAAACAAATATTAGAGAAGCAGGCAGGGAGGGGACTGTGCTCACTTGGGTTGTCCTTCGAGCCCTGCTCACCAGTGGGTCTCTCTGGACAGCTGGTTCTCCACAAAAGGCAGTGCATGAGGTTCCCCACAGTGAATGCAGAGATAGGCACTTAGAAAAAAAATCTTGCACTAATAATAACTTTTTCAAGGTTCTTCTTCCTCCACCCTGGTTTTCCCATCTCTCACATGGAGGAAATTCTGCATCTGAGAGGAACTCAGGACTGCACAGGACTTAACACCCTTTAACGCCCCTGTGTACCCATGCTAGGAAGGGACACGTACCTGCCTAGGGGCTGCTACTGATAGAAAACCAGCCTCCATTGTAAACACACACTTGACAGAATATCTGATCTTCCTGTTCCTGGCAAGCAATTGTCTTGCCCCAAGTATAAATATATTCTTGAAAAATACATAAATGCATAACTTACAACCTGCTTTGGCACAGGCAGGACTCGCAAGGAAAGAAAACCACACTGCGACCCCAAGGGAGAGCTTATATGTTCACATAATTCCATCTGTTTCCCTTGGTCAAGCCTTGTGTCCCCTGCATAAGTGTGATGAGAGCCAGCAGCTGTAGTTGGGTTTTGAGGCTGCATCACTGCTCTCCACAGGTCTGTAGTGTTTATGGGTTCCTCATAACGTTTAATGCTGTCATGTTGGCTTTCAGGCAATGCCCAATTCAAAGAACGCATCAGGCGGTGCCCTTTAAGCTATGCGTTTTCCCTGGCAATGGTAGGGTGGCCCTGTCCTCCGCTAGACATGACAATGACTCCTTGCTGATCCCTACCTCTCCTATGGGATGGAGTTATTCCCAGTGGGCTTCAGGGCCCGCATGCCACAGCATGCAGATGGGAGAATCCTTTCCAATAAAGCAGGCTTGGCCTCATTTGGACAGGGCGGTTGCCAAGACTGGAATTCTCCCTCTGATGGATTCCGATGTATTTAGCGCTCAGATAACTGTTACCTCTATTAAAAATAGCTCCTAAGGTTGGGCATGTCAGCCCATGGGGTCAGGGGTGGTCCTGCCTTGGGCCGGCGCGCAGCAATGCTGAGCAGAGGTCACCCAGGTCGCTCTCGTCATTCTCTTCTGGCTCACTGCTGGAGTTGGAGGGGTTGCTGCTGGGCAAGCTGTGGCCAAAGCCTGTCCTCATTGATGCTTGTCCCTTGAGATCCATGCTCAGCACGGCTGCGTCCCGGAGACACGCACCACCTGCACAGGCAGGAGTTCTCCGGTAGTTTGGCTGGGAGTAATCCATCTGGCTGAAAAACTGCTCTAGCAAAGACTTCTGGAGGGTTGTCTGCAGGCTTTCACAAATCCTCTGCTTTGTGCTCAGCTGGGTGTAATGCAAATCCAACTGCAGGACCACGTCTGTCTGGAAGGGGAGAGCAAATGTCGCAATGTGAATTGGAGACTAAGACTTGAAGCAGAGCTTTTCTGCTGTTGCTGCTGTCAACAGAAATGCCAGACTTGGCTGGCTGGTCTGCAGGCTCACAGCCCCATGCTGTGGCATGATGGAGCAATGCTACTGTCAGAGAAAATGAGCCGTTACATATACTCATGATGTTTGTGGGACTCGGACACGGCTCCTTGATTTCAGAACTTCTCCTGAAATCAAGCCACCTCACTGGACATCTCATCAGCCCCGTCAGGGCACCGTCACTGAGAGCATCACCTCTGAGACACGGGCTCAGGGAACAGGATTGGAGGGGGAGTGCACCCATGCAAAGAATGGCACTATATCTTTCCTGGCCATGGCACAGGACTGCTGCACATGCGAGAGGAAAGCATGTAAGGGAAGGGACAGAACCACTTAAACACACATTGCACAGTAAAAGCCAACAGTTTTAAAGAGCGGTGCTCCGCAGGGATCTGTTTGTAGCCTAGGACTATTTTAGACTTTTATAAAAGATGAAGAAATCAGAAAATAACCATATTCGTGGCAGCCAAACCCCTGGCCATGAACCCAAGCATGAACCCCAGCATGGGGCTGTGCCTCAGACGCCTGACTGTATAAAGCAGGGAGATATATAATAGAGCAAGAAGATTTTGCCAGGCAATGCATGGTCCAGGTCTCCCATCTGCACTTAAAAGCAATGCTGAATGCTTGGGAAGGGTTCAGAAAAGAGCTCCAGGAACAATCAAGGACTGTAAGAGCTGCCACACACCGAGGCACGTCATGTACTCAGCAAATGGAGCTTGTTGTAGGCAGATCCAGGCAGCAGCTCAAGAGCAATTTTTGGTGGGAGCCTGCATGGAGCAGAGCAGACGAGCAGCTGGCAAGATCCACTGCCTGGGTGTTAGAGGGAAGAAGAAAACAGATGAGAAACTAGGTGCTCGCTGCTATTCGGGGAGGGAGAATCTGCTGGAAGAGACAAGCCAGGGGTCTAGCAATTCTGCCTCTCTCACAGGCTTTAAATAGATTGAGGGTCTTCTGAAGTGTGCCAAACAGGCACAGCGTGGGTCATGCTTGGTATTGTCACCCTGATAGCAGGGGGTAATCCCTCCTGCTGCTTGAGATCCTGGCCAGCCCGTGAGCAAGCACACAGCCCAGTGAGACATTCTTCGTCCAAAAGATTTGGGCTAGTCTGATCTCCCCATGGTTGTTACAGGTAAAGAACAGCCTCCGTGGCTGGGCAGCACAGAAAAAAAGAGTGAACCAAGGGAAAGAAGATGGATTTTGTGCCTTGAAGATGAACAAGCCCCTGTAACATCGATCTGGATGTTGCACTAACGGAGGCATGCCAGGCATTGTCCATGCAGAGTCAAAAGACACACAGAGGGACGCATCCAGCTCAAGTTAGTGGGGATGGGGAGTACAAGTTATGTGAGGGTACAGGAGATCCACAGATATTTGCACCTGGCAGCTCTCTACCTGAAGTTTCTGCAGTCCACAGAGCTGGAAGGCACAGTCCAGCTCCTCCTGCTTGCACACAGAGGAGAGCAGAGACTTGACTTGGTCCCAGTGGCTCTTTTTCGGGATGGCCACACTGTCCATCTCCTGCATCAGGAAAACAAGAAGAAACATAAGGAAGTTTCAGCATCAGCTTGGGCATGGAGGCACAACTGCCCATCAAACATGCTGCTTCCCTGCACACAGCAGTGCCCAGGGTTGGCCTGTGCCCTTGGCACTTCGGCTGGTGGAAATGTGGCACATGCTGGTGAAAGCACTATAGAGTGCAAGAAACAGAAATGCAGAGCTTTTACACACTTGCCTTGTGTATATCAGTGGGAAGACCCAGCTAAATATTCCACGAGTGCATTTACTGGGAAAACTGTGGTAAAAATAGGATTTCCAGCAGGGCAGATAGCAGCAACAGCCACTGTCATAACTGGAGGAGGGAGAAAGTTTTCCAAAGACACAGCTGGAGGAAGTGGAGTTGTAGTGGGTGCTGAGTTAGCCCCCTACCAGCTACAGAACTGTCAATTCTTGGGGAATTACTCAAAATCATCCAAAACAGCCCCATCTCTATGGGATACTCTTCAGTAATGATCATATATTAGAGCTGCTAATAGCACAGGAAGGGACAAGGGAATAAGGGCCTTAAGAAACAGTATCTTGCTTTGGATTTGAGCACTCCAGGATGGGTGACAGCCCACAGTCCACCAGTCCTTTCCATAAGAAGGCACTTCCCTCTGCCAGCTGGCTCTGGCAACTAACACGGTGTGACCCTGCTGCCCTGACCTGGCCAGCACTAGGATGTCCTGGCATGGCTTTGGGTCTGGGAGCGGAGCAGCCCGCTAAGGCTCCCTACAGCCACAGACAAAAAGCCAGCGGTGCATGAGGAGGATTCAACCCTTGTAAAATACTCTTGCTGTTGGCAGGAGAAGTTGCACTGGGCATGACGATGAAGGAGGCTGTTAGAACACTGCAGCGGGGCAGAGGTAAAGAACCCTTTAGAGACCTTCCCTGAACTGCTGCCTGCAAGCAGCCAAAGCGCTTTTATTTTTTGCCAAGAGAATATTGAGGGTAGAAAGTAAAATGCAGGATCCCGAATGCTGGCTGGGATCTGCAGCATCAGGGTCCTTCCCTGCTTGAAAGGCTGGCTGAACAGGAGTAAACACCATTGCTGATCAAAATTGCACTGGAGGCAGGCTGAAGAAATACCATTTATCTCTGTACAAAGCAAAGCCAAATCCCATCTGTGCACTTGGCAACTCATTAATGGAAACATAAACTGGAGGGAGCTTAGGGAAGATCAGGGCAGTGAATGGAGCTGGCAGAAAGGGAGATAGGTATGCCAATGAGAGGAGAACACAGCTCACATGGGGATGGAGCAGCTCTCCTTGCCCAGAAGCCTCGTTGTTCCTTCCACCAGCCTGAGCTGTGCCTGAAACAGGAGCACAGCAGCTTCTGCCAAGTGACCACTGCCCTCTCCTGGTCCCTCCTTCCCTGCCTTGTTGCATCAGGCACCTGGCTCCCAGCTATCTTGATGCCATCACCACTATGCAGAGCACAACAGCCAGGTTAAACTAAACCTGGAGACCAGAGAGAGGCACAAACCAGATCCGCCTGGATGCCACTACCGCAGGGCTTTGGCAGAAAGACTGCAAAAAGGAGTGGAGTGGCCCTGCTGTGTCCAGCTAGATCCATTCTCCAGCACATGCTTCAGGAGAGATGGGACGTACATGCTGCCAGCCTTGCCCAGGTGAACCTACCATGCCAGCCTCCTGCCATGGAAAAATCAGTGACTTTTTGAGCCAGAGGTGGTGTCTATGCTTTCAATAGCTTTCATGGACTCCTATGAAGGTGACAAAGTTATTTTTGAACCCTGCTAGACTTGTAATACCCACGACAACCTAATCACTAGAAAGAGAATCATTCATGGCCAGAAGCCCTCCTCATAGTCGCCCCACTATTATTCCTCTCTCATCCCCATCCATGATGATGCTGTAAGCACCCTCCTCCAACCTTCTCTGCAGTTACATCATCGCTGTTTCCCATGTGTCTGTTGATTTCTGCAGCCCTGCCTTCCCCTGGGGCATCCCCATTTCCTGTGATCTCTCCAAGAGTGGCTCCTCCAGGGATCCATCAGCCTGTCTGAGCCGGGGTTGGGCCACATTCCCTTTGTCTCCTTGCAGGCACAGATGCTAAGTGCTTGCTTTTCCAATTGTGTTAGCAGCCTTTGCAGACACTGTCAATCTTCAGTGCTTAACATTCCAGTTGGGTTTCAACTAGCAGGACAGGTGCTCAGATCTGTGCTAATGCACTGGACTCTTCAAGACATCTGTTTATTGCTCTGCAATTTTCAGCCCTTTGAGGGTGCACCACCCTTTTTTTTCAGCCTAAGAAATGCCTGGTGTAGTACAGACATGACTAGCATAGATAGAACAATATCCCATCCCAAGCTAAACCAGGAAAAGCCAAGCAGCATCAGGAAGTTTAGATGCTCTGAACCACAGAGCCTCCCGGAGTGGGATAAATCCAGTCCCAAGCACTGAACATCCAAAACACCCTGACCCATTTAGCAGTGGGCCCATACTTTCTTTTGCTTTCCCTTTGCTGCTGATGTGCTTCTAGAAGCCGTTCTTGTTGCCACCAGATTCAGCTCCAGATGGGCTTTGGCTTCCCTAACCCCATGCCTATGTGCTGGGCCACGTCTCTATAGCCATCCTCCACCACCTGCCCTTGCTTCTACCTCTTGTACACCTCCTCCTCTTCACGTGTGAGCTCAGTTAGAGCCCCCTGCAATGCCACACAGGCCTCCTGCCACCTTTGGTTGACTTCTTGCTCATCAGGTGGACTTTCAAAAGTTCACCAGCTCTCCTTGACCTCTTGCTTCTGGAGGGCCATGTCACACAGAAATACCTTCAAGACATTCACCTGGGCAAGGAGCAACCTAATCCTGAGGGGTCAGTTAAAGCCCTGACATGTGAGGTTCAAAGCAGGTGCCAGTAACTCATTATCCACAAGTATCTGCCCCTCTACTATACTCAATAGCGTCCTGTGCCAATGACTTTCAGAATCTAATTGCACGCAGGTAAGCTTTCTCTTTCATTCGTCTCCTTTATCATTTCTGGCTGTGTAGGAGTTAGGAAATGGAGAAAAGGATTTTCTAAATTAATTATTTAGCCAATTCATAATTATTCATAAACATTTCCCCTCGGGGTAGAATGTGTTCTTTAATGAAGAGGATGCCCAGGAACTAGCAAGGCCAGAGTTTTGGCTGGCCCAGAGTTTCAGATATTCTAAATGGGAAAGCACGACTGAAGAGGCCATTAGGTCAAACAGCTCCAGATCAAGTGACTTAAAAATGAGCAGAACCAACATAAAAGTTTTAAAAATCAGCATTTAAACAATACAAAGAAATTGGAACATCTTGGCTCAGCATCATTCCTTTGTATGTATGCCCTAGAGCAGCCTCTCTCCCTGAAGACAGCGCTTATCAAGTAAAAATGCAAGCCAGGCAAGACACAGGATGGGACAGAACACTGCCATTGGGCAACTAAAGAAAATGGATCAATTCTATAAACTCTCATCATCATTATCTCTGACAAGCCCTACAGCAAGCCCAGGTTCTCTGCTTAACTCACTTTGATAAACAGAATGTGGCATATGGTGGGAAAACTACCATTTCCTCAAACAGCTCCCTGGGTCCATTGCCAGGGATTACAACATATACCTCACATCTAGCCTCATTTGTTTGCCTTCAGCCTCAGCTCCTGCATCTCAGCCTTGCAAGTGTGGCACAGACAGCCCCCCAGCTCCCCTTAGCATCCCCGAGGAGGCTGGCCCAGTGAGGATGCAGACAGCTTGCTCAGATCCTGACAGGAGCCAGGTGCCCTGCTGCAGATGCCCGTGCATCTCCCCGTGGTCCCACAGGGCAGTGGGTGTCCTTGCTGTGGATGTCTAACGTGGGCAGTTGAATTGCAATTCACTGAAATGGGAGGATGTGCTGCCACGTCAGCAGACACCACTGGAGGTCAGTGTGAGCCAGCACGGCTGTGGAGCAGGATGGGGATGGGGATCTGTGAGGGACTGAACTGAAATCAGACTCCCCCGTCCATTGTCTTTAAGATTGGTATGAGGAGCTGAGATGGGAGTCCACCGACCATTGTCTCAGAGCTGTGTGGGAAAAGTTGAGATAAGACCCCAGTGTCCATTACCTGAGAGATGGGTGGGAGGAGCTGAGATGAGATTCTTCTGTTCATTATCTTGAGGATTGGTGTGAGGAATTGCTGCCCATTATCCCAAGAAATGCTGCAGACACTTGAAGAGCTGGCTCCAAGGCCAACAAAACTGGTCCACCAGGAGTGTGTAGTATGTGACATTAAGAACAGAGGTACTCCCTCCAACTCATAATAAAAGGAGGAAAAGGTAATCACCAGGAAAGACACCACCATGAGGACACCTTCCACTGGGACATCCTCCATGAGGACACCTCCATCAGGACACCTTCATGAGGACATCCACTTCTGATGACAACTATGGATTCTTGGGGACACTGCCCCGATACTGACTACAGATGATGAAGGACTCCTACCACCTCTGATACTGACTACAGACCCCCGCTGGACCCACAGTGGAGACTTTCTCTCTCCGCACCCTGAATTCTTGCTTTATTTCTATCTTTTTTTCTATCTGTCCCATCACTATCTCCTTTTTTTAACAGTAATTTCCTTTTTTATAATAATTGCCTTTTTGTAATAAACCAACTGATCAGTTGTGGTACTTGACCTCATTTGTGTCTTAATTTCATTCTTGGGATCACAAACGAAACAGGTCCAACACTGGGGTTTTCTCCAGTCAGACCCTGACAGGATCCTACTGTCATGGCTGTATCGGGGTCCCTTTTTGGTCTCGCCAATCCCTCCTACAATCACAGAATCCACCAGGTTGGAAAAGACCTTTAAGATCATAAAGTTCAACCATTCCCCAGTGCTGTCAAGGCCACCACTAAACCACATCACTAAGGGCCTTGTCTACACAGTTTGTGAACGCTTCCAGGGACAGCAACTCCAGCACTGCCCTGGGCAGCCTGTTCCAATGCCTGAGCACTCTATGGGGAAGGAATTGTTCCTAGTCTCCAGTCTAAACCTCCCTTGGTGCAACTTGAGGCTGTTTCCTCTGGTCCTATTACTCATCACTTGGGAGAAGAGATCAACCCCACCTCACTACAACCTCCTTTCAGGCAGCTGTAGAGAGTGATAAGGTCTCCCCTGAGCCTTCTCTTCTCCAGACTGAACCCCCCAGGTTCCTCAGCCATTCCTCATCACACTTGTGCTCCAGGCCCTGCTTCTCCAGCAGCTCAAAGTCTCTCTTATAGTGAAGGGCCCAGAACTGAACACAGGACTCGAGGAGTGGCCTCACCAGTGCCCACTGCCGGGGGACAAGCACTGCCCTGGCCCTGCTGGCGCACTGGTGCTGATACAGGCCAGGATGCTGGTGGCTTCTTGGCTGCCTGGGCACAAGCTGCTCATGTTCAGCTCTGTCAATCAGCACCCCCAGCTCATTTTCCACCAAGCAGCTTTCCAGCCACTCTTCCCCAGGCCTGGAAAACATGTCTCATGTTTTGAGACAGCTCTGAATGCAGGAGCAAGCAGCTGGGTGCCCCTTTCCCAGCTATTGCTGATGTGGTGTGGACGCACACAAACACATGCAGACACAAGCAAACACACACATGGTTTTCATGCATGGTTAAGGAGCTCACAACAGGAAACGATGCTCTGGCTTCGTAATGGGCAGGCTCAGGCTCCAAACCTCCTGCTGGACACACTGCGCTGAATCAGTGACCACAAAGTACTTAGGGGCAACACGCCTCTATGAGAAATAAGGTCCAAAAAATCCACCACAGTCACCCTATGCTTCAGCAAAAGGAGCACAGAAAAGGAGAAAGATGGTTAGCAAAAAGGAGCAACAAATTAAATCCTTAGAGGTGGCATGGATATCACCAGAAAAGCCACACTGGATACGTGGTCTGTTAGGAAAGGTGTGAGAAGGGGTGCAAGGAAGCTGGTACAGCTCATCAGGGAAAAAATATATTGTTGCATTAAGATACATTAGCACAGTGGGCTAAGAAGGCATGATTCAGAAGAGAAGAGAAGATGTGGCTGCCTCAACCCTGCAAGTGTTCAAGGCCAGGTTGAATGGGGCTTAGAGCAACCTGCTCTAGTGGAAGGAGCTCCTGCCTGTGGCAGGGGGTTGGAACTGGAGGAGCTTTAAGATCTCTTCCAACCCAAACCAGTCTGTGGTGCTATGATACAAAAAGCCAGATCTCCTTCCAAACACAGAAAACAGAAAGGCTCTTCACCTCAATCAGATTAAATGCAGTAATTTAATTGGGCAGACCAGAAACGAGTCCAAGGGTAACTGGTTAAAGGCACCAAAACTGCCACAGAATCCATTTTGTGATGCATTAGGAGCAAGGCAGACAGTCTGCAGGGTGCTGATGCGTGGAAGGAACACTCAAAAAGGTGTTTGCAGAGAGGATTATTTGCATCAGAGGTAGCAGAGGAGGGGATTTGTTTCCATGGGGGTTCAGCCTTTCCCAGCCCTCAGGACCCCTTGGGCTCACCCTTGCCACCCTCCCAACTCCACTCTGGGGAAAAGAGCCCGTTGGGAATCCAGGGAAGAGAGGACTCACGGTGGGCCGGCAGAGCAGGAGGCGGGTATCTGCAATGTGGGCTGGAGAGCGCTGCAGCTTGGCACACACATAGATTAGGTTGGAGAAGAGTCGGTGGAAGCGCAGCTCCACCCGTGCACCGCAGGGGAAGGTCACCAGTTTGCTCAGCAGCTCTAGAAGAGAAAGACAAGAGGGGTCTTGGAGCATCCTGCCAAAAACTCCATGAAGATCAGTGTCCCTAAGGGGCACAGAGACCCCCAACCCTCTCCTCATCCCCACCTGGTAGCCTTCCCTGTACCATGCATGGCTCACCATGGCTGCGTCCCCAGCGTTCAGCCCCTCCTCCCAAGGGACAGATGGGATCCGTCAGGGACCGGGCTTCCTTCAGAGTATGCTTGATCTCCATCACCTGCTTCCCAGTAACCAAGGGATCCTGGCCAATGTCTGAGGGACAGAGTTTAGAGGTGCAAAGGTCACTCCAGGTTCCTTATTTATCTCATCATCTTTCATACCTTACGTCAACATCTTTGTACTGCTGCCAGTTTACTAAAAGCTCACATGGGACATGGCCTGCAGTTTGGTTTTTAGGGAGGGATGACTGGCTGCCATCAGTTCTCACCCCTGCTAATGAAGCAAGTGGCTTCTAGCTCATCCCTTACCTTCTAGCACATCCTCCAGCATGTGTGTAACCTTCTTCTCTTGCAGAATATGTTTCTTCAGGTATTTCATGAAGATCCCAGAGCTGAACTCCCCATCCTGCAATTCATAGGCTTCTGCATCTTCGCTCCTGGAAGAGTAAGGAATTGTCCTCACATTTATGCAAGGGCCATGAAGCACTGGGGTGAGGCAGGGCTTGCTGACTCCATCCAGATTCTGTTGGCTGAGTCCAACTTGGATTCTCAAGCAATGACACAAAGTGCTTGGTTTTGGCCCAGGAGAGGGTGGGAAGGACACAGAGGACAGTAAAGCCTCTTCTGCCAACCTAGGAGGGTGCCAGTAGTTGAAAAGCCAGCAGAATTGGCACTAGAGCAGTAAGCAACACTGATCATGTCAGGAGGCTTCAGGTGATCCCCTCATAGCACGTGCACCTTGGGCATCAGGCTCAGGCCTGGAAGGACAGATGACAGGAGCTTATGCCACCTTCATGCATAACCTGTAACCAATGCACTGGCTGCCACTAGTGATGACAGGAAGGACAGAACTGCCTGAACAGCAAATGCTAGAGGTGGAGGGTGAGAACCAGAGGAAACATCAGAAAAGCCCTCTCAAGTCTCCAAAGCCACTATGCATGAAAGCATGTGAGAAGATATGGCTGTGCCAGCGTTTGGTTCTATGTCGTGGTGTGGGCTTGCCAAACCACATTTGCCACTACTTACGTGGCGTATCCGTAAATAGTATTGCCCCAGGGCTCCAGTGGCTGTACCTGTGAAAGGGCACACTCGGAGTTGTACCTGGAAGAGCAGACAAAGGCACTAGTCAGTGTCAAGGACATCCATCATAGAATCATAGAACCATAGAATAGTTACGGTTGGAAAGGACCTTAAGATCATCCAGTTCCAACCCCCCTGCCATGGGCAGGGACACCTCCCACTAAACCATGCCACCCAAGGCTCTGTCCAACCCAGCCTTGAACACCACCAGGGATGGAGCATTCACAACTTCCCTGGGCAACCCATTCCAGTGCCTCACCACCCTTACAGTAAAGAATTTCTTCCTTATATCCAATCTAAACTTCCCCTGTTTAAGTTTGAACCCATTACCCCTTGTCCTCTCACTACAGTCCTTAATGAAGAGTCCCTCCCCAGCATCCCTATAGCCCCCGCTTCAGATACTGGAAGGCTGCTATGAGGTCTCCACACAGCCTTCTCTTCTCCAGGCTGAACAGCCCCAACTTTCTCATCCTGTCTTCACACAGGAGGTGCTCCAGTCCCCTGATCATCCTCGCGGCCCTCCTCTGGATTTGTTCCAACAGTTCCATGTCCTTTTTATGTTGAGGACACCAGAACTGCACACAGTACTCCAAGTGAGGTCTCACGAGAGCAGAGTAGAGGGGCAGGATCACCTCCCTCAACCTGCTGGTCACGTTCCTTTTGATGCAGCCCAGGATACGGTTGGCTTTCTGGGCTGCGAGCGCACACTGCCTCCGGCTCATGTTCATTTTTTCATCGACCAACACCCCCAAGTCCTTCTCCACAGGGCTGCTATCAGCATGTGCCTGGAGGGGACAGAACCCCTAAGCTCCAGCAAGTCCATCTCCTACAGATGGCAGTAAGATCAACCCACAAAGCACACAACCACAGGGAAGTGAGTAGATAGGGCTAGCTTTGACATATCTGCACTGGTGAGCTGCTCCCTGCCTGGCAAGCAAGCCTGGGCTGTGGGTACAACCATGCCTCCTCCTTCCTGAGGCTGCTTTGTAACAAGTCCAGGCAGCACAACAGTGCAGAGAACACATGGGTTCACTGTTGCCCAAGGGACGACTGTCCATAAAGAAGTCAGAGGTGTGCACATTGCATGGCTACAGCTCAACCACCTGTCCTGGGGGTCTGGGGTGTCCCACACTTCCCTTCCAGACCATGCACACACCTTCTGCCTCAGAAAACCAAAGCACGCTACAGCTGATACACCTCTAGATCTCACTGAGCGATGGGATCAGGATGTACACCCAGGTCTCAGAACCCAAACCTGGTTCCAGAACCCTTGTCTAGATGCAGCTCAGTGAGCTCAGACCCTGTTATTTCCAAAATGAGGTCTATCTCTAAGATGGTTCTGGTTTCCACCAAAAAAGATATTATGATTGCTCATAATGGACAAGCCTTGCCCATCTGACTGCAGCCAGAGTGAACAGAATGGGACTGGCTGCCTCCAGTTTACACCAGTGACTTGGAACTGTTCCCAGTCACACGGGGATAAGAGCCAGGCACAGAGGTGGCATTATTCTCTGTTATTCAATTCCAGTACAGTTTCCCAGGGCTGAAGCTAGTGTGTTAAGGAGAGCAGAAGGGATGGCTGTGTTGCCAGCAGTCAGCACATTACGAGTTCTGGTGGTGCAGTCTGGTGATGTTTAATGGCAACATTCATCTGGCTTGTGTAAGTTCTTTAAAGATGATCAGAAGAGAAAATGTGGGAAAGGAGATATGCTTCTAAATATGAACTCTGAGCAGAGAGATTTACCTGCTCCTAAATGAATGCAGAAATCTGGGATTCCAGGTCCAAGGAGAAATAAGACATGGGATCCCCAAATAAGCCAAGCTCCCATCGTCCCCATGTTGGGGACACCTACCCAAAGCTGCTGACATGAGCTGATGCAAACCTTTTGTGATGGCACCAGCAGGCATCCATGGCTCCAGCAAGGCCAGCTACTGTCTGCAGCGGAAATGCTGGCTGTGATCCCATCCAGCAGAAAGCGAGCTTCAGCAGCGGCATTTGCAGACTGCGACCTGACAGTGGACAAGGTGGCAGCGTCCCTCCTGCTCCAGACCCAAAACCAGACTCAGTTACACAGTGCATCCCATGCAATCTGTTTCTGATCTGCGTCCCAGTTAGGAGACGGTGTCCTCCTTCTATCCTAAGTGGTGTAGGCTAGAAACCCTCATAAATCAGGGAATTCCTGGAAGAGGCAATCGCATTCACCCAGAATCAGCATATATGAGGCTACACACAGGCTCCGTGTTCCTAGCTCCTCCTCTGCTGAAGCTGAACATCTGCTACGACTTGGCAAAGGGGGATGTGTTTCTCATCGCCTTGGCATTTCTGATGCCAACAGATGGGATGAAGAGATATTCCGGGTGAGATCCTCTTAGCACAGACACAGCTCCTCCCAGTTCATGCATGGCTGAGTGGACTGTCAACAAACGTGCAGCACCAGTCCAATCAAAAGGGCACTGGGAAAGAAGGCCCCAGGAGCCTTGTTTTAAAGAGCAGTGTAAACACATGCAGCTCTGAAATCCAAATGCCTCGCTGAGCTGAAACAGCAACTTCCCAGGAAAAATGAGCTCAGGAGAGAGCTTTTACAGCAATCCCCAAGGGCCTGGCACTAACGCCTACTGCACTGGGTGCTGTGCTAGCTGTGGGGAACGGGAAGAAAGAAGTATGAAGCTTAGGTGAGGAAAACCAGCCACACAACAATGCCTAAATATCACAGCGGTTCTCATGCTGCATCCTTTTCCCAACGTGTGATTAAGGCTCCACTGAGCACAGAAACCACTGGCAATGCCAAGAGACATCAGCTCAAAAGCTGAAAGATGGTCACTGTTTGTGTTAGCAAGCCCTGTGCAGACTCCATGTCACCACACTACCTCTCCATGACACACTGCACTCACATGGGCTACCAGCAGTCCAGAGGCATACTAGCCCAGCTCCACCAGCGCATCCATGAAAGCCAAGTGCTCCTGCTTGGCTGCAAGACATCCCCCACTTGGTATCATGGTATCATGCTGGGGAGAGCAGCAAGTTGCTGCCACATGTGCCACAGAGGCACTTGATAGTGCAGGGAAGCAACATGTACTCAGCAGCAGTGGCAAGCAAGAAGGAAGAAAGGGGATGGCTTATCTGTGGGGCATTTAGGGCAGGTATCAAAGGACATCAAGCTCCAGTGACACTGGCAATTCAGAGCTGTGGCAGCCAGTGTATAAGCTATTCAAAGTGAGCATTCCCACCTCTCCAGCTAAAAGGCATCTAAGACTTAACAACTTTCCAGGGGCTGGCAGCTCTTTCAGGGCAACAGTATCTAAATCCCTGTCATCTTTATGGTTCTTCATACAGGAACCACAGAAGGAAGAGGGAAATTTCTACGTTTGATCTCCAGGTCTTTTCTGACTTGTAAATCTGCCTCAGGAGATTGAAATAAATGGACTAATAACAGCTTCTACTGGAATAGTCCACCTACCTCTGCTGAAAATGACAAGGAGTAATTTCCTGCAGTCCAGAAGCTGCAGGCCAAGGGAGAATGATGAGCTTTCCACAGACAGAGGAAAAATGCTGATCTCAGAGGAAAAATGCAGCAGCCTGGGTCCCACGTTACATGAGCACTTCAGAAGCATATAAGGCCAGTAAAAACTAAGTACCACAGCTTAAAACATTTTCCCCATCATGTTGCACTCTTTTCACTGAGATGTTAACTAAAGCGGAGCCAGGAGAAGACAGTCTGAGCATGTGGACAACATGAAAGTATGAGGTCAGCAAAACGCTGCTACAGCCTGCTGGGTCGGGTGGTTCAGTGCAGCGAGCTGAAGCACAAAAAGACAAACCCTATGCTAAGTTTCAGTCAACGATTTGTGTAAGGGCAGACCCATCCCTCCACAAGCTTTTGACAACTTGCCTGGTTTTGCTAGGCTTTTTCACCCCCAAAAATCACAAGAGTGTCTCCACCCCCTTCTCAGCCAGCATCTGATGATTTTGGCATCTGGGAAGACTGGTCTTCCCAGGACATCCTGCAAGACCTGACAATCTTGCTGATTTTACAACCCAACAAACTGGGCTCAGCAGCACGACAGAGGATGTGGTCCCAGCAATCCAAGGGATCACCCCATGTGGTTGTGTAGAAGCCCACTGCTGAAGTGGGGGCTGTCTCCCCCGACTCCTCACAAGGCTCTGCCCATTGCAGGTGAGGAAGGGGGAAAAGCAACCTACCATTTCCTGCAGGTGTCCAACAGGATGAGGTTCAGGGCCGTCTGCTGCTGCTGCATCCTCTGCAGGATCCTCTGCACGCTGATGCAGTTCTCAGGGGCGTAGGGCTGTGGAGCATCAACTGGGACCATGTAGTTCCTCCCCAAATGTTCATACCCATGCCCGGCATAGTAGAATACAGCTGGTAACAGGGAGACGAGAGGATGAGCCATGGTGTGAACCTCCAGGCCTGTAAGCAGCTCCATACAGCCATATCCCACCTCCTGTCCTGAGGAGATACTGCTGCAGGGGGCATCTATGAAACCGGCCTCACAGTTTTGGCTTTTTCTAGTCTGTTCCCTTCAGCAGAGATAGAAGCAGCCCTGAGAGACTCTCCTGCACTTTTGGTCTTTCAGCACCATCTGCCACGAGACCCCAAAGTCACTGGGTTTACTCATTTCCATAACCGTTCGTGCTACAACACCCAAACTCAGCATCTAGGTAGCACTGAGGGGAAAACCAAGGAGAGAATGCAAATAGGAGGAGAAATGCAGTAAAAGGGGAAGGATAATAGTAAGTTTGAGGGTGGTAGGACGCTTTTCCTTCAAAAGGTGAACTTTGGTTGGTAATTCCCCCACTGATAATCATCAGAAAGGTGTGGACTGAAGAGAACTCCATGTTCTCAGGAATGCCAGGCTGAATGCCACCTTTGGACAAAGTCTTGATTAATCATCATTTCTTGGCAAGAACCAAAGAATAGTTACAACAAAGTATTTTATCATTATGAAATATACCTTAACAGCCTTTTAAATAAGTTTGTCAGCTTCCTAGTTTTGGAAAAAAGACTAGCAATGGATTAGGTGATGGGAAACACTCTCCAGAATTCAAATATGCCTGTATTTACACACCTATAAGCTGGTGAAAAATTAGACAGAGACTGGATCCAGAACACATGGACCACAAGCTTCAACAACCTCAGACTAGATACCAGTCCTGTAATGCTGATGAGGAGTCAGACTTATTCAGGTATTGGTGGAAAGACCAATACTCAACAAGAATTTCGGTTTTGAGTTTTCCTCTAAAGCACATGACACTTTGAAAAGGTTTCTGCCTTCACAAGAGATGGCACCACAGTGACATCCAGCTTGGAAAGCCAGCACTGAGGAGCTTGGCACAGCCCAAGCTGGTGCTTCTCTCCAACCCATGTGTTCGGCAAAGGGCATTCCTGCTGCACAGAGATTCCTACAAGGGCTACAGCTTCTTGAAAGGAAGCTGTCTAGTGGCCAACTACCCCTTCCCAGTACTGATGCCACTGCTTGGGGGTGCTGGTGAAAGCCATCTTGGGGAACTGAAACAGGTTAGAAATAGCTCTGCAAAGTGAGGTAATCTACCTCAACTGAGGGACAGTGAAAAATGAGAGGTCAGAAATGGGAACAAGTGGCTAAGAGACAAATTTCTCAGGAGAAATTGCTTCGTCAAATTTGCTGCCAAAGCCCAAACTTCAGAGTAACCTCTCCTCTCTTTTCCCTCCAAGGTTCCTGCCTTGGTAGGTCACAGGACACTGGCTCTGATCTCTGACGCTGCATGGGATACAGTGAATGGGGCAGGAGCTGAATGACTGAAAGCATGATCTACTTGTATGGAGGATGGAAAACATTATATTACATCAAAAAAGGCCTCAAGTCATCTTCGGTTTCTATTCTCAGGGGATGATGGAAAGTTACTCAAACGTCTTCACAGCTGCCCACAGGGTTTGGGTTCCTCTTCTTGTGGATCATCAGCCAGAGGAAGGCAGGGCCCTCATTTGCAGAAGTTTTATATTTTTAGAGCTTGCAAATTAAAGCCACAAAAACCTCTGCTGAGACTACACAAGTATAAAAGAGGGACCCTTCTGCAAAAATCATATGCAGGCACTTCAGGTTTGACCCCTCAAGTTATCAAGCACTCCTGTATGTGCAAGGGAGGTGATGACATCCATTACCAGGCAGCATCACTGATACTTGGTAAAAAATGAAATATTACAGAAAAACCCACAAAGAATGATCAATCATTAAATCTTGTAAATCTTGTATTTTGAAGCCTTGTTGTGCACCCTGAATGTACCGCCAAGTGCTCCCCACACTACATCAACCACAAAGATTCGTGTTCAAATCAAAATGACATGAGTTTCACATCAGCTGAGTAACTTTGCAAATCAGTCCTGGACCTCATCTCTCCTCCTGAACAGGAAAGTCAATGATTGGCCTAGAGAAGGACAAGTGGTTTTTATTCCAAGCTAATATTTCAGTGTTCTTCCCATATCTTGTGGGTCAAAACCGCTGATCAAGGACAAGCTGCCGAGTACCAAACTTAAAAAGGGAAGCTCCAGGCACTGCTTATAAAACAGGAAGCGTCAGCATGCAGCTTAATTAAGGCATGACAGCATATTCCTAGTATTTCACTCACAGCTTTCCGCTCTCATTGCACTTCTTTGACTCGGGACTTTTTAGGACCTCAAAATAACATCCAGGGAGATTCCTTGTTTGCCTGAAGGCTGCATAATTAGACCACTCAGGGAATGTTTGCAGCCTTCAAAAACCCTCTGCAGCTCTTCTAAGAGGAGATCTGGGGGAAAACCAGTCAGATGAGCCACTACATCCCTACGGTGAATTAGAGAAGCCTTTGGATCACCTTAAATACACAGCTAAACAATATTTCTGTGCCTGAAAATGAAACCAGCTTTTGCTCTGGGCTTGAGAAATCTAAGAACAAATTTAATAATAATGACAAAATCCTGCACTGAGGCAGATAAACCCAGGTAGCATTTTGGTTGGGGTTGAGTACTGTTTGAGCAGCAAGCCTGGAGATAAGGGCCTGGAGTCACAGTGGACACCATGCTGAAGATGAGCCAGCATTCACTGGGGACAGGGCTAGGCTAACAGATGCAGGATCGCCAGAAAAGCTGTCACCACTCTCCTTGGCCCCGGGAGATGCTGCTTAGATCCAGTGTCCAGTTTTAGGGACTTCAGTTCAAGAGGAGGGTGGAGAAGCTGGAAAAAGGCCAGCAGAGGCCATGAAGATGTTGGCTTCTTGTCGCCAAGAAGAGGCTACAAGATATCCAGGGCCTGTGAGGAGAGAGTGAAGGAACTGGGCTGGAGACCTGGAGGCAGAGGAAGCTCTAACAGCTCCTGGAGGAGCAGTTACAGAGACAACAAAGCCCAACTCTCCTGACAGAGTTGACCAAACAACATGGGACAATAAGCACCAACCCTTGGAAGGTCATGTTTGATAGGAGGAAAGACCTCCCTGGAGAGTGGTGCAGCCTGGGACAGGCAGGTGGATAAATGGAGGGCTCCATGCCTGGAAGTCTTGACCTGATAAGGAAAGCTACAACCAACCCTAACCTTGTGCTGATAACTCCAAAGTCCCTTCTCACCACCCCCTGTACAAGTGTAAATCACAGACAGGTTAGTAAGAACATGCAAGAGAGGGCAGCCATCCAGAGGACCCTGCCATTCTAGGGAGGATGGACACATCTTCAGCTCTTATCAGTATCCTGAAACTAAATAAAACTCTAGAAGCAACAACATGCACCACGTTCAAACACTAATCCATGTGGCTATGTTCTCTCTTCTCATCTGCTCCAGCAAAAAGACATATGAATACCCCAGCTGGAGTTAAACCTCAGAAGACAGCCAGCCTCACTCCTTGGGCATGCTGAGAAATGCCTATGTTAGACCAGAGCCTCTCACTTCAGCCCACTGACAGTCTTTCACTAGTCAGCCCTCTCCTCCCTGCTCCCTGCTTCATTTGAATGTCTAAACAAAGCTCTCCTGACTTCAGCTTTGGTGATGGCTACACAGGAGATGGCACCTCCAGTCTCCTTGAACCAGAAAAACCAGGTAGAAGCACTGGAATGCCTCTATGCAGGTGCTTGTCTGACATACATACATGGGCATTCAAGACTGGCTATCACACACCCCCCTGTATGATGCTTTTTCCTAATGTGTGTTTTTATTAATAAGACAAGTTAATTTAAGTGATTTGTGCTTCACCTGGTTCTTTACATTTTATGTAAGGAAAACAGCTGAAGAAATGCCAGAAGAAGCATCACAGTGAGAGGCACCACACTTCAGATGGAGAAACCCTGGGGCAATCAGCAGGCAGACTGACCCAATGCCACACCATTAAGTCTAGATGCCACCAATTACAGCAAGAGACCTCAATTCAATCATGCTGCTGGGATCAGCCTGTGCTGGGGTTCACTGCCTCCAAACAATAGTAGACCACTCAGCTTAGAAAGCTGTAAAGAAAACCACTTGCAGGCTATGCCTAGCAAACACCTGAGGCTTCAAGGTTCACTAACCCAGCTGTTAGTGTTTTTCCCATCAGTGCATAAAGTCAGTTTTCCAGGAAGGATCAGCGGCCACAAACGCAGAAAAGCACTAGAAGTTTACATAAGGCATGACAGCATGAAAGGTTTGCCATTTCCAAATAGCTTTTCTGTCCAATGCTTATGAAAACAAGGGAAGTGCCATGGATAAAATGCTATTCAGTCCTCACACAACATGAGTAGAGTGCAGGAATGGCAGTGCCATGTGACAAGCAGAGAAGCCCACCAGGGATATCTCTGGCCTGGGAGAGGAGGTAAAGCCCAAGATACAACTGGATTTCAGAGAGCAACCACAAGAGGAAGCTGCACGTGAAGTCACAGAAATATGTTGCCATCAGGTGATGTGCTCGGCTGGAGTGGTAATAACCATGTTCTGCCCTTCCCCGCCAGCTCAGCCTCCTGCGGTGAGTCAGTGCTTCCAGGAACAAGGCGGCTTTGCAGCATTTCACTCAGGGCTGTGTCCCTGTCCACTGAAAAACCTCCAAACCTCCTGCTGAGCGTGGGGCTGGAATTGTCCCACGCTGACCTTCACCGAGTGCCCTGCTATGCCATGCAACCGAGAGGGCAGTGAGGATAAGCCTTGCACGTCAGTTTGGAAGAAAAAAAAAGTCTCCTGCAAGGTGCTTTCAGGGTGTCAGTCAGGTTGAGAGAACCTCAGAAACCCTAAGAAGCTCCTTTCACCACCACATCTGAACATCTGCTTTAAGACACACAAGACCTGCTAGCTGGTTTTGTGTTTGAGGAATGCATCTCTCTGAGAATAGCACGCAATAAGCTCAAAGCCCAACCTCAAAGCCAGCTGCAGCTGGGAATGCTCTTCTGCAAAAAAAGCAAAGTCCCAAGTGAGACCATCAGGAAAGAGAAACAGGGAAATCATTGTCAGCTGTAGCAGTCATCACTAAAAAGGAGCTCCCCCTCTCACAAAGGAGAGTGGTGGGGGCATTTGATGGTCAATCTCGATTTTGTCATCTAAGGCAAAATCAAAACACCTTCTCCCATTCATCATCAGAAGCTCTGGATCCCTAAAAGCCTGGCATCACTGCAGGCTATGCTGCAGGTCTCCCTTGCCCCCATATCCCCCAAAGGAAAGTTCAATTTCCTCTTTTTTAATTCAACAGCTGTTCAGAAAATTGCCAAATCCCTCCTCCTCCCTGTCCTCGACCGCTGCTACCTGCTCAGCACTGGCAGGTACTGGGCTGGCTTTGCCTTACCATAGACTCCTTTCCCCAGGAGCTCCAGGAACCGACTGACTGCTGCCTCCATCTCAGTCTTGCTCAGATCCAGAAGGGAGACAACCTGGAAGCCCAGCTGCTCCAGAAGGAGACTCAGCTCAAACACATCCATGACGGGAGCCATGAGGTTGGGATGATGCTGGTAGTGGTTGTTGCCCACTAAAAGTGCTATCTTGCCTGTAGCTAAAAGAAATACCAAGTGACAAAGCTATAAACATTCAGTAGGAGACAAGATCTCACCTCTTTCTATTAGAGTCAGGACATGGGAAATCTTTTCTTACATGTAGGCAGGAAGGATATGTTGCTATAAATATATATGTTGCTATGTTGCTACAAGCCTGAAGCGCCCTGCAGAAAGCCTTTGGCTTTCTGAACACTCACAAAATACACAAATCATCATTTTGCAAGAAAGATTTGGAAAGTTTTCACTTAACAACCAAAATCCCAGGAGTGCAGGAGGATCCACACTACTGAGGCTATTGAGCAGCTACCCTACCATAACCACAGGTCTTGCATGCCAGTGGTGCCCAGATGCACTGAGCCAGGGTAGGAGGTCCTTTCCCCCATGAGGCTGAAGGACAGAAACCCCAGGATCTGTGCTTTCATTTTATTCCCACCTTCCACTGTAGGAAAAAACAAATTTATGGTACTCAGCAGTGGTGGGAGCAAGGAGCTTTTCCCTGCTCCAAGGAGGTACTGAAAGGAAGGGAGGTGTCATGTGAACAATACTTTTAAACTTGCTTTGGTAGGCACAGATGTGAAGACTGGGTTACTCATTAGGAATAATCTTACTCCACTTGTGTAAATTGATCAGGACTTGGGATGGGACTCATCCTGTGCCTTGCAGTTCTGATCCCAGAAGCACAGAGCCCATGACAATGTGGGCATAGAGGCTTGAAGCAATCTCTGCAGGAAAAGCACTCCTACTCCCTTCTACCCTAGAGCCTGACTTCTAATTAGGGGAAGAATTGCTCAGGAAGAAAAGATGACAGGACTCACCAAAAAACTTTTCAGAGTGACGTGTACCTGGAAAAGACAGAAGAAACCATAAGCCTGTATCCAGCACCCCAGTGTCAGCTCCCACAAGTCTGAAACCTGTTCCAACATCCCCCAGCAATGCAAAGCTGGATCATACAGCACAAAGCATCCACACAAGCAACACTCCTCAGGCCTGATTGCTAACCTTTAATACATTGGTCTGGTGATTTTAGAAGGATGTATGGAATCCTGCCTGATGTATGAAATCTTAAGCAGCTGGGAAGCAAAGCTTAGAGAAGAGGCAGGCCAGAGGAAAGAGAGCAGCATGGAGGAGCTTGAACCCATCAGCAGGTCTGTGCTACTTGCACCAGCCCTGCCTGGGCTGCCATGCTTGCCGAGATGGCTTGCCCACTCCCTCACTGCAGCAAAAGCAAACGCAACACAATAACTAAGGCTCAGCATAAGCTTCAAAATGGAGTTCTCCCCATGAGCAGCCAGTGCAGAGGAAGCCACCAGTTTGCTTTTGATTGAGATAAAATTCCCAGAGCCTTTCCCTGCCTTTTAGCAGTTCCGGTTCAGAAAAGCCACCCTAGATGTGACTCACTTTCATGACCTCCACAAGTTCCCTTGCCCAGTCTCTTGAAATCATTACCCAACAGCTCCAGCTTTTCCCATTTAAATTTCAAAGTATAATCCAGCCCATGAGAAAACCCTAAAGCCCTACTGCTCAAAAAGAAGAAATCAAGGGCATATTTTTAATTGCCTAAAACTCAGGTCTGGAAGAGTTTAGTACCCAAACCAGTGTTGATAAATGCACCAGGGCTGCCTGGAAAGCCATTTATCCTCTCCTGCCTCTGACAGAGTTGACTGTTACATGGTAAAGCTACGCAGCTGCAGCATCTTGAACCCATCCCAACCCAGTGCACCCTTCTCACTGCCTGTCCTCCCTGGATGCTGTTTTGCCACCTGTGAGGAGGCAGGGAGAGTACTCTCTGGCTATGCAGGGCTAATTTACACTCTGGAGCAATTTTAAAGCCAGCCTAAAAGGTGACATCAGAAGCTTATGGCACAAAAAAATCTCTAGATGGAGTAAAGAGCCAGTAAAGCTAGCCCATGCTATTCCTGTCCTGCAGCATGGCAGAGGGTTAGAAGAGCCTTCACACACCGAAGATGGAGCATACCGAAGGCTCTGGGGACGCATCTTCTCCATCTTCTCCCACTTAGCTCATGCAGCATCAGGCCTGGGCTGTGAGCCCAAAGGACCTGAACCTTCCCAAAATAACACCATCCTCTCCATCTCTGTGTGTCTGAGTGCATCACTTCATCTCAGCAAGGCTGTAAATGAGTTTTAGCATAGGAGCCGGCTGCAATTTGGCCAAGGAGCTATTAAATCAATACCTTGGCAAGGCAAGAAAACTACATGAGAATCCGAGAGTGCTCAACCTGCCCTCAGGTGGGAGGTCTGTGACAGACTGCAGGACCCAGGAGCATCCTACACCACAGGAGAGTGGATCACTGGCTTTTGTTTTTTTTCTGCTACAGATGCCGCTTCCCTCATGCCTCTGAACCCTGTTATCAAAGAATCCTATTTATCACGGTGTGACAGATGCCGGTGCTTGCCGCCCAGCACGGCTTGCGCAGCTCGGCTGAGATCACAGTATCCACTATATCCAGGGTGTGAAACTGTATTCTGCAGGCTCTTTCCCTGACAGCTGCCGCAGCACTGCCAGGACACTCCAGTTCTCCGGCAGAGCCCTGTGCTGCATCTCTACTCTGAAGTGTCACACTTTTGCCTCCCTGCAGAAGTGGTATTTTAAACTCGTGGTGTTTCTTTATGTTAATAAAAGCGTGAAAGATCCCTCCAAGCCAGGGGAAAACGCAAGCATCAGAGCCACACATCCTACTTCCCCTAATCCCACCCCCTGGAGCCCAGCTTCCCCCTGCACTGATTGAGCCACAGCGTAACACACCAGCACTGGACTCCCTGTTCACCAGCTCAGCGCTTCCAGGCAAGACCACTAAATTCCTTTCTGCCCTCCAATTACTTTTCATGCTAGAAGGCGATTTGCAGCAAAGCAGATGTAGGTTGGCTCTGCTCACCTATATGAATATCCACTGCATTGGTCCAGTGCTCGCCGTGGCTATTGGAGGCACAGCAGAGGTATGTGCCGGAGTCACTGACCTTTGCATGGGAGATCTAGACAGATCAAAAGTTAAATCATATTATTTATGGTGAAAGTTTACAGCCCCCTGACGGTATCTGCCAAAGGCACCTGCGTTCCTGGAATGAAAAGTCTTTATTCTTCATCCCTTGCTTCATAAAGCTAAGGTTTCCCATGACTTCTGTCTTTTCTAGGAAGTTCAGTGGCCCCAGAGGTATTCAAAGCCAGGCTGGACAGTGCCTTGAGCACACTGGTCTAGCGGGAGGTGTCCCTGCCCATTGCAGGGGTGCTGGAACTAAATGACCTTAAGGTCCTTTCCAACACAAAGCATTTTATGATTCTATGCTTCTATGCTAAGGTCTGCTGCTGACCCCAGCTTCTAGAGCGCAAGAATCCTCTGCACGATTGCCTTCCCTTCTTTCTTCAGCAGCCCCAAAACTCTGTGTCATAGCCATACTCTGCCTCAGGAGCCACACTGGGAGGATGGTGTGTGGCCAAAATCAGAAGGCTGCCTGGTTTTCCTCTTGGGTAACATTTTCTAGATTTCTGATCATAGCTCTCTTCTGGCAAGTTTTCAACCCTTATGCATCTCTCTTGACATCAACAAGAATCACAGCAGTACTGGCTGGTGAGGACTTACGCGGTTCTCCAGCCCAGGCTCCTATTCAGAAAGCCACCACTGGGTCAGGTTGGCCATGACTTCATCTAGTGAAGTACTGAAAACCTCTAAGGACAGACATCTTGTTGCCTTTCTGGCTCAAGCAGTACCACCCATCTCCAAATGAAGAACCTCTTTCTAATCCCTAGGCTGAACTTGCCTGAGAAAAGTGCAATCTGAGACCACTGTCCCCTAATATCATCCATTACTCCTGAGAAGAGACTGGGTCTCTTGTCTTCATTACCCTTCACGTGATGCCCCACAAGGAAATCTGCCTTTCTTGCTTCAAGAAGACAGGACTGTCGTGTTCAGCCAGTAACCCAAAATAAAGCCACACTTTTTACTGTGTTCCTGACTCTTTTCTGTGAGGACTAACCACTTTTCCTTCTAACTCTCCTGCAGGCAGGCAGTACTCCTGCAGCTCCATCAGTCCACCATCCCTGCACTGACATACAATAGCTGTTCATGTGCCACTGCTGCAAAAAGTAATGAGAAACCTGCCAAGAGCCCTTGACACATCTATGAATTGGTCACTTCTTAGAGAAACATCCACAGCTTTGAAAGAAGCCCATAAAACATATTCCCTCTTCACCTGGAGGCCTTCAGTCAGCTACCAAAGCAACTGGGGTGATACATGGAGTGCTCTCCCACAACCCTGCAAGAAAGCAGGGAAAAACTGCTGAGCATGAGGCTGCTTCTCAAGGGCTGGAGAGAGTGGGAAGACAGGCAACGAGACACTGCTTTCTGCTAGCATCCACCTATCACATAGATCAAAACACGCCCGAGGTTGCCAGGGAGATGCAAGCCAGGCTTAAGGACTGACACTGTCATGTCCAGGATGACAATGATACAATTTTCAACAGTCTCTCCAAGGCTTCTAAGGCTTTCCCATGCCCAACATCAAGCAACGAGCTTCTCCTATCACCCACCTCAGCAGCCAAAGTGTCTGAACTATCCCAAGGCAACATTACCCAAAGTTTTTTTTTCTTCTGGTGTTCTAGAAGGTTTCCATTCTGGTACCACTGGTAGCTGGGGGCTGGAACCCCCATGGCAGCACACTGCAGCTGTAGCGGCTTACCCACCTCCACCCTCTGCTCAGTGGGGTTGAGGACGATGACTGGTTCTCCTTGCCAGAGCCGAGGGGGCAGTCCTGTGAAGCAGCGACACAGAATTGGTCCTCCCTCCACAAAGACAGAAAACAGGGGTCATTTTTTCTCCCTGTTCAAGAACCTGTGCACACTGCCAGAAAAGCAAGCTTTTCCACCCACTCCAAGAGGTCTCACAGGATGGCTGTGACTGCAGCATCACCACTGTACCTTTCTGCTTTGGGAGCAGGGAATCCTGGAGAGTGACACTCATGATAGTAAATGACACGCCAAAACCCTGCCTCTGGCTTCCTAACCCTGATGCTCACCCTTTCTTGCCAATGGCACAAAGTCAACATGCTGATATCAACCACACCTGGAGTTATTTTTGCTCAGCTCTGAAATAGCCACATTGCCTTGTCCAGTACCACTGTCAAGCGCAAATGGGCAAACACCCAGTATAACTCTAGGAAAGAGGAGCAGGTACCTACAGCCAAGGTTATGCAGACCATGACAGGTACCTGAATCACCCAGAGAATGGGCACAGAGGTCTAGGTTAGGCCTGCAGGCTCCTGTTCCTGAAGCAATGCTTCTGTATTGTGATTTTTGAGCTGGGACGACACACTGCCCCGGGAACTGCATAGGATCACTGCTGCAAGGGTGGGCCAAGCATAAAATGTGGAAAAGCTACAAGACACGCTCATACCTCTGGCAACACAGTGATGGACCTCCACCTTCACCCAATCAGAGAAGATGGCATTTTTGTAGAGGTCGTTGATTCTGCAGGTGTAGAGTTTGGTCTGTTGTGCAGTGATGGGCAAGTCTTGCTTGGTGGCACCAGGAATCTGGTTGCAGACAGACTAAAGGGAAAACACAGGTGGTGGGCAGCAAATCCACTTCATTGCTGGTAGCAGAAGCCACCAGCAGGCACCTTGTAGGACCAGGAAAAGTGGAAATCCTCCCCTCCTCCAGCTGCAGGGATGTGAGAGGACGAGCTTTTTCAATGCACACCCCACCCAGCACTGTTTAACTTCTTTGTCAGCAATATGGACAGTGGGATTGAGTGCATGCTCAGCAAGTTTGCTGGCAACACCAAACTGTTGACACACTGGAGGGAGGGGATGGGATGCAGAGGGACCTGAACAGGCTTGAGAGATGGGCCCATGTGAACCTCATGAAGTTCAACAAGGCTAAGGGAAGGGTCCTGACCCTGGGTCAGGGCAATCCCCAGCACAGACACAGGCTAGGGAGACAGGACTGAGAGCAGCCCTGAGAACTTGAAGGTGTTAGGTGAGGAGAAGCTCCCATAACCTGTCTGTGTGGACACGCTTGAGCCCAGAACCCTCCTGTGTGCTGGGCTGCACCCCCAGAGCATGAGCAGCAGGTCAAGGGAGGGTATTCTTCCCCTCTGCTGCACTCTGGGGAGACACCCCCTGCAGTCCTGGTCCAGTTCTGGGGCAACAGCACAACAGGGATGTGGAGCTGTCAAAGTGAGTCCAGAGGAGGTCACAGAGATGATTCTGAGAGCTGGAGCAGCTCTGCTCTGGAGCCAGGCTGAGAGAGCTGGGCTTGTTCAGCCTGGAGAAGAGAAGGCTCCTGAAGGGGAGACCTTAGAGCAGCTCCAGTGCCTAAAGGGGCTACAAGAAACACGGAAAGGGACTTTGGACAAGGGCCTGTAGGGACAGAACAGGGGAATGGCTTTAACCTGCCAGAGGGGAGACTGAGACAAGCCCTTAGGCAGAAGTTCTTCCCTGTGAGGGTGCTGAGGCGCTGGCACAGGGTGCCCAGAGAAGCTGTGGCTGCCCCATTCCTGGCAGTGTTCAAGGCCATTGTGGATGGGGCTTGGAGCAGCCTGCTCTAGTGGAAGGTGTCCCTGCCCGTGGCAGGGGGTTGGAACTGGATGAGCTTTAAGGTCCCTTCAGGCCAAAGCATTCGATGATTCTATGATACTATGAGGGGCAGAGGCTCTTGTCATGAATCCTTTCCCCCACTCCTTCTAGCTTCCTTATTCTCACCAGGTCTGCCCACAGAGGGCCAGTTCCATCACTGTGGGCAGGGACCCAGCCTGGTGCCACACCAGGGCTACCTCTATTCCCACCATTACCTGGTGCTGACAAAACCATTGGTATTGCAGTGATGTCCGTCCCTCGGCTCTGCACCGCAGGGTGAAGGAGTATCCCAAGGGGACGGAGACGGATACTGGCTGCTCGGTGATCACAATGGCTGTGGAGAAACAGTGTGCAGAAGTGGAAACAACCCAGCATTCATCAGAGACTTCCTCCCACCACTGGCCAGGCTCTATGGGCTGCAAGAGGGGTCCCAGCCCACACCCCGGGATGACAGGACATTTGGAAAGCAAGGGATGCTCGGCCTTCCGTGCCTGGGGCTGCCACGGGGCTCTTGGGTCATCTCCCAAGCCCAAACGCAAGGCGGGCAGCAGAGCAAAAGGAGTCAGTGTTCGGGCCGCGCTGCCCGCTGGCTACCAAGCAGCCGCTCACCTTCCTGCATCGCTTCGCCTCGGCTCCTCAGCGACTCCTCTCCTGGGCAAGCGGCAGCGGCGGCAGCGGCGGCACCTGCGGCGAGCGGGACGGCAGCGCCCGGAGCTCGGGGGCGGTTCGGGCCGGCGGCAGAGCCGCTCACCCGGCGCAGCGGCGGTCAGGCCCGGCGGCCACCGTGCAGGCCCGGCTGCGGGCTCCGGCTCACCGGGCACCAGGCGCGGGGCGGGGCCGCGGCCCCACACTCACCGCCTCCCGGGGAAGGCGCCGACCCCTCACTTCCGCGCTGCCGGGCCCGCCCCGCTCCCGCAGCGGAACGGCGCCGGAGCAGCGCCGTAGCACGGTCCGGTTCGGCCCGGCCCTGCCCCGGGACGCTGCAGGAGGCACCGCACGCTCGGCACCACGGTTGCCCGCCCCTACCTCCCCCGGCCCGGGTGCCCTCAATCCTCCCCACAGGGATCCTCGCCCCCCCTTCACTGGTGACCTTCTCCCCATTCCCACCGGTGTCCTCATTCCCTCCCCACGGCGCTCTTCTCACCCGCTCCCTGCGGCTGTCCTCAGCTCTCTCCGCGGGAGCCGCAGCTCTGCTCCCACGGGCAGATGGAAGCCCTGCTGGGCTGCTCCGGAGAAATCCCCGCCAGCTGGGCCGGGCACCACGAGGGGCCCAGGGGAGGTGGCTCTGGGCCAGACCGCCCGGAGGTTGCACAAGCCCGTCTGGGACGGGGCAAAACGGGGGTGGCTGGGGATGCCCTCGTCCTGCAGGGGAAACCACACGGTGGTAAGCACCAGGACTCGTTACTGCTGCAACTGTGACTTTCATTTCCAAAGTTAGGGCAAGTAAGGTCAGACTCATTAAACCAAAACTCGTAACTCTTGAAGAGATGGGAGGACCAGTACCTAAAGAGGTCACACAGGAAACCTGGAGAGGGGCTTTGGACAAGGGCCAGTAGGGACAGGACAGGGGGAATGGCTTTAACCTGCCAGAGGGGAGACTGAGATGAGCTCTTAGGCAGAAGCTCTTCCCTGTGAGGGTGGTGGGAAACTGTCCCAGGGTGCCCAGGGAAGCTGTGGCTGCCCCATCCCTGGCAGTGTTCAAGGCCAGGTTGGACACAGGGCTTGGAGCAAGCTGCTCTAGTGGAACATGTCCCTGCCCATGGCAGGGGTTAAAACGGGAGGAGCTTTAAGGTCCCTTCAACCCAAATCATTCTGTGATTCTATGACCACATAGAAAGGAGATAGAAATGGAGAGGACAGGGGGTTGACCAGGCAGTGACTGCTTGTCATTCCCAAAGAACTTCAAAGTGACTGGGGAGGGAGTGTGACACAAAGCCAACTGGGATGAAGCAGGTCTGGGCTCAACTTGGGGGTGACCCGCTGATGGGTTCCCAGCCCCAGGGCAGACAAATTCCCACCAGACTGGCTTCCCCACAAGCCAATGGTCCTGGGCAGCAGGTCCCCATGGTGCCAGGAGGGATGGGACCAGGACTCCAGCACAAAAGGGACCAGAGACTATCTGGAGTAGAAGCTGTGAGAGACACTCTTGCTTCCCTGCTGATATTTCCCCCGCTGAGGCTGCAGCAGTGGCTATGAGGGGGGATGATGAAGGAAAAGCAAGGCCATCAGGGATGCCTCTCCCAGGTGCCTTCAGTGGCAGTGTGGAAAGGTGCAGGCAGCTCTGTGAGATGGCAGGGAAAAGCAGTCGTTGCTGAGAGCAGTCATGGATCAACTCCACAGGATTCTGCAGGGAACCTGGGGCAGAGCTGAGCCATGCTGCAGGGTCAGAATGACTAAGCAAGGCTGAGAGATGAACCTCTACCTGCTGCTTTCCTCTTAAAAGGGATGGGAATGAAGAGGAAAAAGCCAAACCCAACTGGTAGACGGAGGAAAGATTTTCTCCCTCTACATCCTTTCCCCTCCACATCTTTTCCTCTGTGCAGGATGGCACGGTCACACTGTGCTCCTGCAAAGGTAGGAATATGTGCTACATCTAACATGATCCAGAGCAATCCCTGCTCCTACAGAGACTGGTCCTTTCCTTTCCTGAATACAGGGAAAGTGATGCTTAGTGTAGACTTGTAGGGCCTTTCTTTGTGCTTACCTCCTCAGTTGTCTCTGAGATCACACAGATCCTCATTTTCTTAATTTCTAGAGGGTCTAGCCAGGCATTTGGAAATACACCCCCTGAAGGTTTAAAATAAACATATTGCAAATGAAGGTTCTGGCTGAATCTTTTCCAGCAGCTCCATGTCATGCCTGTCATGCAGAATTATTATAAAGCAGTGCTGGTAGCTAATAAAAATAATCATGAAATTAACCCTGGCACCTTCCTGGAGCTAGAGATGACACTCCTGGTTGATGCAGCATCTCTTCAAATAGCTGCAGGTTGCTGTTTTTCTCTATAGACTGCTTCTCTAGGCTCTGGAAAGAGCATCCTCCATCAAATATCTAGACAAAAGATGTCCTGCTCGTCCTCTGTAAGAGCCCTGCAGTGGCACAGTCTGCTTGAATGTTTGGTAAAGAACTGGGGAGAAGAACTTGCTGACATCACGCTGGAGAGCAGGAAGGAGCCTGTGACATTAGAAAGGGAGGAACTTTTGTGAATGCGTGCAGGGTGGAAAGGGAAGGATACATTGTGTGAAAGGAGTGAGAAAACATCTGCTGCTCTTGCGGTGAGCCAGTGCTGGATTTGTAGGCAGAGGACGAAAGCTCTGCTAACAAGGATTGAAGCCTGATGGCTGACTCTGGCTTAGGCTGCAAAAATTAAACGGTGAGAGAGCACATTTCCAAATGGAGACGAGAGCAGAGGGCACTGTCACTCTCTGTGAACAAATGACAGGAAAACAGATGCTGCAGGAGGAAGCTGATGTCTCAGCAGGGCAACAGGCGACCGGCACAAGAACCGTTCAGAGCCTGAAGAGGGGAGAAAAAAATCACATCCACTGTGCATGTGGGGGTAGGATCAAACACCACAGCAGGCTTCATCTCGCCACAGACAAACTAAACCTGTACTCAACATCCAGGTTTCTCTCCACTTCTCGGATGAGGCAAAGAAACATCCTGTGACTGGGGCGGGAAGAGACCTCTGGAGGTCTCTGGTACAGCCTCTCACTCCAAGCAGGATGTGGATCAGTTTCTTGGCACCTTGTCCCATCCACAGCTCATTGTTTCCCAGGATGGAGATCACTCACCTCTCTGGGACCCTTAGAGGGGACTCTTACCCCCTCACACAGCAATTTCTTTTCCTAACGTCTCTTCAGAACTTTCTTCCTTGCCACTTGCATTTGTTGCCCTATCACTCTGCACCTCTGGGAAGTGGCTGGCTCTGTCCGATCCATACCCTCCTGTGAGGTAGCTGAAGAAAAGAAGGAAGTCTGCATTTAGCCCTCCCCTGAAGATTTAAACCCCAGTTTTTGTCTTCCTCTCTTCCTGTGTCATGCCTTGATCTCTCTTAACCATCTTGGTGGCTTTCACCGGAATCACTCCAGTATATCAGTGTCTTTCCTGTACTTGGGAGTCTGAAACCAGGCAATTTCAGGCCTGACACAGTGACTCACCTGTTCTGGACACCTTTGTCAAGATAGTCTGGGCTCTATTCTATCAAATCAATACCCAAGGAGATAGGGCCCATAGTGAGGGATGGTAAAATAAGGTGTAATTCACATTCTGGGACTTGAATTCATGTTTCCTGGAGCTGTGGGACTTTAAAGTCCTCCTCCTGTCAGAAATGGAAGCAGGACAATGCCACCTTGGGACTTCCCAGCCTAGTGTCCTGCCTTCCGCACTTTGGGGCAGCCAGGGCACAGCAAAGGGTGTGAGATCAGGGCATGCACACAGTGAGTATTCTTTCGTAGCTCAGAGACCTCTTGAACCAAAGGTAGTATCTTTGTCCTGGGTAAACCTCAAGAGATTTTCCTTCCACAGATTTGTTCTATGGGGTTTCTTAACCCCTATTAGCACTGAGCAGCCACAGCAGGGTGTGGAAGCAGCTTAATGCCAAGTTGAGGAAGGAAGTATCTCCCTTTTACTGATTTTACCTCCTGCTAATTTCACTCAATGCCTCTATTCTTGTTCTCCTCGTCCCTCACAACTCAGTCATATGCACCTCAGCTGTTCCAGGCTGGAGAGTCCCAGCCTATATAGTTATTCTTCATGCAGCAGCCAGTCTGCACTGCTGCTGCCTCTGTACCATTGCTGCCCTTCTGTGAGTTTTGGGTTTGGTTTTGTTGGGGTTTTTTTTCCGAGTCTACTGTATTTTGCTTGAGATGGATTATACCTGAGTGGCACTAGTCCATGCAGAGCCCACTACTGCCTACTGAAAATGAGTATTGTTGTTTCCTCTGTGGATCATGTTACATTCATTTTATGGAATTTCATCTTGTACTTTACTGCCTGATGAAAGTGAGACCTTCAGGCAGCTCTCTGGGACCACCTTCTTTCCCTCTAATTCCTAGGACTACAACCAAACGTCTTATGAGGTCCATCTCCTTTGCATTTTCTAAGACCAAGTATCCTTCTCTGGTATCACAAATCCAGATATTTACATGCCTGATACTGTAATAACCTGCCTACAAAAAAGCAAATGAACTCCAGTACCTACACCTGAGATGGCTCCTTCCAAGACACTGTTCAAATGCAAGACTCTTCTGAGATTTGAGCTGAGAAAAGCATTTCACTGGGATTTGAATGGAAGAACTATGAGTCTGATCAGGCCTCAGTCGACCAACTGGATAAATCCAGATTTGGAGCACTTAGGATGACATCATAACTACTGCAAATACAAACCCCAAATTGTTGGCCCAATATACATCTACTCTGACAGGTTTAACAGGATCCAAGAAAGTTTATTTGAAAACAAAATCCAGTTGGGGGTCTTGGCTTTGGATTCAGTGGTGCTCTACTAAATTGCATGGCTGCACACTTCTCAATTGCAGTGCGAGCAGACAGCTGATCTGCAGCAAATCTGCTCCATCCGTCAATCCGGCGTTGTAGAGATGCTGTGCCACCAGCCATGTGCCTGTGGCACACAGTGCAACAGCCTGACAGGCAAGACAAAGGTGGAACAAGAAAAATCTCCCATTTTTTTTACACATTATGTTTTCACTTGGTGTTGAATCACTGCTGGTAACAGTTTGTGACATGTACCCACCTTCTATAATCATCTTTTGTGCTGTCCTTTTCATGGAGACTGAAAAAATGACATCACAGTCCTTCTCCCAGGCAGCGCGGGATAAAACCCCAGCCACCAAGGTGTGAGATGCTCCAGAGGCCAAGGCAAGATGTGACTGCTGTGACTGCAAGGAGTGGTGCCGCTGCCCAGGGTGAGAGCCTGCTGCCTGCAAGAAATCGGGCATTTTTCAGCTGGCCCAGAGACGTCTTTGAGGTGCGAGAAATCCCCAACCTGCGGGGGGTGGGGTGGTGGGGGTGTTATTGTAAATAACATAATAATACCGTTTACTCCTGAAGAGACGAGCTCGAGCTGCCAGCGATGGATGGAGGAGGAGGGGGGGGCCGGGCAGCCAGGCCCCAGCCGGGCCCCAGCCGGGCCGGGCAGGCGGCCCTCGGCCCCCGGAGGCCGGGCCGCAGCCGCAGCGTCAGTCGCCGCCGCCCCCGAGTGACAGCGGCATGTGCGGTGCGGCTATAAATGCCGGCGGGGACGGTGGTGGGGGGGCAGTGGCGGGGTCGGGGTAGCCGCGGTCCGGCCGCTGCCATGGGCTCTCCCCGCCGCGCTCTCGGCGGCTTCCACGGGAGGGGAACGGACACCATAGAGGGGGCGGAGGAGGCCGAGAGCGCGGCCTGGGCGTCCCGCCCCGACCGGCGCAGCTACCTGCTGAGCATCCGGCCCCAGAACAGGTGAGGGGGCCGGGCCGGGGGGAAGAGGCGGAGGCGCGGCGGGTGTCCCCCGGCCCGGCCGCCGCCAAGGGTGCATCCTGCCGGCACGGCAAAGGCAGGTGGAAGACGGGGTTGCGGGGCGCGGGGACGAATTGGCCGGAGCGAGGCGGGGGGAGAGCAGGCTGGCAGCGGCCCAGCGTGTAAGGCGATACCCGGCCCCGAGCAGGCCGAGACGCCGGCTGAGCTGGAGGGGGAACGGCTGTCCCGGCCTTTCCCGGCCTGAGATCTCCTCCAGGCTGGAAAAACCAAGTGAGGGCTCGAGCTGTCCGACAGAGCTCGATGGCTGCGGCCACCCCCTCACTTCCCAGGAGAGGCCGCGTTTCTGTGCCGGTGCAGCCGGGGCGGGTGCCCTGAGGCCATTGCTTTGCTGTGAAATCCCGATGGACAAGAGCTTGCGCCTCCCGAGTTAAACTTGGGTACAGGGATCTGCGCTGACCTTCCTGCCTCTACTGTACTGAAACCGTGTGTGTTATCGACACCAGATGCCGAGCAAGGGGCCCGCAGAGTGTGTGCCTTATCTTATTGTCAAAAAGGTATTTCTACAATGTAGATACAGGCCGAGCAGTGATGAGAACAGCATTCCTAGGTCAGGAATGGCCTTAGGCACAGGGTCTGTGGTGGGAATAAGGCTTTGTTTGCACGGGAGAAAGTATGATAAACATGTTGTCAACTGAGACTGAGGTTAGCAAATATGAAAATACGAGGCAACGAGCCAGCAAAGGCAAAGGTGTCAGTGATTGTGCTAGTCATTCAAAATAAATTACTTTGAATTCACTAGGAATGCTCTTCAGTCTGTAAGCTCTTGAAACAAGTGTGCCTCTTTCCTTTCAACAATTCATGAATAATCCATTTCCAGCGTGTCAAGCATTGATGCCTCAAAGAATCAGAGATTCGTAAAAATAAATACAGGACCAAAAGAGATTAAAAAGTGCTATCTGGAAGTCAGATGTTAAAACTGGGGTAATGCCAAAGTTAAATTGCTTTAATTCAGTTCTCTTGTGATTGTATCGTGATCTAATTGCAGTCTTTCTGCATACCATGGCATCTTCAGTACCAACAAATGCCTGTACAGCATCCACAACCAGGCTGTGACCTTGGACCGTACCAAAAGAAATCTGTAATCAGGTTTGATGGCTTCATTTTGCAGATTACAAGTAAAGAGTCTTTAGTAAGTAAGATGTTGAGGTGTTTTGGTTGCCTGTAGCTTGAATGTCCCCCCCACTCCCTCTCCCCCCAAGTATGTTCTAATTGCTGCTTTAATCAGTTTAATCAGGGAGGTTCCTCAGTCCTTCAAGCAATACTTCTGGTGTTCCCCGCTGACTTATCACAGAGTGGTTTGGGTTGGAAGGGACCTTAAAGCTCATCCAATTCCAGCCCCCTGCCACAGGCAGGGACACCTTCCACTAGAGCAGGGTGCTCCAAGCCCCTATGTCCAACCTGGCCTTGAACACTGCCAGGGATGGGGCAGCCACAGCTTCTCTGGGCACCCTGTACCAGCGCCTCAGCACCCTCACAGGGAACAACTTTTGCGTAATGTATAATCACAATCTCCCCTCTGGCAAGTTAAAGCCATTCCCCTTTGTCCTGTCCCTACAGGCCCTTGTCAAAAGTCCCTTTCCAGATTTCTTGTAGGCCAACTAATGCCTAACTATTGGAAGACTGTTATAAGGTCTCCCCTGAGTTTTCTTTTCCCTAAATCCCCAAACGGGATTTTCTTCAGGCCCCTGAGAAAGTCACAGAGGGATGTAGCACTTCTGGCTGGGATGATACTGTGATTTAGGCACAGTAAATCCAGCCTGTATCTGCAAAGCTCTGGGTCCTGAACACCTAGAACTCGTCACGCTAGTGTTGTGGGTGGGTGCTCCATGGGACCCTGATGCTTTTGCAGGCAAAGGGACACTGTGCTATGACACTTAAATCAACAGTGCATTCCATTTCCAAAAGTTGTCCAGTCCTTTTTTCAACCCATTTCTGTACTTGTTCATCAAAGCCCGTAGCAAGTTAATTTCATTTTGCCTTTTAACTTCAGTGGCTGCCACTTCTGTTGTGAGAAGCACAGAGTAGATATTCGCTAAATAGCAAAACTGATCTGTCCATGTGCTCACGACACCTTCCAGTTTCTCTAATGAATTAGGGAGGAGGAATATAGAAGTCTCGTCCCCTCCACAGCCCTGGGAGCACGTAAAAAACTTGAACCAGAATGAATGGAAACTGTGTTGTTGTCTATAATGCAGGGCAATGGCTTGAATGAACTGAGTCTTTTTGTCCTGTAATGAAATAATGCATCATAACAATTCTGGAAAGCAAGCAAGTGGAATGATGTAGCAAGAAGACTTTCAGAAAGCAATTATGAGTTTAATTAAATCCAGGAGCATCTGGAGAACTTGCCTCGGAGAACTTGCCTCAGAGAGCTTGAAAAGGAAGATGAGTGACATGCCTAAAAGCAGATAACATTCAGCAGCTCTCTAACACAGAACAGTATTTGAATTTGGTGAGTTTGGAGCTAACAAAAATATGGGACAAGTGATGCAGACACAGAATTGTGGTGGGAGGCTGCTATGGTGGTTAGAAAGCAAAAATGGATATTCTGATCCAAACCCAGTGTGGGGTTGTTTTTCAGGCTTCTCTGTTGCTGTCTTTATATGTATTTGTAGAGTGTGCTTAACCAAAATATTTGCCTGCTCTCTTCACTGTGGCAAGTACAGTGTCATGATGGAGGTCCTGACAGGCATGGAAATATCTTTATGAGAAGAAACTAAGGTTAGCAATTGCTGCTTCTGATGTGGCTCATGAATGTGTTTCATCTATGTGCTTGCATTCATGAACCACATCAAGAGTAGACTGGATGATTTTACTTGGTCTCTCTAATCCTATAGGAGGAAAGGGATGTTGTGTAAATGAAAGGATACTAATTTGGAAACCAGAACATGGTCTGTCTGGTTTTTAACTTGTAGAATTTGTCAGAGGTGGTGCTCCAGAGGCCAAAAGAGCAGAGGTGTTGAAAATGGCTATAGGGAGATAATCCGTTCATTACATGGAATATTCTGTATATTTACTTTTTGTACCCTTGGGAACTGGTATTTCAGAAGAATCTTCTCTGTGAGCAGATAGTTCAGTGGCAAGAGATGACTGCCTTTCCTTTGCTGGTCTTTTAACGCCCCAGATAACAGACAATGTAGGAGCAGCTTATGGTCATGGTGACTTGTCTTCTGCCCTGGCAGTTGATGGGGCTTTTTTATTTTGGAGTAGGTTTCTTTTTTTAAAACTCTTATGTCTCAAAGCATTTGACTGTAATTACTTCACGAAGTGAGAGGAGAAGCTGTCAGTCTTCTCCAGGGTCTGCCTTGGCTGTATTCATGGGCCACAACTTCAAGCCATGTCTTCAGGTGTCCTTAATGTATGAACTAGCTGAGTCTGAAATATGACTTGTGCGGAGAGGTGTGATTTTATGTAAAAACTTCATCTGAGTTCTAGGCAAACTCCTCTGTTGGAAGCGATCTGCCCCTTTTTTCTAATGCTGATGTCTGCTCCTTGGTCTCGTTACAGCATTGCCTCCTTGCTTAGATATCTTTCTACTGTCATAGCTTCATCGTATGCAGATATTTATAGAGTATAGTGACATTGCCTCTGATCTTTTCTTGGACGCTTTCTCTGGTTGTGGAGGCAGTTGAGCTCAGGAGAGTGCTGTGCCATCTGGCTTTTCTGGCTAGAAAACATCCTCAATCTTGTACCTCTTGCTTTGCACATAGTATCAAATGAAGGTGAAAGATATGTTACTATAATAAAGTGAGCTGAAAACTCAAGAGTGCTTATTTCCTGAAGAGCATGGAAGGAGCATAGCTTTCTTAGCTCAGAGGAGTTCCCTCTTCAGCAGTTGGGCATCTGTAACTTACTATGGGACCTTGCTATTCATAGTATCATAGAATGATTTGGGTTGGAAAGGACCTTAAGGTCATCCAGTTCCAATCTCCTGCTGTTGCAGATTATCTGAAGTTTTACTGAATCTTTTTATATTTTGTGTTTGTTTGTGGAACGCTTATCTATTGGAACATCTTGATTTAAGAAGTTAGCCTTTATGTTAGCATGGGTTGCTGTGTTACTTGAAATCTGATGCTGTGTTGCTTGAAGTCCTTGTTCTTTGTAACATGTTAGCCTTAGTCCTTACTCGCTAGACTATAACCAGAGCACCCAGCTCTATTCTATATAGGATGAGTTATTTGACAGCCTGGCAAGGTCAAAATCTAGCCAGCCAACTTGGCAACAAAACTTACTTTTAAGATGTCCTGAAGTAAACTGCCTTCATTATAATACTAAAAAGCACACCCACAGATTGGCAAGACCCTCGCCCAACTGAAGACCCTTCCCCCGCACAAGTGTAATAGCAGAAGAGAAAATTATAATTGTATGCAAATCACGAACCAATCACTGTAACTGCGAGTGTTCTACCTTGTCATTTTTGTGTGTAAATGTAACGACGAAATTGGCATGGGGTGTGCATGATTTGTGGAAATTCCACCCAGCACCAGCGCTGCAATAAAGAAGTGCCTGCTTCTTAATGCTACATTAGGATTAAGGAATTTTATTCTCCTGACTTTCAGTGACACTGCCATGGGCAGGGACACCTCACACTAGACCATATCACCCAAGACTCCGTCCAACCTGACCTTTAGCACTGCGAGGGATGGAGTATTTACCACTTCTTTGGGCAGCCTGTGCCAGTTCCTCACCACCCTCACAGTAAAGAACTTCAGGACCTACGGGTGGTCTTCCATGGACTTGTGCACATTCAGATTCCTAAGATGATCTCAAACCTGATCCACTCCTGCAGAGGGCCTAAGGTCTTCATTCTTCTGGTCGCTGCATCTGGATTCCAAGACTTGGGTGGTGTGGTCAGAACACTTGCCAGTGAAGAATGAGGCAAAGAAGTAATTGAGAACCTCAGCCTTCTCCAAATCCAGGGTAGCCAGTTCTCCCATTTCCTTCTGGAGAAGGCCCACATTATCCCTAGTCTGTCTTTTTTTGGCAACATACCTATAGAAGCCTTTCCTGTTATCTCTGACATCCCTGGCCAGACTCAGTTCTAACGGGCCTTAGCTTTCTTGGCCTGGTCCCTAGCTTCCTGGACAATGCCCCTGTATTCTTCCCAGGCCTCCTGTCTCCCCTTCCACCTGAGCATGAGGTCAAGCATGGCACCTCTCCTTGTCAACTCCTCTATTACTTGCAAGAGGAAGTTGTCTTCCATCGAGTCAAAGAACCTCCTGGATTGCTTGTGCCAGGCCATACCATCACTCCAACAGATACTGGGGTGGTTGAAGTCTCCCATGAGGACAAGGGCCTGCAAGCATGAGGCTGTTCCTATCTGTCTTTAGAGAGCTTCACCCACAGAGTCCTGATCAGGTGGCCTGTAGCAGATCCCCTCAGTAATGTTCCCTTTGACCCTAACCCCCAAACTTTCAGTTGGCTATTTTGGCACCAAGTGTTCTAAATCCCTAATAAGAAACCTTTTGATGCTGTTGCATCTGAGGAAATTCAGTCCATTTATCTTGTCAGATGGGAGTGTCCCAAACTCTGAAAGGAGGGAACATCCAGTACCCACTGCAAAGGCAAAAAATAAAGGCATCAGTAAATTCATCTGCGGTCTGTCGGATCTCTAGGATGGAGGCATCATTTTCCTCTCAGTGCAATTATCTGCACAATAATGCTTGCTTTGAGTGGGGCTCCTTGGCAGTTGTGCACATTGAGTAATAATCCCAAACTTCACATTTTGGCTCCATTAAAAAGCCTCCTGTCCTTATCTTCTAGAAGGTCAAGCAGAACTGACTGCAGGCTGATGAGCTGATAACCTAGGCTGGAAGATCAAAATGTAGAGCTGGACAAACAGTGGCCTTCAGGGCCACTGTTAAAATACAGAATATATCACATGTGTAAACTTTGTTCTTTGGAAACTTTGTAACTCGAGACATTTCCCAGGCCTGGAATCCCATCTGATTGCATGGACAGGAGAGCATGATCTCCTCTGAACTGGGCACCTCTTGTTCCATGGCAGAGGCCATTTCCAGGAGATGGAATGAAGATCTGCTCTATCCTCACTCTGTTTCAGCAAGAGGAGAAAGATCTTGGGTGAATGAGGCTGTTGTACGAAACCAACTCAGTTTCACACTTCACAGCATCACCTGGCACAAGAAGAGGAAGGCAGAACTGTTCTGAACAACTGTATTTTCACCTTGCTGCTTTTCTAACCCACAGCTACAAAAATCTATGCACAATGAGTTACCAGGAAGATGTCAGCTTTCCTGGGCATCTCATTGCCTAGTATTTGCTTTGCTTTCTTTTATCCTTTCTCATTCCTTGATGTCTTTCAACTAGTTACCAGTTTAATTTGAACCATAAAGGCAGCAGTAATTCAGAATTAAAATACACAGATCTGGGCAACCTTCAGAGTGTTATAGAGGCTGATACCGAATCATGTAACTTAATTTATTGTTTTCCACCTTCTCTGTTAATGACATCTAGCTCTAAATTCTTACATGCAAGTCTGTGTTTATCTCTGCTGACAGTAAATAACCTGCAGAAAAAACTGCCATATTTCTCCAGCTCCGACATCGATTCGTTCCATGACCTTGCCAGGCAAAGACTCAGTACATCCCTTTTCCAGTCTGTAAAATAACAATGTGTCTTGTACAGCTCCATAGCACTCACAGCTGCTTTATCACAGGATTGCTGGTAATTACTGTCACGGTATATGAAACACAAACACACTTGTTCTGTGTGTGCAGGAAGCACTTGATAAGAAGCAGGACACATGGCAGGAAAGAAGCATAACCATATGTACATGAAAGCTTCATTATTGGCTTTTAAATGTTGAAAACGGTTTGCTATTGACATCTGAGAAGACATTTGGGGTGCTTTGTATTTGTCTCAAGTAGTATCAACCTTGGAGGCAGAGAAGTTCACATGAAATCTTATACTTGAAACCTGCATGTGTAAAACATGCCCAATAATGTCACTGGTGAGAATGCCAGCAAGAGGGAGAATCTGTAGGGAATTGACAGGGCCATCCCTCTGTCCCACTCCCAGGATGGAAGGGCTGCCAGTTCTCATTGGGCTTTTCTGAGAAGCTTTTGTGCAATGCTGATTCCATCAAAACAGAACTCATACATCTCGGCTTTGCTGTTGTGACATGTTTTGCTGTTTACTTGCTGCACTGGACAACTTGTGTGGCTCAATTTTTGTTCTGTGGAAGAACACTGCAATATATTAACGACTGTTGCAGCTCGAGCTGCAAGTACAAGTCCCTGTGCTATAGAATCATAGAATAGTCACGGTTGGAAAGGACCTTAAGATCATCCAGTTCCAACCCCCCTGCCAGGGGCAGGGACACCTCACTCCAAACCATGCCACCCAAGGCTCTGTCCAACCCAGCCTTGAACACTGCCAGCGATGGAGCATTCACAGCTTCCCTGGGCAACCCATTCCAGTGCCTCACCAGCCTTACACTAAAGAATTTCTTCCTCATATCCAATCTAAACTTCCCCTGTTTCAGTTTGAATCTATTACCCCTTGTCCTCTCACTACGGTCCCTAATGGCTTGTACGTGTGAGGATGGAACCACTAGGAAGCCTATTTCAGACTCTCGTGAGCTCTTGTCAACTTCCACATGAGAACACGAGCTGGAAGAAGAAAGATTTCTATATCTCAGGAGAAGAAATAGAGAAAGAGGAGAATTTCAAGCAGTGATTGCATGAGAGGATTAGAAAAGGTGCCAGATGTAAAATCTTTGTTTTTCAGGCAGTTAACTTTTCAGTGCCAGTGGGGTGACATATCAACCTAGGCCATCAACCTGAGCAGTACTTTTAGTGATGAAAAAAAGTGGGTGGTATTGGTGGTTCAGCCTGCTGCCAGTGCAGCAAGACTGAAATTTGGCATGTCCAGCCTTAACTATTCTATGATTCTGTGTGCACGAAAAACGGGGAAGACTGTCTTCACTTCCGAGCAAAATTATGAGTCATTGAAGAGCTAAAACCTTTAAGAGGATGATAAAATTCCAGAAGAGTTTGAAAGTGTCTGATAAAACAAAATTTAAAGAACTGAGGCTGGTAGAAGATACATAATAGAGGGGTATAATTCTACAGTACAGTACTACAGTGGTTAATAACCAAACGTGTTCTTTCAGGAGTAGCTGTGCTTCAGTTCATAAATGCAAGGTGCCAGAAGAGGCTTTACTCCCACTGATGCTGGACATGCATATCTGTCTGAGCTCCAGTAAAGAGAAACCAGTACCTTTAGACTTCGATTAACCCATTTTAGATGTGTTCCTCAGGATAAGTGTTTGCCTTCATCCAGTAGCTAGAATGTCCCCAAGCTTGCTCAGGAGAGACACAGCCACTGCTGATGCTGCATTTCATGAGCAGAGTCCTGTATTGTGTGTACTAACAAGTCTCTGGGGAGCTGAGGACATCAGCAGCCCAATCCCAGAGTATCAGACTAGTCATGCTGGGGCGTCTGTCATGCCTTGCTTGGAAGCCCCATGTTTCCAACCATGTGGGTTTGGTTTGGAGTCTGGTGTAGTTATGCTGCTGCAGCTCTGTGTGGGTACGATGTGAATGTCATTAAAATGAAGGGAAACACCAGCTGCCTGCAGACAGAGCTGTTCTGGCATTCAGAGTTTGATCTTGCTCTCTCTGCTTAAATCTGTAGACTGGAAAGCAAATTTTACTTGGTTCCTTAGCATATTGAGGTTAAACTTTAGTTAATGCATGGATTTTACCTTTTTCGTTTGATAATATCAGGGATTCTGAAGAGACCCTCAGACCATGTTTCAGGACGTGCAGTGAATAAAGCTCAGGTTGTGTGCTCAACACTGGGGATTAAAAAGAAGTACTGGTGATGCTCCCTGTTTGAGCGCATTTACAAGCACAAGGGGTTCATGGCACAGGGACCCTTCATTCTGACTCTTGCTATTTGAGTGATTTTCTTTATGTCCAAGCCAAAACATCTTCCCATTTCTCTTATGCAAGAAAGCAAGACTAAAACCACTTCTGCCTACACTAGCATTCTCCAGCAGCATTTTAGGGTCTTCCCTGCTGGCTCCTCAGGCAATTCCCATGTCCTTAGTATTACTGGAGGCTAGAAGGACATTTTTCTCTTGCACTGGTATGCAAAATGTTGATGGGCTCATTTACTGCTGAAAAGTGGTGGTTCAGATAATGGAAGCACGTGAGTTATCTTTGCAGCTAGACAGAGCTGCCTGGGGCAGCCCAGAGCACATGGGCCCAGCACATGGGCGCTGCTGGCCCAGGATCCCCTCCGATGGCTCTGCCTGGGAGGGTTGTGGGGATGACCCTAGGAGGTCAGGGCAGGCCGAGAACAGCTGGAGGTACAGTTTGAGCTCTCTAATCTGTTGCGGTGTCTGGGGGTGACAAGGACAAGGTGACGTGCTGGTAAGGTAATGCAAAGGCATGCCTTGCACTGTTGGAAAGGACATGGGGCTCAAAGGGATGCCCCAGGTAGTGGGGCTCAGCTGGAAAGAGAAAGGTCCTCTGTCTGATTTCTCCCATGGGCCAGCCCAGCTCATGCAAGATGGATCAGGTGGCTGATCCTCAGCTTGTTATGGTTAGTGTTTGATTTTTCTAGCTGGATAACACCTGATCTGTCCATCCTCTGACCGTGTGAACAGCAGTTGGCAAGGGAGAGGGATCACGATCATGTGGCTGGGAGTGGAGAGGGTGAAGCCCCTGCCAAAAGGGCAAGTGCCACCCATATTTCTTTGGTTAAAGCTACTCCTGAGTGCTGTCTAAAGCTTCTTCTGTCTTTGCTCCCCTAATCTGAAGGAGAGGAGCCAGTGAGCTCTTCAGAATGCTGGGTTTTTTTCTCAATTATTTGTGTAAAGTGTCAGACCTTCAAGCTGAACTGCATTTTCACTTACTAATCCCATTCAGGTTCTGCCTCCACAGGTAGAAGGGCCATATGGTTGGCAGGAGCACTTTTAAGAGACCCTCTGGTAATTTTTGGGTTAAGACTTGAAGTCCTGCTGACTTCCATGCTACTAGGACAGGCACAGGACCCAGATGTGATCATTTGGGTAGGAGACCTGAAGAGGTGCACCTTTGTTGGTTCTTCATGCTGTCTTCTGTAACTTCATCATAAAGCACTGAAGTTTGGTTGTTCAGTGGTAGTCTTCAGTGCACAAGGCTGAGAAGGTTTGATCTGTCTGCATTTACCAGTATAGGAGTCTGACTTCTTACATCCCAAAGGGAATGTCTATGCTGCAGTCGCTTCTGAGGCTATAATGGTGAGGTTGTTGCATAGGCATAACTAAGATATAGCTCAGTGTGATTAAATCACTGAGCTTATGTGCTGCTGACTGACTACCTGGTACCTAGTTAGTTTTAGGCTTTTGATTGTCCTGTGGGTGACCTGAGAGTCAGAGGAACTGCCTCTGACTGCTGTGGGTCAATGCCAAGAGGTTATTTCCTACAGCCTGTAGAGGGCTGCTGCTGCAAAATGGCAACGTGGTCTTTTGGCTAGGACGTGAGTCCTTGAAGACGCTTCTTTGGGAGAGCTGGTGGCCACTGGTAAGTAGCTTATCTGGGTGTCCCTTGTGTAGGACTTGGGTGTTTGATTCCACTCACCCCCTCCCACGAGCTGGTTAATGTTATAACATGTTAGTATGTTCCTGCAAAGAAAGCAAAACCTGTAGATTCTTGTGAAGTCTACTTTTATTTTATTTAATTTTTTGCCAGACCTTAGTGATTTGGGTGGCAAGCTGGGAAGCGCTGTATAGTGACCAGAGGGTTTTCAGCTTCTCCAAAGAGCTGTCCTTGGAAGCGCAGAGGGTGACCAGCTCAGGCCACCTGCTTTGCCAGCAGAGAAGTGGGCTTGCAGCGGTCTGTACTCCTGCCTGCCGTTTAATCCAACATCTCCTGGGGTGGAGTTGCTGCTTTGAGCACAGCGTTGCAGATGGTGCATGGAAGGCTCAGGTGCTGCTTCGTGGAAACCTACTTGTATAAATGTCTTACACTTATTCTCTGCGGTTAACGACTATTTCATTTTTACAGCTTTTGATTTCAATTGATAATGTGGCTTGCTCATCCTGGCAGTCAGCCTGAGTGAGGCAGTTGTGCCTTCTTTTAATAGGAACTCTGACCTGTGCAAAACAACTCATCATTAATCATCTCTGTAATGGTTTGTTTATTTCAGCTCCTTTCCGTGCTTCTCCGTCTAATGGTTTTTATGCTGTTTTTTGCTTAGCTTATCAAGCAGCAGATTCTCTCCCTCCAGTTTAGGAAGGTAAAACTACATTGCATTAAACTGCTCTGACCAACACTGAATCTGGCTGCACATGATTAATCTGTAATGCTTTGGTACCAACTAATTAGTAGAGAGTCCTGAAGTGATCTAACAGCCTTATTCTGCATGATTGGATCCCTAATACTTGTTTGAACTACAGACGACAAAGTGAATGTTCATTGTAATTCCTGTGTTAAGGTGCAAGAAATATTCCTCTTTCTTAGCCAAAGGATGGGTGCTCAGCTACTTCTTGATATTAAAGAGAGATTTCCATCCAGAGACATTAAAAAATAGATGAGCCTGCCCTGATACTTTAAAAGAAGCATTTTTCTTCTCCCCCTGCCATCTTGTACCTTGTTGTGAAGATCCTCATTCATATAGACTCTGCCCTGAAATGCACTTATACAGCTGTACTTTGCCTTTGGCAAAATAACACATTTGGAAAGCAGTTGCTATTACTGACTTGCTGCAGAAGCAGGTAGAAGAGTGACTGTGAAGGGAAAGGCCTTTCCAAAACACCCCTGTAGCTGTTTGACTGCTAACCAAAGAGTAAGGAAAAGAAAATAATGATGAAGAGGAATAGGCTTTTTAAATCTCCTTTTCCAGCAGACTGCTTTTGTATGGAAATCCCTCTTTAATGTGAAAAGGCTACTGAATTGCCAGTGTCCTCTACTGAATTGCTGGTGTCCTCTTCCACAGGACAAAGGCTCCAGGGCTATTCTGCGGCAAAGATGCAGCTTCAGGAAGGCCTGGAGGAAGAGAGGCTGCTGCTTTGTATCAGATTTCTTGAATGCTCTGAATTACTGGTTTAGAAAGCAATTTGAATTGGACAAGTCTCATTTCAACTGGAGGGAGTCAGCTGAGAGCCCCACAGTGCTGCAGTTTCCAAACCCTCTCTACCCTCTCCCCCCTTCGCCTAATACAAGGGTTTCTTTGAAAGATTAAATAGACATTTCAGGGCATCCTGCCAAGTGTACATTGGGCAAATCTCCTCTGATTCATCTGCTCTGCCTGTGGAGCCCCCAGCTTCTCGTGATGCTGCTTTCCTGAAACATTCAGTAGCCTTTGCTGTGTTTCACCTGTCTGTGGGATTTGCACTGAAGGGACCAGTCTTATTCCTGGCACTGCCTGCTGATACTGATGGCATGGTACTGGGATTAAACTTGGTCACGAGTGTCACAATGTGTGTGTGCGCATCACTGTTCTTGAGATGCTGATCCGGTTGCTCTCCTGCTGGTGTATGAAATGTTCATTGATGCTTGGAAAGTTCCTTTATGTGGATCTGAAAGGCATTTACTGGCCTAAGGCTGGGGATTTTTGTTGAAGGGGCCACACCAGTAAACCCCGCCAGTAACTGCCTTGGGACTGGATTGTCTGCCTTGCTCTTTGGAAGTGGGAGGGTTTTTTCAGCTGGGGTTGGAGCATGGAAAGGTTCCTTTGGTTTGAACAGCTGTTGGCTTAAACAGCCCTTTCCTGGCCTTGTAGCTGTGTGAAGAGTTGTTTGCCCCAGTCTCCTGGGGACCATTGATTTCCACAGAAGAGTCTGAGCTGTGGAATCTGGTTTTTACCCCATCCCACATGTGTTTGCATATAGACAGTGCTTATAACGCTTGTTCAGTAGGTGAGTCAAGTTTGCAACAGCCCCAGCTGTCCCTGTCCTGTACACTTGCCCAGCACAAAGTGCCTGGGAGTCTGGCAAGATTCCCACTGTGTCCCAGCTGTTTGTTACTGAGGGATTCATCTCCCTGTGTCTCTTACAAACCTATTCTGTCTGGAAGCCAGAGTGAAAATGAAAGCACTGCAGCCTCCAGGTAAGTTTTTGGGTGGATGAAACGAGCAGTTGCTGTGGCTGTGGCACCTTCAGTCCCTGCTGCAGAGCCTGTCAGTGCATCTGACCTTGCAGGGTTCTTGCTAAACGTGGTGGTTTTTTTTCCTTCCTGAACAAGTTTGCTTCCTCAGCAGGTAGAGCATGAGTAGCACCAGCACCAGCATCCTGCCTGCAAGCCAGGGGCTGCTTGTGAGGCTGGGGTCTTCCTCATGGACCTATCACCATGTGCTGTGAGCACATGCTCATGGTGGAGCTGTGTCGGGAATGATTTGGGGGTTTGTTCTGTCTCTTGCATGTCTCTAGAAGCTGATCATTTGTTTAAGGAATGTCTTTCACCGCTGAAAATGCTATAATTAGAGCTGCCAGCTACCAGTTCTCTTGCAATATTTGCTGTTTCTCATAAGATCCTTGCACTTTAGAACTTGGGGTCCTCTCTCCTTGTGTAAACATGTAGTGTTTTAATTACAGAAGGGAAAGTGAAAGAAGCTCTTCCCTTCCAAGTGCCCCAGAGCACTATCCAAATGAAGACTCAACTTGGAATTATCCCATTTTCTTTTAAGAAAGTCCAGATCTTCTGGGGCCTCTCTTGGTGATGCTCCAACTGGGTTGGCAGTGCTGTACAGTGATTTATTGCAAAAATTGAATAGTGCTTAAATGACTGGAGAATATAAGTTCCTTTTCTGAGCTTCATAGATTGCACTGTTTGGATAGTTACGGCTATTTGGGTGACCCAGCCTGAACTTAGAGATCAGTGCCTGAACTCATGGAGTATGTAGTGTGAGTGCCTACCTGCAGCCGAATGAGCTTAAAGAGGGGATGGATGTCAGCTTCACGTACAGTTTGTGGGCTCTGAAAGCTGCAAGCCAGGATCAAGGTCTCCTTCAGTGGGCTGTCCCTGAAGCAGGCAGCTTTTCTTAGTTCATAATTTCCAAAGAGGGCTGCTGTGTTCGGGAGACATGTTCACTTGACACTTGGCCTGAAATTACATAGAAAGTCTTCACATGTAAAGTCCCAGTGAACAGAGCAACACTTGAAACACTGGCAGTGTACTTGGAATGTGAAGCTGACTTTGTTAGGGTCTTGCTTTGGTCCTGCTGCCTGATTGAGGAAATGTTCAGGTGCAATAGAGACAAATGGTTCTTGTCATTCATTACCCTGATAGCCATAAGAGTGAAGACAAAGAGACACTTTAACAGTCATCTTAGGGGAGAAATAAAGGTCAATTACCCTGACACTGGACTGGACTTGTGAACAACCTGGTGTAGAGACGATGGGAAGGAAGGAAGGCATTCATAACAAGAACTTAGGCTTCTAAGATGGATTAGAAACTGGACCCTGTGATTTTTCTCGTACTTTGATGTCTAAGAAATGCTTCTTGAATCTTCCAGGAGCACCTTCTGCGCAATCATTTCTCAGCTGACGGAGGAAACCCAGCCACTATTTGAAACCACTATCAAATCCCGTTCTGTGTCCGAGGACTCTGATGCTAAATTCACATGCATAGTGACAGGTAACAGTGTCTCCTGTGAATAACCTGGTCCTGCCTCATTTTACTGGACTTGCACTAGTTAAACTCTAAAGCAAGTGATAACAAGGCAGCACATTAAAAAGTTCACTGTTGCCAGAATGCAAGTAAAGATTCAGCAATTGCATGATGATTTCAGCTTTAATTTAAGGGGGAGGGGGAAAACCATCTGAGATTGTAAAGAGGCAAAGGCATATCCTAACATCTCAAACAAGGCAAATTACAGACCAGAAAATGGAATAGGGTGGTTACTGCTTGGGCCAGCTATATTTTATTGTCCTAATCTCTGCTGCTTCTCTAATCCTGGACTCCATAACTCAGGAATATGCAATTTTGAAGACTAAGGCTATCATACTGGAGCCAACTCTGGCTCTCTTCACTGGCTGTAAGTGGTTGGAGTGCGTTTGCATCAGTGGTAAACTTGTGCGTCTGTCAATAGCTGAAATAAAAGCTGGTTTCTGCCCAATAAGCTAAAATCTCACCTTGGGAAAGAAGGGGTTAAGCCAGTAACAGGAGGAGGTGGAGACTGAAAAAGAGGGCTGGTACTAAGGCGTTATGATGATGTGACATGGCAGGCATTGGTGTAAAGGCGAGCAGCAACTTTGCAGATGAGCTTTGTCTTTTAAATATGGAGACTGTAAACTTCTTTTTTGGTAGTCTGTACGAACTGTCTGTATGATTATGACTCTCTGATCCTTCCTGATGTTGCTCATGTCAATTTTTTCGATGGGTTAGTCGGTGACAGACATTAAAGAAGTCTGCAAGTTGTGGAAGGAGGAGGATGTCTCCAGTTAGCCTCTTAGCCACAAGGACCAAGACTTTCCCAAGATTTAGGAAATCTAGTTTGCCATTAAAAACATGCTGTAAATAAGCTGTGCACCAGGAAGAGCAGACTGAGCCCCTCTGAGAGCTGCTGCCTTTGAATTCTTGGCTCTTCTGTTACAGGTCCTCTTGTTTTGCAGGTCTGACTTTCTGTGCTTGCAGGGGTACAACTGTTACATTGTTAACCTCAGCAGACCACTTCCTGCTTCTAGAGCAAAAGGGGGCTGCAAGGGAAGTGCCTCCAAACCACCCCCTTTGGTGATTCATTAGAAGGGCTTTCCCAATTCAAGTTTTCTAAAAGCAAAAGCTTAACATATTGTGCTGTAATGTGGAACTCACCATTCTGTAAGCCATGAGTGTCAGAGGTCAGAAGATGAGTGATGTTTAAATATATTAGGAAATCCTGAGTAATACCAGATAAAATTCTTCCATCTCCCTTTCCCTGAAAGTGTAGAAGTGCTGCAGATCCAGAGTATGGCTGCTTACTGCAAGGACATGCAGTGGTATTGCTCTCCCTTTTAGGATTTCTTGCCCCTTTTAAAGTGTCTGGTCTTGACTTCTCTCACTGGCTTAAGTCTTCAACATCTGCACCTTGAGGTTGACAGTTCCTTTTAACAAACTTCATCTCTTTCAAAGTCCAGATGACACCATCAGCTCCATGTAGACTCTGTCAAGGTGAAGTGCATTTGTGCATCTGAGCATTAGTTCACCATGAGACTAGCTGGATGGAAATGCCCTGCATGTGTGATGCCCAGCATGTACAGATTCCTGGGGAAGAGATACTATAGTCAGCCCTACGAAGGAGGCCTTGTAAATGCAATATCCATGTTCTTTCCAGCATCTTACCTGGAAAAGCTGGAGAAATTTCACTGTGTATTGTGCAGGAGACATGCTGCCAAAGTATAACCTCCTCTGCTTGTACCAAAATCAAAGTATCGATGTCTAGAGACAGATCTGGTCCCTGTCCAGTCTGTAGCTATTCCTGCAGTGCATCATTGCTCTTGGTAGGCAGGATACTGTCTGCCAGTTTTGGATGACCTGCTGGTGCTGTGTAGCACAACCTGGTGTATTATATGAAGTTGAAAACTTAACCTGATACTAGTGTCATTTTCTACTTAAGTGAAGAAAAGTATCAAATAAGCCTCTTCAGCATATAGCCTTTCGCAGTGTTTTGTAACCTGGTAAACTAGATTGGGGGATGTCTTTATGCACTTCCATTAAGAGACCTACAAACCTAGGAATCTTCATGGAAACATCCTTAAAAGCAGCCTGAATCACCTATGCCACATGGTCATCTCTTGCATATGGCCCTTTGGACTATTTTAGGAGCTCAAGATGTCTTTGGGAGTGAGAGGCAGGAGATGCAAAGCGAACTCTGACTTTGAAGTCTGAACAGTAGTTCAGTTATCTCCCCCTGCCATGATGTTTACATTCAACTGGGAGACATTATTGGGAAAAAAGAAGTGGTGGTTGCCTCCCTGGCCAGTGACCAGAGTGGAACCAGCTCAGTTCCACTGCTGTGGCTGGAGTCCAGGACACTTTGGTTCATAGATGAGGAGGAGGCAAAGGGCAGACTGTCAGCTGCTCCTGTTTTGACTCTCAAGCCACAAATATGGATACATGACCTACAATAACATTTTTTTTTTCCCTGCTTCTTGATCAATAATAAGAGTTACAGAGTGGTCCCACATTTGTCAATACCAGGGACTGTCCTGGGAAGGCAACAAGGTGCAAGTATTTGAAGAGCCAGCCTCCAAAATGTACTGGGTGGTGCAGGCAAGAAAAAGAACAAGACAGGAGAGGCAGACCTGATGCTCTTGGGTGGTTGCACAAACCTTCTCTTCCTCCAGTTGTCTACTTCTGCCTGCTACTGCTGTCCCGAGTATGTCCGATTTGATTGTTCTGGGTCAAATCAGGCATCAGTTATGACATGTTTTCTTTTTTAGACGAAATTAGTTCATCCTTTGTTCTCTGAGAGATGTGAAAAGGAGAAGGATAACATTTCCCTTTACTGTGCAGGTTCTTATAGAGCAGAGTGTACCCTGCTTCTCTGCACCAAATACTTTCCTTGATGGGTCTGTCTGGACTTCAGGATCTCAAGGGTCATCACATATCCTTCCCACTAAGTGGATATTGGGCTCTTCTCTTCAGAGAATGGCCCTTGTTGGAGGTGCTGCTACAGGGGTTTTACAGCTTTTCAGTCATTTCTGTATAGCATCGGCCAGGAAGGAGGGATACTGGCTGATGAAATCTGGGGGCTTGGATGAAGAGGCCTGGGCCTATGACTGCTTGTAAGGGAATGAGGCAGGTTGAGAGAGATGATCTGGCCAAGACCATCTTATATCAGAACCAGTATTGCCTACTGTTGTACAGCTGCCTCTCCAGCACCATTTCATAGAATCATAGAATGGTTTGGGTTGGAAGGGACCTTAAAGATCATCTAGTTCCAGCGCCTTTCCTTAGGCAAATTCAACCCCTCTGACCTGGCTACTTAAATCATCAGCTCAGGAGCATAGTCCCTTCACTGCCTTCATGGGTCAGTGCTGTGCTGAAGAAGTGTCCAGCCTGGTACCTTTACCATGCTATGCAGGTGCTCAGTCAGTGTGAGCATCTGCACTGGGTTGAGTAGCACATCCCCGAGGGGATGCTAACGAAGCAACGTGACCAGAAGCAGTCTGGTTTTATTGTAGGGCTACGGAGAGGAAAGGGCTCTGCTCATGGATTGGGAAGAGAGCTGGGGTAACATGAGTAGAAAGCTATGGGCTTAGTGGATGAGGATTTTAATAAGCATAAAGTTCTCAATTTGTTGTATCTATGGTGGCCCTTATAGAGAAATATCTGAAGGGTGAGAGTGAAGAGAAATGCAGGGGCTGCAGAAGAGGTGGATGGGGGGGTTTGGGGATGGGGTAGTGAGTACAAGAGCAGAGAGCAGGCTGGTGGGAGATGAGGATGCTTGAGTTTGGGACAGCAGGGCAAGAGAGGGATGGAAAATGCCATCCCCATGCCACCATTTGCAGGCTGGTGGCATGGGGAACTTCCACTCCTAGCGCATTATCTGTCCCACCTGTTAGCATTTCTGGAAACCTTCTTACTTCAGGTGATGGGGAGGTTCAAATCCATAAAGCCAGAAAGGATGACGTCTTCCCATGACTTTTCCTCCCAAAATTGCCTGAAGCACCCCCCACACACACATAGGTTGTGTAGAGCAGAAACAGAAACCCATGGAGATTACGTGTAAGTGTGTGAAACTCTTTCCACCTTCCCAAGTTTCAGAAAACTAACTCCTCCCCACCCCTGCCTCCGAAAACTGAAACAAAATAAACCCCAAATATGCTTTAAACAGAGTTTTTTGTGGGAGATTTTGGATAGCTATTGCAAGAGCTGTTTTGGATAAGGTCACCAAAGCTTTGAAGACTTCACAGGCTTCAACAACTTTGGGAGAAAGAATGTTTGATGTAAGTCTGGCAGTTTTGGTGGGGAAAAAAAAAATCTCCCTGGGTCCTGCAGCGGCTGGAAGATACACTTCCAACAAACGCTTCTGTTGGGCTCAATGATGTGCAGTGGACACCAGTCCTGTCTACGGGCACCACTCTGTCTGCAGCTGCAGGGCACCTGCTGGTGGACACAGGGACCAGCTGCTCTCAAATCCCCCTCAGTACCCATTGCAGAGGGTCTGTAGCAGGGACAGGTTCAGGAGAGGCAAATGCCTGATTTATGAATGGCTGCTCTGTTTCGCAGAGTGCTTATGCTAAGGGTGGGCATCCAGCGCCCTTCAGCGTGGCACTGCCCACCAATGGAGCCCTCAGCTCAGCCACCCTGTCCCACTTGTCTATCCCTGTTTTGGCAGTTGGATGTGGATGTTGTGGTTGCAGGGGATGTGCTGGGAGTGATGCCTGCCCACCATAACCCCCAGACCAGGGGAATTTATTTGCTCAGCAGCCTGAAGATGGATGCCTGCAGTGTCAGCAGCAGCTCCCCTGTCAGTGGAGTGCAGGGCATGCAGGGGGACTTTGTCCTTGCACAGACATCTCTCCATCCCCTGCTTGGCTCCAGCTGCAGCCCCTGGGGAGGAATGGCTGGTGTTCGAATAGGCAGCTGTGGCCACTGTTTATGTGTGGGAGGTGGAAGCCTTTCAACATCCCTCTTCCTGCAGGTTTCCAGCCAGCACTTGCCTGTAGCTCTGTTTCACCACAGGCTGGAGCATGCAGCAGGAGCTAGTCCCTCCTTGCCTGCACTGAGCTGGTACGATGGTGGCCTCCGGTAGGGAGCAGGTAGCCTCAAGGACAAAAGTGCTGCAGGTCAAATAGAGTTTAGGCTTAACAGGAGGAAAAGCCTTTCATCGAGGCACTGTGCAGCTATAGAAACTGCAGCTCTTTCCAGCTGATGTCAGCTGAGAATGGGAATCAGCTGCAGAGGCCATGGGGGGACATCACAGAGGTTCTTGGAAATGATACGTTTCAGTTCCCAGAATGAAGTGCTGTGATTGCTCTTCACAGGGTATCGGGAAAATCTACCTGCCAGCTGCCTGCATTACAAACCAGGGGCCTCCTGCAGGTCTTGCCTGCAGAACAGCCATTGGGAAGGGTAGAATTGCTCTGGGCAACGTATGAGCTGTGTATGAAAATTGTTTTGTTCCTTATCCTTGGAGCAGACAGAAACCGCCACAGGCTCATTCAGCCCAGGGTCCCACCACCAAGTACAGCCAGTAGCTAATACAGAAAATATAAGCAGCAGCGTCAATCCCTGGTGATCCCATCACTGGGATACTCTCATGGCCTCTGCCAGTTAGCAGTTCAGAGCTCATTTGCTTCAGCCACAAGTACCATGTGGGTCTGCAGACCATGGTGGGACAGGGACTGAAGGGGAGGATGAAGCCTTGCAGAAAGGGCTTCAGGAGAAAGTTGTGACTTGGCTTCCTGCAGAAGAGGAGGAACAAGGGGCTAGCCAGCAGAAAGCCAAAGCTGCTGATGGCAGCAGTGGAAAGGGCACGAGGCAACAAAGGATGCGAGAGATGTATGAACAGTGAGGATGGAGAGGGTGGATGCCAGGAGCAGTGCAGAGTAGGAGACCTCAGTGAGGGCAGGAAGATAATAGAGTAAAACCTAGTATGGGGGTTGTCTGGGCTATGGGGATGGCTGCTGTTCGTGGAGGAGAGCAGGAAAGACTGGTCTCTAAGACTGCTTTCTCAACACTCTTTAGTTCCAGTGGGCTAAGCCCCTCGAGGGGCCAGAGGGCACTGGAGAGCCCCAGCAAGTAAGGGATGCATACAGGGAATGTATCAGAAGAGGAGATTGGGGCACGGGGAGCTAAGCAATACATGAGGAGACGGTTCTGAATCTGCCAAAACCAGGGTGGATTTCTGCTCATGAGTCTTTGCTCCTGGTCTCTTGCTTCCGCTATGGGACCTTCATGGGAGCAGGTGTAAGCTGGGCTCAGGCATTGCTACAGGCTGACATCATCTCTGGCTGGTGCAGGTTCCTCACCCTGGAGATGAAAAGGATCCTCGTCAGCCCTGAAACCCGTGGGTTTTCAGCTGGGAAGTATCCAGGATAGGTAGGTATTGCCCTCTCCCTGCCTTCTCTCTCATGAAGTCATCAAGTCTAGATGCATTGCGTATTCCTGGAGAGCCCTTGCTGGCTCCACGCCGTGGCTGTCTATGAGAGCTGACCCGCTGCTGCATTTTGGGGGTATCAGAGACTGGTGGGGATGCCCCTGGGGACTTGTGGAGATGAGCAGCGTGCTGGACTCCTTCTCTTTGGCAGCACAGAAAGCCAGCAGGGGCGTTCTCAGGAGATAAGTTTCAGATATCTACCTTGGGGCTTTGAACAACTGTTGAGTGCATCAGCTTAAGTGGAGGCATGATGTGATCATTGAAACTTTTATTCCATGCCCTTAAGGCCAGCTTGGGTGGGCTGGGAACCCTGTGTAAAGTATTGGAACCAGTGCTGGCCACTGGTTCAAGTGTTTTCCTTTGAAAACTGCTTTTACTCTGAGCTAGAGCTGCTGCCAGTGGGAGGTGAGAGCTGTGGCTAGCACTGGTCCATGTGGGGCACTCATGCTGATCCCCCACTGCTGTTGGTGGCAGGGACCATGGCTGCATGCCCAGCCTGCTAGCCAGCCAGTCACACACCGCATGATGTCATTCTCCTCAAAAGGCAGGTGACATCTGCTGTCAAGTGACATTTGTAGGACACCAAGCTGGCTGTGATGCAATCAAGGTTGTTTCTGTTCAATGGAAACTTTTGGATCAGCTTACAGGCTGTGACACTTAGCAAAATGCTGTGAGCTCCATGGAGAGATGAGTGCCTGTTTTCTGACCTTAGCCTTAGTCTCATCAAAACAGGCCTCTTCATACAAGAGTGACAGTGTGCTTGCCTTTTCCTCCCAGCCAGGGTTACAAGAGACGATCGTGTGATCTGCTCCCCTCTGTTCAGGAATGAAGTGCTGGGATTTTTTTCTCAAAAATAGACCTATTCCTAGGAGTGATAAAAGACTTGGATAAGCCCATCAGGTTTCCACTCACAATGCTTTTTCTGTTTTGTGATTTAAAGTATGCACTGAGCCTAGAATAACACATATCCTATTCTGATGGAGAGTTTAGTGTTGCTGTTGATACCTTGTCCCCACAGAAGCAGGCTTGCTGGGCTACTGGGTGCAATGTTTCACACCCTGACTGGTGTTCCATCCGTCTCCTCCTCAGGGTACCCGCAGCCGGAGGTGACATGGTATAAGGATGATGAAGAGATGGACCGCTATTGTGGCTTACCCAAGTATCAGATATTCCGTCATGGAAATCGCCACACCCTGCAGCTGTACAAGTGAGTAAGGAAGCTGGAGAGCGGTTGGATTTGGTGATGGGAGCTCTGAGTGTGTTTTCAATATTGGGAGGAGCAGGCTGTCAGCAGTGATCTCCCATCAGCACCTGTGCTGGCCCCTCCTGTTCCCATTGCCATGTTCCTGGCTGTCCCTTCCCCTTCAGCTCTTCACTCTGATGACTCTCCAATCACATCAGTATGAGATCCATTACTGCATTCAGGGATAGCTGCCATAAGAAATTCCTCTCTGTGGAGCCTTCCAGTGCTGGTAGCAGCATGCAGTATGGTTGTTCCAGACAAGAGCTGAACATTAGGGCTGGTTGAAGGTGAGTGAATGGAATGCACTGTCTACCTCCAGAATGATGGTCCAGGGGATCAGGTGGGACAAGGACAGAAACAGTTCATAGGAGTGTCCTGAGCAATGGCAAAGAGGGGAAAGGGCTGCAGCCCTGTCCCAGGAGGGCCTTTCTTAGCTCTCACCATGAAGTCAGAGAAGGAAAGGGCTACCTTGGCACTGGACTGATGGAGCCAATGGCCTCTTTAATTTAGCCCTGACTACCAGCTTCTTTTAACTTTAAAAGAGGACTGTGTCTCTGGAGAGCCAGGCACACCGTGTCCCCAGCAAGCAGAGACCTGTCACACCACAACCTGGATTTGGGATGTCAGAAATATTTTGCGCTTTCAATGTATGAAAGTGCAGAATATCAGTACTGATAGTTCTGTCATCCTCATGCTTCTAGCCTGGGCTTTTCTGCTGCCCCGGGTGTGTTCCAGATATCTGTCAAAGGCTGGATCACCTCTCATAGGATCAGGGATCTCCATGGGCCAGGCATCCCCGAGGGGTGACAGCAGGGATGGCATGCATGTGCTTGTGCTGGTGCCTGTGAAGTGGGATGGGAAGGATTTGGTAAGGCAATAGGGTGGAGGAAGAACAGAAATGTCATGTAGGCTGTAAAGATCTGAGAAGAGACCATCTTGCAGAAGAATCATAGGATCATAGAATAGTTAGGGTTGGAAAGGACCTTAAGATCATCTAGTTCCAACACCCCTGCCAGGGGCATGTATGCAAGAACAGTTGGGAAGCCTGATGCTAGCTGTTCCTCCTCCATCACAGCCCCGTCTTATCAGTTACAGCCCGGGGGGAACTGGACACTGATTTAACATCCAACTTACTTATCTGCCAGTGCTGAGAACAGGCAGAGCCCCAGGAGGGAGGACAGCCCCAGGCCTCCAGACCTCTACTGTAGGCACCTCAAGGGCCATATCTTCATTTTCTCACCCTCCTGGAGCAAGAAGTGGGAGAACGTGCATGCCTGTGTGTCCAGCCATAGTGCCTGGGGAGGGTGGGCAGGTCTCACACAGAGCTTTTGGTTTCCAGGTGCCAAGAAGAAGATGCAGGCATTTACCAGGCCTCAGCTAGAAATAACAAAGGCATTGTGTCCTGCTCTGGTGTGCTGGAAGTGGGAACCATGACGGAGTTCAAAATTCATCAGAAGTGGTTTGCCAAAATTAAGAGAAAAGCTGAAGAAAAGCTGCGAGAGATAGAACAGGGCAAGAAGCGAGGGAAAGAAAATGTGGAGGTGGAGAGGCTGCAGGGAATGAGCCCCGATCGGCTCCAGAGAAAGCGAAGGCTGGTCAGGGATATGAACCTCCAGTCAGGAGCGTCTCTGTGGGAGAAAGAGGATGCAGCAAAAGTTCATGTTGCTGATTCTCAGTCCAGATTACACAAGGATATTGCTGAACCAAAGGAGCAGCCAGTGAAGGCGATGACGGGCTTTCCAAACAAACTGAGCGCACCATTGAAAGCAGAGGTGACCGCCAACGGAGATGCCTCTTTTGAAAGTGTGGAGGAGAATGGGAACAGCTTTCTTACATACATCTATGAGACAGTGGAGGACCTCACGACTAAGCCGGTGGTGAAAGACTCCGCAGCTAAAAAGAAAAAGAAATTGGAGGCTCCTCCAGCAGCAAAGCAGGAAGTTTCCAAGCGAGAAGAAACTGGGCGAGACAGGGCCAACCCTTCTCTAAATCCAAGGTTTGCCCCTCCTGTCCCCTTACGCAAGAACACACGTTTGAGGGGGGCAAATGATCAAGAAGTGGAAAGCAGTCTGAAAATCAAAGAGCCTGGGAAAGCTGTGAATCAGGATGGTAAAATCAATGGCGATATGCACTTCTCTTTGAAAGAGATGTATTTTGACAAGCAAGTGGAGCCGGCAGCAGGGAAGGAGGAAGCAGGAGCCAAGGAAGAGGCTGTGAGCAAGGCTGCCCTGCAGCCTGTGGCAATCATCAGACAGCCAGAGGATGCTCCATCGTCCTCACAGGTGGCAGAGGCAGGACCTGTGCTGTTCGACAGACAGAGAGGCCGGCACCAAGCACAGATGGCGGAGGGAAACAAAGCTCTCGGTCCAGAGGTAACTAGGGCAGAAAGTAGCCAACACAGGGGTTGCAACAAGACAATATTCATGCCACATTTTTGTATTGTGGGAGGCTGTGTGTACCTCAAGGCTTCATAGGTCTCCATTGGCAAAAGCACCCAGGAAAAAGGGCTTCCTGGACTTCGTGTGCCCAGACAGCAGGGCTTCCACCCCATCTCCGAATAAATGTTAGATGAGGTGGTGAGGTATACGTCAGGGCCCTGGTCTCCAGGCAGCCTGGGGCATGCTGTGAGCTCCTGTTTAATCGGCAGGCTGACCTCACATGAAATGTTTCCAAATCAGTTAAGCAGAGAGCACTGAATGGCTATTTATAGCTGGGGGAGGATGCCTTGTGCATATGACAAGCAGCGAAACTGATGACATCTGTTCAGTTTAGCAATTGAGTCTGAGCTTTGGCCGGTGTTTAATGAGCCCCATGCAGACGAGCGCGGTGTGCCAGACCCGCTATGTGAGCCATGCTGGGCAGGGTGCTGGGTTCTGTTTATGCTGCAACATGTATACAGTAGATCTGGGCTATTTTTTGGCTCTTCCCTGGTGGAAAAACTCTGTTGCAAGACTTATTGTGGTGTTGATGCAGTTACATGGCACAGCACCTGCTCCTGACCCTCACTGCATCTTTTAGTCAACTTCTATTTTAGTCATTCAACCTGAAGCATTTTCCATGAAAATACTAGATTAGAAGCTACCAGTCTTTTTTTTATATATATATATATATATATATATATATAGCTATCTCTAGATCCTTTTTCTATAATGACCCTTTTTGTGGTAAAAGGTTCTCCGAGTCCAATTTGCAGGTGCCATTATGGTTCAGCATTTGAGCTATGGTAGGTGCAGGCTTTCAGTAGAGATCAAGGTTATCAGAGGAGGCACCCCGGGTGCAGCACATCTCCCTAGGTAGGTAATGCAAATACTATGGGATAGGGAAATATCCACAATACAGAAAGTGGGACTGCTGGGTGCTCTGCTAAAATAAAACCCCTTTCTTCCTCTTCTAATTTTCTTTAGACATAGACAGGAGCACTGCTTACTGATAAGAAAACTACTGTGTTATGCAGTGAACATCTGTGTGCCTTGCTACTAGGCAGCACCCTGAACCCATCTTTAACCTGACCCATCATCATCACATAATGCTGCAGGAATTATTGCTGCACATGTGAGCCCATGACAAAGCTATTTGTTTTCTCCCTCTGCTCATTTTTACACCCTTCGCTCTTAAGGAGGGATGAAAACGTTGTTGTGTAGCAGCCAGACTTGGGCTATCATCCCTGAGCCTTTGACACACATCAAGGTATTTTCCTCTTCAAAAACCCACTTGCAGAGGGAAACCTATAACTTGTCAGCTGGTGTGCTTTTGAGTAGACAAAAAGGATGTTTTTGATTTGAATTTGAATGCTTCAGCTGGTTGGTGATGCTGGGGAAAGTGTTCAAGCTTTTGTGTGACCAAATAAGCTATTTTAAAGCCCTTTAAAGCTGATTCCAGACATGTTAGAGGATATTTTCACTCATCAGGACACCTTGCTTGTCTCTTTCTTTTCAATCTTTCCCTTAAACAAGATGGGGTCCTAACATGAGTTTTTTCCTGGCCTTGTGACCTAGCTGGGCCTCATGCTCAGGACTTCTATTTTGAGCTGCAATTGTCCATATCTGAAGGCTTTGAAAAATGCCAGACTGTATCCAAGCTCTGAACAGCCTCACACACAAGAACAGAGAAGCTGGATTTGCATGATGATCATTCCTGCCTAACTTTTAAACTGATGATTTTATTATATTTCTTTTATATGCCCCTAGTTTGAGTGTTTTCTGATCACTTAAGGACAGATGCTTTTCTGAAAAGCCCCCAGAAAGCTTTTCTGAATAAGCTTTAGTTCATGATAAGCAAATATCCCAAAGTCCTCTTCAGTCAAAGAGATGTCCCCACTGACCAGCACCATTGAGCAGAACCACCTCTGTGCATCCCATCTGTGAACCTGGTCCACCTCCAGCTCCAGGGCACTGTGCTGCTCAGCCCCTTGAGCAGAAGGACCAGTGCTGGCCCTGCAGTTAGATGGGCTGTGTCCGTCTCTCTCCCTTTCTGCACCCCAGAGGACCATATACTGTGGTAAAATCCAGCAGGGTTTCACTGCATGAAATCTGTCTCTTTAAATAAAGCCTTTTAAGCCTGAGCACTGGGATGCTCTGTGTTGTGACACTCAGCCCAATGAAGCAGGCGAGGGACATGCCTCTAGGGGGACACCAGGAGGGGTGCGTGGCATTTGGGAGTGCTGTGCAACCCTGTGAGGTGGAACCCTGGTTCTGCACTCCTCGTGTGGAGACAGAAACTGCCTGGCCTTTGGCATTCTTTGGAGACTACCAAGGAACAGACTTGAATAATGAGTGCAGGAATGGTCTCCCTAAAGCTGCTCCTCCCCCCCCAGATGATATTCACATTGCCCTAACAGTTGCTTGGGGAAGGGTTTGCTGAGACACCAGCATTAGCTTTGCTGTTTTTACCAAGCTTTCAAACGAAACCAAAAGAGCACTAAATAGAAGTGCTAGAGCTCCACAGCCTTACTTTCCCATGGACTTAATCTTGGAGCCTTAAACCTCAAGTCAGAGACCTCAGTGAGAAAATCCTTAGCAGCAGATTATCTAGGATGGATGAGGAACCTGTCATGTGCATGCCCTGATCCCATGCAGTTGTCCTGATGTTGTTAGCTGAGCATCAGCTGGGCACAGCATTTATCAGTGGTATCACTGCCTCCCTGATCCTTATCCTACAAGAATAGATAGTGCCCCTTGGCTGGAGGGTTTTGTCAGATTTCCTTGGGATAAAGCTCAGCTGTCACAGCTTGCTGAAATGTCTGCTGGTGTGAGCTGCAGTTGGAAACATTTGAGCTTCCCGAATGTTGAAGAAACAGGATGGTTGAATAGTGCAGGTAACGTCATGGTGTACAGTTTTGCTGTAAATCATTTGGGCAGCCTCATCCGGATAGTGTGTGATCTGCTGATCGCCCCGTCTCAGAATAGAGATTGCAGATACAGTAAAGGGGTACACTGAATCTTAAAATATTGCAAGGAAATTATAAAAGGTCTCGGCAAGGGCTGGTGGAAGTGTGACAGTTTTGCTCCTTGGGCAGGTGCTGTGTCAGAGGAGAGGGAATGGTTCTCATCTGGAGAACTGTTCTATGATTCTATGATTTAAAACCCACTGAATGTTTTAGAGTGGCCAATTTCCTGCCTGTGTGTGCAAAACCAAGGCACTGCAAGGCAGAAGAGTTGTAACTGATTAAAAGACGTTTTGTGCAGCATGACAGGGGACTGTGTGACCCACTACCACAGGATGATGGTGAAACCAAGAGACCCTGGATGAGTGAGTATCAGTGGTACCAGGTTAATACTTGTAATTCAAGCAGAAAGTTGGGCAGTGCCATCTGGTCCAGCTGGACCACAAGCACCACTGAGAAGACCCAGGCAGTAAAATAGTGCTAATTTTCTATTTTCTTTTTTTTAATTAGGTTGCAGCAGCAGTGGGACAGTCTGCTTGTGATCTCAACCATCCAGGGTCTGCTCCAACTGTAGAGGCTGGTCAGCAAGCCAATAAGTTAGAGGAGCTCAGGAAAGAGATACCTTTCTGCCAGGAGACCAGGGGATCGGGGAAAAGGACAAATCCTCGTCTGAGGCCACAGGAACCACCAAAGCCACCAGCACATTCTCCAGACTACTTGCAGCCCAGAAAGGAGCAACCTGCTTCTAGGAAACAGACGGAAGAACATTCCCATGCTCTTGAGGGCAGAGAGACCCAACCAGCACTGTTAAATCAAGAGGACAAAAGCGAAGGTGAGGAAAAGTCATTACTAAAGAAACTGAGTCCTCCAGAGCACAAAGAAAACACTCCTCTTGAGCAAATCACCTGTCAGACAGCAGTCAAGGATGGGAAGAGCAAAGAGGCAGGAGTGGAGCTATCTGGGAGGCATCAGAGTGCAAAGGCAGGAGGGAGAGGTGCAGCAGAGCCATCTCCTGGGGCTGTGCACCCAGAGACAGAAGGGGCACCTTTAGGACATCCGGAGGCTGAATGTCCAACTCCTGATTCAGTTCAACTTGTCACAAAAGAGCCACTCCCCACTCCTGCAGCGGGAACATCGGTGGCTCAGGAGGCACTGCCTGCAGATCACAGTGCCCCAGGGATGAAGGCCACAGAAGGAGAGGTTCAATCTGGAGCCCAACTGCTGCCTCCTGTGAGCAGAGAAACAGAAATCAGAAAGGCAGATGGATCTGCCCCACAAGAGAAGTTTTCAGCCAGCATGTTAGGGGAGGATAGTGCCAAATCAGTGCCTGTGAGACCTCAGGGGAAGGAAAGAGGAGAGCAAACAGCCACAGGTCCGCACCAGGAGCTGGCAACACCTTCAGGCACTTTTGACGGAGGTGCTGAGGTTCAGCCACAAATACCGCTGGTCCTGCCTAGCCCTGAGGCACAGCAGGAGATGTCTTTGGAGGAAAAGATGCAGCACAAAAACCTTGTTTCCTCCTTGAAGAACTATCTGCTGCTGCTTTTAAAAATGTCAGATAGCAGCAAGGATGCCACGAAAGAAGATACTGACCCCAGTGACAAGCAGCAGCCTGACGCAGAGGAGCTCATGCTCCCAGAAATAGGCATTGCAGGCCTGAGCCCCCGCACCTCAAGGAGAGTTCTGGAAAAGGTACAAAACAATGAGCTCTTCCAAACAGCAGAGAACTTGCCTCTGACTCCCAGGACATCCAGGCGGATCACGGGCATGATTAACGAGGAATTCATTACCAGCAAGGAGATGCTGGCTTGCAGGCCTGTGCCACCAAAGAGACGTACCCGGGTCACTGCCGAGGGAGAGGGGCCGCCCCAGCTCTGTGTGCCCTCCATCGTGGTGGGCAGCATCCCAGCCCCAGGAGTGGGGCAGCCTCCTAGTGAGATTTCAAATTTGCCTGCAGCAGGCCCTGAAAAAGAGAGTGCTGGTGGCCCTCTGGCAGTTCTACCTTGTGCCACGCCAGAGGAGCTGGCTTCCGGAGCCCGGCGCAAAATATACCTGCCGAAAACCAAGCAGGTTGGGCAGGAAGAGGAGGCAACCCCAGAGAGCCCAGGCCACGTGAGAAGTCCAAACGTTTCACCACGGCAATTGAGGAAGAATGCGGCCCTGTTGCCGTCGCCTGCCCTGGCTCTGTGCCCTCCTGCAGAGCAGTGCTCGCCAACCCTCATGAGGAAGATGGCCACGTTGGAGGTTCCTAAGCTGTATGAGGAACCCACAGGTGAAAGCAGTGGTGACCATGAGGTTCCTGAAGATGCTAAGACAGAAGCACAGCCAGCAGAGTCCAAGAAAGCAAATAACCCCTTTAAAGGTAAGGGAAGAGGTAATCCCCATGGAGCATGTTTTCTTGTTGCCTACAAAGGGAGGCTGGCCAGCTGAGCCAGTGATAGTCAGCTGGGGCCACAAGAGGTTTGTGCATTTGCAAGGTTTTCAGCATCGCCCTTTGGCAATGTGAAAGCCAAATTCTGCCCCAAGACTTCTTCCCTAGTGCAGGGAGGGCAGAGGAATGCAAGAGGCAGTAGCACTGAGACTGGCTATCTCCACAGCCTGAACTTCCCTGGCCAAAGGAATCATATAATCCTCTTGTTCTTGGTCTCTGTGTTCTGGTCCTCACTGTGCCTCATTCTGGTTGGGGGTCCAGTGGGCATTAGCAGGGTGCACGCTCTTTTCCACCTCCATGGTGAATGCTAATTTGATTCCTTATGGCATTGAATTAGAAAAGGTATAATCCTGATGTTGAAGTTCTTGCAAGAGCCAGTTGATACCCTCACAGGAATCAGCAGTCTTGCAAAAGTAAGGATAACCTTGATAAATCCCTACTGCAGTAGATATATGTTTCCTCCAACATTGCAGTGGTTTTCTGCTTTGCCTCCATCCATGCAGACCATGAGACCTTCCCTGAGAAGGCGATGTTATACTAGGCTGTGCTGACATATGCGTGATATCCAACACCAAAGTCCTAGGCAGCAGCACTGGGGTAGGCTGCCCTTCCCCTGGAGCTGCAGCCAGCAGTGTATGTCTCACCATCGATCTCTTTGCACCCTGTCCTTAGCTCCGCAGGTGATTCGTAAGATCAGGGCAGAACAATTTTCCGATGCATCAGGAAACCTGAAACTTTGGTGCCAGTTCTTCAATATTTTGAGTGATTCTAAGCTGATGTGGTACAAGGATGAGATCCCTGTAGCAGAAGCACAAAAGAGGTAATCTGCCAGCTCCGCTTCATTGTAGTCCTTGTGCGTTGCCCTGGGTTCGTGTGTTAAATCCAGCTCCTTGCATTTACTGGGGTGAAGGTGCCCCTTCTGTTGAGGCTGCATGGGGAGATCATTGCATGGCATGGTATGTTGCAAACTTTATTCTCAGTTCCCAGGGAGGAAGGGATTGCTGCCAAATTTGTCCTATTGATGCTCCATCTGGTGCCTGGTTTAAGGGCTGATGCTTTGAGTAGCAGAGCCCTGGGGAGGGCAGGCACTGAATCTGAACCTTGGGGAGGGCAGGGAAGGTGCTGTGCCCATCTCAGAATCTGAGAGCTGGGTGTGAGCTGCAAAACTGGAATGCCATGTGATACATGTGAGGGTGGCAGCTGTGCTGGAGGGTCTGCACACTGCATCCGAGGCGCAGGGACTTCTATGCAACTGCCACTGACAAGCACCCACAGGGAAAAAGCAACTCCAGCTGTGCCCCCTCTATCCCAGGGCACTGTTCTTGCACAGGGAGAGCATATTTGGGCAGCTGGGTGGCTTGGTGTATCTTGGATGCTCCTTAGGGTGCATTATGGAGAGCCACTTGTTCTTAAGGTCAAGGGAGCTTGGTGGAGTAGGATCAGATTTTCCTGATGCCTTTGAGCATCCCTTGAGCTCCCTTTATAATAAGCAGGCAGGAAGAGGTGCTTCTGAGGCATGAGTCTCCTACAGCAGATATCTGAGCTGCGGCAGATGGACCTGCAGTAGCCATTGCATTTTAGCTGACCAGAGCAGAGCCTGCTCAGCCAGCAGGTCTCAGGTCCTACCTCTTCCCTCTGCAGCCTGTCTTCCCTTTGCTGGTTCACTGGCCATGTGGGGCAGAAACAGACCTTTGGTTCTTTTGGAGACATCTGTGTAGCGTGCCACCTTGGCTAGATGAGTTGCCAGCCCAAAGCCTGGTGCTGCAGGCTGGAGAAGAACACAGAGTTCATGCTTTGCCTGTCACTTGGAGGGGGGCTGGCTTCAGGATAGGGAGTGGTGTCTGCCTTCACCCATGAACAGCTGAAAATAAAGCTGGACGCCTCTGTAGCTGTTTGACTTCCAGCCATCCATCCAGGTGTGAGTCTCTTAGCCCAAGCACAGCCCTGAGCCACACTCAGGGGAAAGTACCTTTATCCGTCTGTAGCCCAATCCTGACCAGATTTTGCAGGGCTTGCCTGGAATATGAGCATCTCTGCAAGTATAAACTGCAGAGCAGGACTCCTGGTACCATAAGGTGCCAGGAGAGGAGCTGGGATGCCCTTGGGCTGGCTCCCTTTGTAGCCCTCTTCCAGCCCGCTAAGAGCAGCACAGTGCCCATCCTCAGTACCTGTCACATGGCTCCCGTGTGCCTGCATGTGTCACACAGGGCTGAGGCCATGCTCTGTTTTTTTCCAGCGCTGGTGATGAGAGCCAGGCAGCCTTGGCTGTTGTGCAGGCATCCCAGAAGGACTGCGGGGTCTACCGATGCGTGATCAGCAATGAGTACGGCACTGACTCAACTGATTTCCTGCTCAGCGGAGAAGGTGAGGAGCCCCTAGCAGTCTGGCAGCTCTCCCAGCTTACCCAGTTGTGCCATGGGGCAGCGTAGCAAAGCATGGAGAGCTTGGTGCAGGGACTACGGAGGGGGGGAACCTTGCACACCCCGTAACACCACCTCTGTGAGGTGCATCTGTCTCCATGTTCTAATACATCAGCAATTCATACCATCTGCCTTGCTGTCCCTTGGTGTGGAAGCGCATGGGGCAGGGTGGGATCCTGGTAGGACCTTGACACCTCTCTGCTTTCTGTCCCGTGTAGTGCTGTCAGGATTTATCTTGCGGGAAGAGATCGAAGGTAAGAGCCATGTGCTGACAAGCTGCAACTGCTGCCCCTCGCTGTGCAAGGGGCAGCAGCTCTGTGATGGGGGCAGGTTGTGTCCACGTTGTCCTCCTTCACCAGCTCTTCCCTCTGCCAGTTGGTGAGGAGATTGAGATGACGCCCATGGTGTTCGCAAAGGGTCTGGCTGATGCAGGCTACTGGGGAGATAAGCTCTTCGGGCGTGTGGTGAGCGAAGACATGGAAGTGGGTGCTGGTTTCCTGCACAAAGCCTGCCGGGCAAGAGCTATCTACGGTCTGGAGCCCGTCTTTGAGTCTGGCTGCACCTGTATAATCAAAGTGCACAATTTCATTGTCTTTGGGACCAAGAATGAGAACAGTCTGATCGAGAAGAACTACGATATCACCATCCAGGTGGGCATCCTTGTGGGCCAGCCTCCACCTGTCTCCCCCCCACCTTCCCTATCTGTGCCACAGTTCCCAGCTCTGTGCCCACTTTCTTTATTGCCATCCCCATTTTGAGTGCTCTGGAGGGGTTGAGCTGCATTCCAGCAGGCTGGCAATGTCCTTGTTATTCTTGGCTTCAGCTCGTCTCTCTGAACAACACAGAGCTGCTCAGAGCTTTCCCTGTCACTTGTCCTTTGACCACCAGGGCAGGAAAACAGCTGGCAGTGCTCCCAGGGGATGCCTGGCCAGGCAGAGTGTCCCTCAGATTTGCTGGGGCAAGACAGGACAGGTCCCTGACTCTTCTGTTTGCATCTCCAGGAATGTAAAATCCAGAACTCCAGCCGAGAGTACTGCAAGATCTTTGCTGCTGAGGCACGAGCTGTCCCTGATTTTGGAGCAGTGCCCGAGTAAGTCCTGCAGCTTCATTGGCTTCACATCCTGGCAGAGCACCCTGGGGGGTGGTGAGAGGGTTACCTGTGGGTGCTGGGGACATTCCAAAGGGCAGTGTACTCTTCTCCCACCCTCAGACAGAAGGGGTGCTGGGGAAAGGCAGAAGCCAAGGGTTGTAGACACAGTGTGAATCTCCACTTGCTGCAGTGAGAGTGTGGCTGATGCTGAACCTGCCTTTGTGCAAGGGAAATATAACCCCCATTTTCAAGGAGAAAATGGATGACTCGAGGAACTACACAGCAGTCAGCCTCACCTCTGTGCCTGGCAAAATCTTGGAGTAGATTCTCCTGGAAGGCATGCTAAGGCACATGAAAAACAACAAGGTGCTTGGTGACAGCCAGCATGGCTTCACTAAGGGGAAATCCTGCCTGACCAATCTGGTGGCCTTCTATGATGGGGCTATGGAACTGATGGACAGGGGTAGAGCAGTTGATGTCATCTACCTGGATTTGTGCAAAGTGTTTGACACTGTCCCACACGACATCCTTGTCTCTAGAGTTGGAGAGACATCAATTTGATAGGTGGACCACTCGGTGGATAAAGAACTGGCTGGATGGCTGCATGCAAAGAGTTATGCTCAATGGCTCAATGTCCAGCTGGAGACCAGGAACGAGTGGCGTCCCTCAGGGATCGGTGTTGGGACCGGTCTTGTTCAACATCTTTGTCAGTGACATGGACAGTGGGATTGAGTGTGCCCTCAGCAAGTTTGCTGATGACAAGCTGAGTGGTTCGGTTGATACGCTGGAGGGAAGGAATGCCATCCAGAGGGACCTTGACACGCTTGTGAGGTGGGCTGATGCCAACCTGATGAAGTTTAACCATGCCAAGTGCAAGGTCCTACACCTGGGTCAGAGCAATCCCAGGCACAGCTACAGGTTGGGCAGGGAAGAGATTCAGAGCAGCCCTGCGGAGAAGGACTTGGGGGTGCTGGTGGATGAGAAAATGAACATGAGCCGGCAGTGTGCGCTCGCAGCCCAGAAAGCCAACCGTATCCTGGGCTGCAGCAAAAGGAACGTGACCAGCAGGTCGAGGGAGGTGATCCTGCCCCTCTACTCTGCTCTTGTGAGACATCACTTGGAGTATTGTGTGCAGTTCTGGTGTCCTCAACATAAAAAGAACATGGAACTGTTGGAACAAATCCAGAGAAGGGCCACGAGGATGATCAGGGGACTGGAGCACCTCCCGTATGAAGCTAGGCTGAGAAAGTTGGGGCTGTTCAGCCTGGAGAAGAGAAGGCTGCGTGGAGACCTCATAGCAGCCTTCCAGTATCTGAAGGGGGGGCTATAGGGATGCTGGGGAGGGACTCTTCATTAGGGACTGTAGTGAGAGGACAAGGGGTAATGGGTTCAAACTTAAACAGGGGAAGTTTAGATTGGATATGAGGAAGAAATTCTTTAGTGTAAGGGTGATGAGGCACTGGAATGGGTTGCCCAGGGAAGTTGTAAATGCTCCATCCCTGGTGGTGTTCAAGGCCAGGTTGGACATAGCCTTGGGTGGCATGGTTTAGTGGGAGGTGTCCCTGCCCATGGCAGGGGGGTTGGAACTGGATGATCTTAAGGTCCTTTCCAACCCTGACTATTCTATGATTCTATGATTCTATGCAGGATAATTCCTCTGTACCTGATATACCGACCAGCCAACAACATCCCTTACGCCACAATGGAGGAGGACCTGGGTGCGCCATGTGAGCAGTACTGTGTCACTGAGAGAGATGGCAGCTTGGTGGCACGAGGCACTTCAGAGATTGTGCTCAAATGCTGCACCTTCCAGCACTGGGTCTATCAGTGGACAAATGGAAACATCCTGGTGACTGACATGGAAGGTAAAGAGATCTGCCATCTGATTTCTGTGACCCCTCACTACCTTCTGGCCTGTGAAAGGAGGGGGAAAAGCCCTAGCCTTGCCCTCCTGCCTTTTTCCCCATGTGCCATGGAGCCCAGCTCCTAGGGCAGTGACCTGCCCTTGCTGCCAGTGCCTGTTCTTCTCAGGGAGACACTGGTTTTCCTCCCTTTCATTGCAGGAGTGGGCTGGAAGATGACCAATGTGCGGATTGCTACCAACCTGAAAGGGTGAGTATCCCCCCCAGGCTGTCCCCAGCTCCCACTGCTCATGTGGCAAAGGGCCACAGTGGTGAGTGCAAGCAGGCTCCATCCTCGGCTCCCTGCTCCAGTGGGATGTCTCCTGGTGTGAAGCAGGGGCTGAGGATGGCTGTATTGGCAGGTACCAGGGGCTGAAGGAAAGTTGCTTCCCCTCCCTGCTGGAGCAATTCACAACTGCTCACCAGTGTAACCATTACTGCAGCATCCTTGGCCTGAAGACGCTGGAGCCAGCCAAGCCCAAAGGCTCCAAGAGCCCCTCCATGGGTAGGAAATCTGCGCAGTCCAGTCCCCAGCTCCAGAAGAAGGGGCTGGCAAGTCCCCAGGGTACACGCAAGGCTGCTGTGAGCCCCAAGAGTTCTCGGAGAGCGGCAGAAACAGGGGAGACCCCAGCAGCCTCCAAACCCGGGTCAGGAGAGAGCAGCAGGTCTGGCTGCCCGCAGTAGCCAGCACCGCTGTAGCTGGGACCTCCTGCTCTGGACCCCATCCAAAAGCCTGGAGGCAGCATGCGGCCAGGTTGGGAAGGGGAGACCCTGGCAGTGGCCACTGCCACCACTCTTCTCCCTTTGGCTCCTGCCCTGGCCCACGGCACTTGCATTGGGTGGTGTGTGGTAGTGGGAGTCATGGGGAGAATGTGAGCCGTGGGCAGCATGGACCCCTCTCCAACACCTCTTTACAAGAGCTGCTGCTGGTGGTGGAGCTCCTCCACGCTCAGGCTCACATTCCTCTCCCGACTCTCTCTTTCCCCACCTTAAGGCAGGGGCTGTCACACCTGCTCCCTTGGGCTTTGCAAGCGCTATGCCCCCTGCCTGTCTCCCTTGAGCAAACCGGGAGTCTGGACTGCTCTCCTGGCTCCCAGCACCTCATGTCCCTGTTTCTGTTCTCCATAAAGTGACCGGGCCAAGCCCTGCCAGGACTCTATGTGATGGATGTGAAGCCCAGCAGCACACTGATTTCCAAGGTCTTGCTGTGGAGGGGTTTAGTATGACTTGTAGGGCTCTTGCTGGCATTATGTGGGGCTCGGGGGTCCAGGCCTGTGGCAGGGCACTGGCATCAGTGCCGGCAGCTCATGGGGATGTGATTTTGAACCCCTGCACCCTGGGGTTAGCCTTCCACCCCCTTGCTGGGCGGATGCTGGGGGCAGCAGTGCTGCTACAGGTGCTGCCCAGCACCATGGTAATGTTGCTCTACCTCACATGGGGCACCCAGGAGCGGGGCGAAGGGGCACCTCCTATCCATGCCAGGTGTACGTGGGTATCTGGCCTATAGGACTCACCCCTCCTTGCCCACCTGCCATATGCAGACCCCATACACCCTGCTCAGCTCCATTGCACAATCTGGTCATACTCACTTGGCAACACCCCTGCTCAGCACATGCCTTATTCCAGTGGCAGCTAGCAGCACTTGTTCCAAGTCCCACTGCCCTGTGTCAGCAGTGATGGACAGGCAGTGGTGCTCATGCCGGAAAGTAAAGCACCCCGCATCACATCAAGCCTCCCTTGTGCCCATCAGCTTGCTCAGGCGTGCAGCAGCCACCAGAGCATGGCAGTGGGCAGCAAGGCTTGCAAAGAGCTCCAGAGCTGCATGCTTCATCATGCTGAAGAGCATCACCTTCCCTGGAGCTTTAGAGGAGGGTGCTGGGTGCCAGCAGTGCCACCCTGCACAGTGGTGTCCAGAAGGGTGAAGAAGCTTGTCCAGAAGGGACCGGGCTGGGAGTGTGGCATGCTCTGGGGTCCTGGTGCTTTGCTGTGGGGTCATTGTAAAATAATGATGTACATAGCAAGGCTGCACTGGCAAATGGGTGCTCTTGAGTGCAATAAAGTGAGGACTGGCCTGTTCCCCGGTGCTGTGGTCCCAGTGGAAAAGATGCACACAAGCACAACAGGATCGGGTGGCTTTGTGCTCGAGGGAAGAAAATGTCTTCAAGTAATGGTTTTTACTTTCATCCACACCCCACAGGAGAGAAGAGGGTGGCTGGGCCAGACCTGAAAGCTGAGGTGGAACATGGCAGAGGCTCACCTTCTGACAGCTGCAGCAAAAGCTGGCTGCAGCAGTTGCAGCGTGCAGCCTGAGAGAAGCACCTCATGCTGTGTGGGACAGTCATGGTCAGGGGCCAGAGTGGGGTTGAAGGCAAGTACATGGGGATTTCCATGATTTATTTGGGAGCAGTTCCCTTGTGTCTGCAGGCTAGCACCTAAGGGTGCTGGTTGCAAGGTGCACGCAGCTGTCAATCATCACTGGAGGGGAGGAGACCAAACTTGCAGGTTTCTGATGGGGCACTTAGTGTTGAGGCCTGACTTTGCAGATGCTGGTGTTTCTTTGCCATGTTTGCATATTTCTAGGTTGTCCCCTTGCAGGTAGTGTGGTTGTAGTGCCCACAGCACTGTGTCAGGCACCATATGCCCTCTGCCTGGCCAGCCCAGGGTCCCGTGAAGGAGAGTGTTCCACTGTCAAGCACCGAGCTGGAAAGAGAGAAGCATGGTCAGGACGAGGTGCTGGCCACCACCTGGGTCTCTGGGGAGGACCATACGGCTCTGGGGCCCTTCACACCCACCTGGCAAAGAGCTGCTTGCAGCAGGTATACATGGTGTAGCTGGTAGAGCTGAAGTTGGCAGTGCTGAGGAAGGTGATGCAGTCACCCACCTCTGTTGGCACATGAAGGAGGCCTGGGGGACAAAGTCTCCTGGTTGGGGCTCTTGAGGGACCATGCATGCACATCCCACACCCTGACCCTGCTCCCCAGTCCCATACCCTCACCCTATGCTTGCTTGCAGACCCTGTACCTGGGACCGTGCATGCACTCTCTCACCTCACCCCCAAGACCATTGCAGCAGTGATCCCAGGGAACTCCTTGCAGTGCCCCAGAAGCTGTCCTTGAAATGTCCCTAGCCCAAATGAAGATGAAGGGCCCCAGCAGAGCTGCTGAGCAGCCCCTGGCAAAGCCATGAGGGGAGAGCGAAGGGTTTGGAGGCCCTGGCAGAGCCATCAGGAGGACATGCATACCTGCACCTGCATTTATAGGTCTTTGCCTGTCCCCAGTTCATTCTGGCCCGCTGGCAATGGGCAGGGACTTACCTGCCAGGCAGGCATTGAGCATGGAGACACATGTGCCAGTGAGTAGGGCTCGCAGCACGATGGACGCAAAGTCACCCTTGCGCTGGGGAACCGTGGCGGCTGCAGGGACAAAGCAGAGACTGGAGTGAGTTAAGTCCTTGCTCTGGCTCCACCCCAGGTTGGGAAAAGATAGGGATGTGTCCTAGGTCCCTAGCTGACTGTGTCACATACCACCCTGCCCCCCTCAGCTGCTGGTGTCTGGGTGACACAGCAGTCACAGCCTGCACCCAGCACACTTTCTGCATTGTGCCCACTCTGCACCCATGGGTGATCAACCAGAGCGCTCGGTGCTCTCAATACTGGAGTCTCTGCTCTTCATCGCATGGCTGGGTGGCACCTGGGCTTGTGGAACATGCACATGCTTTTGCCCATAGGTGCAGTGCAAAATCATCCCTAATCACCTCGCGCAAATCCTGTTTCTTATCTGTGCAGAGACTGAAAATGGAGGGTTGAGGGCAGCAAATTCCTTCTACCCCAGTTGAGTCCTTGGTCCCAAGATTGCCTTGCATCATTGCTAGGCACCCAGGACATGGGTCACACTCACCCAGACCTCCCAGCATGATCCCAATGGAGCTGATGTTGGCAAATCCACAGAGGGCAAAGGTGGTGATGTTCTCGGCTCGCTCCTGGAGAGCACAGCAGGAGGGAACAGTCATCTCCGCCCAGGAGCAGCCCCAGAGCTGTCATAGTTCCCAACCCAGACAGACATGATGGAGATAAGTCCCCCATCCCAATCCTTTCTCCTTCAGCTAATTTTGGGAGCAAGAATGCAGATGTTAGGCAGCCTGCCCCTGGGCTGGGGGAACAGGAGGCCCTCTGGAGCCATGATCTGCCCCACCGAGGAGCAGGATAAAATGGGAAAGAGTTGCACTGACTCCTTAGGATGACCACCCCATACCCAGCAGTTAGTGAACATCCACATCTAGTTGGCCATAGTGCCCTCCCACCCCAACAGCCATCCTCCTGCCTGACCAGCCATGTCCCATGCCCCATTTCATCTGGTTCCATCCTGCCCTGTGCCTGGCACACAGCAGGTGCCCCTCACAGATATCCACTGCTTCCGGCTCCCATCCCACTCCTCCAGACCCGACAGACGTTTTTTCTTGTATGTGGCCAGCTGCTGGTATGCCACAAACTCATTCAGGAAGATCTTCATCCCCAAGAGCTCGGCCACCAGCGGTGAGTCTGCCCAGTCTGCCCCCATAAGAAAGGCCACAGGCATGAGGATGTAGGAGCAGATAACCTGCGGAAAGGATCCCAGAGGGAACAACTAGAGCTGACCACCTGCACAGCCCCAGGCTTAGGGCAGGCACCCGCTCTCATCATTTGCCAAACACCCAACAAGGGTCTCAGCAGCCTACTGAGGCAAAGGTAGGGATGGGTGGGGGATGTAGGATCTGGTAGCCCAGATGATGGGGCTGCACCTTGGGGATACCTGGAAGGAGAGCCCTTCGATGTCTACCATCTCCCCAAACCAGCGCAGGGCAGCATTGATGAACTCCAGCACCGCCAAGAAGGCCACGAGGTTGGCTGCAATGTTGGCTACAAGCCCTATGGAGGCTGCAGCCCCATTACTTGCAGCTTCCAGGATGTTCTGCTCTTCTCTGTATGGAACAAAACCAACCCAGCTGGCTCCTGTGGCCAAGCATTCTCTGTGCAAAGTCAGCTCCCAGTCAGTGGATGTCTGCACACCACAGGCTCTCCCAGCCTCAGGCCACCCAGAATGTCCATTTGTGCCCCCCAGTTGCCCCCATGGCTTCCCTGCACTGGCAGGATGCATGCAGCCCCACTCCACCATCCTCACACTCACCCCCTGGCGAGGCAGATGCTTGCTTTGCCCTTGAACTTGGACTCTTCCACTTCAGGGTAGACGAGTTTGGACATGGCAAGGGCGCAGGGCGCAGCCATCACAGAAGCTGCTATCAGTGACGCCGCATCTATCTACAATGTGCAGACTGTGGGCTTAGGCAACTCCATGCAAGGCTGCGCCCCAAGACATGGCACCCCAGGGAACCCTAGCACATTGCTGGCATCAGCAGTCTGGGCTTCTCAGGATGCTGGCCATGGCAGGTAGGGCAGCTCGCCTGGATGGAAGCATTGGAGGAACTGAAGCGATCTTGGCCTTGAAGATGTAAATTCTCCTGCTGTTTGACCTAACCATAATCATCCTTGTCCCTTCCCCGTTCCTTTCTAACAGTATCAGAGCAATAGATTGTGCAACACTGCGAACTTCTCCCTTCTGACAAAGGGCCACGTTCACAGTTTCAAAGCTCACCTGCATACCAAATGGCAACATCTCATTTTTCTGACCTTTTATCCTTGGATACTCATTTAAGGGGACTAATTAATGTTTAAATAGCAGAATCTCAGCCAGCAGATCGAGGGCAAGATTTATTCCTCGTTATAGAGCACTGATGACCAAAAGAAGTGTGACCAGCATGTCAAAGGAGGTGATCCTGCCCCTCTGCTCTCATGAGACCCACTTGGAGCACTGTGTGCAGTTCTGGTGTCCTCAACATAAGAAGGACATGGAGCTGCTGGAGCAAGTCCAGAGGAGGCCACGAGGATGATCAGGGGCTGGAGCACCTCCCATATGAAGACAGGCTGAGAATCACAGAATCATTAGTGTTGGAAGTGCCTCTGGAGATCATCCGGTCCAACCCCCTGCCAAGGCAGGGCCACCCAGTGCAGGTCACACAGGAGCATGTCCAGGTGGGTTTGGGATGTCTCCAGAGAGGGAGACTCCACAACCACCCTGGGCAGCCTGTGCCAGTGCTCTGCCACCCACAATGGAAAGAAGTTTTTCCTCATGTTGAGGTGAAACTTGCTGTGGTTTAGTTCATGGCCACTGCTCCTCATCCTGTCACTGGGCACCCCTGGAAAGAGTCTGGCACCATCCTCCTGGCACCCACCTTTGAGGTATTGATCTGCATTGATAAGATCCCCTCTCAGTCTGCTCTTTTCCAGACTAACCAGTCCCAGCTCCTGCAGTATCTCCTCATAAGAGAGATGCTGCAGACCCCTGATGAACCCTGTGGCCTCCACTGGACCCTCTCCAATAGCTCCTTGTCTTTCTTGTACTGAGGAGCCCAGCACTGGACACAGTGCTCCAGATGTGGCCTCACCAGGGTCGAGTAGAGAGGGAGGAATCACCTCCCTCCACTGCTGCCACACTTCTGATGCACCCCAGGCTACTCTTGTCCCTTCTGGCTTAAGGGCACACTGCTGCTCATGGTCAACTTATCTATCAACACTCCCAGGTCCTTCTCAGCTGAACTGCTCTCTAGTAGGTCAGCCCCAGCCTGTGCTGGTACTTGCAGTTCTTCCTCCTCAGATACAGAAGCCTGCGCTTGCCCTTGATGAACCTCAACAGGTTTCTCTCCACCCAATTCGCCAGCCTATGGAGGTCCTGCTGAATGGCAGCACAGCTTCAGGTGTATCATCCACTCCCCTAGCTTTGTATCATCAGCAAACTTGCTGAGGGTGCTCTCCAGCCCTTCATCCAAGATATTGATAAACAAGTTGCATAAGACCAGACCCAGTATTGCTCCCTGGGGAACACCACTGACTACAGGCCTCCAACTGGATTCTACTCCACTGATCACGCTGATCACGACCCTTTGAACTCTACCGTTCAGCCAGTTCTCGGTCGACCTCACAGTCCATTCATCTAACCCACATTTCCTAAGCTTACTTATGAGAATATTATGGGATACAGTGTCAAAAGCCGTGCTGAAGTCAAGGTAGATGACATACACTGCTCTCTCCTCATCGACCCATCTTGTTATGTCATCACAGAGGGTTATTAGATTGGTTAGGCAAGATTTACCCTTGGTGAATCCATGCTGACTACTCCTGGTGACCTTCTGTTCTACATGCTTGGTGACGACTCCAGAATGAGCTGTTCCATCACATTCGCAGGGATGGAGCTGAGGCTGACTGGCTGATAGTTTCACAGCTCCTCCTTCCTGCCCTTTTTGTAGATGGGAGTGACGTTGGCCGTGCTCCAATCATCGGGCACCTCTCCATTCTCCATGATTTTTCAAAGATGATGGGTGCAGCTCCCTCAGTACCACGGGTGCATCCCATCAGGGCCCATGGATTTAAAGGTGTTAAGTCTCTCTAACCTATCCCTAACCCAACTCTCTATGACCAGGGGAAGTCTTCCTTTCTCTGGCCTTCTTTTGAAAGTTGGGGCTGTTCGGCCTGGAGAAGAGCAGCTGTGTGGAGACCTCAGAGCAGCATTTCAGTATCTGAAGGAGGCCTACAAGGATGCTGGAGAGGGACTTTTCATTAAGGACTGTAGCAATAGGACAAGGGGTGATGGGTTTAAACTGAAACAGGGAAAGTTCAGGTTAGATATAAGGAAGAAGTTCTTTACTGTAAGGGTGGTGAGGCACTGGCACAGGGTACCCAAAGAAGTGGTAAATGCCCCATCCCTGGCAGTGTTCAAGGCCAGGTTAGACAGAGCCTTGGGCAACATGGTCTAGTCTGAGGTGTCCCTGCCATGGTTGGAACTGGATGATCTTAAGGTCCTTTCCAACCCAAACCATTCTATGATTCTGTGAGGCCACATCTGGACACCATTTCCATGGCTGAGATGCTGATGAAGTGGAGAGGGCATCCCTGGGTGGGTCAGGGCACAGGACCACCAAGGCCATACTGGGGGAGTGGGACTTGTTCAGCTGGGAGAAAAGAGGGCTGGGGGGTTGTAGTAGCTGTTCCCAACTACTTAAAATGGGGGGTGGTGGGAAGACACTTCTCAGAGATGCCCAAGGAAAGAGCGAGAATCAGTGGCACAGTTTCAGTGGGAAATTCCAGTTGCATATATGGAAAAACTATTCTCCACAAACGAGGCTCCTGTGGGTCCTCACTTCAGGGAGGTGAGTGGCGACCTCCTTCCATGGGATGCTCACCACCAACCTGGACAAGGTTCTGAGCAACCCCGTGGGCTTTGCCATCACATCATTTGGATATGAGGGTGGGTCAGAGATCCCCATAGGGTCCTTCGAAGCTAAATTATCTCATGATTCAGTAAGACCTCCCCTGCTCACTGTGCAAGGGCACGCAATGAGGGTCCCACAGCAGTGCCTCCTACCTGGCAGGGCTCAGGGTTCTGGCCAGACCAGCGGAGGTGAGGCTGGACACGGAGGCACCCTGCCCTCATCCTGCTTATGGAAGGGAACCATGGGGCACCTTTGGGGGGCCTTCTCCCACCCACAAGTCCAGGGCAATTCTTGTGCGTCAGGACCCCATGGCAGGGAGCATGGGGCGCACATCTGCTAATGCACTCACCCCAAAGGATATGTAGGCACCCATCACACTGCCTGCGATTGTAGAAAAGCCGCCAGTCATCACAGTGTGGATTTCTGAATGGGTCATGTCTGCAAGGTATGGGCGGATGAGCAGTGGGGCTTCGGTCTGCAAGAGAGAAAGCTCTGTTGTCCTTCAGACAGGGATATGCAGGGCTGTAGGTCTCCTGGAAAGGGAGAAGACACTTCCTCCATGGCAGGCTCAGCTGCAAGGGCTGAGGAGCTGGATCTCCTGCCCAGGACCTTACCTGTCCCACAAAAATGTTCCCTGCCACACTCAGGGTCTCAGTGGAAGTGGTCCCCATTGAGACCTGAAGGATCCAGGAGATCTGGGGAAAGACAAGGCCACCATGTTTCCAAAGACTCCTGGCACCCTGCCACCCACCCCATGAAGCAGGGCCCTCTTGAGCTCTCAGGCTGCGCACAGGTGGTCTTGGGAAGTGTCCACAGACCAGGTAGCAACATCAGCTCCACAGACGGACTTTCTCAGGAGGACATGCAAGAAAGACAGGGGTTGTGTCTACTCTTTTAGACAGAACAAATCACCCCAGATTAGTACTATACCAGTTTTCCTGGAACATCCCTCAAGCTGGTCACAGTAGTCAGAGAACCCACCAGGTTCTTCTTTCCACTACCATCCCAGAGCCAGGTGTGAGGCCTTACCTTGACAATGAGCCACTGCATGATGCCAAGGTAGTAGAGGATGGACATCACACAACTGAAGAAGACAATGATGGGCAGAGTCTGTAGGCAAGACACCAGGGCAGAGGGTTAAAGGAGAGCTGAGTAACACATCTAAGTACACTTCGGGACCAAGCCCTTCTGATCCATGAAATGGGCATGGCAAGGTATTGCATAGCCAGCCCTCACTAGTGGGGTGCCACAACTTTGGGTTGGCAGGTGGGACAGGGGACCAGTGCAAACCCCTTATGGCACTGAGGAGGTCCATGAATGTCTACAAAGATGAGGGAGACCCATGCTTGAGCTGGCTGAGCTCTGCAGCAAACATGGCTGTGTTCAGCTCCATGCTCTTCAGGATCCAGCAAGGCAGCCAGACCAGAAGAGAACCAGGCTCAGCCTCTCTCTCCCTATAGCCCATACCCGAGGCTGACCTGAAAGGCGAAGACTTCTTCAATAAGCGTGTTCCCAAAGACAAAGCTGGAGCCAGCTGTGGTGTAGCCCAGGAAGAACTGCAGTAGAGAAGTTACATGGGAGGAGGGAGATCTCCATTAGCTCACTCCCTGACATCTCACATCTACCTAGCAGGAGTCTGTCCCCCCAGCCCCATAGCTCACTTCACCACCACACCAGATAATGACCTGAAATCTAAGCTGTGGACACTGGTGGGCTTTCTCCAACTGCCGGGGCACAGCTCCAGCCTGCACAGGAGACTGCACCGGAGGATCCTGGCTGCTGCAGAGAACCAGGAAATAGCTGGCTTTTCTCCAGCCCCAAACAAAAATGCTTCTAAGTGTGCAGTCCCTGCAGCTTCCCTACCCCATGCCACCCCCTGTTCTTCTTGCAGGTCCTTGCATCCCAGGGGGGAGCTACATGGAGGGCACAAGCATGGGGTGGTGTGAGCAGATGCAGTACCTGGATCTGGTTACCCAGCCACTGAAAAGCTTGGATGCCAGGGGTTGTTCGGAGGATGACAAGTCCAAGTATGAACTCCAAGCCAAGACCCCAAAAAACAGCTCTCCAGGACACCTGGGGACCAAGAGCAGAACAGGGACTGAGATGTTAGTGAAGCCTACAGACTTCCCTTTCTTAGCTTCCTGCCCCTTTGACAGCTGCGTATGGCAAACACCTGCATGAATGCCATGGGGATACTAATAAAGAAATTGGAACAGTAATCCACAAACATAGTTTGCTTTTAGAGGAAGATGAGTTGGTGGGACTCAGGAACTGGCTGGTGGAACATAATTTGCCAGGCTTACCCAGGAGGAGAAGGGCACAGAGACCTTCTGATGGTTTGCCCGCTAGTACAGACCTGCTGGATCAAAACTTCCTGTTCATTAATCCTTTGGAGGCAGCAGATTGCCCAAAACATTGAAGCAGGTTGGTTTGGAAACCACTGGGACTTCAACCACTTCAGCCCAAGTCATCTGAAGCTCTGGCCCACCCTCCACCCACAGGCATGTGAAATTCAGGCATGAGTCTAGTGCTGGGTCTCTGCATCAGACCCAGCTGTGAGAGACATGATGGAAAACATGATAGAGGCACCACGAGGGAGCATGGTGATGCGCCGTTGGAAAAGAGCAGTGGGTGGCTTTGGGGCTGGTTACATCCACTCAGCTTAGCTCCCCATGCTGATCAAGCTCTGCCCAGGAGCTCTGCTGGATTCTGCTTCCTCCAGGGAGCTCCAGCGATGGGCCATAAGGGGATGCCAGTGGGAGAGAAGCACATTTTTCCCAGTACTGGAAGGCCACATCCTGTGAAAGCACCAATGGGCAAGAAACATCTGAAGCACATACTGCACTGTGGTGCTTGGAGCAGGCAAAGAGGAACAGCACCAGGAAGCAGAAGCCAGCCAGTGAGATGAGTTGCTCTGGATTTCTGGCAGTGTCCAAAGCCAGCCATATGATCAGGCCTCCCAGGAGGGCCACCCACAGCAGCCTGCAAAAGAAATCCCAGACCGTCACAGAGAGGATGTCCCCATGGGGAGAGAAGCTCATGAAGGGCAGAAGCTAATTGTGTAGGAGATGCCACTGAGAGGTCCATGCATCAGAAGAAACCCGGGGCTCGGACACAAACGGAGCTACGAACAGCCATCATGCTGCTGAGGTAAAGCAGCAGGATGTTTCTGCCATGGCTTTTAAGTGGTTCCCAGGCTGGGCCATTCCTCATCATTCATGAGGCGCTTGCACAGGAATAGGGCATCTGTCCAGTGCCACAGCTGCTGGCTGTCCTGGCAGGGCAGCCATGGGAGAGGGGACCTGGTACTGGGAGGGATCTGGCCCTGCCTTTTCCTGACTCACCATTTCAGCCATAGCCAGGACTTTTTGAAGCATTTCCAAATGGGGCTCAGGAGCAGCAGCACCTTTGCCCCACAGTGCTTCTTGAAGAGGCTCCAGCAGATGAAGAAGACAACCACAGCAGTCATCACAACCAAGGGAAGGGCTCGCTGGAAGTTGAGCCAGCAGGCCGCAATGAAGTAGCACAGGTAGGCTGGAGAAGGCACATTGGAGGTCAGAAATATCAGGCCCATAAGATCATGGATTCATAACAATAACCAGGGCCAACAATGAGGTTAGTTTCCTTGAGGCTCCCATCTGTGCACAAGGAGGACTTAGGGAGCACCAGCCCAGCAGCCAGGCTCACTGGTGACAGCACCTCAGCTGTCTAGAGGCACATACAGCAAGCAGAACAGGCACAGCAAACCCTTTGGGTAGGTGGATAAAGGGAAGGAGCACAGTGAGGAGCAGGTAGCCCTCATGGACAGGAGTGGTGACTGAGGAGGGGACAGGCGATGGGGTAAGAGCAGATACAACCTCCAAACGGGTGGCCATGCCCGGTTCTTGGAGGCTGGGGACATGGCCAGCCGCAGGGATGTGGAGATGGGGTCTCAGCACTGGGGAGTTCTCACCTACTCCAAGGAGCGCCAGGACAACCCTTCTCAACACTTTGGCATGAGCCTTGCAGAAGCGCTTTGCCTTGGAAGCTGGCTGCACAGCCTTCCTGGGGAGAGTCACATGCCAGAGACTTGAGAGGCACAGAAGATGGATCCTGAAGGTGAACCCAGCCCAACTAGATGGAGCTAGGTCATAACTAGAGGTTGCCTGTGGCAGCAGCACGGTTGATAGGTGTGCCATGGCCTCCAGCAGCCCTACTGCCTGCTCCCAGGAGGAGCGAGATGGCCGGTTGTGGCAAGGGAGACCCCACCACACACACAACACCCTGGGCACAATGAGTGGAGGCTTGTGCCGGGTGGCTGCATTGCTGACTGCAGCCTACAAAGCCATATGGAGTCATCAGGCACTGTCCCTGCTAGGTGGTCAATGCCACCCTGCTCTGCTCTCTGATCAGGGGAATCACTGGCCCAAGGATTGCAGACTTGCTATGACCACTGGAAACACCCCACACAGGGTGCATCTCCAGGGCTAATCCTACCTGCAGTAGGAGGAGAATCTCCCTTTCCCTTTGCCTCTCCTCTCCTCTTTGGTTTCACCACATGGACCATCACATCCCTCACAGAGTCTCTCCTCCCCCTGGAAAATATCATTAGCTGAAGAACACTGAGGAGCTCCTGTACCACACGGGAGAGTAAATGAGGACTTACCACAGAGCTGAAAGCTGGGTTATCTGAGCCCTTCCCAAGGTTGTCCAGGGTTATCTGGTCTACTTCCATCTCCAGAAGTGCAGCAGCTTCAATGGATTAGAGAAACAGCACTGCAGGGGAACAATGCTGGCTGGGAAGAGAAAGACAGGATCACTTCTGGGAAGCATGCATGTCCAACCCTGATTTCCAGTTCCGGGTCCCTGGGAGGAAAACACCCTTTGCAGTAGAGATTCAGAGTAGTTTCTGCACCAGCACATCAAGGGACCATGCCATAGGATCCTCAAGCTGTGAGGCGGGAATACTGACTCCCTTGTTCTCCTCTCTCAGAAGGTTTGCTCTTCCACATCTCCAAGGAATTACAGGAGAGGACTAGGTGCAGCAGGAAGAGCTGGTACTGCTCCTCCAAGATGGTGGTAGTGGCCACCATCCTTCGTGAGCAACCCTTCCAGTGAGATTCTGCAAAAAATAAATCTGGCTGCACCCCTCATTGGGTGCAACTGAGTAACATCATAGAATCACGGACTGGTCTGGGTTGCAAGGCATCTTAAAGCTCATCCACTTCCAACCCCCTGACATGGGCAGGGACACCTTCCACTAGAGCAGGGTGCTCCAAGCCCCTGTGTCCAACCTGGCCTTGAACACTGCCAGGGATGGAGCAGCCACAGCTTCTCTGGGCACCCTCACAGGGAAGAGCTTCTTCCTTATATCTAACCTAAGTCTCCCGTCTCAGTTTGAACCCATCACCCCTTGTCCTGTCACTCCAGTCCCTGATGAAGAGTCCCTCTCTAGCATCTTTGCAGCCCCCTTCAGACACTGGAAGCTGCTCTGAGGTCTCCATGCAGCTTCTCTTCTCCAGGCTGAACAGCCCCAAGTTTCTCAGCCTGTCTTCATAGAGGAGGTGCTCCAGCCCCTGATCATCCTCATGTCCTCCTCTGGACTTGCTCCAACAGCTCCATGTCCTTCTCACATTGGGGACACCAGAATTCTACCAGGGCACATGTCCTCACTTCCACCTTCTATAAGCTTCTTTCTTCCTTCTGAGTTTGACCCCCTGCCCTCTAGGGCTTTATCCCATGGAACCTTACTGAGGAGGTTCCTGAAGAGGCCAAAGTCTGTTCTCTTGAAGTTCAGGGCAGTGAGCTTGCTGGGTGCCCTTCTTACTGCCCTGAGTATCTCAAATGGAATAAGGAAGAAGGAGAAGGATAAGAAAGGCTAGGACAAGGATAAGGAAGGATAAGGATGAAGATAAGGAATGATAAGGATAAGGAAGAAGGTCTTTTCATGTTCGTAACTAACACAGTGCAGCAGGAATGGGGAGGAGTAAGTGGCAGTTTGCATGGGGACTGGTCCTTAAGGAGAATCATACTGGGAGAACTAGTCCAGCACAGGCAGAAGAACCAGTGTCATGCCAGGGCAGGAACCCTTGGAGCACGCCACCTGGGCTCCCTCCAGGTTCCTCTACCTGAAGAAAGACAAGGGAAGAGTAAACAAGTTGCAGAGAAGGTAGTGATCGACTGTAGAATCATTTGTGTGTGAAGACAGAGGGAGTAAGGAGTTGTCCTTGCTTTGGAGGACAGTCATAGAGGTCTGCATGGAGAAGGTGGGGAAGGCAGGGTCATCGCTTGCTTTCTCCAGTGTGAGAAATGCAACAAATGGAGGTGGGTTTTGGAGAACACCCTCCTCAGCCTGAGACCTCACAACAGCTCAAGATGGCAGTTGGTTCCATGGGGACCACTGAGGCATGGTGGCCCCCAGCATGTCCCCCAGCTGCTAAGGAGCCTGATGCCCCCTCAGCAGCAGGGCAGGACCCAAGGCTGTGGTAGGAACCCGGGACCCCAGACCAGGGCCTCCAGCACCCCCAGGGCTCAGGGACCCCTCATCAGGACCCTGGCAGGGAACAAGAGGACTCCTCTTCCCAGGCCCACCATTTCAGGAACACCCAGAGATCCCTCTGGGCTTAGTGACCCTGCCGGCACCCCCAGTGCTCAGTGACTCCCCCAAGAACCCCAAGGCTCCTGGCTCTCTCCATCCCTCCCAGGCTCAGTGCCCTCCACGCTGATGCCACCACTGTGACCCCCCAGTGTCACTCCCTCCCTCCCCCAGAGGCTCAGCAGCCTTCTGTTTTGGTGAAGCCTCTTACGCTGCCATCTGCTTCAGGAGTGGGGCCACATGAACAGGCAGCCAATCAGTGGGGCAGCAGGTGGGTGCCCCCCATGCACCTCACATCCTCATCCCCACAGCCTAGTCGTGCCACGTGGTCACACGCCCTTCTGCCCGACCCGCTGCCTCCCTGCACCCCACGCCCTCACACCTCCTGTGTCCTCCTGCTCCATGCCCTCATGCACCCCATGGCCTCACGCCTGCCCTGAGCCCCACGGCTACTGCCGCCCCGTGCTCACCTGCCAGCCACACTGGACACACAGCGCCTGCCTCCGCACCCGGTTACCGATTAACAGCTCGGTCCAAAGAGCTGGGCTGGGCACACCGGGGCTGCGGCTGCATCAGCTCCTCCCAGGTCCTACACCCGGGCGCCCCGAAGAGCCTGGGCGGGACCCCAGCGGGGTGGCCTTGCGGCTCAGAAGAGGCTGCCCTGGGTACTTCCCCCCCCAGGTATCCTTTACTCCACTCTGAGAAATGCTTCCCAGAAAAAGAGTCAGGCACAGGCAGACTCCAAAGCTGCGGGGGTGCACAGTGGTATCCCCCGGTCCTGCACAGCCCGGGGCGGGAAAGGCTGCAGCGGGTGGAAATGGTGCCTGCTGGCGTGAGCTGCAAACGGTTTTTCCACGCGGGACGGGGGGAGCCGAATCCCCGCGTGCGGGCACCCGGGGTTTCCCTGCACGGGGAGCGCTGAAGTGATGCGGGGCCAGCAGGGTTCAGCTCGGAGGACGCTGCTCTGGCTTTGGGGTATAGCAAGGGCGCTCAGCGTTGGCCGCGCCCGTCACCGTACTGGTGACACGGAGCAAGCTGAAGCGCAGCGGGTGTCCCCCCCCATGTACACGGGCCACGTGCTCCGCGCCGTCAGCACTAAGGGCCGCCTCGGCGCCGCAACTGAGCAGAGCCCCGGTAGCGCGCCGTGATCGTATAGTGGTTAGTACTCTGCGTTGTGGCCGCAGCAACCTCGGTTCGAATCCGAGTCACGGCATCGCCTCGGCGGTACCACGGCACAGGGGCTCCTGCTTTTTAGTTTTGCGCCCCGACGACCTGATTATTTTCTTTCCCCACGCAGCGCCAGTATTTCACTGTCTGGGGCTTTTTTCGGTTCCTGGCGGGGGCTGTGCTGCGCTGCCCAGCCCGGGCCTTTGTAGGGCGGCGAGGGGAGAGGTAACGGCGCACGGGAAGCTGAAGGTATATAAAAATACGGATGAAACCATGGGGCAGATGGCAAAACGGGAGCCCGTGTGCCGTGGTACCGCCGAGGCGATGCCGTGACTCGGATTCGAACCGAGGTTGCTGCGGCCACAACGCAGAGTACTAACCACTATACGATCACGGCGCGCTACCGGGGCTCCCGCGCACCGCCCCGCCGAAACAGCCCTTAGTGCTGACGGCGTAGAGCACGTGGGCGGGGGCGGGCAGCGGGCCGGCGCCCCAAGCCGTCGAGCGGTGTCTCCATAGCGACGCGCGGTGCCGGGCGGGTGCCCCCACCGCGTCGGGGCTGCTCGGGGCCCGCCCCGGCCCCGGCCCGCTCGGCCGCCGCGGCATTGCTCTCCACCCGCGCCCCAGCCCGGCCCGTGGCCCTCACCCTGCACCCTGGCCTGACCCCGCCTCTGAGCCCATCTCACCTCCTCCCTGGTGCCGGCCCCAAACCCAGCCATGTGTCTCATCGTTACCGTGGTTTTAACCCTCTCCGACCCCACTCCTACCCCTAACCCCCCTCCTCTGGCCTTGGCTCAACTGCAGACTGTGATCCTGACCATGTCCCTGCTTCAGCCATCTCCCTCAGCTCTTGCCCCGACCCTTCCCTCAACCTGTCTGTTACCCCAACCCTCGCCATGTCCCATCCGCAGTTGTATTGCCACCTCTCACCACTCTGCCTGTTTCTCAGGGAATAAAGTTTCTCTTCGCTGCGGCATTTACCTGTGAGGGTGCTGAGGCGCTGGCACAGAGTGCCCAGGGAAGCTGTGGCTGCCCCATCCCTGGCAGTGTTCAAGGCCAGGTTGGACACAGGGGCTTGGAGCAAGCTGCTCTAGTGGAAGGTGTCCCTGCCCATAGCAGGGGTTGGAACTGGATGAGCTTTAAGGTCCCTCCCAACCCAAACCAGTCTGGGATTCTATGATTAACAACTGGGCACACCAGGGCAGTGTCTACAGATGAAGTGGAAAAGGAGGGACTAACGATGAAGTTGACTTTATGACCCAAGACAGTGGCAGGTATCAGTCTATGCAGTGGTGCCTGTTTCTTCCTGGTGAAATACACATTAATAGTAAATGACTGTTTGCTGTCACTTCTGTTGCTGTTTTGCACAATGCTCCAGGTATTGGCGGGTCTGTTATTTTTCACAGCTATGCAAAGTATTCAAATCACTTGGGATCAAAAGCATTTATTTGTTTCAAGTATTTTTAGAGCAATCAGTGCTCTTCAAGGCACTGGGGTGGCCCAGGTGACTCACATGCCTCTGTGGTGCTGCATGGGAAAAGGTAATCACAGAACCCTCTGCTCCTGCTGCACAGAGAGCTCACTGCTTGGCATTATCTACAGGCATCTCTGGTGTTTTGTTTGCATGTGAGAGTGTGCTGGAAGAGGTGGAAGTCTGGAACCATGCTGCACATGCTGCGCAGGGCTATGTCCCTGCACCATATCTGTCCTTTTTTATCTGCTGCAGCTGGTGGATCCTAAATCTTAAGAGTCTTCCTGAGAGTTGGGACAAGCCAGTGGAAGTCCCTGTACACTTTGATTACTCCATGAAGTAATTACCCCTGCAATCTTGATCATCTCATCTTGCTTGTATCCAACCCAGAAGAGTTCAGAGTGGTGGAGGAAGACAGAACGGCCTTTTGTGTTCCCCTCTCTCTATGCCCACCTCGTTCTTCCCTCAGCCTCTTTACTGATGACGTGCCCTCATCACTGATGTGCAGGCTGGTCCCTCAGCAATGGTGAGAACCACAACACCAAACCTGGCTGATCAGGAGGTGATGAAGGAGCGGCTCTTTGGTGGTATCTGCATGACCTGGGTGTCCACATGGGTTTTTGGTACTGCCCGCCCGCCCCAGTGCTGGCCTTCTCCCTCCGTTTTCTGTCCTCCAAGGATCCCAGTCTGTCTCTCCCATAGTGCTGCAGGGACACTGCTCTTACTCACGTGTGCCCTGACACCATCTGTGTCCTCATGATGGAACTAAAGTGGATGCAGTGCTACTGTTAACAGGTACATGTGTCTCCTCCTATATCCAGGCAGTTTAACACCATCACCAGCACCTTGGCTGCACTGTGGAGAGAGATCTGATCACCCAGACATCTGCTGCTGAGCCACAGAGGTGGAGTCATTACAATCTCTGAATGACAAGGTACAACCTTGTGGAGGGACAGGTCCTTGTGCTGCTCTGTGCCTGGTTGAGGTGATTTCCTCCACGCTGGGCTGGTGGTGTCACAGTGCCACTGAGCTAGGCTGTGTCACCGGTGAAAGGATGAGCCCAGCTCTATGCTGGCTCACTCTCACATACAGTCTTGGATAACTGCTGCAGATGTGGGTCAGCACAGCTGTGGTGGGGAAGAAGCATGCAAGGGAGAAGGTGGGATGATTTGGAGATGTCACCACCACTGGCAGGACGTGCTGCCCATGCCTGGTGGGGATGGAGAACCTACAGCAACACATTCAGTGACCAGGGGATTCCTCCTTGGGCACTTGCATGGGCAGGCAGAGTGGAACCCCTAAGGTTGGTGTCCACAATGGTCTTGATCCCGGTCCCCGACCTGGCCTGGTGCAGAGCTCACATTTGCATGGTGCATGCTGGGTGCTGCTCACATGGTGTGTGTGGTGCACGGAGAAGGCAGTGGGGCTCATGCTTGGGATGCTCTGCAGACTTTTCTGGAAGGGGGAAGATGGCCAAATAACAATTATCTCAACTGCTGAACAGGCATGACTGAGATAAAAGCTGCAGCAATAAAGAGGAGTTAGCCAAACATGGAAGTGAGCCGGGAGGTGGTGAGTGGACATGGAGATAAGCAGCAGGGGCCTGGCTGATGCAGAAGAGGAGGAATGAAGCTGATGCTACCCATCACTTGTGGTGGTGGCCCCGTCCCAGCACAGGTTCTTACCTAAGGGCTGTCTTCCCCAGGAGGACTTGGATATGACCACTCCTAATGAAATCATGCCAGGTTGTCAGGGCCCCAGCAGTCCACTGCTGTGTGATTTTGTTCACAGCTGCAGCCAGTCTGGCCCACAGGGTCAGGACCTGCCAGGACACATTCACTCGGTGTGGAGGAAAAGAGATGAGCTTGTGGGGGCTTTGGGGGATCCTCTGTCTGCTGGCTGACCTGATGTCCTAAGGCTCTGCTCAGCATCTGGGTGGGATGGCTGCTCCAGGCAGGTGCCTTGGCTTTTCCCACCCTCCTCTGTCTCTCAGAGGAGGCTTTTCTTCAATCCCTCTGATGCCTGTGGGTTGCACTCAGTGGATTTTAAAGATGCCTGCAATGTCGAAATGCCCGTGCAGCCAGAGAGAGAGTGCTGCTGGGCCCAGATGTTGTCCCTCTGTGGCACAAACATAAATCTTCCAGCTGGCACAGGAACAAGAGTAATTCATCACTGCATAGCTGTCTCAGCTGCTCTGCCCCTTCAGTGGCCTCTCCAGCTGTTCCCTCATTGGGGCAGTCCCTGGCCTCCTCTCCCGGTCTCAGGGAGGCAGCTGGAAGGCAGAACCATCCCCATGGCCTCCTCTTTTGGTCTCACATCCTGAAAAGAGCTTCAGGAGTGGCACTGGTGCACAGAAAGGCAGGATAGATGCCAGTCTTGCAAGGAGGTGCTCTGTGTTTTACTGGTGACAGGAAACAGTGAGCTAACTCAGGCCAGCACTGTCATCTTTGGATATTCTGAGGCCATAAATTCAGCTTACGATTTGCTCTGCAAATCAGAGTGACTTCATTCCATCTAGCACAGTATCCCATATTCCCATGCCCACAGGCACTGACAGGCTAGTGAAGAATGCTGGAGCAAGATGAGGCCAGGGAAGTGTCCTGGGGCTGGGATAATTCTGGAGGTGAAGGTTTAAGTGGGATTTGGGAGTGAAGGGTAGCACATCTGAGCTGGAAGACAGTTGCAACCAAACTGGCATGGCTCTTTCCCCACCATTTACCTCCCCATCCTCTTCTAGCTCATGAGACATGCACCAAGGCTTGAAGGAGAAGGACTCAAGTATTTCTTGACATGAACGTTCATACGTGATGCTCTTGAAAGACTTTATGAACCCATAACAGCGCATAGCATGAGATGGTCCTGGTTTTTTTAAAGCCCAAGTTTCAAAGGACATTTTCCATTCTGCCAGTGCTATGTGGGGCAGGCAAAAAGGCTACAACAGACCAATTTTCTGCTTGGTTATGTTTTGGGATCTCCTTGCCCAGCTCTAATGTTTAGATATCAAGGAAAATGGCCTCCAAAATGTATGGAGAGGGATTCACCAAAGCTGTTCTGTCTGACCTCCAAGGAGCACAAACCCTGGAGCAGCCTCTTGAGCCCTTTCCTTTCTAGTCCAGCACCCAGCTGAAGATGGGATGTCATAAAAGTGTCCCAGGAGAGAGTCAGCCACCCTGCAGCCCCACATAAATGCTGCCACATGTTTGTGCGAGCTCTGCCTCATTCCAGCTGCCAGCACAAGCTCTCCCTCTGCCTTTGCACCATGACTGCGAGCCTCCTCCTGCAGCAGGGATTTATAGCCTGCACACAGCCACCTCTTAACCCAGCTTTGTGATGCTGAGCAGACAGAAAACAAGCAGCCTTCCTGGGCCTCACCTTTCAATGTCCTGCATTCCTGTCTGAATTCATCTTCATCTTCATTTTCAGCCTTCCAGCCCTTTCAAAGACATGGGGCTGGGTTGGTGGCAAAACCAGCCAATTGTTTCCATCTGCATGGGGGGAATGGCCTCTGTTTCACTCTTGTCCCACACCCATCCTGCTGATGGTTGATGACAGGCCTATTAAGACATATAAAGGGGATGTCAGGGGTGGTTCACACTCCCTAGGCAATGTAAAGCTACTGAGTGTCTGGACAAGGACTCAGCTGTGTGAGCATGGCCACTGCAGCTGGATTAATCAAACCCACCATTAACACTCTCCTGGGGTGCACAGGTCCCCTGCCAGCCCCAGAGCACAGGCCTTCAACTGTCACATTGCTCTGATTGAGCTGCAAATGTTCCAGTTCCTTAGTTTGCTCTGCCTCAGATCGATGAATGCAGGCAGCTCCAATCAATTTCATTTTACCACTTGCTACAGAGTTCAGATCCATGCTCCCCCAGCTGGTCCTGCTTTCTTTGTTCGTTCAAAGGAGAAATTCAGGCATCTTATCCCACCTGGACACTGCTGTGCCCTTGCAGGGTCAAGCTCCCTGGTAGGGGCAAATAATACCCCCATGGATGGAGATTTTCCTCCATGCCCTCCCCATCAGAGGGACAACAATGAAGGTGCTGAATCTGCGCTATGGCTGGAGCCCTGAAAGCATCAACCTGGCTGGGCAGAGTGTGGAAGCAGGTGGCCATGAGGTTTGCTTGATATAATACAGCTGTTGCCACCAAGCCAGCATCTGTCATGAGGTTTCCCTGCCATGACCCTGATTTTGCTGGGGCAATACTGAGGGCAGGTGTAGAGAGTCCTCCTTCAGCTTGGCTACCCTGTCCCCACAGGCACCGAGTATGGCTCCAGGTCTCCAGGGCTTGAGCCCATGTAAAACGTGTTTATGGAAAAATACCAAAACAAACAAACAAAAAACCAACCAACCAAACCCAAAATCAATCGAACAAACCAACAAAAAAACCAACCAAACAAACAAAAAAAAAACCCCACAAAAACCGAACCAAAACAAAAAACCACGACACACCAGCAAAGATTTTATATAGTAGCTGTTTGGAAATTTCCCTCAAACTCATACCTGCATTTGTCAGTGAAAGATGTGTTTCTCACCCTCTGGTGTCAGTCCCGAAGTCATTTTTTTCTCCTATCTGTCACCCAGCTCTCTTGCTGGCTTGTTTCCTGGGTTTGTGGAAATTAAGCTCCCCACGGCTTTCCACACCTCGTTATGTGTTAATGAAATAACGGATCACACCAGAGAGCAGTTATGATGCTCAGGGTCATGGATGTGCAGAGAGGGCTGTCAGCGCTGAGAGCAGAGGAAGAAAAGGTGCTCGGCATGGGTGAGGCAACAACCAATGTATCTGGCTTCAAGCTGGCAGATGTCTGCCAGCAAGTTGTCATTTCTTCTTTTGGTCAATTAGCATGGATTCAGTTATATTACCAACTGCATCATGATTTCTTTTGACAGAAAAGTTGGGGAACTGCAGAAAGTGTCTGCAAGAATTTGCTCCATATGATACATGCTTCAGGTATATCCCTCATGTCTGGACAGACAGGGTCCAAATGGCCTGAACACACCTACAAAGCCTGGGTCTGCATCGTGTGTGTAATTGTTGATGCAGAAATGTCCTAGTTTGTGATGCCTGGGAGGATCAACGTGTCACATCATATATGGGACCTGGTGTGGGCTGTGTTCCTCCAGGTTCCTCCTTACTTTCCCCTAACTTACCACCTATCTTTGGCCCTTGCTACCTCTGTGCAACATATTGCAGCAGGCTAGGGTGAGAGGAGGCTGCAGAGCATCTTGTTCAGAGCATCTCTTCAATGCTAGCCCTCTCCATAGCACCTGGCAGCAAGCTGGGATGGGTGGGCATGGCTACTCCATGCCATTTCCTTCCAGCCTGATGGGAGCTGGGATATCCAGAAGGGATGACTGAAACTTGTAGGGTCCTAAGTATTATGGAGCAACCAGTATGGAATGTACTTGGTGTGCTGATGAGGGGCTGCTGGAAGAACAATGATTCCAGCCTGGGAATGTCTTGCCAAACAAAAGCATGTTGCCTCCATGATGTATCTGGGAGCAGTATCCCATTCCACATGGGCAGCTGCTGTGGTGAGAATGGTCCATCTCACCCACTCCCCAGTATTTGGTGGTCTCCTGGTGCCTATCTGTAGCAACATTTCCCCTCAACACAGTTCCTGCCTCTAAATATTTGCAAGGCTCTTCCTGACAGTCTCTTTATTTAGCGGTGCTTGATGGATTCCTTTCTGTGGATTTGTTCAGTCTTGTTCCTAAACCACACAGCATCTGCAGCAGCCCACGGCAGGAGGGCTGCTATGCACTGAGTCACCTCCTCGTGGTTACCCCAAATCTACCAGTCTCTCTCTAACCTCCCCCCACTGCACAGATCTCTGTCCTGTGACCCCAGTTGTTTCTTTTCAATGCCAAAGAGCTCTGGTCCATCATGCACCCCACTTGCAGAAGCCTTTGATCATCCTGTCATCCTTCTCTGCTCATTTTCCAGATCTGCTGTATTGTGATATGGGGCCCAGGACCACACACAGGCCAGGACTGACCTGGGAACAGTGGCACCCCTAATGTTGTCTCTACCTTTTCCTACCCCCTCCTGTCAGTTTTTAGAGAGAACCTTTGCAGGTTTGACCTTTGCTGAGTGCCAAGCAGATGTTTTCACAGACTGTCAGAGCTCCCGGTCTCAGAGCCCATCACTTTAGACATGAGGCAGGGTTTGGCTTCCGCATATGTGTCACTTCCCTGACACTGGCTGTTGTCCTGAAACGTATAGCATTCATCCAAAGAATCCAGAATAATTCAGTATTATTATTATTAGCAGATTTTGTCACTTCTCTACTGACCTCATTCATCAAAGGATCTGCTTGGGGTAATGCAGGTGACCTCTCTCAGCTGGAATTCACTTTAAGAGAACTGTGTCACCTCTTCTCCAGTACGTCATATTTATCCACCTATCTTCTAATGATGCCAGTTTCCTACTCCTTATGCCAGTTTTTGTTCATTTGCAGAGAACAGATGTGTCATTTATCAGTCTGGGACTCCCTGGCTGCCTCCGGGGAAGCATTTTTGGTGCCACAGTTGCCACTTTCCAGTCCTCACGTCCCCTGGTGTAGCCAGACCTCGGGGGAGGTTGGGGTGTCACCCAGCAGATGTGACATCCTCCGGGTCCCTGCTGTGCTGCATAACAGGACTTACGCAGGGTACTCACAAGGAGAGAAGGGGATGGAATCACCACAGGCATTTCTAAGCTCCTGGAAATGGCTTTTATTTGGAGCTGTGGAAGAAGTACCCGGCGATTCATGGGGCTGCAGGTTTCCCTGAAAGCCATGGGAGATGCTGGTGTCAACATCTCCCATGCTTGCAGTCCACCCAGTGCCTGACTCAAGTGACACACTGGCAAGTGTCAAATGCTAAATTCAGCCCCAACATCACTTGCGGGTGAATCATCTTTCAGCGCCTCCTCAAGAGCATGCAGGAGCAGAGACCTTCTCCTCTGAGTCACCAAAACCTGCTGCCTCGGGGATGCTAGGCTCTGTCCACACCACCCAGGGTTAAACTGGAGAGGAAGGTTTACCAAGACAACGTAACCTGAGCCCTCCTAGGCCCAGTGAAGGACCTGTGTCCTGTTCTTGGCATGGCTGCCTAACAGGTCTCCTGTCCCCAGCTGTGGCTGAGCACAAGGAGCACTTGGGGTAGCTGAAGCAGCTCCTCACACCCAGAAGGACGGTGAGGTCCAAGGACGCACACAGCTCTCCACAGGGGTGGCAGAAGCCTGGAAGACATTGCCTTGCTTTTTCTTCCTGGTGCATGCTCCAACCTGCCTGGGAAGTGTTTACCCAGGCGAGCTATTAGACAGCTATTGCTGTCTTTGCTAAGAGGAAGGGCTGTGCTGTGAGCTCCAGCCCAGAGACAATAGAGAAGAGCTCCTGGACCCTCTAGAGATGGAGAAGAGGGTGGAGGCAGAGCTCCTGGTGCAGAAGTCCATCCCCTGGTCTATGGAGGTCACTGCAGAAGGCTTCCTATCTCCCCTATTCCTGCGGTCCCTAAGAGTGAGCCAAAAATCACTTCTGTGCAGCCACGGGTTGTTCTCTTGACTGAGGACTGTGTGCACAGGAGCTGCACCACCACTGTTCTCCCACAGCGGCTTGTGGGCCACGGGCAGTGTGAGCAGCCGGCAGCCCTTGGGGCTGAGCATTGGCTGTATGAGAGAGCAGCCGGAATGTGGAGTCTGGCGCACAAGAGCGCAGCGTGTGCTCCCTGATCCTCTCCCATCTGCCAGTCCCAACCCGTGTCCCCCGCCAGGCCCTACACAAGCGATGCTGTGTGACAGCCATCTGTCACAGCGATCCAGCGGGTCTGCAGGTGGAGTGGCATTGCAGTCACAGTTGCAGTAGCAGGGTCAATCTCTGCAGTGCAGGCATCAACCCCGGGTCCCGACGTGCATCATATACGAGGGATGTAAGCAATTGGGGATTGGAGCAACACCAACTGCAGCATGAGACACAGATGGAGCTTGGCTTCAGTGGTGCGAATACAGAAATCTGTTGGTGCTTCTTCAAACCTGAAATGAACTGCTGTGAATGGAGGGATGTCACTAGTGTCTCGTCAAGACTGCAGATGAGCAGCACATGCCTGTGCTGAGCCACACGGGGTGTAAGGAGCTCATTTGGTTTCCTTCTGGACTTCCCTTCAAAGCTCCCAGAGCACAAAGAAGAATCTACCCCAGCTATGTTCTTTTCATCCTGCTGCCCTATGTTGCTGTGTGGGTGGTTCAGACCAGGGGAAGCCCATATCCAGTGGAAGCTCAAACCTGAGGGCTCAGGTGGGTCCAAGGATCTTATTAATGCCCCTCTAGGGTCTGCTTGGAGCCTCAGGTAAAAAAGGATGTCCCACGGGGTACAGATCAGAGAACAGGGCTGCGTTAGGCCAGGTGCTTACCTGCCAAAAGGCCAAAAAGGAATTTAGAAGAGAAACAGGCCCAGCAAATGGTGAGGAGGTGCTGGGGTCCTAGGTGGGCTCAGGCCACAGCCCTCCCAGTATGGCCCTGGTGTAGCTGCCTCTCCAAGGAGGCATCAGAGCGGTGTGAGGATGTGAGACGACAGGGTGGGAAGGCAGTACCTCTGCAATTCCTCTTGCATGGTAGTATTCCTTTTTTATAAACCACTACCACAGGCAGATCCCTCCTGGGTCAGCTCTCAGGAGATGCTGAGTGTGTGTTTTCCAGGCTTGAGGATTTAACATGAGCCATCTCCAACAGCTGTTGCTGAACATCCTCCTTGGTTACTGACAGAGGGTGGAAGTGCTCTCAATCTCATGTGCCATCAGCCTTGCATCCTGCTTCCTTCCAAATGCCAGACAGATTTATTGAGAAGCTCTGTCTTTTCTGCATTTTAATAACAATCTCATCATCCCCATCTGCTGGGATTGAGGTCTGGTTTTAGGCCTCAAACACTGCCTTGTGTTCACTCTGTTCCTGGCTGGCACTTTTTCTCCTCCTGATGCATTTTGAGTCTTGCATTTCCTAAGCTCTGAAATATCCAGTTTTGGTTTCTTGGGGCCATGGCTGTCTTCTCCCTAGGAGGAAGCGCCCTTGAGGTTTGGTTGGACCTGTGGGATCTGGCAGGGTTTCCTGGGGAGGACCGTCAGGTGCACATATAAGAAATCCACACATCTGGGACTCAGTGAACTCACTTGGCACATGTTTGGCAGATGCCATGCCAGGCTGGCGCAGGAGGCTCAGATCCTCAGCAGCCCCATCCCAGCTCTCCTCCTGCACAGGGGCTGGAAGGAAGAGTGGTCGCCATGAGGAGTTCTCTCTCCAGGCATCTCCTCCTCACTGTGGCAGGCACCCCAGGAGCCACATCCCAGCATCTGTTCCCACAGAGAGGCAGGAGTCTGGCTCACGGTGTGAAGACAGGCAGGACCACACTATGGCATCTTTCCCCTCCTTGCTGGGTACCGCTGCATGGCTTCACGTCCGTGGTGGTCCTGCTTTCAGAGCATCCTGCCTCTGGCTCTGTCCCTTTCAGGTACGGTTGACCATGACCTTTGGGGGTTTGGCCTCTGCATAGTGCTGCGATCAGGTCTAGGTGAATGGTGTGCACTCAGGAAGTGGTGTGAAGGATTCAGGGGCATAGGTCTGGAGCCAGGGCAGTGCACAGTGGCTGCTGGGGGTTAGGAGAGCACAGGGAAACAGTCAGTCCTGGGTGGTGGGCACTGGTGGTGGCAGCTAATGATGGGGTAACAGAACATTTGTAAGTGTGCTGTTTGCCCTACGATGGCCTTGGCCTCTGCTGCCATGCTCTGACATGCTGCTTCCAATTCTACTTCCCTGGTCTGCATGCTTGTCACCACTGTCCCGTTATCAGCAAACCCAGCCCTGTCTGGGCTGTACCCGAGGTAATGTCTTCTAGCTCCTGTCCTGGCCCCATGTGCCCTGGGCCTCGGCCCTGCATGCTTGCACTGATGGCCCTGCACACCTAGCCCTGGCTCAGCCTTCTTCCCAAGCACCTTCCCCTGGCTTGTCCCTGCTGGATCTGGCCCAGCACCGTTTCTACCGAGGTCCCTGGTGCCAGCCTGGTGTTTTGGTGACCCTGTGGGGATCAATGTGCTGTGCGGGTCCCGCACGGGGCTGGTTTCATGCACACCTCCCAGGCAGTGGGTTTGCCACCGAGGGACCCCGTACTGCTCCATCTCGTTAGCAGCGTCCCCCGTGTCCCTCCTCCCGGTGCCACCGCAGGCACGTTTCCTGCGCTCCCAGCGCCGAGCCATGCTCGGGGGGCGGGCGGCGGCAGCAGCACCCACGGCCGAGTCAGGCCCGCTGGCTCCGGTCTCCGCAGCAAGAGGGACGGGGCGGCCCGTGGGGACCCGGTTCTCCCTCGGGGCCGGGGCGGGAAGCGGAGCCTCCGGGGCCGAGCCGAGCGCCAGCGGCCGCCTGGAAAGCGGGGGCGGTCGGCTCAGAGCGCCAGGGAAGGCCGGGCCAGGCGCGGCGGTAGGCGGCCCGGGCGGCGGGGGTGCGGGGCGGGCCCCGGGGGAGGCGGGCCGCGCCGTGCCGGGCCAGGCAGCGGGGAGGCCGTGCCCGGCCGCGGGGAGCGGGTCCGGGGCAGCGGGGCGGACGCAGGGGGAGGGGGGAGCCCCGCTCGGAGCAGCCGGCGCGGCGGCTCCGGCAGGTGGCACTGGCCGCCTCCCCCGCTCCCCCCCCCCCCCCGGCCCGGGCTCCGCCGCCGCCTCTCTCAGTCCGGCAGCGCCGATGCTGCTGAGCGGAGCAGCGGCCGGCTCGGAGCGAGGCGGCGGCGCGGGGGCCGGGGCCGGAGGGGCCCCGCAGTGCGTGGGCACCATGGCCCGCTGGCTCCGCGAGCACCTGGGCTTCCGCAGCGCCAAGCCCGCGCCCCCAGCGCCGCCCAAGCCCGACTACCGCGCCGGGCCGCCGCCGCAGCCGCCCCCGCCGCCCGGGGGCGCCGCCGAGCCGTTGGCCGCCGCCCAGCCCGACATCGTGGCGGCCTACCGGCTGCAAAAGGAGCGCGACTTCGAGGACCCTTACAGCGGGCCGCCTCCGCCCTCTGCCCCCGACGGGCCCCGGTACGTTTCGCCCAAGCACCGGCTCATCAAGGTGGAAGCGGTGGAGAAGGTGCCCTCCAGCCCCCCGCCTCCGCCACTGACATCCGCTGCCCCCAGCTCGCCGCCAGCCGGCCCCGAGCTGCCCGACGAGACACCGCAGGAGGTGAGTGTCCCGGCACGGGCACCGCGCCGCGCATCCTGGGGTGCCCCAGCCCCATGGCTGGGGGGATGCTCTGGTTCACCCCGCCGGATCCTCAGCACCCGCTGCGAGGAGCGGGGCCAGGACCCCTGGGGCAGGTGGACTCCAAGCGCCGGGAGCCTGCGGCGGCAGGAACCACGGCCGAGCTCCGCGGGGGCTCCCGCTCCGCGTCCCCTTGGGTCCGGCAGCACCGACATGCTGGTCAGACGTCAGCACCCGCGGCGCTGCCGGGCGGCCCCGGCTTCTCGTCCTGCTCCCGCGGGAGGCAGATACGGTCCTCAGCAGGAAGTGTCGCTCACTGAGGTGCGGGAGCGCTGGGCCTGCCGGCCGCCTTCCCCTTTCCCGTCTTGGCGTTTCCTTCAGCCGAGTGCTGGGCACTCTGCAGAGGTAAAACCTCCAGCCGGGGAAGGCGCCCCTCATCACAGGACTGTCTCCAGCGTCCTCCGACGCTGGGGCCGGTGTCCCTGGGCCTCCTTCCACTCTGTGCCCAGCGGCGCGGATCTCCCGCTGCCCGCTCTACGAGAACCTGCCCGTGCCTAAGGCCGGCTCCCCCGAGCTGCCGTGCTGCTTTGTCAGGGAGCCTCAGCGCCTCTTTGTCTGCCCCCTCCCAGCCGGCTTTTCGGGTAGAGAAAGCGGAGCCTGGCTCTGCCAGTGTTGAAAAGGACGAGAGAAACGTCCGCAGCGGGAGGCAGGAGCCGGAGAGAAGCTCCCTGTAAGGAGATAGCCTCTGGGCGGCACAAGGACCCGGCTGCGGCCGTCGGTGTCGGGCCTCTTGGCGGAGAGGTTGGTGTGGGGACTGCGCAGATAAAGGCAGGAGCCCGCTGCCGCCTGCAAGATGGGGCTTGTCGAGTGAACTCCACGGGATTGCAGATCTGGCTGGTGGAGGGAGTGGTGGATACAGTGATCCCGTCCGTGGTCCTGTATTGCCGGGCGGCATGATGAAACGAAAACGGGGCAAACTCTGCTCTGGAGCGTTTTAAGCAGGTAAAAAAAACTTGTCGCTGGTGGATCTTGGAAAGTTGCTAATACTGACCAGTTGCTTTTAGGAGGTTTCTGGAGAGGCCTGGCAGAAACCCCCTTTTGAGCCAGAATCCTGTAAACTGGCCACTGAGGGCAGCAGAGGAGGAGGGCACACTGGCAGAGGGGACCGGAGGTGCCATTGCGGTGATGTGTGGTTTGCTGCATGGTTTTTCCGCTGGAACACGTGGTGTGGGATCAGAGGGACCAGGAGGAGGTGGTGGTCATAGGAAGAACCCAGGCTGTGATAGGCAAAGGGGTGCGCAGGAGCTGCAGGAAGTGGGTACTGCAACTGTACAGCCAGGCTGTGCTGGTGTCTGGGGGCTGGGAGGAAGCTGGGTATTTTAGAGAAAAGCCAAAAGCTGGGATATTTTTGGGGAAATCTTGCTAACAGCACTAGGCCAAAGAAGGCCCCTCATGTTATCCACGGTACATGGTGATTAATCTCCTGATCTACGTGTCTCTGTGAAGAGGAGGTTTCTAATTCTTCAGGGCTTCAGTACGTGATGGACGCAGGCAGAGCTGTGGAGGCTGGGTGAAGCTGGACATAAGGTGTGAATATTTGATAATGCATGGAACTGTCCATTAGAACAGTTTTCCTGGAGGAGCTGTGGAGTTTCCGCAATGAGGAGCATCTTGGGCTCGAGCACCCTTTGCAGCTTCTGTCTTCTGGCCTTGACATTGGGCTGAGCAGTGGAAGGGCTCTCCAATTGTTGCAGGGTCACAGTGATTACCTCTGGAGGTGGTCCAGGAGGATGGAGATGCCTGCTGGGGGGTTGCTGATGCCTGTGGCCCTTGCTCTTGGCAGCAACATCAAGTTATCCTAGAGCAGGGAAGGCAGGATGGCCTGAAGCCTCTGCTTATGGGCACTCTTCCCTATGTGTTGTGGGGTCTGGGACTCCAAAAAGCCCTCAGGTGTAGGCCTTGAGTTGTGGTGACGCTGAAGGTGAAGGGAGAAGTACAATTTTAGGTAGAGGCAAGACTGCTGGAGCAGAGACGTTTTTTGCTAATGATTGACAATGAAAATCACCCTAATAAATTGTGCAGCTCTTCCAGGCAGGGAGGCTGAAGGCAGGCAGAAGTGGAAGGAGCAGCTATCAGTTCCTGGTTGTGGTTTGGCTGAGGCTCTGTAGTTTGTGGTATGGGCTCTGCACTGAGTTTGGGGGACTGACCATGTTCGCTGGAAGCCCTGTGTTCACTGTAGCTGTCCTGCCCTTTCTGGAGAATTGAAGACAGGGCAGGAATATGTTGGCAATGGCACCCTTCCTGCCTGGGCCATGTGATACTTTGCCGTCATAGCATGAGTCACATCTTTCTGACTTGCATGTCATCTGCAACATCTTGCAGGGATGCGCTTAGAATGAGCTCTGCAGTGGCTTCTGCTCCATTAGAAACACTTGCTGGACATGCTGGGGACCAGCACAGGCCCTTCTCCATCTGCTTGGTCTCGGCAGTGCTTTTACTGTAGCAGTGGACAACAGGCTGGCCCTGTATTGCTTGTGGATACCCTGGAGATGTCTTCTCTGCTGTGTTTCGATTGAGTGCAAGAAGCAAAGCCACTAGGATGCAGTGGGGAAAGTTGTGATGAGGGACCTCCCTGCACTGGGGACACCCGCACCCATGGCACAGCGTGCTTGGGGACTGGGTTGGGGGTCTGGCCTTGGGACATGGGGACATCTTTGTCTTGTGCCCACTGTATCGGTCACTGGTGTTTTTGCTGGGTGTGCAGGGTCGGGGCTGTGGGGTGTGGGAAGGGCTGGCCAGGAAGCTCCTGGGCGTGTGTCCTTCCTGCAAGAGCCTCCCTGAACTGAGTCATCCTGTGCGATGCGATGCTGTCTGCCCTGCGCTCCTACTCCCGTGCCATGGGTGCAGCCCTGGGCTCCCCTCCTGCCCCAGCTAGCTGCGGACCAGACCTTTTTTGGAAGGCCAGTGCTATGTTTGCTTTTGGGTTTGGCTTTGGTGTCCACTGAAAGCCAAGGTGCAAAATATATGAAACTGGGAGATTTTGCACCTGACAGAGCGAATGAACTGAGTTTATATATCAGTTAGGGCAGCTCCAACATTAAACACAGCAATCTCCTGGGGGACCCCAAACATGCTTTATCTCCAGGGCAAGATGTGGTGAAGAGCTCCAGCTATGCTGTGGCATCTTGGAGAGCCACTGTCTGTCACATTCTGTGGTGGGCGGCATAAAAACCCAGTGATGATGTGGTCCTTCACCTTAATGTTCTTTTGATTTTCTTTTTTTTTCTTCCTGTTGGCATAAATAGTAGAGCGAGGCCAGCCTCAGCACGGCAGCAGGGATCGGGGTGTGCATTGCCACAGCAGATAAATGCATGAGAAACTCATGTGCGCAAGGAGGACGTGTGTCCCGGTGCCAGAGGTGCCTGGCTGCTGTCTGAAGGACTGGTCTGCACTAAGAGCTACCCTGGGATTGTGGTTTTGCATGTCAGGCTTTTGCTTTGCACCTAAATAGTTTCAAATCTAATAGAGCTTGTGCTGTGTATGAGCAGGCAATGCATTGGTACCTAGGCATCTGCATGATGCGCTGCGATAAGCTCCGTGGTGAGCGGCTCCCTCTGTGATACGGGAGGAGAGAGAAGCATGGAAATGCCTGGCCTTTGAACGAAGCAGAGGGTATCTGGGGCACCCCACTGAGCTGCTCTGCCAGCCACCATGGCCCCTGCACTGGGGCAGCGCTGTGTGCACTGTGGCTGCCGCAGAGAGCTTTGCTTGGCTTGTGAAGTCCAGTGCTCAGATTAGGAAATGTCAGAGGTGTAGTTTCCTGGCAACTTTAGTTTGGCCCCACATGCAGGGGCATTAGGATGCAATCGGTAATTGCGTGATCCCTGCCATTTGCCCCCTAAGAGCCCTCACCCATTCCCAGCACTGGCTGCAGCCTCCAGCCCCTCCAGCCTCAGAGCCTGGGATTCTGTTCTCACTTGCTCGATTATGCATCCCGAGGTTGCAGTGCTCCTGCAGACAGTCAGGAGTTGCCTTCCCACCTTTTCCATGGCTCTCCACAGTAATATCTCACCATTTAAAAACTGAATGGGTTTATATTCTTAGCAGCCTACAGTGGGGAGACTTTGCTGCTGAGAAGAGGCATCCTTGAGATAGTGGAGTTTGCCAGTGTGGCAAAACCGCATCAAACCTGGGGGGCTCAGAGACTCATACCCTTGATCTGAGCCATTTGCTTTGAGTCTGAGCTAAGCCCAGTAAACATGTCTTGGCTGTGTAGAGCCTGTCTAATTGCTGAGTGCCTCTGTATCCCCCGGCAAGTGAAATACCCAGTTTTAGGGGTCTCAGCAGAGATGTGTTAGAACTCTCCACCATCTTTTGCTTTCTAGACCTGGAGGCATCTGGGTGGCGACCACTCTGAGCTTGCTGGAGCTTGTGTCCCGCTCCCTGGGGAGCAAGACCAAAGCACTGAGGAAATACGGAGAGGGCTTTCCTCTGGTTGGGGAGGATGACCGGTGTGTGCAGAGGAGTCTTTCAGCTTCTGAGCTGCTTTGCTGGTGCCCTGTCTTGTCCGAAGCTGCTCCCTACTTATGGGGTGGGAGAAGGAGGGTCCAGGACTGGTGCCAGCAGCAAGTCAGGTCTATGTCTCTAGCAAAATGCATGTAGGAAATGTTCATGGCAAGCTTGAATGTGGGCAGGTTGGGCTTGGGGTGGGAGGAATGAGCAGGCAACCCTCTTCTGAGTCCTGGAGGGTCAGCAAACTGTGTTTCACAGCTCCACATCATGCTTGGAGCCACAAGAGCTCTTTGCAGAGGGTATGCATCGGTGCTGCCTCACAGGTGCTCGCATGTTAAGCCCATGTGTCTGTGTGGGTTGGGACGCCTGCCCACGTGCTCCTGCCTCCCTTGGCACCAGTGCGTGTGTGAATAAGCGCACAGGGGACTGTGCTCTGCGGGTGTCATTGAGGTGGAGCAAAAGCCTTTTTGCAGCTTTCCAAGGCGTGGGTGCCCACTGGACCTCCAGGCTGTTTGGAACAGCAGGCACTGATCTGCCCTTTGTATCTTGCAGGCAGCAAATGGGAAGTACCCATCTTGCAGGCAGGAGAGGAAAAGGGTGTTGAGAAAGCAGAGAGGCTTCCTGCAGTGAATTTGTTGCTGTTGCTCATCTCTTTGCTCTGTGGGTGTTGCGTTGGGTCCCAGTGACCAAGCATTTGTAAAAGTCACCAGCGACTTAGACTTCCCTTGGGGGGTTTCTCCCCAGTGGTGACAGGCAAAGGGCTGCAGCTCCCCTGGACTCAGTGTTGTCACTTGGTGCTCCCAGTGCCTGGCAGAGCCTGAGTGATGCCACATCTCCCTCAGACGATGGAGCCGGTTTCCTGTCTCCTGCTGCAAAACCAGGGGCTGGCTGCTCCTGCAGCCCCATCCTGGGCCCTTCCTGCAGAGCCAGTGGGAGGTTTTGCTCTTTTCCTCTCATCCGGGGCAGGCTGGTACCCTGAGCAGCATCTGTTGCCTTGTGAAGGGTGAGAGCATCTGCTTGCTCCCATGCTTGAGCCCCCCATATGCTCACCCTGGCTGGCAGGCTTTGCTCTGGGGATGATGCTCTGCTGCTCTCTTGTGCTCCAGCATGGAGGAGCTGGCCTTGGAGAGCTATTCCAGCTCCCCACTGCATTGGCCAGCCCAGAGCGGGAGCGCTTATGGAGGTAGTGGTGAGCTGGAGCGGGGGGAACCATGTTCCACAGCTCAGAGGGATGTGAAGATTCAGGGCTGTGTGGAGGTGTATGCAGCTCCAGTTCCTATTCCCTTTTCCTGCTGGCTTTCGCTGCTTGAGGCTATTGTAGGCCATTTTGCACAGGAAGGAGGAAGAAGTGTTTTAAGCCGCTTGTGGGAGCTGGATGGGAATGTGTGAGCGGCTCTGGTCTCCATGGCTGGCCAGGAGCAGGGGCAGCATGGTGGTGAGGACGGACCCTGGCACCAGGTAGGATTAAGCAGCTGCCACACCGTGCTTGGGCCATTTGGTTCTTTCTGTGGGAGCTCTCATAGCTGGTGTTGTGGTGGCAAACCCTATCTTGCCAAATGGTCCAGTCTGGGGTTTGTAGCCTGGTGGGGCAGCAGACCAAGTAAAGGTGCTTGGGTGCACGAGGACCCTGCTGGAAATATTGCCTGGCCCTATTTTGGGACCAGGCTTTGGGGCTGAAGGTGGGATAGAGCTCCAGGCTTGCCAGGGGCTGCGACAACATGCGATGAAGTGCTCCAAGCTGGGAAGCTGCTGAGATGCCGGAGCAGATGTGTGGCTCCAGTACTGGAGAGGATCAAGCTTTGGAACATGCCTCATATCCTACTTCAGGATCACTTCCTTTTTGTTAGCAAAAGCAAACCTCAGGCATTTTGTACCATGCTTGTGATGTGGCACTTGAGAGGCTCCTGATCCTACTTCCCGGTGACTCCTGAAGGAGCCCTGTCTTACGTTACTTGGGACATGTATGGGGATGCTGTGGGGGCCTTGGAGGGAGCAGAGAAGATGCCATAGGCTGTTCTTAGGTCTTTTGTTAAGAAATATCTTCAAATGAGCCTGCAGGAGCCCTGGAAAATAACCAGTGAGTTCCCAGTCATGTCAGTGCCAGCTGACACCCCTGTCCTGGGATCTGAGCCCCTTCTCTGCCTTGAGCAAGGAAATGTGGCTGCACGCTGGGAGAGTATCTGTACACCATGGTGCGGGTGGCACTGCAAGCAGGCCCATGCTGCTGTGGGGGCCTGACTGGGGCATCTGCATGGCACTGGCAGTGCTGAGCTGATGGTGAGGGAGGAAGCCAGGCTGCCTTCTGCTCTGCTTGGCTCCATCCCAGCTTTCAGGACAAAGGCTGGAGCATTTCCACAGCTGAGTGCCAGTGCCTGGAGAGCCATCGGCTGCCAGCACCTGCTGTGCGGAGTGCCATGGTGCTGCTGCTCTGGCTGCTGCTAGCAGAGCTTGTGGTGAGGTTTCAAGGGGCTTCAGCTGGTCCCTGATCCTCCCCAAAAAAGGCAGGGAGGACCCTAACCCTTCTCCTACCTTCCCTCTTTCAGCTGGCTGTCCTGGAGGACTACGCAGATCCCTTTGATGCGGCACAGGTGGCAGGTAGCCAGGCAGGGCTGGAGAAGGTGACAGAAAATGATGGATACATGGAGCCATATGAAGCCCAGAAGATGATGGCTGGTAAGGTGGAAGGCTCTGTGCAAAGGCCACTCTTTGCACCTCTGGTCCTTTCCATGCCAATTTGCTGGCCGCTCTACTCTCTTTCTTGCAGCCTGTGACAGCACTGCGATCCCCAGACAAAGCAAACCTGGACAGTTGCTGTGGTGTGGTGCACGGCCACATTGCAGGCAGATTTTCTCAGCTTTAGCCATGTGTGATGGGCTTGCCATAGCCAGAGGCCGCTGACAAGGGTTAGCCAGCAATGAAAGTACTTCAATATTTATCCCTTTAATTTTGCCCCCCAGGACCACGGTGCCTGCTTGCCAGGATGAGCCAGGAGAGACCTGACATTCGATGCAGCAGGCATAAAACTAAGATGGATGTGGAGCTATTTAATTCAGTTCAGACTGGGCCAGACCATGCCATTGTCCGCCATGGCCATGGCTTGTTTATGGCTGGCAAGCAGATGAGGGGAGAGCGTGTGCTCCCAAAGACATCGCTCCTACTGCTGCAGGGTCACTGTACTGCTTGCATGCTCCAGGCTCTGGCTTTGCTTTGCAGCTCCATGATTTTCCTGGAGTGAGTGGTTTCTGGAAAGCTCATATGGCTTTTTGGACCAGACCATTGCATTTCTTGGAAAAATCAGCCAGTGGTGAAGGGAATGCTTGTGAGAGACTTTTGTTTGAGGGAAGAGCATTTTATTAAACTAGCCATGCTGGGTGTTCAGGGAAGAAACCTGGCCTCGCTGCTCACAGGGAATTGGGCTGTGGGGTGCTCTGTCCCCATGGACCCTGCTTTGTGGGGCTGCCCAACAGTGGGGACGTTGTACTGTGGGAGAAAAGGTATCTTAGTGCTGTGGACTGCTCAGGACCCAGCTGCCCAGCAGCTCCCCCGTTTCTGGCAGGCCTGTGCTGGAGGTTTGGGCAGTGTCCTCCATCGCTGATGCTCCCTACCCCACGTTGCCCTCAGATGAAATTGAGTCCTTTCATTCAGCAGCTCTCTGGGGACCATGCCCGGTGTGTGTTGGACAAAAAGCTCATGGTCTTTTCACTCTTCTCTTGTTAGAGATCCGCCAGAAGGGTTTACAGGAGGCTCCTGCCCGGCCACTGCACCTCTATGACACTCCCTATGAGCCTGTGCTTGGAGGGCTGGATATGGATGGTGACCGCCCAGCTTGCTCCAGGCCCAGGGAGTCCCGGCTGCCAGAGGATGATGAGCGGCCACCAGAGGAGTATGACCAGCCCTGGGAGTGGAAGAAGGAGCGGATCTCCAAAGCCTTTGCAGGTGAGATGGGAGTAGCTGTAAAGCAGCTGATGCTGCGTTGCATTTTGCGGGGGGAAGCCCGATTCTTGATGTTCCTTTGTTTTTCGGGGATTCAGTAGTGTTGGCCTCTGCATTTCTGTGATTCAGGGAGCAGTCATGAGCTTGGAAAGGCTGTTTCTTTTCAGCTGGGAGCCAGGCTGGGTGGATTGGTGGATGGAGCTGCCTTGGCAGACTGTCCAGTGCCCATCTCTTGTTTCCCTTTCCCCCTTCTGGCTGATCAAAGCCTCTGGTGCAAGTTAACCCCACCTGAGCTTTGAATTGCAGAGGAGTGGTTTGACCCTGGGCTCAAGCAGATCCTTCATTTATTGGGGCAGGAGAATCCTCTGGGAGACTTTGGCCAGGTGATTGTCCAGGCCCCTGATCTATTTATCTGTGCTGCAGGATCAATGGTGTTTGTGTTTGTTAATGAGGAAATCCATGCTGGGCATTAGCGCTGGCTCCTCCGCTGGCGCTGGCTAATTGCCACACTCTTATCTAGGATGCATTTTAATAGCGGCATTGTACGTTTAAGCTGCAGCTGGCATGCACAAGGTGCTCGAGCCAGCAGCGGTCAGTGCTGCGCAGAGATGCTGGCAGAGAGAGACGTGGAGTCTTGGGACTGTTTCACCTCTTGGGTTTGGGCTCTGGGGGCTGTTTGCTGTCTCCACGCCATGGCATCTACACGTGCTGTGGGGTTGCACTCTTACCATTGCACTCAGCGGGTACAGGGTTGGTGACTGTGGCACACTGCGCTGAGGATTTAGCTTCTTGGGCTCCGTCATGAAACACAGTGCGCTGCTGCATTAGGTTTGTGCTGAGGTGTTTGTGCTCCAGATCTGGGCAGATGAGCTGCCTTGCTTGATGTCCCTGTGTGTAGGTGGAGTGTTCAGAGGTCTGGCTTGCACATGGATGTGTGTGGGTGCTCCCCAGGGTGCTTTAGGCTTGCTCCGAGTCCTGAGATAGTCAGGCTCCCATGCCCTGGGCCACATTAGGACCTGCTGCCTGTTTTCTTCTGGAGCCAGAGCAAGTCTTGCCGTGGCTTGCAGCGCATTTCTCGTCTCTTGCAGTGCCAGAATCTCTCTGCTGGCCCTCTTCCCCTTTAGGGGGCCTGCAAGACCCTTGCTGGTGGGCAGCTAGTACCAACACAAGGAAGCAACCCACTGGTGCCTGGCAGGGGGATGTGCACCCCATGGGGTGGTTGTGAAGCACCTGGGGCAGGACGGATGCATGGGCAGGACAGATGGCAATGGAAAGCTTGGTCAAGGTCCCCTGGACAGATGTGTATGTGGGATGGGGGTGATTGCAGGCTCCCCCCTGCGCCAGAGAAGTTTGGCTAGGGAATCTGATGGAGGAGCAAGGTCTCTCCATTGGGAGTGTGCCCCATGTGGGGCCTGTTCCTGCTCAGTGCTGTGGAGGAGAATGGACAGCCAAGCTGGCATAGGGCTTCCAGGAATTTAGTCCACAGGTGTCATGGTTTAAGCCCAGCCTGCAACTCAGAACCATGCAGCCACTCGCTCCTTCCCTCCCTTCTTCCCCCCTGCTCCCAGAAGGATTGGGAAGAGAATGGAAAGAATGTGAATACCAAGGGTATGATAAGAGCAGTCCAGTAACTAAGGTATAACACAAACCCACTACTATTAATAAGGGAAATAACAAGGGGGAGAATATAAAACTAAAAGGGGAAAAGGAAAAGAAAACAATAAACACAGGTGAAGCACAATGCAATTGCTCACCACCTGCCGACCAATACCCAGCCTGACCCGGGCAGCGATCTGGGCCTTTAAGGTAACTGCCCCCAGTTTATATACTGAGCATGATGTGCTGTGGTTGCTGTGGTATGGAATACCTCTTTGGCTAGTCTGGGTCAGGTGTCCTGTCTCTGCTTCCTCCCGGCTTCCCGTGCCCCTCCTCACTGGCAGAGCATGAGGCTGAAAAGTCCTTAATCGGAGTAAACAATGCTTAGCAACAGCTAAAAACATCGGTGTGTTATCAGTGTTGTTCTCAGACTAAAGTCAAAGCCACAGCACTGCACCAGCTACTAAGAAGGAGAAAAATGACTGCTACAGCTGAACCCCGGACAACAGGTCTTTCCCTCAACAACTGCACTCCTTCTCCTTGGGCCTGGTGTTGGTGATGGTTTTTTCTAAACTCTTTTCTTTCTCTCTTCTCCTGCTAATCCCCCTCTCCCCCCATCCAGTTGAAATCAAGGTCATTAAAGACCTGCCATGGCCACCGCCAGTGGGACAGCTCGACAGCGGTGAAAGCCCCACGGACAGTGAGGCTGGTGCCTCTGTCCCTCCGCAGCATGGCCAGCCCAGCTACGAAGACGCCAATGGTGGGTCTTGGTTGACAGGGGGTTTTCCAGGGGGACTGTCTGGTGCTTGCCATGACCGAGATGCTGCAACTCTTTGATCTTGCCCAGACCGGGCAGAGCTCTGTGTGCTGCCTGTGCTACTGCCAGACGCCCACCTTCCTCCTCCGCCTTCCCCCAGCTCCTCCTGCCCTGTTCAGTTGTCCTGTGCCAGATGCCAGACATTTGTTCTCGCTTCTTCTGTGTCTTCTCTAGCACCGTGGTGCCTCTGCACGCAGTGGTCAGGCTGTACCAGGGCATTATTTGATGGCAGAGTTACTGCCTTCTCTTCTATTCTCTTCTCCTTTCTCCTTGCCTCCAAATTCCCAGTGTTTGTTGGCTGCCTTTACAGACTTTTTGACAACTGCTCCGAGCATTTAGCTGGTGTTTTCTTGTGACTCTTAATATCCACATCCCTTAAAGGTGTGGTAGCAGCTAATTCAGATCCAGCTGCTGAAGTTGAGGTTGTTTTTTCCCCTTGGGCCTCATTTTGTCATTTACTTCTGCTCTGTTTCCTCCACTGTGTTATTACCTTGCTGCTCAGTGACAAGGTCCTTCTGGATTCTTTGCTCTCATTTTTTCTATCCTGAACAGCTAAATCTCCCAGGCATGCTCCGTCATCTCAGGTTTGCCTTGCTGTGAAGCCTTTTTTGTGTGTGCCAGCAGCAGAGCTCCCCATATATCTCCTCCCTTGTACTCTGCTGGCAGTCTGGCTTACGAAAGCCAAATATTGCTGCTTCTCTTTTAACCTATTATTAAAATTTTAAGGACTGCTCTTATGCTGTGGTGAATGGGGATTAGGGTTTTGCCAAGAGCATTAGGTGGGGGCTTTGTTGAAAACCGCCCAGACTTTCAGGGTTGGGCTGCTGCTCTTGTGGTGGACCTGTGAGACTTTTCCTCTGCACCCCAGCATGCCATGTCTGCCTGTGTTTCACTAACGCTGCTCCTGGTAGACACTGACATGCCAGGTGCAGATGGCTGATTTCCTTATCTGCAGTTACCCAGGTTTCTGCATTGCTTCTGGAGAAAAACCATATGGCTTTTGGTGTCTCCCAGGTGGGTTTGAGCATGAGGTTGCACGTGACAGCTGATTCTGCTGCTGATCATAGTGAGACTTCAAGAGTGATGTGGCTGCTCTGCTGTGGGGCTATGATCCAAACCTGCAGTGGTGCTACAGACTGAGATCAGTCCCGAAAGAGAGAGGTCTTGGCAGAGGGAAACTTCCTGATCTTCTTCCTACAGGGAATGCGTCAAGAAAAATTAATTTCTCTGCTCCTCAGCCTCTTCTCTTCCCCCATCATTTATTATTCCTGCAGTCACTCTGACATGCATCCTGCTCCTGATGAACACATTAGTTTGACATTTTACCTGGTTTTAGCAACAGAGTCTTCCCCCCCTTACTTCCCCCCCTACTTGCTTTGTTGTGTTAAGTTTATCTTGTCAGAGTTTTGTCTCATTTTCTACTTTCCCTGTCTGGGTTTACTTGAACTTCTTGAAGGATGTCATCTCACTCCTAGGGGCTTGTTTTTAATATCCTGTTTAATCGCGCACATGCCTCTGCCTCTCTCTGACAGGTGCAGTGCATTTCTTCTGAGTCGTTAACATGATGACTCTGTGCTGCCAGCACACTTTGCTGGTTTGATTTTCTGGCTTTTTAATGATTGGCCCAGTTTTTAAGGTGATGAGTTGAAATTGAAGCCTGGATGTTACGTACGAGGGCAAGCCTGGCCAGTGAAAGCCAGACCACTGCAGAGGCAGGGCTTGTCAAGCCCTAACGCCGGGCACCTCCTTCCTGAGCTCTTTCTCTGGGGATTTTAAGCCGTGCTAAGTTGCAGAGTCTTTTGGCTGGATTTCCTTTCAGCTGCCTTATTTTCTTCTTGTTGCTGAGAAGCTGATGACCTGCTCACCTGCGCAGGGCCCAAACAAGGTTTCCCTCAAATAGCCATGGTAGAGGATGCCCTGCTAAAGAGGACATCACTCCAAGGGTAATATTTTGCCTCTGCCTTGCAGCAGTGTGGCCTCATCATCCCATGCTTTTGCCTTCTCCTTGAGGATCCAGGGAGCATCAGGAGGGGGGAGATGCCAGCCTGGGACATCCCACTTTTCCTGGGAGCTGTGGTGCCTGAGCTCATATACTTCCAGGGCGACTGTGCCTCCACACACCAGCCACAGGCAACCTTGCATCGAGGCAGCTCTGCCTGATCGATAAGTCATTTGTGTGAGGGGGTTTGTGCTGTAGGGGAGCAATAATGAACTCTCTGGAGGAGGGAGAAACAATATAGTTAATGTTGAAATCATCCCACACGGAAATAACAGTCAATGGGAGGCTGGGTCCTTGGGACACATCTCAGTTAATCCCCTGCTGCTCACCAGGCCATTGCACATTGTTGGTTCAGGAGGGCCTGTGGCTGGGCCAGTGCTGGGCAGGCAGCTGCACTGGGAAGGCACCTAGCAGTCAAAATGTCCCCTTCATTCCTTAGGGAATTATTTTCCTCACCCCAGGAGATGTACTTGTGCCAGTAGAAATGTATCCATCATTACCAGCTTCATCTACCCCCTCCTCACAGTTTTTTGTTTATTTGTTTTTCCTTGAGCTTGGAGAGCCTCTCCTTACTGCTTCTCATGTAACTCTACCACAACGGGTGAATCTCTGATTGCATTTCAAAGAATCATTGAATGGTTTGGTTGAAGGCACCTTAAAGCTCATCCAGTTCCAACCCCTGCCACAGACAGGGACACCTTCCTCCAGAGCAGGTTGCTCCAAGCCCCTGTGTCCAACCTGGCCTTGAACACTGCCAGGGATGGGGCAGCCACAGCTTCTCTGGGCACCCTGTGCCAGCGCCTCAGCACCCTCACAGGGAAGAGCTTCTGCCTAAGAGCTCATCTCAGTCTCCCCTCTGGCAGCTTAAAGCCATTCCCCTTGGCCTGTCCCTACAGGTCCTTGTCCACAGCGCCTCTCCAGGTTTCCTGTAGCCCCTTTAGGCACTGGAGCTGCTCTAAGGTCTCCCCGTCAGGAGCCTTCTCTTCTCCAGGCTGCCCCAGCCCAGCTCTCTCAGCCTGGCTCCAGAGCAGAGCTGCTCCAGCCCTCGCAGCAGCTCCATGGCTTTCCTTTTGAAAAAAGGGGAGAAGCTTTTGAGACTTGCCTGGAAAATAATTTCCAGGGCTCAGGTGCTGTGAGGACCTCAGTCCTGACATGGTGGGGACCCAACCTCATCTATCTTGGGGCACTGCAGTGAGCAGCAGTCCTATAGCTGCTCTGCCCTGCCCTCCCTTGCTTAGTACAAGGGGACAGGGCAGTGCAGTGTGTCCCAGCATGATGTGACATGGCGTTGGCTCTTTCTGCTGGCTCTGTCCACATGCGGAAAGCTGTGAGCCCAGCCTGTCCACTGGTCCCCACTGCTGGTGACATGTGTCTGTCTCGTAGGTCCGTCGGAGGGGCTCGGTTATGGTCGCACCTCACCCTGCAGGGAGGAGAAGGCCAGGGCTGCCCTGAGGCATGGCTCCAGCAGTCTAAAAAGCACGAAGATGCTCATCGCCGAGCCTGGCCCCTTTGTTGGGGAGAGGATTGACCCTGCTCTGCCCCTGGAGAGCCAGTGGTGAGTCCTGCCTGCTCTGGGCAGCTGTTCCAGGATCCTTGTGGCTGCACCATGCTGAGCATCGGGGTAGACCTGTTTCTTCCTTTTTCACTGGCCTCACCTTTCTACCTGCTTGTCCATGCTTTCCATCCCACAGTTGTGGTGTCCCCATGTGCCCCCTGAAACACCCCTGAGCTGCCTGGTGGAATCCCTGCCCCTTGTCCCCCATCCCCAGGGTGCCACTGCCATCCCTCCTCCTAAACAGTGGCTGCTGTCCCTGGGGAGGTTCCAGCAGTGCTGCATTGCTGCTGCCCCAGGCAGGGTCCTTTGTGGGGTATCTGTTCTGCCTGGCACATCTGGTTCCTCTCCAACCTTCAGCTGGTACCATGGGGCCATCAGCCGGACGGATGCAGAGACGCTGCTGAGGCTGTGCAAGGAGGCCAGCTACTTGGTGCGCAACAGTGAGACCAGCAAGAATGACTTCTCCCTCTCCTTGAAGTGAGTGAGCCCAGATGAGGCTGGGGGGTGGTGGACCCACAGCAGAGGTGACTTGGTAACATAGGTGACCCTTCACAGGTGGGTGCCCCGTGCAAATGTATGCCTGTGCTGATGGGGTGACTGAGATGACCACAGCGTGGTCAGAAATGGCTGGGATACAAAGTCTGCACTTCTCTGTGGTGTGTCACAGGCTTCTGGTTTGGTGCCTGGCAAAAGTATGTCTTGGGAAGGCTTGAAGATCTGGAGGCACGCTGCTCTTCCCTTGGCAGTGCTAGTAATCCCTCAAACAGATAAAATGATGTGCCTCACTGCTCACTTGAATGTGTCTGGTTACAGCTTCCAACTCTGGCTTGTTACCCATTTTATTTATTTTTTTTTAGCTGCTTTTCATGAGAAAAGAGTTTGTGTGATGCTGTTCATGGAGATGCAGGTACCCATCCCCGCCTCCCCAGCCCACATAATCATTGAAGCTGTTGCGCAGCAGCACTGTAGAGAGGGAATTACCCTGCTCTGGTTTCTCAGCAGGAAAACCTCACCCCTCACATTTTATACATATATATATACACACACACATATATAGAGAGAGAGAGAGCGCGCTTGGTTTCTGCTTGTTTTTTTGGGGGGATCTTTGCATCCTCCCCAAGTTTTCCAGGTTCCCTGAGCACCAAAACTGCATGAACATCACCATGTGTTCTGCTGAGGAAGAGGGGAGCTGCCCATAGCTCTTCAGCTCTTTTGTGACTCTTGGGGCATGAAATGAAAGCTGGTACCTGTCCTGAAGATGATGATGGATTATCAGATACCTTCTTGCCCTTCTGCTGGATGACTGTTTTAGCTCTTTTCCTGGCAGATGTGAAAAAAGTATTTATTGAGCACTTCAGTCATCTCTGCCCAGCAACAAGCCACAAACTCCTATGCTTTTCTCAATATGCTTTAAGTTTCCTCAGTGCTTGCTGTACCTGCATTGCTCCCTGGTGGTTTCAGCCTCCCCTGTTTATTTCCCAGTGACACAATTGTGAATTAGATTGCTCTGTCTCTCTGTCTTTTCTTCCCCTTTTATTTCTGCCTTCAGCACCAAGCCAGGGCCCAAGTTGAGCTGGGAAATATTCTTTCTTCCTTCTGCAGTTCTATTTTTTGGATCAAATAATGACTCCCTCCTTTTCTTTTTTTTTTTCTTTTTTTTCTTTTTTTTTTTTGTCAGAATTTGTACTGCTGTTTTAATTTTCTCAATATTTGTTCCTTGCTGTGGCTTGCGAACAATTTTGAAGCAACAGCTTCTGCTGGCTGGCTCATATTCGAGGCTACAAGAGGTCCTCTCGGCCATCACCTTGTGGGTGGCATAGGCCAGCGTGTGTGGTGGCATTAGGTTGTTGATGGGGCTTCCTCCCTCACCAGCATGGATGTCCCTTTTCATCACCTCTCTATAAGCCAGTCACACATTTCTTTGGGTTTTTTTCCTTACTTCTTACTATCCATCCTTAGCCTTGTGACAAAAAGGGCCAAATCCTGTTCTGAAACAGCATGTATGTCTAGGACATGGCCTTGCAGTGGTGTCCCTCCTCCCCAGAGGAGACTGCAGCGCATCCAGGAGCTGCTCGGGCATTACTTTTCCATCAGCTGTGATTGTAGTGAGCCCACAGCCCCAGGAACATGATTTTTACTCCACTGCATTTCTCTATAGAGCCTGTTCAAGGAAAATCCCCCGGGATGCTTTTTATATACCTGTAAGCTGGCTGTCTGCATCTCTGTCTGTTTTTCTTTTTTTTTCTTTAAGGAAGGCGACACAGCATAAGATATGGTCTGAAAGAGAGCTCCCACGCTGGCCTAAAGCCCTTTTGTGCTGCTTTAAAAGAAAATATGCACTAGAGAGGGCAGTAGGAACGCTGTACCCATAGCGTGTCAGGTTGCCGGAAGGATTTAACCCTGCCGTGACACTCCTGGCTGGTCCAGGCTGGGCAGCCCCACATTGCCTGTCATGGACAGGGTTGTAGTATGAATGCCTGAAACACTTGGAGAATTAACCCCTCCTGGATCGCACCTCCATGAGAGTGGCTGAGGCCACGCTGCAAAGGTTTGGGTCTTTTCTCATGTCTGTAAGGTGCTTGGCAAGAACAGCTGCTGCTTCTTGTCTTCCTCCCACCGCTGCTACTGGCTCCAAGCCTGTCAGGTTTGCAGCATGCTCCCTCAGCCATGTCTCCAGGTGCCTGATCTAGGTCACATCCCTGAGCTTGTGACAAAGACCTCCGGGCAAAATATAACCAGTATCACCTCTCTGTGGATCCGTGTGGCAATGCTCCTGCTCCAGACCGGCACTGACCCAGCACCAGGCTCCTGCACCCCTCTCACCTGCCAGCACAGGCAAGGGCTGAGTCTCCCTGCAGACAGGGTGCAGTGCTGAGGGCATCATCCGTGGGCAGCTCCATGTGTTAGTGCTGTGACCATGTGTGTGTGTGCAGGTGCACCTTCACAGGTGCCATGCATGGGGCAGCCCCGCAGCTTTTCTCTGCACCCTGCCACTGGGATGCAGGATGCGGCCATCTATCACTTTTCCTTGGCTCCTGGCAGGGGGCTGCAGCTCTGCCTTCCCGTGGGGCTGGCTCCTTGCCTCTCAGCTCTAAATGGATTGCAAACCCATTCTGCTAATGCAGCCGGACTGTCCATTACGAGTACCGACTCCAGCTGGGGGGAAGGGACTGGCTTGTGCAGTGCTGGAGGCTGCTCAGCATTGCTGATGAGGTCCTGTCTGCTTTTAAGTCATCAATATTTTGCCTTAATGTGCATTCCAGACACTGCAGACAGGCTGTGGCTCTCCTCAGAGACGCCAGTTAATAGCAACAGGGCCATTAGCCCGTCACTTGGAATCAGTGCTCATGGCAGGATCTGACTGCACACCCTCACGTGGCTCAGTGCCCGTGCTGTGCCAGGAAATGGCCTCACTACACTGAGTGGGTTCTGTGGAGTCCTTAGTGATGGCATTGAGGGGGATGTGGGATCAATGTGCTGTGGGGCGAAGGAGAAAATCCTGCTTTGACGTGGTGAGGCTGGAGATAGATGAGCTGAAGTCCTCCTGTGTGAGCCTTGGCAGTTGCAAAAGGGGCTTTGCCACATGCGAGGGGCAAAAGCTGCTGCCCTTCGTCGCCCTGCAGGGAGAGTCCCAGCTGCTCCTACCTCCACATGCCTACCCCAGCCTCAGCACTGTTCTTGTCCCTGGATCAACCCCTCACACCCCTCTGTATGGCTCTTCTCCCTTAGGGGGCACACAGCTGTGACCTCTCCCTCATGTTGCGGGCTTTGTGTGGGGTTGGGCAAGAGCAGGATGGTACGGGCAGGGCCATGGTTGGGTTGCCTGTTTCGGGGGGGGGTGATGTCAGGAGTTGATGGGAGGCTGCGGCCAACGACACCCCTAACCCTGCCTTCATCTCTCCTTGCAGGAGCAGCCAGGGCTTCATGCACATGAAATTGTCCCGGACCCAAGAGAACAAGTATGTGCTGGGTCAGCACAGCCCACCCTTCGACAGCGTGCCAGAGATCATTCATCACTATGCCAGCCGCAAGCTGCCCATCAAGGGGGCTGAGCACATGTCCTTGCTCTACCCGGTGGCTATTCGTACCCTATAGTACTCACCTTCCATGAACCAGGCTCCAGGCTGGGTGCATCTGAAACTGGTCCGTCTGCAGGGCCGAGCGCAGTCACACTGACCACGGGCTCTGGACCGGCAGCTCACAAGCAGCTTGCTGGGCACAGCCAGCACTGTTGGGGATTTCTGCAGCTGGACCCCTTGTCCTGCTCCCTTGGGGGGCTCTTGTGTGCTGATTTGCTGGCTGGGATGGTGCCAGGGGGAGCTCCTGCCTGAGGAGCTGAGAGGGGCTTGCTGGCTGCCCGCTGCCCTTGCCTCAGGACATTAGGACTGGAGCTGGGGCCTTCGAGAGCCAAGGGAGGGGGGTGATGTGTGGGAAAAGAGAGAGAAATCAACTGGTAGCAGGCCTGAAGTGCCACCATGAGGGTGCCTGGCTCTACCCATGGGAGACAGAATGTCTGTGCCAGCAGGCGGGAAGGCTGGCAGGAACAAGCCTGCTGGGAATAGTGAGGCATGGCAGGCTGGGCAGGCTGTCCCCTCCACCCCTACACTGTGCGCAGCGCTCTCCGCCATCCTTTGCCAAATGTACATAGTGACCGCTCTCGGCTAGGCATACAGCACCGCTGCCTAATAAAGCGGTGCATGCTCACCTCCTGCTCTGTGCATCCCACCACCCTAAGTGGGCGGTTGGTGTGCCAAAATGGCGGGAAGGGGGATTTTATTATATAAAAGCTTGAAGTGAATTGCTTTTTCCTTTGCTCTTGCACACATGGGTCTTGAACCCTGTGTGCCTGAGCGGTCCAGCCAGCTCACTCATCTGTAACACAGGGAACACGGGAAGCTGGTGGTCAGGTCCTTGCTATGTCTTTGGGACACTTTGTGGGCAGCAAAGTGGACTTGCCTGTTATTCCCTGTAGAAGGGGGTGCTTTTTGGGATCTTTTTGCCTCCTTGTTTTCCTTCACCCTTTGTAAGCTTTAGGCAAAATCCCTGAATTCACAGATCTCCTGGTCTCCTCCTCTGGGTATTTACTGGCCCCAGTCTTGTTCTTTGTCTTCCTGATACCTTGTCTTTGGGCTAGCTTGCTCCTTTTCTTCATTTGGCTGAAGCTATGTGTGATGCTCTGTAGCATTTAATGCATACCTTGCCTTTTAACCTTGTTCCTGGTGTTGCTTGCTGCTGTACCTACTCACTTTTCCTCCATCCATGCTTCAGACTAAGCTCAGTCTCACTTGCTCCCCTGCAGTGTGTTCCCTTTCTCCTCCAGTCCCTTAGTGGTCCTGCTGTGCCCAGCAGAGAGAATGACAACAGCAAATTTGGTGCTGGACCAGCAAAACCTTTTGCATCGGTGAAGCAAAGTGTTTGGGGCATTGGTGATGATGCATCGGCAGTGGTTTGATGAAGGCTTTGTGAAAAAGCATCATCCTCCCCACCGCCTGTTCCCAGAAAAAAGCTGCTCCTGCTGAGGGGAGTGGAGGCGGTCAATGGGGCCATGGGGACCTTGCACGGGTCCCCATTCTACTTACTGTCCAGGGCTCCAGGGTTTTCCAGCTCAATCTGTAGCCAGGGGTCGCTGCCCTGACTGCCCAGTGTGGCTTTGAGCTGCTGTGGGGACCATTGGGCACAGCCAGCGTGGTCTGAGAGCGCACACGGCAGTTTGAAGCATGCAGAAACTGGTGATTTGTTCCAGGATACCTCAGCCTTTGCCGCTCCTTAAAAGGCAGCAGTTTGAGCTCATCAGGCACCCGGTGTCTCCTTACAGCCCTGCTTAGCTGCCTCACTCCTTCCCAGGGAGGCATCTTGTCTGGCAGGGATGGAGGCAACACTGGAGGTTTTTCGTCCTGGCAGTGCCACACCAGAGCCTGCAGAAAGGGCCGGAGATGCAGAAATCTTCGGAGGTGCTCTTGGATGCCCTTGCTGCATTTGAAGGTTTCAAGGGCTCTTTGCAGCCCTGCTGTGCCCTGATGACTCCAGCACAGATCTCATCCTGGGGGGTACTCTGCCTTCTCCATGGCCACAGCTGGGAAAGCAGAGGCTTCTTCGGTCCATGCAACTGGGGAACATAGACATGTGAGAGCCTCCCCATATTCTGTTTCTTTCTCTGAAGAAACTGTGATAGTGAGCAAACTGCCTAGCAGTCAGTGCTGGTTGTATCAGTGCACTCACGGCTTTACAGTGAAATCCTGTCCAAGCACCCTAGCTCCATCTCTGGGACATCCAGGCCAAGCACTAAGAGGCATGAGACCTGTGTGCATTTCATCAGCTCTCCAGAAACAGTCACTGCTCTGGAGCTGGGCTTTGTGTCCAAGTGATTCAGCTGAGCAGCTCTCAATCCTAGCTGTGGCAATTACATCCCTTCTCACCCCTTTCTTCTCCAGGCTAAAGAAGCCCAACTCCTCAAGCATCTCCTTGTACAACACGTTATCCAGTCCTGACTATCCTAGTGGCCCTCTGCAGGACTCTGTTATTGTATTTGGGGTCCAGAACTGGACACAGTATCCAGATGTGACCTCACAAGTGCCAAATAAAGGGAAATAACTACTTCCTTTGACCTGGTTGCACTGATAACTTGGGCTGGAAGGGACCTTAGGAGGTCTCTAGTCTACCCTCCTGCTCCAAGTAGTGTTAGTGTTGACCAGTGTCAAGAGGGGTATTTTTTGAGAAGCAGAACTGCCTGAGCCTCACTAGAGTTTTTCCCCTCTTCATAGCATTACCAGGGGAGACTGGACACCAGGGATAGAAGGCTGCAAGTTCACTGCAACCTGAGGGCAATGCCTCCAGCCCAGTGGAGCCTCCAGCTCCATGAGGGCCCTCATGTGGTGGGGGAGGTTCAACAAGAAGGATGTAGGAGCAAGGTGCAGGACGCAGAGCCATAGCAAAGAGAGAGCCCTGACGCTGGGTTAGGGGATGGACCTTATGGGGCAGATCCAAGCAGGTCATGGGTCCTGTTTGGATCCAGGAGGTGTCATTTTGAGTTTTCCACATAAAGTATATGACTCTGGGTTTGGCTGGTTCATCTTCTGTTTGCAGTGGGAACTGATCAGGAGCTCCCCCGAAAATTTGAGTTTAATCTCTCCTGCAAGGGTATTTTAGTGCTGTGTTTGCCATCCCATGACTGGGGTGATGTTTAGGAATGGGGCGGTTGAGGGCAGCCATGTGACAGAGCTAGAGAGGTGATGTGTGGGATCCCCATTCATGAGGATGCTAATCCCCAGGACAGACAGGGTCCAGAGCAACCTGATGCGGCTTAGACGTTAATCCTGCTGGGAGCATGAAGAGAACCAGAGACCTTTGTCTGTAGCAATTCCGAATCCACTTGTCCTAGAAATCCCCCATGTCCCCCTAGCTGCTTCTGTTCCCTGTCCCTCCTCCCTGCACGCAAAAGAGCTCTGCCATTCATTGGTTGATCTCTAGTCCCTTGCTAAGCCGTCCACAATCACGAGCTGTTTTAGTATTCTGCAGGCCATGGTGATGAAGGAAGGAAGTTTGTTTCATAATTGGATTAGCACTGCTGGGAGCACGCTCTCACACGGCGGTGAAGGCTGGGCTGGCATGGCCCCTTAGCCCCATGCTGCTCTGCCTGGTTGTGGGCCAGGTTGGGGCTCTGCTTACTGCTGCACAGAACTTCACTGGCCAAAAGATGTAGTCTTGCCAGAAGGCAACCAAGAGGGGTGAAAGGCTGATTCAGGGCAGAATTTAAGTTTAACCTCCTTGGAAGCTGGGATGTGTTTGCTGAAACTCTGTCCCTCATGTCTCTCACCTTCTGGAAATGAAGCACTTTGCTTAGCATCATCAGCTTCATCACCCTAGCACAAGCCATCAAGGCTCCTGAACACCATGTAGGCTGGAGAGCATCACCAGTAACTGCTCCTTGTGAGACTGGGTGATCCCTCAGATCCATGTGCCCTTACTGCCCCTCTGCCCTGGAAGTTCCCTTGAGCCCATGCCTAGTGATTAGTTTAAAACCCCAGCCCTAGCAGTGATGCCTAAGTTGCTTGTATATCACTGAAAACAGAGTGCCCTCTATTCTGTCTCCAACCACACCAATCTGCAGAAGGATTAAATAACCCAACAGTTCAGCTGCAGAAGTTTATAGCAGAGGAGAGAAATTTGTTCCTGATCCCTGCAGGGTACCAGCAAAATGTGCAGTGCAGCACATACAGACCACACACGTGCATGTGGCACACACATGGACCACCTGAATGCCTCCTTTTAAATCTTGTAAAGAGCAATATATTTGACAGAAGGGGCAAGTTTCAGTCCTTAACTCAGTGACCACCCCAGCTCAGTCCCTTTAGTATGCTTCCCCAGCATTGTCTTAAGCCAGTTACTTGCTCGTGTTACCCTGTTTGAAAATTGTCCCAAGACATCCATGCCTCCGCCAAATTTCCAGTCTACACTTGCGAGCAGTTCTCTCCTTTTCCTTGCACAATTTTGCAAGCATGTCTCCAGAACAGCATGCTTGGGCAGATCTTCTGGGTGAGATCTTCCCAGGGCCTTCATTGTAATGTGTCTGTCTCTCCTGAAAATGCATCTCAGGCATGACAGCTCCACACTCCCAGCCCTGCCCTGCTTGCTGTTAACAGTGGGGTCATCCCAAGACTAAGGTGGAGGAACAGTGCTAGAGAGAGCTGAGAGACACCCTTTTTAGCACAACCCATCATTTACTTGATTAGCTGGTTCCTCCTCTGCTATAGCCATACCTCTGACTTCCAGCATTGGAGACTGTTTATATTGGGTACAAATAAAACCTTTTCCTTAAATCTAACCAGCCTAATACACTGCATCACCTTGTCTAAGTTAATTATCAAAGTAAAATCATTACTTACACTGAGACAAGGTGTCTGTGATAAATTCTGTTTCCATTTCCCCTCATATCTTGAAGCTGGGTCTCCTTCAAAACACCCTTTTAAAGGTATGAATGTCTAGATATGTTTTAATATCTCTTTTCACTTTCTTGGATGTGGAAGGCACATTTGCTGCATTTGTTTGCTATTTGGGCCATATCCAGGTTATCCTAAATCTTGTCCTTCTTTCACAGTGAGGTGATGTTGGTCTTTTTCTCTCCAATCTCCTGCAGCACCTCCTGGTTGACCTTCATCTCATGCATTCAGAGTATGTCCTTATCTGGTGGTTGTGCCTCAGGCATTCTCTGTCCTTCACATCTTACTGATGACCTGCACAGCTACAAGTCTTTCTCTTGATTTCAGGATAAATGTATGCATGCTGAATTGTTCTCCATTAAGTGGCAGTGCACTGGAAGTCGTTATCTTTGCCTATGTGGGATGAATGGGCTCCCTGCACGTCTCCTCTCTCACTCCTCCTGTTTGGGGTAGACTTGCTGCACATGTACACTGCACTGTGATTTACTGACCCTATGCAGCATTACAGCCTCTCTGTGCATGCACAGTGTCCTGATCTATTGCTCGCATTAATGGTTACCTCTCTGCAAATTCACAGCATGTCTGGTTTTAGTGTGTTCTTTCTGACCATACACAGCATGTCCTGATTATCAGGGAAGGCTCTTGCATCAATTTGCCTCTGTCTAGAGTGCCTTAAGTCATTATTCATACACACCACTGCCCCTCTCCAAGGGGAGTAGTCTGCCTGATTTGCCTTTTGGATTTACTGTGTGTGCAGGTGGTGGGCACTCCATGTGGCATAGCATAGTTTCCATGTGCTCGTGGCATCCTAATTTTGGCTCACACATTAGCTTCTTTCCCACACAGGTGCCTTGCAGCCTCTGGATAGGCACATGCTTTCTGCATGTGTGCAGGACACCAGCATTATGTCCTGACATCAGAGCAACTCCCAACTCTAGCTGGTAATGTGTGGTAAAGATTGCAGGCTCTGTGCTGCACTTGATTCCCTTTTCCTTACACATGCACAGGCTGTCAGAGCCTCCTGTGCTCCCATCTGCTCAGCCACTCTTGTAACCATGTCTTACAGGGGCTGAGGTGCAGCCTGGCATCTCCATCCTGTGCTATGCTGGCTCATGTCCCACTCTGGAAACCGTCAGCTGTGTGGTAACCAGGTGTCTTGCCAGAGATAATGGAGAGTGTCTCTGGTGGGCAGAAAGACCCAGTGTCTTGCTGTATGTCATTTAAGCCAGAGTCCCAAGTGTACCTCCTGTTGTTGAAGTTTTCTTAGGGGATGTTTATGGGATCCCAATGACTTCCTTCAATGACCTGTTGGCTTGAGAGACCAAACGGGGAAAACTGGGATATCAGAGCCCCCATGAATGCTTCAGAGGGTAGTCCAGAGAAGAGTTGTCACTCAAAGTTGCAGAATGTGCCCATCCAAGCACCAAGGAAGTGAGGAAGTTGTGACTCACAGCCATGGCCTGTGTTGACCCGTGAAGGAAGCATGGGAGAGGCAGTCTCCTATTCCTTGCCTTGGGAAGGTCTACAGCTGTGTTTGTGATGCTGATGACCAGAGAGCTGCCAGCTGGAGTTAGCTGGGGCTAGGAAGAAGGAAGTACAAGCTGAGACAGCTTCAGTTTCTTGTAGGGAAGGTAATTCCTGGGCTTTTTTCTTTGTTTTGGTTGATTGTTTTGGTTGGTATTTTTGTGTGTGTGTGGTGGGCTTTTTTTTTTTTTGTTGTTGGTTTAGTTTGATATTTTATTGTTTGTTTGTTTGTTTTCCCAGAGGGGCTGAGCTAAAAACCATCTTCCTTTTTTCTTTTGTGACTTGCAGCTGAGCTCCCAGATGCCACAGGCTGGGGGAGGTGGTCTCGGTGGTACCAGGAAGGGCTGGAGAGTGCATTGCCTACCTGGTGAGGGCTCTTGCCCTTGAGTTTGACTTCCAGCCAGTCCTTAAGAAAGCAGCACATCATACACCAGAGCAAGCAAGAGAGCAAATATAGAGATGTTGCTCGGTCCCCTGTGCGTCAGACCCCACACTGCCCCACTCAGCTGACAGTCCCAGTGAAAGTCCATCATTCAGGCCAACCTCAGACTTTGTGGCTCTGGCATTGTCAGCCCTACAGGCAGCATGGTAATTCACACTGGCAGCAGATGTTCCAAGTGTCAGCATTGGGCAATTGTCCCTGCTGCTCTGGTCCTGCTACGGGCCGTTAGCAGCGAGATCCTTCTTTTATCATCATACTTCTCATTCCATCTTGGCAGCTGCAGTAAATATCTGTCTGCTAGCAAGTATGAATGACTGTCAGGACACAAGGTTCGGTTTCCCTGTAGCAGGCAATGATTTTGACACACTCATGGGTTGCTCGGGTGTGGAGTGGAATCATCTTTCTTGAAGCAGGGATGGGACAGGGTCACTGGGGGTGTGCATCCTTGCATCATGACCCCCTTGCTGTGCTACCTATTCAGAAGCACAGCAGGTCTGTCTGTGGTCTCTGTGTGCTGGGACTGGAGGAGTGGAGGCAGGTGATCCCTCCGTGATGGCAGAGGTGCTGCTTATTTCCATTTAGATAGAGGAATTGCAATCTCAGCTTGCTGTTTCCTCACCATGGTGCAACTCAAGACACAAATTTCCAATTTTCTTCTCCACACAATGCCATATGCTCTCTGCTGGCTTGGGCTGCAGGTGCTGCAGCCTGGAAGAGATGGATAGTTGGGTGCATGAACATGGATGATTACCTGTGTGTAGCTCCAGGAAGGTCAGCTGGGCCATATGGCTTTTCTGTATCCAAATCTGCTGCACAAAGTGCTCCCAGGGCCTCTCACTAGCTCCCTTCCCTGTCCTCAGACAGTTTAACACCAGCACCCAGAGTTGGCCCCCATGATACATGATCCGGATCACTTGGGGGCAGAGGATGGTCACACAAGAAGAAGTCACCCAGATAACCACAGCAATGAGGACAACCAGCTGCTTGTCTTTCAGCAAGAAAAATACAATAAGAAATACAGCAAGGTGGTAAGGGTGTCCTTGCTTGCCACCTACATCGAGTACATGTTCACGTGCCCACAGACAGGTGATACAGGGAAGCTCACGATCCTCTGTGTGATCTTCTCCACCATGTAGTTGGCGTGTCTGTTCCTGTAGGAATAAACACCAGTTTCACTCAGCTACAAATGTGACAGCCTGTGGAAAAGAAGGTGGAGGAGGTTGGTGGTGGGGGAGCCACAACCTCAGTCTTGTGAGGAATGGCCGGAGACTCCAGTTTGGAGGTTCCGGGCAGATGTTTGCTTTGAGAAAGGAAGTTGGCTTAACTAAACGGTGAGGTAGGGGAGGCTACCAAGGGACCCCTTCCAGTGAGCGAGGGCATGTACGCTTGGAGGAGGGACACACAGGCAGTAGTGCAGCCCACAGTGAATTTGAAGGGCGGCCTGGGGAAGATGCCTGGAAGGGTGTTGTGGTTTAAGCCGTAACTCACGCAGTTTGCTCACTCACTCCCCCTTCTTTCTTCCCCCTGCTGCCGGAGGGATGGGGAGGAGAATCGAAAGAATGTAACTCCCACAGGTTGAGATAAGAGCAGTCAGTAACTGAGGTATAACACAAACCACTGCTGCTGCCACTGATAATAATAATGATAAGGGAAAATACAAGGGAAGAGAATACAACTGCTCACCACCCGATACCAAGCCCGACCCAGCAGTGAACCCCCCTCTTTCGGGTTCCTGCCCCTCGTTTTTACATCCTGGGCATGACGTGCTGTGGTATGGAATACCTCTTTGGCTATTTTGGGTCAGGTGTCCTGTCTCTGCTTCCTCCCAGCTTCCCCTCCTCCCTGCCAGAGCATGAGGCTCAGAAAGTCTTTGGTCAGACCAAAACATTCTAAGCAGTAACCAAAAACATCGGTGTTATCAGCGCTGCTCCCAGGCCGAAAGTCAAAAACACAGCACTGCACCAGCTACTAAGAAGGAGAAAAATGACTGCTGCTGCTGAATCCAGCACAAAGGGCCAAGTGCAAGGTCCTGCACCTGGATGGGGGCAATGCCAAGCACAAACACAAGCTGGGCATAGACTGGATGGAGCAGCCCTGAGGAGAAGGACTTGGGGGTGTTGGGTGAAGAGAAGCTCCCCATGACCCAGATTCAGTATGCACTTGAGCCCAGAACCCTGATGTGTGCTGGGCTGCAGACGGGAGCAGCGGAGCTGTTCCTCCCTCGATCTGCTGCTCATTATCCAGAGCATCATGGGAGGGGATTCTCCCCCTCTGCTGCACTCTGGGGAGACACACCCCCCCCCCCCCCCCCCGCAGTCCTGATCCAGCTCTGGGGCAGCAGCACAGGAGAGATGTGGAGCTGCTGGAGCGAGGCCAGAGGCGGCCATGGAGATGCTGCGAGGGCTGGAGCAGCTCTGCTCTGGAGCCAGGCTGAGAGAGCTGGGCTGGGGCAGCCTGGAGAAGAGAAGGCTCCTGAAGGGGAGACCTTAGAGCAGCTCCAGTGCCTAAAGGGGCTGCAGGAAACCTGGAGAGGGGCTTTGGACAAGGGATGGAGGGACAGGACAGGGGAATGGCTTTAACCTGCCAGAGGGGAGACTGAGATGAGCTCTTAGGCAGAAGCTCTTCCCTGTGAGGGTGCTGAGGCGCTGGCACAGGGTGCCCAGAGAAGCTGTGGCTGCCCCATCCCTGGCAGTGTTCAAGGCCAGGCTGGACACAGGGCTTGGAGCAAGCTGCTCCAGTGGAAGGTGTCCCTGCCCGTGGCAGGGGTTGGGGCTGGATGAGCTTTAAGGTCCCTTCACCCCAAACCGTTCCGTGATCCTGCTTCTGTGAAGTCACCATGAGCGCTGTTGTACCGACCTGGGCAGCCGGCAGCTGCCGGGGAGGACCAAAGGAGCCCGGGACGGAGCGGGAGGATGAAGGAGCCCCGGGCGCCGCCACGCACCACCGGAGCGCGGCTGCCACCTGCCGGGCCGGGCCGGGCTCGGGCCTCGCAGCTGGGGGCCTTTCGCGGAGAGGCCGCGCGGGGCGGGGCCGGGCCTTGACGGGCCGGCGTGAGGCGCCGCCGCGTCGGTAGGCGGTGTGGGGCTGTGTCGGCGGTGGCCATGGCGGAGGCGCGGCTGCGGCGGAAGCAGCTGCTGAGCGCGGAGGAGGCGGAGTTGTTCGAGCTAGCGCAGGCGGCGGGTAGCGGGCTGGACCCGGAGGTGTTCCGGTGAGCGGAGGGGCGGCCGCCGGTGCTCTCGGTGGCCGCTGTCTCTGCTGACCTTTGCGCCGCTGGCCGCTGTCCCCTTAGGGTGCTGCTGGACCTGCTGCGCATGAACGTGGCGCCGCTCGCCGTCTTTCAGGTGCTGAAGTCCATGTGCGCCGGGCAGCGGCTGGCGCCGGGACCCGAGGGCGGCCCTTCCGCCGCGCCGGCGCCGCTTCCTGCCGACACGCGAGGTAGGCAGCGGGCAGGGCCGGGCTGCGGGCTGTGGGACGGCGGCGGGCCCTGACCCTATGTCTCCCTGCGCAGAGGCCCCAGAGGACGTCCGGGCCCCCCCGTCTGCTCTGGGGCCGCCGCGGCTCGGGGCCCTCCAGCCGCTCTCCCGTGGGCCCCCCACCGCCTGCTCATTGCCCCGCGGCCTCCCCTCGCGTCCCGCCGCAGGGCCGGGCCCGCCGGGAGGCTCTGCCGGCCTCCGGGATCCCCGTTGGATGTGAGCCGCGGGGACTTCGCGCGCACCCTTTGGTCTGAATTCTTGGGTTTTGTGCCAGCATAGGGGGCCGGGTGTGGAGGAGCTGTACGGTGTGCCGGGGAGAGGTAGCTGCGGTCACTTGTGCTGGGTTTGGTAGCCTCCTGCCTCTGCCCTCCGTGCCTTTAGTAGCAACAAAAAAACCACCCCTTTAGTGCGCAATGTTATACAATGCTGCTTTGTTTGTACCTAATGCGCAAAAAGAAAAAATATCAAAAAACGCCCAATCAAAAAAGAGGAGTTTCTGGTACATTAGAAATCCTCAGAAAATGAGGGGAGGGGAGATGCTTCCTCTGCTCCATCCCCACGTAGCACAGTGGCTTCTGCATCTTGGTCCGGAGGTTTCTTTCGGTGGGAAGGTGAAATGGGCAGCTCTGTGGGGATTGTTGGCTGAAATAGCAACTGCTTGTGAATGTAATTATCTTCCGTGATTGCCTTAATCTCGATGGACAGTAGCAGATGTAGCTCTGAAGCTGAGCTGGATGTATTTATTTTATTCCAAACCAGTTCTAATAAAACTTTTATTGACCTCCTGCACTTCCTGAAGTGACTTTTGGCTGGTAGCTTACCACCTCTGTGGATTAATTCCAAAAGGTTTGAAAAGAGGTAACTAAACCAAGTCTGTCACTAAGCTTAAATTCACTGCTGAAAGGCTCTCATTTGTCTTGTATTCAAAAATGGTTGAAGGGGGCAGTGACCAAAACAGAAAGGTTTTGTGATTATAGTCTGTGGTTGCCAAGAACAAAATTTCATGCTGAAAGCTTGCTGCTTTACCAGTAATGTCAGAGTGCTTGTTCACCCAGTGGGAGCCTAGAAATGTATGAGGTCAAGTCGACTTGTATTGTCATGTCCTGTTCTTCCTTGCTTTCGCTGTTTCAGGATGCAAACTGTTGTAGCTGATGGGTCTCTGTTGTCCCATGATGAATTTTGAGGTAGAACTGTCAGCTGGGAACATAGAGAATGGGGCAAGAAAGGAAAGCTTTGCCAGCAAGGTAACTGGGGTAGTGTGGGGGGGAAGCAAGGTTTCCCACTCATTGTAGTGTACTACTGCTTAGTCTCTGCTGAAGCTGCCTTGATGGTAGGGGCTGTTTATTGTCATAGCTGTGCTTGTGTGTCTGGTGGTAAGTTCTGAAGAAAGTGAAGGTGAAAGGCAAGAAAGACCAACTATAAGCAGTCAGTTTTAGGGTAAGAACTATTATGCCACATTCTGAGGCACCCTTACAACAGCAGAGCCTCCTGCTCTAGGTATGGAGCACGTGGTAAGTGGGTAAGACTTATGTCAAGGAGCAGCTCTACAGAGACTCTGAGAAAGTTTGCTAAAGCCCATATGGGAGTTGGAGTGTGTGGATAAAGTGTCCAGGACCCCACAGAAACCTGGACAAGTTCTGCTTTGTCAAGAAAGAAGGCACCTGGCTGAGTCCTTTTTCCCCGGCAAAAAGGAGGTATAGCAGCGTGCTGTTTGGGTACCGTGTCGAGGGGAAAAAATCTCAGAAAAGCACCAATTTTGAATCAAAGGTGCTGTGAAATTTTGCTCTCTTCTTCTTTTCCTTTGTTGGTGCTTCAAGTGTGATGGGCCACTCAAACTGTGAAACAACTTTGGTAAGGTTTTTTGCTTCTGTATGTCTGTTAATCTGCAGTAGCTTTTCTTCTCTCATGTATGCTGTTTGTGTGGTACTTCTGGTAAAAATGAGACTTTTTGCTAGCATTGGGCTACTGCCATGAGCTAGTTTTAGCTGGTAGTAGGCTGGCTCAGGTTTGAAATGGTCTAATGACAACTTGCTTGTTAATGAGCATTAAATTCCTCAAGAGGAAAAGCCTGTGTCAATCCAGGGTGCTCATTCTGCATGTTTAGCTGAGCATCTGCTGGTCCAAGATGATGCCCCAGTCAGATTTCATTCCTAGTGTGTCCAGCCAGACTTTCCTCTCCATAGTTTCCTTTCAAAATTGACACACTGATATCCTTAAGTGCACTGGGAGAAGCACTCCAAGGGGAAAATGTAGTGAAGTTTAGAGAAAGATGATGTTTGTTCTGTGTTGCTCATAGTAAGTATTCACATTATTAGTTTGGCCTTCAGCATCTCCTGTTGCTGCTTTATTTCACGATGTTAAAATATGCTTCAAGGCTAGCTGATGCACTAAGATCACTGGATCATACGCAGCTTACTGAGGCAGGAGGATTGTGCCCATCAAGCCACAGTTTCACTGCAGACATGTGGTGAAACGTTTAATGCTGAACTTGCATTTGCTCCTTTCGCAAGCTGGTGCTCGATAATGTGGTTATAAAGGGGCGCTTTGTCCTCTCTCATCACCCTCAGTCCTGACCAGATTCAGATGGGCAGCACTTGCATGCCTTGTCAGAAGGTTTAATCTTCCCCAGCTATGTTGGTGTGCTTTTGTTTTGCGGAAGCTTGTGCTATATTGGAGCTGTAACTCACTTTGAATGAAAACTTCTCTTTTTAGTTTTTATCAGCCCAAGTGACTTTGCTGTCACCCAGCACCCACTGACATCAGCTAATTCCTTTGTGAATAAGATCACCATTGAAAAGGTAACTCCCTCAGAAAATTCTTTGAGCAGAACGTAAGCTCAGCAGCAGCCTTATCGCAACCTTAGTCCTGCATCTTCATTCCTGTGAGTATAAGAAGTACCGATAAGATCTCCTTAATATTGAGAAGAGGGCATGTTGTATCCAGCTCTACTTGTGAGAATGTTTCTGTAGCCTCTCAGTGCAGGTGTCTGTGCTTGCTGTGATTTAGTCAAAGGAGGGGCTGTGTTAGCTTAGTGCCTGGCCTGACCTAAGATAGACATCTGGTGCAAGTGAACAAGCTTCTGCAGCTTTAATTGCAGCTTTGTGCAAATTTTGACTAGCTTATGCCTGACTGCAGTGCCGTGTAGACACTTGGAGCAGTATGCCTGGAGGGGCTGAGGAGGGTGTGTAGGACTCCTGGCAGAAGGTCATGAACACAAATGGGTGTCCAGAGAAATCTCTCAATTTGTGGAAACTGGTAATGATCTATAGCAGAACTGGGCCATCAGTGCCAGTCTTGTCTGTTTTACTGGACCTCCTTAGGCTGAATTAGGATTTGAACTATCTAGTTCAATATGGGAGCTTGTTTTACTGTAGCCTTTGGGGAAAAGTCTGTTCCTGAAATAAACATCCCATTGAAATCAGCATATCTTTATCAGAGTAATTTTCTTCCTCCAACTGAAGAAACAACCAGCTGGCTTAAATTGAAGAGGAGGAGTAATGTCTCCTCAGCCACTGAGCTTTCTAGTTTTGGTCACAGTCTGAGTCAGTCTTTCAGGAGTTGGGTAAGTGCTACTAGGGTTACTGGGGGTGTCGTCTGGGCTGGATCTGTTCTGCAAGAGTGTTTGCCTTGCCTTGCCTCCTTTCCCCCTTTCCCTTTAAGGAGCTGCTGCAGGGAAGCTGTGTCTGCTTTTGACCCTGCCAACTCTTGTAGGAAGATGCTGCTTCCATTTAAGAGGGAGATGGTGCTGCTGCCATGCAGGACTGGGTATTTGGAAATGAGAGATGCACCCTCTGCATAGTTGGGACTTGTGTGTGCTGATAAAGCCAGAGCTCCTTGTGCTGATAAAAAAGAAAACAAACAGTGGTTGTCCTATATAAGCTTGCCAAGTTGCTTTGCGCAGTGTTCTTCTGCTCTGTGTATCTACTCTTTATCCTATGCTGTCTCCTTTGTTGAAGACAGACAAGTGGCTGAAGTAATCCAGGTCTCACTAGAGATCAGCCAAGACTACTGTGGTCAGATTTTACCACTAATGATGCAATACTTGCTTTGGCTTCTCAGCCCATTGTGGTGCAGGGAGGTTTTTTAAAGCAGCTAAAAAAAGACTGTTACAGCATTTCTGAACAACATTATTGGTGTTCGGGTTGCCCCTGGTAGTTACGTCAGCTGCTTTTACAGCTACAGCAACAGAGAATCTAATATGAATTACTTTATTTCACATCTTCCCATGAAATGTAACCATGGTGTTCTGCATGGAGCTGTGTTTACTGGTAACTGAATTCATGATAACTGGCTCCAAGTTACTGTGTTGTGTGCTGGAGCATCCATCTGGCATGCAGATACTACATAATCCAAGCTGTATTCCAAACGGTTCCTCAACAGTTGTTGCTCTGGGAGGGAAAAAGCTGATTTTGAAGAGAAGGTTTAGGCGTTTAGCTGTGAGGAGGAAGTGTGCATACCCATTGGGATGGTGGTGTTGGTTTTGGCTTAGCCCAAGTGTCTTCCATAAAGTTACATCCTGAAGCTTTGCACCAGCTTATTTCTCGTGCTAAAAGTGTTTAGCTTTTCAAAGTTCTGTCTTCATTGTGGGCCTTACTTTGTATTCTCTTCTTTCTCTGAATCCTTCTCTTCAGATGAGAGTTTGCAAGAGGAAAACGTGCTTAAATAATGACCCTCTGCTTAATGCATACTTAAGGTCTTAGTTATTTGGAAAGTAGTTAACTTCTTTGGAAAGTGCATTTGAAAACCATTTTTTCCCCCTCCTCTTCCCCTGTTTCAAAACAATTCAGCTGGATTTCTTGAGACATTTTGCCAGTCTCACCTGGTACTTTATTCTGTCAGGGAGGCTGCTGTAGCAGGGGTGATGTTTTGGCTCTGGAGGGATCCTGGTTCAGGATATGGCAGCAGCTTTGAAGATCTGAGAACCTCCCACTTTGTGTTGCAGAAGAGGGCTAATTTTTGTATTTATGTAGAGATGAGAGCAAGGCTCTGCAGGGCAAACCTGGCAGTCTGGCAAAGGATTGAGTATAATGAGCCCCTGCCACATACTGGGACCACTTTGGGGAGTGAAGTCTAGCTGTATCCCAGAGTTTTCTATGGTCAGGAGGGGATGAAATTTGAAGTGAGTCACATCATTATGCACAGTTCAGGTGATAGGCAAAAGGTGTCTCTTTAAGCCTCTAGGTAACACATAGTGATTGCGAAAAGGAGGGACTTTGCTCTTACAAGGCATTTATTATTTACACCTAAAGCTTGTCTAGAAAGGCCAGCTGGTTTACTATGCCCAGCAAAATCCCTACTATGAGACAGAAATGGGAAGTAGGATTTTGGAGAATGTAAAAGTACCCTTGCAGTTGTTCTAGCCCATAGTCACTGCCAATAGGCATGACAGGAGATATTTTGAGATGGCTGCAGCCCTGGTATGCCTGACTGTGTTATAAATAAATGTACCAGTAGCACTTTATTTATTTATTTGCCAGTGGGAGGAAAATCTGTAGTCCCTGTTACTGTTTAGAGGCAGGTAAGGATCCCCTGGGGAAAACAGTAGGTTGAGTAGGGGAGACTGAAAAAGAAGAGCTTTAGATTTCCACTTCTGAAAGCATATTTGGGGTTGGGGTTCCTTTCCTAAATCTAATCGGTCTTTACTTGCCTCCTGCTGACACAAGAAGGTGCTGCTTCTTCCCTCTGCTATTTAAGGCTTTGTCTTCTTGCCTTGTGCCACCTTGCAGACTCCTGCCCCAGTATCTGGTGGTGGTCTTCTAGAGGTGACTGTAGCTTTTTTGTCTTGGTTTTGTTGAGGTGATAAGCATGATTGTGTTCAGTGAGCAGCCTGATCACAGTGAGTGCTGCTGTTTTTAAATTGGGGAGCCAGCACTTAGAGGTAGGTCAGGTACACTTCTGTTGCCGTTTGCATGCTTGTCCCATTTTTCTCAAACTATGCCTGGCTCTAAAGGAGATAAACATGTAGCTCTTCTTCTGGAGTCATCTTTGGGGAAGGAGGTTGTCCTGGGTTCAGCAGTAGCAGTCATTTTTTTTCTTCTTCTTAGTAGCTGGTGCAGCGCTGTTTTTTTGACTTTTGGCCTGGGGACAGTGCTGATAACACCAATGTTTTTAGTCACTGCTCAAATGTTTACTCTGACCAAGGACTCTCTCAGTCTCACGCTCTGCCAGGGAGGATGGGAAGCCGGGAGGAAGCAGAGACAGGACACCTGACCCAAACTAGCCACTGGGGGCAGCAGCAGTGGTTTGTGTTGTACCTTAGTTACTGGACTGTTTGTATCTCAACCCGTGGGAGTTACATTCTTTTGATTCTCCTCCCCATCCCTTTGGAAGTGGGGGTGGGGGGGAGGAAGGGGAGGGGAGACTCCAGAGACGGTGTGTTTTTTCTGAGTTACAGCTGGGCTTAAACCATGACAATTCTTTTTGGCGCCCAATGTGGGGCACGAGGGGTTGAGATAACAACAGGATTAATAGTCACTCATCACAATGCTGATTTATTGGCTGTCAGATTTGTTGCTCTTGATCTCACAGGTTCAGCATGTGGTACCTTACTTACAGCTGGTATTTGCTATCTTAGCGTTTATCAGATGGGGGGTTTAGGCTAAGGTTCTTGTCTCATTGTACTTTATGGTAATGACTTGTATTACAATAGAATCATTGAAAAATGATTTTAAATGGGGCCCTGAGCAACAACAAGCCTTTGAGCAAATTAAACGAGAGATAGTTCATGCAGTAGCCCTTGGACCAGTCCAGATCAGGCCAGATGTAAAAGATGTACTGTGCCCCACAGCCGGGGAGGATGGTCCTACCTGGAGCCTCTGGCAGAAAGCTCCAGGGGAGACTCGAGGTCGACCCCTCGGCTTTTGGAGTTGAGGATACAGAGGATCTGAGGCCAGCTATACCCCAACTGAAAAAGAGATACTGGCAGCCCTCGAAGGGGTTCGAGCTGCTTCGGAAGTGATAGGAGGAGCTGTGCTTCAGTGCCAGGCACCCTGTTTGCCCGTGCTGGGCTGGATGTTCAAAGGCAAGGTCTCCTCTACACATCATGCAACTGATGCTACATGGAGTAAGTAGGCTGCACTAATTACACAACGAGCTTGAACAGGAAATCCCAGTTGTCCAGGAATTCTAGAAGTCATCATGGAGTGGCCAGAGGGCAAAGATTTTGGAATGTCACCAGAAGAGGAGGAGGTGATGCGTGCTGAAGCGGCCCCACCATATAATGAACTCCTTGTTTACTGATGGGTCCTGTCGTATTGTGGGAAAGCATCGTAGGTGGCAGGCAGCCGTATGGAGTCCTTGATGACAAGTTGCAGAAACTGCTGAAGGAGAGGGTGAATCGAGTCAGTTTGCCGAGGTGAAAGCCATCCAGCTGGCCTTGGACATTGCGGAACGAGAAAAGTGGCCAGTACTTTATCTCTATACTGACTCACGGATGATGGCAAATGCCCTGTGGGGGTGGTTGCAGCAATGGAAGCAGAGCAACTGGCAACGCAGATGTGAACCCATCTGGGCTGCTGCACTGTGGCAAGATATTGCTGCCCGGGTGCAGAACCTGGTGGTGAAGGTGCGCCATGTAGATGCTATGTACCTAAGAGCTGGGCCACTGAGGAACACCAGAACAACCCACAAGTGGATAAAGCTGCTAAAATTGAAGTGGCTCAGATGGACTTAGATTGACAACATAAGGGTGACTTATTTTTGGCCCGGTGGGCCCATGACACTTCAGGCCACCAGGGCAGAGGTGCAACATACAGATGGGCTCGTGATCGAGGGGTGGACTTAACAATGGACACTATTGCCCAGGTTATTCATGACTGTGAAACATGTGCTGCAATTAAGCAAGCTCACTGGTGAAAGCCTCTTTGGTATGGAGGACAATGGCTGAAGTACAAATATGGGGAGGCCTGGCAGGTTGATTATATCACACTCCCACCAACCCGCCAAGGCAAGCACCATGTGCTTACCATGACAGAAGCAAGCACCGGATGGCTGGAAACATACACTGTGCCCCACACCACTGCCCGGAACATTATCCTGGGCCTTGAGAAACAGATTTTGTGGTGACATGGCACCCCAGAGAGAACTGAGTCAGACAATGGGACTTATTTCCAGAACAGCCTTATAGACATTTGGGCCAAGGAGCATGGCATTGAGTGGGTATATCACATCCCCTACCATGCACCAGCCTTGGGGAAAATCAAACGGTACAATGGGCTGTTAAAAACTACACTGAGAGCAATGGGTGGTGGGACTTTCAAACACTGGGATACACACTTCCCAAAGGCCACCTGGTTGGTCAACACCAAAGGATCTGCCAACAGGGCTGGTCCAGCCCAGTCAGCACTTCTACATACTGTAGAGGGGGGACAAAGTTCCTGTGGTGCACATAAAGAATTTGCTGGGGATGACAGTCTGGGTTATTCCTGCTTCAGGTAAAGGCAAACCCACTCGTGGGATTGCTTTTGCTCAGGGACCCAGATATACTTGGTGGGTAATGTGGGAAGATAGGGAAGTCCGATGTGTACCTCAAGGAGATTTGATTTTAGGGGAAAACAGCCAATGAACTCAATTGTATGCTGTTGCCTGCTATGTAATAATTTTATAGCCCACCAACTAGATGTCTTCAGGTCACCAGCAACTGGCCCTGACTTCCCTCTAACCATCATCCCAACAAAGAATAAACTTTGATGAAACCAGACAAGTTCTGCGGTATAGTCAATGATCCAACAGTGCACATAGCCTCTCCTGCTCTGAAAGACTGTTACAAGGGATGGAATCTGATATCATGGACCGAATGGACTCTGCACTCTGTGTGTGTGTGTATGTATATGTGTATATATATATGTATTTGAGTGATGGCATATTGCGAATGTGGGATCTGAGCGTGGCATGAATGGTATGGAATAAGGGGTGGATACTGTCCTGGATTCAGCAGTAGCAGTCATTTTTCTCCTTCTTAGTAGCTGGTGCAGTGCTGTGTTTTTGACTTCTGGCCTGGGAACAGTGCTGATAGCACTGATGGTTTCAGTTGCTGCTCAGTAATGTTTACTCTGACCAAGGACTCTCTCAGTCTCACGCTCTGCCAGGGAGGAGGGGAAGCTGGGAGGAAGCAGAGACAGGACACCTGACCCAAACTGACCAAAGAGGTATTCCACACCACAGCACATCATGCCCAGGATGTGAAACTGGGGGCAGGGACCTGGAAGAGTTAGTTCACGGCTCGGTCCATAGGTAGTGAGCGGTTGTATTCTCTTCCCTTGTATTTCCCTTGTCATTATTATTATTGACTTCAGAAACTGTGTGGTTTTTCTGGGTTACAGCTGGGCTTAAACCACGACAGAGGTATATGGTTAGGCTCTCTTTTGGCTTGTTTCTTGCGTCCGTAGCTATTTGGACTGCAGTTTTATGACAATCAGACACATAGGACATCTTGTGTCACCAAGGAAAATATCAGTGGAATCCTTTTGTTCATCTGTAGTACTTGAATTGCACAGTCTGTGGATGTTCAGCTGCTTTTGTGCTTTGTGTTAATTGGATCTGTTATCTCTGATAGTGTTTTAACTGGTAGAATTGTACAAACCATGCCTGTCCTCATGCACTTCATGAGCCATTCTTGATTGGTTCATGGGTCATACTTCCAAAAACAGAGTTGATTTTTATGCTGTTGAAGTAACTGTTCTGTTTTACTGTGATTTTGAGGCTAAGAGGATGGATGGCATGTGCTTTGTCTGAGTGCAGCTTCTGCTCAGTTAAGTGATTCTTTCTCCCCAAGTTGTTTCAGCTAGATCAGAAGACCAAGGGCCTGACTACTTAATGGTGCAGTTGTTTTATGTGTGCAGGTGGTTAGAGTTGTACACAGTCTGAGGACCTGTACTCTTACTGGGTAGATGCATGTGAGAAAAGGGAGGACATTCACCTGTGGAGATGTCCTGGGTTGCTAAAAGCATCATGGTGAGCTATAATGCTTTTTTTCCTGCCAGTTTCTCTCGCATACCATGAGATAATGTATTGCCTTTGTGCAATTTGTTTGTGTTCATGGGCAATACTTGCATTAGTGAAACTGCTTAAAGTGCTTGAGCTGCAAAGAAAGATTGCAAGTCTGGTTGGCTGGCTTGAGGTGATAACTGCTGACAGATCACAGTGAGGCTTACAAAAAGGGACTTTTTTAAGAGCACATGATTTGGCTGGGGTAAGTGACCATATTTTGCTACCCTAGTCTGTCAAATTTTACAGATACGAAGGGGCCACATACTCTTACTTGGAAGTTCTTGGGCTGTCTTTCTGGTGCTGCAAGGTGTTGTGTTATTGATGTGGGTCCTGTTCTCAGACAGCTGTTCCAAGGAGACAGGATGGTTTGGTAAGTAAAACAGACATAGCTCCAGCCTGTGTGCTGTCCGTAGCACAAATGATCCAAGATGATGATTTCCAAACCATGCCTGTGGAGACTTCAGTGTGTGGAGTAGCTGTTGGTATTCTGGAAGTTGCTCTGATAACAATTGCTAAAATGTCACTCTTCATTTAATTGCATGCATGTAACTACAGAAACTGCAGCTCACTGTATTCTTGTGCTTTGTTTCCTTCTTGCTGTTAATAATTTTTCATGATGTTTCTTGGAGCTTGCTATCCTTACTAAAATCTGTGACCATTTTGCCTCATGTTCCTTTTATTTTTACTATCTTCCTTAATGAGAGTCCTACTTCTTATCTGAAGTAGTTCTGTCCAGTGCCGGGAAAGTCAGTCTTCCTCACTTATCCCCTCCTATCATTTGTTTGAAGCACACCTTAGTGTGTTCCTCTCTTTTCTGGCTGAATCAAGCGGGGTGAGCTACATGCCTCTTGCCTCCCTCATCTTCTTCCTTTCTACCCGTTGCTTCTCTCTGCCGTCACGTTGTATTTTAGGGATAGTCATTTGTGCCTACAAAATGATAAATCTTATCTTCTGAATACAGTAAGAAAGTTTCTAAGTCCTGTGTAGGAGTGTGAGCTCCTGGAAACCCCAGAAAATTATAGGGAATCCATACTTGTTCATCAGGTTACAGCATGATATGAAGAGGAGGGTTTCTGATCCAGTAGCGTGACTGCAGGCCTCAGAAACTGGTGGACACTGACACACCAGTTTACTTACCCCAGTCCTGAGGTGTTAGATACTCCTTGTGTTTTTCCTGAAGTGCTGTTTGCAGTGCTGGTGTTCCTATACCAAATGAAAGCAAGGGTTTAAAAAATGAAGTAGCTGGTTATTTTGCAGATTAAACCTGATGAAAATTAAGAATGCTTCTACTGCAACTTGTTTTGGTTTTGTGACCCTGATACCTCTTGAGCTGAATTCACAAATTCACCTTCCGTGCTTGATATTAGATACATTTGCGACATCTAATATAATTTTGCCTTGTGCATGATTTCTGAGGGCATACAGTCTGGGTGACATGTAGGATTGGGATTTGAAAATTAATGTATGTGTTTGTTTCTTCAGGGAGAAATAAAAGCAGTTCTGCTGTCAGCGGGACCCAGGTTCTAGCAGAAAGAAGCAGCAGGGAAGGATCTGCCCAGAGGATACCTCGGCAGCCTAGTGCAAGCCGGCTGCAGAAAACAGGAGCTTCTGGAAAGAACACTGGAGGAGGCAACAGTACCTAAATAAGGCCTTGAAACTGATGTATTTTGATGCTTGGCAATGTACATAAACTGTTTGGTAAAACTGCTTGTTTTGTGTGTGTTAACCTGACAAATGTTTGTAATGTATGGAAGGGAGCTGTTGTTTCTTATTTCCAAAACTTCTTTTGGCAATGCAGACTACTAGGTATTGACTGAAGGCATGTGGGACAAAGAGCCTGAAGTAGTGCTCAAGTTGCTCCAGAGAAATCATGATTCATTTTATAAGCCAATGCTTCTTGCTGCCTTTTTCTCTAAAACACATTTTGATATGTTGATGCTGTTGTAGCAGCAGAAAGTCTGGTTGGCTGCATTACAAGGTGAATAGTGCTGAGGTAGATCATATGTTAGTGTCACTGAGCCCTGCAGTGATGGTAGTTTGCCCTGGAAACCTGACTCTGGTGGGGTGTGTTCTTGTACTTAAGCTAGTTTGCCCTGTTCCTTTCATGTGCATGCTTACTTGGGGTTTAGCTCCTTAATCCGAAAACCAGTTTGACCTATCACATGGCATAATTGCACAACATTCCAATGATGCTAATGTGATTATTAATTTATAAAGTATTACAAAACCCTTTGCCTAATGGGCCATGTTAAATCAGGAGATTATGCTGGATAAGAGAGAGAATAGTTTCATCGCCCAGTGTAAGGTATATGAAAATAACTAAAACAGGTTAAGTGGATTTGTTAGAGCTTTAGTGTTGCTGATCATCATTCCAGAGCATACACATGCAGTGGAGGTGTCTTTTATGGCCTTGGTTAGCTCAGGAGTTGCTAGTGATGTCCATTTTGCTAATTAGGAGCAAGTGCCTCCATTCTTTGTGAGGGATAGATGGTGTTACCTAAACTCAAGGAGATCTTACTAACTTGATTCAACGCGTGCTAAGATTTTTTCCTGACCAAAGGAAAAAATGCTGGAGAGTACAGTACTCTGTGCACAAGTTTTTGTGCACAGTATTAAAGATGCTCTGATAATCCTACTTTATAGATTCCTCTTGCAGATTAGTCTGCTTTTTTCCCCTCTCTCTGACTAGGCCTGAGGCTATCGTTAAGATGGTTGTGTTCACAGCACGCAGCAGTCGAGAGAGACTGCTCCTGTGTGTGCTCTCTGTGGACTGCAGTTCCTTCCCGGAATACCTGCTTGCTCTGGCAGGGGCCTCTCTGGATATCTGCTATGGTGTAGTTCTCTCCACAGGCTGCCAGGGACAGCCTGCCATATCACTTCCATGGGCTGCAGGGAAATCTGCTGGCAGCATATCCTGCCACTCCTCCTGCTCTGCTCTTAGGGTTAGCAGGATTGTTTCTTCCATATTTGTTTTCCTCACTCTGGGCAGCATTTTGTCCTTTCTTACATACATTTTTACAGAGGTGCAACTTTTGTAAAGAAAGCCACCTTGGTTGCTCAGCCAAGGCCACCCCTGCAGCATCCCAGTCTTGCCATGTAAACCCAATACATCCATCTGTGGAGATCAGAATTTTTCAAGGGTATGGGTATCTCCTGCTTTGATCTTGTAAGGGAATGTATCTGCTCCCCCCAAAACAACTTCCAAAGCTCTGCTGGGAAGCTGTTAGTTGAATTTGCTGGTGAAAAAGAGCAGCTGAAGGGCTGGTTTTTTTTTCTGAGAACAATTGTTGGTGCTTTTATCCCTTGAACAGGTGTAAGCAGACTTGAGATGTGACTGAAACCTCAAAGCAGTATATTGACCTTCTTGAGAATAAGTACCTAGCAAACATGTTTTTACCTGAATGTTCACTGCCTCGTCTCTCTTTAACTAGTTCCATACCTGTGTTTCTTTTATTTATCCCTCTTCAGCTTGGGACACCTCCTATGGTGCAGCTACCCCTCTATCTCCAAGCTTTCACCATGTCCTCCTGAGCTCTACTGCCTGCTGCTTCTTTCCTGATGTCCAGTTTTCCTGGCAGGCTGTCCTGGTCTCCTTTCTCAACTGCCTAGCTGAATACAAGTGCTCAGTGCATGCTTTTATATCTGCAGCAGTTGAGGCACCCTGGAGCTGGTGTTGCTTTGGAGCACCTTGATCTAAGGGGTTCTCCACTGTGCCCAGCGTGTCTGCTTTCTGTGTGCAGTAGCTGCCTTGGTGGATGATGTGAGAACAGTAGGAATAACTTCCCTTCACTTAAGGAAGCTTTTTAGTATGATCTGGTATGACCCTGCAGCCTCACTGAGGAGATGGGCCTGTATGGCTGGACTGCAGGATGAATGGCAAGTTGGCTGAGCTGTAGCTGAAGTGAGAGTGCAGATAGCTGACACAGAAGGGTGCAAAGAAGGGGGCCTCATCTTGCTTCAGACCAACGTAAATCTTCTCAGGTGTGATGGTGGCAGAGCACAGGGTGTGTTCTCAAGCAGGTGTTGGAGCAGCTGTCACTGCCAGGGCAGAGGCTTCATCCCAGGTTTTGGATGGTGGTTGAAACCCTGCAAGTACCAGGGTGTGCTTGGGGCCTCCCCCTGGGACTGGCAGAGAGGGTTTTCCCTGCTGGAGGTGTGGTGGTGGTGGTGGAGACTTGCATTACTAGGTGGAGCCAGTTACAGGATGAAGTCAGCAGGGTAAGCAGTGTCAGGGAGGACCATAAAGACAGTATCTTCTCAGACCCTGCACTTCAAGATCCGTGGACCTCAGCTGTAGTGGGGTGACAGGCAGAGTCTGTAGCAGATTGTAAGTAGAAACTGCAGGGAAGGCAAGGGCTGGAAGCTGGTGACTTCTGCCACTGAGAGGTAGGCTCCTTCTCCACCTGAAGGCTTGCAGCAGTGGAACAGGTTCACTGTCCTCAAAGCTGAAGAGGAGGTGGGTGTGCTCTCAAATGAGTCGTCTGGGCAGACCAGCTCAAACCGTGCAAGGGGAAAGCACCAAGTGGTGGTTGTGGATGAGCCCCTGCTGCATGGTATGACTTGTCAGGAGAAGTGTGCTACTTGCTGTTGGACGCAGATCGGGGGTGCTGTGGGGAGAAGTGGATGGAGCTGCCTACAGACAGTTGAAAGCAGTCTCACTGGAGGCATGACCCTGGTCCTCATAAGGAGAGTTTAACCACCCTGATATATGTTGGTAGTACAACACAGGAGGGCATATGCAATCCAGGAGGTTCCTGGAGAGCATCAATTACAGCTTCCTTCTCCAAGTGATACAGCAGTTAAGAGGAGAGGTGCTTTTCTTGATCTCATACTCACCAGCAAGGGAGGGCTCATCAGGGACGTGAAGGCCAAAGGTAGCCTTGGCTGCAGTGACCATGAGATAGTGTTCAGGGTCCTGAGGGGAGGTAGCTGGGCAAAAGTCAAGATCACAGTGCTGGACTTCAGGAGAGCAGGCTTTGGCCTCTTTAGGTATCTGCTTGATACAGTCCCATGGGATAAGGCCCTGGGAAGGAGGCCCAAGAAAGGAGGTTGATGCTCAAGGATCACTGCCATGCTCAAGAACAGTCCATCCTGACACCCCAGAGCTGCATCCTGTGCCTGAGCTCCAGCTGTATCCCTGACAACCCCTCTTAAAGCCACATCCCCATGTCTGGCCCCAAGCCTATGTCTGGACTCTCTCACAACCTCATGTTTATTTCCTCCAGGCCCTGCAGAACAGAGGATGCTCCTGTGAAGTTGCAGTGAGGTGCAGCAGCTGGGGCCTGGCTGGATGCAGCCCCCTGGGGCAGGAAAAATCTACCATGGCACCTCAGCCTCAGTGTCTTGGGCTACCAGGGTCCAAGGTAATTCCAGTGCTGAAGGCTGTGGGCCTCCTGAGGTTGCTGCAAGGGGCACTCTGGAACAGGATGGAATGTGGGCTGGCACAGAGAGGAGAAAGAGACGCCAGGGCTGATAGGGACAGGTGCTAACACTGGTCTTTCCTGTCTGGTTTATTCCCAGAATTGCTGCAGTGGCAGGAGACAGAGTGATCAGACCTGTTGCGGAAAGAAGTGGTGTGTTGGGGAAGGCACACTGTTCCTATTTGAAAGGTCTCTGTGGGATGGCTCTTACAGGGCATCCTCCATGGGCGCATAATTTGGGGCTGGTGGATGCAGGCATCCCCCAGGGCTGGCATACAGGGAGCCTCTCCACCCGCACCATGAGAAAACATTGTTTTGTAATTAAAAGCTCATCTCCATGAATGAAGAGAAGCAGAGGAATGATGAGAGGTGAAGGAACCCAGGGAACATCCACAGTGCCAAGGATTCTCTGACCCAGCTGCTCCTTGGACTCTCTGTGGGCCTAGAGGTGGCACCAATCATGATGGTCAAGTGGGGCAGCTCTCCAGATCACCCCTTGGACTGAGGGGGTGAGTGACACAGTATGGGATGCAGGGGAACAGCATTTTGGGATTGTACAAGAGTTATTATGGGATGCTGTTCTGGTGTCCTCAGCATAAGGACATGGAGCTGTTGGAGCAAGTCCAGAGAGGACATGAGGATGATCGAGGCTGGGGCACCTCCCATATGAAGATAGGCTGAGAGAGTTGGGGCTGTTCAGCCTGGTGAAGAGAAGCTGTGTGAAGACTTGAGAGCAACTTCCAGTATCTGAAGGAGGCCTACAAGGATGCTGGAGAGAGACTCTTCATCGGGGACTGTAGTGATACAAGGAGTGATGGGTTCAAACTGAAATAGGGGAAGTTCAGGGTAGATATAAGGCAGAAGTTCTTCCCTGTGGGGGTGGTGAGGCGCAGGCACAAGTTGCCCAGAGAAGTGGTAAATGCCCTGTCCATGGCAGGAGGTTGGAACTAGATAATCTTACGGTCCTTTCCAGTCCTAACTATTCTGTGATTCTGTGTTCAGTTGGAGGAAGCAAAGGTGGGGAAAAGGAGGGGCCAAGGTGGTTTGGAGAGCCACAGATGTGGGAAAATAGAGGGATAAGGGTATAAAAATGGCTCTGTATCATCTATCTAATTGTCCATCTACCATTTTGGGGTGTATGTGTGTGTGCCTTCTGGGGTTACATGCTCAGCCTTGCTGCTGGCTGAAGGTGGGGACATTGAGCCATGGCAGCCTCAGCCATCTTGGGCTTCTGGATTTGGCAGCACCCAAACAGGGCATCCTACTGGTGTTGCTAAGGGCTTGCAGCACAAGGAGCTGTGAGCAGTGTCTTCAGCTGGTGGCATGCACTGGACGTAATAATTAAAGTTTGTGCTGGGTTCAGCAGTAGCAGTCATTTTTCTCCTTCTTGGTAGGTGGTGCAGTGCTGTGTTTTTGACTTTTGGCCTGGGAACAGCGCTGATAACACTGATGGTTTCAGTTGCTGCTCAGTAATGTTTACTCTGACCAAGGACTTTCTCAGTCTCACGCTCTGCCAGGGAGGAGGGGAAGGTGGGAGGAAGCAGAGACAGGACACCTGACCCAAACTGACCAAAGAGGTATTCCATACCACAGCATGTCATGCCCACTATATAAACTGGGGGCAGTTACCCGGAAGGGCTAGATCACTGCTCGGGTCAGGCTGGGTATTGGTCCATGGGTGGTGAGCGGTTGTATTCTCTTCCCTTGTTATTCCCCTTATCATTATTATTATCGGTGGTAGCAGCAGTGGTTTGTGTTATACCTCAGTTACTGACTGCTCTTATCTCAACCCATGGGAGTTACATTCTTTTGATTCTCCTCCCCATCCCTCTGGGGGTGGGGGGAAAAAAGGGGGGGGAATGAGCATGTGGCTGCATGGTTCTGAGTTACAGCTGGACTTAAACCACTACAAAGTTTATTAAGGAGGAAAAAAAAAAAAGGGAAAGATTGAGACAAAGCATGCGGGGGGACCCTCTCCCTGAAGACAGCTAGTGTGAGAAGCTGTGAGCTCCTGGTGAGCAGCAGCCTAAGTCTCCCCTCCAGTGCAGCAGGTGGCAGTGGTGCTGATGGTGCTGTATTTTATATATTTTTCTTGATCCTATTTGTGACACTGTTTGGTTGCACAGTCAGGTGCATGTGTTGTACACTGACCAGTTGCTGACTTCCTGTGCAAACATGTTTTCCATAGAATCACAGACTGGTTTAGCTTTGGGTGCAAAAAACCAAAGTTTTAAGTTGACAAGCAGTGTGCGCTTGCAGCCCAGAAAGCCAACCGTATCCTGGGCCGCATCAAAAGGAGCGTGACCAGCAGGTCGAGGGAGGTGATCCTGCCCCTCTGCTCTGCTCTTGTGAGGCCTCACTTGGAGTATTGTGTGCAGTTCTGGTGTCCTCAACATAAAAAGCGCATGGAACTGTTGGAACAAGTCCAAAGGATGGCCACAAGGACGATCAGGGGACTGGAGCCCCTCCTGTGTGAAGATAGGCTGAGAAAGTTGGGGCTGTTGAGCCTGGAGAAGAGAAGGCTTCGTGGAGACCTCATAGCAGCCTTCCAATATCTGAAGGGGGCCTATAGGGATGCTGAAGAGGGACTCTTCATTAGGGACTGTAGTGATAGGACAAGCGGTAACGGGTTCAAACTTAAACAGGGGAAGTTTAGTCTGGATATGAGGAAGAAATTCTTTAGTGTAAGGGTGGTGAGGCACTGGAATTGGTTGCCCAGGGAAGTTGTGAATGCTCCATCGCTGGCAGTGTTCAAGGCCAGGTTGGACAGAGCCTTGGGTGGCATTGCCAAGGTGTCCCTGCCCATGGCAGGGGGGTTGGAATTGGATGATCTTAAGGTCCTTTCCAACCGTAACTATTCTATGATTCTAATAGCAGGAGTTTAGGTATTAGCTCAGAAGTCAGTTTCTGCCATGCAGACTGCACCTCTGTTTTGATGGTGCTCACGACATTGAGGCAATATAGGAGGTGACCAGACACTATAGCAGTGAAGGCCACATAAGAATACCCATCCAGTAACTTACATCTGGGCCACTTATGGTAACATAACTTTGTAAGCCTTACACATTTCTTTCTACAACTCTTAATTTTAATTTTTTCCTTTAAATTCTTGTTTATTCAAACCCCCAGTTTTTAGCCAATTTGCAAACATTCAACAACTGAAAGCACTGAAGGTGTATCCTGTTTCTGTGTCAACAAACATTTCAGACCAGCACTGTATCTCACCTGAAACCACAGGAACATTGAAATCCAATTAAAAATCCAATCCAGCGCTTCTCTCAATCACAGAATGGTTTGGGTTGGAAAGAACCTCAAAGCTCATCCAGTTCCAGCCCCCTGCCATGGGCAGGGACCCCTTCCACTAGAGCAGGTTGCTCCAAGCCCAACCTGGCCTTGAACACTGCCAGAGATGGGGCAGCCACAGCTTCTCTGGGCACCCTGTGCCAGCGACTCGGCACCCTCACAAGGAAGAACTTGTGCCTAAGAGCTCATCTCAATCTTCCCTCTGTCGGTTTAAAGTCATTTCCCCTTTGAAACCTGGAAATGTTTACAACACTTGCTCAGTAAATAAAATACTCGAGTCCTAGCTGCCATGTAACTCAAAGAATAGTTACCCACAGCTCCCTTAATACCACACTGTACCCTAGTGCGTAGGCTATGGCATGATTTATCATAGGTTCTCTTCCACATCTGTCTTAGGGAGTTCTGCCATGGGGTGGAAAGTAATGTTCATGAGGGCTGAGTGTTCATGAGAGCCAGGAACTGACTCTATCCACAGTGATGTTCTGTGCACATTGTGTTCAACGTAAAATGTGTTATCTCTGCTGGGGAAAAAGGGTAGGCCACTAGAGAAGATTTTACATAAGTCAGGTGAGTACATTTGGGTACCTCAAAGGCTTATATCTGGTGCTCTTCTGAATTAAGGAAGGGAAAACAAAATTAAGGTTGTATGAATTACAATTCTTCAGAAGTATTCCTATCATACTCTGAACTGGTTTTGGATATTGTTTTAACCAGGTGTCCCATGAGCATTTAGGCCAAGGAGCATCTTGCCAATACAGATAGCATCTTCCTGGTGGAAGTTTCCAGTGACTGGAAAAGGGGAAACATAACCACCGTTATAAAAAAAGGAAAAAAGAAAAGTCCAGAGAACTGCAGGCCAGTCAGTCCCACCTCTGAGCCTAGAGATCATGGAGTGGATCCTCCTGGAAACTGTAATAAGGAACATGGAAAATAAGGAGGTGATTGGTGACCACGCACATATTTCCATGTTTCTCTTCTTCCTGGAGTTTTTCTTCATGCCTCCCTGTGAGGGAACTCTCAGTCAGTATCGACACAATATTTCCCCTCATCATCTGCTTTAGAGCAGAAATCTATCGGTGGAAAGCACCAGTTGTGGTTTGGCCCAGCAGAGGTTGTTTTCTGAAATGCTAATCTGTGCCCTCAGCCTGTCTGTGAGTGCCTGCATCAAAGACATATTGTAAGGACACCATTCAAATGAATTGTGATACATTCACCTTTAATTCAGTATAACAGATACTCAGCTCATGTTCATTAGGTATCTAGATGCCTTTGAAAAATGGAATATATTAGAAATAGTATATGTGGGGGATGGAGAAAGCAAAATATTTTTGTAAATTTCACTGCAGTATTAACATATTATAAACTCTAATTAAGAATGTTATTGGGAAGGTTCTACCCAATTGATAAGTTATTTAAGATTTCCATTAATAAAACCATTAAAGAAGATTTTGTGTTCATACTCAAAAGCATATAATGAGTCACAAGGGAATTCTGAGTTCATCTTGGCTCCATCACATACGAAGTTTATTAAAGACAACAAAAAAAAAAAAAACACTTGGGAAGATCAAGCTCTTGGCTTCCATATAAAGAATAAAGATAAATATATGTAGTCTTATATATAAAAAATATAAGAATAATGAGGGAAAGAGAAGACAGCCTGCAGAATCCATGCTGGTTTCCACAGCATGATGTGGGCAGGTCTAAGAGACCTCAGTCCATAACTGGTTACCATGGATGTAAGCCTGAGAAAGGAGAGTGTGAAGAAGAAAGTGAATGAAGAAATTATGAGAAGATTGATTTATGACTTCCTGTGTTTTTCTGTCAGTGGAAATAATTTCCCATGTGCTAAACTAGAAGGCTCATCAGTTACTGACATGATTTTATTATGCCAGTTACAGCTTTATCTGAAAGTCCCAATATTTTTTAAGTGACAAGGCATCGAACAAACTATATAGACAGTGCTCCCCAGGCCTAAAAATCCCCTACCTTGCAAACCCATTGGATCACCCAAGATGCAGAATATAAGAAAACTTGTGTGAAGATTGTCTTGTTGCCGAAACTGATCTGATGTGACCATAAGCTAATGCCATAGTTTAGGAGTAGGTAGTTTAGAACAGCTTTCCCTGTGCTCTGTGATCTGCAAAGTAGTTTTAAGTATATAGATGTATATACGGAGAAATAAAAGTAAGAATTAGGGTATGTCTCTACAAGACAAGGAAACAAGCCAGGGCACTGAGCCAAAAAATGGCATGTAATCATCCATACTTCTTAGAAAACAAGAAAATTGTCTTGTCCCTGAGGCATACATACCAACAGTGATTGAAACTGAGATAAGACAATTTGAGTTTTTTTAATAGAAAACATTACTGAAATGCTTTAAAAGTTGGAATTTTGAATAAGTTATCATGTAGAGATTGGATCCAAGGATTAAGGTGAATAGTGTATCTTTACAGCCATGCATGGAAAACAGTTTTTTCAGTTTTTATGTTACATTTTAGTATTTGCTTTCCCCAAGATGCAGTGTGAGTCAGCTACGGAAAAGCAAAGCAAAACAAACATTACAGAATTCATCCTTCTGCGATTTGGTGATTTACCTGACCTTCAGGTTCCTCCCTTCCTGCTCTTCCTGGACATCCACGTAGTGAAATGATGGTGAACATTCTCATCCTCATATTGGTGGTGGATTATCAGCGTCTCCACACCCCAGTGTACTTCGTCCGCAGTAACTTGTGCTGCTTGGAAATGTGCTCTGCGTTCACCATCTTGCCCAAGCTGCTGGTCAGCTTCCTGACAGGTGACAGAAGTATCTCCTGCAGCACCTGCATGGCACAGTTTTAAATATTTGCTTTTCTAGTTGGGGTAGTGTATTACCTCCTGACAGTGACGTCAATGATCAGTACTTAGCAGTATGCAAACCTTTATGTTACATCACCCTAATGAGTCATAAGCTCAGCACAGCACTAGCTGCAGGAGCCTGGGTAAGTGGTTTTATGACCAGCTTTTTTATCACACTGTTGATGTCACAAATGGTGTACTGTGATCATGGTGAAATGGACCATTTCATCTGTGATTTTGACTCTGTGATAAAATGCTCCTGCAGTGACATATTTCTGATAGTTTTAACACCTTTGATGTTCGCTACATGTACTATGCTGCCCTTTCTTTTCACTATAGCATTCTGTATTTTAATCATCATAGAATTGCTGAATCATCAAAAGGTTTAGGTTGGAAGGGACCTTAAAGAGCATGTAGTTCCAACCCAAAATGTAAGACATGATACTTCAGCTATAAGAAGGTCTGAATGACAGGAGAGTCATTCAGCTCCCTTAACATAGTCATCAAGTAATCATTTGATACCTTAGATCATCCAGGAAAACTCCATGGGGCTGTCAGCTGTGTCTAAAGTCCTGCAGGAGACACATACGCTTCTGTATTGGGAGCAAGAGACCAGATGGGGCACCATAAGACAGTTCCAGAATTCCTCTCTCATCCCCATGGTAAGCAACCAATGCACAGCTCACTGTTGGATTTTTTCATTTATTTACATGGCTTTGTTTCAAGTGTGTCTGAATCCCTCAGCACAAAGTCAACCTACCTTAATATTGAGACCTACCTTAACCTATCTTCAGGCCTGCGACAGTTAAAGGTTCTTTAATAGTTAATATGTCTCTATAATTAATATTGAGCTATCCTCTCAGTTTGCCAGGTTTGTGCTAGGATGGTGTGGTAGGAAAGTACCTACCACATGCAGAAGAAAATTACATGTAGGCATGTGAGGATGTGTCTTGCTCAGATACTCTGAAAGTTTACTTGTATTATGTTTGTGGGCTGAAACAGAGAGACAAATTTCATTCCCAAGCAAGCTGGTGCAGATAGATTCTTATTTGTACTGCAAGGGTAGATGGTGAATATTGAAATTCAGAACCTAGCATCACCTGCAGTACCATTTTCTGTATGCAGACCCTGTTCCTCTGAATGTTGCAGGTTTTTGAGATAACTACAAGATCTTGGTCCGTCACATTAGCTGCTCCTACTATGATCAAACCCAGTAGGTGTTCAGAGATCTTCAGGACCACTGCTATTCACACCACAGAAGATAAGGGCAAAGTTGATCTCATGCATAAGGCATAGGAGCCACTGCAGCTTCATCTGAAGAGGCAACCTTGTACAAATATCAGCAAATAGCTTGGGTGGAAGGTCACAGCTAAATGTGTCACTCTACAGTGTAGATATGCCTAGATATGAAGACTCCCATTATATCCAATACAAAGACATTGTCACTTTTTGGGTGTGATTCAGCTCATCCTTAAGTTGATATCTGAAATCATCTTCTCTTAACAGTGTCCTTACTGTATTTGCTAAAATTTCTTTAATGTATTCCAATATACACTGTACATTGCAAAGAGTGCCATTCCTTCTGCTTATCTCTCCCTTCATGCGTATGTGTTTTGGGAATAATTATAGATGCCAGGGGTGACTATTTTTCTAATGAAGCTTTGACCTGGGAAGATACGATTTGGGTTTTAATGCTATAAACACAACATATTCCTTTCTCTGTTTTCTGAAATGCTTTCTTCTGACAACAGAGATAAAACAATGTTATGAATCAGGGTATAAATAGGCAGAAAATTAAGAGATTCATTAACTGAAATATTTATTGTAGAACTTATCTTTCATACAATCTGAATTGATACTCCTATTTAAAAAAATATAAACACAATGAAAGAGAAAGATGTAATTTGAAGATATCTGGTGGGAACTTAAAATCTACATCTGAAGAACATTTTTTTATTTGGGAGGGGTAAAACAGCTGTTTTCTGCTGAAATGTAAACATTGTGAAACTTCCTAAATCAGGAAATGTAAAAACTGTGAGATAAAAAAAGGAAGGTAACTGGTCTCACTGAAATGCTTTAGAAAATGCAGCATGATATGTGCTAGGTGGGCTGGCAAGGAGTCTGGAGCAAGCCCAGCCTTGACAACCGCTATGAGGATATCAGTTAGAAACCAGTTTGTCCTGTTTCCCAAAGAACTGGGTCCCAAGGGAGTTACAAAGAATATATGAGTCAAATGATTCAAGGCAGCTGTCCTGTCTGATCGGCCTCACATGTTTGCTAGCAAGGCAAGCTGGCTGTCAGGAAGCCAAGGGAGGTGTGTTCCTTGAGGATGGATATTCATGCATCAGATGCCTGCCATTTTCTGGTGGATCATGGATGGATAAATCCCTGCAGATGTCCACAGCTATATTCTGTGGATTCCCAGCATACAGTTCCAGGATTAACACTGATCGTATTTTGTGAACTCCAGATTTGTTTATTTTCTGTGTTGTGATCTTGCTACTTTTTCAACATCAAAAAAAATTATGATGCATTGCTGTTCATAAGGACTTAATTCAGTAGTAATAACTATAACCCAAGGATAGCTGTATAGGCTGGCACTTGGCACATACCCATGAACACCAGAGATTTCAAACTGGGTTGAGATATCTTCCCTGAGCTGTCTGTGTATTCTGAGTTATCTTCGTTAGGACTTCTCTAGCATCTGCAAAACAGGGGGTGATGGTTTTAAACTAAAAGAGGGGAGATTCAGACTGGACGTGAGGAAGAAACATTTACAGTGGGGGTGGTAAAATCCTGGTACAGGTTGCCCAGATAGGTGGTGACTGCCCCATCCCTGGTGACACTCAAGGCCAGGTTGGATGTGGTTCTGGGCAATCTGGTCTAGTTGAAGATGTCCCTGCTCATTGCAAGGGGTTTGGACTAGATAACCTTTGAAGGGCCTTTCCAATCCAAAATATTCTATGAGTCTATGATTGTATAATACTTTAGTGTAACTTCCTCCATTCTATTTATGCATTTCAAGCCATCTTTTGATTTTTTTGGTGAAATAGATTCACTTGGTTCTGTGTCAGAGGTTGTGATTTTCATCCCTAACATTTGTGAAACCAGGCTCAAAGACATTGTGAACAGACTTTTCTCTCTACTTTTAGACAGTGGCAGAAGAACTGCCTTTGAGCACCATCATGAGTGCATGCGCATTTTACTGTTTCATCAACTCTCTTCAGTAGAGAGGAACTCATACCTTGTTCTCAGACAAACATTTACAATGGCCCTTTGACAGAACAATTTCCATTGAACATCTCACTGGGAACACTTGTAGAAGAGTGATGGTGGCTCACTGAGGGGCAATTGGTGAGCTGGGTGAGTATTGCAGAGGTGGGGGAGGTTGGAGGGGTCAGCAGTTCAGGGAATTGCTCAAAGCATTGGGGTGGCGAAGAGCGGGTGACACTGAACAGAGACAGAAGGCAGGGCTGGGACAACTGGGAGCTGTAAGCTGTCACCAGCAGAGAACTGAGGAGCACCCATCTGTTCTGGAAAGCATGAGTGGAACTTCAGGGGTTATAGGGGCAGGCGATGAGGCACCACTGAAGCAGTGGGGTCTGTTGGAGTGGAGATTGATCTGGGGCAGGATGGACTTTGTGGAGAAGCTGGATGCCATCTCAGTGCAGCTGGACTGCTGGGGGCCTCCAGTCTTGGGCCCCATTGTTGTCAGGTAAAGTGAGGTGGTGAAGGCTGTGTTTCAAGAAAGAGCAGCAGCACTTGAGCCTAGGGCACACAGCGGAGGAGGGCAGCCCCAAGCCTGGGTTAGCAGTGATGTGTGGGCCAGACTGATACATCTTTGTTCAGGCACTGTGGTTAACATAGATAAACTGAGAGACCTGCTGAGGCGTCCCCTGATGCATTTGGTTGGTGCATTTCCCTGAACAAGTCAGTTGAATCTCTGAGCCAGCAGGACTGTTCAGTGAAGGGTCCCTATAATGGAATACTGATAGACTGGTCTTACACAAGGGTCTTGGCTTTCCTGGAGCACTGATAGAAAAATCAAACACTAAGGGTTGAGAAAATCTCCCTCTGTTTTCATGTGACAAGGCACCTTTGCCATGCAGAATCCCAGGACTCTGGGTGTCTCCTCTGCACACCCTGCGATGACCAGAAGGAAACTCAAGGCAGGCAAGGCATGGAGAGGTCCTGCAGTGGATCAGCACCCAGCTCCTTTTCTTGACAGGACACATGAAAAGGGCTGCTGGGTGAAAACTTTTGTTCCTTCCTTTCTTTTCCTGTAACCACACTCCAGTCTTCTGCTCTGATCAGGGCCACTTAGACTTCTTGCAACACCTCCACCTCTAATAGCCTCAGCAGGCCCCATTAGAACTCCAGGAAACTTTACTCCTGTGACCGTCACACATGTAATTTTTACCCAAGTGGTCCACAGAACAAGTGTAACATGGTTTTCCTTGCTACTTATTTAGTGCACAGTCATTCACGTGGCTAATAGGAGAAATAGTGATTGAGAAAGAATTTTGCTAGACTCCAAGTTTTTAATGAGCATATGATGCAGACTTCAAGTTTTTAATGAGAATATGCTTGTTTCAGGCCTGATGGTTTAAATTAATATACTCCAAATGAACTCAGTAAACATCATTTTTCAATAGGGGGAGATGCTGTCAAAAAAACCGAAACAATTTTATCTTTGTGGTCAAGCATCTCGTGGACTATGTGTCTTCGGCTGTTTCAGGCAAATCTGTTTGTGATAAAATAGTCCCTCTCACCATTTTCAGAAACTGCATGCATAGCAAATCCAATGACAACTCCAATTCCCTCTGGTGCTGTTTTTGTAAAATTATCTGCATACTCAGATGTGAGGCAAAATACATAGGTGTAACAAAAATCATGACATACGTAAAACTGTTAAAAAAAAAAAAAAAAAGCGCACCCAAACCAAACCCAAATAACACTTTGTAACATTTTGGAGGTGCGTTTTCAAACTCTTTCTCTTGACTATAAGACACACCAACACAATCAACCCTGAGCACATTCCTAGAGACAGGCATATGATGAAGAGACAAACAAACCACTACATGAGCACCATGAGAGAAGATCAAAGGTGGCAGTTAGTGATGGCACTTGTCCAAGAATTAAACAGACAAAAACTAGGTAGGACAAATCGAGCTCATGTAAAAAAATATTCAATAGTTAGACAAGCAGGTAAATAAGTATTTGTATAAATGAAGACAGAGGCAGAACAAAATTTAGTGGGCAGTGAGCTAGTCAAGTTATGAAGAACACAAGTGTCATGCACACACAGACTTTTTTCTTTCAACAAATGAAAAAATATAATTATAGAAACATTGGGAATATTTGCCAGATTTCAATTTTAGAAAAGCATTTTGAGCAACTTAATTAATGGATTAAAATTCAGGGAAAATGTTGATGTTTGCCAGGTTTTTTTTTTTTTTTTTTTTATTTCCAAACATTTTCTTTAGCAGTATGTCAATACATGTTTTTTTAAATAAAACACTAATTTTAAGACATTAAGTGGCTATGAACAAGCTAAACCATTTTGCTTCAGGATGAGTAACAGCAACTAACCATAGCCAAAATTAAAATAGGAATGATCTGAACTTGTCAAGAAGTATCAAGAGGAACAGGTGGATAGACTAGATAGCCACATATGATCATTGTCGTGCTGCTTTCTCTAGCCCATAGGAGGGAAATTCTGTGGACTTGCGAAATATCTAGTTGAAAAAATGAGATTCTCATGCTATTTCCAGGAGGTCTGAATTACTTTTTCCTTCCTATGTCCTGATCTCTGCCCTGAGGATGAATATAAGACTCAAAGAAGTTGCCTGAAGTGGGAGGAGAATTCAATGGGATGAGTTTAATTTCTTTGTCTTCTTTCGTTTTGAGGGGAAGGCTGTATCAAGCACCAACAACTAGTACATTAACTGTTTTCTGAAATTCCCAGCATGTTACTTTAGAGCTGTTTGTGCCTCAGAAGAAAGGCCTCCATGTTCTCCTAAGGAGTAATCTGCATTAAGCTTATCTGTAGGAATATAACTGCAAGCTCAGATCACAGGTATAATATATGAAGCTACAGAAATTATCCTTCAATATTCCCTTGAAGAAGACTTTTCTGACTTATATTTTAGCTGCTTATAAACTAGAAACCTGGTGTCAGCTCAACACTCGTGATCCATCTATATTTGGTAGCAAAGAATAAGCATACCTACAATATACCTCCGTTCATCCTCAGAGAGGGGTCAAGCACAACATCTTCCTCAAAGAGAATTTAAAGAAAAATTTCTTAGACCTTCATGTAACATATACTGGGAGAAGTAAAATAAGATTTCTGCAGTGAAATTAGTCACCAGAACTCCACTTCTAATCAACAGAAACAGGAACTTGTGGAAGACAGCTGATGGCTCTTTGTTGATTCCATCAGGATGAAATCAGACAGGACGTCGAAGTACCTGCTGCCTTCCATGTAGGGATTTATATTGTGTGCACTGATGATTAAATTTAATGCAGAAGATAAAAGTTCCTACAAAGTTAAATGCCCCTGCCTCAGAGTCTGATCCCTAGATTCCAGGAGTAGAGTGTCACTCACATTTTCTGATGGTTGTGGCTAGCATTCTAACAGGCGCTTGTACTGACACTGCATAGTTCTCAGCTCAAGTCTTCTCTTGGCCCTGTGTGTCTCAGATATAGCACTTATTTTTTTGGGGGGAGTGTTGCGTTCCAATTCAAAGTGCTTGAAATAGGATTAATGGTGGGATGCAGCTTTTCAGAGTAATGATTTTGTACATACTGTGTTGCTGAGGTTATATGATGGGGCTGAGTGCAGGTGTTAGAAAACAAAGGTGAGATTAAATACTTCTGAAAGACTATTTTGGTGAAAAGAGCCAAACCTTGCCTTCACCCAAGGTTCAAACCTGTTATCTATATCCCTGTTACAGACAGCACCTCTGGAAAGTAATTCTTCACCTTTGGACACTGATCTGTTTTGACATGCAAGACCAGGCCCCCCCTGGTCTGAGGTTCAACAAACTGCTCAGGACATGGGAAAATTCTAGGCAAGATATGAGACACTGCTGGACATGGTGGTTACCAAAAGCTAGCGAGCTCTATGAGGGGTGGCTGAGGTTCAAAGGTGGTTAAGGAGGTGTGGTGTGAGAAATGGCCAAACTTCACAGGTAAGAGAAGTGAGTTTGAGGACCTTTCAGGGTATGGAGTAGGCTGATTGGTAACCACACCAAATGATATTATGTAAATCTGAGGTGATCTGTGTAACAGTTGTAAGAAATATCAAACTTGGGTATAGGTATAACAGAATTGGGACAAAGTAGGAAAATTTTTAGGGGAAAGTTGGGTTCAATTTGTGTGGAGACAGGGACAGGAAAAGAGCAGTGCTGCAGGGTGGAGCAAGACTGGCAAACAGAAAAGGATGGTGACATAAAGGGACAGGTCAGGTATAAACGCGCTGCTGGTCAGTAATGTTCTCTGGCAAAGAATTGTGCCTGATCTCCAAAATGTGACTCATTGAACTCTGTTCCTAACCCTTTTCTATATTGGTGTCCTGTGTATGACACTAGATATGTGATCTGCCGCTGAGCTTCAGGTTGGACTAGCCAATGTGTAGGAGAAGACCAGCATCTGTACAGAGACGCAATAAGAGATGATTCATAGTCTTCCCCCAGTTCCTACCTTGTCAATGGGAGCATGGATTACCATTCAAACAGGACAAGACCAAGAGGGAAAGCGCTTTAACTGGGTGCCACCGCAGAACCCTGGTCATTTGGCGGCAGACCAAAAAACACCTGGGCACAGTAGCTGCAGGATTTGAACCTGCCTGGGGAAACCCCAATGGATTTCTAGTCCATCGCCTTCACCACTCGGCCACAACTACCTGCTGCAGGCCTCCCTGCCCCACTGATCACAGTCCCTGTGCAATGACACCCGGCTCCCAGGGAGTTTCAGGGCAATGCTCCACTTCAAGATTTGTAGCCGGGAATTTCACTGCATGTGTAATGAATCAAAGACCTCTCTATGTTATCTCAAGTCACCCTGGAGACGCTGACTGACCCTGTTTGGGAGCTGGCACTGCAGGAACATCCTGGAACTGGGTGCAGCACTGTTCCCAGCAGCTAAGAGCTGAGACATCCTCATGTCTCTTGCAGCTTATGGCCTATGGACCACGGTAAAAAAGGAGCCTCTCAGAACTGGACTCTCTGTCTGAAGGGGACAAAGCTACTCAAACCTCTTCTAGTTCAACAGTTGCTTAAAGCAAAGCAAGCAACGGTCTTTGCTGTGCAGACGTTCAGAAAACAATCTGCATGGTAAGGTTGCCTGTGGGATTTGTGTTAGCACAGTGTTTACGGGCTTCCATGCATTTCAACCTACAAAAGGACCTCAAGTCCATCTCTCATTTCACCTGAGAGTAATTGTGATGAAAAAGGCACAAATGCCTTGGAGGAAGCAGACCTTTTGGAGGATTGAGGCTATGCGCTCTGGCAACGCTGGCTTTCCTGCATCCAGAGCACTGTCTCCTCTGAAGTCCACAGCAGCGTGACTCATGTTAGCCTAGAGTTCAGGGGTTTTCCCAACTCTGCCACATCACAAGGACTCCCAGCTGCTCCATCTTCTTCATGTTGGTCACAGACAGGCCTCCCGTTTGGCTCATCTAAAGTGTGGGGCTACAACTTTTTTCCGCTTCCTTTGTTGTTCTGTCGACCTGAAGAATGCCTTCTAGCTATTTTTCATTGCTGCAGACAAGTTCACGCCAGCTGTGCCTTGGTTTTCCTGATGCCCTCCTTACACGCCCATGACATTCCCTGTAATCTGCCCAGGATGCGTGTCCCTTCCTTCACTGCCTGTGCATTTTTGCTTTGTCTTAGTTTAAGTTTAATTTAGATAAGTTTAGTTTATTTTAGTTTAGTTTAGTTTACATTACTTTAGTTTAGTTTTGTTAGGTTTGGTTTGGTTTGGTTCAGTTTGGCTAAGAGGCTTTGCCTTCTCCAAGCTGGCTTCCTGTTTCCCCTGTCGGACTTCTTGCATGCCGGGATTTCTAGACGCTCCAGAAAAATGTTTTTGAATATGTCCCAGCTCTCGGCGTCCTCTGTGTCTGAGGCCATTTTCCAAGGAATTGCACACGGTAGCACCTTAACAGCCAATCGCTTGTCTTTCTACAGTGTAGGGTCCTGACTCTACTTTTTACCTAGCCTATACCTCTCTAGGCTGAGAATTCTACCAAGACATGATTGCTGCTGACCAGGCTACCTCCTATCTTGACCTTTTTGGTAAGTTCTTCTGCACTAGTAAGGAGCAGGTCCAACAGTGTCTCTCCTCTGGTCGAATTCTCCATCACCTCTACGAGGAAGTTGTCCAGGACAGACTCCAGTAGTTTCCTGGACTGCTTTTGGTTTGCCGTGTCGATTTACCAGCAGATGTCTTGGTGGTTGAAGTACCTTGTCGGGATCAGGACCTAAGAAGAGGCGATGCTTCCTAAGGCTTTGCCACAGACAGATTTACTGCCCACAGGCTCAGCTAACAAAGGGAGATTGAAAATGGCGGATAGCAGACCAGTGTGCCAGGCAGTTCTCTTTCAAGCGATTCTCCATGGGATCTCTGTAGTTACGTCCCTTGATGACTAAACCACGCCCTAAGGCTTCTTCCAGCCAGGGGCCTGGGCTCAAACTTGGGAGGTTGGGAACCTGTTGGAAACAAGGAAATCAGCAGTCAGGGGGCTGATCAAAGAGATGCCCCATCCTTCCTGAAAGGGGTCCACACACTCATTGGAAATTTTTGCTCTTTGACGCAACCGGCACCTGAAGCTATGAGCGCTGGTATCCCTACCAAACCTGAGACCAGGGCACCATGTCCACTGAAGTCCACAGCAGCGTGACTCATGTTAGCCTAGAGTTCAGGGGTTTTCCCAGCTCTGCCACATCACAAGGACTTCCAGCAGCTGCTCCGGGAGACTGATCTGATGTGCCTTTGTATTTTGAAATGCTTGAAATTGGCCACCCCATCTCTGACCCAGAAAAATGGGCTACAAGCTTCTGGCTCCCTTCCCGCACCTCTTCTCAAAAGCAGGCCATCCAGGCATCTGGTCTCTGGGATGCCCTAGTTGAGCAGAACAGGTCAATTTGGCTGTGGGTCTCACTCAGGGAAGATGGCGGGCAGCTCTTTCATCACAAAACCAGGCTGTGGTAGAGCCTGATGAGCGTAAACAAGGTGCTCGTGACCATTACTGCTTCGCGCAGAAAAGTTCCTCATGGCTCACAATGGTCCTTCCTTGCTGCTGAGATTTCCCACATCCTTGGAGAGCTGTGTTTCTTTTCACACATGGGCTTGTGCAGTCTTGACCTTCTGACTGAACATACTCAGAATCTCCTGTGTCCCTACCATGACCCATGGGGAGAAATGTCTCTCTGTGTTAGCCAGAGTGCCTGAAAGGAAAGCACCTGAGGTGCCCCTCAGAGCTGAATTTGACCCACTGATAGCTGCAATCACCGCTAATAAGGCAAAGGGATGGAAACTCACCCCAAATATCCTTCTGCACATGCCTGAGGGTTCTGAGTTGATTGATCTTATATAGGAAGGGCACAGATGAGTTGTTCTGATGTTCAGTGACAGAAAGCGGGAGCACAGTATTTCAGATGAAAGAGGCAAGGGCTTCATCTCCAGAGAGACCTTGGCAAGCAGCAACTACTAGGTGTTCAGATGCTTCATGAGCAAAGAATGTTGTATCCCCCCAGGGCTCTTGAACACAGCATAAAAGCCTGTGCTACGCCAGGCTCTGCATCTTCCTCTCTTGCTTCCCATTCCTCGAAAAACACGGTAAGCCTGAGTTTGCTCCATCTCTCTCTGTGGGCTGAAGTGCTTTGCGGGTGGCTACTCAGGCTGATATTGGGCTGCATCTGCTTGGCCCTGCAATGGAAACAGTCAACCCCTGAGACCTCTGTCCTTTCCCTAATGGTGGCTGGGATGAGCTGGGAAGGGGAGGGTTCCTCCAAGCAGAAGGGATCAGTGGGGCTCAGATGCAGGGATGTCTGCCCACCAGAATTTGCAAGTCCGTCAGATTGTCTCTAACCAAAGGGCCAAGTGCCTGCAGTGCTCTCTTCAATGCAGCACTGTTTGCTCTGGAGATGGGGTGTGACCAGTCATTCCACAGGGGCTATAACCCCTGTGAACTGGGTCCTATCACAAAGGGGCCAGCCTTCCAGTTCCATGCAACCTGCTGTGCCAGTGAGGGCTCTGGAAGTTGTAGAGTCACTGCGTGTATTTAAAATGAGGTCTGTCCACAGAGAGCTGAAGAAGACAAGGACACGTTAATATTGAGGTTTGTGCTCCCTGCCTGCTCTGTGTTTCAGCTTTGACTCGCTCACCGAGAGATGTCTTGCTTCAGACCATGTCCCCCACGCCCCTGCGGCACCTCTGGCCCAACGCCACTTGCAAGCAGCTGCAGTGAGCCCTGTGTCGCCCGCTGCGCTGACTCAACTGTGTTCATTGAGGCCTCCCCGGTGGTGGTGACCCTGCCGGGCCCCATCCTCACCTCTTTCCCACAGAGCACAGCCGTGGGATCCTCTCTGTCAGCTGCTGTTGGGAGCTCCCTCAGCACTAGCGGGGTTCCCATCTCTTCTGGGGGCTCCCTTGGTCTGGGAGGGTCAGGCCTGTGTCTGCCTCCCCCCCGCTGCACTCTGAACTGCTGAAGTGGGTGGATCATCCCCATTGGAGGCGGAAGAAAGACGGGCATCCTGCAGGAGCAGGAGCATGAGCGTGGTCATGGCTTCCTGATGGTCTGGGTGTCCTCTTCCCGCCTGGCAGGAGGGTCCTGTGCCCGTTGCTCCTCACTGCAGGAAAAGCCTCGTGCTGCCTTCTCCGGCTCCTCTTTGCTCTGAGCCCCTGAGACAAAGGGCTCCTTCTCTTGCGCTTTGCTGAACCTCCTGCTGATGTGGGGAGGGTTCCGGAGTCAGGGACTGCTCTTGGTGGCATGCGATGGCCACCGGGTGGAACAGAATGGGAAAAGGGAAGGGCTTTGTATGGAGCTTGTCCTTGGGAAACGGGCCATACTCTGTGCCTCCCTGAACCCTGCAGACATCTTTCTTGGTCTCTGTTCTGTGCCCCTGCATTTGCTCCTTCTGATTAAAGACTATGTGCAGCATAGCTGGAGACCTGTGGTGGTTTGTTCTCCTCTTCCCTCACTTAACTACCTGCTCTGTGCGGAGAGATCTGCTGTCTCTCATGACAGCCAAGCATGGGCTACTGCCATATTTTGATGCAGCTCCCTGAACTGATCGAGGATGAAAATTAAACAAGTTGGCCAAGAGATACAGAAAAACCACAGAGAACCTGAGAGAGCAAGAAGCAGTGGACAGAGTTGGAACTCTGGCTACTGCCAAAGGCTTTGGTGGTCAAAGATGGGAAAAGGATGCTCAGGGAGTATAAGATTCTCCATCTTTGGAGATGTCCAACATAGAACCAGACAAGGCCATGAAAAACGTCCCCTGCCTGACCTGGACTTGGACTTTGTGATCTCCACCTCAGGTGTTGCATGATTTGGTGAGAAACTGCTGGTTGCCCTCATGCAGGAGCAGCCAACAAGTGCAAGGAAGCACGGAGGCTGCAGGGGCCAATGACCCAGATCAGAGCGCTTGACACAATTGATCCAATAGCAAAGGCAAGGCTGTAAAGGTGTAAGCATGCTGAGAAAGCCCTGAGGGAGCCAAAACCGTGCACAAGGTCCCACTGAGATTTGAACACGGATCGCTGGATTCAGAGTCCAGAGGGCTCACCATTACACCATGGGACCCCTGGGCACATGCTGGATAGGTCTTTCTCCTGCATCCACCCTCGCAGAGACATATGCTCCTGCCTCAGCCTGCCAGTCTCTCCATCTCCCTGGCCATCAGTCATCAAGGGCAGCTTTCCCTCAGGGACACTGGACAAGCTCCACTCACAGAGGAGGGAGTGGCACGGCTTTTTGTGCAAGCTTCGCAGAACCTCTCTTACAAGAGACAGGCTGGTATCCCCTGAGAATCCTCCTTTTGCCTGATGAGACCTGCTGATGATGTTTCCAGCTTAACATCTTCAGCACTTGTACCTCAAAGGGTATATTCACAGACCAGTGACCAGTGGTTTAGCTATTGTACTGGCAGTCTCTGCTGACGTTTCATCCCTTCAAGCCCCCATTTTAGACACTGCTGGAATGTGCGGCTAAGTACCTGATCCCCAGTAGTACTGCAATGAGATGCCTAAGGTGAAGGAGAACCCACCTGTTCTCTGGGCACCTGCTCCAGTGCTTCAAGACACCCGGTGTATATCTCAGTGGTCCAAAGCAGACCCTGCACTCTGCTTTTCCCAAAGTTGGGCCTTGCTCAAAGCCCGGCTGGTGCCTGCTTGGCTTGGAGAAGCCCAGAGAACTAGCCATGAGGCAAGGCTGCAGAGGAGAGTGGCTCCAGTGCCCCGTGGCACCTTAACATCCTAAGAGAAGCTGGGTTCCTCTGGAACAGGAGAAGCAAGGCACCCTGGAGCCAGGCTGCAGGAAATCTTGTCTGCATTGGCCAGGAATCAAATGTGGGCCAACTGCTTGGAAGGCAGCTATGCTCCCCACAATACCACCAATGATCATGGGCGCGCTACTGCCTTCTGATCCTCCGCTTGCCAATCTGCCTGCCTCACTCTGCCAGGTCACACAGTCACCTGTCTACTGCTCCTCCACATAAGCGCTAGGCCAGCCTCCTCCTTCCAGTCCCCTGCAAGCAAAGGACCTCAAGCTGATGGGATGTCTGTGTGTGCTTCCCTGGGTGTGACATCTTGGCTGCGGACACTCAGGCTGCTGGGTGCTGGTAACGGTGCCTCTCTCAGACTACCTTCATTCCTGTACCAGCTCTGCATGTACTATGCACGTTGATGTGCGTTTTTGTCCACCCACCTTTGGTGGTATAATCACTGACAAACCCCCAGCCAACTGCTCACTCCTTCCCAAACTCCGGCTGGGATGCAGAGTGCTAAAAACAGGTCGGGTCTAGGCAAACATGACTTAGAAAAACACAGCTTAGCAAAATCTCCTGTGGGCAAACAAGGTTTGCCTTGGCGGCGTCTCAGGGTGAAGAAGGCGTGTGGAAATTGTTGCTGATTAAAAACAGTTTCATGTAGTGAGAAAAAGAAACACCAACATAAACCACCATCTTTCCTCACCCCTCTCCAAAGGTCTGTTTTACACCTTCACACCACACTCCTTTCCCTGACTTGCCATCCCCCTGGTGCAGCCCTAGCCTTACTGCTACCTGACAGCCCAGGGCTGCCCCTGACACCATGCAGCTTGCCCGAGGGCCAGAGAAACTCCTTTTGTTTGTGCCTAGAGCTATTCCTGTCCTGCCCAACACTGCTGGCCAGAGCACTCACGAACCAGGCAGAGAAGGGAAAAACAAAAGCGGGATAGAGAGGGTCAGCATGGGTGTGCAGATGTGAGCACACTAAGGTGTCACTTCCACTGCCCTTTCCTTCTTTATTCCTGCTGAGAATCTCTCTGAGGTTCATCCTCCCTTGCAATGCTTTCCCCAGCCTCAGTGCTATGGCTGCAGGGAAGCGACCATATGGCAGCAATGTGCTTTTCTCTCCTCCTCTTTGTGTCGGCTCTCTCAGCACGTGCTTCTCAGCGTTTCCTTTCTCCTTCAGATGCTAAACCACGCAGGCAGGCTACCAGAAGCTCATCCTCTGCTGCAGCTCTTGTAGGGACAGCTGGGCATGCAACTGAAAGAAGTCCTCTGGGAAGCCTCTGGCTCTTTCCTGTCCCACCCCTCAGGGTCGGTGGAGGCAGGGCATGGTCTCCTGGCACCACAGCCACCGCCATGTCCTTTTCTGCCAATTCCACATCTTTCCCAGAAGAGGAGGCCACAGATCACACTCACCTCTCATCATCTCATCCTTCAGTTAAATTTGGAAAGCCCCCTTGCAAAGGTTGTTCATTTTGGACCCTGCGGGGGACTGCTCGGGCAGGATACTCCCACGCCCCCAGGCTCTGAAGTTGCACGTAGGAACTAGCAACAGTGGAGCTCTTTTCAGGGCTCATACTCAGCCCAGGTCCATAGTCTTCCCCCGATGCCTACCTTGTCAATGGAAGCAGAGATTACCATTCAAACAGGACAAGAAGAAGAGGGAAAGTGCTTTAACTGCCTTCCTGGGCTCCAGGTACACTGTGGAGATGGGTGCCACCACAGAACCCTGGTCATTTAGCGGCAGACCAAAAAACACCTGGGCAGCGTAGCTAGCAGGATTCGAACCTGCGCGGGGAAACCCCAATGGATTTCTAGTCCATCGCCTTCACCACTCGGCCACAACTACCTGCTGCAGGCCTCCCTGCCCCACTGATCACAGTCCCTGTGCAATGGCACCCAGCTCCCAGGGAGTTTCAGGGCAATGCTCCACTTCAAGATTTGTAGCCGGGAATTTCACTGCATGTGTAATGAATCAAAGACCTCTCTGTGTTATCTCAAGTCACCCTGGAGACGCTGACTGACCCTGTTTGGGAGCCGGCACTGCAGGGACATCCTGGAACTGGGTGCAGCACTGTTCCCGGCAGCTAAGAGCTGAGACAACCTCCTGTCTCTTGCAGCTTATGGCCTATGGACCACGGTAAAAAAGGAGCCTCTCAGAACTGGACTCCCTGTCTGAAGGGGACAAAGCTATTCAAACCTTTTCTAGTTCAACAGTTGCTTAAAGCAAAGCAAGCAACGGTCTTTGCTGTGCAGACGTTCAGAAAACAATCTGCATGGTAAGGTTGCCTGTGGGATTTGTGTTAGCACAGTGTTTACAGGCTTCCATGCATTTCAACCTACAAAAGGACCTCGAGTCCATCTCTCATTTCACCTGAGAGTAACTGTGATGAAAAAGGCACAAACGCCTTGGAGGAAGCAGACCTTTTGGAGGATTGAGGCTATGAGCTCTGGCAACGCTGGCTTGCCTGTATCCAGGGCACTGTCTCCTCTGAAGTCCACAGCAGCGTGACTCATGATAGCCTAGAGTTCAGGGGTTTTCCCAACTCTTCCACATCACAAGGACTCCCAGCTGCTCCGGGAGACTGATCTGACGTGCCTTTGTAATTTGAAATGCATGGAGTTGGCCACCCCATTCCTGAGACAAAAAAATGAGCTATGACGTTCTGGGTCCCTGTCCCACACCTCTCCTCAAAAACAGGCCATCCAGGCATCTGGTCTCTGGGATGCCCTTGCTGAGCAGAACAGGTCAATTTGGGTGTGGGTCTCACTCAGGGAAGATCGCGGGCAGCTCTTTCATCACAAAACCAGGCCGTGGTAGAGCCTGATGAGCATAAACAAGGTGCTCGGGGCCATCATTCCTTCCCGCAGAAAAGTTCCTTATGGCTCACAATGGTCCTTCCTTGCTGTTGAGATTTGCCACATCCGTGGAGAGCTGAATTTCTTCTCACATATGCGTTTGTGCAGTCTTGACCTTCTGATTGAACTTACTCAGAGTCTCCTGTGTCTCTACAAAGACCTGTGGGGAGCAATATCTCACGATGTTCGCCAGAGTGCCTGAAAGGAAAGCACCTGAGGTGCCCCTCAGAGCTGAATTTGACCCACTGATAGCTGCAATCACCTCTAATAAGGCAAAAGGATGGAAATACACTCAAAACATCCTCCTGCACATGCCTGAGGCAGCTGAGTTGATCGATATTATGAAGGTGGGGCACAGATGAGTTGTTCTGATGTTCAGTGACAGAAAGCGGGAGCGCAGTATTTCAGATGAAAGAGGCAAGGGCTTCATCACTAGCGAGGCCTTGGCAAGCAGCAACTACTAGGTGTTCAGATGCTTCATAAACAAGGAATGTTGTATCCCCCCAGGGCTCTGGAACACAGCATAAAAGCCTGTGCTATGCCTGGCTCTGCATCTTCCTCTCTTGCTTCCCTTTCCTCTAAGAGCAAGGTAAGCCTGAGTTTGCTCCATCTCTCTCTGTGGGCTGAAGTGCTTTGCGGGTGGCTACTCAGGCTGATATTGGGCTGCCTCTGCTTGGCCCTGCAGTGGAAATAGTCAACCCCTGAGACCTCTGTCCTTTTCATAAAGGTTGCTGGGAGGAGCTGGGAAGGGGAGGGTTCCTCCAAGCAGAAGGGATCAGTGGGGCTCAGATGCAGGGATGTCTGCCCACCAGAATTTGCATGTCCATCAGATTATCTCTAACCAAAGGGCCAAGGGCGTGCAGTGCTCTCTTCAGTGCAGCACTGTTTACTCTGGAGATGGGGTGTGACCAGTCATTCCACAGGGGCTATAACCCCTGTGGACTGGGTCCTATCACAAAGGGGCCAGCCTTCCAGTTCCATGCAACCTGCTGTGCCAGTGAGGGCTCTGGAAGTTGTAGAGTCACTGCTTGTATTTAAAACGAGATCTGTTCACAGTGAGCTGAAGAAGACAAGGACACGTTAATATTGAGGTTTGTGCTCCCTGCCTGCTCTGTGTTTCAGCTTTGACTCGCTCACCGAGAGATGTCTTGCTTCAGACCATGTCCCCCACGCCCCTGCGGCACCTCTGGCCCAACGCCACTTGCAAGCAGCTGCAGTGAGCCCTGTGTCGCCCGCTGCGCTGACTCAACTGTGTTCATTGAGGCCTCCCCGGTGGTGGTGACCCTGCCGGGCCCCATCCTCACCTCTTTCCCACAGAGCACAGCCGTGGGATCCTCTCTGTCAGCTGCTGTTGGGAGCTCCCTCAGCACTGGCGGGGTTCCCATCTCTTCTGGGGGCTCCCTTGGTCTGGGAGGGTCAGGCCTGTGTCTGTCTCCCCCCCGCTGCACTCTGAACTGCTGAAGCTGGCGGATCATCCCCATTGGAGCCAGAGCATGAGTGTGGCCACGGCTTCCTGATGGGCTGTGTGTCCTTTTCCCACCTGGCAGGAGGGTCCTGTGCCCGCTGCTCCTCACTGCAGGACAAGCCTCGTGCTGCCTCCTCAGGCTCCGCTTTGCTCTGAGCCCCTGAAACAAAGGGCTCCTTCTCCTGTGCTTTGCTGAACCTCCTGCTGATGTGGGGAGGGTTCCGGAGTCAGGGACTGCTCTTGGTGGCCTGGGATGGCCACCGGGTGGAGCAGAATGGGAAAAGGGAAGGGCTTTGTATGGAGCTTGTCCTTTGGAAACGGGCCATACTCTGTGCCTCCCTGAACCCTGCAGACGTCTTTCTTGGTCTCTGTTCTGTGCCCCTGTATTTGCTCCTTCTGATTAAAGACTATGTGCAGCATAGCTGGAGACCCGTGGTGGTTTGTTCTCCTCCTCCCTCACTTTGTTACCTGCTGTGCAAGTGCTGACGTATTTTGCTAGTCAGAGCTGTTTTGGAGGCTAAAATCACCTAAGCTTCTCAGGCGTAAAACAAGGTGTCCTATGTGTACGCCTGCAGCCAACCACCAGATCCAGTGCCACTGATCTGTCTTGCGGATAATGCATCCCTCTCCTCAGGGATGCACCATGAATTCCTTTCATTACTCACTGCTGCTAGAGGTTTATGAACTTTGGGGCAGGTCCACATCTTTTCCTGACTGTATGATGTTGATTCACCTTCCTCTCTTGGTCAAATCTGCTCCCAGCAGCAAGTGGAAAGCCTTCTGCATAGTTTAAAGTTTCCTTCCTCTATTGGAGACTTCGATGTCTGCATGCCTTGTGCCTTACAGGGACTCCTCTAGTGTGACCGTGAGGCTGATTCCCACTTCTGCACAGCTAGGGGCTCAGGCAGCCCTTCCAAAGGGTCACTGAGGTGATTAAGGACTTGGGTCATCTGTCGTACAAGTACAGGCTGCGAGAGCTGGGCTTGGTTAGCCTGTGAAAGGGAAGGCTGAGAGGGCACCTTATCCCTTTCTCTAAATGTGTGGGGCAGGAGAAAGTACAGGTGGATTAAAGGATAGAGAACCATCCTCTTGCTTTCAGGTAGAAAATCTAGTTCTAAGAGGCTCCTTGTGTTTCTCTTGGTCCGCAGACCATAAGCTGCAAGAAAAATGAAGTTTCAATTCTTACTTACCAGGAACACTATTACACCCAATTCCAGTAAACTTCAGGTTGTCTTTGCAGTGCTGGAGCCTGGACAAGGTAGGTCAGCAGCCCTGCAGGTTGGCTGGGGTATTGATCCCCAAGACGTGCAGTCTTGATAGTTCAGGAGAGTATTTCAAACCCAGTTACAGTGCTTAGCAGAGTCTGTTTTCATGAAAGAGTGCTTTAAAGGAAATAACACTGTGGTATTAGCACAGGCATTGTACATACCAACATCCCCTCTGAAAGGGAGGAATTCCCACACTTCATCAACCAGCACTGGAGAGTTGGAAAAGGTGGAGGATGAAGAGCAAATTCATTCTAGTGTGAATTTGAGACATTACATAAAGGACAGGCCCCCTCACACTCTATCTGAAAATATGCATATCTGGCCTCGTGAAGCATAATGCATGCTTTGGTTCCCACCAGGGCATTGTTGATCTTCATCTGTACCCTGCCACAGCAGCATGCTTTTCTTGCTAGGTGCAAACAGCAGGAGCAGGAGGTCAAGCTCTAGGTCAGACCAAAAATCCATCTCCTCTGGCTCCTGTACCAACATCACAGTGAGGAGCCCAGCATGGAGCCACCTCAGCAGGAGAAATACACCCATCTCAGAAGGGTGCTCTCCAGGACCCCAAGCAGCTGACACTCTATCAGTATTTCTCACCAGCAACCCCATCTGGGATCCCTGGGAGAGAAAATGGAATGAAAAGAGAGACTGTCCAACAAAACCAGATGTATCATGGTAGACAATGGAAGACCAGAGGCCAGTTGCTTTTCACCCAAGGTCACAGGAACACCATGCTGCCTCTGTGCTGCTCTGATCACAGCAGTCTGTGGTAGCACAATGGAGTTTACAAGATGAGTGGGTTGGGGACACAGAGGTGTTTGCAGGAGTCTGGAGAGGAGCAGAGGAGGGTTCTGTGCCTTTAAGCATGGCTGGTACAGCGATCAGCAGCGCTGCCTGTGAAGCAGCTGCTCTGTGCTTGCTTGCTTGCTTCCTTACTGGTGGGGAAGCTGAGCAAGCAGCTCTGGAAAAGCAACGCACCTTGAACACCATCAGAAGCAAAACTCTAGGTGTGTTGGCCAGGAATCAAACCTGAGTCAACTGCTTGGAAGGCAGCTATGCTCACCACTATACCAACAGCTCTCTCTGTTTAGGGCTTTTCTCTGTCTCCTCTGAATCACAGACCTGTCTCCCTCCTGCTTCTCAGTGGACTGGCCAGCCTCCTCCTTCCAGCCCCCTGCACATACACTTTGTCAAGCTGCTAAAAGTTGGTGTGTTTCTGCATATGTGAGGTGCTGGCTGGGGAATCGTCCGCACTAGCCACAGACTTGTGGAGATCAGCATCAAGGACTATCCACGGTTGGACCATAACACCAGGCAACCTGGGACGGAGTTCCAGACATGGACTCTGTCTCGAACTACGGTACAGTGCAGTGGTTTAAACCCAGCTGGCAACTGAGTACGACGCAGCTGCTCGCTCACACCTCCCCACCCACCCTGGGCAGGATGGGGAGAATTGAAAAAAATGTAAAACCTGTGGATTGAGATAAGAACAGCTTAATAGCTAAAATAAAGTACAATATAATACTAATTCTAACAACAATAATAAGGGAAATAACAAGGGGAGATAATACAAAACAAAAAGGGGGAAAAAATATTAAACAATAAACACAAGCGATGCACAATACAATTGCTCACCAACACAAGCAGTCATCGGTCCCTTCCAGGGAGCTCCCCCCAGATCATATACTGAGTATGATGTTCTATGGTATGGAATACCCCTTCTATGGTCACTCTTTTCCCTATCTTCAGTGGGATGGCAGGCATAGAAAATAGGATGAGAAAGCTTCCAGGTCAAGATAAATATAGGACCATGGAAAACACTATTGTGGCAAAACAGACTCAACATGGGGTGAATTAGCTTTTTGCAAAATGAAATAGATTCACATAGCAGGAAACAAAAGGACAAACATAAACCACCAGCTTTCCTCCCACTTACCCAGGCTGAACTTCACTCCTCCACTCCAGGCTTCTCTAACCAAGTGGCACAGGGGGGATGCGTTTTCCTTCTGCTCTTTCTGCACCTCTTACTTTCTCCTCTCTCTGTCTCACATATTCTACCCTTTCTGGAATATGTTTTCACAGCGGGGTTACAAATTCAGCTGATGGCACAGCTGCAACCTGAAATGGGTCTACTGTGGAGATGGAACCACTTGTGTGAGGTGCAGGGCAGCCCCTTACCTCCTCTCACAGAGACCACCCCGGGGCACCCCCTTTGCCCTAAACTACCCAACACCTAGCCACATATAGCCAATACAATGCCCATTGGGAATGGCTGCTCGGCCCTGCTCCTGGCTGAACACTCTACTGGCCATGGCAGAAAACAGACTAGGGCAGAGAAAGTGCCCGAGTGGTTGAGCCAACGACCTTGGTATTCCCTAGACTAGCACCAGGCTTGTCCTGCTCCGCCCCTGGAGCCTGGATGTCCCTGCTCGTGGCTGGGAAGTTGGGATTGAGCTGCCTGATGGGAAGGCAGCAACACCAGCGTCCCCAGGACACCCACTGCCTTGTGGGGGGAAGGAGCTGAGGGGGAGCCAGGGCCATGGGTGTGCAGAGAGCAGGAGCGCAGCAGTGTGGGGACACTTGCCGAAGGCTTCAAGGCACTGCATCGTGCTGGTGAGGTCCGCTGCCTCTGGAGTGAGGAAAAAAAAAAAGAAAATAACTAGCAGAGGATGGTTTCGATCCATCGACCTCTGGGTTATGGGCCCAGCACGCTTCCGCTGCGCCACTCTGCTCCACCCACGGTTTTCCCCCCGACTTTCCACAGCCCAGCTTGATGCCCCCTAGCGCTGCCAGCGCCCGCGTTTGTTCTCGCACCTCTTTCCCTTCCTCCTACCTGCGCTCTCCACATAACTGTCCTTTCCCTGAGCAGTTTGAGCTCTCCATTAACTTTGTACAAAACTTTTGACCTGGCTCATCCCAACCTCTGTCAGGTGGATCACTTTTGAACTGGGACTCTCTTCTTTTGTTTGGTCCCCCTCTGGACCCCCTTCTGAGGCCAGTGTGGTTTGTCCTCCCACTTCTGAGATGTTTGGATACCATTCTGAGGTCAGTTTCTTGTACCCGCCGGGACAGTTTGCCCCCCAGCCCCGGATTCGTTTAATGCTCTTGGTACAATATAAGTGATCTAGCCTAAGTATATCTGCTGTTATATTGGGTTTGCATGGCAAGGTTTTGGTAACAGAGGGCTACAGGTGTGGCTTCTGTGAGAAGCTGCCGTGGCTCCTACTGCATATATGAACACACTACTACAGAAATAGCTACTGCAGCTACTGCTTTCCTTCACTCCTAACACGTCTCTCCCAGTCATCCAAATATTATTGAGGGTTGCCTCAATGTGACATGAACTAGCTCCTTCAACATTCATGGGAGCATCCGTATGATGCCATGCTCAGCAATAAAAGCCAGGGAGTGGGGGAGGAAGGGGGCATGTTCATGCTTAAGGTGTTTGTCTTCACAAGTCATTAAATAAAGCCATTGAATAAAGCTAGCAAAGGCAGTGTCGACATAACCTGTACTGTGGAAAAATTAGACACCTTGGTAAGGATACGTGGAAGGGCAATGGCCACTCCTTTAGGGGTACCTGGTTAAAAACCTCTTTCAGTGTGACATGGCATAATGAGAAACAGAGGAAGCAATGAACAAGAACTGACATGGATACCAATCTGACCCACAGATGATAAGGGAGTGTTGTGGTTTAAACCCAGCAGGCACAGATGGCCCATGCCAGTACCCAGTCTGTGCCCAAGGGGACTTGTGAATGTGCAGTGTCTGTGGGACCAGTGTGTGAGTGTGTGTGTTTGCTAGTGGGCATCAAGCCGTATCAGACGGCAAGCAGGGAACCCATGAAGCAGGCAAGAGGGCTTGGGACCTGGGCATGGATACCAGGTGGACAGAGGGGCTGTGTTGGTGGCTGAGGGGTCTGCAAACATGCCTATGTTTATGAACCCAGAGTGTATCGCATGTGTGCCTGCACTACTGAACTTCTACCTCTATCAGCTGAAAATAGAGGTAGAAGTTCATCCTTAAAGCTGTTAGGGATAACAGGAAGGGCTTCTATAGGTATGTTGCCAAACAAAGACAAACTAGGGATAATCTGGGTCCTCTCCAGAGGGAAACAGGAGAACTGGCTACCCTGGATTTGGAGAACATGGAGGTTCTCAATGATTTCACTGGCAAGTGCTCCTGCCATGCCACTCAAGACTTGGAAGGCAAATGTAGGGATTGTGAGAATGAAGACCTTAGGCCCACTGTAGGAGAGGATCAGATCTGAGATCACCTCAGGAACCTGAATGTGCACAAGTCCCTGGGACCTGATGAAATCCATCCACGGGCCCTGATGGAGACCAGTAATGAGGGGCAACCCCCAGGTGTTGGGACCAATCCTGTTCAACATCTTTGTCAGCAACATGGATAGTGGGATTGATGCACCCTCAGCAAGTTTGCCGATGACACCAAGCTGTGTGGTTCAGTAGATACACTGGAGGAAAGGGAAGGGGTCTACAGGGACCTTGACACGCTTGAAAGGTGGGCCAATGCCTGGCAGTGTTCAAGGCCAGGCTGGACAGCTCCTTGGGCAACACGGTCTAGTGTGAGGCGTCCCTGCCCATGGCAGGGGGGTTGGAACTGGATGATCTTAAGGTCCTTTCTAACCCAAACCATTCAAAAGGACTCTGAGGATGAAGAGCTCTATAGACAGATAGGAACAGCCTCACGCTTGCAGACCCTTGTCCACATGGGGTACTTCAACCATCCCGATATCTGTTGGAGGGATGGTATGGCCCAGCACAAGCCATCCAAGAGGTTCCTCGATCTCTGGGAGAGACGTGTTAGGAGTTGTGGAATAATTAGGAAATGTGGGATAATTGGGAATTAAATCTATATTCAAAATGTAGCATTGTCCACACATAAGAGAAAAACGGACTTTCAGGGCCTCTCGGGGAGAGATGCAGCCAAACCTGGTATGCCAGGAATGTGCACTCCACAGCGGTTCCTGTAACAGGTGGAGGGTAGAGCGAGGTGGAGACCTCGCGGTTACGCTCTGTCCTAACTTCAGCAGAGAAAAAAATGGGAACTAGGTACAACAAACTGATAAGCTGCACACTTGCTACCCTGAGCCAGCGGCCTGTCATCTTTTGACAAAATACCGTCCTCAGTGTGGACTTTGCTTCATTATAATGTCATTATAATGCATTTACATGCTAAAATACACACCCATCTCCAATGCGACACCCCCCCCCGAAATAAGCCCCCCCCCTCTGAGCATGCGCTCTGGATTTTTGGCCTTTAAATTGAGGCAAGAGAAATTTGCACCAATGGTAATAAAGGTATGTATGACTAGAGTCACTCAAGCTCCACCTTGAAGGTAAACATAATATAAAATGACCCAAGAGAAAGGGGGATACTGGGGAAGATACCATTGTGGACGAGTCAAGGAAGATAACATCAACCGACTCGTGGTACCGGTCAACGGGCTGGACCTCTCTTCCCCCCTATAGGGATGCCTGTGAGTAAGACTTGCACTGCATCCAGTGCTTTCCTAGGAAAAACTTAGAATCTCTATAGAGTTACTCCTATTGTCACCTGTATATTTAACTTTATCAAGCGCTTGTATCCATGTAGCTATTATATGCACGTGCTTTTGCAGACAGTATTTATCACCGGCAATCCACAAGGACCTGTACCTGTTGCATCAATAGACTGCTCTGTTTTGGTAGCTAATCACAATAAACTGCACTGTTTCAGTATCCGACCGTAATTCTCTTACTAAACGCGCTCGGCCTGACAGTAGTCTGTAAACCCGATACTAAACGCGCTCGATCTGACAGTAGTCTATAAATCCGATACTAAACACACTCGGTCTGACAGTAGTCTATAAATCCGATACTAAATGCGCTCGGTCTGACAGAAGTCAGTAAATCCGATACTAAATGTGCTCAAACTGATAGTTGTGCACTGGGGCTGTTCCTGGCCCCCTTTTATAAAGTAAGGGGTTTATCTCCCCCCCCCCCCCCCCCCCCCCCCTTAACGCAACAGAAGTGAAGGAAAGCAGTAGCTGCAGTAGCTATTTCTGTAGTAGTGTGTTCATATATGCAGTAGGAGCCACGGCAGCTTCTCACAGAAGCCACACCTGTAGCCCTCTGTTACCAAAACCTTGCCATGCAAACCCAATATAACAGCAGATATACTTAGGCTAGATCACTTATATTGTACCAAGAGCATTAAACGAATCCGGGGCTGGGGGGCAAACTGTCCCGGCGGGTACAAGAAACTGACCTCAGAATGGTATCCAAACATCTCAGAAGTGGGAGGACAAACCACACTGGCCTCAGAAGGGGGTCCAGAGGGGGACCAAACAAAAGAAGAGAGTCCCAGTTCAAAAGTGATCCACCTGACAGAGGTTGGGATGAGCCAGGTCAAAAGTTTTGTACAAAGTTAATGGAGAGCTCAAACTGCTCAGGGAAAGGACAGTTATGTGGAGAGCGCAGGTAGGAGGAAGGGAAAGAGGTGCGAGAACAAACGCGGGCGCTGGCAGCGCTAGGGGGCATCAAGCTGGGCTGTGGAAAGTCGGGGGGAAAACCGTGGGTGGAGCAGAGTGGCGCAGCGGAAGCGTGCTGGGCCCATAACCCAGAGGTCGATGGATCGAAACCATCCTCTGCTAGTTATTTTCTTTTTTTTTTTCCTCACTCCAGAGGCAGCGGACCTCACCAGCACGATGCAGTGCCTTGAAGCCTTCGGCAAGTGTCCCCACACTGCTGCGCTCCTGCTCTCTGCACACCCATGGCCCTGGCTCCCCCTCAGCTCCTTCCCCCCACAAGGCAGTGGGTGTCCTGGGGACGCTGGTGTTGCTGCCTTCCCATCAGGCAGCTCAATCCCAACTTCCCAGCCACGAGCAGGGACATCCAGGCTCCAGGGGCGGAGCAGGACAAGCCTGGTGCTAGTCTAGGGAATACCAAGGTCGTTGGCTCAACCACTCGGGCACTTTCTCTGCCCTAGTCTGTTTTCTGCCATGGCCAGTAGAGTGTTCAGCCAGGAGCAGGGCCGAGCAGCCATTCCCAATGGGCATTGTATTGGCTATATGTGGCTAGGTGTTGGGTAGTTTAGGGCAAAGGGGGTGCCCCGGGGTGGTCTCTGTGAGAGGAGGTAAGGGGCTGCCCTGCACCTCACACAAGTGGTTCCATCTCCACAGTAGACCCATTTCAGGTTGCAGCTGTGCCATCAGCTGAATTTGTAACCCCGCTGTGAAAACATATTCCAGAAAGGGTAGAATATGTGAGACAGAGAGAGGAGAAAGTAAGAGGTGCAGAAAGAGCAGAAGGAAAACGCATCCCCCCTGTGCCACTTGGTTAGAGAAGCCTGGAGTGGAGGAGTGAAGTTCAGCCTGGGTAAGTGGGAGGAAAGCTGGTGGTTTATGTTTGTCCTTTTGTTTCCTGCTATGTGAATCTATTTCATTTTGCAAAAAGCTAATTCACCCCATGTTGAGTCTGTTTTGCCACAATAGTGTTTTCCATGGTCCTATATTTATCTTGACCTGGAAGCTTTCTCATCCTATTTTCTATGCCTGCCATCCCACTGAAGATAGGGAAAAGAGTGACCATAGAAGGGGTATTCCATACCATAGAACATCATACTCAGTATATGATCTGGGGGGAGCTCCCTGGAAGGGACCGATGACTGCTTGTGTTGGTGAGCAATTGTATTGTGCATCGCTTGTGTTTATTGTTTAATATTTTTTCCCCCTTTTTGTTTTGTATTATCTCCCCTTGTTATTTCCCTTATTATTGTTGTTAGAATTAGTATTATATTGTACTTTATTTTAGCTATTAAGCTGTTCTTATCTCAATCCACAGGTTTTACATTTTTTTCAATTCTCCCCATCCTGCCCAGGGTGGGTGGGGAGGTGTGAGCGAGCAGCTGCGTCGTACTCAGTTGCCAGCTGGGTTTAAACCACTGCACTGTACCGTAGTTCGAGACAGAGTCCATGTCTGGAACTCCGTCCCAGGTTGCCTGGTGTTATGGTCCAACCGTGGATAGTCCTTGATGCTGATCTCCACAAGTCTGTGGCTAGTGCGGACGATTCCCCAGCCAGCACCTCACATATGCAGAAACACACCAACTTTTAGCAGCTTGACAAAGTGTATGTGCAGGGGGCTGGAAGGAGGAGGCTGGCCAGTCCACTGAGAAGCAGGAGGGAGACAGGTCTGTGATTCAGAGGAGACAGAGAAAAGCCCTAAACAGAGAGAGCTGTTGGTATAGTGGTGAGCATAGCTGCCTTCCAAGCAGTTGACTCAGGTTTGATTCCTGGCCAACACACCTAGAGTTTTGCTTCTGATGGTGTTCAAGGTGCGTTGCTTTTCCAGAGCTGCTTGCTCAGCTTCCCCACCAGTAAGGAAGCAAGCAAGCAAGCACAGAGCAGCTGCTTCACAGGCAGCGCTGCTGATCGCTGTACCAGCCATGCTTAAAGGCACAGAACCCTCCTCTGCTCCTCTCCAGACTCCTGCAAACACCTCTGTGTCCCCAACCCACTCATCTTGTAAACTCCATTGTGCTACCACAGACTGCTGTGATCAGAGCAGCACAGAGGCAGCATGGTGTTCCTGTGACCTTGGGTGAAAAGCAACTGGCCTCTGGTCTTCCATTGTCTACCATGATACATCTGGTTTTGTTGGACAGTCTCTCTTTTCATTCCATTTTCTCTCCCAGGGATCCCAGATGGGGTTGCTGGTGAGAAATACTGATAGAGTGTCAGCTGCTTGGGGTCCTGGAGAGCACCCTTCTGAGATGGGTGTATTTCTCCTGCTGAGGTGGCTCCATGCTGGGCTCCTCACTGTGATGTTGGTACAGGAGCCAGAGGAGATGGATTTTTGGTCTGACCTAGAGCTTGACCTCCTGCTCCTGCTGTTTGCACCTAGCAAGAAAAGCATGCTGCTGTGGCAGGGTACAGATGAAGATCAACAATGCCCTGGTGGGAACCAAAGCGTGCATTATGCTTCACGAGGCCAGATATGCATATTTTCAGATAGAGTGTGAGGGGGCCTGTCCTTTATGTAATGTCTCAAATTCACACTAGAATGAATTTGCTCTTCATCCTCCACCTTTTCCAACTCTCCAGTGCTGGTTGATGAAGTGTGGGAATTCCTCCCTTTCAGAGGGGATGTTGGTATGTACAATGCCTGTGCTAATACCACAGTGTTATTTCCTTTAAAGCACTCTTTCATGAAAACAGACTCTGCTAAGCACTGTAACTGGGTTTGAAATACTCTCCTGAACTATCAAGACTGCACGTCTTGGGGATCAATACCCCAGCCAACCTGCAGGGCTGCTGACCTACCTTGTCCAGGCTCCAGCACTGCAAAGACAACCTGAAGTTTACTGGAATTGGGTGTAATAGTGTTCCTGGTAAGTAAGAATTGAAACTTCATTTTTCTTGCAGCTTATGGTCTGCGGACCAAGAGAAACACAAGGAGCCTCTTAGAACTAGATTTTCTACCTGAAAGCAAGAGGATGGTTCTCTATCCTTTAATCCACCTGTACTTTCTCCTGCCCCACACATTTAGAGAAAGGGATAAGGTGCCCTCTCAGCCTTCCCTTTCACAGGCTAACCAAGCCCAGCTCTCGCAGCCTGTACTTGTACGACAGATGACCCAAGTCCTTAATCACCTCAGTGACCCTTTGGAAGGGCTGCCTGAGCCCCTAGCTGTGCAGAAGTGGGAATCAGCCTCACGGTCACACTAGAGGAGTCCCTGTAAGGCACAAGGCATGCAGACATCGAAGTCTCCAATAGAGGAAGGAAACTTTAAACTATGCAGAAGGCTTTCCACTTGCTGCTGGGAGCAGATTTGACCAAGAGAGGAAGGTGAATCAACATCATACAGTCAGGAAAAGATGTGGACCTGCCCCAAAGTTCATAAACCTCTAGCAGCAGTGAGTAATGAAAGGAATTCATGGTGCATCCCTGAGGAGAGGGATGCATTATCCGCAAGACAGATCAGTGGCACTGGATCTGGTGGTTGGCTGCAGGCGTACACATAGGACACCTTGTTTTACGCCTGAGAAGCTTAGGTGATTTTAGCCTCCAAAACAGCTCTGACTAGCAAAATACATCAGCACTTGCACAGCAGGTAACAAAGTGAGGGAGGAGGAGAACAAACCACCACGGGTCTCCAGCTATGCTGCACATAGTCTTTAATCAGAAGGAGCAAATACAGGGGCACAGAACAGAGACCAAGAAAGACGTCTGCAGGGTTCAGGGAGGCACAGAGTATGGCCCGTTTCCAAAGGACAAGCTCCATACAAAGCCCTTCCCTTTTCCCATTCTGCTCCACCCGGTGGCCATCCCAGGCCACCAAGAGCAGTCCCTGACTCCGGAACCCTCCCCACATCAGCAGGAGGTTCAGCAAAGCACAGGAGAAGGAGCCCTTTGTTTCAGGGGCTCAGAGCAAAGCGGAGCCTGAGGAGGCAGCACGAGGCTTGTCCTGCAGTGAGGAGCAGCGGGCACAGGACCCTCCTGCCAGGTGGGAAAAGGACACACAGCCCATCAGGAAGCCGTGGCCACACTCATGCTCTGGCTCCAATGGGGATGATCCGCCAGCTTCAGCAGTTCAGAGTGCAGCGGGGGGGAGACAGACACAGGCCTGACCCTCCCAGACCAAGGGAGCCCCCAGAAGAGATGGGAACCCCGCCAGTGCTGAGGGAGCTCCCAACAGCAGCTGACAGAGAGGATCCCACGGCTGTGCTCTGTGGGAAAGAGGTGAGGATGGGGCCCGGCAGGGTCACCACCACCGGGGAGGCCTCAATGAACACAGTTGAGTCAGCGCAGCGGGCGACACAGGGCTCACTGCAGCTGCTTGCAAGTGGCGTTGGGCCAGAGGTGCCGCAGGGGCGTGGGGGACATGGTCTGAAGCAAGACATCTCTCGGTGAGCGAGTCAAAGCTGAAACACAGAGCAGGCAGGGAGCACAAACCTCAATATTAACGTGTCCTTGTCTTCTTCAGCTCACTGTGAACAGATCTCGTTTTAAATACAAGCAGTGACTCTACAACTTCCAGAGCCCTCACTGGCACAGCAGGTTGCATGGAACTGGAAGGCTGGCCCCTTTGTGATAGGACCCAGTCCACAGGGGTTATAGCCCCTGTGGAATGACTGGTCACACCCCATCTCCAGAGTAAACAGTGCTGCACTGAAGAGAGCACTGCACGCCCTTGGCCCTTTGGTTAGAGATAATCTGATGGACATGCAAATTCTGGTGGGCAGACATCCCTGCATCTGAGCCCCACTGATCCCTTCTGCTTGGAGGAACCCTCCCCTTCCCAGCTCCTCCCAGCAACCTTTATGAAAAGGACAGTGGTCTCAGGGGTTGACTGTTTCCATTGCAGGGCCAAGCAGATGCAGCCCAATATCAGCCTGAGTAGCCACCCGCAAAGCACTTCAGCCCACAGAGAGAGATGGAGCAAACTCAGGCTTACCGTGTTTTTCGAGGAATGGGAAGCAAGAGAGGAAGATGCAGAGCCTGGCGTAGCACAGGCTTTTACGCTGTGTTCCAGAGCCCTGGGGGGATACAACATTCTTTGCTCATGAAGCATCTGAACACCTAGTAGTTGCTGCTTGCCAAGGCCTCGCTAGTGATGAAGCCCTTGCCTCTTTCATCTGAAATACTGCGCTCCCGCTTTCTGTCACTGAACATCAGAACAACTCATCTGTGCCCCACCTTCATAATATCGATCAACTCAGAACCCTCAGGCATGTGCAGGAGGATGTTTTGTGTGCGTTTCCATTCCTTTGCCTTGTTAGTGGTGAAAGCGGTTATCGATCATGGTCAAATTCAGCTCTGAGGGGCACCTCAGGTGCTTTCCTTTCAGGCACTCTGGCTAACACAGAGAGACATTGGTCCCCACGGGTCATGGTAGGGACACAGGAGACTCTGAGTATGTTCAGTCAGAAGGTCAAGACTGCACAAGCCCATGTGTGAAAAGAAACTCAGCTGTGCAAGGATGTGGCGAATCTCAACAGCAAGGAAGGACCATTGTGAGCCATGAGGAACATTTCTGCGGGAAGGAGTGATGGTCACGAGCACCTTGCTTACGCTCATCAGGCTCTACCACAGCCTGGTTTTGTGATGAAAGAGCTGCCCGCGATCTTCCCTGAGTGAGACCCACAGGCAAATTGACCTGTTCTGCTCAACAAGGGCATCCCAGAGACCAGATGCCTGGATGGCCTGCTTTTGAGAAGAGGTGCGGGAAGGGAGCCAGAAGCTTGTAGCCCATTTTTCTGGGTCAGAGATGGGGTGGCCAATTTCAAGCATTTGAAATCTCAAAGGCACGTCAGATCAGTCTCCCGGAGCAGCTGCTGGAAGTCCTTGTGATGTGGCAGAGTTGGGAAAACCCCTGAACTCTAGGCTAACATGAGTCACGCTGCTGTGGACTTCAGTGGACATGGTGCCCTGGTCTCAGGTTTGGTAGGGGTACCAGCGCTCATAGCTTCAGGTGCCGGTTTCGTCAAAGAGCAAAAATGGCCAAAGAGTGTGTGGACCCCTTTCAGGAAGGATGGGGCATCTCTTTGATCAGCCCCCTGAGTGCTGATTTCCTTGTTTCCAACAGGTTCCCAACCTCCCAAGTTTGAGCCCAGGCTCCTGGCTGGAAGCCTTAGGGCGTGGTTTAGTCATCAAGGGACGTAACTACAGAGATCCCATGGAGAATCGCTTGAAAGAGAACTGCCTGGCACACTGGTCTGCTATCCGCCATTTTCAATCTCCCTTTGTTAGCTGAGCCTGTGGGCAGTAAATCTGTCTGTGGCAAAGCCTTAGGAAGCATCGCCTCTTCCTAGGTCCTGATCCCGACAAGGTACTTCAACCACCAAGACATCTGCTGGTAAATCGACACGGCAAACCAAAAGCAGTCCAGGAAACTACTGGAGTCTGTCCTGGACAACTTCCTCGTAGAGGTGATGGAGAATTCGACCAGAGGAGAGACACTGTTGGACCTGCTCCTTACTAGTGCAGAAGAACTTACCAAAAAGGTCAAGATAGGAAGTAGCCTGGTCAGCAGCAATCATGTCTTGGTAGAATTCTCAGCCTAGAGAGGTATAGGCTAGGTAAAAAGTAGAGTCAGGACCCTACACTGTAGAAAGACAAGCGATTGGCTGTTTAAGGCGCTACCGTGTGTAATTCCTTGGAAAATGGCCTCAGACATAAAGGAAGCTGAAAGCTGGGACGTATTCAAAAACATTTTTCTGGAGTGTCTAGAAATCCCGGCATGCAAGAAGTCCGACAGGGGAAGCAGGAAGCCAGCTTGGAGAAGGCAAAGCCTCTTAGGCAAACTGAACCAAACCAAACCCAAACCTAACAAAACTAAACTAAAGTAAACTAAAGTACCGTAAACTAAACTAAACGATGCTAAACTAAAAGTAAAACAAAGCAAAAATGCACTGGCAGTGAAGGAAGGGACACACATCCTGGGCAGATTACAGGGAATGCCATGGGCGTGTAAGGAGGGCATCAGGAAAACCAAGGCACAGCTGGCGTGAACTTGTCTGCAGCAATGAAAAAGAGCTAGAAGGCATTCTTCAGGTAGACAGAACAACGAAGGAAGCGGAAAAAAGTTGTAGCCCCACACTTTAGATGAGCCAAACGGGAGGCCTGTCTGTGACCAACATGAAGAAGATGGAGCAGCTGGGAGTCCTTGTGATGTGGAAGAGTTGGGAAAACCCCTGAACTCTAGGCTATCATGAGTCACGCTGCTGTGGACTTCAGAGGACACAGTGCCCTGGATGCAGGAAAGCCAGCGTTGCCAGAGCTCATAGCCTCAATCCTCCAAAAGGTCTGCTTCCTCTAAGGCAAATCTCAACAGCGAGGAAGGACCATTGTGAGCCATGAGGGACTTTTCTGCAGGAAGGAGTGATGGCCCCGAGCACATTGCTTACGTTCATCAGGCTCTACCACGGCCTGGTTTTGTGATGAAAGAGCTGCCCGTGATCTTCCCTGAGTGAGACCTCCACCCAAATTGACCTGTTCTGCTCAGCAAGGGCATCCCAGAGACCAGATGCCTGGATGGCCTGTTTTTGAGGAGAGGTGTGAGACAGGGACCCAGAACGTCATAGCTCATTTTTTGTCTCAGGAATGGGGTGGCCAACTCCATGCATTTCAAATTACAAAGGCACGTCAGATCAGTCTCCCAGAGCAGCTGGGAGTCCTTGTGATGTGGCAGAGTTGGGAAAACCCCTGAACTCTAGGCTATCATGAGTCACGCTGCTGTGGACTTCAGAGGAGACAGTGCTCTGGATGCAGGAAAGCCAGTGTTGCCAGAGCTCATAGCCTCAATCCTCCAAAAGGTCTGCTTCCTCCAAGGCATTTGTGCCTTTTTCATCACAATTACTCTCAGGTGAAATGAGAGATGGACTCGAGGTCCTTTTGTAGGTTGAAATGCATGGAAGCCTGTAAACACTGTGCTAACACAAATCCCACAGGCAACCTTACCATGCAGATTGTTTTCTGAACGTCTGCACAGCAAAGACTGTTGCTTGCTTTGCTTTAAGCAACTGTTGAACTAGGAAAGTTTTGAGTAGCTTTGTCCCCTTCAGACAGAGAGTCCAGTTCTGAGAGGCTCCTTTTTTACCGTGGTCCATAGGCCATAAGCTGCAAGAGACATGAGGATGTCTCAGCTCTTAGCTGCTGGGAACAGTGCTGCACCCAGTTCCAGGATGCCCCTGCAGTGCTGGCTCCCAAACAGGGTCAGTCAGCGTCTCCAGGGTGACTTGAGATAACACAGAGAGGTCTTTGATTCATTACACATGCAGTGAAATTCCCGGCTACAAATCTTGAAGTGGAGCACTGCCCTGAAACTCCCTGGGAGCCGGGTGTCATTGCACAGGGATTGTGATCAGTGGGGCAGGGAGGCCTGCAGCAGGTAGTTGTGGCCGAGTGGTGAAGGCGATGGACTAGAAATCCATTGGGGTTTCCCCGCGCAGGTTCGAATCCTGCCAGCTACGCTGCCCAGGTGTTTTTTGAGCTACCGCCAAATGTCCAGGGTTCTGCGGTGGCACCCAGCTCCACAGCGTGCCTGGTGCCCAGGCAGACCGTTAAAGCACTTTCCCTCTTGGCCGTTCTCCTGTTTGAATGGTAATCTCTGCTTCCATTGACAAGGTAGGCACTGGGGGAAGACTATGGACCTGGGCTGAGTATGAGCCCTGAAAAGAGCTCCACTGTTGCTAGTTCCTATGTGCAACTTCAGAGCCTGGGGGCGTGGGAGTATTCTGCCCGAGCAGTCCCCCGCAGGGTCCAAAATGAACAACCTTTGCAAGGGGGCTTTCCAAATTTAACTGAAGGATGAGATGATGAGAAGTGAGTGTGAGCTGAGGCCTCCTCTTCTGGGAAAGATGTGGAATTGGCAGAAAAGGACATGGCGGTGGCTGTGGTGCCAGGAGACCATGCCCTGCCTCCACCGACCCTGAGGGGTGGGACAGGAAAGAGCCAGAGGCTTCCCAGAGGACTTCTTTCAGTTGCATGCCCAGCTGTCCCTACAAGAGCTGTGGCAGAGGATGAGCTTCTGGTAGCCTGCCTGCGTGGATTAGCATCTGAAGGAGAAAGAAAACGCTGAGAAGCACGTGCAGAGAGAGCCGACACAAAGAGGAGGAGATAAAAGCACATTGCTGCCACATGGTCGCTTCCCTGCAGCCATAGCACTGAGGCTGGGGAAAGCATTGCAAGGGAAGACGAACCTCAGAGAGATTCTCAGCAGGAATAAAGAAGGAAAGGGCAGTGGAAGAGACACCTTAGTGTGCTCACATCTGCACACCCATGCTGACCCTCTCTAGCACCTCCCATATGAAGATAGGCTGAGAAAGTTGGGGCTGTTGAGCCTGGAGAAGAGAAGGCTGCGTGGAGACCTCATAGCAGCCTTCCAGTATCTGAAGGGGGCCTATAGGGATGCTGGGGAGGGACTCTTCATGAGGAACTGTAGTGAGAGGACAAGGGGTAATGGGTTCAAACTTAAACAGGGGAAGTTTAGACCGGATATGAGGACGAAATTCTTTAGCGTAAGGGTGGTGAAGCTCTGGAATGGGTTACCCAGGGAAGTTATGAATGGTCCATCGCTAACGGTGTTCAAAGCTGGATTACACATAGCCTTGGGTGGCATGGTTTAGTGGGAGGTGTCCCCGCCCCTGGCAGGGGGGTTGGAACTAGATGATCTTAAGGTCCTTTCCAGCCCTAACTATTCTATGATTCTATCCCGCTTTTGGTGTTCCCTTCTCCGCCTGGTTCGTGAATGCTCTGGCCAGCAGTGTTGGGCAGGACAGGAATAGCTCTAGGCACAGACAAAAGGAGTTTCTCTGGTCCTTGGGCAAGCTGCATGATGTCAGGGGCAGCCCTGGGCTGTCAGGTAGCAGTAAGGCTAGCGCCGCACTGGGGGAAGGACAAGTCGGGAAAGGAGTGTGGTGTGAACGTGTAAAACAGACCTTTGGAGAGGGGTGAGGAAAGATGGTGTTTTATGTTGGTATTTCTTTTTCTCACTATATGAATCTGTTTCAATCAGCAACAATTTCCACACCCTCTACGCCCTGACTTCCCTGCCAAGGCAAACCTTCTTTGCCCACAGGAGTCTTTCCTAAGCTGTGTTTTTCTAAGTCATGTTTGTCTTGACCCATCCTGTTTCCTGCGCTCTGCATCCCACCCAGAGTGTAGGAAGGAGTGAGCAGCTGGCTGGGGTTTGTCTGTGATTATACCAGCAAAGGTGCGTAGACACAAAGGCACATCCATGTGCATAGTACATGCAGAGCTGGTACAGGAATGAAGGTAGCCTGAGAGAGGCACCGTTACCAGCACCCAGCAGCCTGAGTGTCCGCAGCCAAGATGTCACTCCCAGGGAAGCACACACAGACATCCCATCAGCTTGAGGTCCTTTGCTTGCAGGGGCCTGGAAGGAGGAAGCTGGCCAGGCACTGATGTGGAGGAGTAGGAGACAGGTGACTTTGTGACTGGGCAGAGAGAGGCAGGCCCAGCCTGGGACAAGCAGAGTGTAGGGGCTGCTTTGGACCACTGAGATAATTGCTGGCTGTCTTGAAGCAGTGAAGCAGGTGCCCAGAGAACATGTGGGTTCTCCTTCATGTTGGGTATCTCACTCCAGTTCCACGAGGGCTCAGGCACTGAGCAGCCTGCTACAGCTCTAGTGTTAGCCCTGCTTCCACTCTACCCTCTATCGATCATGCTGGTAGGAAGGCATTTCAGGGAGTCACAGTGTGTTCTCCTTCCTCAAGCATGGAGATTCTCCCTGCTGTATGCATGGACTCTTCTTTGGTGGGCAATGTGCTGATCCCATGGCATGAGGGAAAGTCCCCTCAGGCTCACGGCAAAATGCACCTAAGTCAGGAGCTATCTCAGGAGAGCAAACAGTGTTGTCACTGAGGGACAGGCCAATCTGTGGCACAAGTGGACAGTGTGTCCCTGAAAGAAAGGACAGGGTTTGAAGTCAGCCTAGACTGTCCCAGCAGAGGAAGGCAGCCCAGCTTGTGCAACCCATAACAAACTGCTTTGGGCATTCCTGCTAGCAGGTCTTGCACTTGAACCACGTCCAATGCTCTCTGTCATGATTGTCTCATTTGTCAAGGTCAGGAGTTTGGCTAGGACTGCAACTGAGAGTAAGGACATCTGGGTAAATGCTGCTTAGTATGAGCTACAAGGTGAGAAACAGGACAGGCCATGACTTAGCGTGGCTGATTGAGAGGTTGTCCAACATGCGGGGATGAAAGGGGGAAACACCAGGGGAAATTCCAGAGGAGCCCACAAGTAGAAGCACTGCAGTCCCGATCACTGGGCTGTGAATGTACCCTTTGAGGTACAAGTGCTGAAGATGTTAAGCTGGAAACATCATCAGCAGGTTTCATCAGGCAAAAGGAAGATTCTCCTGGGATACCAGCCTGTCTCTTGTAAGAGAGGTTCTGCGAAGCTTGCAGAAAAAGCCGTGCCACTCCCTCCTCTGTGAGTGGAGCTTGTCCAGTGTCCCTGAGGGAAAGCTGCCCTTGATGACTGATGGCCAGGGAGATGGAGAGACTGGCAGGCTGAGGCAGGAGCATACGCCTCTGCGAGGGTGGCTGCAGGAGAAAGACCTATCCAGCTTGTGCCCAGAGGTCCCATGGTGTAGTGGTGAGCACTCTGGACTCTGAATCCAGCGATCCGTGTTCAAATCTCAGTGGGACCTTGTGCAAGATTTTGGCTCCCTCAGGGCTTTCTCAGCATGCTTACACCTTTACAGCCTTGCCTTTGCTATTGGGTCAGTTGTGTCATGCGCTCTGATCTGGATTGTTGGCCCCTGCAGCCTCCGTGCTTCCTTGCACTTGTTGGCTGCTCCTGCGTGAGGGCAACCAGCAGTTTCTCACCAAATCATGCAACACCTGAGGTGGAGATCACAAAGTCCAAGTCCAGGTCAGGCAGAGGACGTTTTTCATGGCCTTGTCTGGTTCTATGTTGGACATCTCCAAAGATGGAGAATCTTATACTCCCTGAGCATCCTTCTCCCATCTTTGACCACCAAAGCCTTTGGCAGTAGCCAGAGTTCCAACTCTGTCCACTGCTTCTTGCTCTCTCAGGTTCTCTGTGGTTTTTCTGTATCTCTTGGCCAACTTGTTTAATTTTCATCCTCGATCAGTTCAGGGAGCTGCATCAAAATATGGCAGTAGTCCATGCTTGGCTGTCATGAGAGACAGCAGATCTCTCCGCACAGAGCAGGTAGTTAAGTGAGGGAAGAGGAGAACAAACCACCACAGGTCTCCAGCTATGCTGCACATAGTCTTTAATCAGAAGGAGCAAATGCAGGGGCACAGAACAGAGACCAAGAAAGATGTCTGCAGGGTTCAGGGAGGCACAGAGTATGGCCCGTTTCCCAAGGACAAGCTCCATACAAAGCCCTTCCCTTTTCCCATTCTGTTCCACCCGGTGGCCATCGCATGCCACCAAGAGCAGTCCCTGACTCCGGAACCCTCCCCACATCAGCAGGAGGTTCAGCAAAGCGCAAGAGAAGGAGCCCTTTGTCTCAGGGGCTCAGAGCAAAGCGGAGCCAGAGGAGGCAGCACGAGGCTTGTCCTGCAGTGAGGAGCAGCGGGCACAGGACCCTCCTGCCAGGCGGGAAGAGGACACCCAGACCATCAGGAAGCCATGACCATGCTCCTGCTCCTGCAGGATGCCCGTCTTTCTTCCGTCTCCAGTGGGGATGATCCGCCCGCTTCAGCAGTTCAGAGTGCAGCGGGGGGGAGGCAGGCACAGGCCTGACCCTCCCAGACCAATGGAGCCCCCAGAAGAGATGGGAACCCCGCCAGTGCTGAGGGAGCTCCCAACAGCAGCTGACAGAGAGGATCCCACGGCTGTGCTCTGTGGGAAAGAGGTGAGGATGGGGCCCGGCAGGGTCACCACCACCGGGGAGGCCTCAATGAACACAGTTGAGTCAGCGCAGCGGGCGACACAGGGCTCACTGCAGCTGCTTGCAAGTGGCGTTGGGCCAGAGGTGCCGCAGGGGCGTGGGGGACATGGTCTGAAGCAAGACATCTCTCGGTGAGCGAGTCAAAGCTGAAACACAGAGCAGGCAGGGAGCACAAACCTCAATATTAACGTGTCCTTGTCTTCTTCAGCTCTCTGTGGACAGACCTCGTTTTAAATGCAAGCAGTGACTCTACACCTTCCAGAGCCCTCACTGGCACAGCAGGTTGCATGGAACTGGAAGGCTGGCCCCTTTGTGATAGGACCCAGTCCACAGGGGTTATAGCCCCTGTGGAATGACTGGTCACACCCCATCTCCAGAGTAAACAGTGCTGCACTGAAGAGAGCACTGCACGCCCTTGGCCCTTTGGTTAGAGATAATCTGATGGACATGCAAATTCTGGTGGGCAGACATCCTTGCATCTTGAGCCCCACTGATCCCTTCTGCTTGGAGGAACCCTCCCCTTCCCAGCTCCTCCCAGCAACCTTTATGAAAAGGACTGAGGTCTCAGGGGTTGACTGTTTCCATTGCAGGGCCAAGCAGAGGCAGCCCAATATCAGCCTGAGTAGCCACCCGCAAAGCACTTCAGCCCACAGAGAGAGATGGAGCAAACTCAGGCTTACCTTGTTTTTCGCGGAAAGGGAAGCAAGAGAGGAGGATGCAGAGCCTGGAGTAGCACAGGCTTTTATGCTGTGTTCCAGAGCCCTGGGGGGATACAACATTCCTTGTTCGTGAAGCATCTGAACACCTAGTAGTTGCTGCTTGCCAAGGTCTCTCTGGTGATGAAGCCCTTGCCTCTTTCATCTGAAATACTGTGCTCCCGCTTTCTGTCACTGAACATCAGAACAACTCATCTGTGCCCCACCTTCATAAGATCGACCACCTCAGCTGCCTCAGGCATGTGCAGGAGGATGTTTTGAGTGTGTTTCCATTCCTTTGCCTTGTTAGTGGTGAAAGCGGTTATCGATCATGGTCAAATTCAGCTCTGAGGGGCACCTCAAGTGCTTTCCTTTCAGGCACTTTAGCTAACACAGAGAGACATTGGTCCCCACGGGTCATGGTAGGGACACAGGAGACTCTGAGTATGTTCAGTCAAAAGGTGAAGACTGCACAAGCCCATGTGTGAAAAGAAACTCAGCTCTCCAAGGATGTGGGAAATCTCAACAGCAAGGAAGGACCATTGTGAGCCATGAGGAATCTTTCTGCGGGAAGGAGTGATGGTCACGAGCACCTTGCTTATGCTCATCAGGCTCTACCACAACCTGGTTTTGTGATGAAAGAGCTGCCCGCCATCTTCCCTGAGTGAGACCCACAGGCAAATTGACCTGTTCTGCTCAGCAAGGGCATCCCAGAGACCAGATGCCTGGATGGCCTGCTTTTGAGAAGAGGTGCGGGAAGGGAGCCAGAAGCTTGTAGCCCGTTTTTGTGGGTCAGAGATGGGGTGGCCAATTTCAAGCATTTGAAATCTCAAAGGCACGTCAGATTAGTCTCCCGGAGCAGCTGCTGGAAGTCCTTGTGATGTGGCAGAGTTGGGAAAACCCCTGAACTCTAGGCTAACATGAGTCACGCTGCTGTGGACTTCAGTGGACATGGTGCCCTGGTCTCAGGTTTGGTAGGGATACCAGCGCTCATAGCTTCAGGTGCCGGTTGCGTCAAAGAGCAAAAATGGCCAATGAGTGTGTGGATCCCTTTCAGGAAGGATGGGGCATCTCTTTGATCAGCCCCCTGAGTGCTGATTTCCTTGTTTCCAACAGGTTCCCAACCTCCCAAGTTTGAGCCCAGGCCCCTGGCTGGAAGAAGCCTTAGGGCGTGGTTTAGTCATCAAGGGACGTAACTACAGAGATCCCATGGAGAATCGCTTGAAAGAGAACTGCCTGGCACACTGGTCTGCTATCCGCCATTTTCAATCTCCCTTTGTTAGCTGAGCCTGTGGGCAGTAAATCTGTCTGTGGCAAAGCCTTAGGAAGCATCGCCTCTTCTTAGGTCCTGATCCCGACAAGGTACTTCAACCACCAAGACATCTGCTGGTAAATTGACACGGCAAACCAAAAGCAGTCCAGGAAACTACTGGAGTCTGTCCTGGACAACTTCCTCGTAGAGGTGATGGAGAATTCGACCAGAGGAGAGACACTGTTGGACCTGCTCCTTACTAGTGCAGAAGAACTTACCAAAAAGGTCAAGATAGGAGGTAGCCTGGTCAGCAGCAATCATGTCTTGGTAGAATTCTCAGCCTAGAGAGGTATAGGCTAGGTAAAAAGTAGAGTCAGGACCCTACACTGTAGAAAGACAAGCGATTGGCTGTTAAGGTGCTACTGTGTGCAATTCCTTGGAAAATGGCCTCAGACATAAAGGACGCCGAGAGCTGGGACATATTCAAAAACATTTTTCTGGAGTGTCTAGAAATCCCGGCATGCAAGAAGTCCGACAGGGGAAACAGGAAGCCAGCTTGGAGAAGGCAAAGCCTCTTAGCCAAACTGAACCAAACCAAACCAAACCTAACAAAACTTAACTAAAGTAATGTAAACTAAACTAAACTAAACTATACTAAACTAAACTTATCTAAATTAAACTTAAACTAAAACACAGCAAAAATGCACAGGCAGTGAAGGCAGTGTCACGCATCCTGGGCAGATTACAGGGAATGGCATGGGCGTGTAAGGAGGACATCAGGAAAACCAAGGCACAGCTGGCGTGAACTTGTCTGCAGCAATGAAAAATAGCTAGAAGGCATTCTTCAGGTCGTCAGAACAACAAAGGAAGCGGAAAAAAGTTGTAGCCCCACACTTTAGATGAGCCAAACGGGAGGCCTGTCTGTGACCAACATGAAGAAAATGGAGAAGCTGGGAGTCCTTGTGATGTGGCAGAGTTGGGAAAACCCCTGAACTCTAGGCTAACATGAGTCACGCTGCTGTGGACTTCAGAGGACACAGTGCTCTGGATGCATGAAAGCCAGCGTTGCCAGAGCGCATAGCCTCAATCCTCCAAAAGGTCTGCTTCCTCCAAGGCATTTGTGCCTTTTTCATCACAATTACTCTCAGGTGAAATGAGAGATGTACTTGAGGTCCTTTTGTAGGTTGAAATGCATGAAAGCCCGTAAACACTGTGCTAACACAAATCCCACAGGCAACCTTACCATGCAGATTGTTTTCTGAACGTCTGCACAGCAAAGACCGTTGCTTGCTTTGCTTTAAGCAACTGTTGAACTAGAAGAGGTTTGAGTAGCTTTGTCCCCTTCAGACAGAGAGTCCAGTTCTGAGAGGCTCCTTTTTTACCGTGGTCCATAGGCCATAAGCTGCAAGAGACATGAGGATGTCTCAGCTCTTAGCTGCCGGGAAGAGTGCTGCACCCAGTTCCAGGATGTCCCTGCAGAGCCAGATCCCAAACAGGGTCAGTCAGCGTCTCCAGGGTGACTTGAGATAACACAGAGAGGTCTTTGATTCATTACACATGCAGTGAAATTCCCGGCTACAAACCTTGAAGTGAAGCATTGCCCTGAAACTCCCTGGGAGCCGGGTGTCATTGCACAGGGACTGTGATCAGTGGGGCAGGGAGGCCTGCAGCAGGTAGTTGTGGCCGAGTGGTGAAGGCGATGGACTAGAAATCCATTGGGGTTTCCCCAGGCAGGTTCGAATCCTGCCAGCTACGCTGCCCAGGTGTTTTTTGAGCTGCCGCCAAATGTCCAGGGTTCTGCGGTGGCACCCAGCTCCACAGCATGCCTGGTGCCCAGGCAGACCGTTAAAGCACTTTCCCTCTTGGCCGTTCTCCTGTTTGAATGGTAATCTCTGCTTCCATTGACAAGGTAGGCATTGGGGGAAGACTATGGACTTGGGCTGAGTATGAGCCCTGAAAAGAGCTCCACTGTTGCTAGTTCCTATGTGCAACTTCAGAGCCTAGGGGCGTGGGAGTATTCTGCCCGAGCAGTCCTCAGCAGGGTCCAAAATGAACAACCTTTGCAAGGGGGCTTTCCAAATTTAACTGAAGGATGAGATGATGAGAAGTGAGTGTGATCTGTGGCCTCCTCTTCTGGGAAAGATGTGGAATTGGCAGAAAAGGACATGGCGGTGGCTGTGGTGCCAGGAGACCATGCCCTGCCTCCACCGACCCTGAGGGGTGGGACAGGAAAGAGCCAGAGGCTTCCCAGAGGTCTTCTTTCAGTTGCATGCCCAGCTGTCCCTACAAGAGCTGTGGCTGAGGATGACCTTCTGGGAGCTTGCCTGCGTGGTTTAGCATCTGAAGGAGAAAGGAAACGCTGAGAAGCACGTGCAGAGAGAGCCGACACAAAGAGGAGGAGATAAAAGCACATTGCTGCCACATGGTCGCTTCCCTGCAGCCATAGCACTGAGGCTGGGGAAAGCATTGCAAGGGAAGACGAACCTCAGAGTGATTCTCAGCAGGAATAAAGAAGGAAAGGGGAGTGGAAGAGACACCTTAGTGTGCTCACATCTGCACACCCATGCTGACCCTCTCTAGCACCTCCCATATGAGGATAGGCTGAGAAAGTTGGGGCTGTTGAGCCTGGAGAAGAGAAGGCTGCGTGGAGACCTCATAGCAGCCTTCCAGTATCTGAAGGGGGCCTATAGGGATGCTGGGGAGGGACTCTTCATGAGGAACTGTAGTGAGAGGACAAGGGGTAATGGGTTCAAACTTAAACAGGGGAAGTTTAGACCGGATATGAGGACGAAATTCTTTAGCGTAAGGGTGGTGAAGCTCTGGAATGGGTTACCCAGGGAAGTTATGAATGGTCCATCGCTAACGGTGTTCAAGGCTGGATTACACATAGCCTTGGGTGGCATGGTTTAGTGGGAGGTGTCCCCGCCCCTGGCAGGGGGGTTGGAACTGGATGATCTTAAGGTCCTTTCCAGCCCTAACTATTCTATGATTCTATCCCGCTTTTGGTTTTCCCTTCTCCGCCTGGTTCGTGAATGCTCTGGCCAGCAGTGTTGGGCAGGACAGGAATAGCTCTAGGCACAGACAAAAGGAGTTTCTCTGGTCCTCGGGCAAGCTGCATGGTGTCAGGGGCAGCCCTGGGCTGTCAGGTAGCAGTAAGGCTAGCGCCGCACTGGGGGAAGGACAAGTCAGGGAAAGGAGTGTGGTGTGAACGTGTAAAACAGACCTTTGGAGAGGGGTGAGGAAAGATGGTGTTTTATGTTGGTATTTCTTTTTCTCACTATATGAATCTGTTTCAATCAGCAACAATTTCCACACCCTCTACGCCCTGACTTCCCTGCCAAGGCAAACCTTCTTTGCCCACAGGAGTCTTTCCTAAGCTGTGTTTTTCTAAGTCATGTTTGTCTTGACCCATCCTGTTTCCTGCGCTCTGCATCCCACCCAGAGTGTAGGAAGGAGTGAGCAGCTGGCTGGGGTTTGTCTGTGATTATACCAGCAAAGGTGCGTAGACACAAAGGCACATCCATGTGCATAGTACATGCAGAGCTGGTACAGGAATGAAGGTAGCCTGAGAGAGGCACCGTTACCAGCACCCAGCAGCCTGAGTGTCCGCAGCCAAGATGTCACTCCCAGGGAAGCACACACAGACATCCCATCAGCTTGAGGTCCTTTGCTTGCAGGGGCCTGGAAGGAGGAAGCTGGCCAGGCACTGATGTGGAGGAGTAGGAGACAGGTGACTTTGTGACTGGGCAGAGAGAGGCAGGCCCAGCCTGGGACAAGCAGAGTGTAGGGGCTGCTTTGGACCACTGAGATAATTGCTGGCTGTCTTGAAGCAGTGAAGCAGGTGCCCAGAGAACATGTGGGTTCTCCTTCATGTTGGGTATCTCACTCCAGTTCCACGAGGGCTCAGGCCCTGAGCAGCCTGCTACAGCTCTAGTGTTAGCCCTGCTTCCACTCTACCCTCTATCGATCATGCTGGTAGGAAGGCATTTCAGGGAGTCACAGTGTGCTCTTCCTCAAGCATGGAGATTCTCCCTGCTGTATGCATGGACTCTTCTTTGGTGGGCAATGTGCTGATCCCATGGCATGAGGGAAAGTCCCCTTAGGCTCACGGCAAAATGCACCTAAGTCAGGAGCTATCTCAGGAGAGCAAACAGTGTTGTCACTGAGGGACAGGCCAATCTGGCACAAGAGGACAGTGTGTCCCTGAAAGAAAGGACAGGGTTTGAAGTCAGCCTAGACTGTCCCAGCAGAGGAAGGCAGCCCAGCTTGTGCAACCCATAACAAACTGCTTTGGGCATTCCTGCTAGCAGGTCTTGCACTTGAACCACGTCCAATGCTCTCTGTCATGATTGTCTCATTTGTCAAGGTCAGGAGTTTGGCTAGGACTGCAACTGAGAGTAAGGACATCTGGGTAAATGCTGCTTAGTATGAGCTACAAGGTGAGAAACAGGACAGGCCATGACTTAGCGTGGCTGATTGAGAGGTTGTCCAACATGCGGGGATGAAAGGGGGAAACACCAGGGGAAATTCCAGAGGAGCCCACAAGTAGAAGCACTGCAGTCCCGATCACTGGGCTGTGAATGTACCCTTTGAGGTACAAGTGCTGAAGATGTTAAGCTGGAAACATCATCAGCAGGTTTCATCAGGCAAAAGGAAGATTCTCCTGGGATACCAGCCTGTCTCTTGTAAGAGAGGTTCTGCGAAGCTTGCAGAAAAAGCCGTGCCACTCCCTCCTCTGTGAGTGGAGATTGTCCAGTGTCCCTGAAGGAAAGCTGACCTTGAAGACTGATGGCCAGGTAGATGGAGAGACTGGCAGGCTGAGGCAGGAGCATACGCCTCTGCGAGGGTGGCTGCAGGAGAAAGACCTATCCAGCTTGTGCCCAGAGGTCCCATGGTGTAATGGTGAGCCCTCTGGACTCTGAATCCAGCGATCCGTGTTCAAATCTCAGTGGGACCTTGTGCAAGATTTTGGCTCCCTCAGGGCTTTCTCAGCATGCTTACACCTTTACAGCCTTGCCTTTGCTATTGGGTCAATTGTGTCATGCGCTCTGATCTGGATTGTTGGCCCCTGCAGCCTCTGTGCTTCCTTGCGCTTGTTGGCTGCTCCTGCGTGAGGGCAACCAGCAGTTTCTCACCAAATCATGCAACACCTGAGGTGGAGATCACAAAGTCCAAGTCCAGGTCAGGCAGGGGACGTTTTCCATGGCCTTGTCTGGTTCTATGTTGGACATCTCCAAAGATGGAGACTCTTATACTCCCTGAGCATCCTTCTCCCATCTTTGACCACCAAAGCCTTTGGCAGTAGCCAGAGTTCCAACTCTGTCCACTGCTTCTTGCTCTCTCAGGTTCTCTGTGGTTTTTCTGTATCTCTTGGCCAACTTGTTTAATTTTCATCCTCGATCAGTTCAGGGAGCTGCATCAAAATATGGCAGTAGTCCATGCTTGGCTGTCATGAGAGACAGCAGATCTCTCCGCACAGAGCAGGTAGTTAAGTGAGGGAAGAGGAGAACAAACCACCACTGGTCTCCAGCTATGCTGCACATAGTCTTTAATCAGAAGGAGCAAATGCAGGGGCACAGAACAGAGACCAAGAAAGATGTCTGCAGGGTTCAGGGAGGCACAGAGTATGGCCCGTTTCCCAAGGACAAGCTCCATACAAAGCCCTTCCCTTTTCCCATTCTGTTCCACCCGGTGGCCATCGCATGCCACCAAGAGCAGTCCCTGACTCCGGAACCCTCCCCACATCAGCAGGAGGTTCAGCAAAGCACAGGAGAAGGAGCCCTTTGTCTCAGGGGCTCAGAGCAAAGCGGAGCCAGAGGAGGCAGCACGAGGCTTGTCCTGCAGTGAGGAGCAGCGGGCACAGGACCCTCCTGCCAGGCGGGAAGAGGACACCCAGACCATCAGGAAGCCATGACCATGCTCCTGCTCCTGCAGGATGCCCGTCTTTCTTCCGTCTCCAGTGGGGATGATCCGCCCGCTTCAGCAGTTCAGAGTGCAGCGGGGGGGAGGCAGGCACAGGCCTGACCCTCCCAGACCAATGGAGCCCCCAGAAGAGATGGGAACCCCGCCAGTGCTGAGGGAGCTCCCAACAGCAGCTGACAGAGAGGATCCCACGGCTGTGCTCTGTGGGAAAGAGGTGAGGATGGGGCCCGGCAGGGTCACCACCACCGGGGAGGCCTCAATGAACACAGTTGAGTCAGCGCAGCGGGCGACACAGGGCTCACTGCAGCTGCTTGCAAGTGGCGTTGGGCCAGAGGTGCCGCAGGGGCGTGGGGGACATGGTCTGAAGCAAGACATCTCTCGGTGAGCGAGTCAAAGCTGAAACACAGAGCAGGCAGGGAGCACAAACCTCAATATTAACGTGTCCTTGTCTTCTTCAGCTCTCTGTGGACAGACCTTGTTTTAAATGCAAGCGGTGACTCTACACCTTCCAGAGCCCTCACTGGCACAGCAGGTTGCATGGAACTGGAAGGCTGGCCCCTTTGTGATAGGACCCAGTCCACAGGGGTTATAGCCCCTGTGGAATGACTGGTCACACCCCATCTCCAGAGTAAACAGTGCTGCACTGAAGCGAGCACTGCACGCCCTTGGCCCTTTGGTTAGAGATAATCTGATGGACATGCAAATTCTGGTGGGCAGACATCCCTGCATCTTGAGCCCCACTGATCCCTTCTGCTTGGAGGAACCCTCCCCTTCCCAGCTCCTCCCAGCAACCTTTATGAAAAGGACAGTGGTCTCAGGGGTTGACTATTTCCACTGCAGGGCCAAGCAGAGGCAGCCCAATATCAGCCTGAGTAGCCACCCGCAAAGCACTTCAGCCCACAGAGAGAGATGGAGCAAACTCAGGCTTACCTTGTTTTTCGCGGAAAGGGAAGCAAGAGAGGAGGATGCAGAGCCTGGAGTAGCACAGGCTTTTATGCTGTGTTCCAGAGCCCTGGGGGGATACAACATTCCTTGTTCGTGAAGCATCTGAACACCTAGTAGTTGCTGCTTGCCAAGGTCTCTCTGGTGATGAAGCCCTTGCCTCTTTCATCTGAAATACTGTGCTCCCGCTTTCTGTCACTGAACATCAGAACAACTCATCTGTGCCCCACCTTCATAAGATCGACCACCTCAGCTGCCTCAGGCATGTGCAGGAGGATGTTTTGAGTGTGTTTCCATTCCTTTGCCTTGTTAGTGGCGATCCCGGTTATCGATCATGGTCAAATTCAGCTCTGAGGGGCACCTCAAGTGCTTTCCTTTCAGGCACTTTAGCTAACACAGAGAGACATTGGTCCCCACGGGTCATGGTAGGGACACAGGAGACTCTGAGTATGTTCAGTCAGAAGGTCAAGACTGCACAAGCCCATGTGTGAAAAGAAACTCAGCTCTCCAAGGATGTGGGAAATCTCAACAGCAAGGAAGGACCATTGTGAGCCATGAGGAATCTTTCTGCGGGAAGGAGTGATGGTCACGAGCACCTTGCTTATGCTCATCAGGCTCTACCACAACCTGGTTTTGTGATGAAAGAGCTGCCCGCCATCTTCCCTGAGTGAGACCCACAGGCAAATTGACCTGTTCTGCTCAGCAAGGGCATCCCAGAGACCAGATGCCTGGATGGCCTGCTTTTGAGAAGAGGTGCGGGAAGGGAGCCAGAAGCTTGTAGCCCGTTTTTGTGGGTCAGAGATGGGGTGGCCAATTTCAAGCATTTGAAATCTCAAAGGCACGTCAGATCAGTCTCCCGGAGCAGCTGCTGGAAGTCCTTGTGATGTGGCAGAGTTGGGAAAACCCCCGAACTCTAGGCTAACATGAGTCACGCTGCTGTGGACTTCAGTGGACATGGTGCCCTGGTCTCAGGTTTGGTAGGGATACCAGCGCTCATAGCTTCAGGTGCCGGTTGCGTCAAAGAGCAAAAATGGCCAATGAGTGTGTGGATCCCTTTCAGGAAGGATGGGGCATCTCTTTGATCAGCCCCCTGAGTGCTGATTTCCTTGTTTCCAACAGGTTCCCAACCTCCCAAGTTTGAGCCCAGGCTCCTGGCTGGAAGAAGCCTTAGGGCGTGGTTTAGTCATCAAGGGACGTAACTACAGAGATCCCATGGAGAATCGCTTGAAAGAGAACTGCCTGGCACACTGGTCTGCTATCCGCCATTTTCAATCTCCCTTTGTTAGCTGAGCCTGTGGGCAGTAAATCTGTCTGTGGCAAAGCCTTAGGAAGCATCGCCTCTTCTTAGGTCCTGATCCCGACAAGGTACTTCAACCACCAAGACATCTGCTGGTAAATTGACACAGCAAACCAAAAGCAGTCCAGGAAACTACTGGAGTCTGTCCTGGACAACTTCCTCGTAGAGGTGATGGAGAATTCGACCAGAGGAGAGACACTGTTGGACCTGCTCCTTACTAGTGCAGAAGAACTTACCAAAAAGGTCAAGATAGGAGGTAGCCTGGTCAGCAGCAATCATGTCTTGGTAGAATTCTCAGCCTAGAGAGGTATAGGCTAGGTAAAAAGTAGAGTCAGGACCCTACACTGTAGAAAGACAAGCGATTGGCTGTTAAGGTGCTACCATGTGTAATTCCTTGGAAAATGGCCTCAGACATAAAGGACGCCGAGAGCTGGGACATATTCAAAAACATTTTTCTGGAGTGTCTAGAAATCCCGGCATGCAAGAAGTCCCACAGGGGAAACAGGAAGCCAGCTTGGAGAAGGCAAAGCCTCTTAGCCAAACTGAACCAAACCAAACCAAAGCAAACCAAATTTAACAAAACTAAACTAAAGTAAACCAAGCCGAACTTAACATAACTAAAGTAAAGTAAAGTAAAGTAAAGTAAAGTGAAGGAATGTGAAGTAAAGTGAAGTAATGTAAAGTAAAGTAAAGTAAACTAAACTTAACTAAACTTAAACAAAGCAAAAATGCACAGGCAGTGAAGGAAGGGACACGCATCCTGGGCAGATTACAGGGAATTCCATGGGCGTGTAAGGAGGGCATCAGGAAAGCCAAGACACAGCTGGCGTGAACTTGTCAGCAGTAATGAAAAATATCTAGAAGTCTTTCTTCAGGTCGACAGAACAACAAAGGAAGGGGAAAAAAGTTGTAGCCCCACACTTCAGATGAGCCAAATGGGAGGCCTGTCTGTGACCAACATGAAGAAGATGGAAGTTCAAGCCCATTCAGTAATTTGAAAGTGCACAACTCCTTTGGAACTGAGGAGATGCAACTGAGAGTCCTGCAAGAACTGTCAGAGGAAATTGGTAGGCCACTATCCATCAAATTGGAAAAGTTATAGAATACCCAGTGGGTGGAAAAGGGGAAATAAAATCCTCAGATATATAAAAGGAAAAAAGGAAGACCTGGGGAACTGCAGGCCAGACAGCCTCATCTCTATACCCTCCAAAGCAAGAATGGACGATTGTGCGCAATGAGGAAATTCCCTGTGGGAAGGAGTGATGGCCACGAGCACCTTGCTTACGTTCATCAGTCTCTACCAGGGCCTGGTTTTTGATGAAAGAGCTGCCCGCGATCTTCCCTGAGTGAGACCCACGCCCAAATTGACCTATTTGCTCAGCAAGGGCATCCCAGAGACCAGATGCCTGGATGGCCTGCTTTTGAGGAGAGGTGCAAGGCAGGGAGTCAGAAGCTCACAGCCCACTTTTCTGGGTCAGGGATGGGGTGGCAAATTCCATGCATTTGCAATTACAAAGGCACATTGGATCAGTCTCCCGGAGCAGCTGGGAGTGCTTGTGATGTGGAAGAGTTGGGAAAACCCTTGAACTCTAGGCTAACATGAGTCACGCTGCTGTGGACTTCAGAGGAAATAGTGCTCTGGATGCAGGAAAGCCAGCGTTGCCAGAGCTCATAGCCTCAATCCTCCAAAAGGTCTGCTTCCTCCAAGGCATTTGTGCCTTTTTCATCACAATTACTCTCAGGTGAAATGAGAGATGGACTCGAGGTCCTTTTGTAGGTTGAAATGCATGGAAGCCTGTAAACACTGTGCTAACACAAATCCCACAGGCAACCTTACCATGCAGATTGTTTTCTGAACGTCTGCACAGCAAAGACCGTTGCTTGCTTTGCTTTAAGCAACTGTTGAACTAGAAAAGGTTTGAATAGCTTTGTCCCCTTCAGACAGGGAGTCCAGTTCTGAGAGGCTCCTTTTTTACCGTGGTCCATAGGCCATAAGCTGCAAGAGACATGAGGTTGTCTCAGCTCTTAGCTGCCGGGAACAGTGCTGCACCCAGTTCCAGGATGTCCCTGCAGTGCCGGCTCCCAAACAGGGTCAGTCAGCGTCTCCAGGGTGACTTGAGATAACACAGAGAGGTCTTTGATTCATTACACATGCAGTGAAATTCCCGGCTACAAATCTTGAAGTGGAGCATTGCCCTGAAACTCCCTGGGAGCTGGGTGCCATTGCACAGGGACTGTGATCAGTGGGGCAGGGAGGCCTGCAGCAGGTAGTTGTGGCCGAGTGGTGAAGGCGATGGACTAGAAATCCATTGGGGTTTCCCCGCGCAGGTTCGAATCCTGCTAGCTACGCTGCCCAGGTGTTTTTTGGTCTGCCGCTAAATGACCAGGGTTCTGTGGTGGCACCCATCTCCACAGTGTACCTGGAGCCCAGGAAGGCAGTTAAAGCACTTTCCCTCTTCTTCTTGTCCTGTTTGAATGGTAATCTCTGCTTCCATTGACAAGGTAGGCATCGGGGGAAGACTATGGACCTGGGCTGAGTATGAGCCCTGAAAAGAGCTCCACTGTTGCTAGTTCCTACGTGCAACTTCAGAGCCTGGGGGCGTGGGAGTATCCTGCCCGAGCAGTCCCCCGCAGGGTCCAAAATGAACAACCTTTGCAAGGGGGCTTTCCAAATTTAACTGAAGGATGAGATGATGAGAGGTGAGTGTGATCTGTGGCCTCCTCTTCTGGGAAAGATGTGGAATTGGCAGAAAAGGACATGGCGGTGGCTGTGGTGCCAGGAGACCATGCCCTGCCTCCACCGACCCTGAGGGGTGGGACAGGAAAGAGCCAGAGGCTTCCCAGAGGACTTCTTTCAGTTGCATGCCCAGCTGTCCCTACAAGAGCTGCGGCAGAGGATGAGCTTCTGGTAGCCTGCCTGCGTGGTTTAGCATCTGAAGGAGAAAGGAAACGCTGAGAAGCACGTGCTGAGAGAGCTGACACAAAGAGGAGGAGAGAAAAGCACATTGCTGCCATATGGTCGCTTCCCTGCAGCCATAGCACTGAGGCTGGGGAAAGCATTGCAAGGGAGGATGAACCTCAGAGAGATTCTCAGCAGGAATAAAGAAGGAAAGGGCAGTGGAAGTGACACCTTAGTGTGCTCACATCTGCACACCCATGCTGACCCTCTCTATCCCGCTTTTGTTTTTCCCTTCTCTGCCTGGTTCGTGAGTGCTCTGGCCAGCAGTGTTGGGCAGGACAGGAATAGCTCTAGGCACAAACAAAAGGAGTTTCTCTGGCCCTCGGGCAAGCTGCATGGTGTCAGGGGCAGCCCTGGGCTGTCAGGTAGCAGTAAGGCTAGGGCTGCACCAGGGGGATGGCAAGTCAGGGAAAGGAGTGTGGTGTGAAGGTGTAAAACAGACCTTTGGAGAGGGGCGAGGAAAGATGGTGGTTTATGTTGGTGTTTCTTTTTCTCACTACATGAAACTGTTTTTAATCAGCAACAATTTCCACACGCCTTCTTCACCCTGAGATGCCGCCAAGGCAAACCTTGTTTGCCCACAGGAGATTTTGCTAAGCTGTGTTTTTCTAAGTCATGTTTGCCTAGACCCAACCTGTTTTTAGCACTCTGCATCCCAGCCGGAGTTTGGGAAGGAGTGAGCAGTTGGCTGGGGGTTTGTCAGTGATTATACCACCAAAGGTGGGTGGACACAAACGCACATCAACGTGCATAGTACATGCAGAGCTGGTACAGGAATGAAGGTAGTCTGAGAGAGGCACCGTTACCAGCACCCAGCAGCCTGAGTGTCCGCAGCCAAGATGTCACACCCAGGGAAGCACACACAGACATCCCATCAGCTTGAGGTCCCTTGCTTGCAGGGGACTGGAAGGAGGAGGCTGGCCTAGCGCTTATGTGGAGGAGCAGTAGACAGGTGACTGCGTGACCTGGCAGAGTGAGGCAGGCAGATTGGCAAGCGGAGGATCAGAAGGCAGTAGCGCGCCCATGATCATTGGTGGTATTGTGGGGAGCATAGCTGCCTTCCAAGCAGTTGGCCCACATTTGATTCCTGGCCAATGCAGACAAGATTTCCTTCAGCCTGGCTCCAGGGTGCCTTGCTTCTCCTGTTCCAGAGGAACCCAGCTTCTCTTAGGATGTTAAGGTGCCACGGGGCACTGGAGCCACTCTCCTCTGCAGCCTTGCCTCATGGCTAGTTCTCTGGGCCTCTCCAAGCCAAGCAGGCACCAGCCGGGCTTTGAGCAAGGCCCAACTTTGGGAAAAGCAGAGTGCAGGGTCTGCTTTGGACCACTGAGATATACACCGGGTGTCTTGAAGCACTGGAGCAGGTGCCCAGAGAACAGGTGGGTTCTCCTTCACCTTAGGCATCTCATTGCAGTACTACTGGGGATCAGGTACTTAGCCGCACATTCCAGCAGTGTCTAAGATGGGGGCTTGAAGGGATGAAACGTCAGCAGAGACTGCCAGTACAATAGCTAAACCACTGGTCACTGGTCTGTGAATATACCCTTTGAGGTACAAGTGCTGAAGATGTTAAGCTGGAAACATCATCAGCAGGTCTCATCAGGCAAAAGGAGGATTCTCAGGGGATACCAGCCTGTCTCTTGTAAGAGAGGTTCTGCGAAGCTTGCACAAAAAGCCGTGCCACTCCCTCCTCTGTGAGTGGAGATTGTCCAGTGTCCCTGAAGGAAAGCTGCCCTTGATGACTGATGGCCAGGGAGATGGAGAGACTGGCAGGCTGAGGCAGGAGCATATGTCTCTGCGAGGGTGGCTGCAGGAGAAAGACCTATCCAGCATGTGCCCAGGGGTCCCATGGTGTAATGGTGAGCCCTCTGGACTCTGAATCCAGCGATCCGTGTTCAAATCTCAGTGGGACCTTGTGCACGGTTTTGGCTCCCTCAGGGCTTTCTCAGCATGCTTACACCTTTACAGCCTTGCCTTTGCTATTGGATCAATTGTGTCAAGCGCTCTGATCTGGGTCATTGGCCCCTGCAGCCTCCGTGCTTCCTTGCACTTGTTGGCTGCTCCTGCGTGAGGGCAACCAGCAGTTTCTCACCAAATCATGCAACACCTGAGGTGGAGATCACAAAGTCCAAGTCCAGGTCAGGCAGGGGACGTTTTTCATGGCCTTGTCTGGTTCTATGTTGGACATCTCCAAAGATGGAGAATCTTATACTCCCTGAGCATCCTTCTCTCATCTTTGACCACCAAAGCCTCTGGCAGTAGCCAGAGTTCCAACTCTGTCCACTGCTTCTTGCTCTCTCAGGTTCTCTGTGGCTTTTCTGTATCTCTTGGCCAACTTGTTTAATTTTCATCCTCGATCAGTTCAGGGAGCTGCATCAAAATATGGCAGTAGTCCATGCTTGGCTGCCATGAGAGACAGCAGATCTCTCCACACAGAGCAGGTAGTTAAGTGAGGGAAGAGGAGAACAAACCACCACAGGTCTCCAGCTATGCTGCACATAGTCTTTAATCAGAAGGAGCAAATGCAGGGGCACAGAACAGAGACCAAGAAAGATGTCTGCAGGGTTCAGGGAGGCACAGAGTATGGCCCGTTTCCCAAGGACAAGCTCCATACAAAGCCCTTCCCTTTTCCCATTCTGTTCCACCCGGTGGCCATCGCATGCCACCAAGAGTAGTCCCTGACTCCGGAACCCTCCCCACATCAGCAGGAGGTTCAGCAAAGCACAGGAGAAGGAGCCCTTTGTCTCAGGGGCTCAGAGCAAAGCGGAGCCAGAGGAGGCAGCACGAGGCTTGTCCTGCAGTGAGGAGCAGCGGGCACAGGACCCTCCTGCCAGGCGGGAAGAGGACACCCAGACCATCAGGAAGCCATGACCATGCTCCTGCTCCTGCAGGATGCCCGTCTTTCTTCCGTCTCCAGTGGGGATGATCCGCCCGCTTCAGCAGTTCAGAGTGCAGCGGGGGGGAGGCAGGCACAGGCCTGACCCTCCCAGACCAATGGAGCCCCCAGAAGAGATGGGAACCCCGCCAGTGCTGAGGGAGCTCCCAACAGCAGCTGACAGAGAGGATCCCACGGCTGTGCTCTGTGGGAAAGAGGTGAGGATGGGGCCCGGCAGGGTCACCACCACCGGGGAGGCCTCAATGAACACAGTTGAGTCAGCGCAGCGGGCGACACAGGGCTCACTGCAGCTGCTTGCAAGTGGCGTTGGGCCAGAGGTGCCGCAGGGGCGTGGGGGACATGGTCTGAAGCAAGACATCTCTCGGTGAGCGAGTCAAAGCTGAAACACAGAGCAGGCAGGGAGCACAAACCTCAATATTAACGTGTCCTTGTCTTCTTCAGCTCTCTGTGGACAGACCTTGTTTTAAATGCAAGCGGTGACTCTACACCTTCCAGAGCCCTCACTGGCACAGCAGGTTGCATGGAACTGGAAGGCTGGCCCCTTTGTGATAGGACCCAGTCCACAGGGGTTATAGCCCCTGTGGAATGACTGGTCACACCCCATCTCCAGAGTAAACAGTGCTGCACTGAAGAGAGCACTGCACGCCCTTGGCCCTTTGGTTAGAGATAATCTGATGGACATGCAAATTCTGGTGGGCAGACATCCCTGCATCTTGAGCCCCACTGATCCCTTCTGCTTGGAGGAACCCTCCCCTTCCCAGCTCCTCCCAGCAACCTTTATGAAAAGGACTGAGGTCTCAGGGGTTGACTGTTTCCATTGCAGGGCCAAGCAGAGGCAGCCCAATATCAGCCTGAGTAGCCACCCGCAAAGCACTTCAGCCCACAGAGAGAGATGGAGCAAACTCAGGCTTACCTTGTTTTTCGCGGAAAGGGAAGCAAGAGAGGAGGATGCAGAGCCTGGAGTAGCACAGGCTTTTATGCTGTGTTCCAGAGCCCTGGGGGGATACAACATTCCTTGTTCGTGAAGCATCTGAATACCTAGTAGTTGCTGCTTGCCAAGGTCTCTCTGGTGATGAAGCCCTTGCCTCTTTCATCTGAAATACTGTGCTCCCGCTTTCTGTCACTGAACATCAGAACAACTCATCTGTGCCCCACCTTCATAAGATCGACCACCTCAGCTGCCTCAGGCATGTGCAGGAGGATGTTTTGAGTGTGTTTCCATTCCTTTGCCTTGTTAGTGGTGATCCCGGTTATCGATCATGGTCAAATTCAGCTCTGAGGGGCACCTCAAGTGCTTTCCTTTCAGGCACTTTAGCTAACACAGAGAGACATTGGTCCCCACGGGTCATGGTAGGGACACAGGAGACTCTGAGTATGTTCAGTCAGAAGGTCAAGACTGCACAAGCCCATGTGTGAAAAGAAACTCAGCTCTCCAAGGATGTGGGAAATCTCAACAGCAAGGAAGGACCATAGTGAGCCATGAGGAATCTTTCTGCGGGAAGGAGTGATGGTCACGAGCACCTTGCTTATGCTCATCAGGCTCTACCACAACCTGGTTTTGTGATGAAAGAGCTGCCCGCCATCTTCCCTGAGTGAGACCCACAGGCAAATTGACCTGTTCTGCTCAGCAAGGGCATCCCAGAGACCAGATGCCTGGATGGCCTGCTTTTGAGAAGAGGTGCGGGAAGGGAGCCAGAAGCTTGTAGCCCGTTTTTGTGGGTCAGAGATGGGGTGGCCAATTTCAAGCATTTGAAATCTCAAAGGCACGTCAGATCAGTCTCCCGGAGCAGCTGCTGGAAGTCCTTGTGATGTGGCAGAGTTGGGAAAACCCCCGAACTCTAGGCTAACATGAGTCACGCTGCTGTGGACTTCAGTGGACATGGTGCCCTGGTCTCAGGTTTGGTAGGGATACCAGCGCTCATAGCTTCAGGTGCCGGTTGCGTCAAAGAGCAAAAATGGCCAATGAGTGTGTGGATCCCTTTCAGGAAGGATGGGGCATCTCTTTGATCAGCCCCCTGAGTGCTGATTTCCTTGTTTCCAACAGGTTCCCAACCTCCCAAGTTTGAGCCCAGGCCCCTGGCTGGAAGAAGCCTTAGGGCGTGGTTTAGTCATCAAGGGACGTATCTACAGAGATCCCATGGAGAATCGCTTGAAAGAGAACTGCCTGGCACACTGGTCTGCTATCCGCCATTTTCAATCTCCCTTTGTTAGCTGAGCCTGTGGGCAGTAAATCTGTCTGTGGCAAAGCCTTAGGAAGCATCGCCTCTTCTTAGGTCCTGATCCCGACAAGGTACTTCAACCACCAAGACATCTGCTGGTAAATTGACACGGCAAACCAAAAGCAGTCCAGGAAACTACTGGAGTCTGTCCTGGACAACTTCCTCGTAGAGGTGATGGAGAATTCGACCAGAGGAGAGACACTGTTGGACCTGCTCCTTACTAGTGCAGAAGAACTTACCAAAAAGGTCAAGATAGGAGGTAGCCTGGTCAGCAGCAATCATGTCTTGGTAGAATTCTCAGCCTAGAGAGGTATAGGCTAGGTAAAAAGTAGAGTCAGGACCCTACACTGTAGAAAGACAAGCGATTGGCTGTTAAGGTGCTACCGTGTGCAATTCCTTGGAAAATGGCCTCAGACATAAAGGACGCCGAGAGCTGGGACATATTCAAAAACATTTTTCTGGAGCGTCTAGAAATCCCGGCATGCAAGAAGTCCGACAGGGGAAACAGGAAGCCAGCTTGGAGAAGGCAAAGCCTCTTAGCCAAACTGAACCAAACCAAACCAAACCTAACAAAACTTAACTAAAGTAATGTAAACTAAACTAAACTATACTAAACTAAACTTATCTAAATTAAACTTAAACTAAAACACAGCAAAAATGCACAGGCAGTGAAGGCAGTGACACGCATCCTGGGCAGATTACAGGGAATGGCATGGGCGTGTAAGGAGGGCATCAGGAAAACCAAGGCACAGCTGGCGTGAACTTGTCTGCAGCAATGAAAAATAGCTAGAAGGCATTCTTCAGGTCGTCAGAACAACAAAGGAAGCGGAAAAAAGTTGTAGCCCCACACTTTAGATGAGCCAAACGGGAGGCCTGTCTGTGACCAACATGAAGAAAATGGAGAAGCTGGGAGTCCTTGTGATGTGGCAGAGTTGGGAAAACCCCTGAACTCTAGGCTAACATGAGTCACGCTGCTGTGGACTTCAGAGGAGACAGTGCTCTGGATGCATGAAAGCCAGCGTTGCCAGAGCGCATAGCCTCAATCCTCCAAAAGGTCTGCTTCCTCCAAGGCATTTGTGCCTTTTTCATCACAATTACTCTCACAATTAGGTGAAATGAGAGATGGACTTGAGGTCCTTTTGTAGGTTGAAATGCATGAAAGCCCGTAAACACTGTGCTAACACAAATCCCACAGGCAACCTTACCATGCAGATTGTTTTCTGAACGTCTGCACAGCAAAGACCATTGCTTGCTTTGCTTTAAGCAACTGTTGAACTAGAAGAGGTTTGAGTAGCTTTGTCCCCTTCAGACAGAGAGTCCAGTTCTGAGAGGCTCCTTTTTTACCGTGGTCCATAGGCCATAAGCTGCAAGAGACATGAGGATGTCTCAGCTCTTAGCTGCCGGGAAGAGTGCTGCACCCAGTTCCAGGATGTCCCTGCAGTGCCAGCTCCCAAACAGGGTCAGTCAGCGTCTCCAGGGTGACTTGAGATAACACAGAGAGGTCTTTGATTCATTACACATGCAGTGAAATTCCCGGCTACAAACCTTGAAGTGAAGCATTGCCCTGAAACTCCCTGGGAGCCGGGTGTCATTGCACAGGGACTGTGATCAGTGGGGCAGGGAGGCCTGCAGCAGGTAGTTGTGGCCGAGTGGTGAAGGCGATGGACTAGAAATCCATTGGGGTTTCCCCAGGCAGGTTCGAATCCTGCTAGCTACGCTGCCCAGGTGTTTTTTGAGCTGCCTCCAAATGTCCAGGGTTCTGCGGTGGCACCCAGCTCCACAGCGTGCCTGGTGCCCAGGCAGACCGTTAAAGCACTTTCCCTCTTGGCCGTTCTCCTGTTTGAATGGTAATCTCTGCTTCCATTGACAAGGTAGGCATTGGGGGAAGACTATGGACCTGGGCTGAGTATGAGCCCTGAAAAGAGCTCCACTGTTGCTAGTTCCTATGTGCAACTTCAGAGCCTAGGGGCGTGGGAGTATTCTGCCCGAGCAGTCCTCAGCAGGGTCCAAAATGAACAACCTTTGCAAGGGGGCTTTCCAAATTTAACTGAAGGATGAGATGATGAGAAGTGAGTGTGATCTGTGGCCTCCTCTTCTGGGAAAGATGTGGAATTGGCAGAAAAGGACATGGCGGTGGCTGTGGTGCCAGGAGACCATGCCCTGCCTCCACCGACCCTGAGGGGTGGGACAGGAAAGAGCCAGAGGCTTCCCAGAGGTCTTCTTTCAGTTGCATGCCCAGCTGTCCCTACAAGAGCTGTGGCTGAGGATGACCTTCTGGGAGCTTGCCTGCGTGGTTTAGCATCTGAAGGAGAAAGGAAACGCTGAGAAGCACGTGCAGAGAGAGCCGACACAAAGAGGAGGAGATAAAAGCACATTGCTGCCACATGGTCGCTTCCCTGCAGCCATAGCACTGAGGCTGGGGAAAGCATTGCAAGGGAAGACGAACCTCAGAGTGATTCTCAGCAGGAATAAAGAAGGAAAGGGGAGTGGAAGAGACACCTTAGTGTGCTCACATCTGCACACCCATGCTGACCCTCTCTAGCACCTCCCATATGAGGATAGGCTGAGAAAGTTGGGGCTGTTGAGCCTGGAGAAGAGAAGGCTGCGTGGAGACCTCATAGCAGCCTTCCAGTATCTGAAGGGGGCCTATAGGGATGCTGGGGAGGGACTCTTCATGAGGAACTGTAGTGAGAGGACAAGGGGTAATGGGTTCAAACTTAAACAGGGGAAGTTTAGACCGGATATGAGGACGAAATTCTTTAGCGTAAGGGTGGTGAAGCTCTGGAATGGGTTACCCAGGGAAGTTATGAATGGTCCATCGCTAACGGTGTTCAAGGCTGGATTACACATAGCCTTGGGTGGCATGGTTTAGTGGGAGGTGTCCCCGCCCCTGGCAGGGGGGTTGGAACTGGATGATCTTAAGGTCCTTTCCAGCCCTAACTATTCTATGATTCTATCCCGCTTTAGGTTTTCCCTTCTCCGCCTGGTTCGTGAATGCTCTGGCCAGCAGTGTTGGGCAGGACAGGAATAGCTCTAGGCACAGACAAAAGGAGTTTCTCTGGTCCTTGGGCAAGCTGCATGGTGTCAGGGGCAGCCCTGGGCTGTCAGGTAGCAGTAAGGCTAGCGCCGCACTGGAGGAAGGACAAGTCAGGGAAAGGAGTGTGGTGTGAACGTGTAAAACAGACCTTTGGAGAGGGGTGAGGAAAGATGGTGTTTTATGTTGGTATTTCTTTTTCTCACTATATGAATCTGTTTCAATCAGCAACAATTTCCACACCCTCTACGCCCTGACTTCCCTGCCAAGGCAAACCTTCTTTGCCCACAGGAGTCTTTCCTAAGCTGTGTTTTTCTAAGTCATGTTTGTCTTGACCCATCCTGTTTCCTGCGCTCTGCATCCCACCCAGAGTGTAGGAAGGAGTGAGCAGCTGGCTGGGGTTTGTCTGTGATTATACCAGCAAATGTGCGTAGACACAAAGGCACATCCATGTGCATAGTACATGCAGAGCTGGTACAGGAATGAAGGTAGCCTGAGAGAGGCACCGTTACCAGCACCCAGCAGCCTGAGTGTCCGCAGCCAAGATGTCACTCCCAGGGAAGCACACACAGACATCCCATCAGCTTGAGGTCCTTTGCTTGCAGGGGCCTGGAAGGAGGAAGCTGGCCAGGCACTGATGTGGAGGAGTAGGAGACAGGTGACTTTGTGACTGGGCAGAGAGAGGCAGGCCCAGCCTGGGACAAGCAGAGTGTAGGGGCTGCTTTGGACCACTGAGATAATTGCTGGCTGTCTTGAAGCAGTGAAGCAGGTGCCCAGAGAACATGTGGGTTCTCCTTCATGTTGGGTATCTCACTCCAGTTCCACGAGGGCTCAGGCCCTGAGCAGCCTGCTACAGCTCTAGTGTTAGCCCTGCTTCCACTCTACCCTCTATCGATCATGCTGGTAGGAAGGCATTTCAGGGAGTCACAGTGTGCTCTTCCTCAAGCATGGAGATTCTCCCTGCTGTATGCATGGACTCTTCTTTGGTGGGCAATGTGCTGATCCCATGGCATGAGGGAAAGTCCCCTCAGGCTCACGGCAAAATGCACCTAAGTCAGGAGCTATCTCAGGAGAGCAAACAGTGTTGTCACTGAGGGACAGGCCAATCTGGCACAAGAGGACAGTGTGTCTCTGAAAGAAAGGACAGGGTTTGAAGTCAGCCTAGACTGTCCCAGCAGAGGAAGGCAGCCCAGCTTGTGCAACCCATAACAAACTGCTTTGGGCATTCCTGCTAGCAGGTCTTGCACTTGAACCACGTCCAATGCTCTCTGTCATGATTGTCTCATTTGTCAAGGTCAGGAGTTTGGCTAGGACTGCAACTGAGAGTAAGGACATCTGGGTAAATGCTGCTTAGTATGAGCTACAAGGTGAGAAACAGGACAGGCCATGACTTAGCGTGGCTGATTGAGAGGTTGTCCAACATGCGGGGATGAAAGGGGGAAACACCAGGGGAAATTCCAGAGGAGCCCACAAGTAGAAGCACTGCAGTCCCGATCACTGGGCTGTGAATGTACCCTTTGAGGTACAAGTGCTGAAGATGTTAAGCTGGAAAGGTCATCAGCAGGTTTCATCAGGCAAAAGGAAGATTCTCCTGGGATACCAGCCTGTCTCTTGTAAGAGAGGTTCTGCGAAGCTTGCAGAAAAAGCCGTGCCACTCCCTCCTCTGTGAGTGGAGATTGTCCAGTGTCCCTGAAGGAAAGCTGACCTTGAAGACTGATGGCCAGGTAGATGGAGAGTCTGGCAGGCTGAGGCAGGAGCATATGCCTCTGCGAGGGTGGCTGCAGGAGAAAGACCTATCCAGCTTGTGCCCAGAGGTCCCATGGTGTAATGGTGAGCCCTCTGGACTCTGAATCCAGCGATCCGTGTTCAAATCTCAGTGGGACCTTGTGCAAGATTTTGGCTCCCTCAGGGCTTTCTCAGCATGCTTACACCTTTACAGCCTTGCCTTTGCTATTGGGTCAATTGTGTCATGCGCTCTGATCTGGATTGTTGGCCCCTGCAGCCTCTGTGCTTCCTTGCGCTTGTTGGCTGCTCCTGCGTGAGGGCAACCAGCAGTTTCTCACCAAATCATGCAACACCTGAGGTGGAGATCACAAAGTCCAAGTCCAGGTCAGGCAGGGGACGTTTTCCATGGCCTTGTCTGGTTCTATGTTGGACATCTCCAAAGATGGAGACTCTTATACTCCCTGAGCATCCTTCTCCCATCTTTGACCACCAAAGCCTTTGGCAGTAGCCAGAGTTCCAACTCTGTCCACTGCTTCTTGCTCTCTCAGGTTCTCTGTGGTTTTTCTGTATCTCTTGGCCAACTTGTTTAATTTTCATCCTCGATCAGTTCAGGGAGCTGCATCAAAATATGGCAGTAGTCCATGCTTGGCTGTCATGAGAGACAGCAGATCTCTCCGCACAGAGCAGGTAGTTAAGTGAGGGAAGAGGAGAACAAACCACCACTGGTCTCCAGCTATGCTGCACATAGTCTTTAATCAGAAGGAGCAAATGCAGGGGCACAGAACAGAGACCAAGAAAGATGTCTGCAGGGTTCAGGGAGGCACAGAGTATGGCCCGTTTCCCAAGGACAAGCTCCATACAAAGCCCTTCCCTTTTCCCATTCTGTTCCACCCGGTGGCCATCGCATGCCACCAAGAGCAGTCCCTGACTCCGGAACCCTCCCCACATCAGCAGGAGGTTCAGCAAAGCACAGGAGAAGGAGCCCTTTGTCTCAGGGGCTCAGAGCAAAGCGGAGCCAGAGGAGGCAGCACGAGGCTTGTCCTGCAGTGAGGAGCAGCGGGCACAGGACCCTCCTGCCAGGCGGGAAGAGGACACCCAGACCATCAGGAAGCCATGACCATGCTCCTGCTCCTGCAGGATGCCCGTCTTTCTTCCGTCTCCAATGGGGATGATCCGCCCGCTTCAGCAGTTCAGAGTGCAGCGGGGGGGAGGCAGGCACAGGCCTGACCCTCCCAGACCAATGGAGCCCCCAGAAGAGATGGGAACCCCGCCAGTGCTGAGGGAGCTCCCAACAGCAGCTGACAGAGAGGATCCCACGGCTGTGCTCTGTGGGAAAGAGGTGAGGATGGGGCCCGGCAGGGTCACCACCACCGGGGAGGCCTCAATGAACACAGTTGAGTCAGCGCAGCGGGCGACACAGGGCTCACTGCAGCTGCTTGCAAGTGGCGTTGGGCCAGAGGTGCCGCAGGGGCGTGGGGGACATGGTCTGAAGCAAGACATCTCTCGGTGAGCGAGTCAAAGCTGAAACACAGAGCAGGCAGGGAGCACAAACCTCAATATTAACGTGTCCTTGTCTTCTTCAGCTCTCTGTGGACAGACCTCGTTTTAAATGCAAGCAGTGACTCTACACCTTCCAGAGCCCTCACTGGCACAGCAGGTTGCATGGAACTGGAAGGCTGGCCCCTTTGTGATAGGACCCAGTCCACAGGGGTTATAGCCCCTGTGGAATGACTGGTCACACCCCATCTCCAGAGTAAACAGTGCTGCACTGAAGCGAGCACTGCACGCCCTTGGCCCTTTGGTTAGAGATAATCTGATGGACATGCAAATTCTGGTGGGCAGACATCCCTGCATCTTGAGCCCCACTGATCCCTTCTGCTTGGAGGAACCCTCCCCTTCCCAGCTCCTCCCAGCAACCTTTATGAAAAGGACAGTGGTCTCAGGGGTTGACTATTTCCACTGCAGGGCCAAGCAGAGGCAGCCCAATATCAGCCTGAGTAGCCACCCGCAAAGCACTTCAGCCCACAGAGAGAGATGGAGCAAACTCAGGCTTACCTTGTTTTTCGCGGAAAGGGAAGCAAGAGAGGAGGATGCAGAGCCTGGAGTAGCACAGGCTTTTATGCTGTGTTCCAGAGCCCTGGGGGGATACAACATTCCTTGTTCGTGAAGCATCTGAACACCTAGTAGTTGCTGCTTGCCAAGGTCTCTCTGGTGATGAAGCCCTTGCCTCTTTCATCTGAAATACTGTGCTCCCGCTTTCTGTCACTGAACATCAGAACAACTCATCTGTGCCCCACCTTCATAAGATCGACCACCTCAGCTGCCTCAGGCATGTGCAGGAGGATGTTTTGAGTGTGTTTCCATTCCTTTGCCTTGTTAGTGGCGATCCCGGTTATCGATCATGGTCAAATTCAGCTCTGAGGGGCACCTCAAGTGCTTTCCTTTCAGGCACTTTAGCTAACACAGAGAGACATTGGTCCCCACGGGTCATGGTAGGGACACAGGAGACTCTGAGTATGTTCAGTCAGAAGGTCAAGACTGCACAAGCCCATGTGTGAAAAGAAACTCAGCTCTCCAAGGATGTGGGAAATCTCAACAGCAAGGAAGGACCATTGTGAGCCATGAGGAATCTTTCTGCGGGAAGGAGTGATGGTCACGAGCACCTTGCTTATGCTCATCAGGCTCTACCACAACCTGGTTTTGTGATGAAAGAGCTGCCCGCCATCTTCCCTGAGTGAGACCCACAGGCAAATTGACCTGTTCTGCTCAGCAAGGGCATCCCAGAGACCAGATGCCTGGATGGCCTGCTTTTGAGAAGAGGTGCGGGAAGGGAGCCAGAAGCTTGTAGCCCGTTTTTGTGGGTCAGAGATGGGGTGGCCAATTTCAAGCATTTGAAATCTCAAAGGCACGTCAGATCAGTCTCCCGGAGCAGCTGCTGGAAGTCCTTGTGATGTGGCAGAGTTGGGAAAACCCCCGAACTCTAGGCTAACATGAGTCACGCTGCTGTGGACTTCAGTGGACATGGTGCCCTGGTCTCAGGTTTGGTAGGGATACCAGCGCTCATAGCTTCAGGTGCCGGTTGCGTCAAAGAGCAAAAATGGCCAATGAGTGTGTGGATCCCTTTCAGGAAGGATGGGGCATCTCTTTGATCAGCCCCCTGAGTGCTGATTTCCTTGTTTCCAACAGGTTCCCAACCTCCCAAGTTTGAGCCCAGGCTCCTGGCTGGAAGAAGCCTTAGGGCGTGGTTTAGTCATCAAGGGACGTAACTACAGAGATCCCATGGAGAATCGCTTGAAAGAGAACTGCCTGGCACACTGGTCTGCTATCCGCCATTTTCAATCTCCCTTTGTTAGCTGAGCCTGTGGGCAGTAAATCTGTCTGTGGCAAAGCCTTAGGAAGCATCGCCTCTTCTTAGGTCCTGATCCCGACAAGGTACTTCAACCACCAAGACATCTGCTGGTAAATTGACACAGCAAACCAAAAGCAGTCCAGGAAACTACTGGAGTCTGTCCTGGACAACTTCCTCGTAGAGGTGATGGAGAATTCGACCAGAGGAGAGACACTGTTGGACCTGCTCCTTACTAGTGCAGAAGAACTTACCAAAAAGGTCAAGATAGGAGGTAGCCTGGTCAGCAGCAATCATGTCTTGGTAGAATTCTCAGCCTAGAGAGGTATAGGCTAGGTAAAAAGTAGAGTCAGGACCCTACACTGTAGAAAGACAAGCGATTGGCTGTTAAGGTGCTACCATGTGTAATTCCTTGGAAAATGGCCTCAGACATAAAGGACGCCGAGAGCTGGGACATATTCAAAAACATTTTTCTGGAGTGTCTAGAAATCCCGGCATGCAAGAAGTCCCACAGGGGAAACAGGAAGCCAGCTTGGAGAAGGCAAAGCCTCTTAGCCAAACTGAACCAAACCAAACCAAAGCAAACCAAATTTAACAAAACTAAACTAAAGTAAACCAAGCCGAACTTAACATAACTAAAGTAAAGTAAAGTAAAGTAAAGTAAAGTGAAGGAATGTGAAGTAAAGTGAAGTAATGTAAAGTAAAGTAAAGTAAACTAAACTTAACTAAACTTAAACAAAGCAAAAATGCACAGGCAGTGAAGGAAGGGACACGCATCCTGGGCAGATTACAGGGAATTCCATGGGCGTGTAAGGAGGGCATCAGGAAAGCCAAGACACAGCTGGCGTGAACTTGTCAGCAGTAATGAAAAATATCTAGAAGTCTTTCTTCAGGTCGACAGAACAACAAAGGAAGGGGAAAAAAGTTGTAGCCCCACACTTCAGATGAGCCAAATGGGAGGCCTGTCTGTGACCAACATGAAGAAGATGGAAGTTCAAGCCCATTCAGTAATTTGAAAGTGCACAACTCCTTTGGAACTGAGGAGATGCAACTGAGAGTCCTGCAAGAACTGTCAGAGGAAATTGGTAGGCCACTATCCATCAAATTGGAAAAGTTATAGAATACCCAGTGGGTGGAAAAGGGGAAATAAAATCCTCAGATATATAAAAGGAAAAAAGGAAGACCTGGGGAACTGCAGGCCAGACAGCCTCATCTCTATACCCTCCAAAGCAAGAATGGACGATTGTGCGCAATGAGGAAATTCCCTGTGGGAAGGAGTGATGGCCACGAGCACCTTGCTTACGTTCATCAGTCTCTACCAGGGCCTGGTTTTTGATGAAAGAGCTGCCCGCGATCTTCCCTGAGTGAGACCCACGCCCAAATTGACCTATTTGCTCAGCAAGGGCATCCCAGAGACCAGATGCCTGGATGGCCTGCTTTTGAGGAGAGGTACAAGGCAGGGAGTCAGAAGCTCACAGCCCACTTTTCTGGGTCAGGGATGGGGTGGCAAATTCCATGCATTTGCAATTACAAAGGCACATTGGATCAGTCTCCCGGAGCAGCTGGGAGTGCTTGTGATGTGGAAGAGTTGGGAAAACCCTTGAACTCTAGGCTAACATGAGTCACGCTGCTGTGGACTTCAGAGGAAATAGTGCTCTGGATGCAGGAAAGCCAGCGTTGCCAGAGCGCATAGCCTCAATCCTCCAAAAGGTCTGCTTCCTCCAAGGCATTTGTGCCTTTTTCATCACAATTACTCTCAGGTGAAATGAGAGATGGACTCGAGGTCCTTTTGTAGGTTGAAATGCATGGAAGCCTGTAAACACTGTGCTAACACAAATCCCACAGGCAACCTTACCATGCAGATTGTTTTCTGAACGTCTGCACAGCAAAGACCGTTGCTTGCTTTGCTTTAAGCAACTGTTGAACTAGAAAAGGTTTGAATAGCTTTGTCCCCTTCAGACAGGGAGTCCAGTTCTGAGAGGCTCCTTTTTTACCGTGGTCCATAGGCCATAAGCTGCAAGAGACATGAGGTTGTCTCAGCTCTTAGCTGCCGGGAACAGTGCTGCACCCAGTTCCAGGATGTCCCTGCAGTGCCGGCTCCCAAACAGGGTCAGTCAGCGTCTCCAGGGTGACTTGAGATAACACAGAGAGGTCTTTGATTCATTACACATGCAGTGAAATTCCCGGCTACAAATCTTGAAGTGGAGCATTGCCCTGAAACTCCCTGGGAGCTGGGTGCCATTGCACAGGGACTGTGATCAGTGGGGCAGGGAGGCCTGCAGCAGGTAGTTGTGGCCGAGTGGTGAAGGCGATGGACTAGAAATCCATTGGGGTTTCCCCGCGCAGGTTCGAATCCTGCTAGCTACGCTGCCCAGGTGTTTTTTGGTCTGCCGCTAAATGACCAGGGTTCTGTGGTGGCACCCATCTCCACAGTGTACCTGGAGCCCAGGAAGGCAGTTAAAGCACTTTCCCTCTTCTTCTTGTCCTGTTTGAATGGTAATCTCTGCTTCCATTGACAAGGTAGGCATCGGGGGAAGACTATGGACCTGGGCTGAGTATGAGCCCTGAAAAGAGCTCCACTGTTGCTAGTTCCTACGTGCAACTTCAGAGCCTGGGGGCGTGGGAGTATCCTGCCCGAGCAGTCCCCCGCAGGGTCCAAAATGAACAACCTTTGCAAGGGGGCTTTCCAAATTTAACTGAAGGATGAGATGATGAGAGGTGAGTGTGATCTGTGGCCTCCTCTTCTGGGAAAGATGTGGAATTGGCAGAAAAGGACATGGCGGTGGCTGTGGTGCCAGGAGACCATGCCCTGCCTCCACCGACCCTGAGGGGTGGGACAGGAAAGAGCCAGAGGCTTCCCAGAGGACTTCTTTCAGTTGCATGCCCAGCTGTCCCTACAAGAGCTGCAGCAGAGGATGAGCTTCTGGTAGCCTGCCTGCGTGGTTTAGCATCTGAAGGAGAAAGGAAACGCTGAGAAGCACGTGCTGAGAGAGCTGACACAAAGAGGAGGAGAGAAAAGCACATTGCTGCCATATGGTCGCTTCCCTGCAGCCATAGCACTGAGGCTGGGGAAAGCATTGCAAGGGAGGATGAACCTCAGAGAGATTCTCAGCAGGAATAAAGAAGGAAAGGGCAGTGGAAGTGACACCTTAGTGTGCTCACATCTGCACACCCATGCTGACCCTCTCTATCCCGCTTTTGTTTTTCCCTTCTCTGCCTGGTTCGTGAGTGCTCTGGCCAGCAGTGTTGGGCAGGACAGGAATAGCTCTAGGCACAAACAAAAGGAGTTTCTCTGGCCCTCGGGCAAGCTGCATGGTGTCAAGGGCAGCCCTGGGCTGTCAGGTAGCAGTAAGGCTAGGGCTGCACCAGGGGGATGGCAAGTCAGGGAAAGGAGTGTGGTGTGAAGGTGTAAAACAGACCTTTGGAGAGGGGCGAGGAAAGATGGTGGTTTATGTTGGTGTTTCTTTTTCTCACTACATGAAACTGTTTTTAATCAGCAACAATTTCCACACGCCTTCTTCACCCTGAGATGCCGCCAAGGCAAACCTTGTTTGCCCACAGGAGATTTTGCTAAGCTGTGTTTTTCTTAGTCATGTTTGCCTAGACCCAACCTGTTTTTAGCACTCTGCATCCCAGCCGGAGTTTGGGAAGGAGTGAGCAGTTGGCTGGGGGTTTGTCAGTGATTATACCACCAAAGGTGGGTGGACACAAACGCACATCAACGTGCATAGTACATGCAGAGCTGGTACAGGAATGAAGGTAGTCTGAGAGAGGCACCGTTACCAGCACCCAGCAGCCTGAGTGTCCGCAGCCAAGATGTCACACCCAGGGAAGCACACACAGACATCCCATCAGCTTGAGGTCCCTTGCTTGCAGGGGACTGGAAGGAGGAGGCTGGCCTAGCGCTTATGTGGAGGAGCAGTAGACAGGTGACTGCGTGACCTGGCAGAGTGAGGCAGGCAGATTGGCAAGCGGAGGATCAGAAGGCAGTAGCGCGCCCATGATCATTGGTGGTATTGTGGGGAGCATAGCTGCCTTCCAAGCAGTTGGCCCACATTTGATTCCTGGCCAATGCAGACAAGATTTCCTTCAGCCTGGCTCCAGGGTGCCTTGCTTCTCCTGTTCCAGAGGAACCCAGCTTCTCTTAGGATGTTAAGGTGCCACGGGGCACTGGAGCCACTCTCCTCTGCAGCCTTGCCTCATGGCTAGTTCTCTGGGCCTCTCCAAGCCAAGCAGGCACCAGCCGGGCTTTGAGCAAGGCCCAACTTTGGGAAAAGCAGAGTGCAGGGTCTGCTTTGGACCACTGAGATATACACCGGGTGTCTTGAAGCACTGGAGCAGGTGCCCAGAGAACAGGTGGGTTCTCCTTCACCTTAGGCATCTCATTGCAGTACTACTGGGGATCAGGTACTTAGCCGCACATTCCAGCAGTGTCTAAGATGGGGGCTTGAAGGGATGAAACGTCAGCAGAGACTGCCAGTACAATAGCTAAACCACTGGTCACTGGTCTGTGAATATACCCTTTGAGGTACAAGTGCTGAAGATGTTAAGCTGGAAACATCATCAGCAGGTCTCATCAGGCAAAAGGAGGATTCTCAGGGGATACCAGCCTGTCTCTTGTAAGAGAGGTTCTGCGAAGCTTGCACAAAAAGCCGTGCCACTCCCTCCTCTGTGAGTGGAGATTGTCCAGTGTCCCTGAAGGAAAGCTGCCCTTGATGACTGATGGCCAGGGAGATGGAGAGACTGGCAGGCTGAGGCAGGAGCATATGTCTCTGCGAGGGTGGCTGCAGGAGAAAGACCTATCCAGCATGTGCCCAGGGGTCCCATGGTGTAATGGTGAGCCCTCTGGACTCTGAATCCAGCGATCCGTGTTCAAATCTCAGTGGGACCTTGTGCACGGTTTTGGCTCCCTCAGGGCTTTCTCAGCATGCTTACACCTTTACAGCCTTGCCTTTGCTATTGGATCAATTGTGTCAAGCGCTCTGATCTGGGTCATTGGCCCCTGCAGCCTCCGTGCTTCCTTGCACTTGTTGGCTGCTCCTGCGTGAGGGCAACCAGCAGTTTCTCACCAAATCATGCAACACCTGAGGTGGAGATCACAAAGTCCAAGTCCAGGTCAGGCAGGGGACGTTTTTCATGGCCTTGTCTGGTTCTATGTTGGACATCTCCAAAGATGGAGAATCTTATACTCCCTGAGCATCCTTCTCTCATCTTTGACCACCAAAGCCTCTGGCAGTAGCCAGAGTTCCAACTCTGTCCACTGCTTCTTGCTCTCTCAGGTTCTCTGTGGCTTTTCTGTATCTCTTGGCCAACTTGTTTAATTTTCATCCTCGATCAGTTCAGGGAGCTGCATCAAAATATGGCAGTAGTCCATGCTTGGCTGTCATGAGAGACAGCAGATCTCTCCACACAGAGCAGGTAGTTAAGTGAGGGAAGAGGAGAACAAACCACCACAGGTCTCCAGCTATGCTGCACATAGTCTTTAATCAGAAGGAGCAAATGCAGGGGCACAGAACAGAGACCAAGAAAGATGTCTGCAGGGTTCAGGGAGGCACAGAGTATGGCCCGTTTCCCAAGGACAAGCTCCATACAAAGCCCTTCCCTTTTCCCATTCTGTTCCACCCGGTGGCCATCGCATGCCACCAAGAGCAGTCCCTGACTCCGGAACCCTCCCCACATCAGCAGGAGGTTCAGCAAAGCGCAAGAGAAGGAGCCCTTTGTCTCAGGGGCTCAGAGCAAAGCGGAGCCGGAGAAGGCAGCACGAGGCTTGTCCTGCAGTGAGGAGCAGCGGGCACAGGACCCTCCTGCCAGGCGGGAAGAGGACACCCAGACCATCAGGAAGCCATGACCACGCTCATGCTCCTGCTCCTGCAGGATGCCCGTCTTTCTTCCGTCTCCAATGGGGATGATCCGCCCGCTTCAGCAGTTCAGAGTGCAGCGGGGGGGAGGCAGGCACAGGCCTGACCCTCCCAGACCAAGGGAGCCCCCAGAAGAGATGGGAACCCCGCCAGTGCTGAGGGAGCTCCCAACAGCAGCTGACAGAGAGGATCCCACGGCTGTGCTCTGTGGGAAAGAGGTGAGGATGGGGCCCGGCAGGGTCACCACCACCGGGGAGGCCTCAATGAATACAGTTGAGTCAGCGCAGCGGGCGACACAGGGCTCACTGCAGCTGCTTGCAAGTGGCGTTGGGCCAGAGGTGCCGCAGGGGCGTGGGGGACATGGTCTGAAGCAAGACATCTCTCGGTGAGCGAGTCAAAGCTGAAACACAGAGCAGGCAGGGAGCACAAACCTCAATATTAACGTGTCCTTGTCTTCTTCAGCTCTCTGTGGACAGACCTTGTTTTAAATGCAAGCAGTGACTCTACACCTTCCAGAGCCCTCACTGGCACAGCAGGTTGCATGGAACTGGAAGGCTGGCCCCTTTGTGATAGGACCCAGTCCACAGGGGTTATAGCCCCTGTGGAATGACTGGTCACACCCCATCTCCAGAGTAAACAGTGCTGCACTGAAGAGAGCACTGCACGCCCTTGGCCCTTTGGTTAGAGATAATCTGATGGACATGCAAATTCTGGTGGGCAGACATCCCTGCATCTTGAGCCCCACTGATCCCTTCTGCTTGGAGGAACCCTCCCCTTCCCAGCTCCTCCCAGCAACCTTTATGAAAAGGACAGAGGTCTCAGGGGTTGACTGTTTCCATTGCAGGGCGAAGCAGAGGCAGCCCAATATCAGCCTGAGTAGCCACCCGCAAAGCACTTCAGCCCACAGAGAGAGATGGAGCAAACTCAGGCTTACCTTGTTTTTCGCGGAAAGGGAAGCAAGAGAGGAGGATGCAGAGCCTGGAGTAGCACAGGCTTTTATGCTGTGTTCCAGAGCCCTGGGGGGATACAACATTCCTTGTTCGTGAAGCATCTGAACACCTAGTAGTTGCTGCTTGCCAAGGTCTCTCTGGTGATGAAGCCCTTGCCTCTTTCATCTGAAATACTGTGCTCCCGCTTTCTGTCACTGAACATCAGAACAACTCATCTGTGCCCCACCTTCATAAGATCGACCACCTCAGCTGCCTCAGGCATGTGCAGGAGGATGTTTTGAGTGTGTTTCCATTCCTTTGCCTTGTTAGTGGTGAAAGCGGTTATCGATCATGGTCAAATTCAGCTCTGAGGGGCACCTCAAGTGCTTTCCTTTCAGGCACTCTGGCTGACACAGAGAGACATTGGTCCCCACGGGTCATGGTAGGGACACAGGAGACTCTGAGTATGTTCAGTCAGAAGGTGAAGACTGCACAAGCCCATGTGTGAAAAGAAACTCAGCTCTCCAAGGATGTGGGAAATCTCAACAGCAAGGAAGGACCATTGTGAGCCATGAGGAATCTTTCTGCGGGAAGGAGTGATGGTCACGAGCACCTTGCTTATGCTCATCAGGCTCTACCACAACCTGGTTTTGTGATGAAAGAGCTGCCCGCCATCTTCCCTGAGTGAGACCCACAGGCAAATTGACCTGTTCTGCTCAGCAAGGGCATCCCAGAGACCAGATGCCTGGATGGCCTGCTTTTGAGAAGAGGTGCGGGAAGGGAGCCAGAAGCTTGTAGCCCGTTTTTGTGGGTCAGAGATGGGGTGGCCAATTTCAAGCATTTGAAATCTCAAAGGCACGTCAGATCAGTCTCCCGGAGCAGCTGCTGGAAGTCCTTGTGATGTGACAGAGTTGGGAAAACCCCCGAACTCTAGGCTAACATGAGTCACGCTGCTGTGGACTTCAGTGGACATGGTGCCCTGGTCTCAGGTTTGGTAGGGATACCAGCGCTCATAGCTTCAGGTGCCGGTTGCGTCAAAGAGCAAAAATGGCCAATGAGTGTGTGGATCCCTTTCAGGAAGGATGGGGCATCTCTTTGATCAGCCCCCTGAGTGCTGATTTCCTTGTTTCCAACAGGTTCCCAACCTCCCAAGTTTGAGCCCAGGCCCCTGGCTGGAAGAAGCCTTAGGGCGTGGTTTAGTCATCAAGGGACGTAACTACAGAGATCCCATGGAGAATCGCTTGAAAGAGAACTGCCTGGCACACTGGTCTGCTATCCGCCATTTTCAATCTCCCTTTGTTAGCTGAGCCTGTGGGCAGTAAATCTGTCTGTGGCAAAGCCTTAGGAAGCATTGCCTCTTCCTAGGTCCTGATCCCGACAAGGTACTTCAACCACCAAGACATCTGCTGGTAAATTGACACGGCAAACCAAAAGCAGTCCAGGAAACTACTGGAGTCTGTCCTGGACAACTTCCTCGTAGAGGTGATGGAGAATTCGACCAGAGGAGAGACACTGTTGGACCTGCTCCTTACTAGTGCAGAAGAACTTACCAAAAAGGTCAAGATAGGAGGTAGCCTGGTCAGCAGCAATCATGTCTTGGTAGAATTCTCAGCCTAGAGAGGTATAGGCTAGGTAAAAAGTAGAGTCAGGACCCTACACTGTAGAAAGACAAGCGATTGGCTGTTAAGGTGCTACCGTGTGCAATTCCTTGGAAAATGGCCTCAGACATAAAGGACGCCGAGAGCTGGGACATATTCAAAAACATTTTTCTGGAGCGTCTAGAAATCCCGGCATGCAAGAAGTCCGACAGGGGAAACAGGAAGCCAGCTTGGAGAAGGCAAAGCCTCTTAGCCAAACTGAACCAAACCAAACCAAACCAAATTTAACAAAACTAAACTAAAGTAATGTAAACTAAACTAAACTATACTAAACTAAACTTATCTAAATTAAACTTAAACTAAAACACAGCAAAAATGCACAGGCAGTGAAGGCAGTGACACGCATCCTGGGCAGATTACAGGGAATGGCATGGGCGTGTAAGGAGGACATCAGGAAAACCAAGGCACAGCTGGCGTGAACTTGTCTGCAGCAATGAAAAATAGCTAGAAGGCATTCTTCAGGTCGTCAGAACAACAAAGGAAGCGGAAAAAAGTTGTAGCCCCACACTTTAGATGAGCCAAACGGGAGGCCTGTCTGTGACCAACATGAAGAAAATGGAGAAGCTGGGAGTCCTTGTGATGTGGCAGAGTTGGGAAAACCCCTGAACTCTAGGCTAACATGAGTCACGCTGCTGTGGACTTCAGAGGAGACAGTGCTCTGGATGCAGGAAAGCCAGCGTTGCCAGAGCGCATAGCCTCAATCCTCCAAAAGGTCTGCTTCCTCCAAGGCATTTGTGCCTTTTTCATCACAATTACTCTCAATTAGGTGAAATGAGAGATGGACTCGAGGTCCTTTTGTAGGTTGAAATGCATGAAAGCCCGTAAACACTGTGCTAACACAAATCCCACAGGCAACCTTACCATGCAGATTGTTTTCTGAACGTCTGCACAGCAAAGACCGTTGCTTGCTTTGCTTTAAGCAACTGTTGAACTAGAAGAGGTTTGAGTAGCTTTGTCCCCTTCAGACAGAGAGTCCAGTTCTGAGAGGCTCCTTTTTTACCGTGGTCCATAGGCCATAAGCTGCAAGAGACATGAGGATGTCTCAGCTCTTAGCTGCCGGGAAGAGTGCTGCACCCAGTTCCAGGATGTCCCTGCAGAGCCAGATCCCAAACAGGGTCAGTCAGCGTCTCCAGGGTGACTTGAGATAACACAGAGAGGTCTTTGATTCATTACACATGCAGTGAAATTCCCGGCTACAAACCTTGAAGTGAAGCATTGCCCTGAAACTCCCTGGGAGCCGGGTGTCATTGCACAGGGACTGTGATCAGTGGGGCAGGGAGGCCTGCAGCAGGTAGTTGTGGCCGAGTGGTGAAGGCGATGGACTAGAAATCCATTGGGGTTTCCCCAGGCAGGTTCGAATCCTGCCAGCTACGCTGCCCAGGTGTTTTTTGAGCTGCCGCCAAATGTCCAGGGTTCTGCGGTGGCACCCAGCTCCACAGCGTGCCTGGTGCCCAGGCAGACCGTTAAAGCACTTTCCCTCTTGGCCGTTCTCCTGTTTGAATGGTAATCTCTGCTTCCATTGACAAGGTAGGCATTGGGGGAAGACTATGGACTTGGGCTGAGTATGAGCCCTGAAAAGAGCTCCACTGTTGCTAGTTCCTATGTGCAACTTCAGAGCCTAGGGGCGTGGGAGTATTCTGCCCGAGCAGTCCTCAGCAGGGTCCAAAATGAACAACCTTTGCAAGGGGGCTTTCCAAATTTAACTGAAGGATGAGATGATGAGAAGTGAGTGTGATCTGTGGCCTCCTCTTCTGGGAAAGATGTGGAATTGGCAGAAAAGGACATGGTGTGGCTGTGGTGCCAGGAGACCATGCCCTGCCTCCACCGACCCTGAGGGGTGGGACAGGAAAGAGCCAGAGGCTTCCCAGAGGTCTTCTTTCAGTTGCATGCCCAGCTGTCCCTACAAGAGCTGTGGCTGAGGATGACCTTCTGGGAGCTTGCCTGCGTGGTTTAGCATCTGAAGGAGAAAGGAAACGCTGAGAAGCACGTGCAGAGAGAGCCGACACAAAGAGGAGGAGAGAAAAGCACATTGCTGCCACATGGTCGCTTCCCTGCAGCCATAGCACTGAGGCTGGGGAAAGCATTGCAAGGGAAGACGAACCTCAGAGTGATTCTCAGCAGGAATAAAGAAGGAAAGGGCAGTGGAAGAGACACCTTAGTGTGCTCACATCTGCACACCCATGCTGACCCTCTCTAGCACCTCCCATATGAGGATAGGCTGAGAAAGTTGGGGCTGTTGAGCCTGGAGAAGAGAAGGCTGCGTGGAGACCTCATAGCAGCCTTCCAGTATCTGAAGGGGGCCTATAGGGATGCTGGGGAGGGACTCTTCATGAGGAACTGTAGTGAGAGGACAAGGGGTAATGGGTTCAAACTTAAACAGGGGAAGTTTAGACCGGATATGAGGACGAAATTCTTTAGCGTAAGGGTGGTGAAGCTCTGGAATGGGTTACCCAGGGAAGTTATGAATGGTCCATCGCTAACGGTGTTCAAGGCTGGATTACACATAGCCTTGGGTGGCATGGTTTAGTGGGAGGTGTCCCCGCCCCTGGCAGGGGGGTTGGAACTGGATGATCTTAAGGTCCTTTCCAGCCCTAACTATTCTATGATTCTATCCCGCTTTTGGTTTTCCCTTCTCCGCCTGGTTCGTGAATGCTCTGGCCAGCAGTGTTGGGCAGGACAGGAATAGCTCTAGGCACAGACAAAAGGAGTTTCTCTGGTCCTCGGGCAAGCTGCATGGTGTCAGGGGCAGCCCTGGGCTGTCAGGTAGCAGTAAGGCTAGCGCCGCACTGGAGGAAGGACAAGTCAGGGAAAGGAGTGTGGTGTGAACGTGTAAAACAGACCTTTGGAGAGGGGTGAGGAAAGATGGTGTTTTATGTTGGTATTTCTTTTTCTCACTATATGAATCTGTTTCAATCAGCAACAATTTCCACACCCTCTACGCCCTGACTTCCCTGCCAAGGCAAACCTTCTTTGCCCACAGGAGTCTTTCCTAAGCTGTGTTTTTCTAAGTCATGTTTGTCTTGACCCATCCTGTTTCCTGCGCTCTGCATCCCACCCAGAGTGTAGGAAGGAGTGAGCAGCTGGCTGGGGTTTGTCTGTGATTATACCAGCAAATGTGCGTAGACACAAAGGCACATCCATGTGCATAGTACATGCAGAGCTGGTACAGGAATGAAGGTAGCCTGAGAGAGGCACCGTTACCAGCACCCAGCAGCCTGAGTGTCCGCAGCCAAGATGTCACTCCCAGGGAAGCACACACAGACATCCCATCAGCTTGAGGTCCTTTGCTTGCAGGGGCCTGGAAGGAGGAAGCTGGCCAGGCACTGATGTGGAGGAGTAGGAGACAGGTGACTTTGTGACTGGGCAGAGAGAGGCAGGCCCAGCCTGGGACAAGCAGAGTGTAGGGGCTGCTTTGGACCACTGAGATAATTGCTGGCTGTCTTGAAGCAGTGAAGCAGGTGCCCAGAGAACATGTGGGTTCTCCTTCATGTTGGGTATCTCACTCCAGTTCCACGAGGGCTCAGGCCCTGAGCAGCCTGCTACAGCTCTAGTGTTAGCCCTGCTTCCACTCTACCCTCTATCGATCATGCTGGTAGGAAGGCATTTCAGGGAGTCACAGTGTGCTCTTCCTCAAGCATGGAGATTCTCCCTGCTGTATGCATGGACTCTTCTTTGGTGGGCAATGTGCTGATCCCATGGCATGAGGGAAAGTCCCCTCAGGCTCACGGCAAAATGCACCTAAGTCAGGAGCTATCTCAGGAGAGCAAACAGTGTTGTCACTGAGGGACAGGCCAATCTGGCACAAGAGGACAGTGTGTCTCTGAAAGAAAGGACAGGGTTTGAAGTCAGCCTAGACTGTCCCAGCAGAGGAAGGCAGCCCAGCTTGTGCAACCCATAACAAACTGCTTTGGGCATTCCTGCTAGCAGGTCTTGCACTTGAACCACGTCCAATGCTCTCTGTCATGATTGTCTCATTTGTCAAGGTCAGGAGTTTGGCTAGGACTGCAACTGAGAGTAAGGACATCTGGGTAAATGCTGCTTAGTATGAGCTACAAGGTGAGAAACAGGACAGGCCATGACTTAGCGTGGCTGATTGAGAGGTTGTCCAACATGCGGGGATGAAAGGGGGAAACACCAGGGGAAATTCCAGAGGAGCCCACAAGTAGAAGCACTGCAGTCCCGATCACTGGGCTGTGAATGTACCCTTTGAGGTACAAGTGCTGAAGATGTTAAGCTGGAAAGGTCATCAGCAGGTTTCATCAGGCAAAAGGAAGATTCTCCTGGGATACCAGCCTGTCTCTTGTAAGAGAGGTTCTGCGAAGCTTGCAGAAAAAGCCGTGCCACTCCCTCCTCTGTGAGTGGAGATTGTCCAGTGTCCCTGAAGGAAAGCTGACCTTGAAGACTGATGGCCAGGTAGATGGAGAGTCTGGCAGGCTGAGGCAGGAGCATACGCCTCTGCGAGGGTGGCTGCAGGAGAAAGACCTATCCAGCTTGTGCCCAGAGGTCCCATGGTGTAATGGTGAGCACTCTGGACTCTGAATCCAGCGATCCGTGTTCAAATCTCAGTGGGACCTTGTGCAAGATTTTGGCTCCCTCAGGGCTTTCTCAGCATGCTTACACCTTTACAGCCTTGCCTTTGCTATTGGGTCAATTGTGTCATGCGCTCTGATCTGGATTGTTGGCCCCTGCAGCCTCTGTGCTTCCTTGCGCTTGTTGGCTGCTCCTGCGTGAGGGCAACCAGCAGTTTCTCACCAAATCATGCAACACCTGAGGTGGAGATCACAAAGTCCAAGTCCAGGTCAGGCAGGGGACGTTTTTCATGGCCTTGTCTGGTTCTATGTCGGACATCTCCAAAGATGGAGAATCTTATACTCCCTGAGCATCCTTCTCCCATCTTTGACCACCAAAGCCTTTGGCAGTAGCCAGAGTTCCAACTCTGTCCACTGCTTCTTGCTCTCTCAGGTTCTCTGTGGCTTTTCTGTATCTCTTGGCCAACTTGTTTAATTTTCATCCTCGATCAGTTCAGGGAGCTGCATCAAAATATGGCAGTAGTCCATGCTTGGCTGCCATGAGAGACAGCAGATCTCTCCGCACAGAGCAGGTAGTTAAGTGAGGGAAGAGGAGAACAAACCACCACTGGTCTCCAGCTATGCTGCACATAGTCTTTAATCAGAAGGAGCAAATGCAGGGGCACAGAACAGAGACCAAGAAAGATGTCTGCAGGGTTCAGGGAGGCACAGAGTATGGCCCGTTTCCCAAGGACAAGCTCCATACAAAGCCCTTCCCTTTTCCCATTCTGTTCCACCCGGTGGCCATCTCAAGCCACCAAGAGCAGTCCCTGACTCCGGAACCCTCCCCACATCAGCAGGAGATTCAGCAAAGCACAGGAGAAGGAGCCCTTTGTCTCAGGGGCTCAGAGCAAAGAGGAGCCGGAGGAGGCAGCACGAGGCTTGTCCTGCAGTGAGGAGCAGCGGGCACAGGACCCTCCTGCCAGGTGGGAAGAAGACACCCAGACCATCAGGAAGCCATGACCACATTCATGTTCCTGCTCCTGCTCCTGCAGGATGCCCGTCTTTCTTCCGGCTCCAAGGGGGATGATCCGCCCGCTTCAGCAGTTCAGAGTGCAGCGGGGGGGAGGCAGGCACAGGCCTGACCCTCCCAGACCAAAGGAGCCCCCAGAAGAGATGGGAACCCCGCCAGTGCTGAGGGAGCTCCCAACAGCAGCTGACAGAGAGGATCCCACGGCTGTGCTCTGTGGGAAAGAGGTGAGGATGGGGCCCGGCAGGGTCACCACCACCGGGGAGGCCTGGATGGCAACCGTCGAGTCAGCGCAGCGGGCGACACAGGGCTCACTGCAGCTGCTTGCAAGTGGCGTTGGGCCAGAGGTGCCGCAGGGGCATGGGGGACATGGTCTGAAGCAAGACATCTCTCGGTGAGCGAGTCAAAGCTGAAACACAGAGCAGGCAGGGAGCACAAACCTCAATATTAGCGTGTCCTTGTCTTCTTCAGCTCTCTGTGGACAGACCTCGTTTTAAATACACACAGCGATTCTCCACCTTCTAGAGCCCTCACTGGCACAGCAGGTTGCATGGAACTGGAAGGCTGGCCCCTTTGTGATAGGACTCAGTTCACAGGGGTTATAGCCCCTGTGAAATGACTGGTCACACCCCATCTCCAGAGCAAACAGTGCTGCACTGAAGAGAGCACTGCAGGCACTTGGCCCTTTGGTTAGACATAATCTGATGGACATGCAAATTCTGGTGGGCAGACATCCCTGCATCTGAGCCTCACTTATCCCTTCTTCTTGGTGGAACACTCCCCTTCCCAACTCCCCCTGGCCACCATTATGGGAAGGACAGAGGTCTCAGGGGTTGACTATTTCCACTGCAGGGCCAAGCAGAGGCAGCCCAATATCAGCCTGAGTAGCCACCCGCAAAGCACTTCAGCCCACAGAGAGAGTTGGAGCAAACTCAGGCTTACCTTGCTCTTAGAGGAAAGGGAAGCAAGAGAAGAAGATGCAGAGCCTGGAGTAGCACGGGTTTTTATGCTGTGTTCCAGAGCCCTGGGGGGATACAACATTCCTTGTTCGTGAAGCATCTGAACACCTAGTAGTTGCTGCTTGCCAAGGAATCGCTGGTGATGAAGCCCTTGCCTCTTTCATCTGAAATACTGCGCTTCCGCTTTCTGTCACTGAACATCAGAACAACTCATCTGTGCCCCACCTTCATAAGATCGACCACCTCAGCTGCCTCAGGCATGTGCAGGAGGATGTTTTGAGTGTGTTTCCGTTCCTTTGCCTTGTTAGTGGTGAAAGCGGTTATCGATCATGGTCAAATTCAGCTCTGAGGGGCACCTCAAGTGCTTTCCTTTCAGGCACTCTGGCGAACACAGAAAGTCATTGCTCCCCATGGGTCATGGTAGGGACACAGGAGATTCTGAGTAAGTTCAATCAGAAGGTCAAGACTGCACAAACGCATATGTGAGAGGAAATTCAGCTCTCCAGGGATCTGGTGAATCTCAACAGCAAGGAAGGACCATTGTGAGCCATGAGGGACTTTTCTGCTGGAAGGAGTGATGGCCCCGAGCACATTGCTTACGTTCATCAGGCTCTACCACAGCCTGGTTTTGTGATGAAAGAGCTGCCCGCGATCTTCCCTGACTGTGACCTCCACCCAAATTGACCTGTTTTGCTCAGCAAGGGCATCCCAGAGACCAGATGCCTGGATGGCCTGCTTTTGAGGAGAAGTGCGGGGCAGGGAGTCAGAAGCTTGTTGCCCATTTTTTGGCTCAGGAATGGGGTGGCCAATTTCATACATTTCAAATTACAAAGGCACGTCAGATCAGTCTCCCAGAGCAGCTGGGAGTCCTTGTGATGTGGCAGAGTTGGGAAAACCCCTGAACTCTAGGCTATCATGAGTCACGCTGCTGTGGACTTCAGAGGACACAGTGCTCTGGATGCAGGAAAGCCAGTGTTGCCAGAGCTCATAGCCTCAATCCCCCAAAAGGTCTGCTTCCTCCAAGGCATTTGTGCCTTTTTCATCACAATTACTCTCAGGTGAAATGAGAGATGGACTCGAGGTCCTTTTGTAGGTTGAAATGCATGGAAGCCTGTAAACACTGTGCTAACACAAATCCCACAGGCAACCTTACCATGCAGATTGTTTTCTGAACGTCTGCACAGCAAAGACCGTTGTTTGCTTTGCTTTAAGCAACTGTTGAACTAGAAGAGGTTTGAGTAGCTTTGTCCCCTTCAGACAGAGAGTCCAGTTCTGAGAGGCTCCTTTTTTCCCTTGGTCCATAGGCCATAAGCTGCAGGAGACATGAGGATGTCTCAGCTCTTAGCTGCTGGGAAGAGTGTTGCACCCAGTTCCAGGATGCCCCTGCAGTGCCGGCTCCCAAACAGGGTCAGTCAGCGTTTCCAGGGTGACTTGAGATAACACAGATAGGTCTTTGATGCATTACAAACGCAGTGAAATTCCCGGCTACAAATCTTGAAGTGGAGCATTGCCCTGAAACTCCCTGGGAGCCGGGTGCCATTGCACAGGGACTGTGATCAGTGGGGCAGGGAGGCCTGCAGCAGGTAGTTGTGGCCGAGTGGTGAAGGCGATGGACTAGAAATCCATTGGGGTTTCCCTGCGCAGGTTCGAATCCTGCCAGCTATGGTGCCCAGGTGTTTTTTGAGCTACCGCCAAATGTCCAGGGTTCTGCGGTGGCACCCAGCTCCACAGCGTGCCTGGTGCCCAGGCAGACCGTTAAAGCAATTTCCCTCTTGGCCGTTCTCCTGTTTGAATGGTAATCTCTGCTTCCATTGACAAGGTAAGCATTGGGGGAAGACTATGGACCTGGGCTGAGTATGAGCCCTGAAAAGAGCTCCACTGTTGCTAGTTCCTATGTGCAACTTCAGAGCCTAGGGGCGTGGGAGTATTCTGCCCGAGCAGTTCCCCGCAGGGTCCAAAATGAACAACCTTTGCAAGGGGGCTTTCCAAATTTAACTGAAGGATGAGATAATGAGAAGTGAGTGTGACCTGTGGCCTCCTCTTCTGGGAAAGATGTGGAATTGGCAGAAAAGGACATGGCGGTGGCTGTGGTGCCAGGAGACCATGCCCTGCCTCCACCGACCCTGAGGGGTGGGACAGGAAAGAGCCAGAGGCTTCCCAGAGGTCTTCTTTCAGTTGCATGCCCAGCTGTCCCTACAAGAGCTGCGGCAGAGGATGACCTTCTGGGAGCCTGCCTGCGTGGTTTAGCATCTGAAGGAGAAAGGAAACGCTGAGAAGCACGTGCAGAGAGAGCCGACACAAAGAGGAGAGAAAAGCACATTGCTGCCACATGGTCGCTTCCCTGCAGCCATAGCACTGAGGCTGGGGAAAACATTGCAAGGGAGGACGAACCTCAGAGAGATTCTCAGCAGGAATAAAGAAGGAAAGGGCAGTGGAAGTGATAGTTTAGTGTGCTCACATCTGCACACCCATGCTGACCCTCTCTATCCCGCTTTTGTTTTTCCCTTCTCTGCCTGGTTCGTGAGTGCTCTGGCCAGCAGTGTTGGGCAGGACAGGAATAGCACTAGGCACAGACAAAAGGAGTTTCTCTGGCCCTCGGGCAAGCTGCATGGTGTCAAGGGCAGCCCTGGGCAATCAGGTAGCAGTAAGTCTAGGGCTGCACCAGGGGGATGGCAAGTCAGGGAAAGGAGTGTGGTGTGAAGGTGTGAAACAGTCCTTTGGACAGAGATGAGGAAAGATGGTGGTTTATGTTGGTGTTTCTTTTTCTCACTACATGAATCTGTTTTTAATCAGCAACAATTTCCACACGCCTTCTTCACCCTGAGACGCCGCCAAGGCAAACCTTGTTTGCCCACAGGAGTTTTTGCTAAGCTGTGTTTTTCTAAGTCGTGTTTGCCTAGACCCAACCTGTTTTTAGCACTCTGCATCCCAGCCAGAGTTTGGGAAGGAGTGAGCAGTAGGCTGGGGTTTGTCAGTGGTTATACCACCAAAGGTGCGTAGACACAAAGGCACATCCACGCGCATAGTACATGCAGAGCTGGTACAGGAATGAAGGTAGTCTGAGAGAGGCACCGTTACCAGCACCCAGCAGCCTGAGTGGCCGCAGCCAAGATGTCACACCCAGGGAAGCACACACAGACATCCCATCAGCTTGAGGTCCTTTGCTTGCAGGGGACTGGAAGGAGGAGGCTGGCCTAGCGCTTTTGTGGAGGAGCAGTAGCCAGGTGACTGTGTGACCTGGCAGAGTGAGGCAGGCAGATTGGCAAGCGGAGGATCAGAAGGCAGTAGCGCGCCCATGATCATTGGTGGTATTGTGGGGAGCATAGCTGCCTTCCAAGCAGTTGGCCCACATTTGATTCCTGGCCAATGCAGACAAGATTTCCTGCAGCCTGGCTCCAGGGTGCCTTGCTTCTCCTGTTCCAGAGGAACCCAGCTTCTCTTAGGATGTTAAGGTGCCACGGGGCACTGGAGCCACTCTCCTCTGCAGCCTTGCCTCATGGCTAGTTCTCTGGGCTTCTCCAAGCCAAGCAGGCACCAGCCAGGCTTTGAGCAAGGCCCAACTTTGGGAAAAGCAGAGTGCAGGGACTGCTTTGGACCACTGAGATATACACCGGGTGTCTTGAAGCACTGGAGCAGGTGCCCAGAGAACAGGTGGGTTCTCCTTCACCTTAGGCATCTCATTGCAGTACTACTGGGGATCAGGTACTTAGCCGCACGTTCCAGCAGTGTCTAAAATGGGGGCTTGAAGGGATGAAACGTCAGCAGAGACAGCAAGTACAATTGCGAAACCACTGGTCACTGGTCTGTGAATATACCCTTTGAGGTACAAGTGCTGAAGATGTTAAGCTGGAAGCATCATCGTCAGGTCTCATCAGGCAAAAGGAGGATTCTCAGGGGATACCAGCCTGTATCTGGTAAGAGAGGTTCTGCGAGGGGTGTACAGAAAACTGTGCCACTCCCTCTTCAGTGAGTGGAGATTGTCCAGCGTCCCTTAAGGAAAGTTGCCCTTGATGACTGATGGCCAGGGAGATGGAGAGACTGGCAGGCTGAGGCAGGAGCATATGCCTCTGTGAGGGTGGCTGCAGGAGAAAGACCTATCCAGCTTGTGCCCAGAGGTCCCATGGTGTAATGGTGAGCCCTCTGGACTCTGAATCCTGCGATCCGTGTTCAAATCTCAGTGGGACCTTGTGCAAAGTTTTGGCTCCCTCAGGGCTTTCTCAGCATGCTTACACCTTTACAGCCTTGCCTTTGCTATTGGGTCAATTGTGTCATGCGCTCTGATCTGGGTCATTGGCCCCTGCAGCCTCCGTGCTTCCTTGCACTTGTTGGCTGCTCCTGCGTGAGGGCAACCAGCAGTTTCTCACCAAATCATGCAACACCTGAGGTGGAGATCACAAAGTCCAAGTCCAGGTCAGGCAGGGGACGTTTTTCATGGCCTTGTCTGGTTCTATGTTGGACATCTCCAAAGACGGAGAATCTTATACTCCCTGAGCATCCTTCTCCCATCTTTGACCACCAATACCTCTGGCAGTAGCCAGAGTTCCAACTCTGTCCACTGCTTCTTGCTCTCTCAGTTTCTCTGTGGCTTTTCTGTATCTCTTGGCCAACTTGTTTTATTTCGATCCTCGGGCAGTTCAGGGAGCTGCATCAAAATATGGCAGTAGTCCATGCTTGGCTGCCATGAGAGACAGGAGATCTATCCGCACAGAGCAGGCAGTTAAGTGAGGGAAGAGAAGAACAAACCACCACTGGTCTCCAGCTATGCTGCACATAGTCTTTAATCAGAAGGAGCAAATGCAGGGGCACAGAACAGAGACCAAGAAAGATGTCTGCAGGGTTCAGGGAGGCACAGAGTATGGCCCGTTTCCCAAGGACAAGCTCCATACAAAGCCCTTCCCTTTTCCCATTCTGTTCCACCCGGTGGCCATCTCAAGCCACCAAGAGCAGTCCCTGACTCCGGAACCCTCCCCACATCAGCAGGAGATTCAGCAAAGCACAGGAGAAGGAGCCCTTTGTCTCAGGGGCTCAGAGCAAAGAGGAGCCGGAGGAGGCAGCACGAGGCTTGTCCTGCAGTGAGGAGCAGCGGGCACAGGACCCTCCTGCCAGGTGGGAAGAAGACACCCAGACCATCAGGAAGCCATGACCACATTCATGTTCCTGCTCCTGCTCCTGCAGGATGCCCGTCTTTCTTCCGGCTCCAAGGGGGATGATCCGCCCGCTTCAGCAGTTCAGAGTGCAGCGGGGGGGAGGCAGGCACAGGCCTGACCCTCCCAGACCAAGGGAGCCCCCAGAAGAGATGGGAACCCCGCCAGTGCTGAGGGAGCTCCCAACAGCAGCTGACAGAGAGGATCCCACGGCTGTGCTCTGTGGGAAAGAGGTGAGGATGGGGCCCGGCAGGGTCACCACCACCGGGGAGGCCTGGATGGCAACCGTCGAGTCAGCGCAGCGGGCGACACAGGGCTCACTGCAGCTGCTTGCAAGTGGCGTTGGGCCAGAGGTGCCGCAGGGGCATGGGGGACATGGTCTGAAGCAAGACATCTCTCGGTGAGCGAGTCAAAGCTGAAACACAGAGCAGGCAGGGAGCACAAACCTCAATATTAGCGTGTCCTTGTCTTCTTCAGCTCTCTGTGGACAGACATCGTTTTAAATACACACAGCGATTCTCCACCTTCTAGAGCCCTCACTGGCACAGCAGGTTGCATGGAACTGGAAGGCTGGCCCCTTTGTGATAGGACTCAGTTCACAGGGGTTATAGCCCCTGTGAAATGACTGGTCACACCCCATCTCCAGAGCAAACAGTGCTGCACTGAAGAGAGCACTGCAGGCACTTGGCCCTTTGGTTAGACATAATCTGATGGACATGCAAATTCTGGTGGGCAGACATCCCTGCATCTGAGCCTCACTTATCCCTTCTTCTTGGTGGAACACTCCCCTTCCCAACTCCCCCTGGCCACCATTATGGGAAGGACAGAGGTCTCAGGGGTTGACTATTTCCACTGCAGGGCCAAGCAGAGGCAGCCCAATATCAGCCTGAGTAGCCACCCGCAAAGCACTTCAGCCCACAGAGAGAGTTGGAGCAAACTCAGGCTTACCTTGCTCTTAGAGGAAAGGGAAGCAAGAGAAGAAGATGCAGAGCCTGGAGTAGCATGGGTTTTTATGCTGTGTTCCAGAGCCCTGGGGGGATACAACATTCCTTGTTCGTGAAGCATCTGAACACCTAGTAGTTGCTGCTTGCCAAGGAATCGCTGGTGATGAAGCCCTTGCCTCTTTCATCTGAAATACTGCGCTCCCGTTTTCTGTCACTGAACATCAGAACAACTCATCTGTGCCCCACCTTCATAAGATCGACCACCTCAGCTGCCTCAGGCATGTGCAGGAGGATGTTTTGAGTGTGTTTCCGTTCCTTTGCCTTGTTAGTGGTGAAAGCGGTTATCAATCATGGTCAAATTCAGCTCTGAGGGGCACCTCAAGTGCTTTCCTTCCAGGCACTCTGGCGAACACAGAAAGTCATTGCTCCCCATGGGTCATGGTAGGGACACAGGAGATTCTGAGTAAGTTCAATCAGAAGGTCAAGACTGCACAAACGCATATGTGAGAGGAAATTCAGCTCTCCAGGGATCTGGTGAATCTCAACAGCAAGGAAGGACCATTGTGAGCCATGAGGGACTTTTCTGCGGGAAGGAGTGATGGCCCCGAGCACATTGCTTACGTTCATCAGGCTCTACCACAGCCTGGTTTTGTGATGAAAGAGCTGCCCGCGATCTTCCCTGACTGTGACCTCCACCCAAATTGACCTGTTTTGCTCAGCAAGGGCATCCCAGAGACCAGATGCCTGGATGGCCTGCTTTTGAGGAGAAGTGCGGGGCAGGGAGCCAGAAGCTTGTTGCCCATTTTTTGGCTCAGGAATGGGGTGGCCAATTTCATACATTTCAAATTACAAAGGCACGTCAGATCAGTCTCCCAGAGCAGCTGGGAGTCCTTGTGATGTGGCAGAGTTGGGAAAACCCCTGAACTCTAGGCTATCATGAGTCACGCTGCTGTGGACTTCAGAGGACACAGTGCTCTGGATGCAGGAAAGCCAGTGTTGCCAGAGCTCATAGCCTCAATCCCCCAAAAGGTCTGCTTCCTCCAAGGCATTTGTGCCTTTTTCATCACAATTACTCTCAGGTGAAATGAGAGATGGACTCGAGGTCCTTTTGTAGGTTGAAATGCATGGAAGCCTGTAAACACTGTGCTAACACAAATCCCACAGGCAACCTTACCATGCAGATTGTTTTCTGAACGTCTGCACAGCAAAGACCGTTGTTTGCTTTGCTTTAAGCAACTGTTGAACTAGAAGAGGTTTGAGTAGCTTTGTCCCCTTCAGACAGAGAGTCCAGTTCTGAGAGGCTCCTTTTTTCCCTTGGTCCATAGGCCATAAGCTGCAGGAGACATGAGGATGTCTCAGCTCTTAGCTGCTGGGAAGAGTGTTGCACCCAGTTCCAGGATGCCCCTGCAGTGCCGGCTCCCAAACAGGGTCAGTCAGCGTTTCCAGGGTGACTTGAGATAACACAGATAGGTCTTTGATGCATTACAAACGCAGTGAAATTCCCGGCTACAAATCTTGAAGTGGAGCATTGCCCTGAAACTCCCTGGGAGCCGGGTGCCATTGCACAGGGACTGTGATCAGTGGGGCAGGGAGGCCTGCAGCAGGTAGTTGTGGCCGAGTGGTGAAGGCGATGGACTAGAAATCCATTGGGGTTTCCCTGCGCAGGTTCGAATCCTGCCAGCTATGGTGCCCAGGTGTTTTTTGAGCTACCACCAAATGTCCAGGGTTCTGCGGTGGCACCCAGCTCCACAGCGTGCCTGGTGCCCAGGCAGACCGTTAAAGCAATTTCCCTCTTGGCCGTTCTCCTGTTTGAATGGTAATCTCTGCTTCCATTGACAAGGTAAGCATTGGGGGAAGACTATGGACCTGGGCTGAGTATGAGCCCTGAAAAGAGCTCCACTGTTGCTAGTTCCTATGTGCAACTTCAGAGCCTAGGGGCGTGGGAGTATTCTGCCCGAGCAGTTCCCCGCAGGGTCCAAAATGAACAACCTTTGCAAGGGGGCTTTCCAAATTTAACTGAAGGATGAGATAATGAGAAGTGAGTGTGACCTGTGGCCTCCTCTTCTGGGAAAGATGTGGAATTGGCAGAAAAGGACATGGCGGTGGCTGTGGTGCCAGGAGACCATGCCCTGCCTCCACCGACCCTGAGGGGTGGGACAGGAAAGAGCCAGAGGCTTCCCAGAGGTCTTCTTTCAGTTGCATGCCCAGCTGTCCCTACAAGAGCTGCGGCAGAGGATGACCTTCTGGGAGCCTGCCTGCGTGGTTTAGCATCTGAAGGAGAAAGGAAACGCTGAGAAGCACGTGCAGAGAGAGCCGACACAAAGAGGAGAGAAAAGCACATTGCTGCCACATGGTCGCTTCCCTGCAGCCATAGCACTGAGGCTGGGGAAAACATTGCAAGGGAGGACGAACCTCAGAGAGATTCTCAGCAGGAATAAAGAAGGAAAGGGCAGTGGAAGTGATAGTTTAGTGTGCTCACATCTGCACACCCATGCTGACCCTCTCTATCCCGCTTTTGTTTTTCCCTTCTCTGCCTGGTTCGTGAGTGCTCTGGCCAGCAGTGTTGGGCAGGACAGGAATAGCACTAGGCACAGACAAAAGGAGTTTCTCTGGCCCTCGGGCAAGCTGCATGGTGTCAAGGGCAGCCCTGGGCAATCAGGTAGCAGTAAGTCTAGGGCTGCACCAGGGGGATGGCAAGTCAGGGAAAGGAGTGTGGTGTGAAGGTGTGAAACAGTCCTTTGGACAGAGATGAGGAAAGATGGTGGTTTATGTTGGTGTTTCTTTTTCTCACTACATGAATCTGTTTTTAATCAGCAACAATTTCCACACGCCTTCTTCACCCTGAGACGCCGCCAAGGCAAACCTTGTTTGCCCACAGGAGTTTTTGCTAAGCTGTGTTTTTCTAAGTCGTGTTTGCCTAGACCCAACCTGTTTTTAGCACTCTGCATCCCAGCCAGAGTTTGGGAAGGAGTGAGCAGTAGGCTGGGGTTTGTCAGTGGTTATACCACCAAAGGTGCGTAGACACAAAGGCACATCCACGCGCATAGTACATGCAGAGCTGGTACAGGAATGAAGGTAGTCTGAGAGAGGCACCGTTACCAGCACCCAGCAGCCTGAGTGGCCGCAGCCAAGATGTCACACCCAGGGAAGCACACACAGACATCCCATCAGCTTGAGGTCCTTTGCTTGCAGGGGACTGGAAGGAGGAGGCTGGCCTAGCGCTTTTGTGGAGGAGCAGTAGCCAGGTGACTGTGTGACCTGGCAGAGTGAGGCAGGCAGATTGGCAAGCGGAGGATCAGAAGGCAGTAGCGCGCCCATGATCATTGGTGGTATTGTGGGGAGCATAGCTGCCTTCCAAGCAGTTGGCCCACATTTGATTCCTGGCCAATGCAGACAAGATTTCCTGCAGCCTGGCTCCAGGGTGCCTTGCTTCTCCTGTTCCAGAGGAACCCAGCTTCTCTTAGGATGTTAAGGTGCCACGGGGCACTGGAGCCACTCTCCTCTGCAGCCTTGCCTCATGGCTAGTTCTCTGGGCTTCTCCAAGCCAAGCAGGCACCAGCCAGGCTTTGAGCAAGGCCCAACTTTGGGAAAAGCAGAGTGCAGGGACTGCTTTGGACCACTGAGATATACACCGGGTGTCTTGAAGCACTGGAGCAGGTGCCCAGAGAACAGGTGGGTTCTCCTTCACCTTAGGCATCTCATTGCAGTACTACTGGGGATCAGGTACTTAGCCGCACGTTCCAGCAGTGTCTAAAATGGGGGCTTGAAGGGATGAAACGTCAGCAGAGACAGCAAGTACAATTGCGAAACCACTGGTCACTGGTCTGTGAATATACCCTTTGAGGTACAAGTGCTGAAGATGTTAAGCTGGAAGCATCATCGTCAGGTCTCATCAGGCAAAAGGAGGATTCTCAGGGGATACCAGCCTGTATCTGGTAAGAGAGGTTCTGCGAGGGGTGTACAGAAAACTGTGCCACTCCCTCTTCAGTGAGTGGAGATTGTCCAGCGTCCCTTAAGGAAAGTTGCCCTTGATGACTGATGGCCAGGGAGATGGAGAGACTGGCAGGCTGAGGCAGGAGCATATGCCTCTGTGAGGGTGGCTGCAGGAGAAAGACCTATCCAGCTTGTGCCCAGAGGTCCCATGGTGTAATGGTGAGCCCTCTGGACTCTGAATCCTGCGATCCGTGTTCAAATCTCAGTGGGACCTTGTGCAAAGTTTTGGCTCCCTCAGGGCTTTCTCAGCATGCTTACACCTTTACAGCCTTGCCTTTGCTATTGGGTCAATTGTGTCATGCGCTCTGATCTGGGTCATTGGCCCCTGCAGCCTCCGTGCTTCCTTGCACTTGTTGGCTGCTCCTGCGTGAGGGCAACCAGCAGTTTCTCACCAAATCATGCAACACCTGAGGTGGAGATCACAAAGTCCAAGTCCAGGTCAGGCAGGGGACGTTTTTCATGGCCTTGTCTGGTTCTATGTTGGACATCTCCAAAGACGGAGAATCTTATACTCCCTGAGCATCCTTCTCCCATCTTTGACCACCAATACCTCTGGCAGTAGCCAGAGTTCCAACTCTGTCCACTGCTTCTTGCTCTCTCAGTTTCTCTGTGGCTTTTCTGTATCTCTTGGCCAACTTGTTTTATTTCGATCCTCGGGCAGTTCAGGGAGCTGCATCAAAATATGGCAGTAGTCCATGCTTGGCTGCCATGAGAGACAGGAGATCTATCCGCACAGAGCAGGCAGTTAAGTGAGGGAAGAGAAGAACAAACCACCACTGGTCTCCAGCTATGCTGCACATAGTCTTTAATCAGAAGGAGCAAATGCAGGGGCACAGAACAGAGACCAAGAAAGATGTCTGCAGGGTTCAGGGAGGCACAGAGTATGGCCCGTTTCCCAAGGACAAGCTCCATACAAAGCCCTTCCCTTTTCCCATTCTGTTCCACCCGGTGGCCATCTCAAGCCACCAAGAGCAGTCCCTGACTCCGGAACCCTCCCCACATCAGCAGGAGATTCAGCAAAGCACAGGAGAAGGAGCCCTTTGTCTCAGGGGCTCAGAGCAAAGAGGAGCCGGAGGAGGCAGCACGAGGCTTGTCCTGCAGTGAGGAGCAGCGGGCACAGGACCCTCCTGCCAGGTGGGAAGAAGACACCCAGACCATCAGGAAGCCATGACCACATTCATGTTCCTGCTCCTGCTCCTGCAGGATGCCCGTCTTTCTTCCGGCTCCAAGGGGGATGATCCGCCCGCTTCAGCAGTTCAGACTGCAGTAAGGGCGAGGCAGGCACAGGCCTGACCCTCCCAGACCAAGGGAGCCCCCAGAAGAGATGGGAACCCCGCCAGTGCTGAGGGAGCTCCCAACAGCAGCTGACAGAGAGGATCCCACGGCTGTGCTCTGTGGGAAAGAGGTGAGGATGGGGCCCGGCAGGGTCACCACCACCGGGGAGGCCTGGATGGCAACCGTCGAGTCAGCGCAGCGGGCGACACAGGGCTCACTGCAGCTGCTTGCAAGTGGCGTTGGGCCAGAGGTGCCGCAGGGGCATGGGGGACATGGTCTGAAGCAAGACATCTCTCGGTGAGCGAGTCAAAGCTGAAACACAGAGCAGGCAGGGAGCACAAACCTCAATATTAGCGTGTCCTTGTCTTCTTCAGCTCTCTGTGGACAGACATCGTTTTAAATACACACAGCGATTCTCCACCTTCTAGAGCCCTCACTGGCACAGCAGGTTGCATGGAACTGGAAGGCTGGCCCCTTTGTGATAGGACTCAGTTCACAGGGGTTATAGCCCCTGTGAAATGACTGGTCACACCCCATCTCCAGAGCAAACAGTGCTGCACTGAAGAGAGCACTGCAGGCACTTGGCCCTTTGGTTAGACATAATCTGATGGACATGCAAATTCTGGTGGGCAGACATCCCTGCATCTGAGCCTCACTTATCCCTTCTTCTTGGTGGAACACTCCCCTTCCCAACTCCCCCTGGCCACCATTATGGGAAGGACAGAGGTCTCAGGGGTTGACTATTTCCACTGCAGGGCCAAGCAGAGGCAGCCCAATATCAGCCTGAGTAGCCACCCGCAAAGCACTTCAGCCCACAGAGAGAGTTGGAGCAAACTCAGGCTTACCTTGCTCTTAGAGGAAAGGGAAGCAAGAGAAGAAGATGCAGAGCCTGGAGTAGCATGGGTTTTTATGCTGTGTTCCAGAGCCCTGGGGGGATACAACATTCCTTGTTCGTGAAGCATCTGAACACCTAGTAGTTGCTGCTTGCCAAGGAATCGCTGGTGATGAAGCCCTTGCCTCTTTCATCTGAAATACTGCGCTCCCGTTTTCTGTCACTGAACATCAGAACAACTCATCTGTGCCCCACCTTCATAAGATCGACCACCTCAGCTGCCTCAGGCATGTGCAGGAGGATGTTTTGAGTGTGTTTCCGTTCCTTTGCCTTGTTAGTGGTGAAAGCGGTTATCAATCATGGTCAAATTCAGCTCTGAGGGGCACCTCAAGTGCTTTCCTTCCAGGCACTCTGGCGAACACAGAAAGTCATTGCTCCCCATGGGTCATGGTAGGGACACAGGAGATTCTGAGTAAGTTCAATCAGAAGGTCAAGACTGCACAAACGCATATGTGAGAGGAAATTCAGCTCTCCAGGGATCTGGTGAATCTCAACAGCAAGGAAGGACCATTGTGAGCCATGAGGGACTTTTCTGCGGGAAGGAGTGATGGCCCCGAGCACATTGCTTACGTTCATCAGGCTCTACCACAGCCTGGTTTTGTGATGAAAGAGCTGCCCGCGATCTTCCCTGACTGTGACCTCCACCCAAATTGACCTGTTTTGCTCAGCAAGGGCATCCCAGAGACCAGATGCCTGGATGGCCTGCTTTTGAGGAGAAGTGCGGGGCAGGGAGCCAGAAGCTTGTTGCCCATTTTTTGGCTCAGGAATGGGGTGGCCAATTTCATACATTTCAAATTACAAAGGCACGTCAGATCAGTCTCCCAGAGCAGCTGGGAGCCCTTGTGATGTGGCAGAGTTGGGAAAACCCCTGAACTCTAGGCTATCATGAGTCACGCTGCTGTGGACTTCAGAGGACACAGTGCTCTGGATGCAGGAAAGCCAGTGTTGCCAGAGCTCATAGCCTCAATCCCCCAAAAGGTCTGCTTCCTCCAAGGCATTTGTGCCTTTTTCATCACAATTACTCTCAGGTGAAATGAGAGATGGACTCGAGGTCCTTTTGTAGGTTGAAATGCATGGAAGCCTGTAAACACTGTGCTAACACAAATCCCACAGGCAACCTTACCATGCAGATTGTTTTCTGAACGTCTGCACAGCAAAGACCGTTGTTTGCTTTGCTTTAAGCAACTGTTGAACTAGAAGAGGTTTGAGTAGCTTTGTCCCCTTCAGACAGAGAGTCCAGTTCTGAGAGGCTCCTTTTTTCCCTTGGTCCATAGGCCATAAGCTGCAGGAGACATGAGGATGTCTCAGCTCTTAGCTGCTGGGAAGAGTGTTGCACCCAGTTCCAGGATGCCCCTGCAGTGCCGGCTCCCAAACAGGGTCAGTCAGCGTTTCCAGGGTGACTTGAGATAACACAGATAGGTCTTTGATGCATTACAAACGCAGTGAAATTCCCGGCTACAAATCTTGAAGTGGAGCATTGCCCTGAAACTCCCTGGGAGCCGGGTGCCATTGCACAGGGACTGTGATCAGTGGGGCAGGGAGGCCTGCAGCAGGTAGTTGTGGCCGAGTGGTGAAGGCGATGGACTAGAAATCCATTGGGGTTTCCCTGCGCAGGTTCGAATCCTGCCAGCTATGGTGCCCAGGTGTTTTTTGAGCTACCGCCAAATGTCCAGGGTTCTGCGGTGGCACCCAGCTCCACAGCGTGCCTGGTGCCCAGGCAGACCGTTAAAGCAATTTCCCTCTTGGCCGTTCTCCTGTTTGAATGGTAATCTCTGCTTCCATTGACAAGGTAAGCATTGGGGGAAGACTATGGACCTGGGCTGAGTATGAGCCCTGAAAAGAGCTCCACTGTTGCTAGTTCCTATGTGCAACTTCAGAGCCTAGGGGCGTGGGAGTATTCTGCCCGAGCAGTTCCCCGCAGGGTCCAAAATGAACAACCTTTGCAAGGGGGCTTTCCAAATTTAACTGAAGGATGAGATAATGAGAAGTGAGTGTGACCTGTGGCCTCCTCTTCTGGGAAAGATGTGGAATTGGCAGAAAAGGACATGGCGGTGGCTGTGGTGCCAGGAGACCATGCCCTGCCTCCACCGACCCTGAGGGGTGGGACAGGAAAGAGCCAGAGGCTTCCCAGAGGTCTTCTTTCAGTTGCATGCCCAGCTGTCCCTACAAGAGCTGCGGCAGAGGATGACCTTCTGGGAGCCTGCCTGCGTGGTTTAGCATCTGAAGGAGAAAGGAAACGCTGAGAAGCACGTGCAGAGAGAGCCGACACAAAGAGGAGAGAAAAGCACATTGCTGCCACATGGTCGCTTCCCTGCAGCCATAGCACTGAGGCTGGGGAAAACATTGCAAGGGAGGACGAACCTCAGAGAGATTCTCAGCAGGAATAAAGAAGGAAAGGGCAGTGGAAGTGATAGTTTAGTGTGCTCACATCTGCACACTCATGCTGACCCTCTCTATCCCGCTTTTGTTTTTCCCTTCTCTGCCTGGTTCGTGAGTGCTCTGGCCAGCAGTGTTGGGCAGGACAGGAATAGCACTAGGCACAGACAAAAGGAGTTTCTCTGGCCCTCGGGCAAGCTGCATGGTGTCAAGGGCAGCCCTGGGCAATCAGGTAGCAGTAAGTCTAGGGCTGCACCAGGGGGATGGCAAGTCAGGGAAAGGAGTGTGGTGTGAAGGTGTGAAACAGTCCTTTGGACAGAGATGAGGAAAGATGGTGGTTTATGTTGGTGTTTCTTTTTCTCACTACATGAATCTGTTTTTAATCAGCAACAATTTCCACACGCCTTCTTCACCCTGAGACGCCGCCAAGGCAAACCTTGTTTGCCCACAGGAGTTTTTGCTAAGCTGTGTTTTTCTAAGTCGTGTTTGCCTAGACCCAACCTGTTTTTAGCACTCTGCATCCCAGCCAGAGTTTGGGAAGGAGTGAGCAGTAGGCTGGGGTTTGTCAGTGGTTATACCACCAAAGGTGCGTAGACACAAAGGCACATCCACGCGCATAGTACATGCAGAGCTGGTACAGGAATGAAGGTAGTCTGAGAGAGGCACCGTTACCAGCACCCAGCAGCCTGAGTGGCCGCAGCCAAGATGTCACACCCAGGGAAGCACACACAGACATCCCATCAGCTTGAGGTCCTTTGCTTGCAGGGGACTGGAAGGAGGAGGCTGGCCTAGCGCTTTTGTGGAGGAGCAGTAGCCAGGTGACTGTGTGACCTGGCAGAGTGAGGCAGGCAGATTGGCAAGCGGAGGATCAGAAGGCAGTAGCGCGCCCATGATCATTGGTGGTATTGTGGGGAGCATAGCTGCCTTCCAAGCAGTTGGCCCACATTTGATTCCTGGCCAATGCAGACAAGATTTCCTGCAGCCTGGCTCCAGGGTGCCTTGCTTCTCCTGTTCCAGAGGAACCCAGCTTCTCTTAGGATGTTAAGGTGCCACGGGGCACTGGAGCCACTCTCCTCTGCAGCCTTGCCTCATGGCTAGTTCTCTGGGCTTCTCCAAGCCAAGCAGGCACCAGCCAGGCTTTGAGCAAGGCCCAACTTTGGGAAAAGCAGAGTGCAGGGACTGCTTTGGACCACTGAGATATACACCGGGTGTCTTGAAGCACTGGAGCAGGTGCCCAGAGAACAGGTGGGTTCTCCTTCACCTTAGGCATCTCATTGCAGTACTACTGGGGATCAGGTACTTAGCCGCACGTTCCAGCAGTGTCTAAAATGGGGGCTTGAAGGGATGAAACGTCAGCAGAGACAGCAAGTACAATTGCGAAACCACTGGTCACTGGTCTGTGAATATACCCTTTGAGGTACAAGTGCTGAAGATGTTAAGCTGGAAGCATCATCGTCAGGTCTCATCAGGCAAAAGGAGGATTCTCAGGGGATACCAGCCTGTATCTGGTAAGAGAGGTTCTGCGAGGGGTGTACAGAAAACTGTGCCACTCCCTCTTCAGTGAGTGGAGATTGTCCAGCGTCCCTTAAGGAAAGTTGCCCTTGATGACTGATGGCCAGGGAGATGGAGAGACTGGCAGGCTGAGGCAGGAGCATATGCCTCTGCGAGGGTGGCTGCAGGAGAAAGACCTATCCAGCTTGTGCCCAGAGGTCCCATGGTGTAATGGTGAGCCCTCTGGACTCTGAATCCTGCGATCCGTGTTCAAATCTCAGTGGGACCTTGTGCAAAGTTTTGGCTCCCTCAGGGCTTTCTCAGCATGCTTACACCTTTACAGCCTTGCCTTTGCTATTGGGTCAATTGTGTCATGCGCTCTGATCTGGGTCATTGGCCCCTGCAGCCTCCGTGCTTCCTTGCACTTGTTGGCTGCTCCTGCGTGAGGGCAACCAGCAGTTTCTCACCAAATCATGCAACACCTGAGGTGGAGATCACAAAGTCCAAGTCCAGGTCAGGCAGGGGACGTTTTTCATGGCCTTGTCTGGTTCTATGTTGGACATCTCCAAAGACGGAGAATCTTATACTCCCTGAGCATCCTTCTCCCATCTTTGACCACCAATACCTCTGGCAGTAGCCAGAGTTCCAACTCTGTCCACTGCTTCTTGCTCTCTCAGTTTCTCTGTGGCTTTTCTGTATCTCTTGGCCAACTTGTTTTATTTCGATCCTCGGGCAGTTCAGGGAGCTGCATCAAAATATGGCAGTAGTCCATGCTTGGCTGCCATGAGAGACAGGAGATCTATCCGCACAGAGCAGGCAGTTAAGTGAGGGAAGAGAAGAACAAACCACCACTGGTCTCCAGCTATGCTGCACATAGTCTTTAATCAGAAGGAGCAAATGCAGGGGCACAGAACAGAGACCAAGAAAGATGTCTGCAGGGTTCAGGGAGGCACAGAGTATGGCCCGTTTCCCAAGGACAAGCTCCATACAAAGCCCTTCCCTTTTCCCATTCTGTTCCACCCGGTGGCCATCTCAAGCCACCAAGAGCAGTCCCTGACTCCGGAACCCTCCCCACATCAGCAGGAGATTCAGCAAAGCACAGGAGAAGGAGCCCTTTGTCTCAGGGGCTCAGAGCAAAGAGGAGCCGGAGGAGGCAGCACGAGGCTTGTCCTGCAGTGAGGAGCAGCGGGCACAGGACCCTCCTGCCAGGTGGGAAGAAGACACCCAGACCATCAGGAAGCCATGACCACATTCATGTTCCTGCTCCTGCTCCTGCAGGATGCCCGTCTTTCTTCCGGCTCCAAGGGGGATGATCCGCCCGCTTCAGCAGTTCAGACTGCAGTAAGGGCGAGGCAGGCACAGGCCTGACCCTCCCAGACCAAGGGAGCCCCCAGAAGAGATGGGAACCCCGCCAGTGCTGAGGGAGCTCCCAACAGCAGCTGACAGAGAGGATCCCACGGCTGTGCTCTGTGGGAAAGAGGTGAGGATGGGGCCCGGCAGGGTCACCACCACCGGGGAGGCCTGGATGGCAACCGTCGAGTCAGCGCAGCGGGCGACACAGGGCTCACTGCAGCTGCTTGCAAGTGGCGTTGGGCCAGAGGTGCCGCAGGGGCATGGGGGACATGGTCTGAAGCAAGACATCTCTCGGTGAGCGAGTCAAAGCTGAAACACAGAGCAGGCAGGGAGCACAAACCTCAATATTAGCGTGTCCTTGTCTTCTTCAGCTCTCTGTGGACAGACATCGTTTTAAATACACACAGCGATTCTCCACCTTCTAGAGCCCTCACTGGCACAGCAGGTTGCATGGAACTGGAAGGCTGGCCCCTTTGTGATAGGACTCAGTTCACAGGGGTTATAGCCCCTGTGAAATGACTGGTCACACCCCATCTCCAGAGCAAACAGTGCTGCACTGAAGAGAGCACTGCAGGCACTTGGCCCTTTGGTTAGACATAATCTGATGGACATGCAAATTCTGGTGGGCAGACATCCCTGCATCTGAGCCTCACTTATCCCTTCTTCTTGGTGGAACACTCCCCTTCCCAACTCCCCCTGGCCACCATTATGGGAAGGACAGAGGTCTCAGGGGTTGACTATTTCCACTGCAGGGCCAAGCAGAGGCAGCCCAATATCAGCCTGAGTAGCCACCCGCAAAGCACTTCAGCCCACAGAGAGAGTTGGAGCAAACTCAGGCTTACCTTGCTCTTAGAGGAAAGGGAAGCAAGAGAAGAAGATGCAGAGCCTGGAGTAGCATGGGTTTTTATGCTGTGTTCCAGAGCCCTGGGGGGATACAACATTCCTTGTTCGTGAAGCATCTGAACACCTAGTAGTTGCTGCTTGCCAAGGAATCGCTGGTGATGAAGCCCTTGCCTCTTTCATCTGAAATACTGCGCTCCCGTTTTCTGTCACTGAACATCAGAACAACTCATCTGTGCCCCACCTTCATAAGATCGACCACCTCAGCTGCCTCAGGCATGTGCAGGAGGATGTTTTGAGTGTGTTTCCGTTCCTTTGCCTTGTTAGTGGTGAAAGCGGTTATCAATCATGGTCAAATTCAGCTCTGAGGGGCACCTCAAGTGCTTTCCTTCCAGGCACTCTGGCGAACACAGAAAGTCATTGCTCCCCATGGGTCATGGTAGGGACACAGGAGATTCTGAGTAAGTTCAATCAGAAGGTCAAGACTGCACAAACGCATATGTGAGAGGAAATTCAGCTCTCCAGGGATCTGGTGAATCTCAACAGCAAGGAAGGACCATTGTGAGCCATGAGGGACTTTTCTGCGGGAAGGAGTGATGGCCCCGAGCACATTGCTTACGTTCATCAGGCTCTACCACAGCCTGGTTTTGTGATGAAAGAGCTGCCCGCGATCTTCCCTGACTGTGACCTCCACCCAAATTGACCTGTTTTGCTCAGCAAGGGCATCCCAGAGACCAGATGCCTGGATGGCCTGCTTTTGAGGAGAAGTGCGGGGCAGGGAGCCAGAAGCTTGTTGCCCATTTTTTGGCTCAGGAATGGGGTGGCCAATTTCATACATTTCAAATTACAAAGGCACGTCAGATCAGTCTCCCAGAGCAGCTGGGAGTCCTTGTGATGTGGCAGAGTTGGGAAAACCCCTGAACTCTAGGCTATCATGAGTCACGCTGCTGTGGACTTCAGAGGACACAGTGCTCTGGATGCAGGAAAGCCAGTGTTGCCAGAGCTCATAGCCTCAATCCCCCAAAAGGTCTGCTTCCTCCAAGGCATTTGTGCCTTTTTCATCACAATTACTCTCAGGTGAAATGAGAGATGGACTCGAGGTCCTTTTGTAGGTTGAAATGCATGGAAGCCTGTAAACACTGTGCTAACACAAATCCCACAGGCAACCTTACCATGCAGATTGTTTTCTGAACGTCTGCACAGCAAAGACCGTTGTTTGCTTTGCTTTAAGCAACTGTTGAACTAGAAGAGGTTTGAGTAGCTTTGTCCCCTTCAGACAGAGAGTCCAGTTCTGAGAGGCTCCTTTTTTCCCTTGGTCCATAGGCCATAAGCTGCAGGAGACATGAGGATGTCTCAGCTCTTAGCTGCTGGGAAGAGTGTTGCACCCAGTTCCAGGATGCCCCTGCAGTGCCGGCTCCCAAACAGGGTCAGTCAGCGTTTCCAGGGTGACTTGAGATAACACAGATAGGTCTTTGATGCATTACAAACGCAGTGAAATTCCCGGCTACAAATCTTGAAGTGGAGCATTGCCCTGAAACTCCCTGGGAGCCGGGTGCCATTGCACAGGGACTGTGATCAGTGGGGCAGGGAGGCCTGCAGCAGGTAGTTGTGGCCGAGTGGTGAAGGCGATGGACTAGAAATCCATTGGGGTTTCCCTGCGCAGGTTCGAATCCTGCCAGCTATGGTGCCCAGGTGTTTTTTGAGCTACCGCCAAATGTCCAGGGTTCTGCGGTGGCACCCAGCTCCACAGCGTGCCTGGTGCCCAGGCAGACCGTTAAAGCACTTTCCCTCTTGGCCGTTCTCCTGTTTGAATGGTAATCTCTGCTTCCATTGACAAGGTAAGCATTGGGGGAAGACTATGGACCTGGGCTGAGTATGAGCCCTGAAAAGAGCTCCACTGTTGCTAGTTCCTATGTGCAACTTCAGAGCCTAGGGGCGTGGGAGTATTCTGCCCGAGCAGTTCCCCGCAGGGTCCAAAATGAACAACCTTTGCAAGGGGGCTTTCCAAATTTAACTGAAGGATGAGATAATGAGAAGTGAGTGTGACCTGTGGCCTCCTCTTCTGGGAAAGATGTGGAATTGGCAGAAAAGGACATGGCGGTGGCTGTGGTGCCAGGAGACCATGCCCTGCCTCCACCGACCCTGAGGGGTGGGACAGGAAAGAGCCAGAGGCTTCCCAGAGGTCTTCTTTCAGTTGCATGCCCAGCTGTCCCTACAAGAGCTGCGGCAGAGGATGACCTTCTGGGAGCCTGCCTGCGTGGTTTAGCATCTGAAGGAGAAAGGAAACGCTGAGAAGCACGTGCAGAGAGAGCCGACACAAAGAGGAGAGAAAAGCACATTGCTGCCACATGGTCGCTTCCCTGCAGCCATAGCACTGAGGCTGGGGAAAACATTGCAAGGGAGGACGAACCTCAGAGAGATTCTCAGCAGGAATAAAGAAGGAAAGGGCAGTGGAAGTGATAGTTTAGTGTGCTCACATCTGCACACTCATGCTGACCCTCTCTATCCCGCTTTTGTTTTTCCCTTCTCTGCCTGGTTCGTGAGTGCTCTGGCCAGCAGTGTTGGGCAGGACAGGAATAGCACTAGGCACAGACAAAAGGAGTTTCTCTGGCCCTCGGGCAAGCTGCATGGTGTCAAGGGCAGCCCTGGGCAATCAGGTAGCAGTAAGTCTAGGGCTGCACCAGGGGGATGGCAAGTCAGGGAAAGGAGTGTGGTGTGAAGGTGTGAAACAGTCCTTTGGACAGAGATGAGGAAAGATGGTGGTTTATGTTGGTGTTTCTTTTTCTCACTACATGAATCTGTTTTTAATCAGCAACAATTTCCACACGCCTTCTTCACCCTGAGACGCCGCCAAGGCAAACCTTGTTTGCCCACAGGAGTTTTTGCTAAGCTGTGTTTTTCTAAGTCGTGTTTGCCTAGACCCAACCTGTTTTTAGCACTCTGCATCCCAGCCAGAGTTTGGGAAGGAGTGAGCAGTAGGCTGGGGTTTGTCAGTGGTTATACCACCAAAGGTGCGTAGACACAAAGGCACATCCACGCGCATAGTACATGCAGAGCTGGTACAGGAATGAAGGTAGTCTGAGAGAGGCACCGTTACCAGCACCCAGCAGCCTGAGTGGCCGCAGCCAAGATGTCACACCCAGGGAAGCACACACAGACATCCCATCAGCTTGAGGTCCTTTGCTTGCAGGGGACTGGAAGGAGGAGGCTGGCCTAGCGCTTTTGTGGAGGAGCAGTAGCCAGGTGACTGTGTGACCTGGCAGAGTGAGGCAGGCAGATTGGCAAGCGGAGGATCAGAAGGCAGTAGCGCGCCCATGATCATTGGTGGTATTGTGGGGAGCATAGCTGCCTTCCAAGCAGTTGGCCCACATTTGATTCCTGGCCAATGCAGACAAGATTTCCTGCAGCCTGGCTCCAGGGTGCCTTGCTTCTCCTGTTCCAGAGGAACCCAGCTTCTCTTAGGATGTTAAGGTGCCACGGGGCACTGGAGCCACTCTCCTCTGCAGCCTTGCCTCATGGCTAGTTCTCTGGGCTTCTCCAAGCCAAGCAGGCACCAGCCAGGCTTTGAGCAAGGCCCAACTTTGGGAAAAGCAGAGTGCAGGGACTGCTTTGGACCACTGAGATATACACCGGGTGTCTTGAAGCACTGGAGCAGGTGCCCAGAGAACAGGTGGGTTCTCCTTCACCTTAGGCATCTCATTGCAGTACTACTGGGGATCAGGTACTTAGCCGCACGTTCCAGCAGTGTCTAAAATGGGGGCTTGAAGGGATGAAACGTCAGCAGAGACAGCAAGTACAATTGCGAAACCACTGGTCACTGGTCTGTGAATATACCCTTTGAGGTACAAGTGCTGAAGATGTTAAGCTGGAAGCATCATCGTCAGGTCTCATCAGGCAAAAGGAGGATTCTCAGGGGATACCAGCCTGTATCTGGTAAGAGAGGTTCTGCGAGGGGTGTACAGAAAACTGTGCCACTCCCTCTTCAGTGAGTGGAGATTGTCCAGCGTCCCTTAAGGAAAGTTGCCCTTGATGACTGATGGCCAGGGAGATGGAGAGACTGGCAGGCTGAGGCAGGAGCATATGCCTCTGTGAGGGTGGCTGCAGGAGAAAGACCTATCCAGCTTGTGCCCAGAGGTCCCATGGTGTAATGGTGAGCCCTCTGGACTCTGAATCCTGCGATCCGTGTTCAAATCTCAGTGGGACCTTGTGCAAAGTTTTGGCTCCCTCAGGGCTTTCTCAGCATGCTTACACCTTTACAGCCTTGCCTTTGCTATTGGGTCAATTGTGTCATGCGCTCTGATCTGGGTCATTGGCCCCTGCAGCCTCCGTGCTTCCTTGCACTTGTTGGCTGCTCCTGCGTGAGGGCAACCAGCAGTTTCTCACCAAATCATGCAACACCTGAGGTGGAGATCACAAAGTCCAAGTCCAGGTCAGGCAGGGGACGTTTTTCATGGCCTTGTCTGGTTCTATGTTGGACATCTCCAAAGACGGAGAATCTTATACTCCCTGAGCATCCTTCTCCCATCTTTGACCACCAATACCTCTGGCAGTAGCCAGAGTTCCAACTCTGTCCACTGCTTCTTGCTCTCTCAGTTTCTCTGTGGCTTTTCTGTATCTCTTGGCCAACTTGTTTTATTTCGATCCTCGGGCAGTTCAGGGAGCTGCATCAAAATATGGCAGTAGTCCATGCTTGGCTGCCATGAGAGACAGGAGATCTATCCGCACAGAGCAGGCAGTTAAGTGAGGGAAGAGAAGAACAAACCACCACTGGTCTCCAGCTATGCTGCACATAGTCTTTAATCAGAAGGAGCAAATGCAGGGGCACAGAACAGAGACCAAGAAAGATGTCTGCAGGGTTCAGGGAGGCACAGAGTATGGCCCGTTTCCCAAGGACAAGCTCCATACAAAGCCCTTCCCTTTTCCCATTCTGTTCCACCCGGTGGCCATCTCAAGCCACCAAGAGCAGTCCCTGACTCCGGAACCCTCCCCACATCAGCAGGAGATTCAGCAAAGCACAGGAGAAGGAGCCCTTTGTCTCAGGGGCTCAGAGCAAAGAGGAGCCGGAGGAGGCAGCACGAGGCTTGTCCTGCAGTGAGGAGCAGCGGGCACAGGACCCTTCTGCCAGGTGGGAAGAAGACACCCAGACCATCAGGAAGCCATGACCACATTCATGTTCCTGCTCCTGCTCCTGCAGGATGCCCGTCTTTCTTCCGGCTCCAAGGGGGATGATCCGCCCGCTTCAGCAGTTCAGAGTGCAGCGGGGGGGAGGCAGGCACAGGCCTGACCCTCCCAGACCAAGGGAGCCCCCAGAAGAGATGGGAACCCCGCCAGTGCTGAGGGAGCTCCCAACAGCAGCTGACAGAGAGGATCCCACGGCTGTGCTCTGTGGGAAAGAGGTGAGGATGGGGCCCGGCAGGGTCACCACCACCGGGGAGGCCTGGATGGCAACCGTCGAGTCAGCGCAGCGGGCGACACAGGGCTCACTGCAGCTGCTTGCAAGTGGCGTTGGGCCAGAGGTGCCGCAGGGGCATGGGGGACATGGTCTGAAGCAAGACATCTCTCGGTGAGCGAGTCAAAGCTGAAACACAGAGCAGGCAGGGAGCACAAACCTCAATATTAGCGTGTCCTTGTCTTCTTCAGCTCTCTGTGGACAGACATCGTTTTAAATACACACAGCGATTCTCCACCTTCTAGAGCCCTCACTGGCACAGCAGGTTGCATGGAACTGGAAGGCTGGCCCCTTTGTGATAGGACTCAGTTCACAGGGGTTATAGCCCCTGTGAAATGACTGGTCACACCCCATCTCCAGAGCAAACAGTGCTGCACTGAAGAGAGCACTGCAGGCACTTGGCCCTTTGGTTAGACATAATCTGATGGACATGCAAATTCTGGTGGGCAGACATCCCTGCATCTGAGCCTCACTTATCCCTTCTTCTTGGTGGAACACTCCCCTTCCCAACTCCCCCTGGCCACCATTATGGGAAGGACAGAGGTCTCAGGGGTTGACTATTTCCACTGCAGGGCCAAGCAGAGGCAGCCCAATATCAGCCTGAGTAGCCACCCGCAAAGCACTTCAGCCCACAGAGAGAGTTGGAGCAAACTCAGGCTTACCTTGCTCTTAGAGGAAAGGGAAGCAAGAGAAGAAGATGCAGAGCCTGGAGTAGCATGGGTTTTTATGCTGTGTTCCAGAGCCCTGGGGGGATACAACATTCCTTGTTCGTGAAGCATCTGAACACCTAGTAGTTGCTGCTTGCCAAGGAATCGCTGGTGATGAAGCCCTTGCCTCTTTCATCTGAAATACTGCGCTCCCGCTTTCTGTCACTGAACATCAGAACAACTCATCTGTGCCCCACCTTCATAAGATCGACCACCTCAGCTGCCTCAGGCATGTGCAGGAGGATGTTTTGAGTGTGTTTCTGTTCCTTTGCCTTGTTAGTGGTGAAAGCGGTTATCAATCATGGTCAAATTCAGCTCTGAGGGGCACCTCAAGTGCTTTCCTTCCAGGCACTCTGGCGAACACAGAAAGTCATTGCTCCCCATGGGTCATGGTAGGGACACAGGAGATTCTGAGTAAGTTCAATCAGAAGGTCAAGACTGCACAAACGCATATGTGAGAGGAAATTCAGCTCTCCAGGGATCTGGTGAATCTCAACAGCAAGGAAGGACCATTGTGAGCCATGAGGGACTTTTCTGCGGGAAGGAGTGATGGCCCCGAGCACATTGCTTACATTCATCAGGCTCTACCACAGCCTGGTTTTGTGATGAAAGAGCTGCCCGCGATCTTCCCTGACTGTGACCTCCACCCAAATTGACCTGTTTTGCTCAGCAAGGGCATCCCAGAGACCAGATGCCTGGATGGCCTGCTTTTGAGGAGAAGTGCGGGGCAGGGAGCCAGAAGCTTGTTGCCCATTTTTTGGCTCAGGAATGGGGTGGCCAATTTCATACATTTCAAATTACAAAGGCACGTCAGATCAGTCTCCCAGAGCAGCTGGGAGTCCTTGTGATGTGGCAGAGTTGGGAAAACCCCTGAACTCTAGGCTATCATGAGTCACGCTGCTGTGGACTTCAGAGGACACAGTGCTCTGGATGCAGGAAAGCCAGTGTTGCCAGAGCTCATAGCCTCAATCCCCCAAAAGGTCTGCTTCCTCCAAGGCATTTGTGCCTTTTTCATCACAATTACTCTCAGGTGAAATGAGAGATGGACTCGAGGTCCTTTTGTAGGTTGAAATGCATGGAAGCCTGTAAACACTGTGCTAACACAAATCCCACAGGCAACCTTACCATGCAGATTGTTTTCTGAACGTCTGCACAGCAAAGACCGTTGTTTGCTTTGCTTTAAGCAACTGTTGAACTAGAAGAGGTTTGAGTAGCTTTGTCCCCTTCAGACAGAGAGTCCAGTTCTGAGAGGCTCCTTTTTTCCCTTGGTCCATAGGCCATAAGCTGCAGGAGACATGAGGATGTCTCAGCTCTTAGCTGCTGGGAAGAGTGTTGCACCCAGTTCCAGGATGCCCCTGCAGTGCCGGCTCCCAAACAGGGTCAGTCAGCGTTTCCAGGGTGACTTGAGATAACACAGATAGGTCTTTGATGCATTACAAACGCAGTGAAATTCCCGGCTACAAATCTTGAAGTGGAGCATTGCCCTGAAACTCCCTGGGAGCCGGGTGCCATTGCACAGGGACTGTGATCAGTGGGGCAGGGAGGCCTGCAGCAGGTAGTTGTGGCCGAGTGGTGAAGGCGATGGACTAGAAATCCATTGGGGTTTCCCTGCGCAGGTTCGAATCCTGCCAGCTATGGTGCCCAGGTGTTTTTTGAGCTACCGCCAAATGTCCAGGGTTCTGCGGTGGCACCCAGCTCCACAGCGTGCCTGGTGCCCAGGCAGACCGTTAAAGCACTTTCCCTCTTGGCCGTTCTCCTGTTTGAATGGTAATCTCTGCTTCCATTGACAAGGTAAGCATTGGGGGAAGACTATGGACCTGGGCTGAGTATGAGCCCTGAAAAGAGCTCCACTGTTGCTAGTTCCTATGTGCAACTTCAGAGCCTAGGGGCGTGGGAGTATTCTGCCCGAGCAGTTCCCCGCAGGGTCCAAAATGAACAACCTTTGCAAGGGGGCTTTCCAAATTTAACTGAAGGATGAGATAATGAGAAGTGAGTGTGACCTGTGGCCTCCTCTTTTGGGAAAGATGTGGAATTGGCAGAAAAGGACATGGCGGTGGCTGTGGTGCCAGGAGACCATGCCCTGCCTCCACCGACCCTGAGGGGTGGGACAGGAAAGAGCCAGAGGCTTCCCAGAGGTCTTCTTTCAGTTGCATGCCCAGCTGTCCCTACAAGAGCTGCGGCAGAGGATGACCTTCTGGGAGCCTGCCTGCGTGGTTTAGCATCTGAAGGAGAAAGGAAACGCTGAGAAGCACGTGCAGAGAGAGCCGACACAAAGAGGAGAGAAAAGCACATTGCTGCCGCATGGTCGCTTCCCTGCAGCCATAGCACTGAGGCTGGGGAAAACATTGCAAGGGAGGACGAACCTCAGAGAGATTCTCAGCAGGAACAAAGAAGGAAAGGGCAGTGGAAGTGACACCTTAGTGTGCTCACATCTGCACACCCATGCTGACCCTCTCTATCCCGCTTTTGTTTTTCCCTTCTCTGCCTGGTTCGTGAGTGCTCTGGCCAGCAGTGTTGGGCAGGACAGGAATAGCACTAGGCACAGACAAAAGGAGTTTCTCTGGCCCTCGGGCAAGCTGCATGGTGTCAAGGGCAGCCCTGGGCAATCAGGTAGCAGTAAGTCTAGGGCTGCACCAGGGGGATGGCAAGTCAGGGAAAGGAGTGTGGTGTGAAGGTGTGAAACAGTCCTTTGGACAGAGATGAGGAAAGATGGTGGTTTATGTTGGTGTTTCTTTTTCTCACTACATGAATCTGTTTTTAATCAGCAACAATTTCCACGCGCCTTCTTCACCCTGAGACGCCGCCAAGGCAAACCTTGTTTGCCCACAGGAGTTTTTGCTAAGCTGTGTTTTTCTAAGTCGTGTTTGCCTAGACCCAACCTGTTTTTAGCACTCTGCATCCCAGCCAGAGTTTGGGAAGCAGTGAGCAGTTGGCTGGGGTTTGTCAGTGATTATACCACCAAAGGTGGGTGGACACAAACGCACATCAACGTGCATAGTACATGCAGAGCTGGTACAGGAATGAAGGTAGTCTGAGAGAGGCACCGTTACCAGCACCCAGCAGCCTGAGTGGCCGCAGCCAAGATGTCACACCCAGGGAAGCACACACAGACATCCCATCAGCTTGAGGTCCTTTGCTTGCAGGGGACTGGAAGGAGGAGGCTGGCCTAGCGCTTTTGTGGAGGAGCAGTAGCCAGGTGACTGTGTGACCTGGCAGAGTGAGGCAGGCAGATTGGCAAGCGGAGGATCAGAAGGCAGTAGCGCGCCCATGATCATTGGTGGTATTGTGGGGAGCATAGCTGCCTTCCAAGCAGTTGGCCCACATTTGATTCCTGGCCAATGCAGACAAGATTTCCTGCAGCCTGGCTCCAGGGTGCCTTGCTTCTCCTGTTCCAGAGGAACCCAGCTTCTCTTAGGATGTTAAGGTGCCACGGGGCACTGGAGCCACTCTCCTCTGCAGCCTTGCCTCATGGCTAGTTCTCTGGGCTTCTCCAAGCCAAGCAGGCACCAGCCAGGCTTTGAGCAAGGCCCAACTTTGGGAAAAGCAGAGTGCAGGGACTGCTTTGGACCACTGAGATATACACCGGGTGTCTTGAAGCACTGGAGCAGGTGCCCAGAGAACAGGTGGGTTCTCCTTCACCTTAGGCATCTCATTGCAGTACTACTGGGGATCAGGTACTTAGCCGCACGTTCCAGCAGTGTCTAAAATGGGGGCTTGAAGGGATGAAACGTCAGCAGAGACAGCAAGTACAATTGCGAAACCACTGGTCACTGGTCTGTGAATATACCCTTTGAGGTACAAGTGCTGAAGATGTTAAGCTGGAAGCATCATCGTCAGGTCTCATCAGGCAAAAGGAGGATTCTCAGGGGATACCAGCCTGTATCTGGTAAGAGAGGTTCTGCGAGGGGTGTACAGAAAACTGTGCCACTCCCTCTTCAGTGAGTGGAGATTGTCCAGCGTCCCTTAAGGAAAGTTGCCCTTGATGACTGATGGCCAGGGAGATGGAGAGACTGGCAGGCTGAGGCAGGAGCATATGCCTCTGCGAGGGTGGCTGCAGGAGAAAGACCTATCCAGCTTGTGCCCAGAGGTCCCATGGTGTAATGGTGAGCCCTCTGGACTCTGAATCCTGCGATCCGTGTTCAAATCTCAGTGGGACCTTGTGCAAAGTTTTGGCTCCCTCAGGGCTTTCTCAGCATGCTTACACCTTTACAGCCTTGCCTTTGCTATTGGGTCAATTGTGTCATGCGCTCTGATCTGGGTCATTGGCCCCTGCAGCCTCCGTGCTTCCTTGCACTTGTTGGCTGCTCCTGCGTGAGGGCAACCAGCAGTTTCTCACCAAATCATGCAACACCTGAGGTGGAGATCACAAAGTCCAAGTCCAGGTCAGGCAGGGGACGTTTTTCATGGCCTTGTCTGGTTCTATGTTGGACATCTCCAAAGACGGAGAATCTTATACTCCCTGAGCATCCTTCTCCCATCTTTGACCACCAATACCTCTGGCAGTAGCCAGAGTTCCAACTCTGTCCACTGCTTCTTGCTCTCTCAGTTTCTCTGTGGCTTTTCTGTATCTCTCGGCCAACTTGTTTTATTTCGATCCTCGGGCAGTTCAGGGAGCTGCATCAAAATATGGCAGTAGTCCATGCTTGGCTGCCATGAGAGACAGGAGATCTATCCGCACAGAGCAGGTAGTTAAGTGAGGGAAGAGGAGAACAAACCACCACTGGTCTCCAGCTATGCTGCACATAGTCTTTAATCAGAAGGAGCAAATGCAGGGGCACAGAACAGAGACCAAGAAAGATGTCTGCAGGGTTCAGGGAGGCACAGAGTATGGCCCGTTTCCCAAGGACAAGCTCCATACAAAGCCCTTCCCTTTTCCCATTCTGTTCCACCCGGTGGCCATCTCAAGCCACCAAGAGCAGTCCCTGACTCCGGAACCCTCCCCACATCAGCAGGAGATTCAGCAAAGCACAGGAGAAGGAGCCCTTTGTCTCAGGGGCTCAGAGCAAAGAGGAGCCGGAGGAGGCAGCACGAGGCTTGTCCTGCAGTGAGGAGCAGCGGGCACAGGACCCTCCTGCCAGGTGGGAAGAAGACACCCAGACCATCAGGAAGCCATGACCACATTCATGTTCCTGCTCCTGCTCCTGCAGGATGCCCGTCTTTCTTCCGGCTCCAAGGGGGATGATCCGCCCGCTTCAGCAGTTCAGACTGCAGTAAGGGCGAGGCAGGCACAGGCCTGACCCTCCCAGACCAAGGGAGCCCCCAGAAGAGATGGGAACCCCGCCAGTGCTGAGGGAGCTCCCAACAGCAGCTGACAGAGAGGATCCCACGGCTGTGCTCTGTGGGAAAGAGGTGAGGATGGGGCCCGGCAGGGTCACCACCACCGGGGAGGCCTGGATGGCAACCGTCGAGTCAGCGCAGCGGGCGACACAGGGCTCACTGCAGCTGCTTGCAAGTGGCGTTGGGCCAGAGGTGCCGCAGGGGCATGGGGGACATGGTCTGAAGCAAGACATCTCTCGGTGAGCGAGTCAAAGCTGAAACACAGAGCAGGCAGGGAGCACAAACCTCAATATTAGCGTGTCCTTGTCTTCTTCAGCTCTCTGTGGACAGACCTCGTTTTAAATACACACAGCGATTCTCCACCTTCTAGAGCCCTCACTGGCACAGCAGGTTGCATGGAACTGGAAGGCTGGCCCCTTTGTGATAGGACCCAGTTCACAGGGGTTATAGCCCCTGTGAAATGACTGGTCACACCCCATCTCCAGAGTAAACAGTGCTGCACTGAAGAGAGCACTGCAGGCACTTGGCCCTTTGGTTAGACATAATCTGATGGACATGCAAATTCTGGTGGGCAGACATCCCTGCATCTGAGCCTCACTTATCCCTTCTTCTTGGTGGAACACTCCCCTTCCCAACTCCCCCTGGCCACCATTATGGGAAGGACAGAGGTCTCAGGGGTTGACTATTTCCACTGCAGGGCCAAGCAGAGGCAGCCCAATATCAGCCTGAGTAGCCACCCGCAAAGCACTTCAGCCCACAGAGAGAGTTGGAGCAAACTCAGGCTTACCTTGCTCTTAGAGGAAAGGGAAGCAAGAGAAGAAGATGCAGAGCCTGGAGTAGCATGGGTTTTTATGCTGTGTTCCAGAGCCCTGGGGGGATACAACATTCCTTGTTCGTGAAGCATCTGAACACCTAGTAGTTGCTGCTTGCCAAGGAATCGCTGGTGATGAAGCCCTTGCCTCTTTCATCTGAAATACTGCGCTCCCGCTTTCTGTCACTGAACATCAGAACAACTCATCTGTGCCCCACCTTCATAAGATCGACCACCTCAGCTGCCTCAGGCATGTGCAGGAGGATGTTTTGAGTGTGTTTCCGTTCCTTTGCCTTGTTAGTGGTGAAAGCGGTTATCGATCATGGTCAAATTCAGCTCTGAGGGGCACCTCAAGTGCTTTCCTTTCAGGCACTCTGGCTAACACAGAAAGTCATTGCTCCCCACGGGTCATGGAAGGGACACAGGCGACTCTGAGTAATTTCAATCAGAAGGTCAAGACTGCACAAACGCATATGTGAGAGGAAATTCAGCTCTCCAGGGATCTGGCAAATCTCAACAGCAAGGAAGGACCATTGTGAGCCATGAGGGACTTTTCTGCGGGAAGGAGTGATGGCCCCGAGCACATTGCTTACGTTCATCAGGCTCTACCACAGCCTGGTTTTGTGATGAAAGAGCTGCCCGCGATCTTCCCTGACTGTGACCTCCACCCAAATTGACCTGTTTTGCTCAGCAAGGGCATCCCAGAGACCAGATGCCTGGATGGCCTGCTTTTGAGGAGAAGGGCGGGGCAGGGAGCCAGAAGCTTGTTGCCCATTTTTTGGCTCAGGAATGGGGTGGCCAATTTCATACATTTCAAATTACAAAGGCACGTCAGATCAGTCTCCCAGAGCAGCTGGGAGTCCTTGTGATGTGGCAGAGTTGGGAAAACCCCTGAACTCTAGGCTATCATGAGTCACGCTGCTGTGGACTTCAGAGGACACAGTGCTCTGGATGCAGGAAAGCCAGTGTTGCCAGAGCTCATAGCCTCAATCCCCCAAAAGGTCTGCTTCCTCCAAGGCATTTGTGCCTTTTTCATCACAATTACTCTCAGGTGAAATGAGAGATGGACTCGAGGTCCTTTTGTAGGTTGAAATGCATGGAAGCCCGTAAACACTGTGCTAACACAAATCCCACAGGCAACCTTACCATGCAGATTGTTTTCTGAACGTCTGCACAGCAAAGACCGTTGCTTGCTTTGCTTTGCTTTAAGCAACTGTTGAACTAGAAGAGGTTTGAGTAGCTTTGTCCCCTTCAGACAGAGAGTCCAGTTCAGATAGGCTCCTTTTTTCCCTTGGTCCATAGGCCATAAGCTGCAAGAGACATGAGGATGTCTCAGCTCTTAGCTGCTGGGAAGAGTGTTGCACCCAGTTCCAGGATGCCCCTGCAGTGCCGGCTCCCAAACAGGGTCTGTCAGCGTTTCCAGGGTGGCTTGAGATAACACAGATAGGTCTTTGATGCATTACAAATGCAGTGAAATTCCCGGCTACAAATCTTGAAGTGGAGCATTGCCCTGAAACTCCCTGGGAGCTGGGTGTCATTGCACAGGGACTGTGATCAGTGGGGCAGGGAGGCCTGCAGCAGGTAGTTGTGGCCGAGTGGTGAAGGCGATGGACTAGAAATCCATTGGGGTTTCCCCGCGCAGGTTCGAATCCTGCCAGCTACGGTGCAAAGGTGTTTTTTGAGCTACCGCCAAATGTCCAGGGTTCTGCGGTGGCACCCAGCTCCACAGCGTGCCTGGTGCCCAGGCAGACCGTTAAAGCACTTTCCATCTTGGTCTTCTTCTGTTTGAATGGTAATCTCTGCTTCCATTGACAAGGTAGGCACTGGGGGAAGACTATGGACCTGGGCTGAGTATGAGCCCTGAAAAGAGCTCCACTGTTGCTAGTTCCTACGTGCAACTTCAGAGCCTGGGGGCGTGGGAGTATTCTGCCAGAGCAGTCCCCCGCAGGGTCCAAAATGAACAACCATTGCAAGGGGGCTTTCCAAATTTAACTGAAGGATGAGATAATGAGAAGTGAGCGTGATCTGTGGCCTCCTCTTCTGGGAAAGATGTGGAATTGGCAGAAAGGGACATGGCGGTGGCTGTGGTGCCAGGAGACCATGCCCTGCCTCCACCGACCCTGATGGGCGGAACAGGAAAGAGCCAGAGGTTTCCCAGAGGTCTTCTTTCAGTTGCATGCCCTGCTGTCCCTACAAGAGTTGCGGCAGAGGATGAGCTTCTGGGAGCCTGACTGCGTGGATTAGCATCTGAAGGAGAAAGGAAACGCTGAGAAGCACGTGCAGAGAGAGCCGACACAAAGAGGAGGAGAGAAAAGCACATTGCTGCCACATGGTCGCTTCCCTGCAGCCATAGCACTGAGGCTGGGGAAAGCATTGCAAGGGAGGACGAACCTCAGAGAGATTCTCAGCAGGAATAAAGAAGGAAAGGGCAGTGGAAGTGATAGTTTAGTGTGCTCACATCTGCACACCCATGCTGACCCTCTCTATCCCGCTTTTGTTTTACCCTTCTCTGCCTGGTTCGTGAACGCTCTGGCCAGCAGTGTTGGGCAGGACAGGAATAGCTCTAGGCACAGACAAAAGGAGTTTTTCTGGCCTTCGGGCAAGCTGCATGGTGTCAGGGGCAGCCCTGGGTGATCAGGTAGCAGTAAGGCTAGGGCTGCACCAGGGGGATGGCAAGTCAGGGAAAGGAGTGTGGTGTGAAGGTGTGAAACAGGCCTTTGGACAGAGATGAGGAAAGATGGTGGTTTATGTTGGTGTTTCTTTTTCTCACTACATGAATCTGTTTTTAATCAGCAACAATTTCCACACGCCTTCTTCACCCTGAGACGCCGCCAAGGCAAACCTTGTTTGCCCACAGGAGTTTTTGCTAAGCTGTGTTTTTCTAAGTCATGTTTGCCTAGACCCAACCTGTTTTTAGCACTCTGCATCCCAGCCAGAGTTTGGGAAGCAGTGAGCAGTTGGCTGGGGGTTTGTCAGTGATTATACCTCCAAAGTGCATAGACACATGTTGCATTAAAGAGTGGGGGGGAAGATAAACCCCTTACTTTATAAAAGGGAGCCAGGAACAGCCGTAATACACAACTATCAGTCCGAGCGCATGTGGTATTGGATTCACTGACAATAACTGTCAGTCTGAGCGCGTCTGGTATCGGATTCACTGATAATTCACCACAGGTATAGCTCCTGTATGCGACTATCAGTCCGAGCGCGTCTGATATCGGATTCACTGATAATCACCACACTGTGCTCACAAACTCTCACAGTTATACTGAATTTATTAATGCAACAGGTATAGGTTCTTATGGATTGCTGGTGATAAATACTGTCTGCAAAAGCACGTGCAAATAATAGTTACAGGGATACAAGCACCTGATAAAGTTAACACAGCGTAGCTCTAGAATATGCAGGTGACAATAAGAGTAACTCTGTAGAGATTCTAATTTTTCCCGGGAAAAGCACTGGATACAGTGCAAGTCTTACCCACAGGCGTCCCTATGGGGGGGGAAGAGAGGTCCAGCCCGTTGACCGGTACCACGAGTCGGTTGATGTTATCTTACTTGACTCGTCCACGATGGTATCTTCCCTGAAATCCCCCTTCCTCTTGGGTCATTTTATATTATTCTGACCTTCAAGGTGGAGCTTGAGTGACTCTAGTCATACACACCTTTATTAGCATTGGTGCAAATTTCTCTTGCCACGATTTAAAGGTACATGAGACCAAAAATCCAGCGCGCATGCTCAGAGAGGAGTGGTCTTATTTTGGGGAGGGGTGGGTGGGTGGGTGGGCGTCACATAGGAAATGGGTGTGTATTTTAGCATGCAAATGCATTATAATGACATTATAATGAAGCAAAGTTCACACTGAGGACGGTATTTTGTCAAAAGATGACAGGCCGCTGGCTCAGGGTAGCAAGTATGCAGCTTATCAGTTTGTTGCACCATCTAGTCCCCGTCTTTTTGCTGAAGTTAGGACAAAGCGTAACCGCGAGATCTCCACGTCGCTCCACCCTCCGTCTGTTATGGGAATCACTGTGAACTGCACATTCCTGACATACCAGGTATGGCTGCATCACGCACCGAGAGGCCCTGGAAGTCCGTTTCTCTCTTATGTGTGGACAATGCTGCATTTTGAATATAGATTTAATTCCCAATTATCCCACATTTCCTAATTATTCCACAACACAAAGGCACATCCACGCGCATAGTACATGCAGAGCTGGTACAGGAATGAAGGTAGTCCGAGAGAGGCACCGTTACCAGCACCCAGCAGCCTGAGTGGCCGCAGCCAAGATGTCACTCCCAGGGAACAAACACAGACATCCTATCAGCTTGAGGTCCCTTGCTTGTAGGGGACTGGAAGGAGGAGGCTGGCCTAGCGCTTATGTGGAGGAGCAGTAGACAGGTGACTGTGTGACCTGGCAGAGTGAGGCAGGCAGATTGGCAAGCGGAGGATCAGAAGGCAGTAGCGCGCCCATGATCATTGGTGGTATTGTTGGGAGCATAGCTGCCTTCCAAGCAGTTGGCCCACATTTGATTCCTGGCCAATGCAGACAAGATTTCCTTCAGCCTGGCTCCAGGGTGCCTTGCTTCTCCTGTTCCAGAGGAACCCAGCTTCTCTTAGGATGTTAAGGTACCACGGGGCACTGGAGCCACTCTCCTCTGCAGCCTAGCCTCATGGCTAGTTCTCTGGGCTTCTCCAAGCCAAGCAGGCACCAGCCAGGCTTTGAGCAAGGCCCAACTTTGGGAAAAGCAGAGTGCAGGGACTGCTTTGGACCACTGAGATATACACCGGGTGTCTTGAAGCACTGGAGCAGGTGCCCAGAGAACAGGTGGGTTCTGCTTCACCTTAGGCATCTCATTGCAGTACTACTGGGGTTCAGGCACTGAGCCGCACGTTCCAGCAGTGTCTGAAATGGGGGCTTGAAGGGATGAAACATCAGCAGAGACTGCAAGTACAGTCGCGAAACCACTGGTCACTGGTCTGTGAATATACCCTTTGAGGTACAAGTGCTGAAGATGTTAAGCTGGAAGCATCATCGTCAGGTCTCATCAGGCAAAAGGAAGATTCTCAGGGGATACCAGCCTGTCTCTTGTAAGAGAGGGTCTGCGAGGCTTGCACAAACAACTGTGCCACTCCGTCTTCTGTGAGTAAAGAGTTCCTAGTGTCCCTGAGGGAAAGTTGCCCTTGATGACTGATAGCTAGGGAGATGGAGAGACTGGCAGGCTGAGGCAGGAGCATATGCCTCTGCGAGGGTGGCTGCAGGAGAAAGACCTATCCAGCTTGTGCCCAGAGGTCCCATGGTGTAATGGTGAGCACTCTGGACTCTGAATCCAGCGATCTGAGTTCAAATCTCAGTGGGACCTTGTGCAAGGTTTTGGCTCCCTCAGGGCTTTCTCAGCATGCGTACACATTGACAGCCTTGCTTTTGCTATTGGGTCAATTGTGACATGCGCTCTGATCTGGATCGTTTGCCCCTGAAGCCTCTGTGCTTCTTTGCACTTGTTGGCTGCTCCTGCGTGAGGGCATCAAGCGGTTTCTCACCAAATCATGCAACACCTGAGGTGGAGATCACAAAGTCCAAGTCCAGGTCAAGCAGGGGACGTTTTTCATGGCCTTGTCTGGTTCTATGTTGGGCATCTCCAAAGACGGAGAATCTTATACTCCCTGAGCATCCTTCTCCCATCTTTGACCACCAATACCTCTGGCAGTAACCAGAGTTCCAACTCTGTCCACTACTTCTTGCTCTCTCAGTTTCTCTGTGGTTTTTCTGTATCTCTTGGCCAACTTGTTTAATTTTCATCCCCGATCAGTTCAGGGAGCTGCATCAAAATATGGCAGTAGTCCATGCTTGGCTGTCATGAGAGACAGCAGACCTCTCCGCACAGAGCAGGTAGTTAAGTGAGGGAAGAGGAGAACAAACCACCACAGGTCTCCAGCTATGCTGCACATAGTCTTTAATCAGAAGGAGCAAATGCAGGGGCACAGAACAGAGACCAAGAAAGACGTCTGCAGGGTTCAGGGAGGCACAGAGTATGGCCCGTTTCCCAAGGACAAGCTCCATACAAAGCCCTTCCCTTTTCCCATTCTGTTCCACCCGGTGGCCATCGCATGCCACCAAGAGCAGTCCCTGACTCCGGAACCCTCCCCACATCAGCAGGAGGTTCAGCAAAGCACAGGAGAAGGAGCCCTTTGTCTCAGGGGCTCAGAGCAAAGAGGAGCCGGAGGAGGAAGAGCGAGGCTTGTCCTGCAGGGAGGAGCAGCGGGCACAGGTCTCTCCTGCCAGGTGGGAAGAGGACACCCAGACCATCAGGAAGCCATGACCACGCTCATGTTCCTGCTCCTGCTCCTGCTGGGTGCCTATCTTCCTTCCAGCTCCAAAGGGGATGATCCGCCAACTTCAGCAGATCAGACTGCAGTAAGGGCGAGGCAGGCACAGGCCTGACCCTCCCAGACCAAGGGAGCCCCCAGAAGAGATGGGAACCCCGCCAGTGCTGAGGGAGCTCCCAACAGCAGCTGACAGAGAGGATCCCACGGCTGTGCTCTGTGGGAAAGAGGTGAGGATGGGGCCCGGCAGGGTCACCACCACCGGGGAGGCCTGGATGGCAACCGTCGAGTCAGCGCAGCGGGCGACACAGGGCTCACTGCAGCTGCTTGCAAGTGGCGTTGGGCCAGAGGTGCCGCAGGGGCATGGGGGACATGGTCTGAAGCAAGACATCTCTCGGTGAGCGAGTCAAAGCTGAAACACAGAGCAGGCAGGGAGCACAAACCTCAATATTAACGTGTCCTTGTCTTCTTCAGCTCTCTGTGGACAGACCTTGTTTTAAATGCAAGCGGTGACTCTACAACTTCCGGAGCCCTCACTGGCACAGCAGGTTGCATGGAACTGGAAGGCTGGCCCCTTTGTGATAGGACCCAGTTCACAGGGGTTATAGCCCCTGTGGAATGACTGGTCACACCCCATCTCCAGAGCGAACAGTGCTGCACTGAAGAGAGCACTGCAGGCACTTGGCCCTTTGGTTAGACATAATCTGATGGACTTGCAAATTCTGGTGGGCAGACATCCCTGCATCTGAGCCCCACTGATCCCTTCTGCTTGGAGGAACCCTCCCCTTCCCAGCTCATCCCAGCCACCATTAGGGAAAGGACAGAGGTCTCAGGGGTTGACTGTTTCCATTGCAGGGCCAAGCAGATGCAGCCCAATATCAGCCTGAGTAGCCACCCGCAAAGCACTTCAGCCCACAGAGAGAGATGGAGCAAACTCAGGCTTACCGTGTTTTTCGAGGAATGGGAAGCAAGAGAGGAAGATGCAGAGCCTGGCGTAGCACAGGCTTTTATGCTGTGTTCCAGAGCCCTGGGGGGATACAACATTCTTTGCTCATGAAGCATCTGAACACCTAGTAGTTGCTGCTTGCCAAGGAATCGCTGGTGATGAAGCCCTTGCCTCTTTCATCTGAAATACTGCGCTCCCGCTTTCTGTCACTGAACATCAGAACAACTCATCTGTGCCCCACCTTCATAAGATCGACCACCTCAGCTGCCTCAGGCATGTGCAGGAGGATGATTTGAGTGTGTTTCCATTCCTTTGCCTTGTTAGTGGTGAAAGCGGTTATCGATCATGGTCAAATTCAGCTCTGAGGGGCACCTCAAGTGCTTTCCTTTCAGGCACTCTGGCTGACACAGAGCAACATTGCTCCCCACGGGTCATGGTAGGGACACAGGAGACTCTGAGTATGTTCAGTCAGAAGGTCAAGACTGCACAAGCCCATGTGTGAAAAGAAACTCAGCTGTGCAAGGATGTGGCGAATCTCAACAGCAAGGAAGGACCATTGTGAGCCATGAGGAACTTTTCTGCGGGAAGGAGTGATGGTCACGAGCACCTTGCTTACGCTCATCAGGCTCTACAACAGCCTGGTTTTGTGATGAAAGAGCTGCCTGCGATCTTCCCTGAGTGAGACCCACAGCCAAATTGACCTGTTCTGCTCAGCAAGGGCATCCCAGAGACCAGATGCCTGGATGGCCTGTTTTTGAGAAGAGGTGCGGGAAGGGAGCCAGAAGCTTGTAGCCCGTTTTTCTGGGTCAGAGATGGGGTGGCCAATTTCGAGCATTTGAAATCTCAAAGGCACGTCAGATCAGTCTCCCGGAGCAGCTGCTGGAAGTCCTTGTGATGTGGCAGGGTTGGGAAAACCCCTGAACTCTAGGCTAACATGAGTCACGCTGCTGTGGACTTCAGTGGACATGGTGCCCTGGTCTCAGGTTTGGTAGGGATACCAGCGCTCATAGCTTCAGGTGCCGGTTGCGTCAAAGAGCAAAAATGGCCAATGAGTGTGTGAATCCCTTTCAGGAAGGATGGGGCATCTCTTTGATCAGCCCCGTGAGTGCTGATTTCCTTGTTTCCAACAGGTTCCCAACTTCCCAAGTTTGAGCCCAGGCTCCTGGCTGGAAGAAGCCTTAGGGCGTGGTTTAGTCATCAAGGGACGTATCTACAGAGATCCCATGGAGAATCGCTTGAAAGAGAACTGCCTGGCACACTGGTCTGCTATCCGCCATTTTCAATCTCCCTTTGTTAGCTGAGCCTGTGGGCAGTAAATCTGTCTGTGGCAAAGCCTTAGGAAGCATCGCCTCTTCTTAGGTCCTGATCCCGACAAGGTACTTCAACCACCAAGACATCTGCTGGTAAATTGACACAGCAAACCAAAAGCAGTCCAGGAAACTACTGGAGTCTGTCCTGGACAACTTCCTCGTAGAGGTGATGGAGAATTCGACCAGAGGAGAGACACTGTTGGACCTGCTCCTTACTAGTGCAGAAGAACTTACCAAAAAGGTCAAGATAGGAGGTAGCCTGGTCAGCAGCAATCATGTCTTGGTAGAATTCTCAGCCTAGAGAGGTATAGGCTAGGTAAAAAGTAGAGTCAGGACCCTACACTGTAGAAAGACAAGCGATTGGCTGTTAAGGTGCTACCGTGTGTAATTCCTTGGAAAATGGCCTCAGACACAGAGGACGCCGAGAGCTGGGACATATTCAAAAACATTTTTCTGGAGTGTCTAGAAATCCCGGCATGCAAGAAGTCCGACAGGGGAAACAGGAAGCCAGCTTGGAGAAGGCAAAGCCTCTTAGGCAAACTGAATCAAACCAAACCAAACCAACAAAACTAAACTAAAGTAAAGTAAGGTAACGTAAACTAAACTAAACTAAACTAAACTAAACTAAACTAAACTGAACTTATGTAAACTAAACTTAAACTAAAACAAAGCAAAATTGCACAGGCAGAAAAGAAAGGGACACGCATCCTGGGCAGATTACAGGTAATGCCATGGGCGTGTAAGGAGGGCATCAGGAAAACCAAGGCACAGCTGGCGCTGAACTTGTCTGCAGTAATGAAAAATATCTAGAAGTCTTTCTTCAGGTCGACAGAACAAGAAAGGAGGGGGAAAAAAGTTGTAGCCCCACACTTTAGATGAGCCAAACGGGAGGCCTGTCTGTGACCAGCATGAAGAAGATGGAGCAGCTGGGAGTCCTTGTGATTTGGAAGAGTTGGGAAAACCCCTGAACTCTAGGCTATCATGAGTCACGCTGCTGTGGACTTCAGAGGACACAGTGCTCGGGATGCAGGAAAACCAGCGTTGCCAGAGCTCATAGCCTCAATCCCCCAAAAGGTCTGCTTCCTCCAAGGCATTTGTGCCTTTTTCATCACAATTACTCTCAGGTGAAATGAGGGATGGACTCGAGGTCCTTTTGTAGGTCGAAATGCATGGAAGCCTGTAAACACCCTGCTAACACAAATCCCACAGGCAACCTTACCATGCAGATTGTTTTCTGAACGTCTGCACAGCAAAGACCGTTGCTTGCTTTGCTTTAAGCAACTGTTGAACTAGAAAATTTTGAATAGCTTTGTCCCCTTCAGACAGAGAGTCCAGTTCAGATAGGCTCCTTTTTTCCCTTGGTCCATAGGCCATAAGATGCAGGAGACATGAGGATGTCTCAGCTCTTAGCTGCTGGGAACAGTGCTGCACCCAGTTCCAGGATGCTCCTGCAGTGCTGGCTCCCAAACAGGGTCAGTCAGCGTCTCCAGGGTGACTTGAGATAACACAGAGAGGTCTTTGATGCATTACACATGCAGTGAAATTCCCGGCTACAAATCTTGAAGTGGAGCATTGCCCTGAAACTCCCTGGGAGCCGGGTGTCATTGCACAGAGACTGTGATCAGTGGGGCAGGGAGGCCTGCAGCAGGTAGTTGTGGCCGAGTGGTGAAGGCGATGGACTAGAAATCCATTGGGGTTTCCCCGCGCAGGTTCGAATCCTGCCAGCTACGGTGCAAAGGTGTTTTTTGAGCTACCGCCAAATGTCCAGGGTTCTGCGATGGCACCCAGCTCCACAGTGTGCCTGGTGCCCAGGCAGACAGTTAAAGCACTTTCCCTCTTGGCCGTTCTCCTGTTTGAATGGCAATCTCTGCTTCCATTGACAAGGTAAGCATTGGGGGAAGACTATGGACCTGGGCTGAGTATGAGCCCTGAAAAGAGCTCCACTGTTGCTAGTTCCTATGTGCAACTTCAGAGCCTACGGGCGTGGAAGTATTCTGCCCGAGCAGTCCTCAGCAGGGTCCAAAATGAACAACCTTTGCAAGGGGGCTTTCCAAATTTAACTGAAGGATGAGATAATGAGAAGTGAGTGTGATCTGTGGCCTCCTCTTCTGGGAAAGATGTGGAATTGGCAGAAAAGGACATGGTGTGGCTGTGGTATCAGGAGACCATGCCCTGCCTCCACCGACCCTGAGGGGTGCGACAGGAAAGAGCCAGAGGCTTCCCAGAGGTCTTCTTTCAGTTGCATGCCCAGCTGTCCCTACAAGAGCTGCGGCAGAGGATGAGCTTCTGGGAGCCTGCCTGCGTGGTTTAGCATCTGAAGGAGAAAGGAAACGCTGAGAAGCATGTGCAGAGAGAGCCGACACAAAGAGGAGGAGAGAAAAGCACATTGCTGCCACATGGTCGCTTCCCTGCAGCCATAGCACTGAGGCTGGGGAAAACATTGCAAGGGAGGACGAACCTCAGAGAGATTCTCAGCAGGAATAAAGAAGGAAAGGGCAGTGGAAGTGATAGTTTAGTGTGCTCACATCTGCACACCCATGCTGACCCTCTCTATCCCGCTTTTGTTTTTCCCTTCTCTGCCTGGTTCGTGAATGCTCTGGCCAGCAGTGTTGGGCAGGACAGGAATAGCACTAGGCACAGACAAAAGGAGTTTCTCTGTCCTTCGGGCAAGCTGCATGGTGTCAGGGGCAGCCCTGGGTGATCAGGTAGCAGTAAGTCTAGGGCTGCACCAGGGGGATGGCAAGTCAGGGAAAGGAGTGTGGTGTGAAGGTGTGAAACAGGCCTTTGGACAGAGATGAGGAAAGATGGTGGTTTATGTTGGTGTTTCTTTTTCTCACTACATGAATCAGTTTTTAATCAGCAACAATTTCCACACTCCTTCTCCACCCTGACACCCCGCCAAGGCAAACCTTGTTTGCTCACGGGAGTCTTTCCTAAGCTGTGTTTTTCTAAGTCATGTTTGCCTAGACCCAACCTGTTTTTAGCACTCTGCATCCCAGCCAGAGTTTGGGAAGCAGTGAGCAGGTGGCTGGGGGTTTTTCTGTGATTATACCACCAAAGGTGCGTAGACACAAAGGCACATCCACGTGCATAGTACATGCAGAGCTGGTACAGGAATGAAGGTAGTCTGAGAGAGGCACCGTTACCAGCACCCAGCAGCCTGAGTGTCCGCAGCCAAGATATCACTCCCAGGGAAGCACACACAGACATCCCATCAGCTTGAGGTCCCTTGCTTGCAGGGGACTGGAAGGAGGAGGCTGGCCTAGCGCTTATGTGGAGGAGCAGTAGACAGGTGACTGTGTGACCTGGCAGAGTGAGGCAGGCAGATTGGCAAGCGGAGGATCAGAAGGCAGTAGCGCGCCCATGATCATTGGTGGTATTGTGGGGAGCATAGCTGCCTTCCAAGCAGTTGGCCCACATTTGATTCCTGGCCAATGCAGACAAGATTTCCTTCAGCCTGGCTCCAGGGTGCCTTGCTTCTCCTGTTCCAGAGGAACCCAGCTTCTCTTAGGATGTTAAGGTGCCACGGGGCACTGGAGCCACTCTCCTCTGCAGCCTAGCCTCATGGCTAGTTCTCTGGGCTTCTCCAAGCCAAGCAGGCACCAGCCAGGCTTTGAGCAAGGCCCAACTTTGGGAAAAGCAGAGTGCAGGGACTGCTTTGGACCACTGAGATATACACCGGGTGTCTTGAAGCACTGGAGCAGGTGCCCAGAGAACAGGTGGGTTCTGCTTCACCTTAGGCATCTCATTGCAGTACTACTGGGGTTCAGGCACTGAGCCGCACGTTCCAGCAGTGTCTGAAATGGGGGCTTGAAGGGATGAAACATCAGCAGAGACTGCAAGTACAGTCGCGAAACCACTGGTCACTGGTCTGTGAATATACCCTTTGAGGTACAAGTGCTGAAGATGTTAAGCTGGAAGCATCATCGTCAGGTCTCATCAGGCAAAAGGAAGATTCTCAGGGGATACCAGCCTGTCTCTTGTAAGAGAGGGTCTGCGAGGCTTGCACAAACAACTGTGCCACTCCGTCTTCTGTGAGTAAAGAGTTCCTAGTGTCCCTGAGGGAAAGTTGCCCTTGATGACTGATAGCTAGGGAGATGGAGAGACTGGCAGGCTGAGGCAGGAGCATATGCCTCTGCGAGGGTGGCTGCAGGAGAAAGACCTATCCAGCTTGTGCCCAGAGGTCCCATGGTGTAATGGTGAGCACTCTGGACTCTGAATCCAGCGATCTGAGTTCAAATCTCAGTGGGACCTTGTGCAAGGTTTTGGCTCCCTCAGGGCTTTCTCAGCATGCGTACACATTGACAGCCTTGCTTTTGCTATTGGGTCAATTGTGACATGCGCTCTGATCTGGATCGTTTGCCCCTGAAGCCTCTGTGCTTCTTTGCACTTGTTGGCTGCTCCTGCGTGAGGGCATCAAGCGGTTTCTCACCAAATCATGCAACACCTGAGGTGGAGATCACAAAGTCCAAGTCCAGGTCAAGCAGGGGACGTTTTTCATGGCCTTGTCTGGTTCTATGTTGGGCATCTCCAAAGACGGAGAATCTTATACTCCCTGAGCATCCTTCTCCCATCTTTGACCACCAATACCTCTGGCAGTAACCAGAGTTCCAACTCTGTCCACTACTTCTTGCTCTCTCAGTTTCTCTGTGGTTTTTCTGTATCTCTCGGCCAACTTGTTTAATTTTCATCCCCGATCAGTTCAGGGAGCTGCATCAAAATATGGCAGTAGTCCATGCTTGGCTGTCATGAGAGACAGCAGACCTCTCCGCACAGAGCAGGTAGTTAAGTGAGGGAAGAGGAGAACAAACCACCACAGGTCTCCAGCTATGCTGCACATAGTCTTTAATCAGAAGGAGCAAATGCAGGGGCACAGAACAGAGACCAAGAAAGACGTCTGCAGGGTTCAGGGAGGCACAGAGTATGGCCCGTTTCCCAAGGACAAGCTCCATACAAAGCCCTTCCCTTTTCCCATTCTGTTCCACCCGGTGGCCATCGCATGCCGCCAAGAGCAGTCCCTGACTCCGGAACCCTCCCCACATCAGCAGGAGGTTCAGCAAAGCACAGGAGAAGGAGCCCTTTGTCTCAGGGGCTCAGAGCAAAGAGGAGCCGGAGGAGGAAGAGCGAGGCTTGTCCTGCAGGGAGGAGCAGCGGGCACAGGTCTCTCCTGCCAGGTGGGAAGAGGACACCCAGACCATCAGGAAGCCATGACCACGCTCATGTTCCTGCTCCTGCTCCTGCTGGGTGCCTATCTTCCTTCCAGCTCCAAAGGGGATGATCCGCCAACTTCAGCAGATCAGACTGCAGTAAGGGCGAGGCAGGCACAGGCCTGACCCTCCCAGACCAAGGGAGCCCCCAGAAGAGATGGGAACCCCGCCAGTGCTGAGGGAGCTCCCAACAGCAGCTGACAGAGAGGATCCCACGGCTGTGCTCTGTGGGAAAGAGGTGAGGATGGGGCCCGGCAGGGTCACCACCACCGGGGAGGCCTGGATGGCAACCGTCGAGTCAGCGCAGCGGGCGACACAGGGCTCACTGCAGCTGCTTGCAAGTGGCGTTGGGCCAGAGGTGCCGCAGGGGCATGGGGGACATGGTCTGAAGCAAGACATCTCTCGGTGAGCGAGTCAAAGCTGAAACACAGAGCAGGCAGGGAGCACAAACCTCAATATTAACGTGTCCTTGTCTTCTTCAGCTCTCTGTGGACAGACCTTGTTTTAAATGCAAGCGGTGACTCTACAACTTCCAGAGCCCTCACTGGCACAGCAGGTTGCATGGAACTGGAAGGCTGGCCCCTTTGTGATAGGACCCAGTTCACAGGGGTTATAGCCCCTGTGGAATGACTGGTCACACCCCATCTCCAGAGCGAACAGTGCTGCACTGAAGAGAGCACTGCACGCCCTTGGCCCTTTGGTTAGACATAATCTGATGGACTTGCAAATTCTGGTGGGCAGACATCCCTGCATCTGAGCCCCACTGATCCCTTCTGCTTGGAGGAACCCTCCCCTTCCCAGCTCATCCCAGCCACCATTAGGGAAAGGACAGAGGTCTCAGGGGTTGACTGTTTCCATTGCAGGGCCAAGCAGATGCAGCCCAATATCAGCCTGAGTAGCCACCCGCAAAGCACTTCAGCCCACAGAGAGAGATGGAGCAAACTCAGGCTTACCGTGTTTTTCGAGGAATGGGAAGCAAGAGAGGAAGATGCAGAGCCTGGCGTAGCACAGGCTTTTATGCTGTGTTCCAGAGCCCTGGGGGGATACAACATTCTTTGCTCATGAAGCATCTGAACACCTAGTAGTTGCTGCTTGCCAAGGAATCGCTGGTGATGAAGCCCTTGCCTCTTTCATCTGAAATACTGCGCTCCCGCTTTCTGTCACTGAACATCAGAACAACTCATCTGTGCCCCACCTTCATAAGATCGACCACCTCAGCTGCCTCAGGCATGTGCAGGAGGATGATTTGAGTGTGTTTCCATTCCTTTGCCTTGTTAGTGGTGAAAGCGGTTATCGATCATGGTCAAATTCAGCTCTGAGGGGCACCTCAAGTGCTTTCCTTTCAGGCACTCTGGCTGACACAGAGCAACATTGCTCCCCACGGGTCATGGTAGGGACACAGGAGACTCTGAGTATGTTCAGTCAGAAGGTCAAGACTGCACAAGCCCATGTGTGAAAAGAAACTCAGCTGTGCAAGGATGTGGCGAATCTCAACAGCAAGGAAGGACCATTGTGAGCCATGAGGAACTTTTCTGCGGGAAGGAGTGATGGTCACGAGCACCTTGCTTACGCTCATCAGGCTCTACAACAGCCTGGTTTTGTGATGAAAGAGCTGCCTGCGATCTTCCCTGAGTGAGACCCACAGCCAAATTGACCTGTTCTGCTCAGCAAGGGCATCCCAGAGACCAGATGCCTGGATGGCCTGTTTTTGAGAAGAGGTGCGGGAAGGGAGCCAGAAGCTTGTAGCCCGTTTTTCTGGGTCAGAGATGGGGTGGCCAATTTCGAGCATTTGAAATCTCAAAGGCACGTCAGATCAGTCTCCCGGAGCAGCTGCTGGAAGTCCTTGTGATGTGGCAGGGTTGGGAAAACCCCTGAACTCTAGGCTAACATGAGTCACGCTGCTGTGGACTTCAGTGGACATGGTGCCCTGGTCTCAGGTTTGGTAGGGATACCAGCGCTCATAGCTTCAGGTGCCGGTTGCGTCAAAGAGCAAAAATGGCCAATGAGTGTGTGAATCCCTTTCAGGAAGGATGGGGCATCTCTTTGATCAGCCCCGTGAGTGCTGATTTCCTTGTTTCCAACAGGTTCCCAACTTCCCAAGTTTGAGCCCAGGCTCCTGGCTGGAAGAAGCCTTAGGGCGTGGTTTAGTCATCAAGGGACGTATCTACAGAGATCCCATGGAGAATCGCTTGAAAGAGAACTGCCTGGCACACTGGTCTGCTATCCGTCATTTTCAATCTCCCTTTGTTAGCTGAGCCTGTGGGCAGTAAATCTGTCTGTGGCAAAGCCTTAGGAAGCATCGCCTCTTCTTAGGTCCTGATCCCGACAAGGTACTTCAACCACCAAGACATCTGCTGGTAAATTGACACAGCAAACCAAAAGCAGTCCAGGAAACTACTGGAGTCTGTCCTGGACAACTTCCTCGTAGAGGTGATGGAGAATTCGACCAGAGGAGAGACACTGTTGGACCTGCTCCTTACTAGTGCAGAAGAACTTACCAAAAAGGTCAAGATAGGAGGTAGCCTGGTCAGCAGCAATCATGTCTTGGTAGAATTCTCAGCCTAGAGAGGTATAGGCTAGGTAAAAAGTAGAGTCAGGACCCTACACTGTAGAAAGACAAGCGATTGGCTGTTAAGGTGCTACCGTGTGTAATTCCTTGGAAAATGGCCTCAGACACAGAGGACGCCGAGAGCTGGGACATATTCAAAAACATTTTTCTGGAGTGTCTAGAAATCCCGGCATGCAAGAAGTCCGACAGGGGAAACAGGAAGCCAGCTTGGAGAAGGCAAAGCCTCTTAGGCAAACTGAATCAAACCAAACCAAACCAACAAAACTAAACTAAAGTAAAGTAAGGTAACGTAAACTAAACTAAACTAAACTAAACTAAACTAAACTAAACTAAACTGAACTTATGTAAACTAAACTTAAACTAAAACAAAGCAAAATTGCACAGGCAGAAAAGAAAGGGACACGCATCCTGGGCAGATTACAGGTAATGCCATGGGCGTGTAAGGAGGGCATCAGGAAAACCAAGGCACAGCTGGCGCTGAACTTGTCTGCAGTAATGAAAAATATCTAGAAGTCTTTCTTCAGGTCGACAGAACAAGAAAGGAGGGGGAAAAAAGTTGTAGCCCCACACTTTAGATGAGCCAAACGGGAGGCCTGTCTGTGACCAGCATGAAGAAGATGGAGCAGCTGGGAGTCCTTGTGATTTGGAAGAGTTGGGAAAACCCCTGAACTCTAGGCTATCATGAGTCACGCTGCTGTGGACTTCAGAGGACACAGTGCTCGGGATGCAGGAAAACCAGCGTTGCCAGAGCTCATAGCCTCAATCCCCCAAAAGGTCTGCTTCCTCCAAGGCATTTGTGCCTTTTTCATCACAATTACTCTCAGGTGAAATGAGGGATGGACTCGAGGTCCTTTTGTAGGTCGAAATGCATGGAAGCCTGTAAACACCCTGCTAACACAAATCCCACAGGCAACCTTACCATGCAGATTGTTTTCTGAACGTCTGCACAGCAAAGACCGTTGCTTGCTTTGCTTTGCTTTAAGCAACTGTTGAACTAGAAGAGGTTTGAGTAGCTTTGTCCCCTTCAGACAGAGAGTCCAGTTCAGATAGGCTCCTTTTTTCCCTTGGTCCATAGGCCATAAGATGCAGGAGACATGAGGATGTCTCAGCTCTTAGCTGCTGGGAACAGTGCTGCACCCAGTTCCAGGATGCTCCTGCAGTGCTGGCTCCCAAACAGGGTCAGTCAGCGTCTCCAGGGTGACTTGAGATAACACAGAGAGGTCTTTGATGCATTACACATGCAGTGAAATTCCCGGCTACAAATCTTGAAGTGGAGCATTGCCCTGAAACTCCCTGGGAGCTGGGTGTCATTGCACAGAGACTGTGATCAGTGGGGCAGGGAGGCCTGCAGCAGGTAGTTGTGGCCGAGTGGTGAAGGCGATGGACTAGAAATCCATTGGGGTTTCCCCGCGCAGGTTCGAATCCTGCCAGCTACGGTGCAAAGGTGTTTTTTGAGCTACCGCCAAATGTCCAGGGTTCTGCGATGGCACCCAGCTCCACAGTGTGCCTGGTGCCCAGGCAGACAGTTAAAGCACTTTCCCTCTTGGCCGTTCTCCTGTTTGAATGGCAATCTCTGCTTCCATTGACAAGGTAAGCATTGGGGGAAGACTATGGACCTGGGCTGAGTATGAGCCCTGAAAAGAGCTCCACTGTTGCTAGTTCCTATGTGCAACTTCAGAGCCTAGGGGCGTGGGAGTATTCTGCCCGAGCAGTCCTCAGCAGGGTCCAAAATGAACAACCTTTGCAAGGGGGCTTTCCAAATTTAACTGAAGGATGAGATAATGAGAAGTGAGTGTGATCTGTGGCCTCCTCTTCTGGGAAAGATGTGGAATTGGCAGAAAAGGACATGGTGTGGCTGTGGTATCAGGAGACCATGCCCTGCCTCCACCGACCCTGAGGGGTGGGACAGGAAAGAGCCAGAGGCTTCCCAGAGGTCTTCTTTCAGTTGCATGCCCAGCTGTCCCTACAAGAGCTGCGGCAGAGGATGACCTTCTGGGAGCCTGCCTGCGTGGTTTAGCATCTGAAGGAGAAAGGAAACGCTGAGAAGCATGTGCAGAGAGAGCCGACACAAAGAGGAGGAGAGAAAAGCACATTGCTGCCACATGGTCGCTTCCCTGCAGCCATAGCACTGAGGCTGGGGAAAACATTGCAAGGGAGGACGAACCTCAGAGAGATTCTCAGCAGGAATAAAGAAGGAAAGGGCAGTGGAAGTGATAGTTTAGTGTGCTCACATCTGCACACCCATGCTGACCCTCTCTATCCCGCTTTTGTTTTTCCCTTCTCTGCCTGGTTCGTGAATGCTCTGGCCAGCAGTGTTGGGCAGGACAGGAATAGCACTAGGCACAGACAAAAGGAGTTTCTCTGTCCTTCGGGCAAGCTGCATGGTGTCAGGGGCAGCCCTGGGTGATCAGGTAGCAGTAAGTCTAGGGCTGCACCAGGGGGATGGCAAGTCAGGGAAAGGAGTGTGGTGTGAAGGTGTGAAACAGGCCTTTGGACAGAGATGAGGAAAGATGGTGGTTTATGTTGGTGTTTCTTTTTCTCACTACATGAATCAGTTTTTAATCAGCAACAATTTCCACACTCCTTCTCCACCCTGACACCCCGCCAAGGCAAACCTTGTTTGCTCACGGGAGTCTTTCCTAAGCTGTGTTTTTCTAAGTCATGTTTGCCTAGACCCAACCTGTTTTTAGCACTCTGCATCCCAGCCAGAGTTTGGGAAGCAGTGAGCAGGTGGCTGGGGGTTTTTCTGTGATTATACCACCAAAGGTGCGTAGACACAAAGGCACATCCACGTGCATAGTACATGCAGAGCTGGTACAGGAATGAAGGTAGTCTGAGAGAGGCACCGTTACCAGCACCCAGCAGCCTGAGTGTCCGCAGCCAAGATATCACTCCCAGGGAAGCACACACAGACATCCCATCAGCTTGAGGTCCCTTGCTTGCAGGGGACTGGAAGGAGGAGGCTGGCCTAGCGCTTATGTGGAGGAGCAGTAGACAGGTGACTGTGTGACCTGGCAGAGTGAGGCAGGCAGATTGGCAAGCGGAGGATCAGAAGGCAGTAGCGCGCCCATGATCATTGGTGGTATTGTGGGGAGCATAGCTGCCTTCCAAGCAGTTGGCCCACATTTGATTCCTGGCCAATGCAGACAAGATTTCCTTCAGCCTGGCTCCAGGGTGCCTTGCTTCTCCTGTTCCAGAGGAACCCAGCTTCTCTTAGGATGTTAAGGTGCCACGGGGCACTGGAGCCACTCTCCTCTGCAGCCTAGCCTCATGGCTAGTTCTCTGGGCTTCTCCAAGCCAAGCAGGCACCAGCCAGGCTTTGAGCAAGGCCCAACTTTGGGAAAAGCAGAGTGCAGGGACTGCTTTGGACCACTGAGATATACACCGGGTGTCTTGAAGCACTGGAGCAGGTGCCCAGAGAACAGGTGGGTTCTGCTTCACCTTAGGCATCTCATTGCAGTACTACTGGGGTTCAGGCACTGAGCCGCACGTTCCAGCAGTGTCTAAAATGGGGGCTTGAAGGGATGAATCGTCAGCAGAGACAGCAAGTACAGTAGCGAAACCACTGGTCACTGGTCTGTGAATATACCCTTTGAGGTACAAGTGGTGAAGATGTTAAGCTGGAAACATCATCGTCAGGTCTCATCAGGCAAAAGGAAGATTCTCAGGGGATACCAGCCTGTATCTGGTAAGAGAGGTTCTGCGAGGGGCGTACAGAAAACTGTGCCACTCCCTCTTCAGTGAGTGGAGATTGTCCAGCGTCCCTGAGGGAAAGTTGCCCTTGATGACTGATAGCTAGGGAGATGGAGAGACTGGCAGGCTGAGGCAGGAGCATATGCCTCTGTGAGGGTGGCTGCAGGAGAAAGACCTATCCAGCTTGTGCCCAGAGGTCCCATGGTGTAATGGTGAGCACTCTGGACTCTGAATCCAGCGATCTGAGTTCAAATCTCAGTGGGACCTTGTGCAAGATTTTGGCTCCCTCAGGGCTTTCTCAGCATGCGTACACATTGACAGCCTTGCTTTTGCTATTGGGTCAATTGTGTCATGCGCTCTGATCTGGATCATTTGCCCCTGCAGCCTCCGTGCTTCCTTGCACTTGTTAGCTGCTCCTGCGTGAGGGCAACCAGCAGTTTCTCACCAAATCATGCAACACCTGAGGTGGAGATCACAAAGTCCAAGTCCAGGTCAAGCAGGGGACGTTTTTCATGGCCTTGTCTGGTTCTATGTTGGGCATCTCCAAAGATGGGGAATCTTATACTCCCTGAGCATCCTTCTCTCATCTTTGACCACCAATACCTCTGGCAGTAGCCAGAGTTCCAACTCTGTCCACTGCTTCTTGCTCTCTCAGTTTCTCTGTGGCTTTTCTGTATCTCTTGGCCAACATGTTTTATTTTGATCCTCGGGCAGCTCACGGAGTTGCATCAAAATATGGCAGTAGCCCATGCTTGGCTGTCATGAGAGACAGCAGATCTCTCCGCACAGAGCAGGTGGTTAAGTGAGGGAAGAGGAGAACAAACCACAACAGATCTCCAGCTATGCTGCACATAGTCTTTAATCAGAAGGAGCAAATGCAGGGACACAGAACAGAGACCAAGAAAGATGTCTGCAGGGTTCAGGGAGGCACAGAGTATGGCCCGTTTCCCAAGGACAAGCTCCATACAAAGCCCTTCCCTTTTCCCATTCTGTTCCACCCGGTGGCCATCCCAAGCCACCAAGAGCAGTTTCTGACTCCGGAACCCTCCCCACATCAGCAGGAGATTCAGCAAAGCACAGGAGAAGGAGCCCTTTGTCTCAGGGGCTCAGAGCAAAGAGGTGCTGGAGGAGGAAGAGCGAGGCTTGTCCTACAGTGAGGAGCAGCGGGCACAGGACCCTCCTGCCAGGTGGGAAGAGGACACCCAGACCATCAGGAAGCCATGACCACATTCATGTTCCTGCTCCTGCTCCTGCAGGATGCCCGTCTTTCTTCCGGCTCCAAGGGGGATGATCCGCCCACTTCAGCAGTTCAGAGTGCAGCGGGGGGGAGGCAGGCACAGGCCTGACCCTCCCAGACCAAGGGAGCCCCCAGAAGAGATGGGAACCCCGCCAGTGCTGAGGGAGCTCCCAACAGCAGCTGACAGAGAGGATCCCACGGCTGTGCTCTGTGGGAAAGAGGTGAGGATGGGGCCCGGCAGGGTCACCACCACCGGGGAGGCCTGGATGGCAACCGTCGAGTCAGCGCAGCGGGCGACACAGGGCTCACTGCAGCTGCTTGCAAGTGGCGTTGGGCCAGAGGTGCCGCAGGGGCATGGGGGACATGGTCTGAAGCAAGACATCTCTCGGTGAGCGAGTCAAAGCTGAAACACAGAGCAGGCAGGGAGCACAAACCTCAATATTAGCGTGTCCTTGTCTTCTTCAGCTCTCTGTGGACAGACCTCGTTTTAAATACACACAGCAATTCTACAACTTCCAGAGCCCTCACTGGCACAGCAGGTTGCATGGAACTGGAAGGCTTGCCCCTTTGTGATAGGACCCAGTTCACAGGGGTTATAGCCCCTGTGGAATGACTGGTCACACCCCATCTCCAGAGCAAACAGTGCTGCACTGAAGAGAGCACTGCAGGCACTTGGCCCTTTAGTTTGAGATAATCTGATGGACATGCAAATTCTGGTGGGCAGACATCCCTGCATCTTGAGCCCCACTGATCCCTTCTGCTTGGAGGAACCCTCCCCTTCCCAGCTCCTCCCAGCAACCTTTATGGAAAGGACAGAGGTCTCAGGGGTTGGCTATTTCCATTGCAGGGCCAAGCAGAGGCAGCCCAATATCAGCCTGAGTAGCCACCCGCAAAGCACTTCAGCCCACAGAGAGAGATGGAGCAAACTCAGGCTTACTTTTTTTTTCGAGGAAAGGGAAGCAAAAGAGAAGGATGCAGAGCCTGGAGTTGCACAGGCTTTTATGCTGTGTTCCAGAGCCCTGGGGGTATACAACATTCTTTTCTCATGAAGCATCTGAACACCTAGTAGTTGCTGCTTGCCAAGGAATCGCTGGTGATGAAGCCCTTGCCTCTTTCATCTGAAATACTGCGCTCCCGCTTTCTGTCACTGAACATCAGAACAACTCATCTGTGCCCCACCTTCATAAGATCAACCAACTCAGATGCCTCAGGCATGTGCAAGAGGATCTTTGGAATGAGTTTCCATCCCTTTGTCTTATTAGTGGTGAGCGTAGCGATCAGTGGGTGAAATTCAGCTCTGAGGGGCACCTCAAGTGCTTTCCTTTCAGGCACTCTGGCGAACACAGAAAGTCATTGCTCCCCATGGGTCATGGTAGGGACACAGGAGATTCTGAGTAAGTTCAATCAGAAGGTCAAGACTGCACAAACGCATATGTGAGAGGAAATTCAGCTCTCCAGGGATCTGGTGAATCTCAACAGCAAGGAAGGACCATTGTGAGCCATGAGGGACGTTTCTGCGGGAAGGAGTGATGGTCCCGAGCACATTGCTTACGTTCATCAGGCTCTACCACAGCCTGGTTTTGTGATGAAAGAGCTGCCTGTGATCTTCCCTGAGTGAGACCTCCACCCAAATTGACCTGTTTTGCTCTGTAAGGGCATCCCAGAGACCAGATGCCTGGATGGCCTGTTTTTGAGGAGAAGTGCGGGGCAGGGAGCCAGAAGCTTGTTGCCCATTTTTTGGCTCAGGAATGGGGTGGCCAATTTCATACATTTCAAATTACAAAGGCACGTCAGATCAGTCTCCCAGAGCAGCTGGGAGTCCTTGTGATGTGGCAGAGTTGGGAAAACCCCTGAACTCTAGGCTATCATGAGTCACGCTGCTGTGGACTTCAGAGGACACAGTGCTCTGGATGCAGGAAAGCCAGCGTTGCCAGAGCTCATAGCCTCAATCCTCCAAAAGGTCTGCTTCCTCCAAGGCATTTGTGCCTTTTTCATCACAATTACTCTCAGGTGAAATGAGAGATGGACTCGAGGTCCTTTTGTAGGTCGAAATGCATGGAAGCCTGTAAACACCCTGCTAACACAAATCCCACAGGCAACCTTACCATGCAGATTGTTTTCTGAACGTCTGCACAGCAAAGACCGTTGCTTGCTTTGCTTTAAGCAACTGTTGAACTAGAAGAGATTTGAGTAGCTTTGTCCCCTTCAGACAGAGAGTCCAGTTCTGATAGGCTCCTTTTTTCCCTTGGTCCATAGGCCAGAAGCTGCAAGAGACATGAGGATGTCTCAGCTCTTAGCTGCTGGGAACAGTGTTGCACCCAGTTCCAGGATGCTCCTGCAGTGCCGGCTCCCAAACAGGGTCAGTCAGCGCTTCCAGGGTGACTTGAGATAACACAGAGAGGTCTTTGATTCACTACACATGCAGTGAAATTCCCGGCTACAAATCTTGAAGTGGAGCATTGCCCTGAAACTCCCTGGGAGCTGGGTGTCATTGCACAGGGACTGTGATCAGTGGGGCAGGGAGGCCTGCAGCAGGTAGTTGTGGCCGAGTGGTGAAGGCGATGGACTAGAAATCCATTAGGGTTTCCCCGCTGTCATGGGTTCAGCAGCAGCAGTCATTTTTTCTTCTTCTTGATAGCTGGTGTAGTGCTGTGGTTTTGATTTTGGGCCTGGGAACAGCGCTGATAACACCAGTGTTTTGGTTACTGCTTAGTGATGTTTTGGTCTGGCCAAGGACTTTCTGAGTGTTATGCTCTGCCAGGGAGGAGGGGAAGCCGGGAGGAAGCAGAGACAGGACACCTGACCCAAACTGACCAAAGAGGTTATTCCATACCACAGCACGTCATGTCCAGGATGGAGAGCAGGGAGCAGAGACCCGGAAGGTTAGGGGTGCACTGCGTGGTCAGGCTTGGTATTAGGTGGTGAGAATTGTATTATTTCCTTGTATTTGCCTTGTTATTATTATTATTGGTGGTAGCGGTAGTGATTTGTGTTATACTTTAGTTACTAAGCTGTTCTTATCTCAACCTGTGGGAGTTGCATTCTTTTCGATTCTCCTTCCCATCCCTCCGGGAGTGGGGGGAAGAAAAAGGGGGAAGTGAGGAGAGAACGGGCTGCGTGGTTAGAGAGGCTTAAACCACGACAGTTCTTTTTGGTGCCCAACGTGGGGCACGAATGTTTGAGATAACGACAGGATTAATAGCCACTCGTCACAATGCTGATTTATTGGCTCTCAAAGTTGTTGGTTTTGGTTCTCTTGAGTTCATGGTTTCAGCCTGTTGTACCTTACTTACAGCCGGTATTTGTTATCTTAGCATTTTTCAGATATGGGTTTTGGGTTAAGGTTCTTGTTTCATTGTAATTTATTGGAATGGCTTGTAATACGGCCGCGCTCCAGAAGCAGTGGGGGGCGGATGTGTACCTGGCAGTTCGGCTGCTCTTCACTGTCCTGGCGAGGCTGTGGAGAGCCGAGGGGGGGCTGCCTCGGGAGCCGCCGGCTGCCGAAACGGCCTGGGGGAGCGGACCCGGGGAGCAGGAGCCGAGCCCCCCCACCGAGCCCAGCCCGACGGCTGCTGAGCAGTGGGAGGAGACGATGGAGGAGCCGAGCCCTGCAGCCGAGCCCAGCCCCGCGGTGGCCGAGAGCATTCCCCAGCAGCCGCCCTCAGAGGCCCGCGAGCCCCAGCAGGATGCAGGAGACCACGCAGCACTTCCCAGCAAGGCAGAGGAGGGAGATCGGGACTCAGACAAAGAGCAGCTGGTGGTGAGAGAGCCAGCAAGCACAGCAGCTACACCAGCCCCAGTGACAAGTACAGCAGCCTCATTTGAGAGCTCTGAAGGGTTTGAATGGCCTTTGGGTACACTTGAGACCTGCCTGCTGATTGTGATGGGGATCAGCATGGTGGCATGCATGCAGAGTGTGTTTTACCCACAACCATTTTGTCTGGTCCCCAGAGTTAAGCAGAGTGGGGTGTGGGCATTGTCTGGGGTTAGTCTGCAATCTAGGATGACTAAGAGATTTTCCCTGCAGCTGGACAGTCATGAGTGGCAGAGTGTGTGGGACAGTATGGGTGAGTGTCTAGTCCACTGGGCCCCTCCAGTGCTTTGGAAGCATCGGAGATGGAAGGCAGCTGTATGGAGTCCCCACCGACAAGCTGCAGAAACTGCTGGAGGGGTGGATGAATTATTTTGAGCCTGATGGGCCCATGACACTTCAGGCCATCAGGGCAGAGATGCAGCACACAGATGGGCTCATGATCGAGGGGTGGACTTAGCAATGGACACTATTGCCCAGGTTGCTCATGAGTGTGAACACTGCACACAGCCTCTCCTGCTCTGAAAGGCTATTACAAAAGATGGAGCCTGACATCATGGACTGGATGGACTCAGCAGCTTTGTAGGGATTGGTCTATGCACTAAAGGATGATCTCTCTCCCTTTATGTGTGTGTGTGTGTATGTATACATATACATGTGATGGTGTATTAAAAAATGTGGGATCTGAGCATGATGTGAATGGTATGGAATAAGGGGTGGATAATGTCATGGGTTCAGCAGCAGCAGTCATTTTTTCTCCTTCTTGGTAGCTGGTGTAGTGCTGTGTTTTTGATTTTGGGCCTGGGAACAGTGCTGATAACACCAGTGTTTTGGTTACTGCTTAGTGATGTTTTGGTCTGGCCAAGGACTTTCTGAGTTTCATGCTCTGCCAGGGAGGAGGGGAAGCCGGGAGGAAGCAGAGACAGGACACCTGACCCAAACTGACCAAAGAGGTCATTCCATACCACAGCACGTCATGCCCAGGATGGAGAGCAGAGAGCAGAGACCCGGAAGGGTAGGGGTGCACTGTGTGGTCGGGCTTGGTATTAGGTGGTGAGAATTATATTCTTTCCTTGCATTTGCCTTGTTATTATTATTATTGGTGGTAGCGGTAGTGATTTGTGTTATACTTTAGTTACTAAGCTGTTCTTATCTCAACCTGTGGGAGTTGCATTCTTTTCGATTCTCCTTCCCATCCCTCCGGGAGTGGGGGGAAGTAAAAGGGGGAAGTGAGGAGAGAACAGGCTGCGTGGTTAGAGAGGCTTAAACCACGACACCCGCGCAGGTTCGAATCCTGCCAGCTATGGTGCAAAGGTATTTTTTGAGCTGCCGCCAAATGTGCAGGGTTCTGTGGTGGCACCCAGCTCCACAGCGTGCCTGGTGCCCAGGCAGACAGTTAAAGCACTTTCACTCTTGGCCGTTCTCCTGTTTGAATGGTAATCTCTGCTTCCATTGACAAGGTAGGCATTGGGGGAAGACTATGGACCTGGGCTGAGTATGAGCCCTGAAAAGAGCTCTACTGTTGCTAGTTCCTACGTGCAACTTCAGAGCCTAGGGGCGTGGGAGTATTCTGCCCGAGCAGTCCTCAGCAGGGTCCAAAATGAACAACCTTTGCAAGGGGGCTTTCTAAATTTAACTGAAGGATGAGATAATGAGAAGTGAGTGTGATCTGTGGCCTCCTCTTCTGGGAAAGATGTGGAATTGGCAGAAAAGGATATGGTGGTGGCTGTGGTATCAGGAGACCATGCCCAGCCTCCACCGACCCTGAGGGGTGGGACAGGAAAGAGCCAGAGGCTTCCCAGAGGTCTTCTTTCAGTTGCAAGCCCAGCTGTCCCTACAAGAGCTGCGGCAGAGGATGAGCTTCTGGTAGCCTGACTGCGTGGATTAGCATCTGAAGGAGAAAGGAAATGATAAGAAGCACATGCAGGGAGAGCCTACACAAAGAGGAGGAGAGAAAAGCACATTGCTGCCACATGGTCGCTTCCCTGCAGCCATAGCACTGAGGCTGGGGAAAACATTGCAAGGGAGGACGAACCTCAGAGAGATTCTCAGCAGGAATAAAGAAGGAAAGGGCAGTGGAAGTGATAGTTTAGTGTGCTCACATCTACACACCCATGCTGACCCTCTCTATCCCGCTTTTGTTTTTCCCTTCTCTGCCTGGTTCGTGAACGCTCTGGCCAGCAGTGTTGGGCAGGACAGGAATATCTCCAGGCGCAGAAAAAAGGAGTTTCTTTGGCCTTCGGGCAAGCTGCGTGGTGTCAGGGGCAGATCTGGGCAATGAGGTAGCAGTAAGTCTAGGGCTGCACCAGGGGGATGGCAAGTCAGGGAAAGGAGTGTGGTGTGAAGGTGTAAAACAGACCTTTGGACAGGGGTGAGGAAAGATGGTGGTTTGTGTTGGTATTTCTTTTTACTCACAACATGAATCTGTTTTAATCAGCAACAATTACCACACGCCTTCTTCACCCTGACACCCTACCAAGGTAAGCCTTGTTTGCCCACAGGATGTTTTTCTAAGTCGTGTTTGCCTAGACCCAACCTGTTTTTAGCACTCTGCATCCCAGCCAGAGTTTGGGAAGGAGTGAGCAGTTGGCTGGGGGTTTTTCTGTGATTATACCACCAAAGGTGCGTAGACACAAAGGCACATCCACGTGCATCGTACATGCAGAGCTGGTACAGGAATGAAGGTAGTCTGAGGGAGGCACCGTTACCAGCACCCAGCAGCCTGAGTGGCCGCAGCCAAGATGTCACTCCCAGGGAACAAACACAGACATCCCATCAGCTTGAGGTCCCTTGCTTGCAGGGGACTGGAAGGAGGAGGCTGGCCTAGCGCTTATGTGGAGGAGCAGTAGACAGGTGACTGTGTGACCTGGCAGAGTGAGGCAGGCAGATTGGCAAGCGGAGGATCAGAAGGCAGTAGCGCGCCCATGATCATTGGTGGTATTGTTGGGAGCATAGCTGCCTTCCAAGCAGTTGGCCCACATTTGATTCCTGGCCAATGCAGACAAGATTTCCTTCAGCCTGGCTCCAGGGTGCCTTGCTTCTCCTGTTCCAGAGGAACCCAGCTTCTCTTAGGATGTTAAGGTATCACGGGGCACTGGAGCCACTCTCCTCTGCAGCCTTGCCTCATGGCTAGTTCTCTGGGCTTCTCCAAGCCAAGCAGGCACCAGCCAGGCTTTGAGCAAGGCCCAACTTTGGGAAAAGCAGAGTGCAGGGACTGCTTTGGACCACTGAGATATACACCGGGTGTCTTGAAGCACTGGAGCAGGTGCCCAGAGAACAGGTGGGTTCTCCTTCACCTTAGGCATCTCATTGCAGTACTACTGGGGTCCAGGCACTGAGCCGCACATTCCAGCAGTGTCTAAAATGGGGGCTTGAAGGGATGAAACGTCAGCAGAGACTGCAAGTGCAGTCGCAAAACCACTGGTCACCGTGCTGTGAATATACCCTTTGAGGTACAAGTGCTGAAGATGTTAAGCTGGAAGCATCATTGTCAGGTCTCATCAGGCAAAAGGAGGATTCTCAGGGGATACCAGCCTGTCTCTTGTAAGAGAGGGTCTGCGAGGCTTGCACAAACAACTGTGCCACTCCGTCTTCTGTGAGTAAAGAGTGCCCAGCGTTCCTGAGGGAAAGCTGCCTTTGATGACTGACGGCCAGGGAGATGGAGAGACTGGCAGGCTGAGGCAGGAGCATATGCCTTTGTGAGGTTGGCTGCAGGAGAAAGACCTATCCAGCTTGTGCCCAGAGGTCCCATGGTGTAATGGTGAGCACTCTGGACTCTGAATCCAGCGATCTGAGTTCAAATCTCAGTGGGACCTTGTGCAAGGTTTTGGCTCCCTCAGGGCTTTCTCAGCATGCTTACACATTGACAGCCTAGCTTTCGCCATTGGGTCAATTGTGCCATGCACTCTGATCTTCCTTCTTTTCCTGTGCTTTCATCCCTGAGACTACATCATCACCCCTTCTTCCTGCCCTGTGGTTACCATACCACTGCCCCTTTCCTGAGCACTGACCCTGCCCCATTTCTGCTGTATTGTCCTTGATGGCTACTCCAGCTCTATTTCTTCTTGGTCTCTTGAGAGCAAAAGCACAAATCATTCTCGTTATACACCAAGAACTTGCATGGCAGTTGTGATCTGTGTTGAAGGGTTGATGCCACCATATGTCCCTGTCATGGGTTCAGCAGCAGCAGTCATTTTTCTCCTTCTTGGTAGCTGGTGCAGTGCTGTGTTTTTGACTTGTGGCCTGGGAACAGTGCTGATAACACCAGTGTTCTCACTGGTAATGTTTTGGTCTGACCAAGGACTTTCTGAGTCTCATATTCTGCCAGGGAGGAGGGGAAGCCGGGAGGAAGGACAAAGAGGACACCTGACCCAAACTGACCAAAGAGGTATTCCATGCCATAGCACATCATGCCCAGGATGGGAAAAGGGAGAGCAGAGATGCAGAAGGGTGGGGGTGCATTGCTTGGTCAGGCTGGGTATTGTGGTGAGCAATTGTATTCTTTCCTTGTATTTGCCTTGTCATTATTATTATTGGTATTAGCAGTAGTGGCCTTGTGTTATATTTTAGTTACTAAGCTCTTCTTATCTCAACCTGTGGGAGTCGCATTCTTTTGATTCTCCTCCCCATTCACCCGGGAGCCGGGGGAAGAAAGAGAGGGGAGTGAGTGAGAGAACAGGCTGCGTGATTTATGGCTTGAACCACGACAGTCCCAGAGAGGCTGCAGGTGCTACTGGGAGGTCACCATCTAACCTGCAGGAGCGTCTGCGCTATAGTGCTGAGAACAGACTCAGAGTACCCCTCAGATAAATTTGAAAAGCAAAGTGGGGTAATATTCAACCACACAACTACTGCCAGCCCTGGTTTTCTACACAAAGTTGTTTTGTCTTCTTTCCTGTAAGCAGCAGAGGTGCTCCCTGGGGAATGATACCATCCCCCCATGACAGGGTATTTCAGGTGCTCAGCTGAGGACAAAGTGCTGGAGCTGCAGCTGTAGGCCCCAGAGTTGCGCCTGTCAAGGCCTCTGTAAGCCTGGCACCAGGCGCCTACCACGCTTAGTGAAGGTCCTGGCTACAAATCTTGAAACAGGGCGTTGCCCTGAAACTCCCTGGGAGCCGGGTGTTGTTGCACAAAGCCTGTGATCAGCAGTGCAGAGGGCTGCAGCAGGTAGCTGTGGCTGAGTGGTGAAGGTGATGGACTAGAAATCCATTGGGCTTTCCCTATTCAGGTTCAAATCCTGCAAGGTACAGTTCCCTTTTTGGCCCCCCTCAAAATGACCACGCTGCAGCCATGGGAGGTCCACAGGTTCTTGGTTACCAGGAGCTAGTAAAACCCCATTGCTCACCCCACTTGTACTCGCTCCTTCCCACCCCCCAGATTTACAGGGTGAATGAGAAATCCTGCTGCCAGGATTGACAAGGTAGTCAAGTGAGGGGAAGAGCCTCAATAAGTCGCTCTACCAGCTCAGGTTTCCCAGAGGATTAATGGGATGACTTGCAGCACTTAAAACAGGGCACCACCCAGACCAGATGATCCAGCACTGCCCTGGATCTGCCATCTCCACCCCCAGCAGTGTTGTCAGGACAGGCATCACTCAAAGCACGTGGATCAGGGATTAGGGTTTCTCTGACTCCCTGGCACCCTGCATGGTGGGAAGTGTAGCCCTCAGCTGTCAGCAAGGCCCTCCCATCCTTGAAAGGCAAGGTGCTAACTGCTATGCAACTTGCTTAGAGGAATAAACACTGACTGGACTAACAGATTGTACCTCAGGGTCTGTCCTGGGTTCAGCTTAAACCGCGACAGGGTCATATGTCCAAACAACCCGCATGGATATTCTGCTGACAGATAGGGTGCGCCACAAAGTGACCACACACTAGCTGTATAATATGCAGAGTTTAATAAACAAGTACACTAAACCAATAAGCACACTAAAGCAAGCACACTAATGTGTATTAGGTAAATATCTCTCCCTATATAGTGAAAAAGTACAATAAAATAAATCAGAAATATAGGTATATAAGTAAAGTACTGGAGAAAGTTAGCAATGCATGAAATCATTACTGTATAGACAGAACAGAGATTAAGAAGAAATACATCACCAATTACCACTGAATCATCATCTGGGCCCACACTTCCATACGGGAAGCCCTGTTACAGCCAATGCCAGGAGTCTCAGTGTTTTGGTTTAACCCCAGCTGGTAACTCAGTAACACAGAGTTTGCTCACTCACTTCTCCCCCCCCTTCCTCTCCCCTGCTCCCAGAGGGATGGGGAGGAGAATTGGAAGAATATAACTCCCAAGGGTTGAGATAAGAAGGAGAAAAATGACTGCTACTGCTGAACCCAGGACGCTCAGGTAATTGGGAAAATTCCCATGCAGTGCATCCACCTACAGATGAGACTTCTCTCATGGCCACAGGAGAGAAATCAAAACAGCAGTCTTTATGCCAGATCTGTAATTGTTTACTTGTGGGACTGCCTTTTCTCGTGCTCTCACCATTGTCCACTCTGAGACACCCCAGTGTGGCCAAGTATGAAGGTCATAGAACAACTGCGCACCTATGTTTTCCTGCCTTTTTCTGACAAACAGTCACAATGAAGATAGACATATATACTCTGCTGAATACACTGTGGCAAACATCCTTTGCTGTGGTTCTCAGCCATGAGAGGGAATCAGCTCCCACCTGTGCTCCCAACTGAGCTCCCAACCATTACAATGGGACAAGCACATAGTGCTTTTGTGAGCAATAGTAACTGACTAGCCCGTTCCTTAACATAAGTCATTTTGCTGGTCAGCACAACTGTACTGTAAACGTGTAAACTCTGGTTTCGTCTATTTCAGGGTTCTCCATGCATTAGGCTGGAGTACTGCTATATGCACAGCTAAACCAGGAGAATTATTTCCCTTGCTAAACATCCTTGTCTCCCTCCACAGCCAGGAGGGAACTGAAATTTATGCTGGGTACAGTCCTGGGAGTTTGAATTTGGAGCAGGGTTGCAGCCCCCACGAGCTCACTGGAGAGCAGCTTCCCTCTGCCCTGCAAAGCCACAAGGCTGCTACCTTATTCCAGGGGTGCCTTCAGTGCCTGCAGACCCAGCTTGTGTGGTAAAAGAGAAAGTCCCCATCCAGATATATGGGCAGCATGGAAACATGGAGAAGGCCAAGGCAAGGCCCCTGAGATACCCCACTCCAGTCCCACTGTTACTGAGCTTTCCAGAGAGACATTTTCCTACCCAGGTGAGGGCGCAGGTAGGAGGAAGGGAAAGAGGCATGAGAACAAGCACTGGTGCTGGCAGTGCCAGGGAGCATCAGGCTGGGCTGTGGGAGATCTGGATAGAGGTTGTAGATGGAGCAGAGTGGCGCAGCGGAAGCGTGCTGGGCCCATAACCCAGAGGTCGATGGATCGAAACCATCCTCTGCTAATTGCTTTTTTTCCCCTCACACCAGAGACAGCAGCCACCACCATGATGCAGACCCTTTAAGCCTTCATCAGGTGTCCCTGCATGGCTACGCTCCTGTTCTCTGCCCACTCATGGCCCTGGCTCTCCCTAAGGCCTTTCCCTCTGCCAGCCCTTCCCAGAGGAGTTCCACGAGGCATGCTGCCCTTGATGGCTGTGCACACATGGGTTGCAGACAGAAATAAATCTCAAAGATGCTGCAAACACCACTGGGCTGAATCTTCCATTTCCAGACACTTGCCTGCTTCCTCATCAACCTTTTACAGGTTCTGGTTTTGCAGATGGGACCAGTGGGGCTACTGTTTTCTCCAGAAGCTGGAAAGATCTTCCTGAGGTACTCTGGCCTTGTCAAGACAGAGTGGCTTGGTCATGTACCTCTGGCTTTGCAGGGTAACAGAAGCCCAGCAGGTTGATATGTGGGTCAGACATTTCCGGCCCACAAAGGGGGCCAGGTCACTACCTGATCCTGCACTCCTGAGGTCTTTCTGACTGAGGGCAGCCTTGGCAAGCCAAAAAGCCACCTTCACACAGCAGAAAACTGCTATCAGCCAGGTGCCCCCTCATCTTGTTGTCTTCAGGCTGAACAGACCCAACTCCTTTAGAATGTCCTTCATTCACAGTATGCTTCAGCGTGCTCTGGCATCACTTTCTGCATGTCCCCTCTTGCTCTTCCTATGTGCACAGGAATACCTCATACTTCCTGACTGCAGTCCTTCTGAAAAATGCCGCCAGTGCTTGTGCAGCCTGCAATGGCTTGGTGTGGGGATGGCTTTGTTCTGTCAGCAATTGATTTTGTGATTTTGTGAGCAATAGTAACTGACTATCCTATTCCTTATCATAAGTCATTTTGCTGGTCAGCACAACTGTATTGTAAACATATAAACTCTGCTTTCATCTATTTTGGGGTTGTCCATGCATTAGGCTGGGGTACTGCTGTATGCACAGCTAAACCAGGAGAATTATTTCCCTTGCTAAACATCCTTGTCTCCCTCTGCAAAAGGGAGGCAAAGACTTTCTCCATCTGTGGTGATTTAAAACCAGCTGGTAAGAAACTACCACGAATCTGCTCGCTCATCCTACTCCTTTCCCCCTCCTCCTTGGGAAGGATGGGGAGGAGAACCAGAAGAATGTAAAATCTGCAGATTGAGATTAGAACAGTTAATAACTAAAATAAACTACAATATAATAATAAAAAGGACATGGAACTGCTGGAACAAGTCCAGAGGAGGGCCACGAGGATGATCAGAGGGCTGGAGCACCTCCCGTATGAAGACAGACTGAGAAAGTTGGGGCTGTTCAGCCTGGAGAAGAGAAGGCTGCATGGAGACCTCATAGCAGCCTTCCAGCATCTGAAGGGGGCCTATAGGGATGCTGGGGAGGGACTCTTCACTAGGGATTGTAGTGATAGGACAAGGGGTAAAGCGTTCAAACTGAAACAGGGGAAGTTTAGATTGGATATAAGGAAGAAATTCTTTAGTGTGAGGGTGGTGAGGCACTGGAATGGGCTGCCCAAGGAAGTTGTGAATGCTCCATCGCTGGCTGTGTTCAAGGCCAGGTTGGACATAGCCTTGGGTGACATGGTTCAGTGGGAGATGCCCCTGCCCATGGCAGGGGGTTTGGAACTGGATGATCTTAAGGTCCTTTCCAACCATAACTATTCTATGATTCTATGAATAATACTACTAATAATGATGATAAGGGAAATTACAAGGGAAAAGAATATAAAACTAAAGGGGGAAAGGAAAAAAACAATAAACAAAAGTGATGCACAACAGTTTTCGCCACCAACCAGCTGACACCCAGCCCTACCAGAGCAGCACTCGGTCCCTCCAGGCAACTCCCCCAGTTTCTACCCTGAGCATGATGTGCGGTGGGATGGAATACCCCTTTGGCTAGTTCGAGTCAGGTGTCCTGCCTCTGCTCCTTCCTGGTTTCTTGCTTTCCTCCTCACTGTAGAGGATGAGACTGAGGGTAAGTGCTGCTGGGCAACATCTAAACCATCAGGCATTACCAGTGTTATTCTCAGACTAAATCCAAAACAGCAATGTACCAGCTACTAGGAAGAAAAATAATTCTATCCCAGCTGAAAACAGGACACCATCCGAACCACTCACACCTGCTATTTCTTCTGCATTTCTGCTTTTTTTCTGTGCAGGCTTAGAAAGCCTCAGAACGTATGTATTAAGGTTGCTCTCTGTTTTGGAAAGGAAGGTTCCATTTGTCAGGGTGAGCAGCTGGTGAATGAACATCTTGAACGTGAACATCTGAGCCAGAAGAAACTGAAAACTCCATGAATGTTCTCTTGCTGCCACCCCATGGACATTTTGGGTACTCCCATTTCAGTCAGCAGTAACTAAACAAGAAAGCCGCAAGCCAAAATAATTCTGTTTGCTCCTTGCTGCACCATATCCTGGAAGGTTTCAGGGAACGCCTCTGTATCTCATAAAGTACCATTTAATTGTTCAGCAAAGGAAAGCATAGCAGTGGATTGCATGAAGGGGAAAAGAAGGGAAGGGAAAAGGGATGAGGGATGAGGGAAGAGGGAAGAGGGAAGAGGGAAGGAGGAGGAAATGGATAGGGAAAGAAGAATGGGCTTAAGTGCATTTTCAAAGCATGCTAGATTAATGTGTTTGTGTCTTTGCTCACTGGCCATCCTGAAGCTCCCAACCTCAGTGCCCTGAAAGTGTGTAGGTCCAGTACTGTCTGTGATAGTGCTGGAGTCCAGAGGGCATTGTGCCATCCCAAGAAACCCCAGTGCAAACAAACATCCTTGGGGAGTGGGCCTCAGTTTGTTTGCCATCTGTGCCCATAGAAACAGTCTCAAAGTCCTTATAGGCAGCAAGAAAGCTGCAAGAGCCTGAGCTGCCCAGAGCTCCCACCCTAGCAGGGAATCTCCTACTGAGTAGGATGATGCCTGGGGCCTGAGCTTGTTTTTTCCCGGGGGTTACTGTCTTGCTTCTGGCAGAGGCTTTCCTTCCACACTGGCTTTCCTCATTAAAAGTTCCTGCACCTCTGATACTTTCTGTCTGCTTTCTGGTGACTTGTGAAACAGATTTTTTTAGGGTCGCATAAAGAATCACTGTCAGGCATATTAACAAAAGTAATTCTAATAGAAATTTATAAATGTGTGCTTCAACAGTATTCGATGGCAAGCTCCACTCTATTGCATACAAAAAGAGATTGTGTCAGAATTGGCCATGATTTATACAGGATTGGTTTAAAGTTATTTATACAGAATTTAATTGAAATAATGTGGATAGGAATCAAAAATACAAAGGAATAAGGGAGACCCTGCCTAAGTCACGATGTTCAGACTAGAATCCCTTGCTTTCTAAACTTCTGACAGACCCTAGGTGCAGCTGGATCTAATCCCAGACTCAGTCTAGGACAATAGTTAATATTTAATGGAATTTAAACGGAAATTTAGGTAGACTGATTAAAGGTGAAAAGCATAAGGGAAACCCTCCCCTTGAATGGCAAGGTTCAGATTGGACACTCTTGCTTTCTAAACTTCTTCTCAGAGAAGAGTCTAGGAGTAGTATGTGAAGAGGCTGGTGGACCTGGCATTCATTTTACCATGGGCAGTGAGTCTGGAGCACTTAGGACAGATGCGACACATAGTGATCCACTCTCCTAAGTGACCACAGTGATTCTCTGACAGGCTGAAGCAATCGGGGCAGAAGCAAGAATGCATTGAGTCACCAGGGACTGGTAGATCCAGGGGTCCTGAAACCCTGAAACTCTCATGATGCTGAAGGACATGTGAAAGAGCTGTTCATGTGGCAATTAAAAACTATCTCATTTCTGTTGTTGTTTCACCCCAGGGTACATTCTCCCAGTGTGTGTCACCAGTGACTTTAACTTCGGGGAGAATTTCTCAACCTGATCTTTCACACTGAGCTGAATCTGGCAAAGGCCATGAGGGGTAGTAAAAATTTCAAGAAGTACATCTGATGCAAAAGGAAGACTAAAGAAGGTGAGGGCCCACTGCTGAGTGGGAGGTTAGGGTGCTGGTAACAGAAAACATGAGAAAAACAAGGAACTCAATGCCTTCACTTCATTCTTCACTGGTAAGCTTTGCTTTAGGGAAACACAAGCTGTTAAGCACAGTGGGAAAGTGTGGAGCACTCTGCCCTTTGCAGACAAGGAACAGATTAGGGAACATTTGAAAATATTGGGTATACTCAAGTCTGTTGACCCTAGTGGAGTAACTGTAAATGCTGAGAAAGCTCATCTACGTCAGTGCCAGGCCACTCTCAATGGTCTTTGAACATGGTAATCAGGAGAGGTTCCTGTCTTCAAGAAGGAGGACTCAGGGAACTTGAGGTAGCCTCACATCAGTCACTGGAACAGTAATGGAGCATATAATACTGGAAATAATTTCCAATCATATGAAGCATAGAAAGGTGATTTGGAGTAGTCATCATGGATTTACAATGGAGAAATCATCTCTGATGTGTGTATCTAAGCCTTCAGGGAAGGGATGACTACCTTGAGGACAAGAGGAGAGCATGTGACACTGATTTTCTTGACTTAAACAAGACTCACATCGTGATCCCCTGATGTCCTCACGGAAGAATTAATGAAGTGTGAATCACATGGGTGGAAAGAGAGACAATTCAACAGGGGCTGAAGTAACAAGCTCCAAGCGTTATGACAAATGTCACAAACTCCAATTTGAGACCAGGCACTCAAGGTGCGCACTAAAAGTGACTGATACTGGATTCTGTATTGTTTAATGTTTTCCATTAATGGCCTGGACAATGAGGTAGGGCAAACTATTAGGAAGTTTGCAAATAACAAAAATCTTAGAGGAGTGGGTGATATAGCATGAAAAACAAATAGATGTCCTCAACATAAAAAGGACATGGAACTGCTGGAACAAGTCCAAAGGAGGGCCACGAGGATGATGAGGGGACTGGAGCACCTCCTGTATGAAGATAGGATGAGAAAGTTGGGGCTGTTCAGCCTGGAGAAGAGAAGGCTGTGTGGAGAACTCATAGCAGCCTTCCAGCATCTGAAGGGGGCCTATAAGGATACTGAGGAGAGACTCTTTGTTAGGAATTGTAGTGATAGGACAAGGGGTAATGGGTCCAAACTTAAACTGGGGAAGCTCAGATTGGATATGAGGAAGAGATTCTTTACTGTAAGAGTGGTGAGGCACTGGAATGGGCTGCCCAAGGAAGTTGTGAATGCTCCATCACTGGCAGTGTTCAAGGCCAGGCTGGACAGAGCTTTGGGTGGCATGGTTTAGTGGGAGATGTCCCTGCCCATGGCAGGGGGGTTGGATCTAGATGGTCTTGAGGTCCTTTGCAACCCAAGCTATTCTATGATTCTATGATGCTAGCAGTAGAAACAAGCAGAGAGGAAAATGAGGCTTGTGAGGGGATTTCTGGGCCCCTGACATGCTTGGGCTGTATGTTAGGGAGGGAAAAGCAGATAGAAAGCAGGTCTCCTAAAAAGAAAAGACTGGGGGAGGTGGGCAGTTTTAGCTATCCCATTGACCAGGCCAAGCAACTGAAAGACATACACTACTAAGAGAACTGACAGAATGCACATCTCTATATCCCATTGCCCTTTCCGTGGATACTGACTTCAAACACTGTATTGCGCCTCAGGCCAAGAATGCATCTTGCTCAGAAGCCTGTGTCCAGTGGCACCGAGTCTTCCCCAGCTTCCAGCCTTATCTGTATACATGACCCATTGTACGCCCATCAGCAGCCTTGCAGAGCGGTTGGCTGGCAGGGGGCTCCCATCAGAAGGTGGAGGTGGGAGATGTGGAGAAGGTTCCTGCGGGTTCTGGCACCATGAAGTCACCTCGTGTTTTGTTTTCACATCAGGGCCCCGGCCTGAAGAATAGAGGTGCATCCGCTTAGCAGGCTTGTTTAGACACTTGGGCAATGGCCAACCCACCACAATGTTTTGATCCTACAGAACTGCCCTGTCAGGTAGAGTCTCAGATGCCCTGGAGCTCTGCTAATGTGACCAGTAAGGAAGAAGCAGATCTGTGCCCAGACATTCCCAACAAGGACATCGGGCTTTGTGCATGTGCGTGCCCGTGTCCCCATGTGTGCGGTGGTTGTGTACAATTGCGGAAGTGTTGCTATAGACGTTCTGTGATGCCTGTGATGACAACACTTTTCAGCAGTCCTTGGGGCTCCCCCTCGGCCCAAGTCATGCAGACATCAGTACTACATCAAAGGGGAGGCCAAAGAGCTGAGGTGATCACATTCATCAGGAAGGTCCAGCTGTTTCACTCCTGGATGTGAGTGGTGGTGTTCCTAGAGGACGTCACCTTTGCTTTTCTTCTTCCCACCAGGCATATGAGTTCAGCTCGGAGTATTTACTGTTTACCCAAAAACACGTCTGTCAAGGGAATGGGCAGATGTTCGAAGAGCCTTATGATTCCTTGCCTGAGGGTGATCCAAGCCAAAATGGAGTTGTTTTTCTCCTCATGCTCATCCTGGAGGCCAACAGCCTTTGTGGGGCATTGAAAAGGCAGGGAACCAGAGCGCTCAGGTGCTTTTGTTGGGTCAGGGTCAGACTGAATTAGTTCCCATACTGGGCCCGGAAAAGTGGAAGACCGCAAGAGCTGGGCAGAGAATGAGCCGAAAAGAGGCTGGCTGGCCGTTGCTCAAGTGTCTAAGCGAGCCTGCTAAGCGCATGAGCCTCTGCAGTTCAGGCCAAGGCTGGAAACAGAACGCGAGGTGACTTGAGGTGCTGAATTCCTCCATGCCTCAAGGCCAGGGTGCGTTGTGGAAGGGTGGTGTTGCCTGCCGTGCTCCAGGAATGCGCGTGGCCAGCATGCCGGTGAGCGTCTCTGTGAGCAGCTGAGGCGAGAGGGACTACAGTATCCTGTGGTTCTAGGGATCCACATGACGCCTGCTGCACCTCAAAGGGCACATTTCTGTCTTGCCCACGTGGCAGAGGGGAGCAAAAGCTCTCAGATGAAAGGGGGGAAGCTGTAATCATCCAGCAGAGCTTTGCAAGCCAATACTGCCAGTTAGCAAAATGCTTCATGCATAAGGAACGCTTCAGGTCCCACAAGGCTTGGAGAGAGGGTATAAAAGGCCACGCACATCCAGGACGGCCATCCACTGCCCTTGCTGCCCTCTCCTCAGACAGCTAGGTAAGTCTGAACCCCGCCGGGCTCTTTCTGCAGGCATGCCTGTGGCTCAGAACGTCCTCTTCCCCCCGCTTCTGCCTCCTGCTCATGCCCTGCTCTGTGTTTCAGCTCTGCTTCCCTCGCCGAGAGATGTCTTGCTACAGACCCTGCCTCCCTTTAACCTGTGGACCAGCCCCCCTTGCAAACAGCTGCAACGAGCCTTGTGTTCTGCGGTGCGCTGACTCCACCACCGTGATCGAACCCTCCCCTGTGGTGGTGACCCTGCTGGGGCCCATCCTCACCTCTTTCCCGCAGAGCACAGCCGCGGGATCCTCTCTGTCAGCTGCTGTTGGGAGCTCCCTCAGTGCAGGGGGGGCTCCCATCTCCTCCGTGGGCGCCCTGGGATTTGGGAGACTCACAGGACTTGGCAGTGGCCTGTGTGGGGCCCTGCGTTCCTGCAATCTGTAGTGTTAGAACCTCTTTTTCTTCCTGCTTTCTCCTTTGTATTGCCAGTGATACTGAAGGGCGTGTGAAATTTCCCTGAAGTGGTTGCAGGTTTTTTCATTAATATCGTGTATTCCATGGTGTATTGTTGAATAGCAACTGGCACTGTTTTTTAACTTTTACACAGTGTTTTGACAATATTCTTTCTCTAACTGATCGTACTCAGCTAAGCTCTGCTGTGTATATAGCACTTTTCCCTTATCAGCGCAGTAGCAGATCAGGTGGGGAAAGGAAATTCCCTCTGTGTGGAGCACTTTTGGAACTCTGTAACTGAAGGAGAATAGAAGACATGATACAGCAGAGAAACCCACCTCACCTGATATACACTCCTTTTCCTTTATTATCCAGAGCTAAAGGCATCAGGTTACAGAGAAGACCTGGTCTTTGGAGGCTGGGATGGGGGATGGGATCAGGGATGCTTCTATTTCATGTATTTTGCAACTATCTTGATATTGAAGAATGCATCCCTGGTAGCCCTTGTAACCTGGTAACCATGGTGGGTGTCTCTGCAATGCAGTAGATGAGCATGCTTGGCTGCTATGTGAAAGGCTTCTGCCTCACAAACCTTTGGGATTGTGTCATCTTGGTAGTAAAGCTGGATGGAGGTGTAGTGCTCTGTATGTATGTGTCATTCCCTGCAATAGACAACTCATTCATGTTCAGTCCTCATCTCCTTTTTATGTCTGGACGCTTGCCCTGCTTCTTCCTGCTTTCATTGACAGAAGCACTTTCACACCATGAGAAATGGGTTTACTTTTCTGTCACTGAAATCATTTTCATAAATGCTGTCCCACTGCTGAGGCTACACAAGAATGTGAGAAGGTGCATGGCTACCTATGCTATCCCTTTTCTCCTTCTTGTGCTGTTCCCAATAAGTGGTTCTTTAGCCAAGATCTTGCAGAGCCTGAGAGCCTCTCTTAAGGAGATCCATGATGACCACATGCACTGATGCATTACGAGACATAACCACCCCTAGTTTGAGGGACATTCTGCAGTAGCCACACACTCTCACACACCACAACTCTTCCCTGTGTCCTCTGAGGAAAATCTCAGTGCTGACGATACCGGAGATTCCAACAGCACTAGCTTTAGAGAGACAGTCCTGTTTCGCAAACAGGGAATTCAACAAAACAATCACATATTAGTCATTTAACACACAGAGTTTATTAGATAAGCACATTAAAATGAACAAGCATACTAAAGCAAAATAGGTATGTATTGATCTATATAGTAAACAAGCACAATAAAGCAAATCAGATATATATGTGTGTGTATATAGCACAGAGGAAAATTAACAATGCATCAAGTCATTACTGCGTAGAGAGAACTGTGATTGAGAAGAAATACATCACCAATTACCACCTAATCCTCATTCCCCAGGCCCGCACTTCAGCCAGGAATCCCGGTTGCAGTCAATGCCGGGAGTCTCAGGTAATTGGGAAAATTCCTACGTGGTGCGTCCACCCGTAGGTGGCGCCTCGGGCTCAGCTACATGAGGGTCCTGCTTTTATGCTTTTAGAAACACAGCAGGCCTTATGCCAGCTCTGTCACTGTTTACTCGTGGGGCCGTGCAGTTTCTCGTTCTCATCATCTCAGTGCTGGCTGTGCCGAGAGAGTTGGCCAGGCACCCCAACATGCTCATAGTGGGGGAAGCTCATAGAACATCTGCAACTTCATGTTTTCCTGCCTCTTTCTGATAAATAATCATAAATATAACTATACCTTATTGAATATACTTTATCAAAAACATTCTCTGTTTCTCATGGTCATGAGAAGGATCAAACTTGAGGGATCAAGTTTCAGCTTCTTTTTCATCCATTACAAGTTGGAGCAAGACCAGATGAGGGCCACTAGGACAACCAGGGGACTCGAGTACCACCCATATGAGACAGGGTGAGAAACTTGGGGCTGTTCAGCCTGGAGAAGAGAAGCTGTGTGGAGACCTCGTTGTAGCTTTCCAGTATTTAAAGGGGGCCTACAAGTATGCTGGAGAAGGACTCTTTGTTGGGGACTGGAGTGATAGGACAAGGGGTGATGGGTTTAAACTTAGGGTAGATATAAGGAAGAAGTTATTCACTGTGAGGGTGGTGAGGCACTGGCACAGGTTGCCCAGAGAAGTGGTAAATGTTCCATCCCTGGCAGTGTTCAAAGCCAGGTTGAACAGACACTTGGGCAGCATGGTCTGGGGTGAGGTGTCCCATGGCAGTGGGGTTGGAACTGAATGATCTTAAGTTCCATTCCAGACCAAACCATTCTATGATTCTATGGTGTTTCTTGGTAGGTTGGCAAGTGAGAGGAAATCCTGGAGAGGAAAACTGAGTTCCCTTTCCTTATAATTGTGATGCTGCTCTGGGAAGAGGTACTACCCTACTTGTATGTAAGTGTCAAAGCCTTGCTCCATGTATCAGAGTCTTCATTTGGTGATGTTTCAGACTGTTATGCCAAAGATCCTGCTTTGAAGGCTCAGAGAAAGCAGCATCTCAGACTCATGCCTTCACTGTGGGCCTAGCAAGAGCAAACCTCAGCATGTTCTGTGCAGGGACAAGGCATTCAGGATTTGGCCTTCTCAGATCTCAGCTTAAATTTAGAGAAAATGTTAGATTCTGAGCAGGCAGGAAGGCTGGCAAGCTCTTTGGTGTCCAAGGCATGCGTGACTTGGATCCTCAGCCAACCTCTGATTTCAAATCACGTATATCAGCACTTAATCCCAGTGCAGTATTACCAAGAAAAGCCCTGGGGCTTAAGTATTTGCAGCATCAGCCCAAGTCAGGTCATGAAAGTTGATGTTCCCTTTTTAAAAAAAAAAAATGTTCTTATTCACAACAGAGAAGAAAAAAATGCTCTGAAAGCTTCATGCTAGTACATCAATCCCACTTCACCACTTGTTCTGAAGAAGAAACTGATTCTAGCAAAAGGTCAGCATACATGCCCTTTCTTCAGGCTTCCTCTTAAAGACAACAAGATGGTCTCAATTTTCAGATTAAGCACTGTGTTTTTTCTTTTGGAGCTCAGCTGCTTAGCATTTGTGCTACTATTGACAAATAATGTGAAGTATTATTGACAACTCTCAATATCACAGCTGGGTCACTCCGGCATAGCGGATGCCTATTTTCCCCTTCATTTCACCATGTGCAGAAAAACTGTGTGAATATACACACAAGAAGTGTGTACATTCAGGAAATAGCACCTGCCTTGTTACTATGTGTGTTTTGCTTCCATCTGGGTTTTGAAAAGTCCACTCTGTGCAGATTGCCCTTCTGGGCAATCAATAGAGTATCTGTCTCTCATTGAGTCTGCTTCAGGTACTGAAGGCCAGATTCATTCCGTATCATGGTATGTAATCTCCAACTATATGTCTTCCCCTAAAGGCCTGCAATGCTGCAGTATTTACTGCAGGGACACTGAAGGACATTTATTTATGTGCAGGGATACCTTCCACTAGAGCAGGTTGCTCCAAGCCGTATCCAACCTGGCCTTGGGCACTGCCAGGTATGGGGTAGCCACAGCTTTTCTGGGCAACCTGTGCCAGCACCTCACCACCCACATAGTGAAATTTTTTTTCCTAATTTCGAATTGAAATCCACCTTCTAAATGTGAAAATCCAGTGTTCAAGTCCTGGTTCAGGGGACAGCTTGGCTATGTGATACATTTGCTTTAGGAAATTGACTTTAGGAAAGCATGGCAGCACCAGACACCATGCAGTGATGACAAGATAACTTTGAAAACTGTCTCCACATACAGGACTAAACTCAGAGGAGTAAGGACTAGCATGCACTGGCTCTGTTGCACTGGGAACCAGCTGGAAAAGATAACAGAAGGCAATCCCACATGATATGCCCTGGAAAGCATTTTACTTCTGCCTTCCCTGGACTACTTGCAAACTCTCTTTTCCTGTGATCTTCAGGCACACAACAGTATCATGCCTTCTGTTGGAAGAAGCCTTGCTTATGTTCTGCCCTCTTGGGAAGGATTTTGCATACTTGGTTTTGGTGGCTGCCACGCACTACCCAGGCTCTGAAAGTGAGACATTACATCTAAAGATGGACTTAGCAGATGTGGTCAGAACAGCAAGGCTAGCCAGAGCTGTACCTGTGTGAATTCGGCAGATGATGCCTGAAGCAGAGAACATCTTCCTTCCACTTCTCCCACCCTACTAAACCAAATCAAACCAAACCAGACCAAACCTAACCAAATCTAACCTAACCCAACCCAACTAAAACAATTATGGGACATTTCTAGAGATTCTCTTTCATTGTGATGTTCTGCTCATTTTCCATGTAAAACTGGCTGAATTCCTTAGCACTGGGGAGTGTGTAAAGTTGTTATTCCTTCCAGAAATGGTACCTGTGTTACTGACAAACCTCAGCCAAGAAAAATTTCGTAACACCAATGTAGTGTTAAAAGGGAGGCACTCTTTTATTAAAGCTCTGGATGCACGGGGGATCTCTCCTCCCTACCTGCATGTCTAGGATCAAACTTTACAGATATTTATCCATAAGGTTGTTATATATTCATACATTCCATTCTACATTCTTATTTTAATTGGTTATAACAAATATGCTTTGTATGCTAATTACCACACATGCGCACAAGCTAGTTCTATTGTTCTAAATTGAGTCTGGGGTATAATCTGAGTAGGGGGCTACTGAGTTGGAGGTCGCAATCTCCCCCTGCTGGAATTACCCTTCACCTACTTAGAGGGTTTTTTATCATATTCTTGCCAAGCTAAACTAGTTACATAGTGTTTCTCATTTATCCTGGAAGAATGCTGATTTGCTCACTGGGGGCATCCTTGAAGAGGGAACTAATATTGCAATATTCTAAACCACAAATCTTGTAGTTATAGTTGATTTTGTCCCAGCTCCATGGTTACACCTGCCTTACACCTACTTGCATGTTTGATTTTCCAGTTGAATGCTCAAAAACCCTTCCTGTGCTGAAACAGTGTAAATACAAGTAAGAGCACAATGATTTTGGCCATCCAGGGAAGCCTTTTCATTCCCTTTGGGAGCACCCTGTGGCTTGACTCTGGGAAACATTGTCCATGGGTTGTGCCAGGGACGCCTGCCTGCAGGTGGACAAAGAACTGGCTGGCTGGCCACACGCAAAGGGTTGTGGTCAACGGCTCAATGTCCAGTTGGAAAACAGTAATGAGTGCCACCCCTCAGGGATTGGTGTTGGGATCAATCTTGTTCACCATCTTTGTTTGCAACACGGACAGTGGGATTGAGTGTGCCCTCAGCAAGTTTGCCAATGAAACCAAGCTGTGTGGTTGGGTTGATATGCTGGAGGGAAGGAATGCCATCCAGAGGGACTTTGACATGCTTGTGAGGTGGGCCAATACCAACCTTATGAAGTTTAACCAAGCCAAATATAAAGTCCTACACCTGGGTAATCCCAGCTGTGCCTGCAATCCCAGGCACAGCTACAGGTTGGGTGGAGAAGAGATTCAGAGGTGCCCTGTGTAGAAGGACTTGGGGGTGTTGGTCGATGAGAAACTTAATGTGAGCCAGCAGTGTGCGCTCGCAGCCCAGAAAGCCAGCCATATCCTTGGCTGCATCAAAAGGAGCGTGACCTCTTCAAAGTAAAAGGAGGTGATCCTGACTCTACTCTGCTCTCATGAGACCTCACTTGGAGTATTGTGTACAGTTCTGGTGTCCTCAACATAAAAATTACATGGAACTGCTGGAACAAGTCCAAAGGAGGGCCACGAGGATGATCAGGGGACTGGAGCACCTCCCGTATGAAGAGAGGCTGAGAAAGTTGGGGCTGTTCAGCCTGGAGAAGAGAAGGCTGTGTGGAGTCCTCATAGCAGCCTTCCAGTATCTGAAGGGGGCCTATAAGGATGCTGGGGAGAGACTTCATTAAGGACTATAGTGGTAGGAAGAGGGGTAACGGGTTAAAATTTAAAAAGGGGAAGTTTAGATTAGATATAAGGAAGAAGTTCTTTACTGCAAGGGTGGTGTGGCACTGCAATGGGGTGCCCAAGGAAGTTGTGAATGCTCCATTGCTGGCGGTGTTCAATGCCAGGTTGGACAGAGCCTTGGGTGGCATGGTTTAGTGGGAGGTGTCCCTGCCCATGGCAGGGGAGTTGGAACTAGATGATCTTCAGGTCCTTTCCAACCGTAACTATTTTGTGATTCTAAAACACATGTGAAAAGATTTAGATTCTCTGAAAATAATATTTTACCTTCAAAAAGGAAACTGAAATTATTTAATGAAAATTTACAAGTTGACATATTATTTTTTCATTTTTATACATTTTGTACGGCATATATGTAAAGACTAAAATGTAGATTGAAGCAGTATAGTGTTTTGAAGAAGTTTTATACTTTTAATAATGATGAATGATAGTCTGCATAAGTCTTCTTAAAAATCTGAAATATTTCTCAAATAGTTACAGTAAAATCATAGTGATGAAGAAGTGTGGAATTATCAGAAAACACTCATAGGAAGTCAGCAAAAAAAGTTTTTGATTCTCACACTTTTCACTGGGAGCAATTTGAGAAAGTTATTTGGAAGAACAGAGTTCATAAAATTGAAACTACTTTAAACAATTAAGATTACCATTATAAGGCATAAAAGAATACAAGAATGTAAATAAGACACAATTCAGATACATCTTTAAAATACTTTATGACCTCTGAAACAACTCCAGTGACGTCTGTAATGAAAATTATTAGCTGTTTAAAACAGGAAGAAAATGTTTTCTGTCCTCCTTCCGTTTCTTTCTCCCTTAAAAAGACTTTAAAATGCTACGCAAACATACAGCATGGTAGCTATCTCAGTATAAATTTTGGTGGAGATCAATGACCTCTATGGTTATGTCACACAACACTTAACATTTCTTAAAAAGAACTGTGTTGATAGAGGAACTCTCATCAGAAAGTGAAATTTGTGAGATGGAGTCTGATGGTATAAAATGTTGTCTTACAACATTAGAGGATGGGCTGAAGGTGGGTTTAGTCTCCCTACCACATGGGTGGAGGTCATTTCATCTGCATGTAAGTCCCTACAACTTAGGGGCAGGATTTGTTACTTTTCCCAATCACTTTTATATAAGTATCTCCAAGTAAGTTAGGTGTCCATGCTCCCATTAATCTCCCAAACGAGATTTGGAGCTTGATTCATTTAACTGAAAATACATGTTTAGTGCTATTTGAGATGCCCAAGGATATCCAGGACCTCCTCATGCATCTGCCAGAGATGACAGCGACATCTATGTTAGCCCATTGATGATACTATGGCATATCTATGACCTCCTAAATCATAATTGGGAGTTCAGCTCCAAAACCATATGGCATTTCAAATGACACTAGATGTCTGTATGAGACTAGACAGTGAGCCACTAGAGTCCAGAGACTGAGTCCTTTGCTTATAGATACATGCATTTGGTTACATGTCACTCAATAGACTCCACTGCCCATGGCCCATGTACCTAGTAACAGGTGTCCATGCAATTGGAGATGTTCCCTGGCATCCTGCCTGCTCCCGAGCCACTACTACAGAAGGCAACATCTTCTCTATGTCCTGCGTCATATCTCCAAGACCATGCGGATGGCTGAAATGTCACAGGGGATTTCAGGCAGCAGTAGGTGCCCCTGAATACACACATCTGAGCCAGTCAGATTAACTTGTCTTTTAAAATCATAGAATGGTTTGTGTTGAAGAGGACCTTAAGTATCATCTAGTTCCAACCCCCTGCTGTGGACAGGAACATCTTTCACTAGATCAGTTTGCTTAAAGCCCATCCAACCTGACTTTGAACACTTTCAAAGATGGGGCATCCACAACTTCTCTGGGCAATTTTGTCAGCGTCTCACCACTCCCACCGTAAAACATTTCTTTCTGCAAGTGCATAGCACCTGCTCATATCCAGCTTTTCAAGCATCAGTATGCCTAAGCCCGTCGCTGCAGGGCTGCTCTCAATCAATTCATCCACTAGTCTGTACTGATAAGTGCAGGACCTTGCTGTACTTCATGAGGTTTGCATGATTCTGCTTCTCAGGCCTGTCAAGGTCCCTCTACAGAGACATTTGTGGAGCCATTGTTATGCCTAAGCGTATGTGCCTGCCTGAGAGCATGAGACTTCCTATTGTATCCAAGATCTTAATGTGGCAACTGTAACTTAATGGAGATGCATATGTTCTATAATGGCAGTTGAAGGCTATGCACTTCAAATGCCACCAGATACTCACGTTAGATATCTACGTTTTTTGAACTCAGGTAAGCCGAATGACTTCCTATCCTAAAGTCCTGTCACTGATACTTCCTATATCCCTCTGGCAATGTGCTGGTGCTTCTTCTGAAGTGAGATATTTGTGGATAGTTGTTCAGCTCAGGAGAACTGAGCTAGGAGTTGAGGTGAAATAGTTTCATTCTTATTTTAAAGATAGCTCCTTTCACCTCCCTATTCCTAAGGCTGTAGATAACAGGGTTCAATAGAGGGGTCACCACAGAATAGAACAGAGAGAGCACCTTGTCCACATCCAGAGAATAGCTGGATTTGGGACGTATATAGATGAACACAGCTGTCCCTTAGAATAGTATCACTACAGTGAGATGCGAGAAGCAAGTGGAGAACACTTTATACCTTTCTTTGGCAGATCCAGTTTTTAGGATGGAGGAAATGATGAGGCTATAGGACACCAAAATGAGCAGAAAAGGCATCAGGATGACAAAGGCAGCAGTCAGAATGATCTGTAGCTCATTCCAGTAAGTGTCCCCCACAAAGAAGCATCAGCACTGGCTGGATCTCACAGAAGAAATGGTTAATCACACTGGACCCACAGAAGGGCAAAGAGAAGATAAATGTAGTATGTCCAAGGGCCACGAGGTTGCCACATATCCATGAAGAGGCAGCCAGCTGCATGCATACCTTCTTATTCATAATATCCATGTAATGCAGAGGGTTGCATTTGGCTTGGTAGCGGTCATATGACATGGCAGCTAAGAGGCAGCACTCAGTTGCTCCAAATAATAGAAAGAAATACATCTGTGCAGCACAACTTGCAAAAGTGATGGATGTATCAGTTGAGAGAAGACTGACCAGCACTCTGGGCAGGGTGACAGAGGTGTATCAGATCTCCAGAAATGACAAGCTCCTGAGGAAGAAGTACATAGGGGTGTGGAGGACAGGGTCCATTTTAATTATAACAAGAATCATTAGGTTTCCCAGCACTGTAAAGATGTAAATACATAGAAATAGGATGAAGAAGATGACTTTCATATCTGAACAATGAGAAAACCCCAGGATAACAAACACAACTGAAGAAGTTTTATTTCCAATGATCCCTTCTTCAGAGGGTTTCATCTTGGAACAATAAAGACGCGGTGACAACAGTGACAGTGAAAGGCTATGGTACATTTTCTAAGTCAAACCAAACAGCAACCTGTTGTTAGCGGTAGGTTACATGTAATTCAGAGAGACAATTCCACTCCTAAAGCAAAGCATCTACTGCTCTTTAAGACTGATGGTGTGTACCCTGATATTTATCTGCCATGCAGGGAAGACAGGGTGTGCTCCTGTGGATCTTGTGTGGATATGATAGATAGCCCTTGATACGTAAATCTATAGAGCTGTGCTTGTTAGATGTCTGTGTTTCAGATGCTGAAATCTTACATGACTTGATAAACGATGAGGAAATATCCCACCCAACTTATCTATCAGCCCATAAGTCTGATTATCCACCTCCCACCTATTTGATATTAACCTTGTATGATATCTGTGTCAAGTGCATGTTAAGTTAGAACAATAGTTGACCTCTGAAGGATTTTAGTTAAAATTTATAAGTACATTCTACTTTCAGTCCCCTTGTATTGAAGTTTGGACATATACAATAGTTACAAATCTTAAAATGAAAGAGATGACCCGTCATAGTGCACTCTCTTTTGAAAGCTTAGAAAACACTGAATGACAAGTTCAGATCCCTTCGTATGCAAGGCGTTCATACATATGTCCTATGCTGTTTTGTATATCTCAGTTATCCAAGTCACTTGTGCAGGGTTTGCAGATCTTCATTAGGATTGAGAGAAGGCTCACTCTATTCACCTGGAAGTCTACCAAGAACCCCATGGATCTGTAAAATGAAACTGAGTAACTGTGTTCAGACACCTTCTATCTCCTAGGCACAGAATTCAGGGTAAACCAATACCAGTCATGACCAGATGTCCTGTGTTCAGCAGCAGCAGTCATTTTTCTCCTTCTTGGTAGCTGGCGCAGCGCTGTGTTTTTGACTTTCGGCCTGGGAACAGTGCTGATAACACCAGTGTTTTGGTTACTGCTTAGTGATGTTTTGGTCTGACCAAGGACTTTCTGAGTCTCATGCTCTGCCAGGGAGGAGGGGAAGCCGGAAGGAAGCAGAGACAGGACACCTGACCCAAACTGACCAAAGAGCTATTCCATGCCACAGCACGTCATGCCCAGAGTGTAAAACAGAGAGCAGAGACCCGGAAGGGTGTGTGTGTGTGTGTGCACTGCTTGGTAGGGCTGGGTATAGGTGTTGAGCGATTGTATTTTTTCCTTGTATTTGCCTTGTCATTATTATTATTGATGGTAGCAGTAGTGATTTGTGTTATACTTTAGTTACTAAACTGCTCTTATCTCAACCTGTGGAAGTTGCATTCTTCCGATTCTCCTTCTCATCCCTCCAGGAGCGGGGGGAAGAAAGAGGGGGGAGTGGGAGAATGACTGCATGAGTTATAGAGGCTTAAACCACAACAGTTCTTTTTGGCGCCCAACGTGGGGCATGAGGGGTTGAGATAACAACAGGATTAATAGCCACTCGTCACAATGCTGATTTATTGGCTCTCAAAGTTGCTGCTCTTGATTCTCTTGAGTTCATGGTTTCAGCCTGTTGTACCTTACTTACAGCCGGTATTTGTTATCTTAGCATTTTTCAGATATGGGTTTTCGGTTAAGGCTCTTGTTTCATTGTACTTTATTGGAATAGTTCGTAATATAGGCGGGATCCAGAAGCAGGGGGGAGGATGTCCTGGCCCTCGTCCTCGCCTCCGTCTTCGTGAGGCTGTGAGGAGCCGAGAGGGGGTGGCCCCGGGAGACTCCGGTGGCCAAAACGGCCCGGGAGTGCGGCCCCGGGGATCAAGAGGCCACGAAGGAGGTGGCAGAAGGGGTGAGTCCCCCTGCTGAACTCAGCCCCAAGGACAAGCCGAGCCCCACGGATAACGAGCGGCAGGGAGAGGCGGTGGCTGAGCCCAGCTCCTCGGGGGCAGAGAGCATTCCCCAGCAGCTGCCCACAGAGCACCATGAGCCTGAGCCCCAGGAGGATGCAGGAGACCACGCAGCACTTCCCAGCAAGGTAGAGGAGGAAGATCGGGACTCAGACAAGGAGCAGCTGGTGGTGAGAGAGCCAGCAGGCACAGCAGCTACACCAGCCCCAGTGACAAGTACAGCAGCCTCATTTGAGAGCTCTGAAGGGTTTGAATGGCCTTTAGGTACACTTGAGACCTGCCTGCTGATTGTGATGGGGATCGGCATGTTGGCATGCATACAGAGTGTGTTTTACACACAACTATTTCATCTGGTCCCAAGAGTTAAGCAGAGTGTGGTGTCTGCCTTGTCTGGGGTTAGACTACAATCTAGGATGACCAAGAGACTTTCCCCGAGGCTGCACAGTCATGAGTGGCAGGGTGTGTGGGACAGTATGGGCGAGTATGTAGTCCATTGGGCCCCTCCAGTTCTTTGGAAGCATTGGAGATGGAAGGCAGCTGTATGGAGTCCCCACCGACAAGCTGCAGAAACTCCTGGTGGGGAGGGTGAATTATTTTGAGCCTGGTGGGCCCATGACACTTCAGGCCATCAGGGCAGAGATGCAACATACAGATGGGCTCATGATCGAGGGGTGGACTTAACAATGGACACTATTGCCCAGGTTGCTCATGAGTGTGAACACTGCACATAGCCTCTCCTGCTCTGAAAGACTGTTACAAGAGATGGAACCTGACATCACAGACCGAATGGACTCAGCAGCTTTATAGGGATTGGTCCATGCACTATGGGATGATCTCTCTCTCCCTCTGTGCGTGTGTGTGGATGTATACATATACATGTGATGGTATATTGAAAATGTGGGATCTGAGCATGACGTGAATGGTATGGAATAAGGGGTGGATACTGTCCTGGTTTCAACAGTAGCAGTCATTTTTCTCCTTCTTGGTAGCTGGTGCAGCGCTGTGTTTTTGATTTTGAGCCTGGGAACAGTGCTGATAATACCAGTGTTTCGGTTACTGCTTAGTGGTGTTTTGGTCTGACCAAGGACTTTCTGAGTCTCATGCTCTGCCAGGGAGGAGGGGAAGCCGGAAGGAAGCAGAGACAGGACACCTGACCCAAACTGACCAAAGAGGTATTCCATGCCACAGCACGTCATGCCCAGGGTGTAAAACAGAGAGCAGAGACCAGGAAGGGGGGGGTGTGTGTGCACTGCTTGGTAGGGCTGGGTATAGGTGTTGAGCGATTGTATTTTTTCCTTGTATTTGCCTTGTCATTATTATTATTGATGGTAGCAGTAGTGGCCTTGTGTTATACTTTAGTTACTAAACTGTTCTTATCTCAACCTGTGGGAGTTGCATTCTTTCGATTCTCCTTCTCATCCCTCTGGGAGTGGGGGGAAGGAAGAGGGGGGAGTGATAGAGCGACTGCATGGGTTATAGAGGCTTAAACCACGACACCAGATAAAATGGCTCAAGAAAGATTCTGTAATTTCTCAGGTTGCTTCATCATGATCATGTCTACAAGCTTTAGAACAGTCTGTCCTCAGTAGAGAAAAGACAAGCTTCATACCAGAATCCCAAGTTAAAAAAACCAAAACCAAAACCAAAACCAAAACGGCCCAAAGAAATTGTAGTTTTTAAAAAGTTTGTTCAGGATTACAGTTTGCCTCAACTGATATACACAGAGGTAAATTAAGGAGAAAATCAGTCTCAAGTAGTAGAATTAGGCACTTCCAGAGGGCAAATTTGCCTTGTTCTGAGATAAAAGCCTAAAACGGACATGAGAAGTTGCCCATTAGAAGAATGTATTTCTCACAACCGTTACAGGGGTCTCAATAGTTAGTTCAGATTCAGATGTTTATCAGTGCACAAAATTATCCCTTCTTCATTCTCATCACCTCTTTTTGACCCCTCTACCTTTACAAATTTTGTTCCAGGTCTTATGTTCTACCCTTTGGTACACCTCTGCTTCTACTTCCCTTGCTTCTTTTCAAGTGAACACTCCTTCACTTATAGGTTATCTTAAAATATGTGTTGCTGTTAGTATGCATTTTTGAAAGAATCTTTGCATTCATATTTGTCATGTTTTTACAACTGACAAGCATTAAAAACAGGTTAGTGGTCTAATTTGCGTCAGTTGTAAATTGTATCTTTAACTTCCTTCAAAATTCTGCCTTGAGAATGCAGACAGCCAACTCTAAAACATTCTATCAAATTTTAACATGTAAGATGTTTTCTTTTTCTCTTAAACTGAAGTAAATATTAAAACGTTTTCTATACTTAAAAAAAATCACCACAAATGTCAATTGCCCCCCCAACCAGAAAAAGCACTTTATACATAGCCTATCATAAGTTTTCAGGCATGGCTGTGATTTCTTGCAGTGAATTAGATTAAACCGGCTGTAACATTTTCTGGAGGGAACATGTAACTCTAAGGAAAAAAAAAAACCGGAAAACAATTTGGCATTAGCCTCATCTCTTAGTCACCGATTCTGAATTGTAAACTAGTGTACTACACCTTTAATAGGAATATGGTGATATTTGAGCTCCAGAAACAACAGAACTGATAAGACTCAGTTGAACTCAGCTTGTTTGGGATAACTCAATGACTATGGGAGAAATTCCAGTCAATCCAAGATATTTTTTACCTACCTCTACAGTCTTTCTCTTGTTTCTGTCTTGCATCTGCTAAATCAGGGAGGAACTGAAGTATTTGATATATCTTCAGCTGCCCTCAAGACATGGTTCTTGTTGCATTGCAGGTGTTCTCTAAGATGAAATAATAGAAAAGGCACATAGTCAACACCTGAGCTCTGCAGTGACCTCTCCTGAGACCTGTGTGATCAAGCTGAAATAGGAGATAAACTGAGACTTACAATCTCAAAACACAACTTGTCTCTCCATCCTTTGGCTATTGAAAGCATGGATCTCCAGCTATAATAAATCTCTGAACTCCAGGACACTGGGGCAGTGAAATCTGTTAATTAGAAGCATTTCTGTGTCAAACTGCCAAATCCCATAGCACTTTTAGGTAGGAAGATCCTACACAAGATAAAAGCAAAGAAGGCCATTTGAGGAGCAAGGCCCCTCATAATGCCCTTTTGCCTTACAATTTGCCAGGGAAGTGTAAATCTTCCAATGTGACCTGGAACAATCCACAACTCCATCCCCTGAATGAAGAGGGGTTTAGAAATCATGTGATTGGTTCCTCTGTGTTCAGAGAAATAATGATTTGTTTCCCCCCCCCCCCAGTCCAACTGCTAAGGCTTAAGACTCTCTGTTCACTCTGGGCCATCACCTGAATTCTGCTGCCTAATAAAGGGATCCTGGTTCCTAGCTCCTCATTATCACCTCATGAAGCTGAGAAGATGACAGGTGTTTTGAGGTAAGAAAAGCAGCAAAGACATAATGGCAGCATGTCCTTCTGCATCCTGCCCATCTCTGGGTAGAAATCTGTCCATCAGAAGGCCACAGGCAGACAGGGAGACCCCTTTTATAACCCTTTTTTGTAACTAGGGTGTGCTAACCATATGGGATGCTGACCTGAGGAGCTATAAAAAATAGAGACCAATAAATCTGGCGGCTGTGAACCCTAGAAGCATTACACACAGCTGTCACAAACCCAAGGGACTGACAAACTTAGTGGAGGCTCACCCTTAAGGATGCTAATTTTAACGGCAAATAAATTCAGGGCTAATCCTGCAGCCCAAGACCGTAGGACCCATAACACTTTTGAGTTCCATAACCCAGAGGTGGCTAACCAGAGGGAGCCATAAACCTGAGGCCCCATAGCCCTTAGGGGTGCTAACACTAGGGCACTAAACTTCATAGTCAAGAACCCTAGGGACACATAAGCACAGAGGGCCATAATTCTAAGGCTTGCTACCCCATGGGTCAGTAAGTTTATGGGGACCATAACCCTACGGGCCCACAACACCAAGAGCACTTACCAAAGGGTGGAGTATAAACCGAGGGGACCATAACCACAGTGGCATCTAACCCTAGGGGGTTAGTATCAATAACCCTAGGGGTCATTAAGCGTAGAGGCCCATAAGCCTAGAATGTGTAAAACTTAAGGGGTGCTTGCCATAGGGATCCAAAGATGTTGGTGCCCATAACCCTTGGGGGCGTTCCATTTAGGAGCCCATAATGCTAGGAACACATAACCCAGGGAGGTGCTTTCGCTGGGGCACACAGCCAATACATTCACACTACTACTTTGCAAAGGCAATACCCTGGATCAGTTCTTCTTTGAAATCCTCCCATCCTCAAGCTCTCTTGCTCAGACTCTTACCTCAGGGAAGATGGGCTTCCTGTGGTTAGTCTTTCTGTAGCTTTAGGATATTTTGTTTCATTGTGGCATCCTATGTGCAGATCTTCAGGGCCCTGCTGAAGATACCTTCTGAGCAGGGATGGCACAAATCTTTTTCCACATGCCTAACTCACCAGGCTGTCAACTCTCTGTTTGCTACCACAGCCATGATTGCCCACCTGAAGCCCCTCCATCTCCTCCTCATCCCTGCATCTGGTGGTGGCAGTTCTGAGTATAGAACTGCGTATATTGTAGTACCTCCAGCAGTGAACCCCCTCATCTACAGCATGAGAAACCAGGAGCTAAAAGACACACTGAAGAAGCTGATTCAATCAGTAGTCTTTCAGCAACAATGTCCTTTGAAGTGATTTCCAAGATACTTTGAGAACCTCCTGTGCTTTTTGCATTTTATTTGTAATTACCCTGGCTTTCCAGGAATGCCTGCATTCACTGGACTTCTCAAGAGGCATGAACTGAGTTGGCCTGACAGAGGCCTTTGTACGCATGCCTGGCACAGTGCTGGCCTTGCCTGCCTTATTACACAACTCTGTAATAAAAGATTTCCTTAGTGCTGGTGTCTGGAGGTTGTGCTCTTCTTCCAAAGCTGAGGTGAAAAAAGGCTGAAGATATTGTCCTCCATGAAGTGGGGTGTGCTTGGGTTCTCCATGGGCTCAGGGGACAAGGTCTTGGAGCAATGTGTTAGGGAAGGAGACCTTGACTGGCCCTTCAAATGTGGGTGCTCAGTGCCCTTGGAGATAGTGAATGATCAAAAGGAATCTGCCTAGGACTGTCTCCCTGTGGCTTCCATGCACCACAACCTGCTCACTTTGGCGAGCAGCATCACCAACTTCGGGCCCTGCAGTGGGCACATGAAGAGGGCAAGAGATTCCAGCCAGGCCAGCAAGAACACCCTTCCCTCTGAAAAGATCTCTGTTGGCAGAGATGTCCTTGCAGAAAAACATAGGAACAATTCTGCTTCTGCAAGTAAATGAAAGAGAAACCTATTTCTGCATGTGCTAGCATGGGGCACACTGCTCAATTGCTGGGGCAGTGCGAACAGCCTTAGGAGTCCCAAGGCCAGGAGACTTATGCTGGTGAGATGGGCTGACACAGAGAGACTACCAGCAGTGGGCAATAAAATCATAGAATCATAGAATGGTTTGGGTTGGAAAGGACCTTAAGATCATCCAGTTCCAACCCCCTGCTATGGGCAGGGGCACCTCACACTAAACCATATCAACCAAGACTCTGTCCAACCCGGCCCTAAACACCGCCAGGGATGGGGCAGCCACAGCTTCTCTGGGCACCCTGTGCCAGCACCTCAGCACCCTCACAGAGAAGAACTTCTGCCTAAAATCTAACCTGAACTTCCCCTGCAGCGCGAAGAGGTGGGGTCAGACCTGATTGAAGCCCGCGGCGCCTCCTGAGGCTAGTGCAGGCATGGAAGGTCGGACCTGATTGAAACCACTGCATTGATTCGACCACGGCTGGCCCTGTCTTATAGAAAGTGTTCTAGAGAATTCTGCTTAAATTGTTCCCAAACCCACCTCAAGTTCCCCAAATGTGTCCAAATAACCCATACCCAGCTAAAAGTGCCCCCAAAACCCACCTGAAATGTTCCCAAACCAGCCCAAATTACACAAAACTCAGCCAAAACCAGCTTGAATTGCCAAAAAATATCAAAACCCATCCCAAACTTCCCCCAAATTGCCCAAAATTGCCTTAAAAGGATCCAGAAATGTCCCAAGCCCACCCCAAGCACCCCCAAAGGAACAGCTTCAATAGACTGGAATGGGCTTCAATAAACTGAAATGGATTTCAATAGACCCAAATAAATTTAAATGGACTCAATTAACTTTAAATAAATTTGAATAAATTAATGAATCAATATTGAATGGATTGATAAACCTATCCCTGAGCTGCTTTTTACTCCCTGGCTCTTTTAACACCTTGTTAATTCCTGATCGAGGCAAATAGCAGCGGTCACCGCCGATGAGCCGCCGGGAGGATGAGGGAGAAGGGGAGGGGTGGGATGCCACCGGTAATTGGCTCTGATGAGCCATGAGCCGCCTCGCCCTGTGTGCTGCCACCACTGACCCTGCAGCGAAGCTCGCATGCTCCCACCTCCTAGCCAATCACTGTGCTGCTCACCCCCTAGCGAGGCGGGGACACAGAGGCTGTGCAGCAGTGTTGTCCAATCCCTGGCTGCCTCTCCCTTAGCTACAGCATGCAGCTGAGGGGACGCCTTCCCACCTACTGACCGGCAGCCAATCAGCGGTGCCTCTCGGTGTGAGCGGGCAGCAGTGGCCACCGGGGAGGAAGAAGGAGAAGGTGGCAGCAGCTGAAACGTGGCTTTATCTTCAACAGATACATGGCTATGAAGCTTCAGCAGGGACCAGCTCGGCACAGAGCTGCTGGGCAAAGGTTTGCTCCAGCTTTGGTGGGTGGGAAGACAGTGGTGATGGGGGAGGAAAGTGGTTTCAAGTGAATAGATGATGGGAAAGTGGAGGGACAATGGTTGGGGGATAGATGATAGAGAAGGTGGGGATAATGGGGTATGGGATAGAAGGGGGGGGAATGGTGGTGGAGGGTAAGACAAAATGGTGGTGGTGGAGAGGAGCAGATGGTGGGTGGTGGACACCAGATGGTGATTCTTGACACTCTGTACCTGCAGGACGAGACTGCTGTTGTGGGCTACATCATGTGGCCCCAGTTCCTGCCTCAGCACCAGCGTCACCCAGGGCTGGGGCCGTGGGGCCAGCCCTGCCTGGTGGTGCTGCATCTTTGTGGGGATGGAGATGATGGAGATGATGAGGATGATGAGGAAGAGTCCACAAATCAGGATGAGGATAGATTAACTCTCACCCTGCTGAAATCTCTGTGCATTGAAGGCATGCGGCAGACCCATGGCATATGGGCCTCAGCAGGGAACCTCCAGCTCTCCTGTCGTCATTCCCATCATCCCGGAGGTGCAGGAAGATCCCTCGGTGGGTGCTGGCCATTAGCACTCCAAGGTGCAGCCCAGCAGCAGCTGCTTCATGGTGACAGAGGGATCCAAGGGGTGCAGCAGTACCTGAGGCAGCAGCTCCTGGTTGCTGATTCCAGCAGCATTCACAGTATTCCAGGTGCTCCATGCCCAGCAGCAGGTACACTCTGGGTGACAGGTGACCCAGCAAGCACAATGAGACCCACAGGGACCCCCAAGTACCCCATAGGGCCCCCAGTACGCAGCACGCCCCATAAGTACCCCAACATTAATCAGTTTTTTAATTCGCTTTCATTTTTATTCACTTTCATTCACTTTTATTCAAGTTTCATTCAGACTTATTGTCATGGGTTCAGCAACAGCAGTCATTTTTCTGCTTCTTGGTAGCTGGTGTAGCACTTGTGTTTTTGATTTTGGGCCTGGGAACAGCGCTGATAACACCAGTGTTTTGGTTACTGCTTAGTGATGTTTTGGTCTGGCCAAGGACTTTCTGAGTCTCATGCTCTGCCAGGGAGGAGGGGAGCCGGGAGGAAGCAGAGACAGGACACCTGACCCAAACTGACCAAAGAGGTTATTCCATACCACAGCACGTCATGCCCAGGATGGAGGACGGAGAGCAGAGACCCGGAAGGGTGGGGGTGCACTGCGTGGTCGGGGTTGGTTTTAGGTGGTGAGAAATTGTATTCTTTCCTTGTATTTGCCTTGTCATTATTATTATTGGTGGTAGCAGTAGTGATTTGTGTTATACTTTAGTTACTAAGCTGTTCTTATCTCAACCTGTGGGAGTTGCATTCTTTTCGATTCTCCTTCCCATCCCTCCGGGAGTGGGGGGAAGAAAGAGGGGGGAGTGAGAGAGCAAAATTGTGTGGCTGACTGGATTTAAACCACGACACTTATTCACTCTAATTCATTTTCATTCACTTTTTAATAATTTATAATCTAAACTTTATTCACATTTATTTGCTTTTTATTGACTTCACACAGTTTTATTCAGCTTTATTCACTTTTTAGTAATTTTTTATTTCAGATTTACTTGCTTTTTAGTCACTTTTAGTCACTTCCTTTTTTTTCTTTTAGATGCCCCATAGGAACTCAGAGTGATCCATGGACACCCTATAGAGCCCTGTGGAACCCCCCTACATCTCCTATAGTGTGCCCACATCCCCATAGCCACTCTATAGATGTCTCATAGAGATCCACAGTGACTGAAAGACATGCCTTAGCAACCCATAATGACACCAATAGACCAATAGTCTTCTGGACAATTGTCTTTGTTGTTCCAGGTGGGGTCTCTTAGCATGGTAAGAATTATTTTGTAAGCAAGTTTCCTGCGTTATTTGTCTATATTTTATAGGGAACTTCTGAGAGGTTAACAGTCCCCTTTCTTTCCATATCACTCCAGGGACATGAACAATTTCTAAAGCAAATTTTGACTTTCTGACAATTCCAGAACTCTCAGTAGCATGATCAGCTCAGCTTTCTGTGCTGATGTGTTGGGGGGACAGGGCTTTAGTATCTTTTATCTTCTCATGTTTGGTTACTGCAGCATACCCTCCTTTCCAGTGTCCATTTTTAAAGCTGCTCCTACCCACAAGCCATTCGTACTCCACGTCCTTCAGGGATGTATCTTGTAGGTCGGTATGACTGGAATACACCTGCTCAACAGTCTATAAACAGTTGTGAGCCAGCTTTCCTGTTTCTGGATTACTTGTCAAAAGCACTGCTGGATTCAAAAGGATAGTTACTTTCAATTCTATGTCCTCTTGTTCAAAAAGCACAGCCTGATATTTTAACAGCCTGCTTGGAGAAAGCCGATGACTTCTCTTCTTCTTCCAGGATGGTTGTTGGCATGTGAGGTACAAATACCATCCATTTTTGTCCCAAAGTACTTGATAAATTTTTCCTATTAGAGGCTTTAGTCCTTTTCTTGCTTCTGGTTTCATAGGATATTGTTGCTCTCTTACCAGTCTGGTACTTGATTTCAGATGAATAGTCACTGTTTCTGCACTTCATGGTCATCCCGGTGCTCCAGCAGCCCATACTTGTGGGGTGACTGCATTCCCCACTTCCTCCTGGCTTAGTGGCTAGATTCTGTAACATAAAAACTTGGTCATCCACAGCATTTTCATCAGGATAGTGTATCTGAATTCTCTTCCTTTAAACCTAATTTATGTATGTAATTTACTCAATATATCTCAATCCAATAACAGTATGGGACAGTCAGGCATTTAAAGAAATTGATGGGTCAACATCTGTTTGGCAATTTTAAAGGTTTAAAGAAAGGCCGGGTTCCTGTCCACCCTGCGGCATCAATGCCTGAAGCTGTTTGTTTGCTTAATTGCCCTTTACAGGTATTTATAACAGAATAAGTAGCTTCTGTTTCTACAAGAAATTTTATCATATCATTCCACAACCAACTGTAACCAGATGTTCTGTTGGGGACGATTTCTTATCTTCCCCTAGCCCTCCTCAATCTTCATCTTTAGATGAAGTCATTAGACTTTAGTCATCAATTTCTCTGCCTGCCCGACATTCCACTCAGTCTCTGGTGTTATTTTGACTCTGAGGGCATCCCATCTTCCAGTACTCCCTCTGTTCACAAATTGCACACTGATCATTCTCTAAGTGAACCCATGGAGGCTCTTCACAAACCTTTCTGTGTAATCCTTTCAGACCCTTTCCTTCTGGGTCACTCCTCCCTTTCCTGCTTTCCTGGGTGAGAGCAACAGCCAATAATATTTTCTTTTTTTTTTTCCTTTTTTCTTAAACATTCTGGTTTTACTCTGGAGCTTATCTTATGTCCCCACATATACAATAACAGATTAACCCACAGTACACAATATTGTATTGTACCAACCCACAGTATTAATAATAGGGGACTCAAACCCCTTTCCACCATCATTTGACCCGTCTTGGGGAACTTGCACCAGAGCAATGGTGGTAAGATGGCAATAGGTCTCCACATCCATTATTTTCCCCAAATCATATTGGTCCTCTCTCTTAAGCTTTTGTGCCTTTTACTCATCGCCTCTTTTAATCTTTCCACATTTAATTTAATTTAATATAATCTTTCCAAACTTTCCAGAGGGCGATTCATTTATATCTTGCGTTATTTCATATAGCTTAGGCCAGCTCACTGCCTTAGGGACCACATTCCTAATACCGAATAAAAGCTCCCCCTGATATTATTTCCGAACCTGCCTGTCCTGGTCCCGATTAGGGTCCCGGTTAGGATCAGTGGTAGATACTTGAAGTTTCATTTTACCTGCCAATGTACCTGCCATTATTTGCTGTTCTACTGCAGTCCAAGCCATAGGAATAATGATATCCCTGTCAACACTCTCAAAAAATTGATGCATAATTACCAGCCACTCGTTTCCAAATATTCAAATCTATAATGATAAAGGGAATCTTTGTTGTGACAGGAGCATCATTGCCCACAGTTTGACTTAAAGGGACAATCACAGTTTCCCCTTGTTTTACCCTAGTTTGCCCTGCTATAGGGCTAAATCCTTCAGCCCCCTCTAACATCTCCCTTTCTGATGCCTGTGCCTGTGCTGTGCACCTTTGGCCCTGTTATTCACAATGCCCCTTCTCCGGGGGGCTATCATTGAATTCAAATCCTCCTCCTCTGGATTCCTCAGATGTTTAGTGCATAACTGTCCTATGCTGCGCGAAGAGCAGCAGCGTTTAAGCAAATTTCACTCTCTTTCTCCAAGGGCAATACTAACGGGTCCTCAGGTGCAAGATCAAAATCACAGTCTTTTTGCCATTCCTGATGATTTCTCAAAGTGAAAAACATTTCTGCAAAAGTGACTTCATCCCACTTTCCTTCTTGTCTCAAGAATAACATTAATTGTCATGAAGTATAATTAATTGTGCCTTTCACAGGCCACTTTTCCCCAAAATCCAGTTTGTACAATGGGCACCTTTGGTTACAGTATTTTACCCGAGTCTGCCAAGTGACACAGCCACAGTTTGCTGCATTTTACTATGTTGAAGTCACACACACTATTGGTATTTTAAACCTATTAATTTAAGCCTGTGGCGGAATTGCCCATGGTGGAATTATCCATTCTACTGTGTATAAGAGACAGTTCCCATAAGACAGGTGAGGCTAAGCAAATTCTGCGAGGTTTAACAAGTTATCACATTATTTACACTGTTTCTGTTTTATGGAACCACAAGTCTTTTGTATGATTCTGAACTTCTTCACTGTTCTCAGCAGTTCGTGTGTTTTTGGCAAGGCCACAGCTTTTCTCCCCAAGCTTTATGCAGGTTTGTTCAGGCTTTTTCTCTCTACTCACCTTTATTCACTTTCAGTCACTTCTGAACTCACATTTACTCTCTTTTGATTCACTTTTAATTCACTTTTTATTTGGTTTTATTCAGAATTTTGCTTTTTAGTTACTTTTAGTGATATTTAATTCACTTTCATTTACTTTTTTTGAGATTTATTCAGGTTTATTCTGTTTTATTCTTTTTCAGTCATATTTAATTCACTTTTATTCTGTTTTATTCAGATTTATTCACTTTCATTGGTGTTTATTCACTTTTCAGCTTTATTCCTGTTTTGTTTAACTGCAATCCCATTTAACTGAGTTGGAACAACTGCACCGGGCCAGCCCATGGCCCAGGATTGACCTGAGCCCCCCGTGAAGGTGAGACCCACAGCGACCCCCACACTGCCCCATGGCGACCAAGTGACACCCCATAGGTAGCCCACAGCGACCCATTGACACCCTCCCCCAGCCCCATAGTGACCTATAGACCCACAACATGTGTCCCACAGTTTTTATTGACTCCTGGCATCATGATGTCACCAGGACCGCGATGACATCATCAACATCACCAATGACACAGTGCCCCATAAGGCCCCCACTACTCCCCCACAACCTGTAAGTACCCCAACACTAATCAAATTTTTTATTGACTTTCATTCATTTTTAATTAACTTTCATTCACTTTTGAGTTTTATTCAGGCTTGTTCACTTTTAGTCATTTTTATTCACTTTTTAATAACTTTATTCACTTTAATGCTATGGTTCACCATGTGGCAGTGTGTGAGTCTCTATGGGGTCTCTATGGGTCACTGTGAGTTTTTACGGGGATTTGTGGGTCACTATGGAGGGTCCATGGGTTGCTGTGGGGTGTCTATGGGTTGCTGTGGAGTGTCTATGTGTTGCTATGGTGTGTCTATAGGTCATTGTGCATCTCTATGGGATATCTATAGGGTCTACAGGGCTCTATGGCGTGTCTGTGGTTTTCTCTGGGTCGCTATGGGGCATCTAAAAACAAAATGTTATTGAAAGAGACTTAAAAACCAAATAAATCTGAAGAAAAAAATCTAATAAAAAATAAATCTGATAAAACTGTGTAAATTCAATTAAAAAAAGTGAATAAAGTGACTATAAATAATTACGAAGTGAATAAAATGAATAAAAGTGAATAAGCCTGAATGAAATTTGAATCAAAGTGAATGAAAGTTCATAAAAATGAATGAAAGTGAATAAAAAATCAACTGGTGTTGGTGTACTTATGGGATGCAGTGGGGTAGCGGGGGCCCTATTGGGTGCCATGGTGGTTGATGATGCTGCAGCTGCTGATGTCATCCCAGTCCTGCTAATGTCACAATGCCATAAGTCAATAAAAGCTTTATTGCGTTTTATAGATGTGCTGTACATCTATAGGGAATTATGGGGCACTGTGGGGGGTCTGTGGCATACTATGTGGCAGTGCAAGGTGTCTGTGGGGTTCTGTGGGTCATCATGGGGCCCTGTGTCGATCCATAAGGCCATGGCTCACCGCAGGGTTTCCATAGGTTTCTATGGGGCATGTATATATATCACTATTGGATGTCCATGGGGCATCTATGGGGCACTGTGGATCATTATGGGGATCTATGGGTCACTATGGGGCATCTCTGAGTTGCTATGGAGTGTCCATGGGTTGCTATGGGGTGTCTGTCAGTCACTGTGGGTGTCTATGGAATGTCTGTAGGGTGTCTATGGGCTGGGGGGCCCCTACAGAGGAGTAGGGAGTGAGTACAGGGGTAAGTCTATGGGGTCTCTTTGGGTGTCCATAGGGTGTTGTGGATGGGTATGGACTGTCTATGGGTCTCTCTGGGGTGCTTATGGGTCACTGTGTGGTTTCTGTGGGTCTCTGTAGGTCACTATGGCAGGTCCATGGGTCGCCAAGTGCTGCTGTGGGTTGTCTATGGATTGCTCTGGGACCCTATGGGACATCTATAGGGTGTCTATGGGGCTGGGGGGCCTATAGGGGATTTAGGGATATCTATGGGGCTCTATGAGTTGTCCGTGGATTGCTCTGAGTCACTATCGGGTATCTAAAAAAGTTACTAACAGTGACAAAATCAAATCTGAAGAAAACCGAATCAAAGGTGACTAAAAAGTGAATAAAAAGCACATTAAGTGAATAAAGTGATTAAAAAGTAAATAAAAATCAGTAAAAGTAAACAAGCCTGAATAAAACACAAATAAAAGTGAATGAAAGTTAATTAAAAATGAAAGAAAGTCAATAAAAAAATCAAGTGGTGTTGGGGTACTTTTGGGTTGTGGAGGAGTAGTGGAGGTTCTGTGGGGCACTTGGGAATCCCTGTGGGGCGACATGCTATTGACAATGCTGATGATGTCATTGCGGTCCTGGTGACATCCCAACACCCTAAGTTAATAAAAGCTATGGGGTGTGTGTTCTGGGTCTATAGGGCACTATAGGGCAGTGGGGGGTCTATGTGGTGCTATGAGGCAGTGCAGGGTGTCTGTGGGGCTCTATGAGTCATCACTGGGCTGTATGTCCATCGTAGGTTATCTATGATCTTTCCCACCAATCTGTTAGTCTGATGTTTTGAAAGCATTCAGGTGGCTTTGAGGGTACACAGTTATTAAAAGCAGGTGGTAGATTTTTTTCTTCCTGCTGTGTAGAAGGAGGGTTATGTTACAAGTGCCTCCTTTCCAAATCCTTCCTCACAAGCTGAATGCTCCTCTGAGCTCTTCTGTGGAGCTGCTGTGTCTCTGTCTTTACAGTGAGCTTTCTTTTGGCTTGAGAGAGAGATTGTGGTTTGCAGGACCATGTTCCATAGCTTCTTCCCTGTTTTTCGTATGCAAAATCCCCTGTGGCTGTTTTGCACAGCATTGCTCTGGCAGTTCTGATTCTGAGCAGACCTGAATACTGATAGCCAGTATGGTGAGACAGCAGCTCCTGGCAGAAGTGTGCTGCCTTGAGTGCTTGGATGTGGGGAGCCCAGTGAAGACATGGAAAATGCTTTTTCATGGCTCAGTTAAACACATGCTAACAAAACAATTCTACAGTAGCAAAATACATTTGATCAGTGAAGGGAGGCAGTCACTTATCTCAAGGCAGCTTGCTTTAGCTTGTGTAGGATTATCTGTGCTGACTTGGGCCCAACAATTCTGCTCTGGGATCTAGCTTCTGACGGTAAGTGGTAGCAAGAGTCAGTGAAATAGTTGAAGTGACAAGGATTGCACAGACATCTCTTCATCACCCTGCATGGCTATCCATAAATTCTGCAGTTCGACAGGCATGGTAGCCTGGTTTACTCTCCTTGCATTTGTCTACTCCCTTTCTAATCTAATTAGCTACAAATTGCTAAAAGTTAGTATTTCATAGTTGAGTGAAAACTACAGGTAGCATGCTTTAAAAAAGAATACAAAAAATTGGCAGGAGATGGGGAGAGGATGTGACTTCTCTTAACTGTAGGAAGACAGTAGCCTTTACCAGGCCTGGCTTTGTACCATCATGCCTTTGTGTCATTCTAAAAGGTAGGAGGCTAGATCTATCCAAACAAGCTGTGCTTACTGTGAAAAAGACTGTGAAGAAGAAGACCTGCACAGCACAACCTGTGTAGGAGATGGCCCTGGTGTCCCAGAGGGAGTTGGCCATGGATCTGGGGACAGTGGTGGAGATGCAGCCCAGGTCCAGGAGGAAGAGGTTGAGGAGGAAGAAGTACATGGGGGTGTGGAGGTGCTGGTCGCAGGCTGTGCTGGTGATATGCGGCTGTTGCCCAGTGTCGTGGTTTAAGCCTCTATAACTCACGCAGTCGCTTTCTCACTCACTCCCCCCTCTTTATTCCCCCCACTCCCAGAGGGATGGGAAGGAGAATCGAAAGAATGCAACTCCCACAGGTTGAGATAAGAACAGTTTAGTAGCTAAGGTATAACACAAACCACTACTGCTACCATCAATAATAATAATGACAAGGCAAATACAAGGAAAGAATACAATCACTCGCCACCTATACCCAGCCCGACCGAGCAATGCACACACCCCCCCCCCCCCCTTCCTGGTCTCTGCTCTCTGTTTTACACCCTGGGCATGACGTGCTGTGGCATGGAATACCTCTTCAGTCAGTTTGGGTCAGGTGTCCTGTCTCTGCTTCCTTCCGGCTTCCCCTCCTCCCTGGCAGAGCATGAGACTCAGAAAGTCCTTGGTCAGACCAAAACATTACCAAGCAGTAACTGAAAACACTAGTGTTAGCGCTGTTCCCAGGCCCAAAATCAAAAACACAGCACTACACCAGCTACCAAGAAGGAGAAAAAATGACTGCTCCTGCTGAACCCATGACACCCAGGAGCACAGCCAGGGAGATGCCCAGGAAGAGCCAGAAGTGTCAGAGCTGCTGTCCCTGCATATCTGTGAATGGCAGGAGAAGGAACTGGGTGATGGAGCTGCCATTGGACATCTGCTGCCTCTGGGCATGGGGCCTGTTCAAACAAGGAAAGTACACGGAAAAATGCCGCACTCCTCTGGGCAAATCCTCTGCTTTTGTCATAGAATACCTCTGTCAGTGTGATGCCATGGAGTCAGCTTTGCTCTGAAGCAGTGCTTTGTACAGCTCTGATGTTCACAAGCTATGTCAGATGAAATCCAACTTTATTGTAAAGCTTAGTACTTGCGCTCATGACTTAGATGAGTATGGGCTGCACAAGACAGGCTCAGCACGGCCTTTGAAACATTTTGACTGTGTTGTTTATGGTCTAGCATAATACTGCTGAGGCTTCCTTCTAGGGGTGAAATTCTTCTTTGTATGACTGAAAACCTGAAGTGTGTTGAAACAGGAAAAAGTTCTCACTTTGTAGCTTAGTGCAGAGCCAGGAGAGCTGCAGTGTCCATCAGTCCTTTCCCATTTCCCTTCTGCTTACATTTGCACTGCCTGTAAGATGCCTTCACGCACTAATTGGTCTTAAGAAGCCCCACAATTATCTGTCTGTGATGAGAGCAGGGGAGCACAGTTTCAAAGGGCAGATTGCGGAGCTCTCATCAGGATCGGCAAAAGGCTGTGCGCAGCAGAGCATGGCCAGCAGCCACCTCCAGTGCCAGACAAGAGAGATGCCTAAACACACCCTCCCCAGGGCTGGGCTGCACTTTCCCCCCACTCCCTGCCCATGTCTCTGCTGTCTGGAGCTACCACTTCCAGGAGCTGCTGTTCTGTGCCCAGCTCTGCTTCGTTGTCAGTGCTCCCAGATCCCATCCCATGGGCTGTGTGCTGAGGTCTGCCCTACACTCCCCTCCCAGCAGAAGGGCTCTGCCCAGGATTATCTTTGCCTATGCAGGCTCTGATGGGAAGCTCACACCAACCCTGGTGAGGCTAGAAAAGTGACTGATGCTGTCTCTATAAAATGATATGTTGATTTCTCATAGTCTATGAATTATTAAATCAAGACATTAATTTTTATTTTAAGTTCTCCACCCAAAAAAATTCAGACCAGAAACAGATCGAACAGGATCCTTCCCTTTCAGGTAGCCTCTGCCATGCTGTGCTTCTTGAAAAGTTCCTTGAGAAATTCCTGCATTGACCTGAAGATCTGAGTAACCCTGACCCACACAGCACCCTCTCTAGAGCAGCAGTGCCCTTTGGCTGCCTTGCTGAGGTCAATTCTTTCCCCCCTAGCTTCTCCCACAGCACCATGGGGAGCCCCCGGGCAGGCTGAGTGTTGACCCTGGCAGGCAGCAGAGTCCCTGCCCCAGCACACAGCCCCTGGGGTGCAGGGACCCGGCTTGTAAGGACAGCGGTGGGCACCCTTGGCTGCACACCCACATTCACACGCTGCAGCCAACCACTGGACAAGGGGCCAATCTGGTCCTGTCCTTCAGATGGAGCAGAGGGAAGCCCTGCTCTGGAGCATATTCTCCTCCTTATCTACGGAGAGAAACTAAACTGTCCAAGGCAGCAGCTTTAGGAGAGCCCTCCAGGAACTGCAGCTGCATTGCCCTGCACCCAGAGCCTTACCACGCACAGGGCTGGGAAGGTTTCTCCTGCAGGGAGCTCTCAGCATCCTCCACTGCCAGGGGCCTTTAAGCTCTCTCAGGCTCGCAGGTCTCCCTTGGGTGCCTGCAGGCAGTGCACCAGCCCTGCTCCTGGGCAGAGCTGTCTCCCTGCAGCGCTGCCCGCTTGCCAGCAACTATCTGGGTTCCAGGAGCATGGCCCAGCTCAGCAGCAAATGCCCAGTCCAAGATGGCACTGCCTCTGCCCCTCTGGGCTCTCTCCAGGGCTTCCTGGGGCTCCAGGGGAGCAGCATGGGAAACAGCCTGAAGCAAGCACTGGTGTTCCCTCCAACAGCTGGGAGACACACTGCCTTCCTGCAGTGTCATTTCTCTGCTGAGAGACAATTTGGTCTGAACAACAAGATTTTGTAGAATCATAGAATCATTTAGGTTGGAAAAGACCCTTAAGAACATCGAGTCCACCATTAACCGAACACTCACTGGCAAGTTAACACATTAACCATGTCCCTTAGGACCATGTCTTTTAAATACCGCCAGGGACTGTGACACAACCACTTCTGTGGGCAGCTTGTTTCTTGTCCCATCATTAGGCAGTAGAGGCAGACCAGGACAGGCAGGGATCTCCTTTACCACTGCAGACAGAAGGCATTTAGCATGGTTAGCTGAGACATCTCATCCTGGGACTGTTGTCCTGGGGCTGGAAGGGGACTCATCTCCCTCCCAGGCGCACCACAAACCCACAAGAGGTGGGATTCCTCCTGCCTCTGGACAGGTCTTCATTGAAAAAGCTTGTCTCAGCTCTCATGGTCATTAACAGTGATGTGAACCAGGAGAGAGGTGTCCAGATGCAAATCTATGATGACATTTGGCACTACAAGGCTTGTCAAAGTTACATGCAGGTAATAGACAGGTGAAAGATACATGCAGACTGATACAGAGACAAGACAATATCGTTGGGAATTTTCTTGTAGCACTCAGAGGCGTCAGCCATCAGTTGCTATCAGTGAAACAAGGTCTGTCTTTTCTGCCACCCGTTGGCTGCAGGCATTGAGTGAACACAAAGTTCATCACTGCAGGGTCTTTACTCACTCCCTTGATGATTAAGCAAGGAACAGCCCAAGCATTTTAACTGCATACCTGGGTACATCTGGCCTTCAGAGATGGCATCCTCCAAGCACAGTGATGGGTCATAGCAAGACTCAGTCAAACTCCAATGGGAATTCAAGGGCACCAAGACGAGCTGCTGCTACTTCAGGAACAGTTAAAGAAGAAACAAGATAACAAAGGACCACTACTAAGTAAAGCAGGAGTACATGCAGGTAGATCTCAGATAGCCTATCCCCTCTTTGCCTCAGTTACCACTAGAAGGGTCTTCCAGGCATTTGTGGTTTGAGGCAGGACTCTAGAAGGGAAAGAGGAACAGTCAGTGCTGCGTGGGGATCGAGCCAGGGGTTACTTTGCAAATTACACCCTTACAAGTCCATAGGACCAAAGGGGCTGCATCCAAGGTTCTGAGACAGTTTTTCATCAGGACGTTCTGGTCTGTTCTGAGACAGTTTTTCACCAGGACGTTCTGGTCTGTTCTTGTCCCAGGAAGAAAGGCACTGGACTCTGTGAAGCATCATTTAAAATGTTGTTCCTTAGATCTAGTAGTGTAAGGGGAGAATTGTACAGATAATCTCATGTCCATTTGATGGCTGGAACCCCAGGAGTTGTAGCATGGAGTCAAAAAAGATGAGGAGAGGGGGTATTGCCTGCATGAAGGGGAAGCTTGGATTTCTGGAGGTCCTCTATGTGACAGGCAACAGGTTGGGTTGGCTTTTGTCACTGAGAATCAGAGGAGTCAGTAAGAGGGACACTGTGCTCACAGTTACGAACTATTTGATCAGGGAGGGGAAAGAGAGAAGGTCTTTTGTCAGCACCTGAGTTAGTCTCCCTGTTAATGAGCAGGTTCCTATAGAACTGTAATTGCTCTGGCATTCACTGGCCAGGCAAAGCAACAGGGTGCAAGAGTCTGGAGGGTCTTGGGACAGCCTATTAACACAGATGCAGGGCGTGCCAACAAGGATGATGCTTCCATGAACCTGATCCTGGCCACCAAGGAAAAGCTGGTGAGGATGTGACCATCAGTGTCAGCTGTGGCTGTCATGAGCATGCAATAGTGGGGACTCAGATGGCAAAGGCATGAGGAAGGCCAGCAGCACAGAACAATCTGGATGCCAGAGGAGAAGACTTGGACTTGCTTGGGGACTGATCCAGAAGGTTCCACAGGAAGCAGTTCTGACAGTGAAGGAGCATGAGGAAGTCTGACAGGCCTTACAGTACAGCCTTGTCCCAGCACAAGAATGGTCTGTCTGAGCACCCATGGAAAGCATCATTGCTTTCAGGAGAGAGCTGTTGCCATTAAATGTTAACAGTCAGCAAAGAGAGAAGCAGCACTGGTCTAATAACTTCATGCCAGAGGTTACCCCATGGTGCAGTTACAGCTACCTTGTCAAATAAGAGTGAATGACAGCAGTAACATTGAAGATATTAAGGTTATCAACACCAAGAAGTGCTGTGGAACAATACACCACCTGAGGGGAGTCCAGATCAGCCCAAAGCTTTGTGTTTCAAGAAATGAACCACAAAGGAATGGCACCAAATGAACTCCTGGAGCCTTGCAAAAGCACTTAGACCTGCAAGAGCACAGAGGTGCCTCAGAGAAGTCTTCACCTCACACATGAGGATAGGTTTCCTCAGCTGGCCTTTCTAGGATCCATCAATGGTGAATTGAGAAACGTGGTCACCCCCCAAGAAAAGCTGTAAAAGCTTCTTAACTCTTCAGTTAGTTACTAGTGGCAATGAGCAGTGTGTAGGGAGGTGAGAGAGAGTGAAGGGAAATCAGCAAGAAGCAAGGTGATGGTTCAGGATGTTGACAAGTCCTTACAAACAGAACTGAACCCAGCAATGGAGAGCAGCTGATGTCTGTAGCTGGAGGACGAGTAGGTGTCCCTTGGAGTGTGGCTGCAGACCATGGACAAACTAGAGATTACCAGAGAAGTTTCCCTCATCTGAACAGGCCTTAGCGTAGCATATAGGGAATGCCCACTGCTGGGGGTGCCTCAACACTGCTCATCATGCCCCATGAGCTGATCTCCCTGTCTCCCTCTCCTGCACTACCCAAACTTGCCTGGAGTGCAGGAGCCATTCCTGGGCCTGGAGAATGCAGGAACCTCCTGGAGTGAGGTGTCGCTGCTGCAGGGGACGTGCAAAGCTTCTGTGAGACACCTGTGAGTGTGGGCAGAGAGCAGGATGTGCACAGAGAAGGTGTTACAGGAAGGTAGCTGTCCCAAATGAGGTTCCCTGTCCCCAGAGTATGGGGTACCCTGCACTCAAAGACACAACCTTTACTTTTGGCTCTTGTCATGAAGTTCTCAATCCAGACCATTGACTTTTCCCACTGTTCTCCCATGGTACTTAGTTCTCTATAATGATGGCATCACCCATTCCTCTAGAAGCCTCCTTTAGATTGCCTTGCTGAGGGATATTCATTCCACCTGGTGAATTGACACTATAGTAGCAGCCTACAGCTACTTGAAGGATGGTTTCAGAGATGATGGAGGTTTTCTTGCTAGTGGGAAGAGAAGGAAACCTCTATAAAATGCAGCTTGGAAGGATCAGGCTCAAAGTTAGGAAAGAGAAATGTCTCTCAAAAGGTGGAGTTGTGGTATAAGAGATCACCCAGAGCGAGCCTGGATCAGCCCATGGTTTTGTGTTTCAAGGATCAGATAAGTAATGGGTTAAGATGTGATGGAAGGTACAGAAATGCCAGGATGAGAGCTAGGTGGCGAAAGGAGGAGGCACAAAATGTAATCAGTTCTAAGTAAGGTTAAGTCTGATGGCTTTATAATGGGGGTGCTTGAAGGTAGTTAAGATAGTTTTAGGTCCTTAGGACCTTAGTACAAAAAGTGTAAGAAAAATAAAATAGAAAAATAGGACCTGGGGATGAGCGCAGTTAAACTGACTGTTGGGTGGAGGGACAGGATGATTGCTATGTTAATGAACCCATTAAGTTGGTGTAAACATCTACTGGGGAGTATCCTCGACTAGCAGATGTCAGGAATGGGATCAGTTAAACTAACTGGTAAGTAGAAGGACAGGATGATTGCTATGTCTGTAATGTTAATTAAGCTGGTGCTTCAAAGACTGCCAGCAGTGATGAAGATTATTGGAAGAAGTAAATTACTCTCAAAGACCACCACCACATTTTGTATGTATGCAGGAAACTTTCTGGGAAAATTATGTAATTTATGTGTAGCCCTATGAATATGTATGTATGCCCAAGTGACTATATAAGGATGACCTATGTGGCAATATGGGGATGCACGTTAGGAGGAGCTATCCCCCGTGTCTGCCGGTGCCGCAATAAAGAATACCTGCTTGTCAACTTAAAACTTTGTTGACGAGTTTGCTCCTGGAGTTTTCTCCTAATCAGTGGGAAAGCAAGATGGGTTATCAACAGCCTGAAGGGAGAGAGGTGCAGGCATGGGCCAGTGTAGGGCAGCCTGCAGCAGAGATGACTGAGGATTCTGGCATTCTGAAAGGCCCCAAAGAGCAAAAAGTCTCTGTCTCCTGGGCTATGGCAGTTGCCTCTTTCATCAGGGCCTATGAGTACAACTTTCATTCTCAGGATTTCAGGCTTTACTTCTCCAAGGGCTGTGGTCAGGGCTTGGCCTTTCTGCTTCATCAAACAAACCAAGGGTTTTCTCATCATCAGACACCTGCATTTTGCCTTTGTCTACCTGTAATCACAGCCTCCAGTTACTTGCTTTAATGAGTCCCTGGGGAGGCCTTGTCAGTAACAGCCCTCACTGGGGCCCATTAATGCTGAAGGGAGTTTGGGCTTTGTTTCTGACTTGGACTTCTTGAGAGGTTTCTTCAATCTCCTCTCAGTACCTGAGGTTCATGGGCTCAGCCCAAATACACCATGGGGCTCATTAAAAAACCTCGGTTTTGCCAAGTGTTCCAGATTGTACAGCAAACTGGAAATTTCTGAGTGCAAGAAGATTATAAATAGCATCTGATAAAAGTTATTTGAAAGTATTTATTTAATTACTTTTCAGTTTAGAAATTTCTATTCCCTTGCAATTGATTCAGTGTCTCTTCCAGAGGCCTGGACAGGCAGGAAAAGCAGTCCTTAAGGTCCAATGCCTCACTGAGCACCTCGTTCCTCACCTCCCCACCCAACATTGCTCTCATCATCCACCTGGGACTTGCATCGCTTCTCATCACATCTGACTTCTCCACTGACGCTGGTGGCTGAATGGTGCAGCTCCTGTGCATCAACTCCCAGCCTGGCTGCCTTAGAGAACTGCCTTCACACAGGCACAGCAGGATTGTTCCTCTGGGCAAGCAAAGCAAGGGAAAGCATGACATTGTCATACACGGTAAAATACACTCAAGGCACCACGTGCCTCGTACAAGCAGCCAACATGGGGTCATGTTCCTCAACAGAGAATCTCATGAGAAATGTTTTAGAGACAGAGGTAGATACAAAGAGGTAGCTGTGAACATGATTAAAGACTTGTCCAAGGAGGCAATTAGATGGTAGAAAGACGTAAGACTTTACTGCATGGAGTTCAAAGCAGCAGCTTAGGGGAGAGGACTCTGAACAAACAAAGAGTGAGGGGAGGAGACAACTGGAGAATAATGGAAAGGGCCTTTGTCTAGACAGCCTGCTGAAAAGAGGGCTTCAGAGCTGGTCACTGTATCCTGGAAAGGGGAAAATCTATGAAAGTTGAGAATAATGAAGCACATGGAAGTCTAGATTAGATATGAGGAAGAAATTCTTTACTGTAAGGGTGGTGAGGCACTGGAATGGGTTGCCCAGGGAAGCTGTGAATGCTCCATCGCTGGAGGTGTTCAAGGCTGGATTTGACATAGCCTTGGGTGGCATGGTTTAGTGGGAGGTGTCCCTGCCCATGGCATGGGGGTTGGAACTAGATGATCTTAAGGTCCTTTCCAACCTCAACTATTCTATGATTCTATGATGTAACAGGCGGAACAGTGGCAGTGCAGTTCAGAGGAAGATCAACATTCCTTTGGGATCCCCACTGTGAAAGGTTAATGGATTGGCAGAGGTCTGCTGGGAGAGAGGATAAGGACGTGTTGCACTTACCTTTGATAAAGGCCCCAAGTGCAACCCAGGGGAGCACAGGCTGTATAAGCTGCCTTTGGTGAGGCATGTGCCAGCATGGGTGATGTTTATGGGCACCTAAAAGCCGTATGAAGGGTAACTCCTGCCTGGCCAAGCTGAGAGCCTGCAATTGTGCTTGAGGAGGCAAAGAGTGGTTTCCCTCAGCTTGAGCACAGCTCTTGGCATGGTCTCCCTCAGTGCTGCTCTAACCAAGGAAAGCCATTGCAGTTTGGGTGGGTGAACAAAGAGGAGGGTGAAGCACTTGTGTCAGCAGAAACACCTCCAAGAGTTGAGGAGCCACCAAGGACATCCCAAGCACCAGGAAATGCAGGTTTCTGCTCCTGGGCTATCCCCTCCACAGCCACCATGATATCACAAGGAGCAACATAAACCAGGGCCCTTCTCTTCCCCCAGTATCTGCAGAGCCCACAGTCGAGCATGTTGAGTGGCTCCTGCGGGTATTGATGGAAGCTCCAAGGGCAGCTCAGCATTGCGGAATGTCTGGTGGGTTTCTGCTGGCATTGCTAGAGCCTGCCAGGACATTTTCTGTGTTCACCTGCGGCTTCTAGATAGCCCAGGAGTTTCCTGGTCACCACGGGCCCTGGTTCCCCCTGGCATACTTGGAGGGCTTCTGAGCTGCACCAGGGCTTTTGCCACCTTCCAGAATGCTGGACAGGCTCCAGTGGGTTTTACCAGAGTTCCAGAACACCTCCCACATTCTGGAATGCCTGGTGGAATTCTCAGCATTGCCAGAGCCTGCTGAGGGCCCTGTCTCATTCCAGAATGCCTGAAGAGCTTCTGCTGGCATTGCTGGAGCCCTCCAGTTTCCCAGCAGGGCCTTTGCTGCCTTCTGGCAGCCCCAACGTGCTGCTATGGGCATTGCTGGAGGCCACCAAGGCTCCTGCCTCTGTCTAGAATGCACATCCAGGTTCTGTTGGCCCACGAGGGTCCATGCTGTCTTGTGGAACTCTGGTGAGCCTGCATAGGGCACAGGTTGTGACAGATCCCGCCGGGCTCTGCCACCTTCCACAGTGCCTGGCGGGCTCCTGAAGGTGTTGCAGGGGCCTGGAGGACTGGTAAAGCCAGCAGAAAATGAGAGGGCATTCCAGAAGGCAGCAAATCGCAGGAGGGATCTGGCAAGGCCTGCAGAATCCTGCCAGGGATTGCTGCAGGAGCAATGGCGCTGGCAGGTTCTGATAACTCTGCAGCAGCCCTGCAGGGGCAGAGTGCAAGCCCCTGCTGGCAGCGTGAGGAGGAAGTGTGATGCAGCAGTGCCAGCATCTAGGTGGCCTCAGATCCTGGCCCCAACCCTGCTCAGGCCTGGGGGAGCCCTCACTCCCCGCTCTGCAGTGGCTGCCCCAGGCACACCTCAGCTGGCTCCAGTGCAGAGCTGCTCTCCTGAAGAGCCCCTACCTCCTCCCAGGCCACCCTGCAGCATCTGGAGGGTCTCTCTGCTCCCCTGTGGGGTGGAGAGATGTGGGCAGTGGGAGGGAAGGGCAGCGCAAGGGATGTGACCACGCTGGGAAGTGTCACAGACCGGGTCACAAAGGGACCAGCCGTGACCCCCTGACAAGCGTGTGAGGGGCAGGGTGTCCAGTGCAAACTGGACCTGGAGGTGTGATAGTCCCTGTGCCAGGAGCTGTTCTGGTCTCGGGAACCTTCTTTTCAGCTCTGTACTCAGCCGAGATGTGTTGTGCTTCCTCCATCTGCCATGGCCCTCAGTGGGGAATGGGGGCAGTTGCTGTATCTGCTGCTGCATGCCTGAAGTGAAATGGGCTTGGAGCTGTTGTAACCATGGAGCTGGAACAAAATCAACTGTAACTGCAAGATTCGTGGTTTAGAATGTTGCAATATTAGTTCTGTGACAGAATTGACTATGATTTGTGTTAATAAAGGTAATAGAGAAAGGTAATAGAGAAATGATGGTTTGTTACAAAATATGGTGTGAAAATTAATGAAACAAGAAACCATTAATATGGGACAAAAAGTAACTATACGAGAAACTGAGTTATTATATCCACATAGCTAAGGCAATATTAATAAAAAGTCGCCATCCGTTACTTCTTTGGGTAAAAGAAAAGTAAGTGTTTGGAAAACATGGGTTAAAATACTTTCAGCCTATCTTAGAGAACAATGTTTGTGTTGTAAGTCTGTGATGTGATAATAAGCTTTAATGGCCCTTCTACTCATCTGTTAGCTTTCAGAACAATGCTTGTGTTGTAAGTCTGTGATGTGGTAATAAGATTTAGTAGCCCTTCTATTTAGCAGTCAGCATGAAAACAGGGCTTTCTGGGCATCTGCTAAGCTTCAAACACTCCTTATCTGCCCATATGGTGTTGCTTTTCTCTTGTAAGAAAGACACACTGCTCTAAATCTTTACCAGTTCTCAGAAACTCACCAGTACAGCTGGTTTCAGCTAATTTGGACTACTAGGGCATTCAATCGTGCTAAGGGTGAGAAGTGCATCCTGAGGAAGACTGCTTACTTCATCTTGAAGACCCCTGCCCAAGACCATCGGAGGGCAGTGCGCAAGCGCCAGAAGGGAGGAGACTTATGATAATGAGTACCTAAACTAATTGTAATATCCCCGCTGTTCTCTCAGAAACCTACTGAATATGCACGTTTGCATGTAATAAATATCTGCTCTCTTAACCCCTCAGTGTGTGGCTTGGGTGGAGTGATGACTCCCTGGGCATCCAGCACTGCTTGCTTATCTCCCATCAACGAGCACAATAAAGAAATTGGCTGCTAATGTCGGTGCTGATGTTGGGGTTTTTTATAACAAAACTGGTGTTTATAACAGCTCCCTCTTCAAGGATGCCCACAGTGAGCAAATCAGCATTCTTCCAGGATAAATGAGAAACACTATGTAACTAGTTTAGCTTGGCAAGAAAATGAGAAAAAAAAAAACCTCGAAGTAGGTGAAGGGTAATTATGGCAGGGGGAGATCGCGACCTCCGACTCAGTAGCCCCCTACTCAGAATATACCCCAGACTCAATTTAGAACAATAGAACTAGCTTGTGCGCATGTTTAGTAATTAGCATATGAAGCGTATTTGCTTTAACCAATTAAAATAAGAATGTAGAATGGAATGTATGCGTATGTAACAATCTGTAATAATATCTGTAATAAAAATGTGTAATAAAAATAATATCTGTAAAGTTTGATCCTAGGCATGCAAGTAGGGAGGAGTGATTCCCCGGGCATCCAGCGCTGTAATAAGAGAACGCCTCCCTTTTAACATTAACCTTGTAACATTGGTGTTACAAGGTTTTTCTTGACCAAGGTTCGTCGGCAACACTGTGACTTATGATGCTTCACAGGGAAATGGTTCCGAGAAGTCATCCTTGTGGGGATAACTGAAAGGGTTTTATTAATGATCAATGGTAATTTATCAGTGACTGAATTAAAATCAAATGGGAATCCAAATGTGAGTAAGCAATAATTGAATTTTATTTCAACAGTGATTTCACAATGATTTGAAGATGATGTAGATGATAATTTAGATGGTGATTTGGATGATGATTTTGCCTTCCAGTACCTAAAGAGATGCCTCCAAGAAAGCTGGAGAGGAATTCTCTTAAAGGGTTTTTAGTGACAGGACAAAGGGAAATGGCTTTAAGCTGACAGAGAGGGGAGATGAGATGAGATCTCGGGATGAAGGTCTTCCCGGAAAAGATGGTGGCACAGTGGCACAGGGTGCCCAGAGAAGCTGTGGCTGCCCCATCCCTGGCACAGGGGAGCAGCAAGCTGATTGGATGTGGTGAAGGTGAGCCCGGGGAGAGTGGTGGGGCCTGTACCTGGTGCTGGCGGTGGCATAACAGGATGGGGGTGAGGGTGAGGGGATGTGAAGCAGGGCTGGGGGAGGCTGCAGAGCTCAGGGAGTGGGGTTGGGGATCTGCAGACCCCCGAGGCACTGGGCAGTGGGGCCAGGTGCTTCCGGGGTGCTGGGAAATGTATGCGGTGTTGAAAACCTGGCACATGGGGGCTGGGAGCTGTGGGTGTCCCGCACCTTTCTCTGCCTGGCCTGGCCGCACAGCCCTGAAGATGGAGCAGGGCTGTTGTGGGGGACTCTGGGGGCTGGTTTATCCCTTAGAGTGAAGGGGAGGAAATGATACCCAGGGAGACCCCCAGACCCTCCCCTGGGCTCCCCGACCTGCTCGAGGTGGTAGAGCGTGGCCAACACCTCCTGCACCCTCCAGGAGATCTGCTTGGGGCTGTTGAAGGCCTTGGCCTTATCTGCCACCTTGCAATACAGGGCCATCTGCCATCCCATGGGGGGACACATTGACCATGGGGATGTACTGGGGACATGGGTACATGGTGACCATGGGGACATGGTGGGGCACATGGGGACCATGGGGACACAGGAATCATGGTGACCATGGGGACACGGGTGCCACAGGCATGGCTGATTCTGGAACACTCCATGTTCAGGTGTGTGAGGCCATGGAACTTGTCACCAGAGACAATGGGAGATGACAACTAACACATGGAGCACAAGCTACTGGTGGAGGAGGCAACAGCGGCTCCTCCGGTGGTTCCTGTCTTGGTGTCTTGGTGCCTGGGCAAGCAGCAGGGTTGGTGCTTGCTTCAGGGCTCAGCTTCCGGACTGATGGGCAGATAGTGGAGCTGATGCTGTGACACACTGTGACATCCCCAGCCCTGCAGCATGATATTCCAGCCCTGCTCGGTGACATTGCCAGCTACACACTGTGACATCATCTGGCTGTCCTGGGAACTGGAGTGGTTCTCTGGTTTCAAGATTGTCTGAGCAGGCAGCAGTGCTGGTGCTTGCCTCAGGGCTGAGCTCCTGGCTCCATGAGCAGGCAGCGGGGCTAGAGCTGGCCTCAGAACTCAGCTCCTGGACCCCTGGGCAAGCAGCAGGGCTGGTGCTGGCCTCAGGGCTGAGCTCTCAGCCCCCTGGGTGGTGTTTTTTCTGGGATAGAATTAAATCTGTTCCCTGTTGCTGGTGCAGTGCTGTGTTCCATCTTTATTCTGCAAGTAACTCTGGTAACACACTGATGATTAAGCTGTTGCTCACTAGCACTTACCCTGAGCAAGGGCTTTTCAGTCTCTCATGCTCTGCAGTGAGGAAGGGCACAAGAAGCCAGGAGGAAGCAGACAGGACACCTGACCCAAATTAGCCAAAGGTCCGTGTTTTCCTTTCCCTGGCCTAGTTTTATCCTCTGTCCCCTTTAACCCACGGCAGTTCTACAGGAGCAAAGTTTGCTGTACAGCTGTTAATAGTGATTTTAGTGGTAGAAGATTTTGCCTTTTCTCTTGTTGCTCCAGGTTTGGTTTTTAACTTCTTTTTATGACTGTTTTTTTTTTTGTTTTTTTTTTTTTTTAAGAGCTCTGACTGGTGGGTGAGTTATTTCTTTATTTATAATTCCTATAGGTTTCCAACCTGTGCTTTGCTCCTACAGCTGATGATCCCAACGTTTTTCATGTGGGACCTTCCCTCTGTGTGTGTCCCATGCCTGTTCCAGGGTCTTTAGTGTTCCCGTCATCAGCCTACCGGAGGTGTGGAGTGGCTCCTGCTTATCAGTTCCCTGTGGCTGTAGTTCTGGTTACTGCTATTTACCTGCCACAGGCAGATTCTCAGTCTGCAGCTGAGGGTTGCTCTTTTCCAGGGGTGTCTTGTCTGGGGCTGGGGTGGGGAGAGCTGGCTCCAGCTGTCTGCGCTGTTGGTTCTGGCCATGGCACCTAGTGTTGAGCCAGCAGGATTTGTGTTCACAGTTACTAGTGCACAGTGTAGTGAACACAGGAATCTTGATTTTTTGTTTTCATGCATGTGATAAACACATAAATGCATTGGCTTTCGCAAATCATAGGTGTTGCTATGTGGATATAACTATGAGTTCACAATAACATTAGCAAAGCTCGGTAAAGACACAAGATTAGACAACAAGTTGAAAATGGTCAGTACTCTTGAATTTGTAAAAATAAAAGAAAAGGGGGGGACGGACAACTTGATATGTGTCCTTGGTTAAGCAGTAGCAGTCATTTTTCTCCTTCTTAGTAGCTGGTGCAGCGCTGTGTTTTTGACTTTCAGCATGGGAACAGCACTAATAACACTGACGTTTTCAGTTACTGCTTGGAATGTTTCGGTCTGGCCAAGGACTTTCTAAGCCTCATGCTCTGCCAGGGAGGAGGGGAAGCCAGGAGGAAAGAGAAAGAGGACACCTGACCCAAACTGACCAAAGAGGCATTCCATGCCACAGCACGTCATGCCCAGGATGGAAAAAGGGAGGGCAGAGGCCTGGAAGAGGGGGGTTTGCTGTGGGGTTGGGCTGGGTATCGGGTGGTGAGCGGTTGTATTCTCTTTCCTTGTATTTGCCTTGTCATTATTATTATTGATGGCAGCAGCAGTGATTTGTGTTATACCTTAGTCACTGGACTGCTCTTATCTCAACCTGTGGGAGTTGCATTCTTTCGATTCTCCTCCCCATCCCCCCGGGAGCTGGGGGGAAGAAAGAGGGGGGAGTGAGAGAGCAAGCTGTGTGAGAGGCTTAAACCATGACAATATGAGAAAAGCTAGTGCCTGGAAAAGGTAGGGTTAAAGTACTTTAAGCTTAACTTAGGTCGAAGATAAAAAACAATATTTGTGTTGTAAGTCTGAGGAATTCAGTGGCTCCGCTAAACATGAATGAATTATTTCACACCTGTCTTCTAAAGTACCTTTAGCTTAGCTTAGATGGAAGATAAAGAACAATATTTGTGTTGTAAGTCTGTGGTGAGATAACAGGATTTAGTGGCCCCATTAAACATGAATGAGTTATCCTTCTACTTATCAGTTGGTTTAGAGACAGTGCCTCCCAAATATCTGCTAGCTTTGGATACTCCTTTTCTGCCCATCCTGCAATAAATTTTGCAGGAAGGTCACACTGTTCAAAATCTTTGCCAGCTATCAGAAAAATTACAGATATGGCTGGTTTCAGTGAGTTTTGTGATTACTGGGGCATCCAACTGTGTCAAAAGTGAAAAGTACAGCATGAGGATGACTGCGTACTTCATCTTGAAGACCTCTGCCCACATGAGGAAGACTGCTTACTTCACTCTCAAGACCCCTACCCACAATCACCAAACAGCAGTGCGCAGACGCCAAGAGGAGACAACTTATGATAATAAGTTTCTGGAGCTAGTTATAATATTCCCCGCCTATACCTGGGAATTATGAATATGTATATGGATAATGCAATAGTGAAAGTATATAAAAATGTAACAAATTCTAATCAATGAGCCTCTGGCTATGGTCACACACCCAGCACTGTTGCTGTTGCTTCATTGACTTTGTCCCTCAATAAAACCCTGCTATTTCGATTAGTGAAGTGAGTCCATATTATGTGTGAAGAGATGAAGAGAAAGCGAAGGCTAAGGCAAAAGTTATGGCAACCACAATGAGGGGGGTCAACCCACCCAAGCCTCTGAGTCCTCCAAATGCTGGAAATCCTAAATACAATACCTCAGGAAATAGGGGAAATGGAAGAGTTGGACCACTGACAGGAACCAGGGATAGAGGACCCTACCATAACAGTGAGGCACCGAATAACATGCGTTTTTACTGTGGGAAAACGGGACAATTTAAGACTGTCTGAAGAGGATTAGGGACCTAAAGGTTTTTAAGGAAATTCAACAGGAGGAGATACAAGACTAGGGGTGTCAAGGGCTCTACGCCCTGCGGAATAAATACCACCTAGAGCCCTTGATAAATTTAAAAGTAGGATGCCAGGGGGAGACATTGGAGTTTTTAGTTGATACAGGAGCAGAAAGAACTTGTGTCTCTAGCATTCCAAGAGGACTCAATGTGAGCCGTGACAATATAAGAGTGATGGGGGCAAACGGGAAAGTTTTAAAACTCCTGTAATCAAGGATATGATGATTGAAGGGGAAACTAGAATAGGAATGGGAGACATTTTGTTAGTCCCCAAGGCAAGTTGTAATTTACTAGGAAGAGACCTACAAATACAATCGAGAATAGGAGTTATACCGGTGGAAGGGAAAATGACAGCCAAAGTACTGAAACTGTGCCAGGAAGATGAAGGAAGGATTAATGAGAAAGTTTGGGCTGGAAAAGGAAATAGGGGAGGATTAGACATAGACCCGTAAGGGTGACTATTGAGAGAGAAGAATATGTGTGGGGCAATATCTCATATCTTTAGAGGGAAGGGAAGGTTGGAAGCCAGTAATAGTGGAGTTAATAAAAGATGGAACATTAGAACCTTGTATGACCCCTCATAATACCCCCATCCTCCCAGTAAGAAAATCAGACGGGACTTACAGATTAGTGCAGGATTTAAGGGAAGTTAATAAAAGAACCCAGACCCATTATACAGTGGCACCCAACCCATATATGCTTTTAAGGTTCCAACCCCATCATCAATGGTTTAGCATTGTGGACCTTAAAGATGAGTTTGGGCATGTCCACTAGCAGAAGAAAATTGGAATATTTTTACCTTTGAATGGGAAAACCCTACAACTGGTCAGAAGCAACAGCTAAAATGGACAAAATTACCGCAGGTGTTCACCGAATCTCCCAATCTATTCGGACAAGCTTTGGAGCAAGTATTATAGTCTCTTCCCATACCCCCGGGGATACAAATTACTCAATATGTAGACGATCTTTTGTTAACAGGAGAAGTTGAGGACGAAATTAGGGAGGCCACAATAAAATTTCTTAATTTTCTGGGGGAAAAGGGCTTGAGAGTATCAAAAGGAATATTACAATTTATTGAACATGACGTGAAGTATCTCGGGCATTTAATTAGTAAAGGAAGCCGAAAATTAAACCCTGAAAGGATTATGGGAATTCTGTCTCTTCCTCCTCTTCCAAACTTCCAAAAAGAGAAGTTAGGAAGTCACCAGGATCGTTAGAATATTGCCGATTATGGATCGAGGGATATACCCAAGCAGTGAAATTTTTATATGAAAAAACTAACAGAGGGAGACGAGATAAAGTGGACCAGGGAGGATGAAGGGAAATTAGAGGAACTAAAAGTTAAACTGATCACAATACCTGTTTTGAGTTTACCCTCACTGGACAAACCCTTCTATTTGTACGTAAATACAGAGGATGGAGTGTTAGCCCAGGAATGGGGAGGGGTAAGAAAACCAGTAGTATATCTATCTAAACTGCTGGACCCAGTTAGACAAGGATGGCTAATATGAATTCAGGCCAGAGCTGCAATGGCTATAGTGGTGGAAGAAAGCCATAAACTTACTTTTGGAAGCAAATTATTGGTATAAGCTCCACATACAGCCTGAAATGTGTTGAATCAGAAAGCTGAAAAATGGCTAACTGATTCCCAAATGTTAAAATATGAAGCAATATTAATTAATAACGATGATTTAACATTAATGGTGGACAAAAGTCTCAACTCTGTTCAGTTCTCATATGGGGAGCCAAAAGAAGGTTTGACCAGTAACTGTTTAGAAGTTATACAATACCAGACCAAGATTCAGGAGGATTTAATGGAACAGGCCCTCCCGGAAGGTGATAGAATATATGTGGACAGATCTAAACGTCTACAGGGAAAAAGGATGTCAGGGTATGTGCTAGTTAACAGAGAAAATATGCAAACCATTGGAAAAGGGAAACTGCCCTCAGACTGGTCTGCTCAAATGTGTGAGCTATATGTTCTGAAAAGAGCTTTAGAATACCTAGCACATAGGAAAGGAACCATTTATACTGACTCGAAATATGCATTTGGTGTAGTGCAAACCTTTGGGAAAGTTTGGGAAGAACATGGACTTTTAAATTCAAAAGGGAAGGGGTTGATTCATTAAGGGCTTATCTTGGAAGTCTTAGAAGCATTAAAATTACCTGAAGAAATAGCTGTAGTGCATGTTGGGGGACATCAGAGAGGAATGACGCCCAAAATAACGGGAAATAATCTAGCAGACCAAGAAGCTAGAGATGCAGCTGTAAACGGATTTGAGAGAGTCATGTTAGTTCTGTTACCCGAGGAAGAGGAATTGGAGATTCCAAAAGTCAGTGAGTCAGAAGAGAGAGAGTTGAGTAAAATAGGAGGAAAACAAGATTGACATGCAAAATGGAAACTCCCTGATGGGAGGCAACTCTTTAATAAACCACTGACCAGACAGATACAAGAAAACATACATCAAAAGACTCATTGGGGCACAGAAGCCCTATGCAACCACTTTTTGAGGGAGTATGTATGTATTGGAATTTTGGGGTTAACAAAACAAATAACTGAGAAATGCATGACTTGCCAAAGAGTGGATAGAAATGTTATAAGACAAACTGTCTCCAGGGGACGTGAATTGGCAATGTGGCCCTTTCAAAGCATCCAAATAGATTTCACTGAACTCGCTCCTATGCAGAGGTGGAAGTTCCTATTAGTAATAGTAGATCACTTAACTCATTGGGTGGAAGTAGTTCTGGCTGTCAGGGCTACAGCAAATACAGTATCAAAAACTGTTTAAGATCTAATTATCCCTAGATATGGGATGGTTAGCAGAATAGATTCAGATAGGGGAACACATTTTACATCAAAAATTGTACAACAAGTAACCCAAGTCTTGGGGATAAAATGGGAATTGCACACCCTATGGCATCCTCAAAGCTTGGGAAGAGTAGAAAGAATGAATCAAACTTTGAAACAAACATTAAATAAACTAATGATTGAGACCCAAATGTCCTGGGTAAAGTGCTTGCATTTAGCATTGTTACAGGTTCGAATGCAACACAGATTGGATTTAGGGATATCTCCTTATGAAATGCTGTTTAGATTACCTTTTATGACAACCCAAAAGGAGACCGCTACTTATGAAGGAGGAGAGGTAAGTATCAGAAGACATATCACCACAATAGCTCAGACTCTGGAACATTTAAGATTAAAAGGATGGATTCCCCAGATGATGCTTTTAGACTTCAAAATTCATAACATTAACCCCAGGGAGTGGGTATTGATTAAGACCTGGAAAGAGCAATCTTTAACTCCAAAATTTTTTAACTCCCTTTCAGGTATTGCTGACAACAGAAGCTGCGGTCAGGACCAGAGAAAGAGGATGGACTCATGCCAGCCAGATTAAAGGACATGTGGAAGAACCTATGGAGTGGACTGTCATATCTGTGGCAGGTGACACCAAATTGACTCTCTAGAAGAGGACTATGCTGTAATATATAGGTGATAACTCACAAATATAGGGAGACAAAGGTTAAGAGCCATCTTATATGACTGGTTTCAAATTCCCTCATGGGATACTTTGAGGAAACTCCGTTTCTCTTCCTGGGGAGGTAATATTCTCCAATTTGGGGGATCTTGATTACGTTATTCAGATACACATGGGGAGCTGGCTATGCTTGTAATCCTGTAATAGAGGAATGAGAGCCTTCACCAAGGTGTATATATATATATATATATATATAGTGTCTAAGACACCCCAATACAAAACACATTAGTTGAGTAAGACCTGTAAACAGAAGTGATATTGCAGCTCCCATAATAGACATCTGTGTTGTATGACTTGTTGTAAAAACTCACCCTGGATTGAATATAGACAAGGATTATGGGATGCTGACCTACTTTCTCTACTCTGTGGTTGGGAGTTACTGGTACCACTGGAGTGGGAGGTAACTGAAGATAAGTGGGAATCCACTGTAAGGGTGTGCAAATAGAAGTTTGTGTGACAATTCAATAGGAGAAAATAAGACTGCTGAGGGCAAGCCCAAGTTGGCCTCTATGCCTGCCACCGAGAAGCATAAACATACCTCGGCTGTGGGCAGCAACCCCACAGGCCGGAGGTGTGGAGGTATGTGTCATACTGGACCTCTGATTATCTTATGGCTCCTGTCCCTATTACAAGTACGAGCCTCCTCCGATTGTGCCGAATGTATAAAGACCACTTTGAGTGGGCACGTGACCAAGCAAACTCTGATCTATCACACCCATTATCAATGCAGTGGAACCCTGCTTGAGATGTGTACCCATAACAATACAGAGTATGCTAGATGTACTGTTACAAGCAAGATAATATGTTGTGATCCTAAAGCAAAAGAAAAAGAATGGTGGTTGGAAGTGCAGTCGCTGGGGAAAGATGGAATAGCGGTAGGGCGAACTGAAATTACCAACATAAGCAGCCCAGCAAGCGTAATCTTTGATGCTTGTGATGCAATAGACAGTGGCAAGTGGGTAGGATGATGTAGAAGTATGGAGTGGGTGCAAACCTACTCCCATGATTGAAAATAAATGTGCTCCTCTTGGAGGTAAAACTTTGTCGTGGTTTAAGCCCCTCTAACCACGCAGCTCGTTCTCTCCCTCACTTCCGGAGGGATGGGAAGGAGAATCGAATAGAATGCAACTCCCACAGGTTGAGATAAGAACAGTTTAGTAACTAAAGTATAACACAAATCACTACTGCTACCACCAATAACAATAATGACAAGGCAAATACAAGGGAAGAATACAATAGCTCACCCCTTCTAATACAAAGCCCGACTACTCACTTCCCCCTCCTTCTTCCCCCCCACTCCGAGGGGGGGGGGGAGGGGAAATTGGGAGAAGAATCAAAAGAATGCAACTCCCACTGGTTGAGATAAGAGCAGTCCAGTAGCTAAGGTATAACACAAACCACCACTGCCACCACCACCCACAACAATGACCAGGGAAATACAAGGAAAGAGGATACAATTGCTCACCACTCGATGACCGAGCTGTGAACTGAACTCTTCCGGGTTCCTGCCCCCAGTTTTACATCCTGGGCATGACGTGCTGTGGCATGGAATAGCTCTTTGGTCAGTTTGGGTCAGGTGTCCTGTCTCTGCCTCCTCCCGGCTTCCCCCCCCCTCCCTGGCGGAGCATGAGACTCAGAAAGTCCTTGGTCGAGCCAAAACATTCTAAGCCACAACTGTAAACATCGGTGTTATCAGCGCTGTTCCCAGACTAAAAATCGAAAACACAGCACTGCACCAGCTACTACGAAGGAGAAAAATTGACTGCTGCTGCTGAACCCATGACAAACTTGTATAAAAAAAATAGAATTATTGTACTTCTTGGACCTGTGTTATTTGGTCCACAGATTATACTCTAGGAAAGTATAACCAGAGACTAGACGAGGGAGGACATTGGGTAGTTAAGCTAGACAGACTGACAGCCCCAAACGAATGCAGGAGAAACCAGTGTAACCCTCTGAACTCAACCATAAATAAACCTGGAACCTGGCATGAGGATTGGAAAATAACAGAACCCACTTTTGGCCTGCAGATTGACTGCACTGGCTTAGACCCAGGAACTTTAATCTATATTAAGATCCAGTAAATTATGCACTCAACAAGGAGGAGGAGCTACTGTTCCATTCTTTCTATCATGAAATGGAAACTGGGGCCAAATACGAAATTCCCACTGTTGCCAGAAATTTGTTTGTGAACTTGGCAGAAAATATAGCAAAAGTTCTCAATATAAGTAATTGTTATGTTTGTGGAGGTACCAATATGGGGGAACAATGGCCTTGGGAGTCGAAGGAAATTAATATTACTGACAATACTATATGGAACTCAAGCTAAGTCCAGAGAGCACAACAATGGGCACGACAGACGAGTATCATTAGTCAAAAGTGTTGGCAAAAGCCCCCTGCGAGACAAGGGAAAAAGCCAGTGGGGGGTTTAACTTGTGAAAACAGTAGAATTTGGAATGAAACAATAAGAAAATGGACAACTTGAGGGCCATCCTTTTGGTACTGCAGATAGAGGGAAAAATTGGACTTTAAATAACAATCCTGGGGATAAGTGGGAAGCTCCAGAAGGACTATATTGGATCTGTGGTAAATATGCGTACTCTGAATTACCCAGGAATTGGACCGGAACATATGTTTTGGGAAATATTCAGCCAAATTTCTTTTTATTACCAATACGCAAAGGGGGAACGATTAGGAGTGCCAGTCTATTCTGATGTATCTGAAATATCCCAGGCAAAAAGGGACCTACAGATTGGAAACTGGAAAGATGGTCAGTGGCCCCTGGAGTGAATTTTTGCATATTGCGATTCTGCCTCCTGGGCTGAGGACCAATGCCGGGAATACCGGACTCTTATATATATGTTAAATTGCATAATTATGTTGCAAGCAGTCCTAGAAATTGTGACTAACAAAACTCGTGATGCATTAACCATATTAGCCAAACATAATAGCAAAATTTGTACAGTGCTATATCAAAATCGCTTAGCCTTGGATTACCTTTTAGCCCAGGAAGGGGGTATGTGTGGGAAATTCAATCTATCCAACTGTTGTTTACAAGTAGCTGATGAATGAAAAGCTATTGAAAAGATAATCACTGAAATGAAAAAGCTCCCACATGTTCCTGTTCAAACCTGGAAAGGGTTTAGCTTGGATATGGAAAAATGGTGGAAAGATAACTGGTGGAACTCTGGGAGGGTTAAGAGGAATCCTGCTGGGTTTTGTTTTATTAATAACTGTTTTACTCATTGTATGTTGTGTTGTTCCCCTGATGAGTAGAATGGTCCGTAGGACCAGAGAGCAAATGCGATTTGAAATAATTACTCCTGAGGGAACAGAATCAAAAATTAGAATATTAAAAACTCAGTCTTGTGATGATCCCTTTGAGGAGGCAGAAAAAAATGAACGAATGAGAAAAGCCAGAAATGGAAATTATGTCTCAAGCCACAAAGAAAAAGATTAAGAAAAGCTTAAGGGAAGATTAAGAAAAAGAAAAAAGGGGGAATTGGGATAAACACATAAATGTATTGGCTTTTGCAATTCATAGGTGTTGCTGTGTGGATATAACTGTATGAATTTGCAATAACAGAAACAAAGCTTGCTAAAGACACAAGATTAGACAAGTTGAAAATGGCCAGAACTCTTGAGCAAAATGGAGTCACATAGCAAAAGGATTTGTAAAGGTAAAAGAAAAAGGGGGGAGGGGGGGTTTGGTATGAGAAAAGCTAGTGCCTGGAAAGCATAGGGTTGAAGTACTTTTAGCTTAATTTAGATTGAAGACAAAGAGCAATCTTTGCATTGTAAGTCTGTGGTGAGATAACAGGATTTAGTGGCCCCACAAACATGAATGAATTATTTCACACCACCCTTCTACTTATCAGTTGGTTTAGACAGTGCCTCCCAAACATCTGCTGGCTTTGGATACTCCTTGTCTGCCCATCCTGCAATAAATTTTGCAGGAAGGTCCCACTATCCTAAATCTTTGCCAGTTACCAGAAAATTTTTTAATGGCTTGTTTCAGCGAGTTTTGTGATTACTGGGGCATCCAACTGTGCCAAAGGTGAAAGTACAGCGTGAGGATGACTGCTTACTTCATCTGGAAGACCCCTGCCTGCATGCTCCCCAAGTGACCACCAAATGACCCCTCAATCCTACAACTGCCCCCAAAGTGACCCGAAGTGACACCCCAGACATGCAACTGCCCCCCAAGTAGCCCCTCAGACCCACAAATGCCCCCCCAGGTGACACCCCAGACGCACGACTGACCCGCAACTGACCCCCAGTGACCCCCAGATGCAGAACTGCCCCCTAAGTGACCCCTCAGTGACTCCCCAGACCCACTACTGCACCCCAAGTGACCCCCAAGTGATCCCCCAGATCCATAACTGCCTCCCAAGTGACCCCCATGTAACTTCCCAGACACAAAACTGCCCCCCAAGTGAACCCCCAGACCCACAACTGCCCTCCAGTGACCCTAGGGCCCACAACTGCCCCCCAAGTGATGCCCAAGTGAAGTCGCAGGCCACAACTCTCCCCGAGTGACCCACAAGTGGACCCCAAGTTACCCCCAGACCCAGAACTGCCTTCTAAGAAACTCCCAAGTGCCCCCCCCAGACTCACAACAGCCCCCCAGGTGCCCTGAAGTGACTCCTGAGATCAGCAACTGCCCAAGTGACCACCATAGAGTGACAACTGTCCCACAAGTTGCTCCCCACTCACAACTGCCCCACGAGTGACCCACAAGTGACCACCTAGACCCAGAACTGCCCCCCCAAGTGACCCTCAAGTGATCCCTAGATGCAGAACTGCTCCCAAAGTGACCAACAAATGACCGCTCAGACCCACAACTGCCCCCAAAGTGACCTCCAAGTTACCCCCCAGACCCTGAACTGCTGCCCCAGTGACTCCCCAGACACACAACTGCCTCCCAAGTGACCTCCCAGTGACACCCCCAGACCCATAACTGCCTCCCAAGTGATCTCCAAGTAACTTACTAGATACTTAACTGCACCCCAAGCAAACCCTCAGACCCACAACTGCCCCCCAAGTGACTCTTCAGGCCCAAAACTGCCCCCTAAGTGACACCCAAGTGAAGCCGCAGACCACAACTGCCACCCAAGTGACCCCCAAGTGAACCTCAATTTAACCCCAGACCCAGAACTGCATCCCAAGAAAATCCCAAGTGACCCCCCCCGACCCACAACTGCCCCCCAAGTAACCCCTCAGACCTACAACTGCAACCCAGTGACACCCCCGATCCACAACTGCCCCCCCTTTTGACCTCTCAAGTGATCCCCAGACCCACATCTGTCCCGCAGGTTAGGGGTCAGAGAATCCTGGCATCCCAGAGGCACAGATGGGTTGGGGGGAGCAAACTTTCCCGGTTGGTTCCATTTCAGCCTGATTGGTGCAAGCAGGAACAGTAAAAAGCTTTTTTCTCCTTGTCCTGAGCCCTGCTCTGCGGTGCAGCGCTGAGCTTCCTCTGCTGCCTCCTGGGACCTGGCTGTGAACAAGGGCAGTGCCCATCAGCTCTCACTGGTTCTGCAGCAGTAGCAGTGGTGCATTGGCTCTGCGCTCAGGTGAATACAGGGTTTACACTGCTTGTCTGAACTGGGGCATGCTGTGAATAGGAAGAGCCAATGTGGGAGGAAAAAGTGTTTTAAACAGTGCCCGCATTTCCTTCTTTTTTGAAAGGCCATGTTCTGCTCCTGCAATCCAGTCAGGCCATGTTTTTTCTGATGACCTTCACCAAGGCATGGGCTGCCTGTTTATTGTCTAGTGCTCATATTTTTCCTCTTGCCTTCCAAAATAACAGCACAGCAGGGTTTTGGTTTTTTCCCCAGTCTCTTCTGTTTTCAAGGCAGCTGGTTCTTTTAGTGAAACTGAAGGGTTTGGCTCGGAATAAGCAGCCGTACTTGCACACCTCCTAATAGCGTATCAACAATATTCAGTGAATCCTGTCAAGCAAAGTGAAGTCTGTCACATCTGCTGTGCTGCTATGTGGGGATTGTGTTATGTTTGGCAGGAGGTGGATTTGAAAGTAGGACAGAAAACATTAATGTTTAATGCTGAGCACGTTGCTCCTGTGACTCCCAAGCCATCCATTTCCAGTGCTCCCTTGCACAACTATTCTTGAAGTTTCCCTATGCTAAGAAAGCAAGTTATTGGGACTTCGTCCTTTTTAAAAGAAATGAAGAATGATGCAGAGCTTCCACATGAACTGTTTGACCATAATACGGACCTGGTTCTAGTGCTGTTGTCCAGGAGATAAGAAACAGTTTCTTTTGTTCGACGGTAATTTTTGCAAGTGGTGAACTGGTTCAGAATTGTGTTTTGTTCATCATATTTTGGGCAGTAAAAAGTTAGATTTCTGCTTTTCTTTATGGTTGTTTTTGAGTGGTATCCCCTAAGGCATAATGGCGCTCAGTAGCTGAGCAGTAGTGTGCTCCTCTTGTTAATAGAGCCAAATCCCTTGGAAAAAATGTTCTTCCTCCTGTTTTACTCCGGAATAGGAAGGGTGAGCTCCAGCTTTTGTCATCTGGATGAATGTGTCTGTGGGTTTATGCTTTTCATGTGGCGTTTCTCTAAGTGAAGTACTTCCTAGGAAGTTTATAATTCCAATTTGTACTCTGAAATATTACTGGTCTTCTGGAAAATATTCATGCAGATCAGAGGGGGTTTGTAGGGCTGAAGCATGGGCGGGGTGTGCGAGACAGCCAATGCTGCATGTATAATCCACAATGAATAATTGATCTAATTAATATAGATTTTCCGCTTGTTCCTTGTCTGTGGGGAAGCTGCACTTTCCTTAGGTATGTTGGTTTGGAAGTGTTAAAGTGAAGCTGCAACAAATGCATTGCAAACTTGAAATTTTAGGATAAACTCTTTGGAAATTGTGGCTTTCTCAAATATGAAGCAATATTTCAACCATGGTGGAGAAATACCTGTAGAAATAAAGATTTGAATAGCTCAATTGATGAAATGAGAACATTTTACAAGAATCGGTTGGACTGTCCCCTCTCCACCCCTGGTTTCAGGTTTGTTTTTTGCTAAAAACCCCAAACCAACCCCCACCAAACAAAGAAAAAACCCCACAATTCCTTCACCAAAAGCCATTTGTGATTTTTTAGCATTCCCCCCCCCCACCCCCCCACCCGCAGGAAACCACTCTTCTGTTAAATGTCATTTTCCTGGGAGGAAAGGATCATTCCACTGTCACTTTCAGGATTATTCTGTAACTAAAGGTTGCAAAGGCTTGAAAAATGTCTCCTTTTTCCTGCCACGCTTTAGTGAGCATTCAGATCATCCCTTACGGAGTTGGAGGTCGTAGGATTGTGTGGGCTTTCCCTCAGTGGTTTTGCAAGCTCATTTACCAAAAACAGTCACAGAAAGTGTTTTGATGGTTGGTGTTCACTGTCTCTTTGGTGCTGCTGTGAATCTATTTTTCTTGGAATACTGCTTTCTAGGCTGTAGGAGAAGAGGCAGTGACCTTGATTTGCTGCTTCCTGGCCGGCCCCAGAGCTCGCTGTTGGCAGCAACGTTCTCCTTGGATCTCGCTGGAGCCTCTCTTGGGCTGCGCAGCTCCACTTGCACCTACCTACCTACCTACCTGCTGGCTGCCTGCCTGCGGGAGGGAGCCCTTGCTCTGCTCTGAGCCCTCGCGTTTAGCAGAAATACCGCAGCTTTTTGTTTCTATTTGTGAATTTAAGACCATCACCAGACCCACACGCTTTTCTCAAGCTACTGCAAATCACTTTTGACCAGGATTTACAGCAGCGTTTCCCGGCCCCGGCAGCAGCCCAGCACTTTTGCAGAGCTTTTCTCTTTCCTTTTTCTTTCCAACCCCTTTTTTCTCCCCATTGCAGCAACCGCTGAAATTTGCTTTAATTGACAACAACCTCTGCCTGAATCATCCCACATATGAAGTCTCCTCCTCGAGTTAATTTGTCTCCATGAACTCAGTTAACCGCTGGCGAGTTTCGGGTTTTAGCGCTAATGCAGTTAGTGACTGTATCAAGGGCACTATTTGTGGATCCGGAATCCTGACAGTTCCAGAGTGGACTCAGGAATTGGGAACAAAGCCGATTCCATTAGCAGAAATGTCCATACTTGTGCCACCCTCGCAGGTCCCTAAAGTGGGACAATTCCCCTCGCCGGCTGCTGCACAACGGGGAACTGATGGAGTGGTGACGGATCTGGGGAAGAGGCATTATCACCCGCACCCGTTCTCCTGACAATTGCCCTGTCAGGCCGCTGAAAGCACTGATGGTGCTGCAGCGGCTTACAGTGGACTGTGGGTGACGAAACGCCGAGGCCGCACCTTTACTAGGGGTACCCCAGCAAGGTGGCATGGACAGCCCAGCGAGCACACCTGGGAAGAAACCCTTATGAGCCCAGACAGACATGAAGGTGACCACCCCTTTGGCACCTTGTCGGGAGGAACCGGAGGGGTTAAAACTCCAGGAGGCACCACTGGGGCTCGGGCCGCCTGCGCCGCCGGGTGAGCGCCAACCTATGAACCAGTTTGGTGCCGGTGGCATGGCCAACCCAGCATTTCTTTTCTCCTTCTCTGTCCCACACAGCCCAGAGGACACCTCCCTACACCAGCTCCAGCCCCGGCAGCCGCTTCTGCGGCAAGGGACAGCTGCAGATCTTTTGCATCAGTGCGGAGTTGGAATAATTCCCTTTCAATTTGACGGTATCTGTCATGAGAAGCTATTTGTTGGTTTAGAACTTTGCGCTGAGCAAAGCGCTGAAGAGAGGAGCAGAGAATTCAGACTTAATGCTCCACAGGCGACCGTGTGTTGGCACAGCACTGACGTGCCTGTTATGTTACTGTATGTTCAGGTGTAAGAATATAGTCTGTTTGTGGATTAAGAACATTGGAGCAAAGGTGGTCTTCCCCAGGAACATTGTGGAGCCTTGGCTCCTCATCGTGCATTGCAGTGCCAGTGAAAACTCCTTTCCTTAGCCCTTGTTTCCCTTTGTTTTGCAGGACTGATGACTGTAGGACAGTTTCATAAACCTGGTGGTCCAGAGAGCTTGTTTCATTACTGGGACAAAGCGGCCTTGTGCCAGAACCCCGGTGCTTTTGTGACAGAGCCTTTCCAGCAGACTCCAGTCCCTTACAGAACATGGCAGGGTTCTTCTGGGCTGCTGCCAGGGCACAGGGCTTCCCCAGCTTTTCCAGGCCCAGGTGCTCCCTTTCCCATCCTTCATCTCTGGAATGTAGAGTCTATCTTCCTACAGCACCTCCTTGATATTCCCTTGAGAGATACAAACGTAGGGGTCACAGACTGCGAACGTCACGATAATGCATGTAAAGCAGAGGAGCTAGATCAGAAAGGTGCTGCTGGGCCTCAGCAGCCATCACTGAGCTCTGCACCAGAGTGACAAGCATATCTGTGCACCCAAGCTTTCCTGTCTGAAAAGGAAAAAGCAAGCCTCCCAAAGTGCGAACATTCAGCTTCTGCTTCTCCAGTGGAGGAGGCAGATCAGGAAGCTGTTGCTTGTCCTTCAGCAGCTGCCAGGGAGCTCTGCATCAGAGTCAACAGCATGTCAATGAACCCCGGATTTGCTGTCTAATACAGCAGAAGCAATCCTCCCAGAGTGCAAACATACAGTTTCTGCTTCTCCAGTGGAGGAGACAGAGGTGAAAGCTGCTGTTGGCCATTCAGATGAAAGCTCCATCCGCTGCTCCATTACTGGAGGTTTCAGGGAAGAAAGCTGGTGCTGGGAATCACCTACACAGAGTGAGCTGTGCTCCAGTGTCAGCAGCATTGCAAAGTGCACTCCCTTTGGAATGTGGAGTCCATCTTCCTACAGTGCCTTCTTGATATTCCCTCGAGAGATCCAGGTGCAGTGGTCACAGAGTGCGAACGTCATGATAATACTCTGCAGCAGAGTCTCCAGCATGTAAGTGCACCAAAGCTTTTCTGTTAGAAACAGCAGAATCTAGGCTCCCAGAGTGCAAACATGCAGCTTCTGCTTCTCCAGTTGAGGAGTCAGAACAGAAAACAGCTCCTGGGGTTTCAGATGAAAGCTCCATATGCTGCTCCATTACTGTAGGTTTCAGGGCAGAAAGCTGGTGCTGGGAATCACCTGCACAGAGTGAGCTGTACTCCGGTGCCAGCAAAATGGCAATGTGCAGCAATTTTGGAATGCAAAGTCCATCTTCCTACAGTGCCTCCTTCATGTTCCCTTGAGAGATCCAGGCGTCGTGTTCAAAGACTGTGACTGTCATGGTAACACGTATAAAGTAGAGGAGCTTGATCAGAAAGGTGCTGCTGGGCTTCAGCAGCAACCAGGGAGCTCTGCAGCAGTCACCAACATGCCAGAGAACCCCCGCTTTTCTGTCTGAAACTGCAGAAACAAGGTTCCCAAAGTGCAAACCTACAGCTTCTGCTTCTCCAGTGGAGGATGCAGAGGTGAAAGCTGCTTCTGGCCATTCAGATGAAAGCTCCATCTTCTGCTCCCACATTGGAGGTTTCAGGGCAGAAAGCTGGTGGTGGGAATCTCCTGCAAAGTGTGAGTTGTGCTCCGGTGTCAGCAACATGGCAACGTTCACCAAATTTGGAATTCAAAGTCCATCTTCCTACAGTGCCTCCTTTATGTTCCCATGAGAGATACAGGCGTAGTGTTCACAGACTGCGAACGTCATTGTAATGCATATAAAGCAGAGGAGGCAGATGAGAAAGGAGCTGCTGGGCCTCAGCAGCCACCACGGAGCTCTGCAGCAGAGTCACCAGCATGTCAGTGCACCCAAGCTTTCTTGTTTGAAACGGCAGAAGCAAGCCTCCCAAAGTGCGAACATTCAGCTTCTGCTTCTCCAGTGGAGGATACAGAGCAGAAAGCTGCTGCTTGGCCTCAGCAGCTACCAGGGAGGTCTGCAGCAGAGTCACCAGCATGTCAGTGAACCCAGGATTTGCTGTCTGAAATGGCAGAAGCAATCCTCCCAGAGTGCGAACATACAGCTTCTGCTTCTCCAGTGGAGGAGACAGAGCAGAAAGTTGCTGCTGGGCTTTCAGATGAAAGTTGCATCTGCTGCTCCCTTATTGGAGGTTTCAGGGCAGAAAGCTGGTGGTGGAATCACCTACACAGAGTGAGCTGTGCTCCAGTGTCAGCAGCATTGCAAAGTGCACTACCTTTGGAATATCGAGTCCATCTTCCTACAGTGCCTCCTTGATGTTCCCTTGAGAGATCCAGGTGCAGTGGTCAGAGACTGCTAACGTAATGATAATGCCATGCAGCAGTGTCTCCAGCAGGTAAGTGCACCAAAGCTTTTCTGTTAGAAACAGCAAAAGCTGGGCTCCCAGAGTGTGAACATGCAGCTTCTGCTTCTCCAGTGGAGGAGACAGAACAGAAAACGGCTGCTGGGCTTTCAGATGAAAGCTTTTTCCGCTGCTCACTTACTATAATTTTCAGGGCAGAAAGCTGGTGCTGGGAATCACCTACACAGAGTAAGCTGTGCTCCAGTGTCAGCAACATGGTCATGTGCACTACCTTTGGAATGTAAAGTCCATCTTCATATAGTGCCTTCTCAATGTTAACTCAAGAGGTCCAGGTGCAGCGGTCATAGACTGCAGACGGCATGATAATGCATATAAAGCAGAGGAGCTTGATCAGAAAGTTGCTGCTGGGCCTCAACAGTGACCAGGGAGCTCTGCAGCAGAGTCACCAGCATGTCAGTGCACCCCCACTTTTCTTTCTGAAACGGCAGAAGCAAGGTTCCCAAAGTGTGAACATGCAGCTTCTGCTTCTCCAGTGCAGCAGCCAGAGCAGAAAGCTACTGCTGGGCTTGCAGATGACAGTTCCATCCTCTCCTCCCTACCGGGAGGCTTCAGGGCAGAAACCTGGTTCTGGGAATCACCTGCACAGTGAGCTGTGCTCCAGTGTCAGCAACATGGCACTGTGAGCTACCTTTGGAATGTAATGTACATTTTCCCTCTCCAGATTGAGGGGCAGAGCTCACAGACTGTGAAAGTACAGCTAATGAATATAGAGCAAAGCAGCCAAAGCAGAAAGCTGCTGCTTAGCCTCAGCAGCTACCAGGGGTCTCTGCAGCAGTACCAGCATATCAGTGCACCCCAGCTTTCCTGACTGAAATGGCAGAAGCAAGGTTCCCAAAGTGCGAACATGAAGCTTCTGCTTCTCCAGTGGAGGAGACAGAGCATAATGCTCATGCTGCGTTTTCAGATGAAAGTTCCATCAGCTGCTCCATCGCTGGAGGATTCAGGGCAGAAAGCTGGTGCTGAGAATCACTGGACAGAGTGAGCTGTGCTCCGGTGTCAGCAACATGGCAATGTGCACTACCTTTGGAATGTAATGTACATCTTCCTGCGGCGCCTCTTTGATGTTCACTCGCCATATCGATGGGCTGTGCTCACAGACTGAGAACGGACAGCTAATGCATATATAGCAAAGGAGAAAAAGCAGAATGTTGTTGCTGGGCCTCAGCATCCAGCAGGAAGCTCTGCACCAGAGTCACCAGCATGTCAGTGCACCTCCGCTTTTTCTGTCTGAAACGGCATAAGCAAGACTCCCGAAGTGTGAACATACAGCCACTGCTTATCCAGGGAAGGACCCAGAGCAGAAAGCAGCCGCTGGGCTTTCGGATCGAAGTTCCATTTGCTGACTCCTGCTTGAGGCTTCAGGGTAGAATCCTGGTGCTGAGAATCAGCTCCAAAGAGTGAGCTGTGCTCCAGTCTCAGCAGCATGGCAATGTGCACTATGTTTGGGATGTAAAGTGTATCTTCCAACAGTGCCTCTTTGATGTTCCCTCTCCAGATGAGGGGCAGTGCTCACAGACTGTGAACGCACTGGTAATGCATATAGAGCAAAGGAGAAAAAGCAGAAATCTGCGGGTTGGCCTCAGCAGTGACCAGGGAGCTCTGCAGCACTCACCAGCATATCAGTGCACCCCAGTCTTTCTGTCTGAAATGGCAGAGGCAAGGCTCCCAAAGTGCGAACATACAGCTTCTGCTTATCCAGGGGAGGAGCCAGAGCAGAAAGCTGCTGCTTGGCTTTCAGATGACAGCTCCTTCCAATGCTCCCTTACTGGATGTTTCAGGGAAGAAGCCTGGTGCTGGAAATCACTTGCACAGAGTGAGCTGTGCTCCTGTGTCAGCAACATGGCAATGTGCACTACAGTTGAAATGTAAAGTAGATCTTTCTACTGCGCCTCTTTGATGTCCCCTCTTTTCCTGTCTGAAACAGCAGAAGCAAGGTTCCCAAAGTGCGAACATGCAGCTTCTGCTTCTCCAGTGGAGGAGACAGAGCATAATGCTCATGCTGCGTTTTCAGATGAAAGTTCCATCAGCTGCTCCATCGCTGGAGGATTCAGGGCAGAAAGCTGGTGCTGAGAATCACTGGACAGAGTGAGCTGTGCTCCGGTGTCAGCAACATGGCAATGTGCACTACCTTTGGAATGTAATGTACATCTTACTGTGGCGCCTCTTTGATGTTCACTCTCCATATTGATGGTCTGTGCTCACAGACTGAGAACGGACAGCTAATGCATATATAGCAAAGGAGCCAAAGCAGAATGCTGATGATGGGCTTCAGGATCCAGCAGGAAGCTCGGCACCAGAGTCACCAGCATGTCAGTGCACCTCCGTTTTTTCTGTCTGAAATGGCATTAGCAAGGCTCCAAAAGTGTGACCGTGCAGCTTCTGCTTCTTCAGTGAAGGAGACAGAGCAGAAAGCTGCTGCTGGGCTTTCAGACAATAGCTCCATCCCTTGCTACCCTTACTGGAGGTTTCAGGGCAGAAACCAGGTTCAGGGAATGGCCTGCACAGTTTGAGCTGTGCTCCAGTGTCAGCAACATGGCACTGTGAGCTACCTTTGGACTGTAAAGCATATCTTCTTACAGTGTCTCTTTGATGTTCCCTCTCCAGTTTGAGGGGCAGTGTTAAAAGACTGAGAATGTACAGGTAATGCATATATAGCAAAGGAGCCAAAGCTGAATGTTGCTGCTGGGCCTCAGCATCCAGCAGGGAGCTCTGCACCAGAGTCACCAGCATGTCAGTGCACCTCAGCTTTCCTGTCTGAAACAGCAGAAGCACGGCTCTGAATGTGCGAACATGAAGTTTCTGTTTCTCCCATGGAGGAGCCAGAGCAGAAAGCTGCAGCTGGGCATTCAGATGGATGTTCCATCCGCTGCTTCCATGCTGGAGGTTTCAGGGTAGAAAGGTGGTGCTGGGAAACACTGGACAGAGTGAGCTGTGCTCCAGTGTCAGCAACATGGCAGTGTGTACTACCTTCGGAATGTGACGTACATCTTCCTACAGTGCCTCTTTGATGTTCACTCTCCAGATTGATGGGCTGAGCTCACAGGCTGAGAATGTACAGGTAATGCATATATAGCAAAGAAGCCAAAGCTGAATGTTGCTTCTGGGCCTCAGCATTCAGCAGGGAGCTCTGCAGCAGAGTCACCAGCATGTCAGTGCACCCCAGCTTTCCTGTCTGAAAAGGCGCAAGCAAGGTTCTCAAAGTGCTAATACACAGCTTCTTCTTCTCCAGTGGAGATAAGAGAGCAGAAATCGGTTGAGAGCCATACAGCTGCAATCTCCTTCCGCTGCTCTCTTACTGGAAGTTTCAGGGCAGAAAGCTGGAGCTGGGAATCAGCTGCGCAGAGTGAGCTGTGCTCTGGTGTCAGTAACATGGCAGTGTGCACTACCTTTGGAATGTAAAGTCTATCTTCCTACACCGCCTTGTTGATGTTCCCTTGAGAGATACAGGAGCATAGGTTGCAGACTGAGGAGGTCATGATAATGCATATAAAGCAGAGGAGCCTGATTTGAAAGTTGCTGCTGGGCCTCAGCGTCGACCAGGGAGCTCTGCAGCAAAGTCACGAGCATGTCAGTGCATCCCAGCTTTCCTGTCTGAAATGGCAGAAGTAAGCCTATCAAAGTGCGACCATACAGCTTCTGCTTCTTCAGTGGAGGAGACATAAGAGAAAGCTGCTGCTTGGCCTCAGCAGCCACCAGGGAGGTCTGCAGCAGAGTCACCAGCATGTCAGTGCACCCTAGCTTTCCTGTCTGAAATGTCAGAAGTGTGGAAGAATTAGGAAATGTGGTATAATTAGGAATTTAACTTATATTTGAAGTGCAGCATTGTCCACACATAAGGGAAAAATGGACTTTCAGGGCCTCTCAGGGCGAGGTGCAGCCACATCTGTTATCCCAGTGTCGTGATTTAAGCCTCTCAGCCACGTAGTTTGCTCACTCACTCCCCCTTCTTTCTTCCCCCCGCTCCTGGAGGGCTGGCAATGAGAATCGAAAGAATGCAACTCCCACAGGTTGAGATAAGAACAGTTTAGTAACTAAGCTGTAACACAGATCACTACTTCTGCCACCAATAATAATAATGACCAGGGAAATACAGAGAAAGAGTATAAAACTGCTCACCATCTGATACGAAGCCCGACCCCACAGCGAACCCCCCTCTTCCAGGTCTCTGCCCTCCATTTTTTACATCCTGGGCATGACGTGCTGTGGTATGGATTACCTCTTTGGTTAGTTTGGGTCAGGTGTCTTGTCTCTGCTTCCTCCTGGCTTCCCCTCCTCCCTGGCAGAGCATGAGACTCAGAAAGTCCTTGATCAGACCAAAACGTTACCAAGCAGTAACTGTAAACACCGGTGTTATCAGTGCTGTTCCCATGCTGAAAGTCAAAAACACAGCGCTGCACCAGCTACCAAGAAGGAGAAAAATGGCTGCTACTGCTGAACCCAGGACAGCCAGGAATGTGCACTCCACAGTGGTTCCTGTGGCAACAGAGATGGAGGATGGAGCAAGGTGGAGATCTCGCCGATGCACTTTGTCCTAAGATGGGAACTGGGTGGTACAAGATACTGATAAGCTGCATACTTGCTACCCTGAGCCAGCAGCCTGCCATCCTTTGACAGAATGCAGTCCTCTGTGTGAACTTTGCTTCATTATAATGTCATTATAATGCATTTACTTGCTAAAATACACTCCCATTTCCAATGCAACCCCCCTCCAAAATGAGACCACCCCCCTCTGAGCATGCACTCTGAATTTTTTGTGTCATATACCTTTAAAAGCGAAGTGAGAGAATTTTGCACCGATAATAATAAAGGTATGTATGACTAGAGTCACTCAAGCTCCACTTTGAAGGTGAAAATAGTATAAAATGACCCGAGAGAGAGGGGGATATTAGGGAAGATACCATCGTGGACGAGTCGAGGGAGATAACATCAACAGAATCCTGGGACCGGTTGACGGGCTGGACCTCTCTTCCCCCCCATAGGAACGCCTGTGGGTAAGACTTGCACTGTATCCAGTGCTTCCCTGGGAAAACTTAGACTCTCTATAGAGTTACTTTTCACTGTTACGTTTATATTTTAGAGCCAGGCTATGTTAACTTTATCGAGCGCTTGAATCCATGTAACTATTACTTGCACCTGCTTTTGCAGACAGTATTTATCACTAGCAATCCATAAGAACCTGTATCTGTTGCCTCAATAAAGTCTATCAATAAACTGCATTGTTTCAGCAGCCAATCGCCACTATCAGAAAATCTGGACCAGTAGAGGTTCGATATAAGTGAACACAGTCGGGTTGGTAGCTGTAGCTGATTGGACTGGGCAGTGTGGTGCACTATCGGCAAATCCGGACCAGTAGAGGTTCACTATAAGCGAACGCGGTCGGATTAATTGGTAAATCTGGACGAGTAGAGGTTTGATATAAGTGAATGCGGTAGGACTGGTAGTTGCGTATTGGAGCCATTCCCTGTCCCTCTAATAAGATACGGGGGTTTATTTTCTCCCCTTTTAATGCAACAAGAAGGAAGGCTCCAAAGTGCAAACATGCAGCTTCTGCTTCTCCAGTAGAGGAGACAGAGGTAAAACCTGCTGCTGGCCATTCAGATGAAAGCTCCATCCACTGCTCCCTTACTGGAAGTTTCAGGGCAGAAAGCTGGAGCTGGGAATCACCTGCACAGAGTGAGCTGTGCTCCGGTGTCAGTAACACAGCAGTGTGCACTACCTTTGGAATGTTGAGTCTATCTTCCTACAGTGCCCCCCTGATGTTCCCTCGAGAGAATCAGGCGCAGTGGCCACAGCCTGTGAATGTCATGATAATGCATATAAAGCAGAGGAGCTTGATTACAAAGCTGCTGCTGGGCCACAGCAGTGACCATGGTGCTCTGCAGCAAAGTCATCAGCATGTCAGAGCATTCCAGCTTTCCTGTCCGAAAAGGAAAAAGCAAGCCTCTCAAAGTGTGACCATGCAGCTTCTGCTTCTGCAGTGGAGGAGACAGAGCAGATAGCTGCTGCTTGGCCTCAGCAGCCACCAGGGAGGTCTGCAGCAGAGTCACCAGCATGTCAGTGCACCCCCGCTTTCCTGTCTGAAACGTCAGAAGCAAGATTTCCAAAATGCAAACATACAGCTTCTGCTTCTCCAGTGGAGGAGACAGAGGTAAAACCTGCTGCTGGCCATTCAGATGAAAGCTCCATCCACTGCTCCCTTACTGGAAGTTTCAGGGCAGAAAGCTGGAGCTGGGAATCACCTGCACAGAGTGAGCTGTGCTCCGGTGTCAGTAACACAGCAGTGTGCACTACCTTTGGAATGTTGAGTCTATCTTCCTACAGTGCCTCCTCGATGTTCCCTTGAGAGATCCAGGCACAGTGGCTACAGCCTGTGAACGTCATGATAATGCATTTAAAGCAGAGGAGCTTGATTACAAAGCTGCTGCTGGGCCTCAGCAGTGACCATGGAGCTTTGCAGCAGAGTCATCAGCATGTCAGAGCATTCCAGCATTCCTGTCCAAAAAGGAAGAAGCAAGCCTCTCAAGGTGTGACCATGCAGCTTCTGCTTCTTCAGTGGAGGAGAGAAAGCATAAAGCTGTTGCTTGGCCTCAGTATCCAGCAGGGAGCTCTGTACCAGAGTCACCAGCATATTAGTGCACCCCTGCTTTCCTCTCTGAAAAGGCAGAAGCAAGGTTCCAAAGTGCGAGCTTGCAGCTTCTGCTTCTCCAGTGGAGGAGACAGAACAGAACGCTGATCCTGGCTTTTCAGATGAAAGCTCCATCTGCTGCTCCCTTACTGGAGGTTTCAGGGGAGAAACGTGGTGCTGGGAATCACCTGCACAGAGTGAGCTGTGCTCCAGTGTCAGCAACACGGCAGTGTACGCTACCTTCGGAATGTAAAGTCTATCTTCCTACACCGCCTTGTTGATGCTCCCTTGAGAGATATAGCCGCACAGGTCGCAGCCTGTGAACGTCATGATAATCCATATAAAGCAGAGGAGCTTGGTCTGGAAGTTGCTGATTGGCCACAGCAGCCACCAGGGAGCTCTGCAGCAGAGTCACCAGCATGTCAGTTCATCCCAGCTTTCCTGTCTGAAATGTCAGAAGCAAGCCTCCCAAAGTGCGCCCATACAGCTTCTGCTTCTCCAGCGGAGGAGCCAGAGCAGAAAGTTGTTGCTGGGCTTTCAGATGAAAGCTCCATCCCCTGCTCCCTTTACTGGAGGTTTCAGGGCAGAAACCAGGTGCAGGGAATCGCAAGGTTCCCAAACCAGCATGCTGGTGTCAGTCTTGGCATGCTGGTGTCTGTCTTGGCATGCTGGTGTCAGTCTTGGCATGCTGGTGCCAGTCTTAAACTGCAGGTCAGTCTTAGAATGCATGACTTAGCATTGGAATGCTGGTGGTAGTCTTAGAATGCATGCCAGTCCTAGAAATGTTAGAATGCTGGTCTCTAGAGTCAGAATGGTGGTGTTAGTCTTAGAATGCATGTCAGTCTTAAAATGCATGCCTGTCTTAGAATGCATGACAGTTTTACAATGCTGGTGTTAGTCTTAGAATGCTTGTGTTCGACGGGTGATCTCAACCCTGGTAAAGGTTTTAGACTGCTGTCCAACTTCTCCAGCGCCCCATCTGGGCTATCCTGCAGCCGAGTAGAGCATGAATGTTTGTCCTCTGCTTCTACAGACGAAGACCCAGGACTGTAAGATGCTGCTGCACCTCTTCTGAAGACAGTAAGATTTGTAACGGTGCCACCTGCATTGCTGTTACTCCTTGCTTTCTCTCCTCAAATTTCATTAGAGTCCAACATATCCAGCGCTCAGCCTCGGCTGTCTTGCACCTGAGTGAGTAGAGCATGAATGTTTGTCCTCTGCTTCTACAGACAAAGACCCAGGACTGAAAGATGCTGCTGGACCTCTTCTGTAGACAGTAAGAGTTGCAACGGTGCCACCAGCATTGCTTTCGCTCTTTGTTTTCCCACCTCAAAGTCCATTTGAGCACAGGCTCTTTGATGCACACTGCCAGCCTCCCTGCAGCCAAGTGAGTAGAGCACGAATGTTTGGTCTCTGCTCCCACAGAAAAAGAGCCAGGACTGAAAGATGCTGCTGGACATATTGTGCAGACAGTAAGCTTGGGAACAGTGCCATCCACATTGCTGTCTCGCTTTCCGTTCTCATCTGAATGTCCATTTGAGTCCAACTTCTGTGTTGCCTGCTCCCATTCATCTGGCATCCAAATTTCTAGAGCACAAATGATTGGCTTGTGCTCCCACAGACAAAGAGCCAAGACTGAAAGACGCTGGATCTCATCTGAAGACAGCAGGATTTGCAAAGGTGCCACCTGCATTGCTGTCGCTCCTTGCTTTCCCGTCTGAAAGAGCATTTGAGTCCCACATCTCCAACACTTGTTCTCATCAGTCCTGCAGCCAAGAGAGCTGAGAAAAAATATTTGGCCTCTGCACTCGCAGACAAAGAAACAGGACTGAAAGATGCTGCTGGACCTCTTCTGCAGACAGTAAGCTTGGGAACGGTGTCACCTGCAATGCTGTCACTCATTGCTTTCCCTTATGAAAGTCCATTTGAGTACAAATTCTGCGGTGCCCAATATTGGCCTTCTTGCAGCCAAGTGAGTAGAGTACGAATGATTGGCCTCTGCTCCCATGGATGAGCGGGGACAGCCAGGACTGAAAGATGCTGCTGGATCTCTTCTGCAGACAGTAAGCTTTGCAACGGTGCCACCTGCATTGCTGTCTCTCCTTGCTTTCTCATCTGAAAGTCCATTTGAGTACATCTGTGTTGCCCACACTGTGTCATCCTGCAGCCGAGTTTGTACAGCAAGAATGATTGGTCTCTGCTCCCAGAAACGATGAACCAGGATTGAAAAATGCTGCTGGATCTCTTCTGCAGACAACAAGTTTTGCAACATTGCCACCTGCATTGCTCCTTGATATCCCAACTCAAATTCTATTTGAGAAAAACCTCTGTTTTGCCCGCTCCCGGCCGTCCTGAAGCCCAGTTTGTAGAGCATGAATGATTGGCCTCTGCTCCCAGAGAAGAAGAGGCGGGACTGAAAGATGCTGCTGGATCTCTTCTGCAGTTAGGAAGCTTTGCAACCGGGCCATGTCTTTTACTGTCACTTTTTGGTTGCTTATATGAAAGTGCATTTATACCACCCTCTCCGGCACCCAATCTCGGACATCTGGCTTCTGAGTGAGTAGAGCAAGTATGCGTGGCCTCTGATCCCTCAGAAGATGATCTAGATCTGAAAGCAGCTCCTGGAAATCGTCTGCACAGAGCATCCTTCGGAAAGGTGGTAATTGCATTGCAGTCGCTCCTTGGTTTGCCACCTAAATGTCCGTTTGTGTACAACATCACTGGTGCCCTCCCCAGCTGTCCTGAATCCGAGTTTGGAGTGCACGAACGATTGGTCTCTGGTCGCACAGACGAAGACCCAGGACTGAAAGAGGCTGCTGGATCTCTTCTGCACACAGCAGGATTTGCTACGGTGACACTTGCATTGCAGTTGCTCCTGGGTTTACCAGCTCCAAGTCCGTTTGAGCACAACATCTGTGGTGCACTCTCCCAGCCATTCTGAATCTGAGTTTGTAGAGCACGAGCGATTAGTCTCTGCTCGCACAGACAAAGAGCCAGAACTGAAAGAGGCTGCTGGATCTCTTCTGCAGAAGCAGGATTTCCTACGGTGACACTTGCATTGCAGTCCCTCCTTGGTTTACCAGCTCCAAGTCCATTTGAGCACAACATCTGTGGTGCAGTCTCCCAGCCCTCCTGAATCTGAGTTTGGAGTGTACGAACAATTGGTCTCTGCTCGCAGAGACGAAAAGCCAGGACTGAAAGAGGCTGCTGGATCTCTTCAGCAGTCAGGAAGCTTTGCAACCGTGCCACCTCTTCTACTGTCACTCCTTGCTTGCTCATCTGAATGTGCTTTTGAACCAACCTCTCCGGCACCCAATCTCCGACATCCTTCTGCTGAGTGAGTAGGGCACGTATGTCTGGCCTCTGATCCCACGGAAGATGATTTGGTCTGAAAGTAGCTACTAGAAATCTTCTGCACACAACATCTTTCGGAGATGTGGTATTTGTATTGCAGTCGCTCCTTGATATACCAGCTCCAAGTCTGTTTGAGCTCAAAATCTGTGGAGCCCTCCCCAGCGGTCCTGAATCTGAGTTTGCAGTGCACGAGGTTTTGGCCTCTGGTCCCTCAGACGAAGAGCCAGGACTGAAAGAGGCTGCTGGATCTCTTCTCCACACAGCAGGATTTGCTACGGTGACACTTGCATTGCAATCGTTCCTTGGTTTACCAGCTCCAAGTCTGTTTGAGTGCAGCATCTGTGGTGCACTCTCCAAGCCATTCTGAATCTGAGATTGTTGTGCACGAACATTTGGTGTCTGCTCGCACTGACAAAGAGCCAGGACTGAAAGAGTCTGCTGGATCTCTCCTGCAGACAGCAGGATGTGCTACGGTGACACTTGCATTGCAGTCGCTCCTGGGTTTGCCACCTCCAAGTCCATTTGAGTACAACATCTGTGGTGCCCGCCCCAGAAGTCCTGTATCCGAGTTTGCAGTGCATGAACGATTTTAGTCTGCTCGCACAGAGATAGAGCCAGGACTGAAAGAGGCTACTGGATCTCTTCAGCAGTCAGGAAGCTTTGCAACTGGACCACCTCTTTTACTGTCACTCCTTGCTTGCTCATCTGAAAGTGCATTTGAACCAACCTCTCCGGCACCCAGTCTCGGACATCCTGCTGCTGAGTGAGTAGAGCACGTATGTTTGGCCTCTGATCTCTCAGAAGATGGTCTAGGTCTGAAAGTAGCTACTGGAAATCTTCTGCACACAGCATCTTTCAGAGAGGTGGTACTTGCATTGCAGTCTCTCCTTGGTTTGCCACCTCGATGTCCGTTTGTGTACATCACCTGTGGTGCCCTCCCCAGCCGTCCTGAATCTGAGTTTGGAGTGCACGAACGATTGGTCTCTGCTCGCCCAGACGAAGAGCCAGGACTGAAAGAGGCTGCTGGATCTCTTCAGCAGTCAGGAAGCTTTGCAACTGGGCCACCTCTTTTACTGTCACTCCTTGCTTGCTCATCTGAAAGTGCATTTGAACCAACCTCTCCGGCACCCAGTCTCGGAGATCCTGCTGCTGAGCAAGTAGAGCACGTATGTTTGGCCTCTGATTGCTCAGAAGATTATCTAGGTCTGAAAGTAGCTACTGGAAATTTTCTGCAGTCAGCATTGATGTGTAGGAGCTTCCAGAGTCAATGATGATTCCTCATAGAGGTATGATCACTGCTCGTTTTATTCGCAATATTCCTTAGATTATGTAGGGTTTCTCAGGGTTCACGCGCTGTCAACAATGCATTCATTGGTTAAAGAACACTGTACACGCGCCTACGGCTACAACTCAGTTGGTTGAAGGTAAAAGCCCACATCCCATGACGTCCACGGCCCATCCTTTCCCACGGTCAGCTACCTGCTGCTTCGCCTCCGGCTAGCCAGTTTCTTTTGGCTCTGCTCCCTGGTTTGCCTGCTTCAAGGATGCACTGAGCCGGTCGACAGGCTCATAGGCTGGGTTGTGCAAGTAGGCCAGCATCAAGACACTATGCCTGTTAGCCTCAAATAATTCCTCTACAATTCCCCCTTTTTCTTTTTGCGTTACCCAGACTTGGTTCATTGCACAAGTTATCATTCTAACGATGCACTTCCATAGAGAACAGAAAATTAAAACAATAACAATCAACTTTATCACAATCATTAAACCTTGCTTGATTAATGCTCCCAGACAACTACTAATTCCCCATCCATGCAATAATCTTTGAAACCAGTCCCATTCAGAGAGCACTTGTAACTTTTGCACGCCATCTTTCAAAATTTGAATACTCATGAATAGATTCAGAGTGATCAGAGAGATTCATACAACACATTCCCTCAAAGTCTTCATCAACCGTGTCCTTGAGCTAATAATAAAAATCAATAGCTGCCCTATTTTTTGGGTAGCATGTGTTATGCTGTCTGCATCTAATAATAAACTACTGTTACTAAAAAACGAACCACAAGCGCCACATATAAGCAATAATCTTACTGTTCCCAGATTACAATGTTCACAAGTTCGACAACGATTCTCATAGACGTTGTCGTTAAATTCCCAAGGTCCCCTAGGTCCCAAATGATGTAGAGTGTTACTAGTAACAGTTCTAGGTAAAATCCGGGAGAATTCTGGACGGTTGATAGCTGTTATCAGATTCTTTGTGAGTTCGACAATCACTCGGCGTTGTCGTTGTCTGCAGAGCTGGATTTCGGTTATACCGCAGGGTGAGTCCATCTACTAGGCACCTATAACGGTCCGTTATCTGTGGAAACACAACTATAACCTCTTCCAGTAAACAGCAAAGGACTTGGCCCTTCCCAATTACCAGATTGTGGATTTTTATACTGGATTTGAATTTCGGGAGTGGCTTGTAACTGTATTTTACTATTATGAATTACTACTGGCGGCTGTTCGGCATCTGCAGCCAAATGCAAGAAATTCAAAGTAAATAAGACTTTGTTTAGTTGAATAGATGGATCCTTAACCTCTACATCCTTTTGCTTTTCAAGATATAAATTGATAGCTCGGTGTGCTCTTTCTACTATTGCCTGTCCCGTAGAAACATGAAGTATACCTATAACATATTTAACATCCCATTTTTGCAAAAACTGTGCAACTTTTCCCCCTATGTAAGCAGGTTCGTTATCGGTTTTTATAGTTTTTGGAACTCCCATAACAGCAAAACAGACCGTAAGATGTCGTATTATGCGAATCTCTTTTTCTCCAGCCTGTGCAATAGCCCACACAAATTTGGAAAAGGTATCTATGGTAACACGTATATGTTTTTGTCTCCCAAATTCAGGTACCTGTGTTACATCCATCTACCACAATTCACAGGCCTGAATACCTCTGGGATTAACCCCTAATGCCAGCCCTGTGCCATGCTGACTGCATTGAGAAAAAGCTTTTATAATACCTTATGCATCTGTCCAAGATACATCAAATCGCCTCTTCAAAACTTTTGCTGGCTGGTGAAATAAAGAGTGACTTTATCTAGCCATTGCAAATGAATCCACAGGCTTCATGAGAGAAAGACTCACCACTGAGTCTGCTATGGCATTTCCCCCAGCTAAACCCAATTCACTTTGATGGCTTCAAATATGAATAACGCAACAAGCCTCTGATCGCTGCCATATACTTTTTGGTGCTGTATTAGGTGGAAGTAACCATTCTAGAATGGCTACTTTCTGTTTTGGCTCCATCTCTGTTTTCCCTTTCTCTCCCCCTCTTTCTTTTTTCCAAACAGGCCATCGCAACAACAGTGCAAATGGATGTGTCGGGTGATTTACAAGGAGCAAGCTAAGGGGAGTGTCTTCCATTAATCGATCTGCCTTAGTCTTGCATTGGTATGAAGTGTTCAACAGACTATAAATTCCAGTAGTAGTCTATCAAAATGCTCTGCTTGACCACATATCCAGCAGTCTTTCAATTGCATATAGTTGACCAATTTAGTTAACATGGCCACATACATATTACCATCAAAGACAGCATAACAAACTGACAATAGACAATATAGGCCTATGCTGGTCTGAATTTCTGGGTATCCCATCCTTTTTATAGCCTACTAAGTGCTAAGCAGTAACTTTCCACTCCCTCACTCCCTTATCATCCTGATTTAGCAAAAGTAAGGGTTACAAATATTCACATAGTTTGGTCTGTCTCTGAGATGCACGTCCAGCTTTATCTTGCAAACTCTGCTTTGTTTTGCTAACAGATCTTCACCCTTCATTGTTGTCTTTACAGTTCTCAAGGCTTAGGCCTGCCCAGGGCATTAACACCTGTTGTTTTCTTTGCTGTTCCCAGGGCTGAAGCCAAACCAGGGCGATAATGCCTGAATCCATTTTGTTAGCTATTTCTATCCCTTCACCCACAGCTCCCCCTTTTTGTTTTACTAAAAGACAACTTTTATAGATTTATGACCTACTTTTCCCAAAGTTTCTATATTCTCCATTAGCTATTATAGCAAACAAGGCACACAGATTAAGATATGATTAAAATGACAAAATGATTAAGATAAAGTAAAGGCATCCTGTAATGCTCGAGCCAGTAAACACTTTGTTCAGCCAATTCAGTCCCTCATCTTCCTGAAGGTGTGCTGTCCTTGTTAGTAAGACCAGAATGCTTTGTTGATTCGTGTACTTGGGGTCTCCCCTATCATTCCCCCTTTTTGCTTTACTAGCATGTTTTTTACAACTTGCTGTGTTCGCTCTATCTGAAGTCACTTGAACCTTTATAACATGTGGCATATCAGCGATTCTTACACACCATGTAGCAGGTCAGAATAATGGGGGATTTAGACTAGATCATATCTGCAACATATGCCAACCACAGGCTTCTTGGCCTGCTCTTCTCTCATGTATAGCTCTCTGATAACAGGGGAGGCCATCCCTCACATCAAGGTCTGGCATGGCATGTGTCTCCACCACTCAACACCTGCTGGGTTGCAACCAACAGCGGAGCTAAAAGTTATTCTTGGTGGCAAACACAGAGGCCAACCCAGTCTTGCCCTTGACTGTGGTAGGAGGCATTTGCCCAACCTCAGTCCTGGCACCTCGTTGTCAATGCAGAGTTTCACCTGCTTCATCCAGTAACAAATCGCTACTATGGCAAAGCACATAGAGATTTACATTAGCAGTATGTATACTACAGGGTTCAGCAGCATGTTGAAGATGCTAGTGGCAGTGAGGGACCAGCCAAAGAAATTTCTTATCAGTGGAGTTCTCTCACCCTCTTAATTTGTTCCATTGTCTGCTCTATAATGTTATCATTGTATTAGAACCTTTCTCACTTTTGCCTTAGCATTTTCTAGCAGCTGCTGCAAATTTGCATGCTCTAACATCTGTTTTACAATTGACAAATCCATACAATACAAGGTGTAGCTTCTTATTAGCAAATGGCTAGTCAGTACAGGTGGTGTTATACACAAAATCACAGCCTCTAATAAGAGCTACTTTACAAGGACACATATTCAGGCTGTTACTTTTCAGTTGCTCCCAAGTGATGTTTTGCAGTCATTTGTTTCTCTCTTCCTCTATCTCCTTCTGCTCAGGATATTCACAGTCAGCTCCTGTAGCTGAGGCATTGGGTTTTTCCACTCATCTATCCAGCTCATGGTGAGGCTTGAGAAACTTTGCAGGCAGCTGCCATAGACCTGTGGGTAGGGGGGGGACACAAATATACCCCTTCCCCAGGGTTATCAGTTCTTGAGAAGTAAGACAAATTAAAGTGTTTCCTTAAAGCAAGGGCATTCTGATGAAACAGGAATGTGAAGCAGCTGCAGAAGTAAACTGCACGATGTTAACAGTCAAGGAGTTTGCTGCGTCATTGCCCATTTCTTTTTTCTTTCTCTGCCACCCTGATACTGCTTGGGTGGCGGCTGGTAAAGCTTGTGGTTGCACTACCCCTATCACTTTTTCAGTTAGCAGTTCTTATTTCAACCAATTGGTTCTTCCAAGTCTTGGATTCACCCCCAGGTTACTTAAAACACACTAAGCAAGACTTCTCCTTTGAGCCCAGTGTGCTGCAGGCCTCTTTAAGCCTTGTCTGTGGTGTCTCTATAAACTGCTCCGATATTTCAATAGATCGAGAGGTGTTTTTACTCTAGCAACTAACTCTTTTTTTTTTTTTTTTTTTGAGTCGCTCAGTCCGCTTTGTCCGGCTACAAACGCCGGCCTGCTTGGCAGCAGCTATAAACACTGGCCTGCTCAGCAGCAGCTACAGCTGGCAGTCTGCCGAGCAGCAACCATAAATACCTGTCAGCAACAGCACTTCTGTATTTACCCTTTCTTGTCTGAAATTTTAATCTGTTACACATTTAAAACTTTCACATGAATCCAATAACAAAAAAATACACAGAACAGTGTCTGCCCTCAACACATACATACACATGGGATCCCATAAACAGACTTCACACAAATACAAAATTTAAAACACAAAATGTAGACAAAATGTGGTGCAATGACCCTGTGAAGACAATCAAGAAACCAGCTCCAAACAGCGTCATTGCAGTGTAAGGTGGCATGCTCAATCTCAGTGGTCATCCTGTCAGAGGCCCTGCCTCCCTCACATTGTATGAGGCTTGGGCTTCTAAACTGACCAAAATGCACACTCGTTCCGATGCAGGTGGCCAGCCTACATCGGAAGAAGTGGCCAGCAGTATCTATAAAGGTCTGCAAGGGTCGGTAGAAACATGAACATACTTATATTTGTTAACTTTTCGGTGCATGACTATCACAGAGAGACTATAAGCACACAATGCATCTGCATCCCCCACCCATCTTACTTTTCCCTTTACAGCTGGCAATTTATCATGAGGATCTGGGGGATATAAATCAGGCTTCTTTTCCGAATCAACAGGTACCGGGTCAAGAGGATTATCCAGGTCAAAAGGACTATCCAGGTCAGCATCAGAATTATCAGGAGTCAGAAACTCAGGAGCAGCAGCAGTAGTTTGATGAACGTGTACAGGCTTCTCATAAATGTCGTCTGGAGTTTCAGCCTTATCAAGTGCAATTAAAACTTTTCCTCTCACAGGTTTCAGGTGATCTGAGAGAAGGCTCTTTTGCATACTTGTTTCAGAAGGAGATGCAAGCATCTCGCTAAGAGATCTTAATTGCTGCCCTTTCATCCCTTTTATGGGCCGTAAATTGCTCAGGCCAAAAAAGGTTTCAGACCTATTGGTCTTTGGAGCAGAAGGAGGGGTAGCCCCAGGGGTAACTATAGCTTGAATAGCCACTGCAGCAAGTTTCGACTTGGCTTTCATGTCAATTAAGGTGTTAGTAACAGAATGCCACACTGAGCCAAATGCAATGACATTCTTTTCTTTACCAGTAATGGTAAGGTCCCACAGCTTATCACCCAAATCTCGCCATTCTTCTTGGGCGAACAAGAGAGGGGGTGTTTTAAAATATCCATGTTTTCTAGCCCACAAAAGGAGCTTATCTAACGCCTTTTCGGCAACTGCTTCCCCTTGCTTAGCAAGGATAGCTAAAAGCAGTGCTTTTGCTGTGCCAAATTCAACTTCCATGGTCACAGCGTTTGACAGGGAGGAGGTAGCGACCCGTCCCACCTCAGTCACTGGAGACTGCCCCATGATCCGAGCACCTCTGTCCGGCTCCACGCGGCGTCGTCGTTCTTCTACCAGAAAAACATTCACGCCTATCAGCATCCCCCTGTCTGTGCGCTGAGGGTTCGGGCACCAGATGATGTGAAGGAGCTTCCAGAGTCAATGATGAGTCCTCATAGAGGTATGATCACTGCTCATTTTATTTGCAATATTGCTGAGATTATATAGGGTTTCTCAGGGTTCACGATCTGTCAACAATGCATTCATTGGTTAAACAACACTGTCCACGCGCCTACGGCTACAACTCAGTTGGTTGAAGGTAAAAGCCCACATCCCATGACGTCCACGGCCCATCCTTTCCCACGGTCAGCTACCCCCTGTTTCGCCTACGGCAAGCCAGTTTCTTTTGGCTCTGCTCCCTGGTTTGCCTGCTTCAAGGATGCACTGAGCCGGTCAACAGGCTCATAGGCTGGGTTGTGCAAGTAGGCCTGCATCAAGATACTATACCCGTTAGCCTCAAAGAATTCCTCTACAAAGCATCTTTCGGAGAGGTGATACTTGCATTGCAGTTGCTCCTTGGTTTGCCACCTCGATGTCCGTTTGTGTACAACATCGGTGGTGCCCTCCCCAGCCATCCTGAATCTGAGTTTGGAGTGCACGAACGATTGGTCTCTGGTCACACAGACAAAGAGCCAGGACTGAAAGAGTCTGCTGGATCTCTTCTGCAGACAGCAGGATTTGCTACGGTGACACTTGCATTGCAGTCGCTCCATGGTTTACCAGCGAAATGTCCATTTGAGCACAAAAACTGTGGTGCACACTCACAGCCATCCTGAATCCGAGTTTGGAGTGCAAGAACGATTGGTCTCTGCTCGCACAGACGAAGAGCCAGGACTAAAACAGGCTGCTGGATCTCTTCAGCAGTCAGGAAGCTTTGCAACTGGGCCACCTCTTTTACTGTCACTCCTTGCTTGCTTACCTGAAAGTGCATTTGAACCAACCTCTCTGACACCCAATATTGGACATCCTGCTGCTGAGTGAGTAGAGCACGTATGTTTGGCCTCTGATCCCTCAGAAGATGATGCAGGTCTGAAAGTAGCTACTGGAAATGTTCTGCACACAGAATCGTTCGGAGAGCTGGTACTTGCATTGCAGTCACTTCTTGGTTTGAAACCTTGATGTCCGTTTGTGTACAACATCTGTGGTGCCCTCCCCAGCCGTCCTGAATCTGAGTTTGGAGAGCACGAACGATTGGCCTCTGCTCGCAGAGATGAAGAGCCAGGACAGAAAGAGGCTGCTGGACCTCTACTGCACACAGGAAGCTTTGCAACGGTGCCACCTGCATTGCTCTCGCTCCTTACTTTCCCACCTCAAAGTGCATTTGAATACAACATCTCAGATGCCTGCTCCCGGCCATCCTATTGCCCAGATTTCAGAGCACGAATGATTGGACTCTGTTCCCAGAGATGAAGAGCCAGGGCTGAAAAATGCTGCTGGACCTCTTCTGCACACAGTAAGCTTTGCAACGGTGCCAACTGCATTGCTCTCGCTTCTGGCTTTCCCACCTCAAAGTGCATTTGAATAAAAGAACATTGATGTCTTTTCCTGGCCATCCTGTAGCAGCGTTTGCACGAATGATTGGACTCTGCTCTCAGAGACGAAGAGCCAGGGATGAAAGATGCTTCTGGACCTCTTCTGCACACATTAAGCCTTGCAACAGTGCCACCTGCATTGCTCTCACTCCTTGCTTTCCCACCTCAAAGTGCATTTGAATGCAAGACCTTTGGTTGTTCTCCCGGCTGTCTTTTAGCTGCGTTTGCACGAATGATTGGACTCTGCTACCACAGATGAAGAGCGAGGGCTGAAAGATGCTGCTGGCCCTCTTCTGCACACAGGAAGCTTTGCAACGGTGCCACCTGCATTGCTCTCGCTCCTTGCTTTTCCCCTCAAATTGCGTTTGAATGCAATATCTTTGATGTCTGCTCCCGCCAATCCTGCTGCCCAGTTTCCAGGGAGCGAATGATTGGACTGTGCTCCCTGAGACGAAGAGCCAGGGTTGAAAGATGCTGCTGAACCTCTTCTGCACACAAGAAGCTTTGTAATGGTGTCCCCTGCATTGCTGTCGCTGCTTGCTATCCCACCTCAAAGTGCATTTGAATACAAGATTATTGATGTCTGCTCCTGGCCATCCTGTATCTGCATTTGCGCGAATGATTTGACTCTGCTCCCACAGACGAAGAGCCAGGGCTGAAAGATGCTGCTGGACCTCTTCTGCACACAGGAAGCTTTGCAACGGTGCCCCCTGCATTGCTCTCACTCCTTGCTTTCCCAACTCAAAGTGCATTTGAATACAAGATCAATGATATCTGCTCCCTGCCGTCCTGTAACTGCGTTTGCATGAATGATTAGACACAGCTCCCACAGACGAAGAGCCAGGGCTGAAAGATGCTGCTGCACCTCTTCTGCACACAGCAAGCTTTGCAACGGTGCCACCTGCATTGCTCTCGCTCCTGGCTTTCCCACCTCAAAGTGCATTTGAATACAACATCTTTGGATGTGCTCCCGGCCGTCCTGTCACTGCGTTTGCACGAATGATTGGACTCTGCTCCCACAGACGAAGAGCCAGGGCTGAAAAATGCTGCTGGACCTCTTCTGCACACAGGAAGCTTTGCAACGGTGCCACCTGCATTGCTCTCGCTCCTGGCTTTCCCACCTCAAAGTGCATTTGAATACAACATCTTCGGTTGTTCTTCCAGTAGTACTGTAGCTGCGTTTGCACGAATGATTGGACTCTGCTCCCACAGATGAAGAGCCAGTGCTGAAAGATGCTGCTGGACCTCTTCTGCACACACTAAGCTTTTCAACGGTGCCACCTGCATTGCTCTCGCTCCTTGCTTTCCCAACTCAAAGTGCATTTGAATACAACGTCTTCGGTTGTTCTTCCGGTAGTACTGTAGCTGCGTTTGCACGAATGATTGGACTTTGCTCCCACAGACGAAGAGCCAGGGCTGAAAGATGCTGCTGGAACTCTTCTGCACACAGTAAGCTTGGCAACGGTGCCACCTGCATTGCTCTCGCTCCTTGCTTTCCCACCTCAAAGTGCACTTGAATACAACATCCCTGTATGTGCTCCCGGCAGTCCTGCAGCTGCGTTTGCGCGAATGATTGGACTCTGCTCCCACAGACGACGAGGCAGGGCTAAAAGATGCTGCTGGACCTCTTCTGCACACAGGAAGCTTTGCAACGGAGCCCCCTGCATTGCTCTCTCTCCTTGCTTTCCCACCTGAAAGTGCATTTGAATACAAGATCAATGACATCTGCTCCCTGCCTTACTGTAGCTGCGTTTGCGCGAATGATTTGACACTGCTCCCACAGACGAAGACGCAGGGCTGAAAGATGCTGCTGGACCTCTTCTGCACACAGGAAGCTTTGCAGCGGTGCCACCTGCATTGCTTTTGCTCCTGGCTTTCCCACCTCAAAGTGCATTTGAATACAACATCTTTGGATGTGCTCCCGGCCGTCCTGTCGCTGCGTTTGCACGAATGATTGGACTCTGCTCCCAGAGACGAAGAGCCAGGGTTGAAAGATGCTGCTGGAACTCTTCTGCACACAGTAAGCTTTGCAACGGTGTCACCTGCATTGCTCTCGCTCCTTGCTTTTCCACCCCAAAGTGCATTTGAATACAACATCTTTGGTGTGTGCTTCCTGCTGTATGGTCCCACGTTTGCATGAATGATTGGACTCTGCTCCCAGTGATGAAGAGCCAGGGCTGAAAGATGCTGCTGGACCTCTTCTGCACACAGGACGCTTTGCAACGGTGCCACCTGCGTTGCTCTCGCTCCCTGCTTTCCCACCACTAAGTGTATTTGTATGCAATATATTCGGCAGCACGAATGGCCGTCCTGCAGCTGCAATTGCACGAATGATTGGACTCTGCTCCCAGTGACGAAGAGCCAGGGCTAAAAGATGCTGCCGGACCTCTTCTGCACACAAGAAGCTTTGCAAAGGTGCCACCTGCTTTGCTCTCGCTCCTTCCTTTCCCACCTCAAAGGGCGTATGAATAAATCTTCGGATGTGCTCCCGGCCGTCCTGTAGCTGCGTTTGCACGAATGGTTGGACTCTGCTCCCACACACAAAGAGCCAGGGCTGAAAAATGCTGCTGGAACTTTTCTGCACACAGGAAGCTTTGCAACGGTGCCACCTGCATTGCTCTCGCTCCTTGCTTTCCCACCTCAAAGTGCATTTGAATACAACATCTTCGGTTGTTCTTCCGGTAGTAATGTAGCTGCGTTTGCATGAATGATTGGACTCTGCTCCCACAGATGAAGAGCCAGTGCTGAAAGATGCTGCTGGACCTCTTCTGCACACACTAAGCTTTTCAACGGTGCCACCTGCATTGCTCTCGCTCCTTGCTTTCCCAACTCAAAGTGCATTTGAATACAACGTCTTCGGTTGTTCTTCCGGCAGTACTGTAGCTGCGTTTGCACGAATGATTGGACTTTGCTCCAAGTGACGAAGAGCCTGGGCTGAAAGATGCTGCTGGACCTCTTCTGCACACAGTAAGCTTGGCAACGGTGCCACCTGCATTGCTCTCGCTCCTTGCTTTCCCACCTCAAAGAGCATTTGAAGACAACATCTTTGGATGTGCTCCCGGCCGTCCGGCAGCTGCGTTTGCACGAATGATTTGACTCTGCTCCCAGTGACGAAGAGCCAGGGCTGAAAGATGCTGCTGGAACTCTTCTGCACACAGGAAGCTTTGCAACGGTGCCACCTGCTTTGCTCTCGCTCCTTGCTTTCCCACCTCAAAGTGCATTTGAATACAACATGTTTGGTGTGTGCTAACAGCCACCCTGTAGCTGTGTTTGCATGAATATATTGGACTCTGCTCCCAGTGACGAGGAGCCAGGGCTGAAAGATGCTGCTGGACCTCTTCTGCACACAGGACGCTTTGCAACGGTGCCACCCGCATTGCTCTCGCTCCTTGCTTTCCCACCTCAAAGTGCACTTGAATACAACATCCCTGTATGTGCTCCCGGCAGTCCTGCAGCTGCGTTTGCGCGAATGATTGGACTCTGCTCCCACAGACGACGAGGCAGGGCTAAAAGATGCTGCTGGACCTCTTCTGCACACAGGAAGCTTTGCAACGGTGCCCCCTGCATTGCTCTCTCTCCTTGCTTTCCCACCTGAAAGTGCATTTGAATACAAGATCAATGACATCTGCTCCCTGCCGTCCTGTAGCTGCGTTTGCACGAATGATTGGACACTGCTCCCACAGACGAAGACGCAGGGCTGAAAGATGCTGCTGGACCTCTTCTGCACACAGGAAGCTTTGCAGCGGTGCCACCTGCATTGCTTTTGCTCCTGGCTTTCCCACCTCAAAGTGCATTTGAATACAACATCTTTGGATGTGCTCCCGGCCGTCCTGTCGCTGCGTTTGCACGAATGATTGGACTCTGCTCCCAGAGACGAAGAGCCAGGGTTGAAAGATGCTGCTGGAACTCTTCTGCACACAGTAAGCTTTGCAACGGTGTCACCTGCATTGCTCTCGCTCCTTGCTTTCCCACCCCAAAGTGCATTTGAATACAACATCTTTGGTGTGTGCTTCCTGCTGTATGGTCCCACGTTTGCATGAATGATTGGACTCTGCTCCCAGTGATGAAGAGCCAGGGCTGAAAGATGCTGCTGGACCTCTTCTGCACACAGGACGCTTTGCAACGGTGCCACCTGCGTTGCTCTCGCTCCCTGCTTTCCCACCACTAAGTGTATTTGTATGCAATATATTCGGCAGCACGAATGGCCGTCCTGCAGCTGCAATTGCACGAATGATTGGACTCTGCTCCCAGTGACGAAGAGCCAGGGCTAAAAGATGCTGCCGGACCTCTTCTGCACACAAGAAGCTTTGCAAAGGTGCCACCTGCTTTGCTCTCGCTCCTTCCTTTCCCACCTCAAAGGGCGTATGAATAAATCTTCGGATGTGCTCCCGGCCGTCCTGTAGCTGCGTTTGCACGAATGGTTGGACTCTGCTCCCACACACAAAGAGCCAGGGCTGAAAAATGCTGCTGGAACTTTTCTGCACACAGGAAGCTTTGCAACGTTGCCACCTGCATTGCTCTCGCTCCTTGCTTTCCCACCTCAAAGTGCATTTGAATACAACATCTTCGGTTGTTCTTCCGGTAGTAATGTAGCTGCGTTTGCATGAATGATTGGACTCTGCTCCCACAGATGAAGAGCCAGTGCTGAAAGATGCTGCTGGACCTCTTCTGCACACACTAAGCTTTTCAACGGTGCCACCTGCATTGCTCTCGCTCCTTGCTTTCCCAACTCAAAGTGCATTTGAATACAACGTCTTCGGTTGTTCTTCCGGCAGTACTGTAGCTGCGTTTGCACGAATGATTGGACTTTGCTCCAAGTGACGAAGAGCCTGGGCTGAAAGATGCTGCTGGACCTCTTCTGCACACAGTAAGCTTGGCAACGGTGCCACCTGCATTGCTCTCGCTCCTTGCTTTCCCACCTCAAAGAGCATTTGAAGACAACATCTTTGGATGTGCTCCCGGCCGTCCGGCAGCTGCGTTTGCACGAATGATTTGACTCTGCTCCCAGTGACGAAGAGCCAGGGCTGAAAGATGCTGCTGGAACTCTTCTGCACACAGGAAGCTTTGCAACGGTGCCCCCTGCATTGCTCTCACTCCTTGCTTTCCCAACTCAAAGTGCATTTGAATACAAGATCAATGATATCTGCTCCCTGCCGTCCTGTAACTGCGTTTGCGCGAATGATTAGACACAGCTCCCACAGACGAGGAGCCAGGGCTGAAAGATGCTGCTGGACCTCTTCTGCACACAGGACGCTTTGCAACGGTGCCACCCGCATTGCTCTCGCTCCTTGCTTTCCCACCTCAAAGTGCACTTGAATACAACATCCCTGTATGTGCTCCCGGCAGTCCTGCAGCTGCGTTTGCGCGAATGATTGGACTCTGCTCCCACAGACGACGAGGCAGGGCTAAAAGATGCTGCTGGACCTCTTCTGCACACAGGAAGCTTTGCAACGGTGCCCCCTGCATTGCTCTCTCTCCTTGCTTTCCCACCTGAAAGTGCATTTGAATACAAGATCAATGACATCTGCTCCCTGCCGTCCTGTAGCTGCGTTTGCACGAATGATTGGACACTGCTCCCACAGACGAAGACGCAGGGCTGAAAGATGCTGCTGGACCTCTTCTGCACACAGGAAGCTTTGCAGCGGTGCCACCTGCATTGCTTTTGCTCCTGGCTTTCCCACCTCAAAGTGCATTTGAATACAACATCTTTGGATGTGCTCCCGGCCGTCCTGTCGCTGCGTTTGCACGAATGATTGGACTCTGCTCCCAGAGACGAAGAGCCAGGGTTGAAAGATGCTGCTGGAACTCTTCTGCACACAGTAAGCTTTGCAATGGTGTCACCTGCATTGCTCTCGCTCCTTGCTTTCCCACCCCAAAGTGCATTTGAATACAACATCTTTGGTGTGTGCTTCCTGCTGTATGGTCCCACGTTTGCATGAATGATTGGACTCTGCTCCCAGTGATGAAGAGCCAGGGCTGAAAGATGCTGCTGGACCTCTTCTGCACACAGGACGCTTTGCAACGGTGCCACCTGCGTTGCTCTCGCTCCCTGCTTTCCCACCGCTAAGTGTATTTGTATGCAATATATTCGGCTGCACTAATGGCCGTCCTGCAGCTGCAATTGCACGAATGATTGGACTCTGCTCCCAGTGACGAAGAGCCAGGGCTGAAAGATGCTGCCGGACCTCTTCTGCACACAAGAAGCTTTGCAAAGGTGCCACCTGCTTTGCTCTCACTCCTTCCTTTCCCACCTCAAAGGGCGTTTGAATAAATCTTCGGATGTGCTCCCGGCCGTCCTGTAGCTGCGTTTGCACGAATGGTTGGAGTCTGCTCCCACACACAAAGAGCCAGGGCTGAAAAATGCTGCTGGAACTTTTCTGCACACAGGAAGCTTTGCAACGGTGGCACCTGCATTGCTCTCGCTCCTTGCTTTCCCACCTCAAAGTGCATTTGAATACAACATCTTCGGTTGTTCTTCCGGTAGTACTGTAGCTGCGTTTGCATGAATGATTGGACTCTGCTCCCACAGATGAAGAGCCAGGGCTGAAAGATGCTGCTGGACCTCTTCTGCACACAGTAAGCTTGGCAACGGTGCCACCTGCATTGCTCTCGCTCCTTGCTTTCCCACCTCAAAGAGCATTTGAAGACAACATCTTTGGATGTGCTCCCGGCCGTCCGGCAGCTGCGTTTGCACGAATGATTTGACTCTGCTCCCAGTGACGAAGAGCCAGGGCTGAAAGATGCTGCTGGAACTCTTCTGCACACAGGAAGCTTTGCAACGGTGCCCCCTGCATTGCTCTCACTCCTTGCTTTCCCAACTCAAAGTGCATTTGAATACAAGATCAATGATATCTGCTCCCTGCCGTCCTGTAACTGCGTTTGCGCGAATGATTAGACACAGCTCCCACAGACGAAGAGCCAGGGCTGAAAGATGCTGCTGCACCTCTTCTGCACACAGCAAGCTTTGCAACGGTGCCCCCTGCATTGCTCTCTCTCCTTGCTTTCCCACCTGAAAGTGCATTTGAATACAAGATCAATGACATCTGCTCCCTGCCGTCCTGTAGCTGCGTTTGCACGAATGATTGGACACTGCTCCCACAGACGAAGACACAGGGCTGAAAGACGCTGCTGGACCTCTTCTGCACACAGGAAGCTTTGCAGCGGTGCCACCTGCATTGCTTTTGCTCCTGGCTTTCCCACCTCAAAGTGCATTTGAATACAACATCTTTGGATGTGCTCCCGGCCGTCCTGTCGCTGCGTTTGCACGAATGATTGGACTCTGCTCCCAGAGACGAAGAGCCAGGGTTGAAAGATGCTGCTGGAACTCTTCTGCACACAGTAAGCTTTGCAACGGTGTCACCTGCATTGCTCTCGCTCCTTGCTTTCCCACCCCAAAGTGCATTTGAATACAACATCTTTGGTGTGTGCTTCCTGCTGTATGGTCCCACGTTTGCATGAATGATTGGACTCTGCTCCCAGTGATGAAGAGCCAGGGCTGAAAGATGCTGCTGGACCTCTTCTGCACACAGGACGCTTTGCAACGGTGCCACCTGCGTTGCTCTCGCTCCCTGCTTTCCCACCACTAAGTGTATTTGTATGCAATATATTCGGCTGCACTAATGGCCGTCCTGCAGCTGCAATTGCACGAATGATTGGACTCTGCTCCCAGTGACGAAGAGCCAGGGCTGAAAGATGCTGCCGGACCTCTTCTGCACACAAGAAGCTTTGCAAAGGTGCCACCTGCTTTGCTCTCACTCCTTCCTTTCCCACCTCAAAGGGCGTTTGAATAAATCTTCGGATGTGCTCCCGGCCGTCCTGTAGCTGCGTTTGCACGAATGGTTGGAGTCTGCTCCCACACACAAAGAGCCAGGGCTGAAAAATGCTGCTGGAACTTTTCTGCACACAGGAAGCTTTGCAACGGTGGCACCTGCATTGCTCTCGCTCCTTGCTTTCCCACCTCAAAGTGCATTTGAATACAACATCTTCGGTTGTTCTTCCGGTAGTACTGTAGCTGCGTTTGCATGAATGATTGGACTCTGCTCCCACAGATGAAGAGCCAGGGCTGAAAGATGCTGCTGGACCTCTTCTGCACACAGTAAGCTTGGCAACGGTGCCACCTGCATTGCTCTCGCTCCTTGCTTTCCCACCTCAAAGAGCATTTGAAGACAACATCTTTGGATGTGCTCCCGGCCGTCCGGCAGCTGCGTTTGCACGAATGATTTGACTCTGCTCCCAGTGACGAAGAGCCAGGGCTGAAAGATGCTGCTGGAACTCTTCTGCACACAGGAAGCTTTGCAACGGTGCCCCCTGCATTGCTCTCACTCCTTGCTTTCCCAACTCAAAGTGCATTTGAATACAAGATCAATGATATCTGCTCCCTGCCGTCCTGTAACTGCGTTTGCGCGAATGATTAGACACAGCTCCCACAGACGAAGAGCCAGGGCTGAAAGATGCTGCTGCACCTCTTCTGCACACAGCAAGCTTTGCAACGGTGCCACCTGCATTGCTCTCGCTCCTGGCTTTCCCACCTCAAAGTGCATTTGAATACAACATCTTTGGATGTGCTCCCGGCCGTCCTGTCACTGCGTTTGCACGAATGATTGGACTCTGCTCCCACAGACGAAGAGCCAGGGCTGAAAAATGCTGCTGGAACTCTTCTGCACACAGGAAGCTTTGCAACGGTGCCACCTGCATTGCTCTCGCTCCTGGCTTTCCCACCTCAAAGTGCATTTGAATACAACATCTTCGGTTGTTCTTCCAGTAGTACTGTAGCTGCGTTTGCACGAATGATTGGACTCTGCTCCCACAGATGAAGAGCCAGTGCTGAAAGATGCTGCTGGACCTCTTCTGCACACACTAAGCTTTTCAACGGTGCCACCTGCATTGCTCTCGCTCCTTGCTTTCCCAACTCAAAGTGCATTTGAATACAACGTCTTCGGTTGTTCTTCCGGTAGTACTGTAGCTGCGTTTGCACGAATGATTGGACTTTGCTCCCACAGACGAAGAGCCAGGGCTGAAAGATGCTGCTGGAACTCTTCTGCACACAGTAAGCTTGGCAACGGTGCCACCTGCATTGCTCTCGCTCCTTGCTTTCCCACCTCAATGTGCACTTGAATACAACATCCCTGTATGTGCTCCCGGCAGTCCTGCAGCTGCGTTTGCGCGAATGATTGGACTCTGCTCCCACAGACGACGAGGCAGGGCTAAAAGATGCTGCTGGACCTCTTCTGCACACAGGAAGCTTTGCAACGGTGCCCCCTGCATTGCTCTCTCTCCTTGCTTTCCCACCTGAAAGTGCATTTGAATACAAGATCAATGACATCTGCTCCCTGCCTTACTGTAGCTGCGTTTGCGCGAATGATTTGACACTGCTCCCACAGACGAAGACGCAGGGCTGAAAGATGCTGCTGGACCTCTTCTGCACACAGGAAGCTTTGCAGCGGTGCCACCTGCATTGCTTTTGCTCCTGGCTTTCCCACCTCAAAGTGCATTTGAATACAACATCTTTGGATGTGCTCCCGGCCGTCCTGTCGCTGCGTTTGCACGAATGATTGGACTCTGCTCCCAGAGACGAAGAGCCAGGGTTGAAAGATGCTGCTGGAACTCTTCTGCACACAGTAAGCTTTGCAACAGTGTCACCTGCATTGCTCTCGCTCCTTGCTTTCCCACCCCAAAGTGCATTTGAATACAACATCTTTGGTGTGTGCTTCCTGCTGTATGGTCCCACGTTTGCATGAATGATTGGACTCTGCTCCCAGTGATGAAGAGCCAGGGCTGAAAGATGCTGCTGGACCTCTTCTGCACACAGGACGCTTTGCAACGGTGCCACCTGCGTTGCTCTCGCTCCCTGCTTTCCCACCACTAAGTGTATTTGTATGCAATATATTCGGCAGCATGAATGGCCGTCCTGCAGCTGCAATTGCACGAATGATTGGACTCTGCTCCCAGTGACGAAGAGCCAGGGCTAAAAGATGCTGCCGGACCTCTTCTGCACACAAGAAGCTTTGCAAAGGTGCCACCTGCTTTGCTCTCGCTCCTTCCTTTCCCACCTCAAAGGGCGTATGAATAAATCTTCGGATGTGCTCCCGGCCGTCCTGTAGCTGCGTTTGCACGAATGGTTGGACTCTGCTCCCACACACAAAGAGCCAGGGCTGAAAAATGCTGCTGGAACTTTTCTGCACACAGGAAGCTTTGCAACGGTGGCACCTGCATTGCTCTCGCTCCTTGCTTTCCCACCTCAAAGTGCATTTGAATACAACATCTTCGGTTGTTCTTCCAGTAGTACTGTAGCTGCGTTTGCATGAATGATTGGACTCTGCTCCCACAGATGAAGAGCCAGGGCTGAAAGATGCTGCTGGACCTCTTCTGCACACACTAAGCTTTTCAACGGTGCCACCTGCATTGCTCTCGCTCCTTGCTTTCCCAACTCAAAGTGCATTTGAATACAACGTCTTCGGTTGTTCTTCCGGCAGTACTGTAGCTGCGTTTGCACGAATGATTGGACTTTGCTCCAAGTGACGAAGAGCCAGGGCTGAAAGATGCTGCTGGAACTCTTCTGCACACAGTAAGCTTGGCAACGGTGCCACCTGCATTGCTCTCGCTCCTTGCTTTCCCACCTCAAAGAGCATTTGAAGACAACATCTTTGGATGTGCTCCCGGCCGTCCGGCAGCTGCGTTTGCACGAATGATTTGACTCTGCTCCCAGTGACGAAGAGCCAGGGCTGAAAGATGCTGCTGGAACTCTTCTGCACACAGGACGCTTTGCAACGGTGCCACCTGCGTTGCTCTCGCTCCCTGCTTTCCCACCACTAAGTGTATTTGTATGCAATATATTCGGCTGCACTAATGGCCGTCCTGCAGCTGCAATTGCACGAATGATTGGACTCTGCTCCCAGTGACGAAGAGCCAGGGCTGAAAGATGCTGCCGGACCTCTTCTGCACACAAGAAGCTTTGCAAAGGTGCCACCTGCTTTGCTCTCACTCCTTCCTTTCCCACCTCAAAGGGCGTTTGAATAAATCTTCGGATGTGCTCCCGGCCGTCCTGTAGCTGCGTTTGCACGAATGGTTGGAGTCTGCTCCCACACACAAAGAGCCAGGGCTGAAAAATGCTGCTGGAACTTTTCTGCACACAGGAAGCTTTGCAACGGTGGCACCTGCATTGCTCTCGCTCCTTGCTTTCCCACCTCAAAGTGCATTTGAATACAACATCTTCGGTTGTTCTTCCGGTAGTACTGTAGCTGCGTTTGCATGAATGATTGGACTCTGCTCCCACAGATGAAGAGCCAGGGCTGAAAGATGCTGCTGGACCTCTTCTGCACACAGTAAGCTTGGCAACGGTGCCACCTGCATTGCTCTCGCTCCTTGCTTTCCCACCTCAAAGAGCATTTGAAGACAACATCTTTGGATGTGCTCCCGGCCGTCCGGCAGCTGCGTTTGCACGAATGATTTGACTCTGCTCCCAGTGACGAAGAGCCAGGGCTGAAAGATGCTGCTGGAACTCTTCTGCACACAGGAAGCTTTGCAACGGTGCCCCCTGCATTGCTCTCACTCCTTGCTTTCCCAACTCAAAGTGCATTTGAATACAAGATCAATGATATCTGCTCCCTGCCGTCCTGTAACTGCGTTTGCGCGAATGATTAGACACAGCTCCCACAGACGAAGAGCCAGGGCTGAAAGATGCTGCTGCACCTCTTCTGCACACAGCAAGCTTTGCAACGGTGCCACCTGCATTGCTCTCGCTCCTGGCTTTCCCACCTCAAAGTGCATTTGAATACAACATCTTTGGATGTGCTCCCGGCCGTCCTGTCACTGCGTTTGCACGAATGATTGGACTCTGCTCCCACAGACGAAGAGCCAGGGCTGAAAAATGCTGCTGGAACTCTTCTGCACACAGGAAGCTTTGCAACGGTGCCACCTGCATTGCTCTCGCTCCTGGCTTTCCCACCTCAAAGTGCATTTGAATACAACATCTTCGGTTGTTCTTCCAGTAGTACTGTAGCTGCGTTTGCACGAATGATTGGACTCTGCTCCCACAGATGAAGAGCCAGTGCTGAAAGATGCTGCTGGACCTCTTCTGCACACACTAAGCTTTTCAACGGTGCCACCTGCATTGCTCTCGCTCCTTGCTTTCCCAACTCAAAGTGCATTTGAATACAACGTCTTCGGTTGTTCTTCCGGTAGTACTGTAGCTGCGTTTGCACGAATGATTGGACTTTGCTCCCACAGACGAAGAGCCAGGGCTGAAAGATGCTGCTGGAACTCTTCTGCACACAGTAAGCTTGGCAACGGTGCCACCTGCATTGCTCTCGCTCCTTGCTTTCCCACCTCAATGTGCACTTGAATACAACATCCCTGTATGTGCTCCCGGCAGTCCTGCAGCTGCGTTTGCGCGAATGATTGGACTCTGCTCCCACAGACGACGAGGCAGGGCTAAAAGATGCTGCTGGACCTCTTCTGCACACAGGAAGCTTTGCAACGGTGCCCCCTGCATTGCTCTCTCTCCTTGCTTTCCCACCTGAAAGTGCATTTGAATACAAGATCAATGACATCTGCTCCCTGCCTTACTGTAGCTGCGTTTGCGCGAATGATTTGACACTGCTCCCACAGACGAAGACGCAGGGCTGAAAGATGCTGCTGGACCTCTTCTGCACACAGTAAGCTTTGCAACAGTGTCACCTGCATTGCTCTCGCTCCTTGCTTTCCCACCCCAAAGTGCATTTGAATACAACATCTTTGGATGTGCTCCCGGCCGTCCTGTCGCTGCGTTTGCACGAATGATTGGACTCTGCTCCCAGAGACGAAGAGCCAGGGTTGAAAGATGCTGCTGGAACTCTTCTGCACACAGTAAGCTTTGCAACAGTGTCACCTGCATTGCTCTCGCTCCTTGCTTTCCCACCCCAAAGTGCATTTGAATACAACATCTTTGGTGTGTGCTTCCTGCTGTATGGTCCCACGTTTGCATGAATGATTGGACTCTGCTCCCAGTGATGAAGAGCCAGGGCTGAAAGATGCTGCTGGACCTCTTCTGCACACAGGACGCTTTGCAACGGTGCCACCTGCGTTGCTCTCGCTCCCTGCTTTCCCACCACTAAGTGTATTTGTATGCAATATATTCGGCAGCATGAATGGCCGTCCTGCAGCTGCAATTGCACGAATGATTGGACTCTGCTCCCAGTGACGAAGAGCCAGGGCTAAAAGATGCTGCCGGACCTCTTCTGCACACAAGAAGCTTTGCAAAGGTGCCACCTGCTTTGCTCTCGCTCCTTCCTTTCCCACCTCAAAGGGCGTATGAATAAATCTTCGGATGTGCTCCCGGCCGTCCTGTAGCTGCGTTTGCACGAATGGTTGGACTCTGCTCCCACACACAAAGAGCCAGGGCTGAAAAATGCTGCTGGAACTTTTCTGCACACAGGAAGCTTTGCAACGGTGGCACCTGCATTGCTCTCGCTCCTTGCTTTCCCACCTCAAAGTGCATTTGAATACAACATCTTCGGTTGTTCTTCCAGTAGTACTGTAGCTGCGTTTGCATGAATGATTGGACTCTGCTCCCACAGATGAAGAGCCAGGGCTGAAAGATGCTGCTGGACCTCTTCTGCACACACTAAGCTTTTCAACGGTGCCACCTGCATTGCTCTCGCTCCTTGCTTTCCCAACTCAAAGTGCATTTGAATACAACGTCTTCGGTTGTTCTTCCGGCAGTACTGTAGCTGCGTTTGCACGAATGATTGGACTTTGCTCCAAGTGACGAAGAGCCAGGGCTGAAAGATGCTGCTGGAACTCTTCTGCACACAGTAAGCTTGGCAACGGTGCCACCTGCATTGCTCTCGCTCCTTGCTTTCCCACCTCAAAGAGCATTTGAAGACAACATCTTTGGATGTGCTCCCGGCCGTCCGGCAGCTGCGTTTGCACGAATGATTTGACTCTGCTCCCAGTGACGAAGAGCCAGGGCTGAAAGATGCTGCTGGAACTCTTCTGCACACAGGAAGCTTTGCAACGGTGCCACCTGCATTACACTCGCTCCTTGCTTTCCCACCTCAAAGTGCATTTGAATACAACATGTTTGGTGTGTGCTAACAGCCACCCTGTAGCTGTGTTTGCATGAATATATTGGACTCTGCTCCCAGTGACGAGGAGCCAGGGCTGAAAGATGCTGCTGGACCTCTTCTGCACACAGGACGCTTTGCAACGGTGCCACCCGCATTGCTCTCGCTCCTTGCTTTCCCACCTCAAAGTGCACTTGAATACAACATCCCTGTATGTGCTCCCGGCAGTCCTGCAGCTGCGTTTGCGCGAATGATTGGACTCTGCTCCCACAGACGACGAGGCAGGGCTAAAAGATGCTGCTGGACCTCTTCTGCACACAGGAAGCTTTGCAACGGTGCCCCCTGCATTGCTCTCTCTCCTTGCTTTCCCACCTGAAAGTGCATTTGAATACAAGATCAATGACATCTGCTCCCTGCCGTCCTGTAGCTGCGTTTGCACGAATGATTGGACACTGCTCCCACAGACGAAGACACAGGGCTGAAAGACGCTGCTGGACCTCTTCTGCACACAGGAAGCTTTGCAGCGGTGCCACCTGCATTGCTTTTGCTCCTGGCTTTCCCACCTCAAAGTGCATTTGAATACAACATCTTTGGATGTGCTCCCGGCCGTCCTGTCGCTGCGTTTGCACGAATGATTGGACTCTGCTCCCAGAGACGAAGAGCCAGGGTTGAAAGATGCTGCTGGAACTCTTCTGCACACAGTAAGCTTTGCAACGGTGTCACCTGCATTGCTCTCGCTCCTTGCTTTCCCACCCCAAAGTGCATTTGAATACAACATCTTTGGTGTGTGCTTCCTGCTGTATGGTCCCACGTTTGCATGAATGATTGGACTCTGCTCCCAGTGATGAAGAGCCAGGACTGAAAGATGCTGCTGGACCTCTTCTGCACACAGGACGCTTTGCAACGGTGCCACCTGCGTTGCTCTCGCTCCCTGCTTTCCCACCACTAAGTGTATTTGTATGCAATATATTCGGCTGCACTAATGGCCGTCCTGCAGCTGCAATTGCACGAATGATTGGACTCTGCTCCCAGTGACGAAGAGCCAGGGCTGAAAGATGCTGCCGGACCTCTTCTGCACACAAGAAGCTTTGCAAAGGTGCCACCTGCTTTGCTCTCACTCCTTCCTTTCCCACCTCAAAGGGCGTTTGAATAAATCTTCGGATGTGCTCCCGGCCGTCCTGTAGCTGCGTTTGCACGAATGGTTGGAGTCTGCTCCCACACACAAAGAGCCAGGGCTGAAAAATGCTGCTGGAACTTTTCTGCACACAGGAAGCTTTGCAACGGTGGCACCTGCATTGCTCTCGCTCCTTGCTTTCCCACCTCAAAGTGCATTTGAATACAACATCTTCGGTTGTTCTTCCGGTAGTACTGTAGCTGCGTTTGCATGAATGATTGGACTCTGCTCCCACAGATGAAGAGCCAGGGCTGAAAGATGCTGCTGGACCTCTTCTGCACACAGTAAGCTTGGCAACGGTGCCACCTGCATTGCTCTCGCTCCTTGCTTTCCCACCTCAAAGAGCATTTGAAGACAACATCCTTGGATGTGCTCCCGGCCGTCCGGCAGCTGCGTTTGCACGAATGATTTGACTCTGCTCCCAGTGACGAAGAGCCAGGGCTGAAAGATGCTGCTGGAACTCTTCTGCACACAGGAAGCTTTGCAACGGTGCCCCCTGCATTGCTCTCACTCCTTGCTTTCCCAACTCAAAGTGCATTTGAATACAAGATCAATGATATCTGCTCCCTGCCGTCCTGTAACTGCGTTTGCGCGAATGATTAGACACAGCTCCCACAGACGAAGAGCCAGGGCTGAAAGATGCTGCTGCACCTCTTCTGCACACAGCAAGCTTTGCAACGGTGCCACCTGCATTGCTCTCGCTCCTGGCTTTCCCACCTCAAAGTGCATTTGAATACAACATCTTTGGATGTGCTCCCGGCCGTCCTGTCACTGCGTTTGCACGAATGATTGGACTCTGCTCCCACAGACGAAGAGCCAGGGCTGAAAAATGCTGCTGGAACTCTTCTGCACACAGGAAGCTTTGCAACGGTGCCACCTGCATTGCTCTCGCTCCTGGCTTTCCCACCTCAAAGTGCATTTGAATACAACATCTTCGGTTGTTCTTCCAGTAGTACTGTAGCTGCGTTTGCACGAATGATTGGACTCTGCTCCCACAGATGAAGAGCCAGTGCTGAAAGATGCTGCTGGACCTCTTCTGCACACACTAAGCTTTTCAACGGTGCCACCTGCATTGCTCTCGCTCCTTGCTTTCCCAACTCAAAGTGCATTTGAATACAACGTCTTCGGTTGTTCTTCCGGTAGTACTGTAGCTGCGTTTGCACGAATGATTGGACTTTGCTCCCACAGACGAAGAGCCAGGGCTGAAAGATGCTGCTGGAACTCTTCTGCACACAGTAAGCTTGGCAACGGTGCCACCTGCATTGCTCTCGCTCCTTGCTTTCCCACCTCAATGTGCACTTGAATACAACATCCCTGTATGTGCTCCCGGCAGTCCTGCAGCTGCGTTTGCGCGAATGATTGGACTCTGCTCCCACAGACGACGAGGCAGGGCTAAAAGATGCTGCTGGACCTCTTCTGCACACAGGAAGCTTTGCAACGGTGCCCCCTGCATTGCTCTCTCTCCTTGCTTTCCCACCTGAAAGTGCATTTGAATACAAGATCAATGACATCTGCTCCCTGCCTTACTGTAGCTGCGTTTGCGCGAATGATTTGACACTGCTCCCACAGACGAAGACGCAGGGCTGAAAGATGCTGCTGGACCTCTTCTGCACACAGGAAGCTTTGCAGCGGTGCCACTTGCATTGCTTTTGCTCCTGGCTTTCCCACCTCAAAGTGCATTTGAATACAACATCTTTGGATGTGCTCCCGGCCGTCCTGTCGCTGCGTTTGCACGAATGATTGGACTCTGCTCCCAGAGACGAAGAGCCAGGGTTGAAAGATGCTGCTGGAACTCTTCTGCACACAGTAAGCTTTGCAACAGTGTCACCTGCATTGCTCTCGCTCCTTGCTTTCCCACCCCAAAGTGCATTTGAATACAACATCTTTGGTGTGTGCTTCCTGCTGTATGGTCCCACGTTTGCATGAATGATTGGACTCTGCTCCCAGTGATGAAGAGCCAGGGCTGAAAGATGCTGCTGGACCTCTTCTGCACACAGGACGCTTTGCAACGGTGCCACCTGCGTTGCTCTCGCTCCCTGCTTTCCCACCACTAAGTGTATTTGTATGCAATATATTCGGCAGCACGAATGGCCGTCCTGCAGCTGCAATTGCACGAATGATTGGACTCTGCTCCCAGTGACGAAGAGCCAGGGCTAAAAGATGCTGCCGGACCTCTTCTGCACACAAGAAGCTTTGCAAAGGTGCCACCTGCTTTGCTCTCGCTCCTTCCTTTCCCACCTCAAAGGGCGTATGAATAAATCTTCGGATGTGCTCCCGGCCGTCCTGTAGCTGCGTTTGCACGAATGGTTGGACTCTGCTCCCACACACAAAGAGCCAGGGCTGAAAAATGCTGCTGGAACTTTTCTGCACACAGGAAGCTTTGCAACGGTGCCACCTGCATTGCTCTCGCTCCTTGCTTTCCCACCTCAAAGTGCATTTGAATACAACATCTTCGGTTGTTCTTCCGGTAGTACTGTAGCTGCGTTTGCATGAATGATTGGACTCTGCTCCCACAGATGAAGAGCCAGGGCTGAAAGATGCTGCTGGACCTCTTCTGCACACACTAAGCTTTTCAACGGTGCCACCTGCATTGCTCTCGCTCCTTGCTTTCCCAACTCAAAGTGCATTTGAATACAACGTCTTCGGTTGTTCTTCCGGCAGTACTGTAGCTGCGTTTGCACGAATGATTGGACTTTGCTCCCAGTGACGAAGAGCCAGGGCTGAAAGATGCTGCTGGAACTCTTCTGCACACAGTAAGCTTGGCAACGGTGCCACCTGCATTGCTCTCGCTCCTTGCTTTCCCACCTCAAAGAGCATTTGAAGACAACATCTTTGGATGTGCTCCCGGCCGTCCGGCAGCTGCGTTTGCACGAATGATTTGACTCTGCTCCCAGTGACGAAGAGCCAGGGCTGAAAGATGCTGCTGGAACTCTTCTGCACACAGGAAGCTTTGCAACGGTGCCACCTGCATTACACTCGCTCCTTGCTTTCCCACCTCAAAGTGCACTTGAATACAACATCCCTGTATGTGCTCCCGGCAGTCCTGCAGCTGCGTTTGCGCGAATGATTGGACTCTGCTCCCACAGACGACGAGGCAGGGCTAAAAGATGCTGCTGGACCTCTTCTGCACACAGGACGCTTTGCAACGGTGCCCCCTGCATTGCTCTCTCTCCTTGCTTTCCCACCTGAAAGTGCATTTGAATACAAGATCAATGACATCTGCTCCCTGCCGTCCTGTAGCTGCGTTTGCACGAATGATTGGACACTGCTCCCACAGACGAAGACGCAGGGCTGAAAGACGCTGCTGGACCTCTTCTGCACACAGGAAGCTTTGCAGCGGTGCCACCTGCATTGCTTTTGCTCCTGGCTTTCCCACCTCAAAGTGCATTTGAATACAACATCTTTGGATGTGCTCCCGGCCGTCCTGTCGCTGCGTTTGCACGAATGATTGGACTCTGCTCCCAGAGACGAAGAGCCAGGGTTGAAAGATGCTGCTGGAACTCTTCTGCACACAGTAAGCTTTGCAACAGTGTCACCTGCATTGCTCTCGCTCCTTGCTTTCCCACCCCAAAGTGCATTTGAATACAACATCTTTGGTGTGTGCTTCCTGCTGTATGGTCCCACGTTTGCATGAATGATTGGACTCTGCTCCCAGTGATGAAGAGCCAGGGCTGAAAGATGCTGCTGGACCTCTTCTGCACACAGGACGCTTTGCAACGGTGCCACCTGCGTTGCTCTCGCTCCCTGCTTTCCCACCACTAAGTGTATTTGTATGCAATATATTCGGCTGCACTAATGGCCGTCCTGCAGCTGCAATTGCACGAATGATTGGACTCTGCTCCCAGTGACGAAGAGCCAGGGCTGAAAGATGCTGCCGGACCTCTTCTGCACACAAGAAGCTTTGCAAAGGTGCCACCTGCTTTGCTCTCACTCCTTCCTTTCCCACCTCAAAGGGCATTTGAATAAATCTTCGGATGTGCTCCCGGCCGTCCTGTAGCTGCGTTTGCATGAATGGTTGGACTCTGCTCCCACACACAAAGAGCCAGTGCTGAAAGATGCTGCTGGACCTCTTCTGCATACAGGAAGCTTTGCAACGGTGCCAGCTGCACAGCTCTGGCTCCTTGCTTTCCCACCTCTAGGTGTATTTGTAAAGAAAATCTTGGGTGCGTGCTCCCTGCAGTCCGGGCCCGCGTTTCCATGAATGATTGGACTCTGCTCCCAGTATCGAAGAGCCAGGGCTGAAAGATGCTGCTGCACCTCTTCTGCACACAGCAAGCTTGGCAATTTTGACACCTGCTTTGCTCTCGCTCCTTGCTTTCCCACCTCAAAGGGCATTTGAATGCAACATCTTTGGTTGTGCTCCCGGCCGTCCTGTAGCTGTGTTTGCACGAATGATTGCACTCTGCTCCCTCAGGCGAAGAGCCAGGAATGAAAGATGCTGCTGGATCTCTTCTGCACACAGTAAGCTTTGCAACGGTGCCACCTGTATTGCACTCACACCTTGCTTTCCCACCTCAAAGTGCATTTGAATACATCCTTGATGCCTGCTCCAGGCTGGCCAGCTGCTCAGTTGTCAGTGCACGAATGATTGGACTCTGCTTCTGCATGCAAAATGACAGGACAGAAAGATTCTGCTGGATCACTTCTGTCCGCAGTAAGATTTGCAACGGTGCCACCTGTATTGCTCTCACTCCTCGCATTCCCAACTGAAAGTGAATTTGAATACAACCTAGATGCCTGCTCCACGCTTGTCAGCTGCCCAATTTTCAGTGCACGAATGACTGGACTCGGCTTCCGCAACCAAAAAGACAGGACTGAAAGATGCTGATGGATCTCTTCTGCACATAGTAGGATTCACATCGGTGCCACATTTATTGGTCTCACTCCTTGCTTTCCCACTTCAAAGTGCCCTTGAATACATCCTTGATGCCTGCTCCAGGCTGTCCTGCTGCCCATTTTCCTGTGCACGAATGATTGGAATCTGCTCCCACAGGCGAAGAGCCCGGACTGAAAGATGCTGCTGGATCTCTTTTGCACACTGTAAGTTTTGCAGCGGTGCCACCTGCATTGGTCTCACTCCTTGCTTTCCCACCTCAAAGCGCATTTGAAGACATCATTGATGCTTGCTCCAGGCCCTCCGGCTGCCCAGTTTTCAGTGCACGAATGATTGGACGCTGCTGCCACAGGCGAAGAGAAAGGACTAAAAGATGCTGCTGGATCTCTTCTGCACACTGTAAGCTTCTCAATGTTGCCACCTGCATTGGTCACAATCTTTGCTTTCCCACCTCAAAGTGCATTTGAATGCATCCTTGATGCCTGCACCAGGCCGTCCGGCTGCCCAGAGTTCAGTGTACGAATGATTGGACTTGCTCCCACAGGTGAAGATCCCGGACTGAAAGATGCTGCTGGATCTCTTCCGCACACAGCAGGCTTTGCAGCTGTGCAACCTGCATTGCACTCGCTCCTTGCTTTCCCACCTCAAGGTGCATTAGAATACATCCTTTATGCCTGCTCCAGGCTGGCCGGCTGCCCAGTTTTCAGTGCAAGAATGATTGGCATCTGCTACCACAGGCGAAGAGCCAGGACTGAAAGATGCTGCTGGATCTCTTCTGCACACAGTAAGCTTTGCAACGGTGCCACCTGTATTGCTCTCATTCCTTGCTTTCCCACCTCAAAGTGCATTTCAATACATCTTTGATGCCTGCTCCAGGCCGTTCGGCTGCCCAGTTTTCAGTGCACGAATGATTGGACTTGCTCCCACAGGCGAAGAGCCAGGACTGAAAGATGCTGCTGGATCTCTTCAGCACACAGTAAGCTTTGCAACAGTGCCACCTTCATTTGTCTCACTAATTGCTTACCCACCTCAAAGCGCATTTGAATACATCCTTGATGCCTGCTCCAGGCTGGACGGATGCCCAGTTTTCAGTGCACGAATGATTGGACTCTGCTTCTGCAGGTGAAGAGCCAGGACTGAAAGATGCTGCTGGATCTCTTCAGCACACAGTAAGCTTTGCAACAGTGCCACCTTCATTTGTCTCACTAATTGCTTACCCACCTCAAAGCGCATTTGAATACATCCTTGATGCCTGCTCCAGGCTGGACGGATGCCCAGTTTTGAGGGCACGAATGATTGGACTCTGCTTCTGCAGGTGAAGAGCCAGGACTGAAAGATGCTGCTGGATCTCTTCTGCACACAATAAGCTTTGCAACGGTGCCACCTGTATTGCTCTCACTACTTGCTTTCCCAGCTCAAATTGCGTTTGAATACATCCTTGATGCCTGCACCAGGCCGTCCGGCTGCCCTGGTTTCAGTGCACGAATGTTTGGACTCTGCTCCCACACATGAAGAGCCAGGACTGAAAGATGCTGCTGGGTCTCTTCCGCACACAGTATGTTTTGCAACGGTGCCACCTGCATTGATCTCACTCCTTGCTTTCCCACCTCAAAGTGCATTTGAATACATCCTAGATGCCTGCTCCAGGCTGGCAGGCTGCCCAGTTTTCAGCGCACAAATGATTGGACTCTGCTCCCACAGGCAAAGAGCCAGGACTGAAAGATGCTGCTGGATCTCTTCCACACACAGTAAGCTTTGCAACGGTGCCACCTGTATTGGTCTCACTCCTAGCATTCCCAACTGAAAGTTCATTTGAATACATCCCAGATGCCTGCTCCAGTCTGTCCTGATGCCCAGTTTTAAGTACACGAATGATCGGACTCTGCTCCCACAGGCGAAGAGCCAGGACTGAAAGATGCTGCTGGATCTCTTCTGCACACAGTGTAAGATTCTCAACGGTGCCACCTGTATTGCACTCACTCCTTGCAGTCCCACCTCAAAGTGCATTTGAATACATCCTTGATGCCTGCTCCAGGCTGGCCGGCTGCCCAGTTGTCAGTGCACGAATGATTGGACTCTGCTTCAACTGTCGAAGGGCCAGGACTGAAAAATGCGGCTGGATCTATTTTGCACACAGTAAGCTTTGCAACGATGCCACCTGTATTGCTCTCAATCCTTGCTTTATCACCTGAAAGTGCATTTGAATACATCCTTGATGACTGCTTCAGGCCGTCCGGCCGCCCAGTTTTCAGTGCACGAATGATTGGATTCTCCTCCCACAGGCGAAGATCCAGGACTGAAAGATGCTGCTGGATCTCTTCTGCACACAGTAAGCTTTGCAACGGTGCTACCTGTATTGGTCACGCTCCTAGCATTCCCACCTCAAAGTGCATTTGAATACATCCTTGATGCCTGCTCCAGGCTATCCTGCAGCCCAGTTTTAAGTGCACGAATGATTTGACTCTGCTGTCGGAGGCGAAGAGCCAGGACAGAAAAATACTGCTGGATCTCTTCTGCACACTGTAAGCTTCTCAACGGTGCCACCTGTATTGCTCTCACTCCTTGCTTTCCCACATTAAAGTTGCAGTTGAATACATCCTTGATGCCTGGTCAAGGCTGGCAGGCTGCCAAGTTTTCAGTGTACGAATTATGGGACTCTGCTCCCCCAGGCGAAGAGCCAGGACTGACAGATGCTACTGCATCTCTTCGGCACACAGTAAGCTTTGCAACGAGGCAACCTGTATTGGTCTCACTCCTAGCATTCCCACCTCAAAGTGCATTTGAATACATCCCTGATGCCTGCTCTAGGCTATCCTGCTGTCCAGTTTTCAGTGCAGGAATTATTGGACTCTGCTCCCACAGGCGAAGAGCCAGGACTGAAAGATGCTGCTGGATCTCCTCTGCACACAGTATGTTTTGCAACGGTGCAACCTGTATTGCTCTCACACCTTGCTTTCCCACCTCAAAGTGCATTTAAATACATCTTAGATGCCTGCTCCAGGCTGGCCGGCTGCCCAGTTTTCAGTGCACGAATGATTGGACTCTGCTCAAACAGGCGAAGAGCCAGGACTGAAAGATGCTGCTGGATCTCTTCCACACACAGTAAGCTTTGCAACGGTGCCACCTGTATTGGTCTCACTCCTAGCATTCCCAACTGAAAGTTCATTTGAATACATCCCAGATGCCTGCTCCAGTCTGTCCTGATGCCCAGTTTTAAGTACACGAATGATCGGACTCTGCTCCCACAGGCGAAGAGCCAGGACTGAAAGATGCTGCTGGATCTCTTCTGCACACAGTGTAAGATTCTCAACGGTGCCACCTGTATTGCACTCACTCCTTGCAGTCCCACCTCAAAGTGCATTTGAATACATCCTTGATGCCTGCTCCAGGCTGGCCGGCTGCCCAGTTGTCAGTGCACGAATGATTGGACTCTGCTTCAACTGTCGAAGGGCCAGGACTGAAAAATGCGGCTGGATCTATTTTGCACACAGTAAGCTTTGCAACGATGCCACCTGTATTGCTCTCAATCCTTGCTTTATCACCTGAAAGTGCATTTGAATACATCCTTGATGACTGCTTCAGGCCGTCCGGCCGCCCAGTTTTCAGTGCACGAATGATTGGATTCTCCTCCCACAGGCGAAGATCCAGGACTGAAAGATGCTGCTGGATCTCTTCTGCACACAGTAAGCTTTGCAACGGTGCTACCTGTATTGGTCACGCTCCTAGCATTCCCACCTCAAAGTGCATTTGAATACATCCTTGATGCCTGCTCCAGGCTATCCTGCAGCCCAGTTTTAAGTGCACGAATGATTTGACTCTGCTGTCGGAGGCGAAGAGCCAGGACAGAAAAATACTGCTGGATCTCTTCTGCACACTGTAAGCTTCTCAACGGTGCCACCTGTATTGCTCTCACTCCTTGCTTTCCCACATTAAAGTTGCAGTTGAATACATCCTTGATGCCTGGTCAAGGCTGGCAGGCTGCCAAGTTTTCAGTGTACGAATTATGGGACTCTGCTCCCCCAGGCGAAGAGCCAGGACTGACAGATGCTACTGCATCTCTTCGGCACACAGTAAGCTTTGCAACGAGGCAACCTGTATTGGTCTCACTCCTAGCATTCCCACCTCAAAGTGCATTTGAATACATCCCTGATGCCTGCTCTAGGCTATCCTGCTGTCCAGTTTTCAGTGCAGGAATTATTGGACTCTGCTCCCACAGGCGAAGAGCCAGGACTGAAAGATGCTGCTGGATCTCCTCTGCACACAGTATGTTTTGCAACGGTGCAACCTGTATTGCTCTCACACCTTGCTTTCCCACCTCAAAGTGCATTTAAATACATCTTAGATGCCTGCTCCAGGCTGGCCGGCTGCCCAGTTTTCAGTGCACGAATGATTGGACTCTGCTCAAACAGGCGAAGAGCCAGGACTGAAAGATGCTGCTGGATCTCTTCAGCAGAAGGTAAGCTATGCTATGGTGCCACCTGTTTTGGTCACACTCCTTGTTTCCCACCTCAAAACGAATTTGAATACATCCTTGATGCCTGCTCTAGGCTATCCTGCTGCCCTGTTTTCAGAGCATGAATGATTGGACTCTGCTTCCACAGGCGAAGAGCCGGTACTGAAAGATGCTGCTGGATATCTTCTGCACACAGTAAGATTTGCAATGGTGCCTCCTGCATTGATCTCACTCCCTGCTTTCCCTCCTGAAAGTGCATTTGAATACGTCCTTGTTGCCTGCTCCAGGCTACCCGGCTGCCCAGTTTTCAGAGCATTAATGATTGGACTCTGCTCCCACACATGAAGACCCAGGACTGAAAGATGCTGCTGGACCTCTTCTGCACATTGTATGCTTCGAAACAGTGCCACCTCCATTGCTCTCACTGCTTGCTTTTCAACCTCAAAGTGCATTTCAATGCAACCTTGATGCCTGCTCCAGGCTATCCTGCTGCCCAGTTTTCAGTGCATGAATGATTGGTCTCTGCTGCCCCAGGCGAACAGCCAGGACTGAAAGATGCTGCTGGATCTCTTCTGCACACAGTAAGCTTTGCAACGGTGCCACCTGTTTCGCTCCCACTCCTTGCTTTCCCACCAGAAAGTGCATTTGAATACATCCTTGATGCCTGCTCCAGGCCGTCCGGCTGCTCAGTTGTAAGTGCACGAATTATTGGACCCTGCTTCCGCAGGCGATGAGCCAGGATTGAAAGATGCTGCTGGATCTCTCGTGCGCATAGTAAGCTGTACCACGATGCCACCTGCATTGGTCTCATTCCTAGCTTTCCCACCTCAAAGTGCATTTGAATAAATCCTTGATACTGCTCCAGGCTGGCCAGATGCCCAGTTTTCAGTGCACGAATGATTGGACTCTGCTTCCACAGGCGAACAGCCAGGACTGAAAGATGCTGCTGGGTCTCTTCTGCACACTGTAAGCTTCTCAATGTTGCCACCTGTATTGGTCTCACTCCATGCTTTTCCACCTCAAAGTGCATTTGAATACATCCGTGATGCCTCCTCCAGACCGTCAGGCTGCCCAGTTTTCAGGGCACGAATGATTGGACTCTGCTCCCACAGGAGAAGAGCCAGGACTGAAAGATGCTGCTGGATCTCTTCTGCACACATTAAGATTTGCTACGGCGTCACCTGAATTGCTCTCACTCCTTGTTTACCACTTCAAAGCGCATTTGAATACATCCTTGTTGCCTGCTCAAGTCTATCCTGCTCCCGGTTCTCAGTGCAAGAATGATTGGACTCTGCTTCCACAGGCGATGAGCCAGGACTGAAAGATGCTGCTGGAACTCTTCTGCACGCAGTAAGCTTTGCAACGGTGCCACCTGTACTGCTTTCACAACTTGCTTTCCCACCTCAAAGTGCATTTGAATACATCCTTGATGCCTGCTCTAGGGTATCCTGCTGCCCAGTTTTCAGTGCGCGAATGATTGGACTCTGCTTCCACAGGCGAAGAGCCAGGATAGAAAGATGCTGCTGGATCTCTTCTGCACATGTTTAGCTTCTCTTCGGTGCCACCTGCATTGCTCTCACTCCTTTCTTTCCCACCTCAAAGTGTACTTGAATGCATCCTTGATGCCTGCTCCAGGCTGGCCGCCTGCCCAGTTTTCAGTGCACGAGTGATTGGACTCTGCTGCCACAGGCGAAGAGCCAGGACTGAAAGATGCTGCTGGATCTCTTCTGCACACGGTAAGCTTTTCAATGATGCCACCTGTATTGGTCTCCCTCCTAGCATTTCCACATCAAAGTGCATTTGAATACATCCTTGATACCTGCTCCAGGCTGGCCGGCTGCCCGCTTTTCAGGGCACGACTGATTGGACTCTGCTGCCACAGGCGAAGAGCCAGGTCTGAAAGATGCTGCTGGATCTCTTGTGCACGCTGTAAGCTTCTCATCGGTGCCACCTGTATTGCTCTCACTCCTTGCTTTCCCACCTCAAAGTGCATTTGAATACATCCTTGATGCCTGTTCTAGCCTGGCCGGCTGCCCAGTATTCAGTGCACGAACGGCTGGACTCTGCTCCCACAGGCGAAGAGCAAGGTCTGAAAGATGCTGCTGGATCTCTTCTGCACACAGTAAGCTTTGCAACGGTGCAACCTGCATCGGTCTCTCTCCTAGCTTTCACACCTCAAAGTGCATTTGAATACATCCTTGATGCCTGCTCCAGGCTATCCTGCTGCCCAGTTTTCTGGGAAAGAATGATTGGACTCTCCTTCCACAGGCGAAGAGCCAGGACTGAAAGATGCTGCTGGATCTGTTCTGCACACAGTTTGCTTCGCAACGGTGCCACCTGTATTGCTCTCACTCCTTGCTTTCCCACCTCAAAGTGCATTTGAATACATCCTTGATGCCTGCTCTAGGCTATCCTGCTGCCCTGTTTTCAGGAAAAGAATGATTGGACTCTGCTGCCACAGGCGAAGAGCCAGGACTGAAAAATGATGCTGGATCTCTTCTGCACACACTAAGTTTTTCAACAGTGACACCTGTATTGCTCTCACTCCTTGCTTTCCCACATCAAGGCGCATTTGAATACATCCTTGATGCCCGCTCCAGGCTATCCTGCGGCCCAGTTCTCAGTGCACGAATGATTGGACTCTGCTCCCACAGGCGAAGAGCCAGGACTGGAAGATGCTGCTGGAACTCTTCTGCGTACAGTAAGCTTTACAACGGTGCCACCTGTGTTGCTCTCTCTGCATGATTTCCCACCTCAAAGTGCATTTGAATACATCTTTGATGCCTGCTCCAGGTTGGCCGGCTGCCCAGTTTTCAGTGCACGAATGATCGGACTCTGCTCCCACAGGCGAAGAGCCAGGACTGAAAGATGCTGCTGGATCTCATCTGCACACAGTAAGCTTTGCAACGGTGCCACCTGTATTGCTCCCACTCCTTGCTTTCCCACCTCAAAGTGCATTTGAATACGTCCTAGATGCCTGCTCCTGGCTGGCCGGCTGCCAGGTTTTCAGTGCACGAATGATTGGACTCTGCTCCCACACGTGAAGAACCAGGACTGAAAGATACTGCTGGATCTCTTCTGTACACTGTAAGCTTTGCAACGGTGCAACCTGTATTGCTCTCACTCTTTGCTTTACTTCCTCAAAGTGCACTTGAATACATCCTAGATGCCTACTCCAGGCCGTCTGGCTGCCCAGTTTTCAGTGCACAAATGATTGGACTCTGCTCCCACAGGAGAAGAGCCAGGACTGAAAAATGCTGCTGGATCTCTTCTGCATACACTAGGCTGCGCAACGGTGCCACCTGTATTGCTCTCACTCCTTACTTTCCCGCCTCAAAGTGCATTTGAATATATCCTTTGTGCCTGCTCCAGGCTGGCCGGCTGCCCAGTTTTCAGTGCACAAATGATTGGACTCTGCTCCCACAGGCGAAGAGCCACGACTGAAAGATGCTGCTGGATCTCTTCTGCACACAGTAAGCTTTGCAATGCTCCCACCAGCATTGCTCTAACTCCTTGCTTTCCCACCTCAAAGTGCATTTGAATACGTGCTTGATGCCTGCTCCAAGCAGGCCAGCCGACCAGTTTTCAGGGCACGAATGGAAGGACTCTGCTCCCACAGGCGAAGAGCCAGGACTGAAAGATGTGGCTGGATCTCTTCTGCACACGGTAAGCTTCTCGACGTTGCCACCTGTATTGCTCTCACTCCTAGCTTTCCCACCTCAAAGTTGCATTTGAATACATCATTGATGGCTGCTCCAGGCTATCCTGCTGCCCAGTTTTCAGTGCATGAATGATTGGTCTCTGCTGCCCCAGGTGAAGAGCCAGGACTGAAAGATGCTGCTGGATGTTTTCTGCACACAGTAAGCTTTGCAACGGTGCCACCTGTTTCGCTCCCACTCCTTGCTTTCCGACCACAAAGTGCATTTGAATACATCCTTGATGCCTGCTCCAGGCCGTCCGGCTGCTCAGTTGTAAGTGCACGAATTATTGGACCCTGCTTCTGCAGGCGATGAGCCAGGATTGAAAGATGCTGCTGGATCTCTTGTGCGCATAGTAAGCTGTACAACGATGCCACCTGCATTGGTCTCATTCCGAGCTTTCCCACCTCAAAGTGCATTTGAATAAATCCTTGATACCTGCTCCAGGCTGGCTGGATGCCCAGTTTTCACTGCACGAATGATTGGACTCTGCTGCCACAGGCGAAGAGCCAGGACTGAAAGATGCTGCTGGACCTCTTCTGCACACTGTAAGCTTCTCAATGTTGCCACCTGTATTGGTCTCACTCCATGCTTTTCCACCTCAAAGTGCATTTGAATACATCCTTGATGCCTCCTCCAGGCCGTCAGGCTGCGCAGTTTTCAGTGCACGAATGATTGGACTCTGCTCCCACAGGAGAAGAGCCAGGACTGAAAGATGCTGCTGGATCTCTTCTGCACACAGTAAGATTTGCTACGGCGCCACCTGCATTGCTCTCACTCCTTGTTTACCACTTCAAAGCGCATTTGCATACATCCTTGTTGCCTGCTCAAGGCTATCCTGCTCCCTGTTCTCAGTGCAAGAATGATTGGACTCTGCTTCCACAGGCGATGAGCCAGGAAAGAAAGATGCTGCTGGAACTCTTCTGCACACAGAAAGCTTTACAACGGTGCCACCTCTGTTGCTTTCACTCCTTGCTTTCCCACTTCAAAGTGCATTTCAATACATCCGTGATGCCTGCTTTAGGATATCCTGCTGCCCAGTTTTCAGTGCACGAATGATTGGACTCTGCTTCCACAGGCGAAGAGCAAGGACTGAAAGATGCTGCTGGATCTCTTCTGCACACAGTAAGCTTTGCAACGGTGCCACCTGTACTGCTTTCACAACTTGCTTTCCCACCTCAAAGTGCATTTGAATACATCCTCGATGCCTGCTCTAGGCCGTCCGGCTGCCCAGTTTTCAGTGCGCGAATGATTGGACTCTGCTTCCACAGGCGAAGAGCCAGGATAGAAAGATGCTGCTGGATCTCTTCTGCACATGTTTAGCTTCTCATCGGTGCCACCTCCATTGCCCTCACTCCTTTCATTCCCACCTCAAAGTGTACTTGAATACATCCTTGATGCCTGCTCCAGGCTGGCCGGCTGCCCAGTTTTCAGTGCACGAATGATTGGAATCTGCTCCCACAGGTGAAGAGCCAGGACTGAAATATGCTGCTGGGTCTCTTCTGCACACTGTAAGCTTCTCAACGGTGCCACCTGTATTGCTCTCACTCCTTGCTTTCCCACCTCAAAGAGCATTTGAATGCATCCTTGATGCCTGCTTTAGGCTGGCCCTCTCCCCTGTTGTCAGTGCAAGAATGATTGGACACTGCTCCCACAGGCAAAGAGCCAGGCCTGAAAGATGCTGCTAGATCTCTTCTGCACTCTGTAAGTTTTGCAAAGGTGCCACCTGCATTGCTCTCACTCCTTGCTTTCCCATCTCAAAGTGCATTTGAATACATTCTTGATGCCTGCTCCAGGCTATCCTGCTGCCCAGTTGTAAGTGCACGAATGATTGGACTCTGCTGCTCCAACAGGCGAAGAGCCAGGTCTGAAAAATGCTGATGGATCTCTTCTGCACACAGTAAGGTTTGCAACGGTGCCCCCTGTATTGCTCTCACTCTTTGCTTTCCCTCCTCAAAGTGCATTTGAATACATCCTAGATGCCTGCTCCAGGCCGTCCTTCTGCCCAGTTTTCAGTGCACGAATGATTGGACTCTGCTGCTCCACAGGCGAAGAGCCAGGACTGAAAGATGCTGCTGGATGTCTTCTGCACATGGTAAGCTTTGCAACGGTGCCACCTGTATGGCTCTCACTCCTTCTTTACCACCTGAAAGCGCATTTGAATACATCCTTGATGCCTGATCCAGGCTGGCCGGCTGCCCAGTTTTCAGTGCACGAATGATCGGACTCTGCTCCCACAGGGGAAGAGCCAGGACTGAAAGATGCTGCTGGATCTCTTCTGCACACAGTAAGCTTTGTAACTGTGCAACCTGTTTTGCTCTCACTCCATGCTTTCCCACCTCAAAGAGCATTTGAATACGTGCTTGATGCCGGCTCCAGGCAGGCCGGATGCCCAGTTTTCAGTGCACAAATGATTGGAATCTGCTCCCACAGGCGAAGAGCCAGGATTGAAATATGCTGCTGGAACTCTTCTGCACACAGTAAGCTTTAAAACGGTGCCACCTGTATTGCTCTCACACCTTGCTTTCCCACCACAAAGTGCATTTGAATACATCCTTGATGCCTGCTTCTGGCTATTCTGCTGCCCAGTTGTCAGTGCACGAATGATTGGACCCTCTTCCCCTGGCGATGAGCCAGGACTGAAAGATGCTGCTGGATCTCTTCTGCACAAAGTAAGGTTTGCAACGGTGCCACCTGTATTGCTCTCACTCTTTGCTTTCCCTCCTCAAGGTGCTTTTGAATACATCCTAGATGCGTGCTCCAGGCCGTCTGGCTGCCCAGTTTTCAATGCACAAATGATTGGACTCTGGTCCTGCGGGCGAAGAGCCAGGAATGAAAGATGCTGCTGGATCTCTTCTGCACACAGTAAGCTTTGCAACGGTGCCACCTGCATTGGTCTCACTCCATGCTTTCCCACCTCAAAGTGCATTTGAATACATCCTTGATGCCCGCTTCAGGCCCTCCGGCTGCCCAGTTTTCAGTGCACGAATGATTGGACTCTGCTCCAACAGGCGAAGAGCCAGGTCTGAAAGATGCTGGTGGATCTCTTCTGCACACTGTAAGATTCTCGACGCTGCCACCTGTATTGCTCTCACTCCTTGCTTTCCCACCTCAAAGTGCATTTCAATGCATCCTTGATGCCTGCTTTAGGCTGGCTCTCTGCCCTGTTTTCAGTGCACGAATGATTGGACTCTGCTCCCAGACGTGAAGACTCAGGACTGAGAGATGCTGCTGGATCTCTTCTGCACGCTGTAAGCTTCTCATCGGTGCCACCTGTATTGCTCTGACTCCTAGCTTTCCCACCTCAAAGTGCATTTGAATACATCCTTGATGCCTGTTCTAGCCTGGCCGGCTGCCCTGTTTTCAGTGCATAAACGGTTGGACTCTGCTCCCACAGGCGAAGAGCAAGGTCTGAAAGATGCTGCTGGAACTCTTCTGCACACAGTAAGCTTTGCAACGGTGCAACCTGCATTGGTCTCTCTCCTAGCTTTCACACCTCAAAGTGCATTTGAATACATCCTTGATGCCTGCTCCAGGCTATCCTGCTGCCCTGTTTTCCGGGAAAGAATGATTGGACTCTGCTTCCACAGGCGAAGAGCCACGACTGAAAGATGCTGCTGGATCTCTTCCACACACAGTAAGCTTTGCAACGGTGCCACCTGTATTGCTCTCACTCCTTGCTTTCCCACCTCAAAGTGCATTTGAATACATCCTAGATGCCTGCTCCAGGCTGGCCGGCTGCCCAGGTTTCAGTGCACGAATGATTGGACTCTGCTCCCACAGGCGAAGAACCAGGACTCAAAGATGCTGCTGGATCTTTTCTGCACACAGAAAGATTTGCAACGGTGCAACCTGCATTCCTCTCACTCTTTGCTTTTCTCCCTCAAAGTGCACTTGAATATATCCTAGATGCTTACTCCAGGCCATCTGGCTGCCCAGTTTTCAGTGCACAAATGATTGGACTCTGATCCCACAGGCGAAGAGCCAGGACTGAAAAATGCTGCTGGATCTCTTCTGCATATACTAGGCTTCGCAACGTTGCCACCTGTATTGCTCACTCCTTACTTTCCCACCTCAAAGTGCATTTGAATATATCCTTTGTGCCTGCTCCAGGCTGGCCGGCTGCCCAGTTTTCACTGCACAAATGATTGGACTCTGCTCCCACAGGCGAAGAGCCAGGACTGAAAGATGCTGCTGGATCTCTCCTGTGCACAGTAAGGTTTGCAATGCTCCCACCAGCATTGCTCTAGCTCCTTGCTTTCCCATCTTAAAGTGCATTTGAATACGTCCTTGATGCCTGCTCCAAGCAGGCCGGCCGACCAGTTTTCAGGACACGAATGATAGGACTCTGCTGCCGCAGGCGAAGAGCCAGGATTGAAATATGCTGCAGGAACTCTTCTGCACACAGTAAGCTTTACAACGGTGCCTCCTGTTTTGCTCTCACTCCTTGCTTTCCCACCACAAAGTGCATTTGAATACATCCTTGATGCCTGCTCCTGGCTATTCTGCTGCCCAGTCTTAAGTGCACGAATGATTGGACCCTCTTCCACAGGCGATGAGCCAGGACTGAAAGATGCTGCTGAACCTCTTCGGCGCACAGTAAGGTTTGTAACGGTGCCACATGTATTGCTCTCACTCTTTGCTTTCCCACCTAAAAGTGCATTTGAATACATCCTAGATGCCTGCTCCAGGCCATCTGGCTGCCCAGTTTTCAGTGCACGAATGATTGGAATCTGTTCAATCAGGCGAAGAGCCAGGAATGAAAGATGCTGCTGGATCTCTTCTGCACACAGCAAGCTTTGCAATAGTGCCTCCTGTATTTCTCTCACTCCTTGCTTTCCCACCTCAAACTGCATTAGAATATGTCCTTGATGCCTGCTCCAAGCAGGCCGGCTGACTAGTTTTCAGGGCATGAATGATTGGACTGTGCTGCCATAAGCGAAGAGCCAGGACTGAAAGATGCTGCCGGATCTCTTCTGCACAGAGTATGCTTCGCAACGGTGCCACCTGCTTTGATTTCACACCATGCTTTCCCACCTCTAAGTGCATTTGAGTGCGTCCTTGATGCCTGCTTTAGGCTGGCCCTCTGCCCTGTTTTCAGTGCACGAATGATTGGACACTGCTCCCACAGGCGAATAGCCAGGACTGAGAGATGCTGCCGGATCTCTTCTGCACACATTAAGCTTTGCAACGGTGAAACCTGCATTGGTCTCACTCCTAGCTTTCCCACCACAAAGTGCATTTGAATACATCCTTGATGCCTGCTCCAGGCTGGCCGGCTGCCCAGTTTTCAGTGCACGAATGATTGGACACTACTCCCACAGGCGAAGAGCCACTACTGAAAGATGCTGCTGGATTTCTTCTGCACACAGTATGCTTTGCAACGGTGCCACCTGCTTTAGTCTCACTCCATGCTTTCCGACCTCAAAGTACATTTGAATACATCCTTGATGCCTCCTCCAGGACGTCAGGCTGCCCAGGTTTCAGTGCACAAACGATTGGACTCTGCTCCCACAGGCGAAGAGCCAGGATTCAAATATGCTGTTGGAACTCTTCTGCACACAGTAAGCTGTACAACGGTGCCACCTGCATTGCTCTCACTCCTTGCTTTCCCACCAGAAAGTGCGTTTGAATACATCCTTGATGCCTGCTCCTGGGTATTCTGCTGCAAAGTCGTAAGTGCATGAATGATTGGACCCTCTTCCACAGGCGAAGAGCCAGGACTGAAAGATGCTGCTGGATCTCTTCTGCACAAAGTAAGCTTTGCAACGGTGCCACCTGTATTGCTCTCACTCCTTGCTTTCCCACCTCAAAGTGCATTTGAATACGTCCTTGATGCCTGCTCCAAGCAGGCCGGCTGCCCAGTTTTCAGTGTACGACTGATTGGACTCTGCTGCCTCTGGCGAAGAGCCAGGAATGAAAGATGCTGCTGGATCTCTTCTGCACGCAGTATGCTTCGCAACAGTGCCACCTGCTTTGGTCTTGCTCCATGCTTTCCCACCTCAAAGTTGCATTTGAATACATCCTTGATGCCTGCTCCAGGTCGTCAGGCTGCCCAGGTTTCAGTGCACGAATGATTGGACTCTGCTCCCACAGGCGAAGAGCCAGGATTGAATTATGCTGCTGGATCTCTTCTGCCCACAGTAAGCTTTACAACGGTGTCACCCGTCTTGCTCTCACTCCTTGCTTTCCCACCTCAATGTGCATTTGAATACATCCTTGATGCCTGCCCCTGGATATTCAGCTGCCCAGTCGTAAGTGCATGAATGATTGGACCCTCTTCCACAGGCGATGAGCCAGCACTGAAAGATGCTGCTGGATCTCTTCTGCACCCAGTAAGGTTTGCAACGGTGCCACCTGTATTGCACTCACTCTTTGCTTTCCCTCCTCAAAGTGCTTTTGAATACATCCTAGATGCCTGCTCCAGGCCGTCTGGCTGCCCAGTTTTCAATGCACAAATGATTGGACTCTGCTCCCACAGGCGAAGAGCCAGGAATGAAAGCTGCTGCTGGATCTCTTCTGCACACAGTAAGCTTCGCAACGGTGGCGCCTGCATTGGTCTCACTCCTTGCTTTCCCACCTCAAAGTGCATTTCAATATATCCTTCATGCCTGCTCCAGGCTATCCTGCTGCCCAGTTTTCAGTGCGTGAATGATTGGACTCTGATCCCACAGGCGAAGAGCCAGGACTGAAAGATGTTGCTGGGCCTCTTCTGGACGTGGCAAGCTTTGCCTCGGTGCCACCTGTATTGCTCTCACTCCTTGCTTTCCTTACTCAAAGTGCATTTGAGTACATCCTTGATGCCTGCTCCAGGCCGTCCGGCAGCCCAGATTTCAGTGCACGAATGATTGGAGTCTGCTTCCACAGGCGAAGATCCAGGATTGAAAGATGTTGCTGGATCTCTTCTGCACACAGCAAGCTTTGCAACGGTGTCTCCTGTATTGCTCTCACTCCTTGCTTTCAAACCTCAAAATGCATTTGAATACGTCCTCGATGCCGGCACCAAGCCGGCCGGCTGGCTGCCCAGTTTTCAGTGCACGAATGATTAAGCTCTGCTTCCACAGGTGAAGAGCCAGGACTGAAAGATGCTGCTGGAACTCTCCTGCACACAGTAAGTTTTGCAACGGTGCCACCTGTATTGCCCTCACTGCTTGTTTTCAGAACAGAAAGTGCATTTCAATACATCCTTGATGCCTGCTCCAGGCTGGCTGTCTGCCCAGTTTTCAGTGCACGAATGATTGGACTCTGCTCCCACAGGCGAAGAGCCAGGACTGAAAGATGATGCTGGATCTCTTCTGTACTCAGTTAGTTTTGCAATGGTGCCTCCTGTATTTCTCTCACTCCTTGCTTTCCTACCTCAAAGTGCATTTGAATACGTCCTTGATGCCTGCTCAAGGCAGGCCGGCTGACCAGTTTTCAGTGCACGAATGATTGGACTCTGCTGCCGCAGGCGAAGAGCCAGGACTGAAAGATGCTGCTGGATCTCTTCTGCACACTGTAAGCTTCTCGACGTTGCCACCTGTATTGCCCTCACTCCTTGTTTTCCCACCTCAAAGTTGCATTTGAATACATCCTTGATGCCTGCTCCAGGCTGGACATCTGCCCAGTTGTCAGTGCACAAATGATTGGACTCTGCTCCCACAGGCGAAGAGCCAGGATTGAAATATGCTGCTGGAACTCTTCTGCACACAGTAGGCTGTACAACGGTGCCACCTGTTTTGCTCTCACTCCTTGCTTTCCCACCACAAAGTGCATTTGAATACGTCCTTGATGCCCGCTCCTGGCTATTCTGCTGCCCAGTCCTAAGTGCACGAACGATTGGACTCTCTTCCACAGGCGATGAGCCAGGACTGAATGATGCTGCTGGATCTCTTCTGCACACAGTAAGGTTTGCAAAGGTGCCACCTGTATTGCTCTCACTCTTTGCTTTCCCTCCTCAAAGAGCATTTGAATACATCCTAGATGCCTGCTCCAGGCCATCTGGCTGCCCAGTTTTCAATGCACAAATGATTGGACTCTGCTCCCACAGGCGAAGAGCCAGGAATGAAAGATGCTGCTGGATCTCTTCTGCACACGGCATGCTTTGCAACTGTGCCTCCTATATTTCTCTCACTCCTTGCTTTCTCACCTCAAAGTGCATTTGAATACGTCCCTGATGCCTGCTCCAAGCAGGCCGGCTGACCAGTTTTCAGGGCATGAATGATTGGATTCTTCTGCCACAGGCGAAGGGCCTCGACTGAAAGATGCTGCTGGAACTCTTCTGCACACAGTATGCTTTGCAACGGTGCCACCTGCTTTAGACTCACTCCATGCTTTCCCACCTCAAAGTGCATTTGAATACATCCTTGATGCCTGCTCCAGGCTATCCTGCTGCCCAGTTCTCAGTGCACGAATGATTGGACTCTACTTCCACAGGTGAAGAGCCAGGACTGAAAAATGCTGCTGGATCTTTCTGCACATGGTAAGCTTTGCTACGGTGCCACCTGTATTGCTCTCACTCCTTGCTTTTCCACCTCAAAGTGCATTTGAGTGCATCCTTGATGCCTGCTTTGGGCTGGCCCTCTGCCCTGTTTTCAGTTCACTAATGATTGGACACTGCTCCCACAGGTGAAGAGCCAGGACAGAGAGATGCTGCTGGATCTCTTCTGCACATGGTAAGCTTTGCAATGGTGTCACCTGTATTGCTCTCACTCCTTGTTTCCCACCTCAAAGCGCATTTGAATACATCCTTGATGCCTGCTCTAGGGTATCCTGCTGCCCAGTTTTCAGTGCACGAATGATTGGACTCTGCTCCCACAGGCAAAGAGACAGGACTGAAAGATGCTGCTGGATCTCTTCTGCACACTGTAATCTTTGCAGCGGTGCCACCTGCATTGCTCTCAATCCTTGCTTTCCCACCTCAAAGTCCATTTGAATACATCCTTGATGAATGCTCCATGCTGACCAGCTGCCCAGTTCCCAGTGCACGAATGATTGGACTCTGCTCCCAGAGGCGAAGAGCCAGGCCTGAAAGATGCTGCTGGATTTCTTCTGCACACTGTAAGCTTCGCAACGGTGCCACCTGCATTGTTCTCACACCTTGCTTTCCCACCTCAAAGAGCATTTGAATATATCCTTGATGCCTGCACGAAGCTTGCCGGCTGCCCAGTTTTCAGTGCACGAATGATTGGACTCTGCTCCCACAGGCAAAGAGCCAGGACTGAAAGATGCTGCTGGATCTCTTCTGCACACAGTAAGCTTTGCAACAGTGCCACCTGCATTGCTCTCACTCCTTGCTTTCCCTCCTCAAAGTGCATTTGAATACCTCCTTGATGCCTGCTCCAGGCTGGAGGGCTACCCAGGTTTCAGTGCACGAATGATTATACTCTGCTGCCACAGGCGAAGAGTCAGGTCTCAAAGATGCTGCTGGATCTCTTCTGCACATGGTCAGCTTTGCAACAGTGCCACCTGCATTGCTCTCACTCATTGCATTCCCGCCTCAAATTGCATTTCAGTACATCCTTGATGCCTGCTCCAGGTTGTTCTGCTGCCCAATTTTCAGTGCACGAATGATTGGACTCTGTTCCCACAGACGAAAGGCCAGGGCTGAAAGATTCTCCTGGATGTTTTCTGCACAAACCAAGCCTTGCAACGGTGCCACCTGCATTGCTCTCACTCCTTGCTTTCCGACCACAAAGTGCATTTGAATACATCCTTGATGCCTGCTCCAGGCTGGCCAGCTGCTCAGTTTTCAGTGCACGAATGATTGGAATCTGCTCCCACAGGCGAAGAGCCAGGACTGAAAGATACTGCTGGATCTCATCTGCACACAATAAGGTTTGCAACGTTGCCACCTGCATTGCTCTCACTCCTTGCTTTCCAAACTGAAAATGCATTTGAATACATCCTTGTTGCCTGCTCCAGGCTGGCCGGCTGCCCAGTTCTCTGTACACGAATGATAGGACTCGGCACCCACAGGCGAAGAGCCAGGACTAAAAGATGCTGCTGGATCTCTTCTGCACACAGCAATCTTTGCAATGGTGCCACCTGTATTGCTCTCACTCCCTGCTTTCCCACCTTAAAGTGCATTCGAATACATCCTTGATGCCTGCTCCAGGCCGTCCGGCTGCCCAGGTTACAGTGCACGAATGATTGGACTCTGCTCCCACAGGCGAAGCGCCAGGACTGAAAGATGCTGCAGGATCTCTTCTGCACACAGTAAACTTTGCAGCGGTGCCACCTGTACTGCTCTCTCTCCTTGCTTTCCCACCACAAAGCGCATTTGAATACATCCTTAATGTCTGTTACAAGCAGGCCGGCAGGCCATTTTTCTGTGCACGAATGATTGGACTCTGCTCCCACAGGCGAAGAGCCAGGACTGAGAGATGCTGCTGGACCTCTTCTGCACACGGTAAGCTTTGCAACAGTGCCTCCTACATTGCTCTCACTCATTGCATTCCCACCTCAAAGTGCATTTGAGTACATCCTTAATGCCTGCTCCAGGCTGGCCGGTTGCCCAGTTTTCAGTGCACGAATGATTGGACTCTGCTTCCACAGGCGAAGAGCCAGGACTGAAAGATGCTGCTGGACCTCTTCTGCACACGGTATGCTTTGCAACGGTGCCGCCTGCATTGCTGTCACTCCTTGCTTTGCCACCTGAAAGTGCATTTGAATACATCCTTGATGCCTGCTCCAGGCTATCCCGCTGCCCAGTTTTCAATGCACAAATGATTGGACTCTGCTCCCACAGGCGAAGAACCAGGACTGAAAGATGCTCCTGGATCTCTTCTGCTTATGGTAAGCGGCGCAATGGTGATAAATGTATTGCCCTCACTCCAAGCTTTCCAATCTCAAATTCCATTTGAATAAATCCTTGATGCCTGCTCCAGGCTGGCTGGCTGCCCAGTTTTCAGTGTTCAAATGATTGGACTCTGCTCCCACAGGCAAAGAGCCAGGACTGAAAGATGCTGCTGGATCTCTTCTGCTTATGGTAAGCTTCGCAACAGTGCCACCTGTATTGCTCTCACTCCTTGCTTTCCCACTTCAAAGTGCATTTGAATACATCCTTAATGTCTGCTCCATGCCGGCCGGCAGCCCACTTTTCAGTGCACGAATGATTGGACTCTGCACCCGCAGGCGAAGAGCCAGGACTGAAAGATGCTGCTGGATCTCTTCTGCACACAGTAGGCTTTGCAACGGTGCCACCTGCATTGCTCTCACTCATTGCATTCCCGCCTCAAATTGCATTTCAGTGCATCCTTGATGCCTGCTCCAGGCCTTTCTGCTGCCCAGTTTTCAGTGCACAAATGATTGGACTCTGCTCCCACAGGTGAAGATCCAGGCCTGAAAGATGCTGCTGGATCTATTCTGCACACTGTAAGCTTCGCAACGGTGCCACCTGAATTGTTCTCACCAGTAGCTTTCCCACCTCAAAGTGCATTTCAATACATCCTTGATGCCTGCTCCAGGCTGGCCAGCTGCCCAGTTTTCACTGCTCAAATGATTGGAATCTGCTTCCACAGGCGTAGAGCCAGGACTGAAAGATGCTGCTGGACCTCTTCTGCACACAGTAAGTTTTGCAACGGTGCCGCCTGTATTGCTCTCACTCCTTTCTTTCCCACCTCAAAGTGCATTTGAATACATCCTTGATGCCTGCTCCAGGTTATCCTGCTGCCCAGTTTTCACTGCACGAATGATTGGACCCTGCTTCCACAGGCGAAGCGCCAGGACTGAAAGATGCTGCTGGATCTCTTCTGCACACAGTAAGCTTTGCAACGGTGCCACCTGTATTGCTCTCTACTCCTTGCCTTCCCCCCACAAAGTTCATATCAATACATCCTTGATGCCTGCTAAGGGCTGGAAGGCTGAACACATTTCAGTGCAAGAATGATTGGACTCTGCTCCCACAGGCAAAGGGCCAGGACTGAAAGATGCTGCTGGACCTCTTCTGCACACAGTAAGCTTCGCAACGGTGCCACCTGCATTGGCCTCACTCCTTGCATTCCCACCTCAAAGTGCATTTGAATACATTCTTGATGCCTGCTCCAGGCTCTCCTGCTGCCCAGTTTTCAGTACACGAATGATTGGACTCTGCTTCCACAGGCGAAGAGCAAGGACTGAAAGATGCTGCTGGATCTCTTCTGGACACGGTAAGCTTCGCATCTCTGCCACCTGTATTCCTCTCACTCCTTGGTTTCCCACCAAAAAGTGCATTTCAATACATCCTTGATGCCTGCTCCAGGCTGGCCGGCTGCCCACTTTTCAGTGCACAAATGATTGAATTCTGCTGCCACAGGCGAAGAACCAGGACTCAAAGATGCTGCTGGATCTCTTCTGCGCACAGTAAGCTTTGCAACGGTGCCACCTGTATTGCTCTCACTCCCTGCTTTCCCACCTCAAAGTCCATTTGAATACATCCTAGATTTCTGCTCTAGGTTATACTTCTGCCCAGTTTTCAGGGCAAGATTGATAGGACTCTGCTGCCACAGGCGAAGAGCCAGGAATGAAAATTTCTGCTGGATGTCTACTGCACACAGTAAGCTTTGCAACGGTGCCACCTGCATTGGTCTCACTCCTAGCTTTCCCACCTCAAAGTGCATTTGAATACATCCCTGATGCCAGCTCCAGGCTGGCCGGCTGCCCAGTTTTCAGTGCAGGAATGATTGGACTCTGCTGCCACAGGCGAAGAGCCAGGACTGAAAGATGCTCCAGGGTCCCTTCTGCACACAGTAAGCTTTGCAACGGTGCCACCTGTATTGCTCTCACTCCATGCTTTCCCACCACAAAGTGCATTTGAATATATGCTTTATGATTGCTGCAGGCTGGCCGGCTGCCCAGTTTTCAGGGCACAACTGATTGGACTCTGCTACCACAGGGGAAGAACCAGGTCTGAAAGATGCTGCTGGAACTCTTCTGCACACAGAAAGCTTTGCAACGGAGCCACCTACATTGGTCTCACTCCTAGCTTTCCCCCCTCAAAGTGCATTTGAATACATCCTTGATGGCTGCTCTCGGCTGGCCGACTGCCCAGTTTTCAGTGCACGAATGACTGGAGTCTGCTGCCACTGGCGAAGGACAAGGACTGAAAGATGCTGCTGGACCTCTTCTGCACATGGCATGCTTCGCAATGGTGCCACCGGTATTGCTCTCACTCCTTGTTTCCCACCTCAAAGCGCATTTGAATACATCCTTGATGCCTGCTCCAGGCTATCCTAATGCCCTGTTTTCAGTGCAACAATGATTGGACACTGCTCCCACAGGTGAAGAGCCAGGACTGAAAGATGCTGCTGGACCTCTTCTGCGCACAGTAAGTTTTGAAATGCTGCCACCTGCATTGCTCTCACTCTTAACTTTCCCACCACTAAGTGCATTTGAATACATCCTAGATGCCTGCTCCAGGCCGTCCGGCTGCCCAGTTTTCAGTGCACAAATGATTGGACTTAGCTCCGACAGGCAAAGAGCCAGGACTGAAAGATACTGCTGGACCTCTTCTGCACACTGTAAGATTCTCAACGGTGCCACCTGTATTGCTCTCACTCCTTTCTTACCCACCACAAAGTGCATTTGAATACATCCTTGATGCCTGCTCTAGGCTGGCCAGCTGCCCACTTTTCAGTGCACGAATGATTGGACTCTGCTTCCACTGGCGAAGAAATAGAAAGATGTTGCTGGATCTCTTCTGCACATATTTAGCTTCGCGTCGGTGCCACCTGTATTGGTCTCACTCCTTGCTTTCCCACCACAAAGTTTACTTGACTACATCCTTGATGCCTACTCCAGACTGGCCAGCTGCCCACTTTTTAGTGCATGAATGATTGGACTCTGCTCCCACAGGCGAAGAGCCAGGACTGAAAGATGATGCTGGATCTCTTCTGCACACAGTAAGCGTTGCAACGGTGCCACCTGCATTGGTCTCACTCCTTGATTTCCCTCCTGAAAGTGCATTTGAATACATCCTTGATGCCCGCTCCACGCAATCCTCCTGCCCAGTTTTCAGTGCACGAATGATTAGACTCTGCTCCCACAGGCGAAGAGCCAGGAATGAAAGATGCTGCTGGATCTCTTCTGCACACAGTAAGCTTTGCAACGGTGCCACCTGTATTGCTCTCACTCCTTGCTTTCCCACCACAAAGTGCATTTCAATACGTCCTTGATACCTGCTCTAGGCTGGCCGGCTGCCCAGTTTTCAATGCACGAATGATTGGACTCTGCAGCCACAGACGAAGAGACAGGATTGAAAGATGATGATTTATCTCTTCTGCACACAGTAAGCTTTGCAACGGTGCCACCTGCATTGGTCTCACTCCTTGCTTTCCCTCCTGAAAGTGCATTCGAACAGATCCTTGATGCCTGCTCCAAGCTATCCTGCTGCCCAGTTCTCAGTGCACGAATGATTGGACTCTGCTGTCACAGCCGAAGAGCCCGGACTGAAAGATGCTGCTGGATCTCTTCTGCACACAGTAAGTTTTGCAACGGTGCCACCTGTAGTTCTCTCACTCCTTGCTTTCCCACCTCAAAGTGCATTTGAATACATCCTTGATGCCTGCCCCAGGCTGGCCGGCTGCCCAGTTTTCAGTGCACGATTGACTGTACCCTGCTTCCACAGGCGAAGAGCCAGGACTGAAAGATGCTGTTGGATCTCTTCTGCAAATTATATGCTTCGCATCGGTGCCACCTGTATTGCCCTCACTCCTTGCTTCCCCACCAAAAAGTGCATTTGAATACATCCTTGATGCCTGCTCCATTCTGGCTGACAGCCCAGTTTTCAGTGCACGAATGATTGGACTCTGCTCCCACAGACGAAGAGACAGGATTGAAACATGATGCTTTATCTCTTCTGAACACAGTAAGCTTCGCAACGGTGCCGCCTGCATTGGTCTCACTCCTTGCTTTCCCTCCTAAAAGTGCATTTCAATACATCCTTGATGCCTGCTGCAGGCTATCCTGCTGCCCAGTTTTCATTGCATGAATGATTGGACTCTGCTCCCACAGGCGAAGAGCCAGGACTGAAAAATGCTGCTGGAACTCTTCTGCACACAGTAAGTTTTGCAAAGGTGCCACAAGTATTGGTCTCACTCCTTGCTTCCCCACCTCAAAGTGCATTTGAATACATCCTAGATGCCTGCTCCAAGCTGGCCGGCTGCCCAGTTTTCAGTGCACGAATGATTGGACTCTGCTGCCACAGGAGAAGAACCAGGACAGAAAGATGCTGCTGGATCTCTTCTGCACATGGTAAGCTTTGCAACGGTGCCACCTGTATTGCTCTCACTCCTTTCTTTCCCACCTCAAAGTGCATTTGAATACATCCTTGATGCCTGCTCCAGGCTGGCCAGCTGCTCAGTTTTCAGTGCACGAATGATTGGAATCTGCTCCCACAGGCGAAGAGCCAGGACTGAAAGTTACTGCTGGATCTCATCTGCACACAATAAGGTTTGCAACGTTGCCACCTGCATTGCTCTCACTCCTTGCTTTCCAAACTGAAAATGCATTTGAATACATCCTTGTTGCCTGCTCCAGGCTGGCCGGCTGCCCAGTTCTCTGTACACGAATGATTGGACTCGGCACCCACAGGCGAAGAGCCAGGACTAAAAGATGCTGCTGGATCTCTTCTGCACACAGCAATCTTTGCAATGGTGCCACCTGTATTGCTCTCACTCCCTGCTTTCCCACCTTAAAGTGCATTCGAATACATCCTTGATGCCTGCTCCAGGCTGGAGGGCTGCCCAGGTTACAGTGCACGAATGATTGGACTCTGCTCCCACAGGCGAAGGGCCAGGACTGAAAGATGCTGCAGGATCTCTTCTGCACACAGTAAACTTTGCAGCGGTGCCACCTGTACTGCTCTCTCTCCTTGCTTTCCCACCACAAAGCGCATTTGAATGCATCCTTAATGTCTGTTACAAGCAGGCCGGCAGGCCATTTTTCTGTGCACGAATGATTGGACTCTGCTCCCACAGGCGAAGAGCCTGGACTGAGAGATGCTGCTGGACCTCTTCTGCACACGGTAAGCTTTGCAACAGTGCCTCCTACATTGCTCTCACTCATTGCATTCCCACCTCAAAGTGCATTTGAGTACATCCTTAATGCCTGCTCCAGGCTGGCCGGTTGCCCAGTTTTCAGTGCTCGAATGATTGGACTCTGCTTCCACAGGCGAAGAGCCAGGACTGAAAGATGCTGCTGGACCTCTTCTGCACACGGTATGCTTTGCAACGGTGCCGCCTGCATTGCTCTCACTCCTTGCTTTGCCACCTGAAAGTGCATTTGAATACATCCTTGATGCCTGCTCCAGGCTATCCTGCTGCCCAGTTTTCAGTGCACGAATGATTGGACTCTACTCCCACAGGCGAAGAACCAGGACTGAAAGATGCTCCTGGATCTCTTCTGCTTATGGTAAGCGGCGCAATGGTGATAAATGTATTGCCCTCACTCCAAGCTTTCCAATCTCAAATTCCATTTGAATAAATCCTTGATGCCTGCTCCAGGCTGGCTGGCTGCCCAGTTTTCAGTGTTCAAATGATTGGACTCTGCTCCCACAGGCAAAGAGCCAGGACTGAAAGATGCTGCTGGATCTCTTCTGCTTATGGTAAGCTTCGCAACAGTGCCACCTGTATTGCTCTCACTCCTTGCTTTCCCACTTCATAGTGCATTTGAATACATCCTTAATGTCTGCTCCATGCCGGCCGGCAGCCCACTTTTCAGTGCACGAATGATTGGACTCTGCACCCGCAGGCGAAGAGCCAGGACTGAAAGATGCTGCTGGATCTCTTCTGCACACAGTAGGCTTTGCAACGGTGCCACCTGCATTGCTCTCACTCATTGCATTCCCGCCTCAAATTGCATTTCAGTACATCCTTGATGCCTGCTCCAGGCCTTTCTGCTGCCCAGTTTTCAGTGCACAAATGATTGGACTCTGCTCCCACAGGTGAAGATCCAGGCCTGAAAGATGCTGCTGGATCTATTCTGCACACTGTAAGCTTCGCAACGGTGCCACCTGAATTGTTCTCACTAGTAGCTTTCCCACCTCAAAGTGCATTTCAATACATCCTTGATGCCTGCTCCAGGCTGGCCAGCTGCCCAGTTTTCACTGCTCAAATGATTGGAATCTGCTTCCACAGGCGTAGAGCCAGGACTGAAAGATGCTGCTGGACCTCTTCTGCACACGGTAAGTTTTGCAACGGTGCCGCCTGTATTGCTCTCACTCCTTTCTTTCCCACCTCAAAGTGCATTTGAATACATCCTTGATGCCTGCTCCAGGTTATCCTGCTGCCCAGTTTTCTGGGCACGAATGATTGGAATCTGCTCCCACAGGTGAAGTGCTAGGACTGAGAGATACTGCTGGATCTCTTCTGCTTATTGTAAGCGATGCAATGGAGATACCTGTATTGCCCTCACTCCTTGCTTTCCAGACTGAAAATGCATTTGAATACATCCTTCATGCCTGCTCCAGGCTGTTCTGCTGCCCAGTTTTCAGTGCACGAATGATTGGATTCTGCTACCACAGGCGAAGAGCCCGGACTGAAAGATGCTGCTGGACCTCTTCTGCTCACTGTAAGGTTTGCAATGGTTCCACCAGTACTGCTCTCACACCTTGCTTTCCCACCACAAAGTGCATTTGAATACATCCTTAATGCCTCCTCGAGGCCGGCCGGCAGCCCAGTTTTCAGTGCATTAATGATTGGACTCTGCTTCCACAGGCGAAGAGACAGGACTGAAAGATGCTGTTGGATCTCTTCTGCACACAGTAAGCTTTGCAACGGTGCCACCTTTATTGCTCTCACTCCATGCTTTCCCACCTCAAAGTGCATTTGAATACATCCTTGATGCCTGCTCCAGGCTGGCCGGCTGCCCAGCTTTCAGTGTTCAAATGATTGGACTCTGCTCCCACAGGCAAAGAGCCAGGACTGAAAGATGCTGCTGGATCTCTTCTGCTTATGGTAAGCTTCGCAACGGAGCCACCTGTATTGCTCTCACTCCTTGCTTTCCCACTTCAAAGTGCATTTGAATACATCCTTAATGTCTGCTCCAGGCCGGCCGGCAGCCCAGTTTTCAGTGCACGAATTATTGGACTCTGCACCCACAGGCGAAGAGCCAGGACTGAAAGATGCTGCTGGACCTCTTCTTCACACTGTAAGCTTCGCAACGGTGCCACCTGCATTGGTCTCACTCCTAGATTTCCCACCTCAAAGTGCATTTCAATACATCCTTGATGCCTGCTCCAGGCTGGCCAGGTGCCCAGTTTTCAGGGCGCGAATGATTGGACTCTGCTCCCACAGGCAAAGGGCCAGGACTGAAAGATGCTGCTGGATCTCTTCTGCACACATTAATCTTTGCAGCGGTGCCACCTGTATTGCTCTCACTCCTAGCTTTCCCACCTCAAAGTGCATTTGAATACATCCTTGATGCCAGCTCCAGGCTGGCCGGCTGCCCAGTTTTCAGTGTTCAAATGATTGGACTCTGCTCCCACAGGCAAAGCGCCAGGACTGAAAGATGCTGCTGGATCTCTTCTGCTTATGGTAAGCTTCGCAACGGTGCCACCTGTATTGCTCTCACTCCTTGCTTTCCCACTTCAAAGTGCATTTGAATACATCCTTAATGTCTGCTCCAGGCCGGCCGGCTGCCCAGTTTTCAGTGCACGAATGATTGGACTCTGCACCCACAAGCGAAGAGCCAGGACTGAAAGATGCTGCTGGACCTCTTCTTCACACTGTAAGCTTCGCAACGGTGCCACCAGCATTGGTCTCACTCCTAGATTTCCCACCTCAAAGTGCATTTGAATACGTCCTTGATGCCTGCTCCAGGCTAGCCGGCTGCCCAGTTTTCAGTGCTCAAATGATTGGACTCTGCTCCCACAGGCGAAGAGCCAGGACTGAAAGATGCTGCAGGATTTCTTCAGCACACAGTAATCTTTGCAACGGTGCCACCTGTACTGCTCTCACTCCTTGCTTTCCCACCACAAAGTGCATTTGAATACATCCTTAATGTCTGCTCCTGGCCGGCCGGTAGCCCAGTTTTCAGTGCACAAATGATTGGACTCTGCTCCCACAGGCAAAGTGCCAGGACTGAGAGATGCTGCTGGATTTCTTCTGCACATGGTCAGCTTTGCAACAGTGCCACCTGCATTGCTCTCACTCCTTGCTTTCCCTCCTCAAAGTGCATTTGAATACACCCTTGATGCCTGCTCCAGCCTGTCTGGCTGCCCAGTTTTCAGGGCTCAAATGATTGGAATATGCCTCCACAGGCGAAGGGCCAGGACTGAAAGATACTGCTGGATCTCATCTGCACACAGTAAGGTTTGCAAGGTTGCCACCTGTATTTCTCTCTCTCCTTGCTTTCCAAACTGAAAATGCATTTGAACACATCCTTGATGCCTGCTCCACGTTGGCCGGCAGCCCAGTTTTCAGTGCACGAATGATTGGAATCTGCTCCCACAGGCGAAGAGACAGGACTGAAAGTTGCTGCTGGATCTCTTCTGCACACAGTAAGCTTTGCAACGGTGCCACCTGCATTGCTCTCACTCTTTGCTTTCCCACCTCAAAGTGCATTTGTGTACAACCTTAATGCCTACTCCAGGCTGGCCCGCTGCCCAGTTTTCAGTGCACGAATGATTGGACTCTGCTCCCAGAGGCGAAGAGCCAGGACTGAAAGATGCTGCTGGATCTCTTCTGCTTCTGGTAAGCGACGCGATGGTGGTACCTGTATTGCTCTCACTCCTTGCTTTCCAAACTGAAAATGCATTTGAATACGTCCTTGATGCCTGCTCCAGGCTGTTCTGCTGCCCAGTTTTCAGTGCACGAGTGATTGGACTCTGCTGCCACAGGCAAAGAGCCAGGACTGAAAGATGCTGCTGGATCTCATCTCCACACAGTAAGGTTTGAAACGGTTCCACCAGTACTGCTCTCACACCTTGCTTTCCCACCACAAAGTGCATTTGAATACATCCTTAATGTCTGTTCGAGGCCGGCCGGCAGCCCAGTTTTCAGTGCACGAATGATTGGACTCTGCTCTCACAGGCGAAGAGCCAGGACTGAAAGATGCTGCTGGACCTCTTCTGCACACTGTAAGCTTCGCAACGGTGCCACCTGCATTGGTCTCACTCCTAGCTTTCCCACCTCAAAGTGCATTTCAATACATCCTTGATGCCTGCTCCAGGCTGGAGGGCTACAGAGGTTAGAGTTCTCAAATGACTGGACTCTGCTCCCACAGACGAAGAGCCAGGACTGAAAGATGCTGCTGGACCTCTTCTGCACACAGTAAGCTTTGCAACGGTGCCACCTGTATTTCTCTCACTCCTTGCTTTCCTTACTCAAAGTGCATTTGAGTACATCCTAGATGCCTGCCCCAGGCTATCCTGCTGCCCAGTTTTCAGTGCACGAATGATTGGACTCTGCTCCCACAGGCAAAGTGACAGGAGTGAAAGATGCTGCAGGATCTCTTCTGCACACAGTAATCTTTGCAGCGGTGCCACCTGTATTGCTCTCACTCCTTGCATTCCCACCACAAAGTGCTTTTGAATACATCCTTAAATCCTGCTCCAGGCTATCCTGCTGCCCAGTTTTCAGTGCACGAATGATTGGATTCTGCTCCCACAGGCGAAGAGCCAGGACTGAAAGATGCTGCTGGATCTCTTCTGGACACGGTAAGCTTTGCAACGGTGCCACCTGTATTGCTCTCACTCCTTGCTTTCCCACCTGAAAGTGCATTTGAATACATCCTTGATGCCTGCTCCAGGCTGGCAGGCTGCCCAGTTTTCAGTGCACAAATTATTATACTCTGCTTCCACAGGCGAAGAGCCAGTTCTGAAAGATGCTGCTGGATCTCTTCTGCTTATGGTAATCGACGCGATGGTGGTACCTGTATTGCTCTCACTCCTTGCTTTCCAAACTGAAAATGCATTTGAATACATCAGTGATGCCTGCTCCAGGCTGTTCTGCTGCCCTGTTTTCAGTGCACAAATTATTATACTCTGCTTCCACAGGCGAAGGGCCAGGACTGAAAGACGCTGCAGATCTCTTCTGCACACAGTAATCTTTGCAGCGGTGCCACCTCTATTGCTCTCACTCCTTGCATTCCCACAACAAAGTGCTTTTGAATACATCCTGAAATCCTGCTCCAGGCTATCCTACTGCCCAGTTTTCAGTGCACGAATGATTGGATTCTGCTCCCGCAGGTGAAGAGCCAGGACTGAATGATGCTGCTGGATCACTTCTGCTTATGGTAAGCTTTGCAACGGTGCCACCTGTATTGCTCTCACTCCTTGCTTTCCCACCTCAAAGTGCATTTGAATACATCCTTGATGCCTGCTCCAGGTTGTTCTGCTGCCCAGTTTTCAGTGCACAAATTCTTATACTCTGCATCCACAGGCGAAGAGCCAGGATTGAAAGATGCTGCTGGATCTCTTCTGCACACGGTAGGCTTTGCAACAGTGAAACCTGCATTGCTCCCACTCCTTGCTTTCCCTCCTCAAAGTGCATTTGAATACATCCTTGATGCCTGCTCCTGGCTGTCTGTCTGCCCAGTTTTCAGTGCACGAATGATTGGACTCTGCTCCCACGGGCGAAGAGCCAGGACTCAAAGATGCCACTGGATCTCTTCTGCTTATGGTAAGCGACGCAATGGTGATACCTGTATTGCTCTCACTCCTTTCTTTCCCCCCTCAAAGTGCATTTGAATACATCCTTGTTGCCTGCTCCAGGCTGGCCGGCTGCCCAGTTTTCAGTGCACGAATGATGGGACTCTGCTCTCACAGGCGAACTGACAGGACTGAAAGATGCTGCTGGATCTCTTCTGCACACAGTAACCTTTGCAACGGTGCCACCTGTATTGCTCTCACACCTTGCTTTCCCACCTAAATGTGCATTTGAATACATCCTTGATGCCTGCTCCAGGCTGTTCTGCTGCCCATTTTTCAGTGCACGAATGATTGGACTCTGCTCCCACAGGCGAAGAGCCAGGACTGAAAGATGCTGCTGGATCTCTTCTGAACACGGAAAGCTTTGCAACGGCGCCACCTGTAAATCTCTCACTCTTTGCTTTCCCACCTCCAAGTGCATTTGAATACATCCTTGATGGCTGCTCCAGGCTGGATGGCTGCCCAGTTTTCAGCGCACGAATGATTTGACCCTGCTCCCACAGGTGAAGAGCCAGGACTGAAAGATGCTGCTGGATCTCTTCTGCACACAGTAAGCTTCGCAACTGTGCCACCTGTATTGGTCTCCCTCCTGGCTTTCCCACATCAATGTGCATTTGAATACATCCTTGATGCTTGCTCCAGGCTGGCCGGCTGCCCAATTTTCAGTGCACGGATATTTGGACTCTGCTCCCACAGTGGAAGAGCCAGGACTGAAAGATGCTCCTGGATCTCTTCTGCACACAGTAAGCTTTGCAACGGTGCCATCTCTATTGCTCTCCCACCTTGCTTTCCCACCTCAAAGTGCATTTGAATACATTCTTGATGCTTGCTCCAGACTGGCCGGCTGCCTAGTTTTCAGTGCACGAATGATTGGACACTGCTCCCACAGGGGAAGAGCCAGGACTGAAAGATGCTCCTGGATCTCTTCTGCACACGGTAAGCTTTACTACGGTGCCATCTCTATTGCTACCAATCCTTCCTTTCCCACCTCAAAGTGCATTTGAATACATCCTTGATGCCTGCTCCAGGAGGTCCTGCTGCCCAGTTGTCAGTGCACGAATGATTGGACCCTGCTCCCACAGGCAAAGAGCCAGGACTGAAAGATGCAGCTGGATCTCTTCTGCACACGGTAAGCTTTGCAACGGTGACACCTGTATTGATCTCACTCCTTGCTTCCCTACCTCAAAGTGTATTTGAATACATCTTTGATGCCTGCTCCAGACTGGCCGGCTGCCCAGGTTTCAATGCACGAATGATTGTGTTTGGCTGCAGCAGGCGAAGAGCCAGGGCTGAAAGAGGCTCCTGGATCTCTTCTGCACACGGTAAGCTTTGCAACGGTGCCATCTCTATTGCTCCCAATCCTTCCTTTCCAACCTCAAAGTGCATTTGAATACATCCTTGATGCCTGCTCCAGGCCGTTTGGCTGCCAAGTTTTCAGTGCACGAATGATTGGACTCTGCTCCCACAGGCAAAGAGCCAGGACTGAAAGATGCTGCTGGATCTCTTCTGCACACGGTAAGCTTTGCAACGGTGCCACCTGTATTGCTCCCCCACCTTGCTTTCCCACCTCAAAGTGGATTTGAATAGATTCTTGATGCTTGCTACAGGCTGGCTGGCTGCCTAGTTTTCAGTGCACGAATGATTGGACTCTGCTCCCATAGGCGAAGGGCCAGGACTGAAAGATGCTCCTGGATCTCTTCTGCACACGGTAAGCTTTGCAAGTGTGCCATCTCTATTGCTCCCAATCCTTCCTTTCCCACCTCAAAGTGCATTTGAATACATACTAGATGCCTTATCCAGGCCGTCCGGCTGCCCAGTTTTCAGTGCACAAATGATTGGACTCTGCTCCCACAGGCAAAGAGCCAGGACTGAAAGATGCTGCTGGATCTCTTTTGCACACGGTAAGCTTTGCAACAGTGACACTTTTATTGCTCTCCCACAGTGCTTTCCCACCTCAAAGTGCATTTGAATACATCCTTGATGCCTGCTCCAGGGGGTCCTGCTGCCCAGTTTTCAGTGCACGAATGATTGGACTCTGCTCCCACAGGCAAAGAGCCAGGACTGAAAGATGCTGCTGGATCTCTTCTACACGCGGTAAGCTTTGCAACGGTGCCACCTGTATTGCTCTCACTCCTTGCTTCCCCACCTCAAAGTGCATTTGAATACATCCTTGATGCCTGCTCCAGGCTGGCCGGCTGCCCAGTTTTCAGGGCACGAATGATTGGCCGCGGCTGCCGCAGGCGAAGAGCCAGGACTGAAAGATGCTGCTGGATCCCTTCTGCACACGGTAAGCTTTGCAACGGTGCCGCCTGTATTGCTCTCCCTCCTTGCTTTCCCACCTCAAAGTGCATTTGAATACATCCTTGATGCTTGATCCAGGCTGGCCGGCTGCCTAGTTTTCAGTGCGCGAATGATTGGACTCTGCTCCCACAGGCGAAGAGCCAGGACTGAAAGATGCTGCTGGATCTCTTCTGCACACGGCAAGCTTTGCAACGGTGCCATCTCTATAGCTCCCAATCCTTCCTTTCCCACCTCAAAGTGCATTTCAATACATCCTTGATGCCTGCTCCAGGCGGTCCTGCTGCCTAGTTTTCATTGCATTAAGGATTGGACTCTGCTCCCACAGGCGAAGAGCCAGGACTGAATGATGCTGCTTGATCTCTTCTGCTCACAGTGAGCTTTACAGCAGTGATACATGCATTGGTCTCTCTGCTTGCTTTCTCACCTCAAAGTGCACTCGAATACATCCTTGATGCCTGCTCCAGGCTAGCCGGCTGCCCAGTTTTCAATGAACAAATGATTTTAATCTGTTCCCACAGGCGAAGGGCCAGGACTGTCAGATGCAGCTGGATCTCTTCTGCTTATGCTAAGCTTTGCAACGGTGCAACCTGCATTGCTCTCACACCTTGCTTTCCCACCTCAAAGTGCATTTGAATACATCCTTGATGCCTGCTCCAGGCCGGCCGGCTACCCACTTTTCAGTGGACGAATAATTGCACTCTGCTGCCACAGGCAAAGAGCCAGAACTGAAAGATGATTCTGGATCTCTTCAGCAGAGTGTAAGCTTTGCAACAGTGCCACCTGCATTGCTCTCACACCTTGCTTTCCCACCTCAAAGGGCATTTGAATACATCCTTGATGCCTGCTACAGCTGGCCGGCTGCCCAGTTTTCAGTGCACGAATGATTGGACTCTGCTCCCACAGGCGAAGAGCCAGGACTGAAAGATGCTGATGGATCTATTCTGCACAAAGTAAACTTTGCAACGGTGCCACCTGTATCGCTCTCACTCTTTGCTTTCCCATCTCAAAGTGCATTTGAATAAATCCTTGACGCCTGCTCCTGGCGGTCCTGCAGCCCAGCTGTCAGTGCACAAATGATTGGACCCTGCTTCCACAGGCGAAGATCCAGGACTGAAAGATGCTGCTGGATCTCTTCTGCACACAGTAAGCTTTGCGACGGTGCCACCTCTGTAGCTGCCAATCCTTTCTTTCCCACCTCAAAGTGCATTTGAATACATCCTTGATGCCTGCTCCAGGCTGGCCGGCTGCCCAGTTTTCAGTGCTCAAATGATTGGACTCTGCTTCCACAGGCAAAGAGCCAGGACTGAAAGATGCTTCTGGATCTCCTCTGCATACAGTAAGCTTCGCAGCAGTGCCACCTGTATTGCTCTCACTCTTTGCATTCCTAACTCAAAGTGCATTTGAATACATCCTTGATGCCTGCTCCAGGCTGTTCTGCTGCCCACTTTTCAGTGCAAGAATGATTTTACCCTGCTCCCACAGGTGAAGAGACAGGACTCAAAGATGCTGCTGGATCTGTTCTGCACACAGAAAGCTTTGCAACAGTGCGGCCTTTATTGCTCTCAGTCCTTGCTTTCCCACCTCAAAGTGCATTTGAATACATCCTTGATGCCTGCTCCAGGCTGGCCCGCTGCCCATTTGTTAGTGCACGAATGATTGCACTCTGCTCCCACAGGCGAAGACCCAGGATTGAAAGAGGCTCCTGGATCTCTTCTAAACACAGTAAGCTTTGCAACGGTGCCACCTGTATTGCTCTCCCAATCCCTCCTTTCCCACCACAAAGTGCATTTGAATACATCCTTGATGCCTCCTCCTGGCTGGCTAGCTGCCCAGTTTTCAGTGCATTAATGATTGGACTCTGCTTCCACAGGCGAAGACCCAGGACTGAAAGATGCTGCTGGATCTCTTCTGCACAGAGTAAGCTTTCCAACGGTGCCACCTGTATTGCTCTCACTCCATGCTTTCCCACCTCAAAGTGCATTTGAATACATCCATGATGCCTACTCCAGCCCATCAGGCTGCCCAGCTTTCAGTGCATGAATGATTGGACTCTGATCGCACAGGCGGAGAGATAGGACTGAAAGATGCTGCTGGATAACTTCTGCACACAGTAAGCTTTGCAACGGTGCCACCTGCATTGATCTCACTCCTTCCTTTCCCACCTCAAAATGCACTTGAAAACATCTTTGATGCCTGCACCAGGCCGTCCAGCTGCCCAGTTTTCAGTGCACAAATGATTGGACTCAGCTGCCACACGCAAAGAGCCAGGACTGAAAGATGCTGCTGGATCTCTTCTGGACGCAGTAAGCATTGCAACGGTGCCACCTGTATTGCTCTCACTCCTTGCTTTCCCACCTCAAAGTACATTTGAATACATCCTTGATGCCTGCTCCAGGCCGTCCGACTGCCCTGTTATCAGTGCACGAATGATTGGACTCTGCTTCCACAGGCGAAGATCCAGGAATGAAAAATTCTGCTGGATCTCTAATGCACACAGTAAGCTTTGCAACGGTGCCACCTGCATTGGTCTCCCACCTTACTTTCCAAACTCAAAGTGCATTTGAATACATCATTGATGCGTGCTGCAGGCTGGCCGGCTGCCCAGTTTTCAGTGCACGAATGATTGGACACTGCTCCCACAGGCAAAAAGCCAGGACTGAAAGATGCTGCTGGATCTCATCTTCCCACAGTAAGTTTTGAACGGTGCCACCTGTATTGCTCTCACTGCTTGCTTTCCCACCTCATAGTGCATTTGAATGCAACCTTGATGCCTGCTCCAGGCTGGCCGGCTGCCCAGGTTTCAGTGCACGAACGATTTTACTCTGCTCCCACAGGCGAAGAGCCAGGACTGAAAGATGCTGCCTGACAACTTCCGCACACAGTAAGCTTTCCAACGGTGCCTCCTGTATTGCTCTCACTCCTTGCTTTCCCACCTCAAAGTGCATTTGAATACATCCTTGATGCCTGCTCCAGGTCGTCAGGCTGCCCAGGTTTCAGTGCACAAATTATTATACTCTGCTTCCACAGGCGAAGAGCCAGGACTGAAAGATGCTGCTGGATCTCTTGTGCACATGGCAAGCTTCGCATCGGTGCCACATGTATTGCTTTCACTCCTTGCTTTCCCACCTCAAAGTGCATTTGAATACATCCTTGATGCCTTCTCCAGGACGTCCGGCTGCCCTGTTTTCTGTGCACGAATGATTGGACTCTGCTGCCGCAGGCGTAGAGCAAGGACGGACGGATGTTGCTAGATCTCTTCTGGACATGGTAAGCTTCGCATCGGTGCCACCTGTATTGCTCTCACTCCTTGCTTTCCCACCTCAAAGTACATTTGAATACATTCTTGATGCCTGCTCCAGGACGTCCGGCTGCCCAGTTTTCAGTGCACGAATGATTGCACTCTGCTTCCACAGGCGAAGAACCAGGACTGAAACATGCTGCTGGATCACTTTTGCACACAGTAAGCTTTGCAACGGTGCAACCTGCATTGCTATCACTCCTTGAATTCCCACGTCAAAGTGCATTTGAATACGTCCTTGATGCCTGCTCCAAGCAGGCCGGCTGCCCACTTTTCAGGGCACGAATGCTTGGACTCTGCTGCCACAGGCGAAGAGCCAGGACTGAAAGATGCTGCTGGATCTCTTCTGCACACTGCAAGCTTTGCAACTGTGCAACCTGTGTTGCTCTCACTCCTTGCTTTCAAACCTCAAAGTGCATTTGAATACATCCTTGATGCCTGCTCTAGGCCGTCCGGCTGCCCAGTTTCTGTTCACGAATGATTGGACTCTGCTTCCACAGGCGAAGAGCCAGGACTGAAAGATGCTGCTGGATATCTTCTGCACCCAGTAAGTTTTGCAACGGTGCCACCTGCATTGCTCTCACTCTTTGCTTTCCCACCACAAAGGGCATTTGAATACATCCTTGATGCCTGCTCCAGGCCGTCCTGCTGCCCAATTTTCAGTGCGTGAATGATTGGACTCTGTTGCCACAGGCGAAGAACCAGGACTGAAACATGCTGCTGGATCTCTTCTGCGCATCGCAAGCTTTGCAATGGTGCCACCTGTATTTCTCTCACTCCTTGCTTTCCCACCACAAAGTGCATTTGAATACATCCTCGATGCCTGCTCCAGGCTGGACAGCTCCCCTGTTTTCAGAGCACAAATGATTGGACTCTGCTCCCACAGGCGAAGAACCAGGAGTGAAAGATGCTGCTGGATCTCTTCTGCACACACTCACCTTTTCAACGGTGCCACTTCCATTGCTCTTACTCCTTGCTTTATCACCACAAATTGCATTTGAATACCTCCTTGATGCCGTCTCCGGGCTAACCTGCTGCCCAGTTTTCAGTGCACAAATGATTGGACTCTGCTTCCACAGGTGACGAACCAGGGCTGAAAGATGCTGCTGGACCTCTTCTGCATACAGCAAGCTTCGCAGCGGTGCCACCTAAATTGCTCTCACTCTTTTAATTCCTAAATCAAAGTGCACTTGAATACATCCTTGATGCCTGCTCTAGGCCGGCCGGCTGCCCTGTTTCTGGGCACGAATCATTGGACTCTGCTTCCACATGCGAAGAGCCAGGACTGAAAGATGCTGCTGGGTCTCTTCTGCACACAGTAAGCTTTTCAACGGTGCCACCTGCATTGGTCTCACTCCTTGCTTTCCCACAACAAAGTGCAATTGAATACATCCTAGATGCCTGCACCAGGCTGGCTGGCTGCCCAGTTTTCAGTGTACGAATGATAGGACTCTGCTCCCACAGGAGAAGAGCCAGGACTGAAAAATGCAGCTGGATCTCTTCTGCAAACAGCCAGCTTTGCAACGGTGCCACCTGTATCGCTCTCACTCCTTGCTTTCCCACCTCAAAGTGCATTTGAATACATCCTTGATGCCTGCTCCAGGCCGTCCGGCTGCCCAGTTTTCAGTGAACGAATACTTGGACTCTTTTGTCTCAGGCGAAGTGCCAGGACTGAAAGATGCTGCTGGATCTCTTCTGCACACTGTAAGATTTGCCACGGTGCCACCTGCATTGCTCTCACTCTTTGCTTTCCCACCTCAAAGTGCATTTGAATACATCCTTGATGCCTGTTCCAGGCCGTCCGGCTGCCCAGTTTTCAGGGTATGAATGATTGGAGTCTGCTCCAACAGGCGAAGAGCCAGGACTGAAAGATGCTGCTGGACCTCTTCTACACGTGGCAAGCTTTGCAATGGCACCACCTGTATTGCTCTCACTGCTTGCTTTCCCACCTCAACGTGCATTTGAATACGTCCTTGATGCCTGCTCTAGGCTGGCCGTCTGCCCAGTTTTCCGTGCACGAATGATTGGACTCTGATTCCACAGGCGAAGAGCCAGGACTGAAAGATGCTGCTGGATCTCTTCTGCACGTGGAAAGCTTCGCAACGGTGCCACCTGCATTGCTCTCACTCCTTGCTTTCCCACCTCAAAGTGCATTTGAATGCATCCTTGATTCCTGCTATAGGCCGTCCTGCTGCCCAGCTGTCAGTGCACGAATGATTGGACTCTACATCCAGAGGCGATGAGCGAGGACTGAAAGATGCTGCTGGATCTCTTCTGCACGTGGCAAGCTTCGCAACGGTGCCACCTGCATTGCTCTCACTCTTTGCTTTCCCACCTCAAAGTGCATTTGAATACATCCCTGATGCGTGCTCCTAGCTGGCCGGCTGCCCAGTTTTCAGTGCACAAATGATCGGACACTGCTTCCACAGGTGAAGAGCCAGGACTGAAAGATGCTTCTGGATCTCCTCTGCATACAGTAAGCTTCGCAGCAGTGCCACCTGTATTGCTCTCACTCTTTGCATTCCTAACTCAAAGTGCATTTGAATACGTCCTTGATGCCTGCTCTAGGCTGGCCGTCTGCCCAGTTTTCCGTGCACGAATGATTGGACTCTGATTCCACAGGCGAAGAACCAGGACTGAAAGATGCTGCTGGATCTGTTCTGCACACAGTAAGCTTTGCAACGGTGCCACCTGTATTGGTCTCACTCCTAGCATTCCCACCTCAAAGTGCATTTGAATACATCCCTGATGCCTGCTCCAGGCTTTCCTGCTGCCCAGTTTTAAGTGCACGAATGATTGGACTCTGCTGCCGCAGGTTTAGAGCCAGGACTGAATGATGCTGCTGGATCTCTTCTGCACACAGTATGTTTTGCAACGGTGTCACCTGTACTGCTCTCACTCCTTGCTTTCCCACCTCAAAGTGCATTTGAATACATCCTTGATGCCTGCTCCAGCCCGTCCGGCAGCCCGGTTTTCAGTGCACGAATGATTGGACTCTGCTCCCACAGGCGAAGATCCAGGATAGAATGATGCTGCTGCATCTCTTCTGCACATAGTATGTTTTGCAACGGTGCCACCTGTATTGCTCTCACTCCTTGCTTTCCCACCTGAAAGTGCATTTGAATACATCCTTGATGCCTGCTCCAGGCTGGCCGGCTGCCCACTTTTCAGGGCATGAATGATTGGACTCTGCTCCCACAGGCGAAGAGCCAGGACTGAAAGATGCTGCTGGATCTCTTCTGCACACTGTAAGCTTTGCTACGGCGCCACCTGTATTGCTCTCACTCCTTGTTTTCCACCTCAATGTACATTTAAATACATCCTTGACGCCTGCTCTAGGGTATCCTGCTGTCCAGTTTTCAGTGCAAGAATGATTGGACTCTGCTTCCACAGGCAAAGGGCCAGGACTGAAAGATTCGGCTGGATCTCATCTGCACACAGTAAGTTTTTTAACCGTGCCACCTGTATTGCCCTCACTCGTTGCTTTCCCAACACGTAGTGCATTTCAATACATCCTTGATACCTGCTCCAGGCTGGCAGGATGCCCAGTTTTCAGTGCACGAATCATTGGGCTCTACTCCCACAGGCGAAGAGCCAGGACTGAAAGATGCCGCTAGATCTCTTCTGCACAAAGTAAGCTTTGCTACGGTGCCACCTGTATTGCTCTCACTCCTTGCTTTCCCACGAGAAAGTGCATTTGAATACATCCTTGATGCCTGCTCCGGGCTGGACTGCTGCCCACTTTTCAGTGCATGAATGATTGTGCTCTGCTCCCAGAGGCGAAGAGCCAGGCCTGAAAGATGCTGCTGGATCTCTTCTGCACAAAGTAAGCTTCGCAACGGTGCCACCTGCATTGGTCTCACTCCTTGCTTTCCCACCTCAAACGGCATTTGAATGCATCCTTGATGCGTGCTCCAGGCTGCCCAGCTGCCTAGTTCTCAGTGCACGAATGATTGGATTCTGCTGCCACAGGTGGAGAGCCCGGAGTGAATGATGCTACTGCATCTCTCATGCACACAGTAAGCTTTCCAACGGTGCCACCTGTATTGCTCTCACTCCTTGCTTTCCCACCACAAAGCGCATTTGAATACATCCTTGATGCCTCCTCCGGGCTCCCCTGCTGCCCAGTTTTCAGTGCACAAATGATTGGACTCTGCTGCCACAGGCGAAGAGCCAGGACTGAAAGATGCTGCTGGATCTCTTCTGCACTCTGCAAGATTTGCAACGGTGCCACCTGTATTGGTCTCACTCCTAGCATTCCCATCTCAAAGTGCATTTGAATACATCCTTGATTCCTGCTCCAGGCTGTCCATCTGCCCAGTTATCACTGAACGAATGATTGGACTCTGCTCCCACTGGCGAAGAACCAGGACTGAAAGATGCTGCTGGATCTCTTCTGCACACAGTAAGATTTGCAACGGTGTCACCTTTCTTGCTCTCACTCCTTTCTTTCCCACTTGAAAGTGCATTTGAATACATCCTTGATGCCTGCTCCAGCCGTCCGGCTGACCAGTTTTCAGTGCACGAATGATTCGACTCTGCTGCCACAGGCGAAGAGCCAGGAATGAATGATGCTGCTGGATCTCATCTGCACACTGTAAGCTTTGAAACGGTGCCACCTGCATTGCTCTCCCTCCTATCTTTCCCACCTGAAAGTGCATTTGAATACATCCTTGATGCCTGCCCCCGGCTGGCCACCTGCCCAGTTTTCAGTGCATGAATGATTGGACTCTGCGGCCACAGGCGAAGGACAAGGACTGAAAGATGCTTCTGGGCCTCTTCTGCACGTGGCAAGCTTCGGAACCGTGCCACCTGTATTGCTCTCACTCTTTGCTTTCCCACCTCAAAGTGCATTTGAATATATCCTTGATGCCTGCTCCAGGCTGTCCTGCTGCCCTGTTGTCAGTGCATGAATGATTGGACTCTGCTCCCTCAGGCGAAGAGCCAGGACTGAAAGATGCTGCTGGATCTCTTCTGCACATGGTAAGCTTTGCTACGGTGCCTCCTGTATTGCTCTCACTCCTTGTTTCCCACCTCAAAGCGCATTTGAACACATCCTTGACGCCTGCTCTAGGCTATTCTCCTGTCCAGTTTTCTGTGCAGGAATTATTTGACTCTGCTTCCACAGGCGAATGGCCAGGAATGAAAGATTCTGCTGGATCTCTTCTGCACACAGTAAGTTTTGCAACGGTGCCACATGCATTGCTCTCACTCCTTGCATTCCCACCTCAAAGTGCATTTGAATACATCCTTGATGCCTGCTCCTGGCAGGCCGGCCGTCCAGTTTGCAGAGCACGAATGATTGGACTCTGCTGCCACAGGTGAAGAGCCAGGAATGAAAGATGCTGCTGGATCTCTTCTGCGCACAGTAAGCTTTGCAACGGTGCCACCAGTATTGGTCACACTCCTTGCTTTCCCACCTGAAAGTGCATTTCAATACATCCTTGATGCCTTAACCAGGCTTTCTGGCTGCCCAGTTTTCAGTGCACGAATGATTGGACCCTGCTCCCACAGGCGAAGAGCCAGGACTGAAAGATGCTGCTGGATCTCTTCTGCACACTGTAAGCTTCTCAATGGTGCCTCCTGTATTGCTCTCTCTCCTTGCTTTCCTACCTCAAAGTGCATTTGAATACATCCTTGATGCCTTCTCTAGGCTGGCCGGCTGCCCAGTGTTCAGTGCACGAATGATTGGACTCTGCTCCCACAGGCGAGGAGCGAGGAATGAAAGATGCTGCTGGATCTCTTCTGCACACAGTAAGTTTTGCAACGGTGCCACCTGTATTGCTCTCACTCCTTGCTTTCCCACCTCAAAGTGCATTTGAATACATCCTTGATGCCTGCTCTAGGCTGGCCAGCTGCCCAGTTTTCAGTGCACGAATGATTGGACTCTGCTCCCACAGGCGAAGAGCCAGGACTGAAAGATGCTGCTGGATCTCTTCTGCACACGGTATGCTTTGCAATGGTGCCTCCTGTATTGCTGTCACTCCTTGCTTTCCCACCTCAAAGTGCATTTGAATACGTCCTGGATGCCTGTTCCAGGCTGGCCGGCTGCCCAGTTTTCAGTGCACGATTGATTGGGCTCTGCTCCCACAAGCGAAGAGCAAGGATAGAAAGATGCTGCTGGATCTTCCCTGCACACAGTAAGTTTTGCAACGGTGCCACCTGTATTGCTCTCACTCCTTGCTTTCCCACCACAAAGTGCATTTGAATACATTCTTGATGCCTGCTCCAGGCTGTCCGGCTGCCTATTTTCTGTGCACGAATGGTTTTACTCTGCTTCCACAGGCGAAGAGCCAGGACTGAAAGATGCTGCTGGATCTCTTCTGCACACAGTAAGCTTTGCAACGGTGCCACCTGTATTGGTGTTGTGGCACAAGCTAAGGTCTGGCGACCGGAAGATGTCGTGCTGTACGGAAAGACAGGACTCCTCCCCTAATAGCCGACCGTGTTTACGTTGTGTTGTAAGCAGACGGAAGTGACGTAAACCGTGGATATATAATGTTGTGTTTTCCTGTAATAAACGCCATTTTACTGTTCACCATATTGGTGTGTATGAGCTGATGGACCGAGCGGCCAGGGGTTGGTCGCCGTGCCGTTCCTGAACCAGGTCGCCACGCCTCCGTGAGGCAACAAGTGGTGCCGAAACCCGGGAAATTCCCCTGGGATCAGGTGAAGGGCGGCCGGAGCCGCGGGGCTGGCCCGGCGGGGAGGACGCTCCTGGATTAAGAAGGAGGATGGAAGCTCCTGTGAAGGTCATATCACAATTATATAAGCAGCGGGGTGTTGATTGTAAATCCACAGATTTTATTTTTGCCGTTGTGAGGCTTTTACTGATTGGGGCTGTTGTTCAGCCGGTGGATATTCTTCACCCAGAAGTGTGGGTTAAATGGACTATAGCGTTAGCCGAGGAGATGAAGTCCTCGGGTTGTGGGAAATATCTTAAGTCGTGGGGGAAAGTTGAACAGGCTCTGCGAAAGGCCCTGCAGGAGCAGGAATCCTGCATGTATGGGGCAGTCATACAGACTCCGCACCCATCGGACGGGGGCACCTTTGCTGAGTCTGAAGACTCGCACGAATCCCCGAACCCTGAACCACTTACGGAGGGACAGAATCAAGCGAAATCCTTTTGGGGTGGATTAATCGACTGGGTTAGATCACCGCCCTGTGCGCCCCAAGATGGCGCCGAGCGGCAAGGGGAAGGGCGGAGCAAGGATGTCCCTGTCGGGAACAGGGAGGAAGTGTTAGAATTGACATGCGCACACAAACGGGAAGAGGGGTGGAGCGCGTGTGAGGCGCGGAGAGCCAATCAGAGCGGCCATTTGAATAAATGCCCTTATAAGGTAAACACCCCCCCCCCCCCCCCGAGTGGAAGGCGGGGTGAGTCAGGAGGAAGAGGATGGACCGCCTGCAAGGGACGTGGGCGGGACCGGAGCAGAGGGGGAGGGCGGCCCCTCCGCGGAGCCGGCAAGGGAAGTGGGCGGGACTGGAGCCCAGGAAGGGGGCTGGGCCGGAGCCCAACGAAAAAGTATGGGAGCCTGGAAGTAACCAGTCAGTCGAGCTCTGATCCCGGATCAGACACTAGCGGGGACGAGTGGCCCAAAACCGATCTAGAATCAGAGGAGGAAGAAACGAGGGGATGCAGACTTAAAGGCCAAACTATCCCCATCCTTAATGAAGAAAGACCGAAAGAGGAAAAAACCCTTTTCACAGACTGGAAGGAAATAAAGAAAGCACGTGCTACTACTTCTGACAGGGCAGGGGTATGCCGCTGTCAGAAAAGATGGCAGGGTTAAGTGGTGTCAGCTTAAATCTATCAAACCAGATCTTCAGAACACAACTAATGAAAACTGTGAGTTTTTATCTACAGGATCAAATCATCAGATGCCCCCGTAACCCGCACACCCCGGTGCCAAGCGACCCGTCCAAGCCTGAGAGCTCCACATTGGCAGAATCCAGACAACAGCAAAGTAGCCCCTGGGGGGGGGGAGAAAAAGGGGACTGCGATGCCTTTTTGTGATCTTAATTATGCTAATGCCACCCGTGGGAGAATCAGGTCACCAGCCCTACAAATGGGTGCTTGAACAGGGCCGATTGCAACAATCATCATGGTACTGATCTTTGGGTCTTGTAAGCTGTTAGAACACCAACAACTGCTTTGAGAATGTATTTATTCGGTGCTATGCCTACTTAGTGTTACCTCAGTGACTTAGTATTATCTCAGGTTACTTTTAAGCTGCCTTAAGTTATGATGTTTAGGTTTTTGTCGACCCTTGTAAATTGGTATGAATATTACCGGCCACTTCTTCCGATGCAGGCTGGCCACCTACATCGGAACGAGTGTGCATTTTGGTCACTTTAGAAGCCCAAGCCTCAGACAGTGTAAGGGAGGCATGCACCTTGCGTTGTACTGACGCTGTTTGGAGCTGGTTTTTGATTTTTAGTAGGGTTGTTGCACTGTATATCAGTAACATATTGTGTTTTGATTCTTATCTTTGTATGTAGTCTTTTGTAAGATCGATCTTGTCTAAGGTTGTTATAAGTTACGATCACAAAAAGCTTATTTTGACAGAATTTATTAATTATAGTAAGCAGAATATGAGCAAATGCAGCGCTGGGCGACAGGGGAGTCTCCGCTCCACCAACTGCCGCAACTTTTCCCTCTAAACTAGTCCCTTTTATCACCGGTGTACTTCCTTCTTCTGAGGCCATCTGGCGGTACTCTGCTTATGTCTTTTCTTTCAGTTCCGTCTTTTGCGGTCGTCAAGGATCCGGGGTTTTATCTTTATATAGATGTCCTTTCTGGCTGATACAGTCGATTCCAGGAACTGGATGTTCTTTTTGCTAATACCGTTGATTTCGGAACTGTTGCTTAATCTCAAACATTTCTTTGCGGTTTTACGTTTAACGAACAAATACATTTCGCAAAGCATAAGCAGGTGGATACATATTTTCACAAAGCATAACCTTTTAGCAATTGTCTTAATGTTTTGCAATGCATATCTATATCTTATATCGTTTGATAAACAATTCTAACTTTTAACAAATTCCCCCCTTTTTTTATTTATCATTTGTTTATCAAACAGTTTCTTCTTTTGAGTGCCTACAGTAAGGATGAGTGCACTCGTTCTTACGCATGCAATTTTTGCATTCGTCATCACTGTCTTCACACATACAATTTTCATCTTCATCATCGCTGATGGTTACAACTGGAGCATAATGACGGGTTAATAATAATAATTTTGCTGTATCGAAACGGTCTCTAATTACTTTTAGTAAGTATTTAATGATGCATTGTCCGAAAGTTAGTCCAAGTATTAGAACAATTATTGGTCCTGCTAAGGTGGACAATAGCGTAGTTAACCAGGGTGACACATGAAACCAATTTTCATACCATAATCTGTTAGCCTCTCTTTCTTTTTTTCGTTGTTCGAGTCGTGTTCTTAGTTCTGTCATAGCATCTTGCACTACTCCTGTATGATCTGCATATGAACAACATTCTTCTTTTAATGCTACACATAGTCCTCCTTCCTTTAAGAATAGTAAATCTAGACCTCTTCGATTTTGTAAGACAACTTCAGATAGTGACTTTACAGAGGTTGCTAAATTATTTATTGCCTTTTCTACTCTCTCTAGGTCTTCATCTACCGCGGTTTGTAATGCTTGTATTTCTTTCCCTTTGATAAAAGAGGCTACCCCAGTTCCTGCACCTATTCCACTAATAGCAAGTAGGGTGGCAATAGTGATAGCTGTCACTGATTCTCGTTTTTGTCTTACAAAATTCCATTCAAAGTGTTGGAGTACCTCTTCAGAGGTGTGGTACATAATTCTAGGTACAATAATGACTTGAATACAAAAGGAACTTTCATTAAATATTGTCAGAGATAAACAGGGAGTCACTCCAATATCTGAACATACCCATTTTGCTCTCCCTGATGGTATTATCCACTTTGAACCATTGTTTTTGTGTTTCTGTAATGAATAATTAGAGATAGTTTGATCACACAGTGATTGATATGTTTTTGGTATGTTCCCTATGCACCGTCCCTTTCCTGTAACCATTTGTAGAGTTATACCCTGGGTCGGGTTTTTTTTTTCATCCCATTTGCACTCTCTAGGATTGGTTCCATTGGACCAACGGACGTTATTTGATTTTCCTATAGCTTCAAAATAGGGTGGTCTCACATTATAGCATAGCCAACAGTCTTCAGTTAAATTCGGCTTTGTTTTGTTCAATGCCAGATAAGAGACTTGCATCATATTCCAAAGCAATCCTGATGATTGCAATTTCAATTCAAAGGGTTGAGATCGGTTTTGTATTATACCGTTTTTTAAAGATGTCTGATTTAAAGTCAGGTTCTTTTCCTGTTTTATGACATTCAATACTTTATTGGGGCCTACTGGTAGTGAATCGTGGGGCATCGGTCTCTTCGTTATTTGAAAAATTCCTCCTCTGTCTACACCTGATTCCCAATATCTAATTCCCCAATATTTCCCTGCCTAGGATTTTTTATAGTTATGTTGATGCCCACAGAAGGATTCTGTTTACTTAAGCAACGACCCCACCGGTCTCCGGTTAATCTAGGTCTCTTGCATCCTTCCGGTGACCACTTTATTTCTAGATATTGGTCTCCAGGTGCGGACCACTCAGAGGCCCATGTTTCGCACCCCCAATATGCACAGTAATAATGACCTGGAGAATTACAATATCCTTTACCAGGGTTTGATGCTGGACATACATAAATTGGTTTACATATATCCGCTTCATCTCTACGATCTTCTTCAGTAATTAGATCATGCAAACTCACATTGAAACTAACTGCGCCCGGTGTAGTTCGTGTTTGGATTGGATTACTTGGATTTTGTATGTTTGTTATTGTCCAGTTCATAGGTTCATGGGGATTTTCGCCTCTTGTTAGAGGCACAAAGAACAACAATATCAACAAGCCAAGTGTGCCAGGATAATGATCAATAATTATTGATTTTCGTTTAACAGCCTTTTTACCAGTCCTGAGGAAGTTCAGCAAAAACTGCGCGCACATCCCATAGTCTAGGCTCATTTCTCCACGTCTTGTTCCTCCTCTGCCTCGCCCGTCGACTCGGTTGCTTCGAGCCACGGGGTGTCCCATCTTCTCGGCAGCAAGAGTACTTTTCAGGAGAATGTTGGTCTTGCTTTGTGGACCTATTTACATAGGCATTCCACTTGGCGCCTTTTACTAATGGGGCAAAGCACGATATTGCTGGAACTTCTCTTCTGCACTTAACGGCTGTAATTTCAGCTACAAATGGAACTGGCTCATTCGTATGGTAGCAATAGTTTTTAGGATGGATACCCTTTGCGAAAATGTCCCACCACTCAAGGGATCCTTTTACAATTTCCTCCCTTGATTCTAATTGTTTTAATTTCCAAACAGTAAGTAATCTTTCAAAATTATAACATTGTATACAGACTCCTTCTGGAGGATATCCGTTAATACAGTGTGTCCACCATTTATCCTGGCATACTTTGCATTTGAAGCAAACAAATGGATAGCAAATACAATTTGTATTGTTACACCTTATTCGTATATTGTGTGTGTATATTTTATCTAATTCTGCATTTTCTCTATATTCAATATTAAGCTGCATAGGTTTAGCAGTTTTCCCGAGCACACTTAGTACATTTCCAAAGATAATACACAATCGATGATACAATTACCGCAAATATAAAAAGTATTACACACTTAATGCTAACAGGTAATGTAGAGATGTGATTCAACAAAGTCTCTATCATCACTTATCTTCTCAGGACTACTTTAGTATCACCTGGAGCACTAACTACTTTCCAGTGTGGTGGGGTTACTGGTCCTTTAATGCGGCAGGCATGAGTCCATCCACGTTCAGCAGTCCGAATAGCTGTTTCTGTAGTAAGTAGAACAAGATAAGGTCCTTCCCATTTAAGTTTTAAGGTTTCTTCTCTCCAAGTTTTTACCATTACCCAGTCTCCTGGTTCAATAGTATGTAATATTAAGTCCAGTGGTGGTCGTTGGACTAGGAGACCTTTTTTCCATAACATATTCCTATGTTTAGATAGTTGAGATATATATTCATTAATCATATTATCATGAATTAGTATATGATCCTGTGGCTCTTCTATTCTATAAGGCATTCCATACATCATTTCAAAGGCTGAAATGCCCAAGTCTGTCCGGGGCCTTGTTCGTAAAATCAACAGAGCCATGGGTTGACACTTTACCCAAGATAATTTGGTCTCTATTATTAATTTAGTTAATGTGGTTTTTAATTCTCCATTTATTCGTTCTACTTTTCCCAAGCTCTGAGGATGCCATGGCGTATGGTAGTCCCACTTAATTCCTAGAACATCTGTTAAATTTTGAACTACCTTTGATACAAAATGCGGTCCTCTCTCTGAATCTATTACTTCAATGATTCCATATCGAGGTATTATGTTTTCTAATAATACCTTCGCAACTTGATTTGCAGTTGCTCTTGAGGTAGGAAATGCCTCTACATATTGTGTTAAATGATCTACCATTACTAACAGGTACTTGTAGTGTCCAACTTTGGGCAATTCAGTAAAATCAATTTGAACTTTGGAAAAAGGTTTATATGCTGGTTGTCGTCCCCCAAGGGGCTTTCTTTTTACTCGAGTTCGATTCACTCTTTGACAGGTTTGACAGGTAGCCGTTACAGATTTAGCTAGATTATAAACCCCTATACAAGTGTACAGCTGTTCAAAATAGTCTACTAATGCTTGCGTTCCCCAATGCGTTTTCGCATGTACTTTTGATAGAATTGAGCTAGCAATTGCTTTTGGTAGGACTTCTCTGCCATCAGGCAGGATCCACTTATCTCCTACCTCTTGTATTTTCATTTCCTTTAATTTTTCTTTTTCTTGTTGTGAAAAAATGTATAATTTTATATTAGTAGCTTTATTGTCAAATATCACTGTCTTGTCCCCAGCTACCCTTTTAGCTTCTTGATCTGCAATATTATTTCCTCTAATTTGGAAAGCTATTCCTTTCTGATGACTTTTGACATGAACTATAGCAATTTGTTCTGGTCCTTTTAAAGCACCCAGAACCTGGCTTATAAGTTCAGGATGTATCAAATCTTTTCCTTGTGAATTTACAAACCCTCTTTCTTCCCAAATTTTCCCGAATGTGTGTACGACTCCATAGGCGTATCGGGAATCGGTGTAAATCGTGCCTTTCTTTTTATAGAGGTACCTTAAGGCTCTCAGGAGAGCATATAGCTCACAGGCTTGGGCTGACCAATTGGCACTTAATGGTCCTGATTCAATTACTTGAAAGTTTCCATTTTCCATTCTAACCATCGCATATCCTGAAATTCGTTTCCCCTCCACTATTCGTGAAGACCCATCTATAAATATCTTTTCCCCTGATTCCAACTCCTCTTCCTCCAAATCTGGACGTATTTTTGTCTGTTGTTCAATCGTTTGAAAACAATCATGAATTAGTATTGAACCCTCCCCTGGATATAAAAATTCGGTGGGGTTGGTTGCCCCTGTAGATTTTAAGGCTAGTTTAGGCGATTCTACAAGTATCCCTTCATATTTTAAAAGTCTGCTATCAGTTAACCATTTTTCAGCTTTTTGTTGTAAAATTCCTCGAATATTGTGGAGGGCATACAGAATTATTTCTCCATTGAAGGTAATTCGGTTGGTCTCTTCAAGTAATAAAGCAGCAGCAACAATAATTTGTAAACATGTTGGCCATCCTCTACTAACGGGATCTAATATTTTGGATAGATACCCAACGGGCTTCTTCTGTCCAGCCCAATCCTGAGTTAGTACCCCAAAGGCTGTTCCTTCATATATGTTTACAAATAAATAAAAAGGTCTTTTTAAATCAGGTAGACTTAACACAGGGGCCTGACTTAGTTCCTGTTTTAGGTCTTCAAATTGCTTTTCCTCTTCTGATGTCCATTTAGGGAATCTCTCCTGACTAAGTTGATTGTATAAGAATTTGACTTTGTAACTGTAATTTTCTATCCATTGTCTACAATATCCAAACAGTCCTAATGCCTGCCTGACTTGTCGTTTTGTTTTTGGCATAGGCAACTCCAGGATTCCTTTTATCCTTTCAGGGTCTAGTATCTTTTGTCCTCTAAATAAGTAATGTCCTAGATACTTTACCTTTTCTTCTACAAATTGCAATTTGTCCTTTGACACTTTTAGGCCTTTTCCCTCCAGGAAATTCAGTAAGCGTATGGTATCTTTTGATACCTCTTCTTTTAATTCCCCAGCTATCAACAGGTCATCTACATATTGCAATAAAATGTTTCCTGATTGTACTTGAAACTCCTCCAATAATTTTTCTAAAGCTTGCCCAAAAAGATTGGGTGATTCTGTAAATCCTTGAGGTAGTACAGTCCACCGTAATTGTTGTTTTCTATGTGTATCAGGGTCTTCCCATTCAAATGCAAAATAGTCTCTACATTTTTCCGCTAGAGGACATGCCCAAAAGGCGTCCTTAAGATCTATAACTCTATACCACGATTTATATGGCCCTAACTTGCTCAGTAAAGTGTATGGATTTGCTACTACTGGAAAGCGAGTGACCGTTCTCTTGTTTATCTCTCTCAGATCATGCACTAGTCGATATTTTCCATTTGGTTTCTTTACTGGCAAGATAGGGGTGTTAAAAGGTGACATGCAGGGTTCTAATATCCCCTGGCTTATTAACCTATCGATCTCTGGTTTTAACCCCTGCCTCCCTTCAGAGGATAATGGATATTGTCTGACCCTGACAGGTAATTCTGGATTGTTTATTTGTATTTCAAAAGGAGTAATATCGAGCTTGCTGACCGTATTTGGTGAATACCATACATTGGGATTAATCTGATTTTCATCTTCAATAGTTAATGGATACACTGATACTTTTAATTTATCATCTTCTACTTTGATTTCAATTTTCAATTCTACTATTAGATCTCGTCCAAGCAGATTATATTCTGCTTCTGGGACTAGCAGGAGTTCACCTATTCCATATTTGTTCTCTGTCTCAAATAATACATTTTTAATCTTTCCAACTTCAAAAGGTTCCCCTTTTGCTCCAATAACTTGCACTTTTTCGGAGGATAACTGACACCCACTAGGTAATTCTTTGATTGTTGATTTCTCAGCCCCAGTATCAATTAAAAAGGTGAACTCCTGTTTTTGGGGACCTATTCTTAGTTTTATCAAGGGCTCTGGATGACTCCGGTCCCCTAGAAGGTAGAGCCCCTGACTATCCTATTCTGCCTTAAGGGCTTCTTCATCTTTAATCCTCTGTCTGCAATTTCTCTTCACATGCCCTTTCTTTCCACAATAAAAGCAACATCCTTGTTCTCTCTTCACTGTGACTTCCTTGTTCTGGCTCCTGGATTTATAATTTCCAGGTATCATTCTCTGTCCTTCCCTTACTGCTGCAACCATCATTTTTACTTGTCTCTTATGGCTTTCTTCTTCTCGTCTCACATATACTTTCTGCGCTTCTTGTAATAATTCATCTAATCCTCTATCTTGCCAATTTTCTAACTTTTCAATTTTCTTTCTCACATCTTCCCAAGATTTTGCCACAAATTGGGTTTTAAGCAAAGCCTGACCCAACGGAGTGTCGGGGTCTAATCCTGAATATAGCTGGAGGGCTTTCCTTAATCTCTCCAGCCACTCAGTTGGACTTTCGTCTTTCTTTTGCCTTTCATTAAAGGCTTTATTAATATTTTGGCCACGGGGGACAGCCTCTCTAATTCCTTGTATCACTATGGTCCTCAGGTCTTGCATGTGGACTCTATGATTCGGATCTTGATTATTCCAATTAGGTCTTTGAAGTGGCCATTTAGTATCAGCTTGGGGACCCTGTGCATGCTGGGCGTCCCAGAGCCCCATTCCGGCCCGTCTAATCATACCCCTCTCCTCAGTAGTGAATAAACGGCTGAGTATCGACTGCATCTCATCCCAAGTATATATATTAGGGCCTAAGAATTGATCTAATCTTTCGGCCACTCCTATGGGGTCTTCTATTAAATTTCCCATTTCTTCCCTTTTAAAGTCTCTAAGATCAGCCGAACTCAGGGGAACTGATATAAATCCTATTGCTGGCTGTGCTCCCCCCATGGGCATTTCTCTAAGGGGGTACATTTGAGTAGCCTTCTTTTGACTACGAGTCCTAGGTCTAGTAGGGGGAGAATCTGACTCTGATTCTGGCAGAGGGGAAGGTGCCCGGGGTACTGTTGGAGCTGGCATGGGAGGTGGAGCATATGGAGGGGGTACTAAGAGGCTATCTTCTAGTTTTTCTTTTCGTTTCCCGCGTTTCTCTTTTATTTCATTAACTGGATAGAGAGAAGTTGCTTTCTGAGGTCTTTCCACCCATATTTCTGCATATTGACTCTCTTCTGGGTTAACTGGCTTTTTGCTATTCACCCAGAGATTCAATTGTTGTCTAACCCAATCTTCTTCTGACCCATAAAATGGCCAGTATACATTTTTGGAAATTTGCTTCCCTCCCCAGACCTTTGTACAATAATTTATCATTTTGCTTTTTTCCTTTCCTACTGTTCCAGAGAAATATTTCCAATTATCCAGGATATAGCCTAATGGTGTATTTTTAGGTACTGGGGGTAACCCTCCCATGGGAGTTGAAGGCTTGATCCCATCTTCCGGAATACCCACTTACACACACACTCACTCCCCTTATTCCTGGCCCAGTCCCTCGCGGGAGATGGGAAAAGCAGTACTAAAGGGTCCACACTCGTTTGGTTCAATATATTGAACCTCTCATGCGCTGTATTCTAGGTAACCCAATCCCGACCGAACGGTAATCCGATTTATACTTACGCACTCCGCGTCTTCATCCGGACTTTTGTGCACAAAATTTATGGGATTTACCGGTTCCTTTTTGCTCAATATTCCGTAATTTGGGTTCGTCGGTAAGGAGATTAATGGAGATACGGATGCCCCAGAGCCGCAAAAAAAGTGCGGGGCGCCTCTCTGAGAAACCGTATTACACTTCTCCTTATCCGAGTCACGGCACCAAATTGTTATAAGTTACGATCACAAAAAGCTTATTTTGACAGAATTTATTAATTATAGTAAGCAGAATATGAGCAAATGCAGCGCTGGGCGACAGGGGAGTCTCCGCTCCACCAACTGCCGCAACTTTTCCCTCTAAACTAGTCCCTTTTATCACCGGTGTACTTCCTTCTTCTGAGGCCATCTGGCGGTACTCTGCTTATGTCTGTTCTTTCAGTTCCGTCTTTTGCGGTCGTCAAGGATCCGGGGTTTTATCTTTATATAGATGTCCTTTCTGGCTGATACAGTCGATTCCAGGAACTGGATGTTCTTTTTGCTAATACTGTTGATTTCGGAACTGTTGCTTAATCTCAAACATTTCTTTGCGGTTTTACATTTAACGAAAAAATACATTTCGCAAAGCATAAGCAGGTGGATACATATTTTCACAAAGCATAACCTTTTAGCAATTGTCTTAATGTTTTGCAATGCATATCTATATCTTATATCGTTTGATAAACAATTCTAACTTTTAACAAGGTGTCTTATGTGTTTTACTCAAGTTTATTATAAATGTTTTGTACGGTTGTTATAAGGTATTGAATAAGATTTTATAAGATATAAATAAGATTTTGATTAAGTATATTGTAGATAACTTGGTTAAGCATAGGGAGGGGGGAAATGTTGTGGCACAAGCTAAGGTCTGGCGGCCGGAAGATGTCGTGCTGTATGGAAAGACAGGACTCCTCCCCGAATAGCCAACAGTGTTTACATTACGATGTAAGCAGACGGAAGTGACGTAAACCGTGGAAATATAATGTTCTGTTTTCCTGTAATAAAAGCCTTTTTACTGTTCACCATATTGGTGTGTATGAGCCAGGACTGACCGGCCAGGGGTTGGTCGCCGTGCCGTTCCTGAACCAGGACGCCACGCCTCCGTGAGGAAACAATTGCTCTCACTCTGAGCATTCCCACCACAAAGTGCATTAGAATACATCCTACATGCCTGCTCCAGGCTGGCCGACTGCCCACTTTTCAGTGCACGAATGATTGGACTCTGCTCTCACAGGCGAAGAGCCAGGACTGAAAGATGCTGCTGGATCTCTTCTGCACACAGTAAGCTTTGCAACGGTGCCGCCTGTATTGCTCTCACTCCTTGCTTTCCCACCTCAAAGTGCATTTGAATACATCCTTGATACCTGCTCCAGGCTGGCTGGCTGCCCAGTTTTCAGTGCACGAATGATTTGACTCCGCTCCCACAGGCGAAGAGCCAGGACTGAAAGATGCTGTTGGATCTCTTCTGCACATGATAAGCTTCGCATCTGTGCCACCTGTATTGCCCTCGCTCCTTGCTTCCCCACCACAAAGTGCATTTGAATACATCCTTGATGCCTGCCCTATTCTGGCCGGCTGCCCACTTTTCAGTGCACGAATAATTGGACCTGGCTGCCACAGGCAAAGAACCAGGACTGAAAGATGCTGCTGGATCTCTCCTGCACACAGCAAGCTTTGCAACGGTGCCACCAGAATTGCTCTCACTCCTTGTTTTCCCACCACAAAGTGCATTTGAATACATCCATGATGCCTGCTCCAGGCTATCCTGCTGCCCAGTTTTCAGAGCACGAATGATTGGACTCTGCTCCCACAGGCGAAGAGCCAGGACTGGAAGATGCTGCTGGATCTCTTCTGCACATGGTACGTTTTGCAACGGAGCCACCTGTATTGCTCTCACTCCTTGCTTTCCCACCACAAAGTGCATTTCAATACATCCTTGATGCCTGCCCCAGGCTGGCCAGCTGCCCAGTTTTCAGTGCACGAATGATTGGACTCTGTTGCCACAGGCGAAGAGCCAGGACTGAAAGATGCCACTGGATCTCTTCTGCACACACTAAGTTTTGCAACGGTGCCACCTGTATTGCTCTCACTCCTTGCTATCCCACTACAAAGTGCATTCCAAAACATCCTTGATGCCTGCTAGAGGCTGGCCAGCTGCTCAGTTTTCAGTGCACGAATGATTGGACTCTGCTTCCACAGGAGAAGAGCCACGACTGAAACATGCTGCTGGATCTCTTCTGCACACTCTAAGCTTCACAACGATGCCGCCTGTATTGCTCTCATTCATTGCATTTCCACCTCAAAGTGCATTTGAATACATCCTTGATGCCTGCCCCAGGCTATCCTGCTGCCCAGTTCTAAGTGCACGAATGATTGGACTCTGCTCCCACAGGCGAAGAACCAGGACTGAAAGATGCTGCTGGATCTCTTCTGCACACAGGAAGCTTCACAACGGTGTCGCCTGTATTGCTCTCACTCATTGCATTTCCACTTCAAAGTGCATTTGAATACATCCTTGATGCCTGCCCCAGGCTATCCTGCTGCCCAGTTTTAAGTGCACGAATGATTGGACTCTGCTCCCACAGGTGAAGAACCAGGACTGAAAGATGCTGCTGGACCTCTTCTGCACGTGGCAAGCTTTGCAATGGTGCCAGCTGTATTGCTCTCACTCCTTGCTTTCCCACCTCAAAGTGCATTTGAATACATCCTAGATGCCTGCTCAAGGCTGGCCGCCTGCCCAGTTTTCAGGGCACGAATGATTGGACTCTGCTGCCGCAGGCGAAGAACAAGGACTGAAAGATGCTGCTGGATCTCTTCTGCACACAGTAAGTTTTGCAACGGTGCCACCTCTAGTTCTCTCACTCCTTGCTTTCCCACCTCAAAGTGCATTTGAATACATCCTTGATGCCTGCCCCAGGCTGGCCGGCTGCCCAGTTTTCAGTGCACGATTGACTGGACCCTGCTTCCACAGGTGAAGAGCCAGGACTGAAAGATGCTTTTGGATCTCTTCTGCAAATTATATGCTTCGCATCGGTGCCACCTGTATTGCCCTCACTCCTTGCTTCCCCACGAAAAAGTGCATTTCAATACATCCTTGATGCCTGCTCCATTCTGGCTGGCAGCCCAGTTTTCAGTGCACGAATGATTGGACTCTGCTCCCACAGGCGAAGAGCGAGGACTGAAAGATGCTGCTGGATCTCTTCTGCACACGGTAAGCTTCGCAACGGTGACACCTGCATTGGTATCACTCCTTGCTTTCCCACCTCAAAGTGCATTTGAATACATCCTTGATGCCTGCTCCAGGCCTTCCGGCTGCCCAGTTTTCAGTGCACGAATGATTGGACTCTGCTGCCACAGGAGAAGAGCCAGGACTGAAAGATGATGCTGGATCTCTTCTGCACGCAGTAAGTTTTACAACGGTGCAACCTGTATTGCACTCACTCCTTCCTTTCCCACCTCAAAGTGCATTTGAATACATCCTTGATGCCAGCTCCAGGCTGGCCGGCTGCCCAGCTTTCAGTGCACGAATGATTGGACTCTGCTCCCACAGGCGAAGAGCCAGGACTGAAAGATGCTGCTGGATCTCTTCTGCACGCAGTAAGTTTTACAACGGTGCAACCTGTATTGCACTCACTCCTTCCTTTCCCACCTCAAAGTGCATTTGAATACATCCTTGATGCCAGCTCCAGGCTGGCCGGCTGCCCAGCTTTCAGTGCACGAATGATTGGACTCTGCTCCCACAGGCGAAGAGCCAGGACTGAAAGATGCTGCTGGATCTCTTCTGCACCCTGTAAGCTTTGCAACGGTGCCACCTGTATTGCTCTCACACCTTGCTTTCCCACCTCAAAGTGCATTTGAACACATCCATTATGCCTGCTCCAGGCCTTCCGGCCACCCAGTTTTCACTGCACGAATGATTGGACTCTGCTGCCACAGGAGAAGAGCCAGGACTGAAAGATGATGCTGGATCTCTTCTGCAAACAGTAAGCTTTGCAATGGTACCACCTGTATTGCTCTCACTCCTTGCAATCCCAAATCAAAATGCATTTTAATACGTCCTTGATGCCTGCTCCAGGCTATCCTGCTGCCCAGTTTTATGTGGACGAATAATTGGACTCTATTCCCACAGCCTAAGAGCCAATACTGAAACATGCTGCTGGATATCTTCTGCACACAGTAAGTTTTGCAACGGTGCCTCCTGTATTACTCTCACTCCTTGCTTTCCCACCTCAAAGTGCATTTGAATACATCCTTGATGCCTGCTGCAGGATGGCCGGCTGCCCGGTTTTCAGTGCACATATGATTTTACTCTGCTGCCACAAGCGAAGAGCCAGGACTGAAAGATGCTCCTGGATCTCTTCTGCACACAGTAAGCTTTGCAACGGTGCCACCTGTATTGCTCTCACTCTTTGCTTTCCCACCTCAAAGTGCATTTTAATGCATCCTTGATGCCACCTCCAGGCCGTCCGGCTGCCCAGTTTTCAGTGCACAAATGATTGGACTCTGCTCCCACAGGCAAAGTGCCAGGACTGAAAGATGCTGCTGGAACTCTTCTGCACGTGGCAAGCTTTGCAACGGTGCCACATGTATTGCTCTCACTCCTTTCTTTCCCACCACAAAGTGCATTTCAATACGCCCTTGATGCCTGCTCTAGGCTGGCCGGCTTCCCAGTTTTCAATGCACGAATGATTGGACTCTGCTGCCACAGGCGAAGAGACAGGATTGAAAGATGATGATTTATCTCTTCTGCACACAGTAAGCTTCGCAACTGTGCCGCCTGCATTGGTCTCACTCCTTGCTTTCCCACCACAAAGTGCATTTCAATACATCCTTGATGCCTGCTCCAGCTTATCCTGCTGCCCAGTTTTCATTGCATGAATGATTGGACTCTGCTCTCACAGGCGAAGAGCCAGGACTGAAAAATGCTGCTGGAACTCTTCTGCACACAGTAAGTTTTGCAACGGTGCCACCAGTATTGCTCTCACTCCTTGCTTTCCCACTTCAAAGTGCATTTGAATACATCCTAGATGCCTGCTCCAGGCTGGCCGGCTGCCCAGTTTTCAGTGCACGAATGATTGGACTCTGCTGCCACAGGTGAAGAACCAGGACTGAAAGATGCTGCTGGATCTCTTCTGCACAAGGTAAGCTTTCAATGGTGCAACCTGTATTGCTCTCACTCCTGTTTCCCACCTCAAAGGGCATTTGAATACATCCTTGATGACTGCTCCAGGATGGCCGGCTGCCCAGTTTTCAGTGCACGAATGATTGGACTCTGCTCCCACAGGCGAAGCGCCAGGACTGAAAGATGCTGCTGGAACTCTTCTGCACACAGTAAGTTTTGCAATGCTGCCACCTGTATTGCTCTCACTCCTAGCTTTTCCACCACTAAGTGCATTTGAATACATCCTAGATGCCTGCTCCAGGTTATCCTGCTGCCCAGTTTTCACTGCACGAACGATTGGACCCTGCTTCCACAGGCGAAGCGCCAGGACTGAAAGATGCTGCTGGATCTCTTCTGCACACAGTAAGCTTTGCAACGGTGCCACCTGTATTGCTCTCTACTCCTTGCCTTCCCCCCACAAAGTTCATATCAATACATCCTTGATGCCTGCTAAGGGCTGGAAGGCTGAACACATTTCAGTGCAAGAATGATTGGACTCTGCTCCCACAGGCGAAGAGACAGGACTGAAAGATGCTGCTGGACCTCTTCTGCACACAGTAAGCTTCGCAACGGTGCCACCTGCATTGGCCTCACTCCTTGCATTCCCACCTCAAAGTGCATTTGAATACATTCTTGATGCCTGCTCCAGGCTCTCCTGCTGCCCAGTTTTCAGTACACGAATGATTGGACTCTGCTGCCACAGTCGAAGAGCAAGGACTGAAAGATGCTGCTGGATCTCTTCTGGACACGGTAAGCTTCGCATCTCTGCCACCTGTATTGCTCTCACTCCTTGGTTTCCCACCAAAAAGTGCATTTCAATACATCCTTGATGCCTGCTCCAGGCTGGCCGGCTGCCCACTTCTCAGTGCACAAATGATTGAACTCTGCTGCCACAGGCGAAGAACCAGGACTGAAAGATGCTGCTGGATCTCTTCTGCGCACAGTAAGCTTTGCAACGGTGCCACCTGTATTGCTCTCACTCCCTGCTTTCCCACCTCAAAGTCCATTTGAATACATCCTAGATTTCTGCTCTAGGTTATACTTCTGCCCAGTTTTCAGTGCAAGATTGATAGGACTCTGCAGCCACAGGCGAAGAGCCAGGAATGAAAATTTCTGCTGGATGTCTACTGCACACAGTAAGCTTTGCAACGGTGCCACCTGCATTGGTCTCACTCCTAGCTTTCCCACCTCAAAGTGCATTTGAATACATCCCTGATGCCAGCTCCAGGCTGGCCGGCTGCCCAGTTTTCAGTGCAGGAATGATTGGACTCTGTAGCCACAGGCGAAGAGCCAGGACTGAAAGATGCTCCAGGGTCTCTTCTGCACACAGTAAGCTTTGCAACGGTGCCACCTGTATTGCTCTCACTCCATGCTTTCCCACCACAAAGTGCATTTGAATATATGCTTTATGATTGCTGCAGGCTGGCCGGCTGCCCAGTTTTCAGGGCACAACTGATTGGACTCTGCTACCACAGGGGAAGAACCAGGTCTGAAAGATGCTGCTGGACCGCTTCTGCACACAGAAAGCTTTGCAACGGAGCCACCTGCATTGGTCTCACTCCTAGCTTTCCCCCCTCAAAGTGCATTTGAATACATCCTTGATGCCTGCTCTCGGCTGGCCGACTGCCCAGTTTTCAGTGCACGAATGACTGGAGTCTGCTGCCACTGGCGAAGGACAAGGACTGAAAGATGCTGCTGGACCTCTTCTGCACATGGCATGCTTCGCAACGGTGCCACCGGTATTGCTCTCACTCCTTGTTTCCCACCTCAAAGCGCATTTGAATACATCCTTGATGCCTGCTCCAGGCTATCCTAATGCCCTGTTTTCAGTGCAACAATGATTGGACACTGCTCCCACAGGTGAAGAGCCAGGACTGAAAGATGCTGCTGGACCTCTTCTGCACACAGTAAGTTTTGAAATGCTGCCACCTGCATTGCTCTCACTCCTAACTTTCCCACCACTAAGTGCATTTGAATACATCCTAGATGCCTGCTCCAGGCCGTCCGGCTGCCCAGTTTTCAGTGCACAAATGATTGGACTTAGCTCCGACAGGCAAAGAGCCAGGACTGAAAGATACTGCTGGACCTCTTCTGCACACTGTAAGATTCTCAACGGTGCCACCTGTATTGCTCTCACTCCTTGCTTACCCACCACAAAGTGCATTTGAATACATCCTTGATGCCTGCTCTAGGCTGGCCAGCTGCCCACTTTTCAGTGCACGAATGATTGGACTCTGCTTCCACTGGCGAAGAAATAGAAAGATGCTGCTGGATCTCTTCTGCACATATTTAGCTTCGCGTCGGTGCCACCTGTATTGGTCTCACTCCTTGCTTTCCCACCACAAAGTTTACTTGACTACATCCTTGATGCCTACTCCAGACTGGCCGGCTGCCCACTTTTTAGTGCATGAATGATTGGACTCTGCTCCCACAGGCGAAGAGCCAGGACTGAAAGATGATGCTGGATCTCTTCTGCACACAGTAAGCGTTGCAACGGTGCCACCTGCATTGGTCTCACTCCTTGATTTCCCTCCTGAAAGTGCATTTGAATACATCCTTGATGCCCGCTCCACGCAATCCTCCTGCCCACTTTTCAGTGCACGAATGATTAGACTCTGCTCCCACAGGCGAAGAGCCAGGAATGAAAGATGCTGCTGGATCTCTTCTGCACACAGTAAGCTTTGCAACGGTGCCACCTGTATTGCTCTCACTCCTTGCTTTCCCACCACAAAGTGCATTTCAATACGTCCTTGATGCCTGCTCTAGGCTGGCCGGCTGCCCAGTTTTCAATGCACGAATGATTGGACTCTGCTGCCACAGACGAAGAGACAGGATTGAAAGATGATGATTTATCTCTTCTGCACACAGTAAGCTTTGCAACGGTGCCACCTGCATTGGTCTCACTCCTTGCTTTCCCTCCTGAAAGTGCATTCGAACAGATCCTTGATGCCTGCTCCAAGCTATCCTGCTGCCCAGTTCTCAGTGCACGAATGATTGGACTCTGCTGCCACAGCCGAAGAGCCCGGACTGAAAGATGCTGCTGGATCTCTTCTGCACACAGTAAGTTTTGCAACGGTGCCACCTGTAGTTCTCTCACTCCTTGCTTTCCCACCTCAAAGTGCATTTGAATACATCCTTGATGCCTGCCCCAGGCTGGCCGGCTGCCCAGTTTTCAGTGCACGATTGACTGTACCCTGCTTCCACAGGCGAAGAGCCAGGACTGAAAGATGCTGCTGGATCTCTTCTGCAAATTATATGCTTCGCATCGGTGCCACCTGTATTGCCCTCACTCCTTGCTTCCCCACCAAAAAGTGCATTTGAATACATCCTTGATGCCTGCTCCATTCTGGCTGACAGCCCAGTTTTCAGTGCACGAATGATTGGACTCTGCTCCCACAGACGAAGAGACAGGATTGAAACATGATGCTTTATCTCTTCTGCACACAGTAAGCTTCGCAACGGTGCCGCCTGCATTGGTCTCACTCCTTGCTTTCCCTCCTAAAAGTGCATTTCAATACATCCTTGATGCCTGCTGCAGGCTATCCTGCTGCCCAGTTTTCATTGCATGAATGATTGGACTCTGCTCCCACAGGCGAAGAGCCAGGACTGAAAAATGCTGCTGGAACTCTTCTGCACACAGTAAGTTTTGCAAAGGTGCCACAAGTATTGGTCTCACTCCTTGCTTCCCCACCTCAAAGTGCATTTGAATACATCCTAGATGCCTGCTCCAAGCTGGCCGGCTGCCCAGTTTTCAGTGCACGAATGATTGGACTCTGCTGCCACAGGAGAAGAACCAGGACAGAAAGATGCTGCTGGATCTCTTCTGCACATGGTAAGCTTTGCAACGGTGCCACCTGTATTGCACTCACTCCTTGTTTCCCTCCTCAAAGAGCATTTGAATACATCCTTGATGCCTGTTCCAGGCTGGCTGGCTGCCCAGTTTTCAGTGCACGAATGATTGGACTCTGCTCCCACAGGCGAAGAGACAGGACTGAAAGATGCTGCTAGATCTCTCCTGCACACTGTAAGATTCGCAACGGTGACACCCACATTGGTATCACTCCTTGATTTCCCACCTCAAAGTGCATTTGAATACATCCTTGATGCCTGCTCCAGACCTTCCGGCTGCCCAGTTTTCAGTGCACGAATGATTGGACTCTGCTGCCACAGGCGAAGAGACAGGACTGAAAGATGCTCCTGGATCTCTTCTGCATACAGTAAGCTTCGCAACGGTGCCACCTGTATTATTCTCACTCCTTGCTTTCCCACCTCAAAGTGCATTTGAATACGTCCTTGATGCCTGCTGAGGCTGGCCGGCTGCCCAGTTTTCAGTGCACGAATGACTGGACTCTGCTCCCACAGGCGAAGAGCCAGGACTAAAAGATGCTGCTGGATCTCTTCTGCACACTGTAAACTTTGCAACGGTGCCACCTGTATTGCTCTCACTCCTTGCTTTCCCACCTCAAAGTGCATTTGAACACATCCATTATGCCTGCTCCAGACCTTCCGGCTGCCCAGTTTTCAGTGCACGAATGATTGGACTCTGCTGCCACAGGAGAAGAGCCAGGACAGAAAGATGCTGCTGGATCTCTTCTGCACACAGTAAGCTTTGCAACGGTGCCACCTGCACTGATCTCACTCCATGCTTTCCCACCTCAAAGTGCATTTGAATACATCCTTGATGCCTGCTCCAGGCCGTCCGGCTGCCCAGTTCTCAGTACACGAATGATTGTACTGTACTCCCACAGGCGAAGAGCCAGGACTGAAAGATGCTGCTGGATCTCTTCCGCACACAGTAAGTTTTGCAACGGTACAACATGTGTTGCTCACTCTCCTTGCTTTCCCACCACAAAGTGCATTTGAATATATCCTTGATGGTTGCTCCAGGCTGGCCGGCTGCCCAGTTTTCACAGCACGAATGCTTGGACTCTGCCCCCACAGGCAAAAAGGCAGGACTGAAAGATGATGCTGGATCTCTTCTGCAGACAGTTAGTTTTGCAACAGTGCCACCTGTATTGCTCTCACTCGTAGCATTACCTCCTCAAAGTGCATTTGAATGCAACCTTGATGCCTGCTCCAGGCTGGCCGGCTGCCCAGTTTTCAGTGCACGAATGACTGGACTCTGCTCCCACAGGCGAAGAGCCTGTACTGAAAAATTCTGCTGGATCTCTTCTGCAAACAGTAAGCTTTGCAACGGTACCACCTGTATTGCTATCACTCCTTGCAATCCCCAATCAAAATGCATTTTAATACATCCTTGATGCCTGCTCCAGGCTATCCTGCTGCCCAGTTTTATGTGAAAGAATAATTGGACTCTACTCCCACAGCCTAAGAGCCAGTACAGAAAGATGCTGCTGGATCTCTTCTGCACACAGCAAGCTTTGCAACGTTGCCACCTGTATTGCTCTCACTCTTTGCTTTCCCACCTCAAAGTGCATTTGAATGCATCCTTGATGCCAGCTCCAGGCCGTCCGGCTGCCCAGTTTTCAGTGCACAAACGATTGGACTCTGCTCCCACAGGCAAAGAGTCAGGACTGAAAGATGCTGCGGGACCTCTTCTGCACGTGGCAAGCTTCGCAACGGTGCCACATGTATTGCTCTCACTCCTTTCTTTCCCACCACAAAGTGCATTTCAATACGACCTTGATGCCTGCTCTAGGATGGCCGGCTGCCCAGTTTTCAGTGCACGAATGATTGGACTCTGCTTCCACAGACGAAGAGACAGGATTGAAACATAATGCTTTATCTTTTCTGCACACAGTAAGCTTCGCAACGGTGCCGCCTGCATTGGTCTCACTCCTTGCTTTCCCACCACAAAGTGCATTTCAATACATCCTTGATGCCTGCTCCAGCCTATCCTGCTGCCCAGTTTTCATTGCATGAATGATTGGACTCTGCTCCCAGAGGCGAAGAGCCAGGACTGAAAAATGCTGCTGCAACTCTTCTGCACACAGTAAGTTTTGCAACGGTGCCATCAGTATTGCTCTCACTCCTTGCTTTCCCACCTCAAAGTGCATTTGAATACATCCTAGATGCCTGCTCCAGGCTGGCCGGCTGCCCAGTTTTCAGTGCACGAATGTTTGGACTCTGCTGCCACAGGCGAAGAACCAGGACAGAAAGATGCTGCTGGATCTCGTCTGCACACAGAAAGATTTGCAACGGAGCCACCTGCATTGGTCTCACTCCTAGCTTTCCCACCTCAAAGTGCATTTGAATACATCCTTGATGCCTGCTAAGGGCTGGAAGGCTGAACACATTTCAGTGCAAGAATGACTGGACTCTGCTCCCACAGGTGAAGAGACAGGACTGAAAGATGCTGCTGGACCTCTTCTGCACACAGTAAGCTTCGCAACGGTGCCACCTGCATTGGCCTCACTCCTTGCATTCCCACCTCAAAGTGCATTTGAATACATTCTTGATGCCTGCTCCAGGCTCTCCAGCTGCCCAGTTTTCAGTACACGAATGATTGGACTCTGCTGCCACAGGAGAAGAGCCAGGACTGAAAGATGCTGCTGGATCTCTTCTGGACACGGTAAGCTTCGCATCTCTGCCACCTGTATTCCTCTCACTCCTTGGTTTCCCACCAAAAAGTGCATTTCAATACATCCTTGATGCCTGCTCCAGGCTGGCCGGCTGCCCAGTTTTCAGTGCACAAATGATTGAACTCTGCTGCCACAGGCGAAGAACCAGGACTGAAAGATGCCGCTGGATCTCTTCTGCGCACAGTAAGCTTTGCAACGGTGCCACCTGTATTGCTCTCACTCCCTGCTTTCCCACCTCAAAGTCCATTTGAATACATCCTAGATTTCTGCTCTAGGTTATACTTCTGCCCAGTTTTCAGTGCAAGATTGATAGGACTCTGCAGCCACAGGCGAAGAGCCAGGAATGAAAATTTCTGCTGGATGTCTACTGCACACAGTAAGCTTTGCAACGGTGCCACCTGCATTGGTCTCACTCCTAGCTTTCCCACCTCAAAGTGCATTTGAATACATCCCTGATGCCAGCTCCAGGCTGGCCGGCTGCCCAGTTTTCAGTGCACGAATGATTGGACTCTGTAGCCACAGGCGAAGAGCCAGGACTGAAAGATGCTCCAGGGTCTCTTCTGCACACAGTAAGCTTTGCAACGGTGCCACCTGTATTGCTCTCACTCCATGCTTTCCCACCACAAAGTGCATTTGAATATATGCTTTATGATTGCTGCAGGCTGGCCGGCTGCCCAGTTTTCAGGGTACAACTGATTGGACTCTGCTACCACAGGGGAAGAACCAGGTCTGAAAGATGCTGCTGGACCGCTTCTGCACACAGAAAGCTTTGCAACGGAGCCACCTGCATTGGTCTCACTCCTAGCTTTCCCCCCTCAAAGTGCATTTGAATACATCCTTGATGCCTGCTCTCGGCTGGCCGACTGCCCAGTTTTCAGTGCACGAATGACTGGAGTCTGCTGCCACTGGCGAAGGACAAGGACTGAAAGATGCTGCTGGACCTCTTCTGCACATGGCATGCTTCGCAACGGTGCCACCGGTATTGCTCTCACTCCTTGTTTCCCACCTCAAAGCGCATTTGAATACATCCTTGATGCCTGCTCCAGGCTATCCTAATGCCCTGTTTTCAGTGCAACAATGATTGGACACTGCTCCCACAGGTGAAGAGCCAGGACTGAAAGATGCTGCTGGACCTCTTCTGCACACAGTAAGTTTTGAAATGCTGCCACCTGCATTGCTCTCACTCCTAACTTTCTCACCACTAAGTGCATTTGAATATATCCTAGATGCCTGCTCCAGGCCGTCCGGCTGCCCAGTTTTCAGTGCACAAATGATTGGACTTAGCTCCGACAGGCAAAGAGCCAGGACTGAAAGATACTGCTGGACCTCTTCTGCACACTGTAAGATTCTCAACGGTGCCACCTGTATTGCTCTCACTCCTTGCTTACCCACCACAAAGTGCATTTGAATACATCCTTGATGCCTGCTCTAGGCTGGCCAGCTGCCCACTTTTCAGTGCACGAATGATTGGACTCTGCTTCCACTGGCGAAGAAATAGAAAGATGCTGCTGGATCTCTTCTGCACATATTTAGCTTCGCTTCGGTGCCACCTGTATTGGTCTCACTCCTTGCTTTCCCACCACAAAGTTTACTTGACTACATCCTTGATGCCTACTCCAGACTGGCCGGCTGCCCACTTTTTAGTGCATGAATGATTGGACTCTGCTCCCACAGGCGAAGAGCCAGGACTGAAAGATGATGCTGGATCTCTTCTGCACACAGTAAGCGTTGCAACGGTGCCACCTGCATTGGTCTCACTCCTTGATTTCCCTCCTGAAAGTGCATTTGAATACATCCTTGATGCCCGCTCCACGCAATCCTCCTGCCCACTTTTCAGTGCACGAATGATTAGACTCTGCTCCCACAGGCGAAGAGCCAGGAATGAAAGATGCTGCTGGATCTCTTCTGCACACAGTAAGCTTTGCAACGGTGCCACCTGTATTGCTCTCACTCCTTGCTTTCCCACCACAAAGTGCATTTCAATACGTCCTTGATGCCTGCTCTAGGCTGGCCGGCTGCCCAGTTTTCAATGCACGAATGATTGGACTCTGCTGCCACAGACGAAGAGACAGGATTGAAAGATGATGATTTATCTCTTCTGCACACAGTAAGCTTTGCAACGGTGCCACCTGCATTGGTCTCACTCCTTGCTTTCCCTCCTGAAAGTGCATTCGAACAGATCCTTTATGCCTGCTCCAAGCTATCCTGCTGCCCAGTTCTCAGTGCACGAATGATTGGACTCTGCTGCCACAGCCGAAGAGCCCGGACTGAAAGATGCTGCTGGATCTCTTCTGCACACAGTAAGTTTTGCAACGGTGCCACCTGTAGTTCTCTCACTCCTTGCTTTCCCACCTCAAAGTGCATTTGAATACATCCTTGATGCCTGCCCCAGGCTGGCCGGCTGCCCAGTTTTCAGTGCACGATTGACTGTACCCTGCTTCCACAGGCGAAGAGCCAGGACTGAAAGATGCTGTTGGATCTCTTCTGCAAATTATATGCTTCGCATCGGTGCCACCTGTATTGCCCTCACTCCTTGCTTCCCCACCAAAAAGTGCATTTGAATACATCCTTGATGCCTGCTCCATTCTGGCTGACAGCCCAGTTTTCAGTGCACGAATGATTGGACTCTGCTCCCACAGACGAAGAGACAGGATTGAAACATGATGCTTTATCTCTTCTGCACACAGTAAGCTTCGCAACGGTGCCGCCTGCATTGGTCTCACTCCTTGCTTTCCCTCCTAAAAGTGCATTTCAATACATCCTTGATGCCTGCTGCAGGCTATCCTGCTGCCCAGTTTTCATTGCATGAATGATTGGACTCTGCTCCCACAGGCGAAGAGCCAGGACTGAAAAATGCTGCTGGAACTCTTCTGCACACAGTAAGTTTTGCAAAGGTGCCACAAGTATTGGTCTCACTCCTTGCTTCCCCACCTCAAAGTGCATTTGAATACATCCTAGATGCCTGCTCCAAGCTGGCCGGCTGCCCAGTTTTCAGTGCACGAATGATTGGACTCTGCTGCCACAGGAGAAGAACCAGGACAGAAAGATGCTGCTGGATCTCTTCTGCACATGGTAAGCTTTGCAACGGTGCCACCTGTATTGCACTCACTCCTTGTTTCCCTCCTCAAAGAGCATTTGAATACATCCTTGATGCCTGTTCCAGGCTGGCTGGCTGCCCAGTTTTCAGTGCACGAATGATTGGACTCTGCTCCCACAGGCGAAGAGACAGGACTGAAAGATGCTGCTAGATCTCTCCTGCACACTGTAAGATTCGCAACGGTGACACCCACATTGGTATCACTCCTTGATTTCCCACCTCAAAGTGCATTTGAATACATCCTTGATGCCTGCTCCAGACCTTCCGGCTGCCCAGTTTTCAGTGCACGAATGATTGGACTCTGCTTCCACAGGCGAAGAGACAGGACTGAAAGATGCTCCTGGATCTCTTCTGCATACAGTAAGCTTCGCAACGGTGCCACCTGTATTATTCTCACTCCTTGCTTTCCCACCTCAAAGTGCATTTGAATACGTCCTTGATGCCTGCTGAGGCTGGCCGGCTGCCCAGTTTTCAGTGCACGAATGATTGGACTCTGCTCCCACAGGCGAAGAGCCAGGACTGGAAGATGCTGCTGGATCTCTACGGCACGCAGTAAGTTTTGCAACAGTGCCACCTGTATTGCTCTCACTCCTTGCTTTCCCACCTCAAAGTGCATTTGAATACATCCTTGATGCCCGCTCCAGGCTGGCCGGCTGCCCAGTTTTCAGTGCACGAATGACTGGACTCTGCTCCCACAGGCGAAGAGCCAGGACTAAAAGATGCTGCTGGATCTCTTCTGCACACTGTAAACTTTGCAACGGTGCCACCTGTATTGCTCTCACTCCTTGCTTTCCCACCTCAAAGTGCATTTGAACACATCCATTATGCCTGCTCCAGATCTTCCGGCCGCCCAGTTTTCAGTGCACAAATGATTGGACTCTGCTGCCACAGGAGAAGAGCCAGGACAGAAAGATGCTGCTGGATCTCTTCTGCACACAGTAAGCTTTGCAACGGTGCCACCTGCACTGATCTCACTCCATGCTTTCCCACCTCAAGGTGCATTTGAATACATCCTTGATGCCTGCTCCAGGCCGTCCGGCTGCCCAGTTCTCAGTACACGAATGATTGTACTGTGCTGCCACAGGCGAAGAGCCAGGACTGAAAGATGCTGCTGGATCTCTTCCGCACACAGTAAGTTTTGCAACGGTACAACATGTGTTGCTCACTCTCCTTGCTTTCCCACCACAAAGTGCATTTGAATATATCCTTGATGGTTGCTCCAGGCTGGCCGGCTGCCCAGTTTTCACAGCACGAATGCTTGGACTCTGCTCCCACAGGCAAAAAGGCAGGACTGAAAGATGATGCTGGATCTCTTCTGCACACAGTTAGTTTTGCAACAGTGCCACCTGTATTGCTCTCACTCGTAGCATTCCCTCCTCAAAGTGCATTTGAATGCAACCTTGATGCCTGCTCCAGGCTGGCCGGCTGCCCAGTTTTCAGTGCACGAATGACTGGACTCTGCTCCCACAGGCGAAGAGCCTGTACTGAAAAATTCTGCTGGATCTCTTCTGCAAACAGTAAGCTTTGCAACGGTACCACCTGTATTGCTATCACTCCTTGCAATCCCAAATCAAAATGCATTTTAATACATCCTTGATGCCTGCTCCAGGCTATCCTGCTGCCCAGTTTTATGTGAACGAATAATTGGACTCTACTCCCACAGCCTAAGAGCCAGTACAGAAAGATGCTGCTGGATCTCTTCTGCACACAGCAAGCATTGCAACGTTGCCACCTGTATTGCTCTCACTCTTTGCTTTCCCACCTCAAAGTGCATTTGAATGCATCCTTGATGCCAGCTCCAGGCTGTCCGGCTGCCCAGTTTTCAGTGCACAAACGATTGCACTCTGCTCCCACAGGCAAAGAGTCAGGACTGAAAGATGCTGCGGGACCTCTTCTGCACGTGGCAAGCTTCGCAACGGTGCCACATGTATTGCTCTCACTCCTTTCTTTCCCACCACAAAGTGCATTTCAATACGTCCTTGATGCCTGCTCTAGGATGGCCGGCTGCCCAGTTTTCAGTGCACGAATGATTGGACTCTGCTTCCACAGACGAAGAGACAGGATTGAAACATAATGCTTTATCTTTTCTGCACACAGTAAGCTTCGCAACGGTGCCGCCAGCATTGGTCTCACTCCTTGCTTTCCCACCACAAAGTGCATTTCAATACATCCTTGATGCCTGCTCCAGCCTATCCTGCTGCCCAGTTTTCATTGCATGAATGATTGGACTCTGCTCCCAGAGGCGAAGAGCCAGGACTGAAAAATGCTGCTGGAACTCTTCTGCACACAGTAAGTTTTGCAACGGTGCCATCAGTATTGCTCTCACTCCTTGCTTTCCCACCTCAAAGTGCATTTGAATACATCCTTGATGCCTGCTCTCGGCTGGCCGACTGCCCGGTTTTCAGTGCAGGAATGATTGGACTCTGCTGTCACAGGCGAAGAGCCAGGACTGAAAGATGCTGCTGGATCTCTTCTGCGCAGTGTAAGTTTTGCAATGGTGCCTCCTGTATTGCTCTCACTCCTTGCTTTCCCGCCTCTAACTACATTAGAACAACTCCTTGATGCCTGCTCCAGGCCGTCCGGCTGCCCAGGTTTCAGTGCACGAATGGTTAGACTCTGCTCCCACAGGCGAAGAGCCAGGATTGATATATGCTGCTGGATCTCTTCTGCGCACACTAAGGTTTGCAACGGTGCCACCTGTATTCCTCTCACTCCATGCTTCCCCACCACAAAGTGCACTTGAATATATCCTTTATGCTTGCTGCAGGCTGGCCGGCTGCCCAGTTTTCAGGGCACGAATGATTGGACTCTGCCGCCACAGGTGAAGAACCAGGACTGAAAGATGCTGCTGGACCTCTTCTGCACACAGAAAGCTTTGCAACGGAGCCACCTGTATTGGTCTCACTCCTTGTTTCCCACCTCAAAGGGCATTTGAATACATCCTTGATGCCTGCTCCAGGCCGTCCGGCTGCCCAGTTTTCAGTGAACAAATGCTTGGACTCTGCTCCCACAGGCGAAGAGCCAGAACTGAAAGATACTGCTGGACCTATTCTGCACACTGTAAGATTCTCAACGGTGCCACCTGTATTGCTCTCATGCCTTGCTTACCCACCACAAAGTGCATTTCAATACATCCTTGATATCTGCCCCAGGCTATCCTGCTGCCCAGTTTTAATGCACGAATGATCGGACTCCGCTCTCACAGGCGAAGAGCCAGGACTGAAAGATGCTGCTGGACCTCTTCTGCACGTGGCATGCTTTGCAACGGTGCCACCTGTATTACTCTCACTCCTTACTTTCCCACCACAAAGTGCATTTCAATATATCCTTGATGACTTCTGCAGGCTGGCCGGCTGCCCTCTTTTTAGTGCATGAATGATTGGACTGTGCTCCCACAGGCGAAGAGCCAGGACTGAAAGATGCTGCTGGATCTCTTCTGCACACAGCAAGTTTTGCAACGGTGCCACCTGTATTGCTCTCACTCCTTGCTTTCCCACCTCAAAGTGCATTTGAATACATCCTTGATGCCTCCTCCATGCTGGATGGCTGCCCAGTTTTCAGTGAACAAATGATTGGACTCTGCTCCCACAGGCGAAGAGCCAGGACTGAAAGATGCTGCTGGACCTCTTCTGCACACGGTAAGCTTTGCATCGGTGCCACCTGTATTGCTCTCACTCTTTGTTTCCCAACTCAAAGTGCATTTGAATACATCCTTGATGCCTGCTCCAGGCCGTCCTGATGCCCAGTTTTCAGTGCACGAATGATTGGTCTCTGCTCCCACAGGCGAAGAACCAACACTGAGAGATGCTGCTGGATCTCTTCTGCACATGGTAAGCTTTGCAACGGTGCCACCTGTATTGCTCTCACTCCTTGTTTCCCACCTCAAAGCGCATTTGAATACATCCTTGATGCCTGCTCTAGGCTATCCTGCTGCCCTGTTTTCAGCGCAAGAATGATTGGACTCTGCTCCCACAGGTGAAGAATCAGGACTGAAATATGCTGCTGGACCTCCTCTGCACACAGTAAGTTTTTCAATGCTGCCACCTGTATTGCTCTCATTCCTAGCTTTCCCACCACTAAGTGCATTTGAATACATTCTAGATCCCTGCTCCAGGCTATCCTGCTGCCCAGTTTTCAGTGCACAAATGATTGGACTCCGCTCCCACAGGCAAAGAGCCAGGACTGAAAGATGCTGCTGGAGCTGTTCTGCACACAGTAAGTTTGCAAAGGTGCCACCTGTATTGCTCTCACTGCTTGCTTTCCCACCTCAAAGTGCATTTGAATACATCCTAGATGCCTGCTCCAGGCTGGCCGGCTGCCCAGTTTTCAGTGCACGAATGTTTGGACTCTGCTGCCACAAGCGAAGAACCAGGACAGAAAGATGCTGCTGGATCTCTTCTGCACACAGAAAGATTTGCAACGGAGCCACCTGCATTGGTCTCACTCCTAGCTTTCCCACCTCAAAGTGCATTTGAATACATCCTTGATGCCTGCTCTCGGCTGGCCGACTGCCCGGTTTTCAGTGCAGGAATGATTGGACTCTGCTGTCACAGGCAAAGAGCCAGGACTGAAAGATGCTGCTGGATCTCTTCTGCGCAGTGTAAGTTTTGCAATGGTGCCTCCTGTATTGCTCTCACTCCTTGCTTTCCCGCCTCTAACTACATTAGAACAACTCCTTGATGCCTGCTCCAGGCCGTCCGGCTGCCCAGGTTTCAGTGCACGAATGGTTAGACTCTGCTCCCACAGGCGAAGAGCCAGGATTGATATATGCTGCTGGATCTCTTCTGCGCACACTAAGGTTTGCAACGGTGCCACCTGTATTCCTCTCACTCCATGCTTCCCCACCACAAAGTGCACTTGAATATATCCTTTATGCTTGCTGCAGGCTGGCCGGCTGCCCAGTTTTCAGGGCACGAATGATTGGACTCTGCCGCCACAGGTGAAGAACCAGGACTGAAAGATGCTGCTGGACCTCTTCTGCACACAGAAAGCTTTGCAACGGAGCCACCTGTATTGGTCTCACTCCTTGTTTCCCACCTCAAAGGGCATTTGAATACATCCTTGATGCCTGCTCCAGGCCGTCCGGCTGCCCAGTTTTCAGTGAACAAATGCTTGGACTCTGCTCCCACAGGCGAAGAGCCAGAACTGAAAGATACTGCTGGACCTATTCTGCACACTGTAAGATTCTCAACGGTGCCACCTGTATTGCTCTCATGCCTTGCTTACCCACCACAAAGTGCATTTCAATACATCCTTGATATCTGCCCCAGGCTATCCTGCTGCCCAGTTTTAATGCACGAATGATCGGACTCCGCTCTCACAGGCGAAGAGCCAGGACTGAAAGATGCTGCTGGACCTCTTCTGCACGTGGCATGCTTTGCAACGGTGCCACCTGTATTACTCTCACTCCTTACTTTCCCACCACAAAGTGCATTTCAATATATCCTTGATGACTTCTGCAGGCTGGCCGGCTGCCCTCTTTTTAGTGCATGAATGATTGGACTGTGCTCCCACAGGCGAAGAGCCAGGACTGAAAGATGCTGCTGGATCTCTTCTGCACACAGCAAGTTTTGCAACGGTGCCACCTGTATTGCTCTCACTCCTTGCTTTCCCACCTCAAAGTGCATTTGAATACATCCTTGATGCCTCCTCCATGCTGGATGGCTGCCCAGTTTTCAGTGAACAAATGATTGGACTCTGCTCCCACAGGCGAAGAGCCAGGACTGAAAGATGCTGCTGGACCTCTTCTGCACACGGTAAGCTTTGCATCGGCGCCACCTGTATTGCTCTCACTCTTTGTTTCCCAACTCAAAGTGCATTTGAATACATCCTTGATGCCTGCTCCAGGCCGTCCTGATGCCCAGTTTTCAGTGCACGAATGATTGGTCTCTGCTCCCACAGGCGAAGAACCAACACTGAGAGATGCTGCTGGATCTCTTCTGCACATGGTAAGCTTTGCAACGGTGCCACCTGTATTGCTCTCACTCCTTGTTTCCCACCTCAAAGCGCATTTGAATACATCCTTGATGCCTGCTCTAGGCTATCCTGCTGCCCTGTTTTCAGCGCAAGAATGATTGGACTCTGCTCCCACAGGTGAAGAATCAGGACTGAAATATGCTGCTGGACCTCCTCTGCACACAGTAAGTTTTTCAATGCTGCCACCTGTATTGCTCTCATTCCTAGCTTTCCCACCACTAAGTGCATTTGAATACATTCTAGATCCCTGCTCCAGGCTATCCTGCTGCCCAGTTTTCAGTGCACAAATGATTGGACTCCGCTCCCACAGGCAAAGAGCCAGGACTGAAAGATGCTGCTGGAGCTGTTCTGCACACAGTAAGTTTGCAAAGGTGCCACCTGTATTGCTCTCACTGCTTGCTTTCCCACCTCAAAGTGCATTTGAATACATCCTAGATGCCTGCTCCAGGCTGGCCGGCTGCCCAGTTTTCAGTGCACGAATGTTTGGACTCTGCTGCCACAAGCGAAGAACCAGGACAGAAAGATGCTGCTGGATCTCTTCTGCACACAGAAAGATTTGCAACGGAGCCACCTGCATTGGTCTCACTCCTAGCTTTCCCACCTCAAAGTGCATTTGAATACATCCTTGATGCCTGCTCTCGGCTGGCCGACTGCCCGGTTTTCAGTGCAGGAATGATTGGACTCTGCTGTCACAGGCAAAGAGCCAGGACTGAAAGATGCTGCTGGATCTCTTCTGCGCAGTGTAAGTTTTGCAATGGTGCCTCCTGTATTGCTCTCACTCCTTGCTTTCCCGCCTCTAACTACATTAGAACAACTCCTTGATGCCTGCTCCAGGCCGTCCGGCTGCCCAGGTTTCAGTGCACGAATGGTTAGACTCTGCTCCCACAGGCGAAGAGCCAGGATTGATATATGCTGCTGGATCTCTTCTGCGCACACTAAGGTTTGCAACGGTGCCACCTGTATTCCTCTCACTCCATGCTTCCCCACCACAAAGTGCACTTGAATATATCCTTTATGCTTGCTGCAGGCTGGCCGGCTGCCCAGTTTTCAGGGCACGAATGATTGGACTCTGCCGCCACAGGTGAAGAACCAGGACTGAAAGATGCTGCTGGACCTCTTCTGCACACAGAAAGCTTTGCAACGGAGCCACCTGTATTGGTCTCACTCCTTGTTTCCCACCTCAAAGGGCATTTGAATACATCCTTGATGCCTGCTCCAGGCCGTCCGGCTGCCCAGTTTTCAGTGAAGAAATGCTTGGACTCTGCTCCCACAGGCGAAGAGCCAGAACTGAAAGATACTGCTGGACCTATTCTGCACACTGTAAGATTCTCAACGGTGCCACCTGTATTGCTCTCATGCCTTGCTTACCCACCACAAAGTGCATTTCAATACATCCTTGATATCTGCCCCAGGCTATCCTGCTGCCCAGTTTTAATGCACGAATGATCGGACTCCGCTCTCACAGGCGAAGAGCCAGGACTGAAAGATGCTGCTGGACCTCTTCTGCACGTGGCATGCTTTGCAACGGTGCCACCTGTATTACTCTCACTCCTTACTTTCCCACCACAAAGTGCATTTCAATATATCCTTGATGACTTCTCCAGGCTGGCCGGCTGCCCTCTTTTTAGTGCATGAATGATTGGACTCTGCTCCCACAGGCGAAGAGCCAGGACTGAAAGATGCTGCTGGATCTCTTCTGCACACAGCAAGTTTTGCAACGGTGCCACCTGTATTGCTCTCACTCCTTGCTTTCCCACCTCAAAGTGCATTTGAATACATCCTTGATGCCTCCTCCATGCTGGATGGCTGCCCAGTTTTCAGTGAACAAATGATTGGACTCTGCTCCCACAGGCGAAGAGCCAGGACTGAAAGATGCTGCTGGACCTCTTCTGCACACGGTAAGCTTTGCATCGGCGCCACCTGTATTGCTCTCACTCTTTGTTTCCCAACTCAAAGTGCATTTGAATACATCCTTGATGCCTGCTCCAGGCCGTCCTGATGCCCAGTTTTCAGTGCACGAATGATTGGTCTCTGCTCCCACAGGCGAAGAACCAACACTGAGAGATGCTGCTGGATCTCTTCTGCACATGGTAAGCTTTGCAACGGTGCCACCTGTATTGCTCTCACTCCTTGTTTCCCACCTCAAAGCGCATTTGAATACATCCTTGATGCCTGCTCTAGGCTATCCTGCTGCCCTGTTTTCAGCGCAAGAATGATTGGACTCTGCTCCCACAGGTGAAGCACCAGGACTGAAATATGCTGCTGGACCTCCTCTGCACTCAGTAAGTTTTGCAATGCTGCCACCTGTATTGCTCTCATTCCTAGCTTTCCCACCACTAAGTGCATTTGAATACATTCTAGATCCCTGCTCCAGGCTATCCTGCTGCCCAGTTTTCAGTGCACAAATGATTGGACTCCGCTCCCACAGGCAAAGAGCCAGGACTGAAAGATGCTGCTGGAGCTGTTCTGCACACAGTAAGTTTGCAAAGGTGCCACCTGTATTGCTCTCACTCCTTGCTTACCCACCACAATGTGCATTTGAATACATCCTTGATGCCTGCTCCAGGCTATCCTGCTGCCCAGTTTTCATTGCACTAATGATCAGACTCCGCTCTCACAGGCGAAGAGCCAGGACTGAAAGATGCTGCTGGATCTCTTCTGCACGTGGCAAGCTTTGCAACGGTGCCACCTGTGTTACTCTCACTCCTTGCTTTCCCACCACAAAGTGCACTTGAATACATCCTTGACGCCTGCTCCAGGCTGGCCGTCTGCCGACTTTTTAGTGCACGAATGATTGGACTCTGCTCCCACAGTCGAAGAGCAAGGACTAAAAGATGCTGCTGGATCTCTTCTGCACACAGTAAGCTTTGCAACGGTGCCACCTGTATTGGTCTCACTCGTAGCATTCGCACTTCAAAGCGCATTTGAATACATCCCTGATGCCTGCTCCAGGCTATCCTGCTGCCCAGTTTTAAATGCACGAATGATTGGACTCTGCTCCCACAGGTGAAGAGCCAGGACTGAAAGGTGCTGCAGGATCTCTCCTGCACACAGTAAGTTTTGCAATGGTGCCACCTGTATTGCTCTCACTCCTTGCTTTTCCACCACTAAGTGCATTTCAATACATCCTTGATGCCTGCTCTAGGATGGCTGTCTGCCCAGTTTTCAGTGAACGAATGATTGGACTCTGCTCCCACAGGCGAAGAGCAAGGACTAAAAGATGCTGCTGGATCTCTTCTGCACATGCTAAGCTTTCCGACGGTGCAACCTGTATTCCTCTCACTACTTGCTTTCCAACCTCAAAGTGCTTTTGAATACATCCTTAATGCCTGCTCCAGGGTAGCCGGCTGCCCACTTTTCAGTGCACGAATGATTGGACTCTGCTTCCACAGGCGAAGAGCCAGGACTGAAAGATGCTGCTGGATCTCTTCTGCACACAGTTAGTTTTGCAACGGTGCCACCTGTATTGCTCTCACTCCTTGCTTTCCCACCTCAAAGTGCATTTGAATACATCCTTGAAGCCTCCGCCAGGATGGCTGGCTGCCCAGTTTTCAGTGCACGTATGATTGGACTCTGCTGCCACAGTCGTAGAGCAAGGACGGAAAGATGCTGCTGGATCTCTTCTGGACATGGCAAGCTTCGAATTGGTGCCACCGGTATCGCTCTCACTCCTTGCTTTCCCACCACAAAGTGAATTCCAATACATCCTTGATGCCTGTTCCAGGCTGGGCAGCTGCCCAGTTTTCAGTGCACGAATGATTGGACTCTGCTCCCACAGGCGAAGAGCCAGGACTGAAAGATGCTGCTGGAACTCTTCTGCACACGGTAAGCTTTGCAGTGGTGCCACCTGTATTGCTCTCACTCCTTGCTTTCCCACATCAAAGTCCATTTGAATACATCCTTGATGCCTGCTGCGGGCTGGCCGGGTGCCCAGCTTTCAGGGCAGGAATGATTGGACTCTGCTCCCACAGGCGAAGAACCAGGACTGAAAGATGCTGTTGGACCTCTTCTGCCCGTGGCAAGCTTCGCAACTGTGCCAACGATATTGCTCTCACTCCTTGCTTTCCCACCTCAAAGTGCATTTGAATACATCCTTGACGCCTACTCGAGGCCGTCAGGCTGCCCAGTTTTCACTGTACGAATGATTGGACTCTGCTCCCACAGGTGAAGTGATAGGAATGAAAATTTCTGCCGGATCTCTTCTGCACACAGTAAGCTTTGCAACGGTGCCACCTTCATTGCTCTCAATCCTTGCTTTCCCACCTCAAAGTGCATTTGAATACATCCTTGATGCCTGCTCTCGGCTGGCTGGCTGCCCAGTTTTCAGTGCACGAATGATTGGACTCTGCTTCCACAGCCGAAGAGCCAGGACTGAAAGATGCTGCTGGATCTCTTCTGCACACAGTAACTTTTGCAACGGTGCCACCTGTATTGCTCTCACTCCTTCCTTTCCCACCTCAAAGTGCATTTGAATACATCCTTGACGCCAGCTCCAGGCCGCCCGTCTGCCCAGGTTTCAGTGCACGAATGATTACACTCTGCTCCCAAAGGCGGAGAGCCAGGATTGGAATATGCTGCTGAAACTCTTCTGCATATGGTAAGCTTCGCATCGGTGCCACCTGTATTTCCCTCTCTCCTTGCTTTCCCACCACAAAGCGCATTTCAATACATCCTTGATGCCTGCTCCAGGCTGGCTGGCTGCCCTGTTTTCAGTGCATTAATGATTGGACTCTGCTTCCGCAGGCGAAGAGCTAGGACTGAAAGATGCTGCTGGATCTCTTCTGCACACTCTAAACTTTGCAACGGTGCCACCGGCATTGGCCTCACTCGTTGTTTTCCCAACTCAAGGTGCATTTCAATATATCCTTGATGCCTGCTCCTGGCTGTCCGGCTGCCCAGTTTTCAGTGCACGAATGATTGGACTCTGCAACCTCAGGCGAAGAGCCAGGACAGAAATATGCAGCTGGATCCCCTCTGCACACAGTAAGCTTTGCAACGGAGTCACCCGTATTTCTCTCACTCCATGTTTTCCCACCACAACGTACATTTGAATACATCCTTGATGGCTGCTCCAGGCTGGCCGGCTGCCCAGTTTTCAGTGCACGAATGATTGGACGCTGCTCCCACAGACGAAGAGCAAGGACTGAAAGATGTTGCTGGATCTCTTCTGCACACAGTAAATTTTGCTACGGTGCCGCCTGTATTGCTCTCACTCCTTGCATTCCCACCTCAAAGTGCATTTGAATATATCCTTGATGCCTGCCCCGGGCTGTCCGGCTGCCCAGTTTTCAGTGCACGAATGATTGGACTCTGCAACCACAGGCGAAGAGCCATTACTGAAAGATGCTGCTGGATCTCTTCTGCACAGAGTAAACTTTGCAACAGAGTCACCCGTATTTCTCTCACTCCTTGCATTCCCACCTCAAATTGCATTTGAATACATCCTTGATGCCTGCTCCAGGACGTCCGGCTGCCCAGTTTTCAGTGCACGAATGATTGGACTTTGCTCCCACAGGCGAAGAGACAGGACAGAAAGATGGTGCTGGATCTCTTCTGCACACAGTAAGCTTTGCAACGGTGCCACCTGTATTGGTCTCACTCCTAGCATTCCCTCCTCAAAGTGCATTTGAATACATCCTCGATGCCTGCTCCAGGCTGGCCGACTGCCCAGTTTTCAGTGCACGAATGATTGGAATCTACTCTCACAGGAGAAGAGCCAGGACTGAAAGATGCTGCTTGATCTCTTCTGCACACAGTAAGTTTTGAAACGGTGCCACATGTATTGCACTCACTCCTTGCATTCCCACCTCAAAGTGCATATGAATACATCCTTCATGCCTGCTCCAGGCTGGCCGGCTACCCAGTTGTCAGTGCACGAATGATTGGACCCCGCTTCCAAAGGGGAAGAGCCTGGACTGAAAGATGCTGTTGGACCTCTTCTGCACACAGTAAGCTTCGCATTGGCGCAAGCTCTATTACTCTCACTCCTTGCTTTCCCACCACAAACTGCATTTCAAAGCATCCTTGATGCCTGCTCAAGGCTGGCCGGCTGCCCACTTTGCAGAGCACGAATGATTGGACTCTGCTGCCACAGGCGAAGAGCCAGGACTGAAAGATGCCGCTGGATCTCTTCTGCACACAGTAAGTTTTGCAACGGTGCCACCTGTATTGCTCTCACTCCTTGCTTTTCCACCTGAAAGTGCATTTCAATGCATCCTTGATGCCTGCTCTATGACGTCCGGCTGCCCAGTTTTCACTGCACGAATGATTGGACTCTGCTGCCACAGGCGAAGATCCAGGAATGAAAAATGTTGTTGGATCTCCTCTGCACATGATAAGATTCGCATCGGTGCCTCCTGCACTGCCCTCACTCCTAGCTTTCCCACCTCAAAGTGCATTTGAATACATCCTTGATGCCTGCTCCAGGTTGTCCTGCTGCCCAGTTTTCAGGGAATGAATGACTGGACTCTGCTCCCACAGGTGAAGAGCCAGGACTGAAAGATGCTGCTGGACCGTTTCTGCGCATGGCAAGCTTCGCATCGGTGCCACCTGCATTGATCTCAGTCCTTGCTTTCCCACCTCAAAGTGCATTTGAATACATCCTTGATGCCTGCTCCAGGCTGGCTGGCTGCCCGGTTTTCAGTGTATGAATGAGTGCACTCTGCTCCCACAGGTGAAGAGCCAGGACTGAAAGATGCTGCTGGAACTCTTCTGCACACAGTAAGCTTTGCAACGGTGCCACCTGCATTGGTCTCACCCCTTGCTTTTCCAGCTCAAAGTGCATTTGAATACATCCTTGATGCCTGCTCCAGGCTGGCCGGCTGCCCAGTTTTCAGTGCACGAATGATTGGACTCTGCTCCCACAGGTGAAGAGCCAGGACCATCTGCTGGATGAGCTTCATCCAGTGGTTGCGGTCATCGCGGGATGCGGCATGGACCTTGTACATCTCTGGTGGCGCAGCACTGATCAGGAACATCCCCTTCTCCTGGTTGGCAATATCCCGGAACAATCAGGTTCTGCAGGGACACGACGGCCTCCTTGTCCTGCGGGAAATTTGAAGCTGTTGGAATGACAGCCTGGGTGTGGTGGGGTGAGATGGGAAGAGATGGGATGTGAAGGGGACAGGATGCAAGGGTATGGAATGTGAAGGGGACAGGGTGCAAGCGGTCAGGATGCAAAGGGCCGGGTGCTGGTGCTCACCGGCATGGGAAAAGTGTATTTCTGGTCCTTCTCTTGCAGGAAGATGAGGACATCTGTCAGCAGCAGCACCAGCACATCTGGGGGTACAGGGAGGTGATATTGAAGTGGGTGCCCCTTAGGCTTGCTAAGGGTGAGGAGCCCCTGGCACCCCTGTGCCCTGGCATCTCCATCCCTGGGCACCTCCAATCCCTTGGTATTCATTCCTGGCACCATCATCACACCCAGGTACCCTGATCACCTGGTACCCTAATTTACTGGCACCCCAGTTCCCCCGCACCCCATCCCCTGCTATCTCCATCCCACAGCATCCTGCTCCCTGAGCATCCCCATCCCTTGGCATCTCCATCCCCATTCCCTGGCATCTCCATCTTCATGGCCTGGCACCTCCATCCCCACCTTTGAAGCGCCCGGCTGCGGTCTTCCAGAGCATGCACCCGCTGTGCACCAGTTTGCGGCGCAGGAGCTCGTCGCGGCCAAAGACACCGGCGCGGCTCTCCCAGGGCAGCTGCACCTTGGCCCGTCCATCCGCGCGCCTGTAGATGTCCCAGAGGCGCGTGTTCATCTCGCATTCGTGCACCTCCTCCTTGATGGATGAGATCAGCTCCTTCACCAGCCTCAGCGCCCGCGACAGGTCCGCAGAGTCGCCCTCGTTGTCTGGTAGCAAAGGGGTTGGGATGTGTCAGGGTCAGACCCAATGGGTTTGTCCCATCCGCTCCCAACCCCAGTACCTTTGGAGTTCTTCAGGATGCGCTCGATAAGCACCGGGTACTTGGTGATCCTCTGCGTCACCAGCAGGATGCACTCAGGAACACCGTGGCGGCAGAGCAGCGCACACCGCGCCATCCTCTGGCCAGGAGGAGGAGGAAGGGAAGAAGCACCGTTAGCAGTGACCAATGGGGATGCAGGGACAGGTCGGGGACCCAGGGATGGGTCAGGGATGCAGGGATAGGGATGAAGAGAGGGGGCACAGGGATGGGTCAGGCATGCAGTGATGGGGACACTGATGCTCACCCGGATGAACTGCTGGAAGCGCTTGTCTCGGGCCAGCAGGTCCTTGTACTCCTTCATGGCCTTGGTGTGCTTGCTGCAGAACTCCGAGTAGGCTTTCCTGAGCTGCTCTGCGCTGCTCCCGGAGAACTTGGGGACACAAGGGGACATCAGCGAGGCCATGTGAGTGCCCCCCATAGCACCCACTGCCTGCGCTGGCCCCTTACCTGGTTGACTAGGATGTCCCCAAGGCGGTTGATGACAAAGTTCTTGTTGCTGTCCTGGGCCAGGGACTCACGGCGCTGCTCAAGGAGCTGCACCAGGAAGCGCTCATGGATCTGGCTCAGCTCATCCACACATGGGAAGATCCTGTGCACTGAGGCCGGGTCAAGCTGCAGCTCCTCCAGCATGGCCTTGCGGAACACGGCACCCATGATCTTCAGCGTGCGGACGTGGTGGATTTCCGTCTGGATTAGCTCTGCCATGGCATGGGATGGGATGGGATGGGTGAGAGCGGGCAGCTGCCACCGCTGGGTGTCCCCCATTGCTCCAGCTCCATCCCTGTATCCCCATCACTTTGTCCCCATCCATGTGTTCCCATTGCTTCACTCCCATCCCTGTCCCCTAAACTGTCCTTGTGTTCCCATCTCTTCATTCCCATCTTTTCATCTCCAACCCATCCCTAAATTACTTGCTCTGTCCCTGTGTCCCCATTGCTTCATCCCCATCTATGAGACTCAGACCCCTTCATGTGTCTCCTGTACCTTGTCCCTGTCTCCCCATTTCTTCATCCCCATCTCTGCGTCTCTAACCCATCCTTATGTCCTTTACTCTGTCCCTGTATCCCTATCTCTTCTTCCCTATCCCTGCACCCCTGACCCATCCCTGTGTCCTGCCCACCATAGATGACATCCTGGCGCTTCATCACGTCCATCTTGTGCTGCTGCAGGTAGCTGTTGTCCACCGCCAGGCTCCAGGAATCTGCCTCAAAGTCCTTCCCATCCGTCTCGAAGTCGCTCATCAGCTGGTTCAGGATCACGTCAGGACCTGCAGGGAGGGTGGCACAAGGTGTGGGAGGGGTGTACCTGGGCCCCATGTCCCCCCGTTCCCATTGTGCCCCCACCTTCATCAATGAGCTACTCCACGGACAGCGTGCGTTTGCACATGTTGAGGGAATCCGTGGACTGGGACAGGATCCGCCGTATTCCCAGTGGAGACTCATCGTTGAATGTCCTTTGGATGGGTGGGATGTGATGGGGACACCCAGGGGACAGCCCTGGGACCCTCAATCCTGGTTTTCCCAGAGCTTACCCTGAGATGTTGGTGGTGGAGACGCTTTTGGAGAGCGAAAGGGAGGGTTGGCCCCGGTGGGGGCCCAGCAGCGTTTGCCGGAAGCTTTCCGAGGGGTAAATGGCAGAGTTTGGGCTTTCCTGGATGGCGGCTGGGAAAAAAGGGATAACACTGGGGGGCGTCAGTGCCATGACCCCCCCCAACAGCCTCCCAGGCTGCCTATGGGGGATACTGCATGCCCCCAGCATCCCCATCACTGCAGGTGGAAAAAGGGATTGGGTTGAAGAGATGGGGATGTAGAGATGGGAATTAAATCATGGGGACACAGGGATGGGTCAGAGATGAAGGGATAGGGATGAAGAGATGGGGATACAGGGGTGGGGAGGGAGAGATGGGGACATAGGGACAGGATAAGGGACATAAGGATGGGTCAGAGGCGCAGAGATAGGAATGAAGTGATGGGGGGACAGGGATGGAGCGATGGGAATCGAGGCCTTCTTCTGATGTAACAGTGATGGGCAGCATTGAGAGGGGGGTATCCTGCCCACCCCCACCCCCTGGCTCATTCCATCATCCCATCCTGTCATCCCATCTCACCCTATCACATCATCCCACCCCACTCACTCTTATTGCGCAGTGAAACCGACTGCAGTGCCGAGCTGTTCTTCAGCAGCGCCGCTTTCTGTTGCTGCAGGAGAGGAGCGGAGGTGTCATGGGGGTGGCACCATGTCCCTGTGTCCCCATGATGTCCCCATGGTGCCCGTGGGACCACGGTGTCACCTGTCCCGCCTGGTGCTCACCTTCTGCTTCACCTTGGTGCAGTTGGGCAGCGTGTCCTTGCAGCGGTTGTGGATGGTGACGTTGCAGGCTGGGGGGGGACACAAGGGGCAGGGAGAGGTGATGCAGACACCTCCCGCCACCCCCATCCGAGAGCACCGCCAGTGCTGGAGCGATGGGAGCAGGTGCAGTGGGAATCCGGGTGGATGCGGATTATGGAGCTGCAGCTGCCAAGAGATCAGCTGAGCCGCCGCGGTGCCATTGACCCCCCCGCAGTGCCACAGGACATGGTGCCACCAGCTCCATCTGGCATCAATGGGGATGTGCCAGGTCACCTCCATGGGGTGGGCATCTCCATGGAGACAAAGCTGAAGCCATCAGCCTCTTGCAATTGGGACTGTGGTGCCCACCCTGGCAAATCCACTATGGCAAAGCCACCCTGATAAAGCCACCATAGCAAAGCCACCCTGGCAAAACCCTTTTGGCTACTCACTGGGGCAGATCAGAGCTTCCTTGGCTGTGATGCTCTTGTTGCAGGCGAAGCACATGGTCATGCTGGACACGGTGATGGCGGTGAAAAGGTGGCCATTGGTGTAGCGGGTGTCCTTCTCCTTGCCCTCCTTCATCTTCTTCTCCTTGCTCTGCCCAGAGAGATGCGGAGGGCGCCTGATGGGGCTGTGGCTCAGTGGCCGCCCCCCGGCGCCCCCAGCCCCGCTTTGCTTTGGGATACGGCTCATGGATGCAGGAAGCCGAGTGGGACACAGGATCACCCGGTCCCCACTGGCACCCAGTGGGTCCTGGCCCCCCAGCATGGGGGGGGCGAGGAGCTGAGCGGCTGGGGAGAAGCCACCCGCATCGCTCCTGCTTCCCATCATCCCATAACCGTGACAACGGGATGGCTGCAGGAGAAAGCCCCCCCCCACATCACACTCCCCCCCCGCAGCCACCAGCCCCAATGGGGATGAGGTGCGGGGGCCGCGGTGGGGGGGAGGTGACAACCGGGGGCATAGGCAGGCACCAGCTCCGCGCCGTCCCACCTCCTCTTCCTATCCAAAGTGGGTATTTTTAACCTTTTCCACCCAAAATGAGGGGGTTGGAGGCCAAAACCAAGGGGGTTGGAGGCCAAGCCCTTCCCCCTGGTGATGGTTTTGGGGTTCACCACGGGTTTCCCCCTCCTGCAAAACGGGAGTGAGCCAGAGTTATCCCGAGCATCCCGAGTGGCTGCTTCTGCTGCATCCAATGGACACAGAGCAGCCTTTGTGCGCTCCCCCCCTAGCACCCGGCAGTGCCTGGCATGGGGCACTCCCCAACAGACCCAGCACCCCCAAACCGGCACCATCCCCAATACCCAAAGGGGGGGGGGGGGTCCAGCTCCCCATTGCTGCTCCTGCCCCCCCAAAGGTGGCGAGAGGCCGAGCCCCCCCATAGGGAGGGAGACCCCGGCCCCGGCGCTCACCCACTCGCTGCACAGGGGTCCCTCCACATCCCCATCCACCAGGAACAGGCCGCAGGAGCAGTAGCACATCCCAACAACTGCCCCAGCATCTGCCTGCGCAGGGCACAACCCCCCCCGGCTCCTTTGTGCCACGTTTGGCTTTTTTCCTTCCCTTTTCTTTTATTCTGCTTTGGGCTTTGTTGGTCGCTTGGGATCAGTTTGACTTTTTTCCTTTTGTTTTCTTTCCTTTTGGCCTTTTCCCTGGTTCCCTCCCCCCCCCCCCCCCCCCCCCCCCCGTTTCCTTTCTCTTTTTTCCTCTTTCTTTTTCCTGTTTTCTCTTCCTTTTCTTTTTTCTCTTTGTCCTTTTTTCCTTTTATTTTTCCTTTCCCTTTTTCATTATTTTTTACCTTTTTTCTTTTCCAATTTTTTCCAATTTCTTTTTTTCTTTTCTTTTTCTTTCCCGTTTTCTTTTTCCTTCATTCCCACCCGTTTATGTTCCTTGCTTTTCCTCCTCTTTTCTTCCCTTCCCCCTACCCCCGCTTTTCATTCCTTTCCTCCTCTTTCCCTTTCTCTCTCCTTTTCCTTTTTTTCCTTTCCCTTCCCTTTCCCTATTCCAGTCTCCTTCCCGTTGTTTTGATGTCCCGTCCCTCCACCCCGCATCGCTCCAGCCCCGTCCCGGCCGCAGGAAACCGAACTCGCTGCCGGACAAAGGCGGGAGCCGCTTCCTGCAGCCGCCCCCCCCCCCCCCCCCCCGCTGTCATTTGTCCCCCAACAACCGGCTCGCACCCGCCCCAAGGGGGGTCTGGGGGACCCCGAGGGGCTGTAGCTGCCCCCCAGGACAGGAATGGGGCTAATCCCCCACCGGGACCCTGCGGCACCAGCTCCAAACCCAGCCGGGTCGGGGACAAAAGGCCAGGCGGGGAGAGTGGGAGGTCTCGGTGGTGGGACACGGCGGCCCGGCACGACAAGGGGTGACAGGGGTGTAGTAACCCCCAAGCTCGGCCCTGGGTCCAGCAGCTGGTTTGGGGGTGTCCGGCTGCACCCCATGGCTTGGGGGGACATCAGACACGAGTCACCGCGTGGCTGTATACATACATATATATATATGCATGCACACAGCGGGGACTCCACAAAACACACGGCAGCACCTGGGGGTCCTCCAACAACCCTGCAACACCACGCTGAATCACCCCCAAGCCCAGACCTCCCAGCACCAAACTGGAGCCAAAATCCCCCGCTGGGCACCACAGCTTTGTGGGGACAGCGGTTTTGGGGGGTCCCCCCCCCCGCAGCCCCCCCGGGGCTGGTGGAGAAAAGGAAGTTTCTCCACTTTAAATAGAAACCGGGGGTGTTTTGGGGGTGTTTTGGGGGGTTTATTTTTCCGCCGCCTACAACGGGAGCGTTTCTGCTGCCGCCGCCATGGCTTCGCCCGAAATAGCCAAATTCCCGGTGGGAAAACCCCCGCGCCAGCCCCCGGAGCCCCCAAAATCCCCAACTTCTGACCTGAGCGATGGGTTTGTGTCCCCAAAACGGCGTCACGGCGCTGCCCTTCCTCGGCTGGGGACGGTCCCGTCTCCCCCCACCGTTTGCCACCCCGGCGTTGAACAAAGCCAACGCCGTCCGCACCGTCGGCAACAAAAGACGCCGCTGCGCCGGGGCCGAAACCACACAGGGATGCTTCCTCTCCCCCGAAAAGAGGGGTCCCCCCCCAAAGAGCCCAAATCCTCCCCTTCTAACCCCCAAATTCCCCCCTCTGATGTTTGAAGCCACTGAGGGTGAGGGGGGACAGCGTGGGCACCCCCCCTCTGCTCTTTTTTGGGGAGGCGGAAGCAAAGGGGGGGGGGCCGCTCTGCGATGCCGGGATTCCCCCAAAAAGCTGGTCCTGGCACAGGAGACTGGGTCCCCCCACGTTGTAAAGCCGCAGTGGGGGGGTCCCACATATCCTGAGGAAGGGGTCCCCCTCATTTCTAAAGCGAGGATGCTGGCAGCCGCTCTGGGGAGTTGTGGGGACCCCCCCGGACCCCTCCAGCCCAAGGCCGGCGCTGACTGCGGTGAAACGGGCATTGAGGAAACTTTCTTTAAACAAAAACCACCATTTCAACCCCCCCCCTCGGCCGGCGCAGGAATCAACAACCACTTCCCCCCACCGCGCCCTGGCACCATCACCGCACCCCAAACCCCATTGCTGAGCACCCCCAAAACTCCATCCACCTCAGACCCGACAAATTCGCTGCATGCAAGGCTGGGCCACACCATAGGAGCCATATTTGGGGCCCCCCCACACCTCCAAGCACCCCCTCGGTTGAGGTATAGTGAGGTGCGCACTCGCCTTGCACACTCACCGGCCTTGCACACCCGCCTTGCACACTTGCAGCAGCACAAAGCCCAAGTGCAGGCAGCGCTTGGCAGCAGCCGGGTCCCCTCCTCACCCCACTCCCCACATTGCCCAGCGTCGCGATTGCCACATGCTCCGGGCCACAACGACGGCGTCAACACCTTCCCCCCCCCAGCACCCCCGGCTCTGCGTTCCTCAGTTTCCCCATAGCCCCAAAGGCTTGGTCTCTACCGGGCTGTGGATGAGAGAAGCGGGGTGCCGGGGGGGGGTCCCCACGTCCTTGGGCAGCAGGAGAAGACGGCGACTTCCTCACCATGCCACCGAAGGGCTTCGGCAGAAACGGGGGAAAGGCGGCGGAGGAAGTTTGTGCCGTTGCTTTGCCCCACGAGTTGTCGCTGGTGGGAGGTTGGTGGGGTGCAGGCAGGGTGCGGGCAGGGGGTGATTGTCTTCTCTGGAGACGCCCCTGCACAATGGGGAGCTGCTGCGACTCCCCTGTGCCCCCCAACCCCTTTGCTAATGGTTTCATAAACCCCACTCGGAGCATCACCCCATCCCCACGACACCCCTCACACCAAACCTGCCCCCCCAAGTCTCAAGCTGGATGGGGAAGGACAAACTCCCCCCTCCCCGAAATTGGGGGGAAACGACAGCAGAGAGGTTCCCCTCCCTCTGGGGAGGGTTGTTTGACATCCCAACCCCCCCCCCCCGGGGCTGGATGGGGATGGCCCCACACCCCACCAGTAGACGCAGGGGGGGGAAATGCCCGTCCTGTCCCGTCCCCCCCCGAGCTCCCAATGGGACCCACCTTGGCACAATTGCTCCTTGCTCGGGCCAGCGACTCGATGCGGGACATGATCCGCGGAGCTGCCCCGCTCCTGCCCCGTTCCTGTCCCGTTCCTGCCCGTCGCTGGGCTCCGCCTCCCCCCCCAGGGCGGGTCGCGCTGCCGGCCCCGGCCTCGTGCTGCCCGTGGGCCTTTATTCGAGACAGGACCGGGCAGGGACCGGGCCAGGATCAATCCCCAAGCAGGGATCTGGCAGGGATCGGGCCCCTGGCAGGGATCAGGAGCGAAGGGGCAGTGTGGGACCAGACACTCTGGAATCCCTCTGGGTCCTCCATGGTTTCTTGGGAACAGTGACCTCATTATTCCGCTGGCTCCATCCCTCCGGAGCCTTGTCTGGATAGCTGTTGCGATGCTCAGCTCTTCTGCCTCAGCTTCCCTGCCTCCCATTGCCCTGGCACCCCGGTCACCATCAACCTTTGGGGGACCCTGACCCACCCTTGTGTGCCACCAGCGCTGGAATAAAACAGCAAAACAATCCCTTGGGATTCCAATTCCGCATTGCCTGGATGCTGTGGGATTCCCCACACCACTCCTGGAGCACCAAATACCTCCAAAAGGCAGCTCCCACAGATCCCATTACTGCATCACGGGACCAATGGGGCATTTTCCCAGGCTTTTATTTCAAATCAATGCCCCAAGGGAGCTGCTCTGGGAAAAAGGATGGAAAACACTGATTCTGCCTCGAGATTCCCAACGAGAAGTTGGGCTGAAGGTGATTATATGGACCAGGAGCTGAGCTGACCTCAGCCTGGTTTAACATTAACTTGTCAGCCAGGAGAAGCTGGGATTTATCGGATGTATCCAGAGATAATGCTACGAGGTTGCCAAGAGAACTGGAGCACTGAGATGGCTCCAGGTCCTGCCAGTGCCGGGGGCTGTGGCCAAGGGGGACCCAAGTGTCACCTATTAACCTCCAGGACGAAGATACCCCCCCGCAGCTCCTTAAGGAAATAAGAATCATTTTCCCCCTGCAATTCCAAGCTCAGCAGCACCCAATGTTCCCCAGGGGGATGGGAAAAAGCTGGTTTGGAACTGGGAGAGATGCCGGCTTAATGAGTAACCACAACGATGCTGCTGTGAGGTGCCAGCGCTCCCTGGAAGCTGTCTCAGTTTCCCTGCTGGAATCATAGCCGGCAGCAAACGAAAGGGCCACGTATGCGCCAAAACTCTGTGGGAAGTGGGTGGGATGCACCCGGCTGTGCAGCTTCCCCAGAAGAGGAGAAGCAGTGATGAAGCCATCGGGAAAACACATCCAATGATCCAACTTGCCTGGCCAAGGCTGAGTTCGGACTAAAGCACAGCCCCAAAAGCAGAAGCAAAGCTTGATGAGGCCACCCGGAGCATGGCAAGGAATGTGGTCATGCTCCTCCTTCCACCCAGTGCCTGATCCCGAGGTCTCATTTCCTCCCGGAGCACGAACCGCTCTGGCCTGGATCATGTCTGCTTCCCCCTTCCCTGGAGGGGTGGGGACCCTGAAACAGTCCCAAACCCGATGGAAATGGACCCAGATCAGGTACCATGGGGCACAATGTAGCTGGTGGGGAGGCTCCAGTGGTACCGGGGGTATCTGCTGCGTCTTCCCACATAGCAAAGCCACTGGAAAGCCCCTTGAGCATCACGTGGGAGCCGAGGGCGAAGGGGGAAGCAGCGGCTCAGCCATCAAGAGCCCGGAAGGGAGGAGATGGGGGTGCTCCAGATGCAGAGGGGAAGCTGCGGGGTTCCCCCTATGAGGCCAGAGTCACCCTCACCCCATGTCTCAGCCGCTCATCATCACACAGCCCCATCGCAGTAAGGGCAGGAGCTGGTGGTGTGTGCTCGGGTGAGACCCACAGCAGCACCACATGGCCCAGAGCTGTTCCCACCACTCACCTTGGGGTGGCTGGACATGGTTGGGGGTCCCCAGGAGTGGACAGTGCCAAGGCCCAGCAGTGGCAGCAAGCTCGGCCGTGGCTGTTGGGATTGTGCTTCCTTCCTGAAATAGCTCGTCCCTCCCCTCCACGGCCTCCTGCTCCCTCTGGCCGCTTCTCCCCCCCTCCTCCCCGCCATAGCTCCAGCTTATGCCCCCAAGGTAGCTCTGGATGCTCTCTGCTACCTGCAGACCTCTGGGGTCCCCTCTCTTGGGGGCCCCTCTCTCAGGGCCCCCACCTCTCTTGGGGGGTCCACCACCAAGCCTCCCTCTTGCAGCAACCACAACCCATCCCTGCCACAGCTTCTACATGGGGGCCCCCCAAACCTATAAGCACCCCTCATGATCTGTCCCACACCATGGCAATGGTGCCACCAGCCTCAGAGCCTCCTGCCACCAACCTTGTGCCCCCGGGGTACCATGCAGGTGGGGGCTCTACCCTGTACCCCATCTCCCCCCCTTTGCTTTGACTGATGCAATCACCACATGCACGGCTCTGTATCCTGCTGCATTGACCAGGATTGACCCCCCCTGCTTTTCCAATCCATCTCTTCCATGGGGAATCAGCACTCCCAAGCTTTGGAGATCCTTCTTTGTTATAGGATAAACTCTGCTAAACCAAGACTTGGCCAGAGCCTAGTTTGAACAACTTCCTGCTAACTAAAAATAGGGATACCAATGGATTTAACCCTGTTTGTGCTCAGCAAGCAGCAGGATGGGACCATGCTGGAGCCGAGGTGCGGGGGGGGGAGTGTGGCCCCATGATGATGTTAACAGCTGGTGGCTGATCCAGCCGGGAAAGGGGCAGGATGAGCTCAGGGGCCAGCGCTGGGGATTAATGGCTTCGCATGGCAGCAAATCAAACCCCAAAAGGCTGCTTTGGGGGGGACCTCCATGTCCGACACGGACACGCCCCATCAACCAAAGCACCCCACGGGCAGGCATCACCTCCTGGTGAAGCGGGGAAACTGAGGCACAGGGATGGGGGGGGGGGGCTTGGTGCTGACTGAGGCGCTGCTTCCCCAAACGACAGAGCATCGAATGCCCCCAGTCCCAACCCCAACCCCATTCCCGCGATCCAGGGAGGGAATTACCCCCGCCACCCGTTTTGCTTCCCGTCTCTACCCTCCGGGCTGGGAACGAGCCAAAGTATCCCAAATGGAGGAACGGCTCCAGGAAGCCGCAGGCTGGAGCGGAGGGGCCCCGGGAGGGCGGTGAGCTCAGCGCACAAACAAGCATTCCCGACGCCAGGAAAAACCTCATTTCCTCCGGCCGAGCCCGACGAGTCCCGTTGGGAGCGCTTCCCCAGTCCACGGCGGGAAGGGGGGACCCCAAGTGTCCCCCACCTCTCCCAGTGGTGCCCGTCGGGAATGCCGGCGGCACTCGCCATTCCATGCTCTGCTCGGCAGCTCCGGATGCATCGGGATGGTGTGAACATGGGGATGTGGATAAGGGGGAGACAGCAGCACAACCAAACCCACATCGGGGGGTGGGGGGGGGTGGGGAGTGTCCCCAACTTTTTAGATCCCAAAGGATGAAACCTTTGAGGTGGATGAGAAGGGGAAACTGAGGCACGGCTTCTCCAAAGAGCAGAGTATCAAATGTCCCCAATCCCAACCCCATCCTCGTGTTCCAGGGAGGGAATTACCCCCCCCCCCCCCCGCCACCCCTTCTGCTTCCCCTCCCCACCTTCGTCTTCCCTGTCATCCTCTTGATGAAGCTGAGGGTCCTGCCCAGGGGGGTCTCTTCCCGGCTCTGGCTCCCAGCTTCCTGCTCCAGCTGCCCGCAGCTCCCGGCGCCGGAGCTGCAGGAGACGGAGGATCCAGTCTGGACAATCCCCATCTGTCCCTGGAAACAGGGAGGAGTGAGCCCGGCCGCCGCACCCAGCACAGAGCCCCTTCTGTTCGCGTGGTGCAGGACGAGCCCCCCACCACGGGCCCCTTCCTCGGTCACCCCCAACCTTGTCAGCTCCCTGTAAGCTGGAGAGCGGGTTGTGGGGTGCTCCGGGCATGGACCCCACTTCCCCAGGTGGACAAGCCCTGCTCCCGACCCTGGAGACACAGAGCGCCAGGGACACGAAGCACCGTCCTCTACGGCTTGTCCCAGTCCCCACTTGTTCCCCACGGAGCTCCTGGCCAGAGCCACCAGGGAACAACCGCCCTAATGAGGATGGGAATGGGCTGTGACAGGCGCTGCTGGCACAGTGTGATGCCAGCGGGGAGGAGGGGGACACCGTCCCCAGCAGCCTGATGTACAATGAGTGAAGTGTGTCAGGCCTCAGCCTGGCCCTGTTGCATCCATCCTGCTCCCTCTCTGCAGCCATAACCCCCCACCAAATCCCTATTTTCATCCCTAAGTCTCCACTCTGGTCCTTGAGGTGCTTTATTCACCCCCCAGCACACCCCATCCCCAACTCACCCATTGACCAGGCTCTGCTGGGAGGCAAAGAGGGAAATCCCTGCAATGGGAAAAGAAAGAGGGATGAGAAGAGGGACCAAGAATCCAGTTTAAGCAGGGATGGAAGGGGGGTGTAACTTGGGGTTCCCCCATTCCTGGGGGATTTTGGGTGCTGCCACTCCCCGTCTGCGTCGGGGGATCTGTTGATGATGCCGAGAGATGCGGATTTGGCGAGGCTGCAGCTGTGGAAGCTCTGCCAGGTCCTGGATATTGGCAACCCCTGTGCATCCTCCTGCCAGCATCCATGGGAAAGGGGTTGGCACCAGGGACACCACCTATTATCCCCCTCCCTGGTCCCCAAAATAGAGCTTGGGCAGGAGCATCCCACTTTTGGGATGATGGCAAAGCCACCTGGGGTGAGGCTGTGCTCTTACCCAAGCTCATCCATGCATCCATTCATTCATCCCCCTGGCAGCAGGTGAGTGATGGGACACCCTGGGGTGACATGAGGAGGAGAGAAAGGGGGCTCCTACCTGTGCCCACCGCTCATCCGCCTCACCCTGGGAAAGCAGGGACTCCAGGTCATCGTTGCTGTGGACAAGGGGGTTTCTCCAGGGGTCCCTCTGGTGATGTCCCAGCCCTTCCAACTGCTCCGTGCTGGAGTCGATGTCATCAGGGTGCAGCCCTTTGAGACTCACGCTGCAGTGGGGACAGAGGGGACCCCAAGCTGGGCATGGAGGGGAACACACAACCAGGTCCCCCATCCCCATGGGGTGAGGTCTGCTCTAGCACCCGGCTTTTGGGGTACCCCCAAAACGTGTCATCCCTGGGGCACCTGACACTCCCCTGAGCATCCTGACACCCCCAGGAGCACCACAACACCCCCTGAGCATCCTGACATCCCCTGAACATCCTGACACCCCCTGAGCATCCTGACACCCCCTGAACATCCTGACATCCCCTGAGCATCCTGATAACCCCTGAGCATCCCGATACCCCCCTGAGCACCCTGATACCCCCTGAGCATCCCAACATTCCCTGAGCATCCTGACACCCCCTGAGCATCCCAACACCCCCCGAACATCCAGGGATGTACTGGGAGGCCGCCGATGGAGCAGCGGGAGGGGATGAATGGCTGGATGGGGACACGGGGCAAGTCACTGCTACCTGAGGTGGTCGTAGCTGGGGACCCTGCGCAGCTCCTTGCCTGGCTCCCAGCTGTGCCGGCGGAAGGGATCCCGGGAGTGGATGCGCAGGGCGCAGGATCGCTGCAACGGCACCGCTTGAACACGGTCCTGCTCCTCCTCCTCCTCCGAGCCGGGGCCAGGGCCGGTAACCGGCTCCAGCGCAGACATGCAGCGGCGCTTCTGCCCCGGCACCCCGCACAGGGCTCCTTCGCAGGGACCCAGGAAGACATCGGGATCATCCATCCCTGCGCTGCGGGATGCAGGAGGGAAGCGTTGGGGGGGGGGATGGACCAGCCATGAAGCGAGTTGATGGGGTCTCAGCTCATAGGACTCCCCACCATAGATTCATTCATTGCTCCAGTCCAATCCCCAAATCCCAAAGCCAGCTCCATGCCCGTGCCCGAGGCATCCCCCAGGGCTGGAATATCCTGGTCCCAGCAGGACAAGGGATGGAATGTGGAGCAAAAGCATCCCCCACATCAAACCTGACCCTGCCTAGTCTGGGAATCGTGGAATCACAGAATCCTGGGATGGTTTGGACTGGAATGGACCTTAAAGCTCTTGAAGCTTCCAACAGCCTCTAAAGTTTCTGATGGTCATAAAGAGGAGCTGCCTCCCTCCCATGAGCAGTGTGCGTGTGCCCCCTTGCACTGCATGGGGCCCCCCGACCCTATTCAAATACGGCCGGGGGGGAGCAGGAACACACAAAACACCCTTTCGGCTCCTCACAGCCGGTTACTCATTAAGCTCCCAGGAATTCGGCCGGGATAAGAGTGGCTCGACCCGGGGGTCCGCACCGGGATGCGGCTCAGTCACCACTGACACAAACCCCCCCCGCCCCTGGCACATTTCCACCTCCGTGAGCATCCCGACATCCCCTGGGCATTCCGACACCCCTTGAGCAACCCAACACCCCCTGCGGCAATGGGGAGCAGGGGTGTGCAACCCCATGCCATGGGAGCAGAGGGCAGTGGGTGCCACAGCGCGCCCAGCCCGCAATTCCAGCCCTCCGGCAGCACTTTGGACCCGAACAGGTTGGAATCCTGGATCCAAAGGAAGGAAGCAAGCAGCAGGGAGGAGGCCTGACTCCTAAAAGCCACTTGTAGCTGAGGCCACGAGGAAGGGCGAACCCATCCCTGCTTCTGGTGTTGTTCCTGGTTCCTTCCCAGGCAGGGCTGGATTCCCTGGCTCCAGCAGGGATTAACCATGGTCTTTCCAGGGTGCTCCAATGCTGGGTGGGGAAACTGAGCCCCAAGGGGAAGAGTGACCAGTTCGAGATGGGTTCATCCCATTGTTGTCACCATGGAAAGGGGGGATCCCGGTGTCCCATTCCATGGGAGCAGCCGCAGCAAAGGGCTGGGGGAGAACACAAAGAGGTGCTGCAGCACCCACGGGTGCGGATGGGGGCTCAGGGACCTACCTGCTGGTGACACGGTCCCATGGGAGCCCTGCACCCTGCTCCCTCCTCCTCATTTTCCTCCTCCTCTCACACACGGGATCAACAAGGAACCACCTGGCAAATCAGATCCTTTTCCCCGTTAACCCTTTGCCCTGCTCCGATGGACACACATTCCCATGGGACTCCGCAGACCCAGCCTCGACCCCCACTTCCCTCCTCCTTTTCCCCCCTATCCCCTTCTCCATTGGGATTTAGGGTCCAACAACAGCCCCTCACGTCTGACCTGCTCCTTCCTGACTCCCAGGGATCCTACCAGGTGGGATCATGGATAAACCATCACAGCCGGAGCAACAGGTAACCCCAAAGCATGTTGAGCCGTGCCTCAGTTTCCCAGAGGGGGGAAATTCCTTTTCCCTGTAGGAAGTTGTTCCAACCCGGAACAACCCACAGGATACATGGAGCAGGTCAGGGTGCGGAGCTGTGATAAGGGCAGGGTGAGCTGGGGTGACTCGGGGCTGCTCTCCACTGCCATTGGGCTGAACCCCTCTGCTCCCATTGCCATGGGGCTGAACCCCTCTGCTCCCATTGCAATGAAGCTGAACCTGCCTCATCCATGGCTCCATCTCTGCACTCGCTATTCCTTAGGCTGCAGGTTTATCCCATAGGGAATGCATTTGTTTTACGTCCATGGGTGGCACCAGGGACCTTTGAGCAGCTTCAGAATGCCAGAGATGACACCTACTTGGAACACCCAGAGCCTGGCAGGAAAAGAAACAGGCATGGAATCCTGGAATGGTTTGGGTTGAAGGGACCTTAAAGCTCATCCAGTTCCACGGGCAAGGACACCTTCCACTAGGGCAGGTTGCTCCAAGCCCTGTCCAACCTGGCCTTGAACACTGCCAGGGATGGGGCAGCTTCTCCATTCACCCTATCCCAGTGTCCCACCACCCTCATAGAGAAGAACTTCCTTAAATCCAACCTAAATCTCCCAACATGCCCCCAAAGTTCCCTGAAACCGTAAGGAACCATCAACCTACAGTGGGAGTAGAGGAATTCCAGTCCCATAGCAATGAGAGCAGAGGGGTTCAGCCCCATGGCAGTGGGAGCAGAGGGATTCCAGCCCAATGGCAGTGGAGAGCAGAGGTTTTAGCTGGAATGCTGTTGGCATCAAGGAATGAGACTTTTCCAACTCGATTTTAGGGCTGCAGCTCCTGGTGTCCAAGCACCCTCTTCACCAGGGGTGTCCTTAGGGATGGATCCTGTCTAGATCCCAGCTCCAGCTTTACGCTTAATACCCCAACACACACTGTTGAAGATACAACACAGACAACCCCACTGGTGTCCCACCAAAAGCTGCCCCCAAAACCCCACTGCTGGTATCAGCCATCAGTTACCTTCACCATGGAGGTATTCCTGAAGGATGCAGCTTCCAAATGGAAGTGTGGAATGGGACCAGAGCCTTCAGGATGAGCTTCTTTGAGCACCCAACAGCAACCATGTCCCTCATCCAGGCTATGCAAAGGGTGGAAAGGGAGGAATCCTGGCTTGGAAAACATCGTGTTGGTGACAAAGGCGCAGTGTTCTCTCTGGCACCGCCCGGGATTTCTATCCACCAACACGAAATTCCCAGCTCCCGGCACAGAATTCCCACGCTGCTCCTGCGTAAACCTCAGGGAAAAACCTCTGGAAACACGGCAGGATTCCACTTGGCAAAGGAGTTATCCAGGTTCCTGCTTTTCCCAGAGCTGCTTCCCATGGGGAGGTGGGAAGAGGGGGGGGACCTGAGATTGGAGCCTGGGAAGCACCAGAAGCATCCCTATAATGGGTGTTAACACCAATATGCCAACAACAGAGGCCAGAGGGAGGGATTCGGGTGATTTTCCTCCATTTTGATGAAGGAACAACCTCTCATTGCCACTGAGGAGCTTTTGGGGATGCTGATCCCAGCACACCATCACTTGGGGATCAGCTCTTCCAAAGCTCTTGGCCCCAATCCCACAGCACCATGGAGGAAACTGGGATGTAAATGGCTCTTTCCATGGTGTTTTCTTTTGGATAATGGCCATAGGTTGACTACAATCGAAGTGACCCCAAGAACAGGCATTGGGCTGGGTTGGCACCATCCTTGTGGTGCCATTCAATGGCATTTCATGGCAGGGGGGTGGAACTAGATGATTTTTAGGTCTTTTCCAACCCAAACCATTCTACGATCCTATTAACTGCAAGATACCCGTAAAGGGAGCTCCTTGCCTGGAGGAACTGGCTTTAAGAGGTAAAAATGCACTGGCATAGGGAGAAGAATACCTGGGGACTGCAGAAAAAGAAAGCTGCAGGAGGAGGAAATGGGATGTCAGGAAAGCTCCTGGAGCCAAGAAAGAGCTTCTGTGTGCTGGGGGAAGGAGCATCACGAGGTGAACCACGAGGAACCACCAGGCAGGGCCAACATGAGGGCAGGGAAAGGCAAATCACATTCTTGGACCTGGTGGGAAGCTCGGACATGGTGGGAATCTCAGACCTGGGCTCACGCCGGAGCCTGGAAGCGCCTCCAGCCCTGCAGGCACACGCAGAGGTGAAGCTCTCATCCTCTTGTTGACCAGAACCCCCCCATCTGCTGGGGCTGCACCCCCAGAGCAGTTTGAGGTGAGGGGTTCAGGAGACACACAGATCCCAGCAGATGGGAGTGTGTGGGAGGTGGCTGATGCCAAAAGCTTCCAGACCTGAAGCCATGTCCAGGGGTCCCTGTGGGCTCCAGGCTCTGCTCTAGGCTCTGGTTAAAGACTTTAGAGCATTCAAAGACCAAAAGAGGGGTCCCTGAGGGAGTAAAAGGCAGATGGAGCCCTCTGAGGCTAAGGAAAGCCTGAGGATGGGGGAACTCCACAGCATGAGGGTGTTAAAGGGACAAAAGGAGGCGTGGGATTGTTTTAAAGCCTTTAGGGAGCACAGAAATGTTGCATTTGCAGGTTCAGCCACAGGGTTTGATGTGGAAACCTTCCTCTGCCACCCCTGTTGGAAACCTGGAACCAGGGCTGTGTTTGGTGCTGGTTTGAGCTGTTGGCAGCTGAAGTGCCAGGGAGAGCATTTATAGTTCAATAGCATCATCATCATCACAAGGACTTACATCCACATGAGATCATGGCTATCAGCGACTTCCTCTCCCCATGGCAGCAGTGCCATGGTCCATCATCCTCCATTCCCAAATCACAACCATTACTTAGGAGCAAAGCATCATTTGTGGAGAGTGGGAGCAGTGCCAGATGAGAATTCCAGCCAGAATTCCACCCATTTCTGCCTCCAGAGACCAGATATTGGGAGTTGAACAGCAAAAGTAATCTTTTATTTCTCAAAGAACATCTGCAATTGCATTAGCATCGCTCAGAGAGGGAATGATTCCAGGATCAACCTTCACACCAATGCTGCTACCTTGGGCTTTTTCACATTGATGCTGTCAACCAGGAATTAAGCTCCAGCTTCATGGAATCATGGAATGATTTGGGTTGAAGTGACCTTAACGCTCACCCAGTCCCACGGGCAGGGACACCTCCCACTGGAGCACTTCCTCCAAGAAGGAAAGGAGGAAGAGGCTGCGCGCGGCGGGCCCGAGGAGATTTGAGCCTCGGCGACCACCGTCCATCCCCTCCCGCCCCGTCCGTTTGGTTCGTTCTCGGCCGGCGCCACAGGGGCGGTCCGTGCTCCACCAGCCAGGCCCATGTGAGGCGCGGGGGGGAGCTCAGCCCGGGGCCGGCGCCGGGGCCCGGTGCGGAGCTCGCGGAGCAGCGGCGAGCCCGAGGGCCGGAGCCAGCGTTCCCGGTCCTCGCCCGAGGCCGCCCGGGCCAGGGCCCGCCCTGCGGCTCCCCCCGTGCCGTTCCCAAGCACCGCCGGGGCTCTCCCACAGCGCACGGAGATGCGGGGCTCAGCCGGGGCCGGTTCAGGTCTCCTGGGGCTGTTTGGGTGCTCGGGACCCGGGGCCGGGGCTTTGCAGCATGGCCCCAGCCGGGCGCTTCCCGGCTGCAGAACGAGCCCCGGAGCTGAGCCGGAGCCTGGGTCCTGCGTCTTTGGGCTCAGAAACGAGCCCTCGTCGGGTGTTTCTAGGGTGAAAGCCGGGGCCGGGCTGTGGGGGGAGTGCTGGGCTGTGGGAGAGGTGTTTAGGGGCGTTTCAGGTGGGTTTTGGGGCAATTTGAGCTGGATTTGGGTAATTCGGGCATGTTTGGGCGTTTTGGGTGGGTTTAGGGGCAATTAGGCAGGGTTCTATAGGACGGGGCCGGACGCCGTGGAATCCACGCGGGGGTTTCCATCACGTCTGGCCCCGCCCCGCTGGGTCCTAGAGCCCGACCACAGGACGCAGACTCCAGCAATGGGTTAGGCTGGGGGAGGCCTTCCCAACATTCCATCTCAGTCTCCCCTCTAGCAGATTAAAGCCTTTCCCCTTGTCCTGTCCCTGTGCCCACAGGCAAAGAGGCAGGACAGAAAGCTACCCTGGGCATCTTCTGCGCATGGTGAGCTCCACAGCAGTGCTGCCAGCATTGCTCTCGCTTCTCGCTTTCCCACCTAAAACTCCATCTAACCAGAGTCCTATCCATCCAACCGTAAATCCAATGTGTTAGGACAAAACCAAATAGCTGGGCACGTTCTATACGGGTGCCCACCAGAACAATGCTACCGACATGGATATCCTCATGTACCCACCTAAAACTCCATCTGTGTAAAGCCTCACTGGACAGACAGCACTCTCTCCTGACCCAAAAACCAGCTCCCTAAGTGTGAACATCCAGACCCTGATGGCCGATGGTGCCAGCAGCTCTGTGCACCAATTTCCACCCTCACAGACAGAGCAAGGGGGCCCAAGGTAGGCTGAGACCGCATCAGCTCTTTGGTCCAGGCACTTGTTTCTACTCATTGGGTAGTCAATGAGTAGTTATCTCTCCTTCTGTTTCGGGCTATCACAGCAGCTGAGGAAGAGCAAAGGAGGCATAGGACTCATGGAGAGGTCAAAGACTAAATTCCTCTATAGACATGTATTGACCCTTTGTCATGGGTTCAGCAGCAGCAGTCATTTTTTTCCTTCTTGGTAGCTGGTGCAGCGCTGTGGTTTTGATTTTGGGCCTGGGAACAGCGCTGATAACACCAGTGTTTTGGTTACTGCTTAGTGATGTTTTGGTCTGGCCAAGGACTTTCCGAGTTTCATGCTGTGCCAGGGAGGAGGGGAAGCAGAGACAGGACACCTGACCCAAGCTAGCCAAAGAGGTTATTCCATACCACAGCATGTCATGCCCAGGATGTAAAGCAGAGGAGAGACCTGGAAGGGTGGGGGTGCACTGCGTGGTTGGGCTGGGTTTTAGGTTGTGAGACATTGTATTCTTTCCTTGTATTTCTCTTGTCATTATTATTATTGGTGGTAGCAGTAGTGATCTGTGTTATACTTTAGTTACTAAACTGTTCTTATCTCAACCTGTGGGAGTTGCATTCTTTTCTATTCTCCTTCCCATCCCTCCGGGAGCCGGGGGGGGGGGGGGGGGGGGGGGGGGGAAGAAAGAGGGGGAAGTGAGTGAGAGAACGGGCTGCATGAGTTAGAGAGGCTTAAACCACGACACCCTTCTATTGTGTTATCTGTCTGTTATGTGCTTATTTCTCCCTCCTTATCAATGGTGACACATGAAAACACAAAAAACTCACTTTGAAACACAAAACAGCTCATGTTATTGCTGCCTGCTATGGACAAGGCATAGTCCAAATATACAGACTATTTAAAGGGGAGATAGAGCAAAAGCGGGTTTGGGGCCAGCAAGTCAGTAGTGTTAGCAGTGCCTGGCCAGTTGCGCTCTCAGAGATGTGCTCAAGGACACCTGTGTACCGCCAATACAGAGGCAGTATACACATGGAGTTTTAGGTGCTGAATCAAGGGTGGATTGCCACAGTGGTGGTACCATTTGTTCTGCTGACAGACAGGGTATGCCACAAAGTGACCACACACTAGCTGTATAATATGCAGAGTTTATTAAACAAGCACACTGAAGCCAAGAAGCACACTACAAGCAAGCACACTAATGTGAATTAGGTAATTATCTCTCTATATAGTGAATAAGTACAATAAGGCAAATCAGAGATATAGGTATATAAGTAAACTACTGAAGAAAGTTAGCAATGCATTAGATCATTACTGTATAGAGAGAACAGAGATTAAGAAGAAACATATCACCAGCCACCACCGAACCATCCTCCAGGCTCACACTTCAGCTGGGAAGCCCCACTGCAGCCGATGCCTGGAGTCTCAGGTAATCGGGAAGTTCCTGTGTAGTGCTTCCACCCATAGGTGGGTCCTCACTTAGCAAAACAAATGGCACCAAGAAGATCCTGCTTTTATACCCCTATCAAAGCAAAGGCTTTACGCCAGGTCTGATCGTTTGCTCGTGGGGCCGTGCAGTTTCTCATCATCTCAGTGTTGGCAGCACCGAGAGCGTTGGCCAGGCGCCCCCGTGCGGCCAAGTGTGAAGCTGCACCCCCCTGCTCTGCCCCTGTCCGACAGTCGCGATGAACACGGACACTGCCGAATGCAGTGCGGCAAGCGACATCCTTTGTTATGGTTCTCAGTCATGTGAGTGAATCAACTCATAGCAAGGTTCCCATCCGTTACACTATTCCAGAGCTCACTGTGTATAGGTGATTGTGGAAGACTATGTTTGATGCTGCCTGTCTGAAAGCTCATTTGTGATCCTGTTGTTCTGGTTTGAAGGCATACCATTCAGTCAAGCACAGCTTCTGTGAACAGACAAGGAAAAAGCAGCCAACCAAAACCTGTTTGGACCAAGGTCAAAGCAGTCATGTCACTGTGGAGCATGTGCCTGGGCATGGGCAACCCCCAACTATAGCCCCAGCACCAGCCCAGCACCATGGGGATCGCCCAGACCAGATCAGACAACAGCAGACACATGGCTCACGACAGCACATGAAAGCAGTCAAAAAATCAGTTCCCTGAAGTGCTAACATCCAGCCCCTGCTCCTAAGAATAACGTGTTCAGACCGAGAGCTGGTGCTGGGCCTCGCCCGCACACATAGAGCTCCGCGATGGTGCCAGCAGCCTTGCTCCGCTCCTCGCCTTCCCACTTACAGCCCAACAGCATGGGACCTCTCCTGCGCCCCCTCCTGGCCTTCCCGTGGCACGGCATGCAGAGCGGGAACATCTGTCCTCTGCTCCCACAGCGGAAGAGCCAGGACGAAAGCGGCTGCTGGGCCTCCTACAGGTGCTGAGCTGCAGCAGTACCAGCACCATTGCTGTCGCTCCTCGCTTTCCCACCTAAAAGTCCGATTGCGTGCAACTGCTCGCCACCTGCTACCGGCGCCCCCGCAGCACAGCACGCAGGGTGCGAATGTCCGGCCCCTGTTCCCACATCCGAAGAGCCAGGACACAAGGCTGCTGCTGGGCCTCTTCTGCACATGGGCAGCTCCACGACCTTCTCCTTGAGTCTGATCCTCAAGCAGCCATGTCTGAGCCTGCCTTGATGTGCAGGTGTTGTGGTTTAGCCTGGCAGACGTCTCAGTCCCACACAGCTGCTTGCTCGCTCACTCATGGTGGCACATGGTGTGGAATAGCCCTTTGGTCAGTTGGGGTCAGCTATCCCAGCACTGTTACCTACCATCCTCTTGTGCACCCCCAGGCTACGTGCTGCTGGAGAAGCATGAGCAGCAGAGAAGGCCCTGGTGATGTGCAAGCACTGCTCAGCAGTAACTAACACATCAGTGTGTTATCAGCACTGGTTTGGTCAGAAATCCAAAGCCCAGCACCATACGGGCTGCTCTGATGAATATGAATTCCACTCTATCAAACCTAGTACAACAGGGTGATCCTGCCTCTCATGAAGAACATCAGAAGATCAGAAGGAGAAGATTCCTTCTCTTAAGAAAACTTCTTGAGGTTTCTGTAGGTCAAATTCAATTTCTTGAGGTCTGTTTGGAGTGAAGCTCCATAGTGTCAGTGGTTAATGTCTGCGTGCAGATGACTCACCTGGCTTGTGGCGCCTCTAACAAGGTCACAGCAATAGGAATTAAAGGACATGACAGGTAATAAACAAAAAGAGCAGGTGGTAGTTAAATGAAATTGCAGTGGGAAAGGCTGGAGCTCTGCCTTGTAATAGCTGATGAGCCTGTCGAGAGGTCAGGATTAGACAGGCCCACCAACATGGGTGAGATACTTAGTGTTCATTGTTGACTGCTTAATCAGGAAGAAGTAGATGAGGCCTTCTTCAGGACACTGCAAGAAGCCTCATGCTCTCACACACTGGTCGTCCTGGACTTAAACCACCTTGGTAGCTGCCTAGGAACAGCACTGCAGAGCAGAGCCCATCCAGCAGACTTCTGGAGACCATGGATGATAATTCCCTAAGCATGCAGAGATGGGGCTAGGATAGCCAAAGCCCAGATTCAGCTGAATATGGCAAGTGACCATAAGGCCAACAAAAGCAATCCTTGATGCCTGCTCCCAGCCGTCCTGCTGCCCAGTTTCTAGAGCACGTATGCTTGGACTCTGCTCCCACAGAGGAAGAGGCAGGCCTGAAAGATGCTGCTGGACCTCTTCTGCACACAGTACGCTTTGCAACGGTGCCACCTGCATTGCTGTCGCTCCTTGCTTTCCCACCTCAAAGTGCATTTGAATACATCACTATTGATGCATGCTCCCAGCCGTCCTGCTACCCTGTTTTCATAGGATGAATGATTGGACTCTGCTCCCACAGACAAAGAGCCAGGGCTGAAAGATGCTGCTGGACCTCTTCTGCACACAGTAAGCTTTGCAACGGTGCCACCTGCATTGCTATCGCTCCTTGCTTTCCCACCTCAAAGTGCATTTGAATACAACATCGTTGTTGCCTGCTCCCGGCCGTCCGATAGCTGCCTTTGCGGAGCACGAATGATTGGACTCTGCTCCCACAGGCGAAGAGCCAGGACTGAAAGATGCTGCTGGACCTCTTCTGCACACAGGAAGCGTTGCAACAGTGCCACCTGCATTGCTCTCACTCCTTGCTTTCCCACCTCAAAGTGCATTTGAATACAACATCTTTGATGCCTGATCCTGGACGTCCAGTAGCTGCGTTTGCACGAATGATTGCACTCTGCTTCCAGAGATGAACAGCCAGGCCTGAAAGATGCTGCTGGAACTCTTCTGCACGCAGTAAGCTTTGCAACAGTGCCACCTGCATTGCTGTAGCTCCTTGCTTTTCTCGCCTCAAAGGGCATTTGAATACAACATCTTTGATGCCGGCTCCTGGACGTCCTGTAGCTGCATTTGCACAAATGACTGGACTCTGCTGCCACAGGCGAAGAGCCAGGACTGAAAGATGCTGCTGGACCACTTCTGTACACTGTAAGCTTTGCAACGGTGCCACCTGCATTGCTGTCGCTCCTTGCTTTCCCAGCTCAAAGGGCATTTGAATACAGCATCTTTGGTGTGTGTTAACGGCCGTCCTGAAGCAGCGTTTTCAGAGCACAGTTGATTGGACTCTGCTCCCACAGGCGAAAAGCCAGGGCTGAAAGATGCTTCTGGACCTCTTCTGCACACAGTAACCTTTGCAACGGTGGCACCTGCATTGCTCTCGCTCCTTGCTTTCCCATCTGAAAGTGCATTTGAAAACAAAGTCATTGATGCCTGCTCCTAGCTGTCCTGCTGCCTCATTTGCACGAATGATTGGACTCTGCTGCCACAGACGAAGAGCCAGGACTGAAAGAGGCTGCTGGATCTCTTCTGCACACAGCAGGATTTGTACGGTGACACTTGCTTTGCAGTCGCTGCTTGCTTTGCCAACTAAAAGTCCGTTTGAGCACATCTGTGGTGCACCCCCTTGCCGTCCTGTATCTGAGTTTGGAGTGCGCAAACGATTGGTCTCTTCTCGCACAGACGACGAGCCAGGACTGAAAGAGGCTGCTGGATCTCTTCTGCACACAGCAGGATTTGCTACGGTGACACTTGCTTTGCAGTCGCTGCTTCTTTTACCAGCTCCATGCCCGTTTGAGCACAACATCTGTGGTGCATCCCACAGGGGTCCTGAATCCGAGTTTGGAGTGCACGAACGATTGGTCTCTGCTCGCACAGACGAAGAGCCAGAACTGAAAAAGGACGCTGGATCTCTTCTGCACACAGCAGGATTTGCTACACTGACACTTGCTTTGCAGTCGCTGCTTGGTTTAACAGCTAAAAGTCCGTTTGAGCACAACATCTGTGGTGCCCGCCCCAGCCATCCTGAATCCGAGTTTGGAGTGCACGAACGATTGGTCTCTGCTCGCACAGACGACGAGCCAGGACTGAAAAAGGCTGCTGGATCTCTTGTGCACACAGCAGGTGTAGGTAGTTAAGGTCTGGCGGCCAGAAGGTGTCGCGCTGTACGGAAAGACAGGGCCCCTTTCCTAATAGCCAATAACGTTTAGTTTATGATGTAAGCCGACGGAAGTGACGTTGTAAACCCTAGCTATATAATGTTGTGTCACCTACCAATAAACGCCATTTGCCATCCACCATGTTGGTGTCTGTGAGCTGATGGCCGGACCGGCCTGGGGTTGGTCACCGTGCCGTTCCTGAACCAGGTCGCCACGCCTCGCTGAGGCAACAAGTGGTGCCAAAACCCAGGAACTTGCCTGGAATCGGGTGAACGGCGGTCGGAATTGCATGACCAGCCCGGCGGGGAGGACGCTCCCGGACCAACAAGGAGGATGGAAGCCCTTGTGAAGGTCGTATCACAATTGCATAAGCTGTGGTGTATTGATTGTAAACCCGAAGATTTTACTCTCGCAGTTACGAGGCTTTTACAGATTGGGGTCATTGCCCAGCCGGTGGACATTCTCCACCCAGATGTGTGGGACAAATGCTCTAAAGCGTTATGCAAGGAGATGATGTCCTTGGGTCGTGGGAAAAATCTTAAGTCGTGGGGGAAAGTCGTACAGGCTCTGCAAAAGGCCATACAAGAGCAGGAGACCTGGAGGGCAGCAAGGGGCTGTTTGTTAGCCACCCCGAAATTGGGAGTCGGGGCAGCCACACAGACTCCGTGCTCCCCAGATGATGGCAATTTTGAGTCTAAAGACTTGCGGGAGGGCGATACGCCCCCCATATCCCCGAACCCCAACCCTCTTACGGAGGGACAGAATCAAGCAAAATCCTTCTGGGGTGGGTTAGCCGAGGAGGCCAGGGGTGCCGCAGGGAAATCAGAGTCTGAGGACGACTGGGCCAGACCACCGCCCTATGCGCCCCAAAATGGCGCCGAGCGGCGAGGGGAAGGGCGGGGCGAGAATGCCCCCAGCGGGAACAGGGAGGAAGCGCTGGAATTAACAAGCGCACACAAAGGGGAAGGGGAGGAGCACGAGAAGGAGAAAGGCGGTGGGGGCGATCAGGAAGGGGAGGGGAGCGCGAGTGAGGGGCAGAGAGCCAATCAGAGCGGCCATCTGAAAAAATGCCCTTATAGGGCAAACACCCCCCCGAGTAGAAGGCGGGGCGAGTCAAGAAGGGGGGAACGGCCCCCCCGCAAGGGAAGTGGGCGGGGCCAGAGCCCAACAAAAAAGTATTGGAGCCCGGCAATAACCAGTCAGTCGAGTTCCGATTCTGGATCAGACACCAGCTGGGACGAGTGGCTTGCAACCGATCCAAATTCAGAGGAGGAAGAAATGGGGGTAGACAGAGTTAAAAGCCAAAATACCCCCATCCGCAATAAAGAGGGACCACAAGGGGGAAAAATTCCTCTCACGGATTGGAGGAAAATAAAGATTGCGTGTGCCGATTGGGCCCCATCGGCCACGCTAGCGATCCCGGTCAGGGTGACGGACGGGGGACAAAGGGTCTATTCGCCAATAAACCCTAAAGATGTACAAGCGATTGTTAAAGCAATTGCGGACAAGGGGCTTAATTCTGCCATGGTCTCCACCCTCATAGATGGGGTTTTCGGGGGAGATGACATGCTCCCGTTCAATATAAAACAAACTTGTAGATTGATTCTTGATGGGGCAGGGATGATTGTTTTTAAACAAGAATGGGAGGACAACTGTGCGAGGCAACTAGCCCAAGTAACTGGGGCGGATTACCCGCTACACTGCTCCAGCCTGCAGCGACTAATGGGTACAGACCCAACAATGATTGCCCCCCAGGCACAAGCCCAAGGCCTGCGGGCCCATGAAGTTATAACAACTACTCGTGCAACTAGAAAAGCTATTCGCACAGCCTCTAGAGTTATCGCCAAGCCATCACCATGGTCCACAATAAAGCAAAATGAAAGTGAGAGCTTTACGCAATTTGTGGATCGCCTCCAAGCAGCGGTCGACTCCTCGACCCTGCCCGCGGAAGCAAAAGGCCCGGTCATCGCAGACTGCTTACGTCAGCAGTGTAATTCAAAAACTAAGGAAATCCTACGATCATTGCCAGTGGGGTCAAGTATCGTGAACATGATTAAGCATGTCACGAATGAAGAGCATCTGGCCCCGATTCAGGTGCCTGTTCGTACCACAATAGCTAATGTGATGGCATGTTTTAAATGTGGCCAGGCGGGCCACGTGGTGGCAAACTGGCCCCGACTGGGGGACCCGTCAACGGTGCTCCCCCCGCGCCAAAATCGATCCAGAGGACCGTGTTGAGCCTGTGGAAAGAAAGGCCACTTCGCTAAGGAATGCAGATCTAAAACCCAGGGAAATGGGGGGGGGGGGGGGGTGTTATAAATGATCGAAGTCCAATTATAAAATCAAAGGTAATTTATTGCAATTTAATACAAAGAGGTAATAAGCAAAGCAGCGCTGGGTGCGCGGGGAGTCACTGCTCCACCAACACGCACACCAGGGAAGTGACAATGTACTATATTTATTGTACCAAGGTATGCATATTCATTCAGGTGTCGCAACATGTAAATTTTCCTTTGCTTTGTATTACAATTAGTTTCGTAACACTGTTCCGCATGCGCACTGCCTCCTGGTGGTCTTGGGCAGGGGTCTCGGGATGAAGTAAGGGTCTTCCTCATTGCTGCACTTTTCACCTCAATGGGATTGGCGCATGCTCAGTTCATTTCTTCTTGAAGTCATCATTTCTGTATTGGTTCGTACTAGTCCTCCCGGATGTGTTCTATTCTTTATTGGTGAAACAGGATATTGTGATTTGACGTTTACAAATTATTACTTGTTTCAGGATCGCTCAAGCATCTCGTACCAACCTTGCTCAATAAGCGAGTTAACAATTAGCAATCAATTATTAGTAAATTAACAATTAGCAATTTTTTCATAATCAGCAAATTCATAGTTTACATTTATTACAGGGGAGGGGGCACCCGGGCCGCGCACGGCCCTCTCCCAGTTGGGACATGAGGCGGCCCAACTATGCCAACCCCGGATGGGGCGAGGTGCTCCCTAACTCGCTGCACCCTCGAGAAGCAACCAACTTTATGGTCCAACCGACAGTCCAGCCGAATCTGCCCCTATCTCAGGGACAGCAAGGACCACCTCTTGGGGGCGAGACCCCAGGGTGGCCCTGGCAGTAAAGTGTGACAACCCGCCAGTGGTGTGGGGGATCTGTTCCCTCTATAATATCTTAAATGACACCACCATTAGTGTCCCCTTTTTGATTGACACCGGAGCAGATGTTACAGTTATTCCTGAGACGAATTGGCCCCCACATTAGAAATTGGAAGACACCCCCATGGTGGGTGGAGTCGGGGGATTAACCCGAGCTCGGAAGAGTGCTCAATTGGTAGCAATCACGCTTCACACTGAAAAGGGACTGGAAAAAAACATCACCCTTTTTCCATATGTCATGTCAGGAGTCCCACCCCTGTTGGGAAGGGACGCTCTAGCCCTATTAAAAGCCAGGGTGACAAATTTACCCTAAGGGCCACTGCCGCACACCCACTTCCACCAATTAAACTGACGTGGAAATCGTCTGACCCAGTGTGGGTCGAGCAGTGGCCCCTATCGAAGCCTCGAATGGACGCTCTTCTTGAGCTAGTTGACCGCGAACTACAGCAAGGTCATATAGAGCCTTCCACTAGCCCATGGAATACCCCAGTTTTCGTAATACCCAAACGAACTGGCGAGGGGTTTCATCTCCTCCATGACCTGCATGAAGTAAACAAGACAATCCAACCAATGGGTCCTGTCCAAACGCTGTTGCCTGTGAACTCTATGATACCAGAAGGACAACCTTGTGCTGTCCTTGATATTAAGGACTGTTTCTTTTCGATACCCCTGCATGAGGAGGATAAGGAATGGTTTGCTTTTTCTGTCATGTTTCCAAACAGCCAATGCCCCAACCTACGCTTCCAGTGGAAAGTGCTGCCCCAAGGAATGATCAACTCACCCACTATCTGCCAGATTATGGTGGATCGGGTGTTGGCACCGGTCCGGCGCAGTGACCCGACTGCGACCATCATTCAATATATGGACGATATTTTAATCACTGCACCGTCAGGAAGTCAGGTGGACCAGCTGGTGTCAATGGTTTCAGAAACTCTAAAAACAAACGGGTTCGAAATTGCGAGCGCGATAATTAAAACAGGACCATGTGTAAGTTTTTTGGGAGTGGGGATCACAAGTTCGTACGTAACCCCCTCCCACCAAATAAAAATCCGTCGGATTATTAAGACACTCCATGATATGCAACAGTTAGTGGGGTCCTTGCAATGGCTCCGCATTGTTGTCCTGACCCCTCCCAAAATCATGGCCCCCCTGTACGATCTTTTGAAAGGAAAGAACCCATGGGAACAAAAAACTCTGACGACAGAAGCAATGAACTCTCTCGACTTTATCGAGCAACAGATGTCATCAAGCACGCTCGCCAGGTGGAACCCGAGTATACCACTCGATCTGTATGTGCACTTCACGGGGGGGGGGGGGGAGTAGGAGCACTAGCCCAGGGCCCCCCTGAAAAAGCCCAACCAGTACAATGGATAGTCCTAGGAAAACCGTCACGTGCATTTTCTCCGGGAGTCGAGTGCCTTGGTAACCTCATCATGAAAGGCAGAAAACTCGCCCTAAGACACCTAGGCATCAAACCCGCCAGGATATACCTACCCTTCTGCAAACAGCTCCCAACGCAATCAGTGGTGATGTCAGAGTATCTGGCCATAGCTCTCGTCGGATTTGGTGGAGAGGTCCGGTACACCACAAAGCCCCCTGGACTCAAATGCTAGCAATTGTCAACATCGACCTTCCACAGAAAATCATAGACCGGCCCCAACCGGGATCAACGGTCTTCACAGACGCATCCTCGGCGACCTCAACCGCGGCAGCAGTATGGCAATTGGGAAGAGAATGGCACTGCATTAAAATGACCGATCGTGCTCTTTCAGTCCAACAGCTAGAAGCAACGGCCGTAGTACTAGTGTGTGGACTGTTCCCAACAGAACATCTCAACATAGTGACTGATTCGATGTTTGTGGCCAAACTTTGCTTGGCCATGTCAGGGCCCAGCGTGTCGATATCCACAGCAGCCCTAATGCTGGAAGAAGCACTTTTTTCTCGAAAGGGCACTATATCAGTCATCCACGTCAACAGCCACAGCCCAATTAAAGGGTTTTTCCAAACCGGTAACGACAAAGCAGATGCCGCTGCAAAAGGATTGTGGACATTACAAGACGCCCGTCAGCTACACGAGTCTCTCCACATCGGAGCCAAAGCATTAGCAAAGAGATGCAGGATTTCAGTCACTGACGCGAAACACATAGTAGCTACATGTCCCCACTGTCAGAAAGCACCACTGTGGTCCAGCGGGGTAAACCCCAGAGGGCTTAAAGCTTCCGAAGTGTGGCAAACGGATTTTACACTCTGCCAGTTGCTGAAACCTCGAGTGTGGCTAGTGGTAACTGTAGACACATATAGCGGGGTGATCGTAGCCACTCAACACCTTAGGACTGACTCCAAAGTAACCATCCAACATTGGCCGACAGCCATGGCGTGGCTTGGCGTCCCTAATCAGATCAAAACGGACAACTGTCTGAATTTTGTCTCTAAATCAGTCCAGGCATTTGCTCTGAAATGGGGTATTACCCTAACACACGGCATCCCGTATAATAGCACGGGACAAGCCATAGTAGAACGACCGAATCAAACTCTGAATTCTAAATTGGAGGTAATAGCAAAAACAGAAGGTTTTGTCAACGCCATTCCCCCGGGAGACCAAGCACGCCTACTAGCGACTGCTCTGCTAGCGCTGAATCAATTCCCCAGGGGGGAGGAGGTGAATAGCCCCACCCAAAAACATTGGGCCACTCGAGCACTAGGAGAAGGCCTGTTGGTCATAATTAGAAATGAGCTGGGAGAATGGGAACAAGGGTGGAAACTAGTTTTGACAGGGCGAGTGTATGCCGCTGTCAGAAAAGATAGCAGAGTTAAGTGGTGTCCGCTTAAGTTTATTAAACCAGACCTTCAGAATAAAACTACTGAAAACTGTGAGTTTTTGTTCACAGGACCGGATCATCGGATACCCCCGTAACCCGTACACCCCGGTGGCAAGCGTCCTATCCAAGCCTGGGAGTTTTGCACTGGCAGAGTCCAGACAACGGCGAAATAGCCTCCGCGGGGGGGGGGGGGGGGGGGGCTGCGATGCCTTTGTGCGATCTTGATTTTGGAGCTTGTCACTATAGGACAGGCAGAATCAAATTACCATCACCATCAGCCATTCAGATGGATCCTACGGGATCCGGCAGGTGATTGAGTGATAAAGGAAAACGTAACAGTAGGTGCCCCAACTTTTATGATAAAAAATAGTGATTTATTCTCCAAAATTGGACCTGATTCATTATGGGGAACATATTGGTGTCCCAGTTCAAACCCAGGAAAGAGTTATTGTAACTATCCAGGATACTCGCATTGGGGATGCGAGACCATTGTGACAAGTGATAGATGGAAACCAGAAAAAGAGGACGAATTTTTGCAGGTAAGATGGGGACCAAATAGCTGTACACATCCAAAATTTGCGAGCGATGGATTGCTGTATGAAAAAGGCACTTGTAAACATTTGATTTTAGAAATCCAAAACCCGACTAATACGGGTTGAGTTGTGGGAAAAATGTGGTCAGTATTTCTTCACAGCGGTTTCAAAGATATAGGAGTAGTAATACAGATTATTAAAACCATGCCACAGGCACCCCAAGCAGTCGGGCCTAACCCGGTTCTTAACCCACAAACATCTACCGCAAATAATACCGAAGATGCGGCTCCCAATAACACCAAAATTCTGACAACTTTAGAACTTGAAATGCCCCCCCTATGGAAGTTGTTGAACTCAACATACCAGATATAGAACTCTACAAATCTAAATATGACAACGAACTGCTGGCTTTGCTATGACATAAGGCCCCCTTTTTATGAAGCAGTAGGTATACCCTCTAAACCAGAACTAGTGAATGGGTCTAATCCTATACAATGCGTGTGGAACGCTGAGGGCAACCCAGGAATAACAATGCAATATGTGTCAGGACAGGGTAGATGTATCGGCGAAGTACCCCTCGAGAAAAGGCATTTATGTACAAACGAGACCACACTCAGAAAAGGATTGAACGCTGATTGGCTAGTTCCTGCTAAGAACACCAAATGGATATGTTCAGAAATTGGAGTTACCCAATGTGTATCTCTTAAACTGTTCAATAAAAGTAATGAATTTTGTATACAAGTAATAATTATTCCAAGAATCATATACCATCCTGAAGAATTTATATATAATCATCAAACCCTTTTAACTTCTCATCACACACAAAAGCGAGAACCCTTTACTGCTCTGATCATAGCTGCCCTACTAGCTTTAGGAGCCACAGGGGCAGGAACAGGAATAGCCTCATCAGTCGAACAGAACCAGAGGTTCAATTCCCTCAGAATAGCAGTGGATGAAGATTTGGCTTGAATTGAACAATCGATCAGCGCTTTGGAAAAGTCGTTGAGATCGTTGTCGGAAGTAGTTTTACAAAATCATAGAGGATTAGATCTCATGTATCTACAACGAGGTGGACTATGTGCTGCATTAGGAGAAGAATGTTGTGTATACGCAGATGACACTGGGGTTGTCAGAGATACTATGGCCAAACTTAGGGAGGGTCTAGAAAAAAGAAAAAGAGACAGTTAAGCCCAACAAGGGTAGTTTGAATCATGGTTTAAACATTCACCATGGTTAACCACCCTGATATCTACCTTGATAGGACCGATCGCAATGATCATGATGGCACTGATCTTTGGACCCTGTATACTGAATAGGCTCGTGTCATTTGTCAAGAGCCAGCTAGAAAAAGTTAATATTATGTTGGTAGAACACCAGCAACTGCTTTAAGAATGTACCCACTCAGTGTTACCCCCAGTTATCCCTAAGTTACCCCAAGTTACACCCCATTATTACCAGTTACCCCCTAACTTCCACCCATTCAGGGTGCCTTATGTTTTTTATTCAAGATTATGACATATATTTTTTTAAGATCTCAATAAAATATAGAATAATAATAAGAAATTTTTTAGATTGTTATATTTTAGCTAATTTAGTTATGCATAGAGAGGGGGGAAAATGTAGGTAGTTAAGGTCTGGCGGCCGGAAGATGTCGCGCTGTACAGAAAGACAGGGCCCCTCTCCTAATAGCCAATAACGTTTAGTTTATGATGTAAGCCGACGGAAGTGACATTGTAAACCCTAGCTATATAATGTTGTGTCACCTACCAATAAATGCCATTTGCCATCCACCACGTTGGTGTCTGTAAGCTGATGGCCTGAGCGGCCAGGGGTTGGTCGCCGTGATGTTCCTGAACCAGGTCGCCACGCCTCGTAAAGGCAACAGAAACCACTTTGGAATCTGAAACCACTTTGGAACATGAAACCACTTTGCAATCTCAAACCACTTAGGAAACTGGAACAACTCTGGAATCTGCAAGGACATTGGGAACTGCAATCACTTTGGAATCAGAAGCGACTTTGGGACCTGCAACCACTTTGGAACCTGCAACCACTTTGGAACCTGAAATCAATATGGAATCTGAAACCACTTTGGAATCTGAAATCACTTTGGAACCTGAAATCACTTTAGAACCTGAAACCACTTTCGAATCTGAAACCACTTTGGAGCCTGAAACCACTTTGGAATCTGCAACCACTTTGGAATTTGAAACCACTTTGGAACCTGAAAGAGCTTTGGAACCTGGAACCTCTTTGGAACCTGAAACCACTTTGGAATCTGAATCCACTTTCGGACCTAAAACCACTTCGGAGCCTGAAACCACTTTGGAATCTGAAACGACTTTGGAACCTGAAACCACTTTGGAATTTGAAACCACTTTGGGGCCTGAAATCACTTTGGAATCTGAAACCACTTTGGAGCCTGAAACCAGTTTGGAACCTGAAACCACTTTGGAAACCAAAACCACTTTGGAATCTGAAAACGCTTTGGAACCTGAAACCACTTTGGAATCTGGAACCAATTTGGAATCTGAAACCACTTTGGAACCTGAAAGCACTTCGGAATCAGGAATCACTTAGGAAATTGGAACAAATTTGGAATCTGCAAGGACACTGGGAACTCCAACCACTTTGGAATCTGAAGTGACATTGGGACCTGAATCCACTTTGGAACCTGCAACCACTTTGGAACCTGAAAGCACTTTGGAAACCACCACCACTTTGGAATCTGAAGCCACTTTGGAACCTGCAACCAATTGGGAATCAGAAACCACTTTGGAATCTGCAACCACTTTGGAAGGTGAAACAACTTTGGAAGCTGGAACCACTTTGGAACCTGGAACCACTTTGGAACCTTAAACCACTTTGGAATCTGAAACCACTTCTGAACCTGCAACCATTTTGTTACCTGGAACCACTTTGGAATCTGAAACCACTTTGGAACCTGAAAACACTATGAAACCTGAAACCTCTTTGGAATCTTAAACCACTTTGGAATCTGAAACCACATTGGAATTTAAAACCACTTTGGAAACCGACACCACGTTGGAATCTGGAACCACTTTGGAATCTGAAAGCACTTTGGAATCTGAAAGCACTTTGGAATCTGAAACCACTTTTTCAATCTGGAACCTCTTTGGTGTCAGGATGCACTTTTGAAACTGGAACCACTTTGGAATCTGAAACCACTTTTGAAGCTGGAACCACTTTGGAATCTGAATGCACTTTGGAATCTGAATGCACTTTGGAACCTGAATCCACTTTGGAATCAGAAACCACTTTGGAACCTGAAACCACTTTGGAACCTGAAACCACTTTGAAACCTGAAATCGCTTTGGAATTTGAAACCACTTTGGAACCTGACACCACTTTGGTGCCTGAAACTTCTTCGGAATTTGAAACCACTATGTAACCTGAAATCACTTTGGAATCTGAATCCACTTTAGGACCTGAAACCACTTTAGAACCTGAAGCCACTTTGGAATCTGAAATCATTTTGGAACCTGCAACCACAGTGGAATTTTAAACTACTTTGCAACCTGTAAGTACTTTGGAATTTGAAACTACTATGGAAACTGAAATCACTTTGGAACCTGGAACCACTTTGGAAACAGGAGCCACTTTGGAATCTGAAACCACTTTGGAATCTGAAACCACTTTGGAACCTGCAACCACTTTGGAACCTGAAACCACTTTGGAACCTGAAAGTACTTTGGAATTTGAAACTACTATGGAACCTGAAATCACTTTGGAACCTGGAACCACTTTGGAAACTGGAGCCACTTTAGGACCTGAAACCACTTTGGAATCTGAAACCACTTTGGAATCTGCAACTACTTTGGAAGCTGAAGCCACTTTGGATTCTGAAATCACTTTGGAAGCTGAGACCCCTTTGGAACCTGTAACCCCTTTGGAACCTGACACCACTTTTAACCTGAAACCACTTTGGAATTTGAAACCACTTTGGAACCTAAAACCACTTTGGAACCTGAAACCACTTTCAAACCTGAAGCCACTTTGGAACCTGAAACCACTTTGGAATCTGAATCCACTTTGGAGCCTGAAACCACTTTGGAACCTGAAACCACTTTGGAACCTGAAATCCCTTTGGAACCTGACACCTCTTTGGAACCTGAAACCACTTTGGAACTTGAAACCATATTGGAACCTGAAACCTCTTTGTAATCTGAATCCCCTTTAGGACCTCAAACCACTTTATGACCTGAAACCATTTTGGAATCTGAAAGCACTTTGGAATCTAAAACCACTTTGGAAGCTGAGACCCTTTTGGAACCTGTAACCCCTTTGGATCCTGACACCACTTTGGAACCTGAAACCACTTTGGAATTTGAAACCAATTTGGACCCTAAAACCACTTTTTAATCAGAAACCACTTTCAAACCTGGAACCACTTTGGAACGTGTAGGCAGTTTGGAACCTGAAACCACTTTGGAATTTGAAACCACTTTGGAACCTGGAACCACTTTGGAACCTGAAATCACTTTGGAACCTGAAACCACTTTGGAACCTGAAACCTGTTTGGAATCTGAATCCACTTTAGGACCTGAAACCATTTTAGAACCTGAAGTCACTTTGGAACCTGAAATCACTTTGGAACCTGCAACCACTTTGGAATTTTAAACCACTTTGGAACCTGAAAGTACTTTGAATTTTGAATCCAGTAAAAAATCTGAAATCACTTTGGAATCTGAATGCACTTTGGATCCTGGAACGAGTTTGGAACCTGGAACCACTTTGGAACCTGAAACCACTTTGGAATCTGAAAGCACTTTGGAATCTGAAACCACATTGGAACCTGAAACCTCTTTGGAATCTGAATGCACTTTCAAACCTGACACCACTTTGGAATCTGAAATCACTTTGGAACCTGAAACCACTTTGGAACCTGAAATCACTTTGGAATCTGAATGCACTTTGGAACCTGAAACCAGTTTGGAATCTGGAACCACTCTGGAATCTGAAACCAATTTGGAACCTGGAAACAATTTGGAATCTGGATTCACTTTGGAGACTGGAACCACTTTGGAATCTGCAAGCACATTGGGAACTGCAACCACTTTGGTACCTGGGTCAACTTCGGCATCTGGAACCACTTTGGAATCCGAAACTACTTTGAAATCTTTAGCCACTTTGGAAAGTGAAACCAGTTCGGAACTTGAAACCACTTTGGAACCTGGAGGCGCTTTGGAACCTGAAACCACTTTGGAATCTGAAACCACTTTGGAATCTGAAAGTACTTTGGAAGCTGAAGCCACTTTGGAATCTGAAACCACTTTGGAAGCTGAGACCCCTTTGGAACCTGTAACCCCTTTGGAACCTGACACCATTTTGGAACTCCAACCACTTTGGAATTTGAAACCACTTTGGAACCTAAAACCACTTTGGAACTGGAAAACACTTTTTAACCTGGAACCACTTTGGAGCCTGAAACCACTTTGGAATCTGAAACCACTTTGGAATCTTAAATCAGTTTGGAATCAGAAACCACTTTGGAGCCTGAAACCACTTTGGAACCTGAAACCACTTTGGAATCTGAAGCGACTTTGGGACCTGAAACCACTTTGGAATCTGAAGCCACTTTGGAATCTGAATCCACTTTAGGACCTGAAACCACCTTAGGACCTGGAACCACTTTAGGACCTGAAACCACTTTAGAACCTGAAGCCACTTTGGAATCTGAAATCACTTTGGAACCTGCAACCATTTTGGAATTTGAAACCACTTTAGAACCTGAATCCACTTTGGAATCTGAAACCGCTTTGGAAGTTGAGACCCCTTTGGAACCTGACACCACTTCGGAACCTGAAACCACTTTGGAATTTGAAACCACTTTGCAATTTGAAACCACTTTCTAACCTGGAACCACTTTGGAACCTGGAGCCACTTTATGACCTGAAACCACTTTGGAATCTGAAACCACTTTGGAATCTGAAATCACTTTGGAATCAAAAACCACTTTGGAGCCTGTAACCACTTTGGAACCTGCAACCACTTTGGAATCTGAAACCACTTTGGAACCTGGAACCACTTCTGAAACTGGAACCTCTGTGGAAACTGGCACGACTTTGAGTGCTGGAACCACTTTCTGGACTGCAACAACTTTGGTACTTCGATCCAATTTGGAACCTGAAACCACTTTGGAACCTTCAACCACTTTGGATACTGGATCAAGGCATCCCAGCTGTACCCCTTCTCATGTCTCCACCTCTATCTCCTCCATCATCACGGCTCTTGGTGTCTCTTCCACTGCTCCATCCAAGTCTACCATTCGCATTTCCAGCACTTCCAGCCCCACCCTCCCTACAACCTTCCACAGTAGCACATTTTCAGGTAAGGCCTCTTCCTTCCCTCTGCCCTTCCCTATGGGCTCTGGGTGTATGCGGCTATGTCCTACCCTTGTATCCCTGCCGATCCATGCCTTAATGGGGGCTCTTGGATCGAGTACAAGTGCAAGTTTGCCGATGGATTCTATGGGGAATTCTGCCAATTCCCAATCTGCCGGAATGGGGGCATCTATTGCAATGGATTCTGCTTCTGCCCCGGGAACTTCCAGGGAACCGAGTGCCAGGAGGCCAAGGACAGCATCGAGGTCAAGGATGGTAGGAACCCAATCCCAGGAGCTGGGTGGGAATGGGGTTACCTGGAGGTGGGATGGAGATGGGAATGGGGGGACAATGGAAGGACTGAGCTGGGTATGGGAACAACATGGAGGGACTGATCTGGGAATGGGGCATCATGGAGGGGCTGAGCTGGAAATGGGGCATCATGGAGGGGCTGAGCTGGGAATGCGGCACCATGAGTAGCCGCGATGGGAATGGGCCACCATGGAGGAACAAACCTGGGAATGGGGCCACCATAGAGGGACCAGCTTGGGAATGGAAACACCATGAGTAACTGTGCTGGGAATGGGGCCACCAAAGAGGGACCAAACTGGGAATGGGGGCACCAAAGAGAGACTGACCTGGGAACGGGCCACCATGAGTAACTGAAATGGAAATGGGGCCACTATGGAGGGACTGAGCTGAGAATGGGAACACCATTGTGTGATCAACGCAGAAATGGGGTCACCAGAGAGGGACCAAACTGGGAATGGGGTCACCATAGAGGGACCAGCTTTGGAATGGGCCACCATGAGTAACTGAGCTGGGAATGGGGTCACCATCGAGGGACCTGCTTGGGAATGGTCCACCAAGTGTAACAGCTGGGAATGGGAACACCATGGAGTGACTGAGCTGGGAATGGGGGGGAACACTCTGGAGGGACTAAGCTGGGAATGGGCACACCATGGAGGGATCAAATTGTGAATGGGCCACCATGGAGGAATTGAGCTGGGAATTGGGCACCATGGAGGGACCAACATGAGAATAGGGACACCAAAGAGGGACCAGCTTGGGAATGGGCGACCATCAGTAACTGCACTGGCAATGGCAACACCATGGAGGGACCAAATTGGGAATGGGGCCACTAAAGAGGGACTGAGCTGGGAATGGGCACACTATGGAGGAACCAACCTGGGATTAGGGCCTCTAAAGGTGGACCGAGCTGGGAATGAAGACACCCAAGAGGGACCGGCTTGAGAAGGGGCTGCCATGAGTAACTGAGCTGGGAATGGGCCATCAAAGAGGGACGAACCTGGGAATGGGGCTACCATACGGGGACCAAATTGGGAATGAGCCACCATGAGTAACCAAGCTGGGAATGGGAACACTATGGTGGGATTGAGCTGGGAATAGGGGCACCTAAGAGGGAGTGTCTTGGGAATGGAGCCACCATGGAGGGACTCAGCTGAGAACTGAGCACCATGGAGGGACCAACACGGGAACGGAGACATCAAAGAGGGACCTACTTGGGAAAGGGCCACCATGTGTAACTGAGCTGGGAATGGAGTCCCAAAAGAGGAACTGAGCTGGGAATGGGGCCACCACAGGTGGACTGACCTGGGAATAGGCCATCATGAGTAACTGAGATGGGAATGGGACACCATGGAGGGACTGAGCTGGGAATGGGGCCGTTAAAGAGGGACTGAGCTGGGAACGGGAACACCAAAGACGGACCAAATTGGGAACAGTGCCACCATAGAGGGACCAGCTTGGGAATGAGGACACCAAAGAGGGACCAGCTTGGGAATGGGGACACCAAAGAGGGACCGGCTTGGGAATGGGCCACCATGTGTAACTGAGCTGGGAATGGGAACACCATGGGGGGACCAACATGGGAATGGGGGCACCCAAGAGGGACCAGTCTGGGAATGGGGTAACCAAAGAGGGACCAGCCTGAGAATGGGCCACCATAAATAACTGAGCTGGGAATGGGGCCACCAAAGAGGGACCAACCTGGGACTGGGGACACCAGAGAGGGAGTGGCTTGGGAATGGGGTGCCATGAGTAATTGAGCTGGGAATGGGAACATCATGGAGGAACCAACCTGGGAATAGGGCCTCTAAAGGTGGACTGAGCTGGGAATGGGAACATCATGGAGGGACTAAGGTGGGCATGGGAACACCATGGAGGGACCAAATTGGGAATGGGGCTACCATGAGGCCCTGAGCAGGTCCCCTGCTGAAGAGCACCCTGGAGGGGCAGGGGCACCTGGCTCGGTTGCCCATGGCTCTCTCCCTGCTTGGGAAGTGCTGCTGGATGCCACGGTGGGGATGAAGACAAAGGTTGAGAACCGGGAATTCACGCCCGAGCTCCAGAACAAATCCTTGGCATCTTTCCAGGCCTTTGAGAAGGAGTTCAAGGAGCAGGTCAGGACCTGGCAGCACCAGGGACACCCCCTTGGGGTGCCTGGGGTCAGATCTCCCCGTGGCTTCTCTTTGTCTTCCAGATGAGAGACCTCTACAAGCACATTGAGGGCTACCAAGATGTGGTGATCCATGAACTGACGTGAGTGCTCCTGACATGCTGCACCTGCTCCAGCAGCGGGATTTGGGATGAGAGGACCCATGGGGGTCAATTAGAAGTTACGCTCCCCAAGGATAGGGTATCCACATCCCTCCAAGCCATGTTCTATCCAGGGGGTGGTCCATGATGCTCCCCAAGGATGGGGCATCCGCATTCCTCCAAGCCGTGTTCTATCCAGGATGTTCATGATGCTCTCCAGGGACAGGGCATCTGCATCCCTCCAGCCCACATTGGTCCCAGTTGGGTCACCCTGCCATAGCCACCTGTGTCCCTTCTCTTTGCAGCCAGGGCAGCATCGTGGTGAACTACATGGTGCTCCTGAAGGTTCCTGCCAGCACCAAGGCCAATGGGACCCTGAAGACCATCTCCAACGAACTCATCAATGCCATCACCAGCTCCACCACCTGCAATGAGAGCTGTGAAGGAGACAACTTTGAGTGATGCTGGTGGTGGCTATGGATGGATGATGAATGGATGGGTTATGGATGGATGATGGATGGATTGATGGATAGATGGATGATGGATGGATTGATGGATAGATGGATGATGGACGGATGGATGGATGGATGGATGGATGGATGATGGATGGGTAGGCGGATGGATGGATGATGGATGGGTGGATGGATAGATGGATGGGTAGGTGGATGGATGGATGACGGATGGATGGATGGATGGATGGATGGATAGGTGGATGGATGATGGATGGGTGGATGGATTGTTGAATGGATGGTGCATGGATGGGTGATGGGTGGATGGACGGATGGATGGATGGATGGATGGATGATGGATGGATGGATGGATGATGGATGGATGGATGGATGAATGATGGATGGATGGATGATGGATGGATGGCAATGGAAAGGGGGTGATGGGGAAGGTGTCACCCCGAAACAAGCCTCTCAAAGGGGTGGTGGTGGCGGCTTCTTGCCCCCTCCCCAGCTCTACATTGGGGGCATTCCGGTATAAACCGGTATCCCAAGAGTGTTCCCAGTGAGGAAAGAGGAGGTCCAGCCCCAGCTGGGTTGGGGGTCCTCCAGCCCCCAAGAGGAGGCCAAGGAGATGCCTATGGATTGGCCAGAATCCCCTTGTTTCCAATTGGCTCCTTGTCAGGACTCTTCATACATCAGCTCATAATCGACCTTAATAATGGAACTGAATAATTCCATAATTCCCAATAATCCAGGCCATGTTTGGCTCTTGATTCCTGCCCATCCAATTGGGAGCCAAGGAGATGCCTTGGATTTTGCCAGGGCTTTCCCGCTTGTTGTAGGCGCTCTGGAATGCCATCTGGGAAGGAAACACCCTGATTTCGAACATCGAAATACTTGGGAATGAAAGGAGGGAAGAAGGAATGTCTTGGTTGGTTGGGACGGGTGTTGAGGGCAATAGAAAGTGAACAATGCTAGTAATACTAATGTTACTGCATTATTAATAATAATTTACTAATAATATTTTAATATATTAATAATAATAACATATCCGTAATATTACTATCTACATAATACTACTAACAGTAGTAGCAGCAGCAACACCAAGGATAACACATCCTAAGTTTAAACATTTAGCCTGTATTATTGATATGAATAATTATTGTTATTAATTCTGATGGCATTAGATAATTATCTAATAATACTAATTAAATAGTAATTACATTAGACAATTAATAAAAACTTATGTTATCTGTATTATTAGTTTTCACCCCAATGAATGCCAGTTCTTAGGGCTCTTGGCCAATGCTGGGGCAATGTAAAAGGCAGTTGCAGAGAGGCAGAGCCATGGAATTCTTCCATTATTATTATAATAATTATTATTATATTATATTTTTATAGTATTATTTTATGTCTTTATTAACACATTATAATATTATTATTTATTATCTTATTAATATATGCTATTATTATTATTATATAATTAGTTTTCATGGATTCTGGGGGGACTGTTCAGGCTGTTATCTTCCAAATAATCATCTTCCCATGTTTGTATATATATGTGAATATATACATGAATATATGAATGTAATTCATATCTATATGCTATAATTACATAATTAATATATAATATGTTTTATATTGTACTATATTCAATAATAAATAATATATGTCATGTTGTAGATGATATATATAAAGGATATAGATTATAATATATAACATAGAATATATACTATAGGCTATATAAATGAATATAATTCATGTATAAGAATTCATATGAATTCTATATTTAGGACAAATTAATCTCCTCCTTTACATAGAAAAAAAACAAATTTGGTGGCAAAAAGACAATCCCAAATGGGCACTTTTGCTTCTGGAGCGTCAGGAAAATGAAACGCAATAGGAAACGGAATCAAAACTGGATGCTTTGCATCTCCCCAAACATCCCATTGGGGTTTTTCTAGGGAGCAAAGAGCTGAGAATCCCATTTCCTTCCCAGTGTGCTCTGTGAACTCCCACTGGTGAGAACCCTCCAGAAACTGGGTGTTTGGTGCAAGGCAGAATTTGGCACAAAAAGAGCTTTGCAAGATGATTTCTGGTTGAAGGTCTTTTCCAACCCAAATGATTCTGGGACCCTAAGAACCATAGAACTGGGTGATTTTTGACAATCTTTGAGCACAGAGTAGATGCTCTTTGGAACCAGATGGTCTGTGGAACCAGATGCTCTTTGGAATCAGATGGTCTGTGGAACCAGATGGTCTTTGGAACCAGATGGTCTGTGGAACCAGATGGTCTTTGGAACCAGATGGTCTTTGGAACCAGATGGTCTGTGGAATCAGATGGTCTTTGGAATCAGATGGTCTGTGGAGCCAGATGGTCTTTCAACTCAAACCATCCATGGTTCAATGAACCACGCATACGGTGGAGGAGATTTGGTGCCCATTAATGTCTTGCTGCCTACAAACACAAAGGTTACAGAGGCAAGAAGATGCCCCCATCGAGACTGGATGCTCTGGGGGTGTCCTCTTGGCACTGGTTGAGTTCTGTGGGTCTGTGGAATGCAATGGGGGCCGTTCCATTGTGGTCCTGCTGCTGCCCTCAGCCAGAGTTCAGGAGTTCCGGTTGCTATAGGGATATCATCTTATCATCTGGAGATAAGGAGTGGGGCTGGGTCTGTTTCTATTCCCTTTTTACGGCTCACACGGTGACAGGTTTATAGCAGCACAGCGATGCTTTGGGTGGACTCTGCTCCTGTCTCTTGGCTGGGTGTGAACAATAAAGGCTATAGAGTGTGCATGGATAGGTCTCATATATAACATACACACTATATGAAATTGACATAATTTTAAATTCTTATATATATACTATATATGAATAAATCTACTACATATAAATAACTGAATATCATTAATGTAACATACAGGCATACTATGAAATTCTTATGTATATACTATATATGAATAAAGATACTACCTATAAATAACTGAATGTAATTAATATAAGATGATATGGAATATCAATAACCGGACATAACACATTGTGTTATAGTAACAACATAATGACATAACAACATGACTCAACATGACTGGCATAATACAAGATGATTTAACATCTCTCTATAAATATATAAAGCAAGTATATACATGTATACACATATAAATATATAAAAAATTCCTTACATATCAATAAATCTTGCTTTACATGCAAATATGTGAATAAATGCATTTTCAGGTGGACTCTGCTCCTTTCTGCTCTAAACAGATGTACTATAAAAGGCTTTGTTAATATATGTGTATGGAAGGTATTTATATATACATGAGAATATAAATCATATAAAATGAAATATACTCTATTATAAGGTGGTGTTTAACGTAAAAGAATATAGCATTACAGTTTCTGTGCATAGTTTTTAATATATTGATATAAAAGTATATAGAAAGAAGTACTTGTGGGGTGGACTGCTCCTTTCTTGATGTTGGCCATGAAAGATGCAGACAATGAAATAGATGCATATATACTATAAACATATATGTACTATAAATAAACATCTATTATAAAAGGTTTATATTTATAATATAAATGCATATAGAAAATATGTATTATATATTCATATTATATTTATATCATATTAAAATATCTATATACAGATCTATATTATATATTTAATATATTAATATATACATATATAGTATAGATGTGTATAATAATATATATTATATAATATATAAAATAATATATTAGTGTGTACATATATACATATACTATATATAAATATAATATATACATACCTATATTATGCAGATTTGTATTATATACATATATAATATACATATACATATATAATATGCATATAATATATTATCTATACATGCATATATATACATACGTTATACATATATTATATAGATGTCTATTATATGCATATAATAGAATACAATCATACAATCATAGAATGGTTTGGATTGGAAAAGACCTTAAGAGCATCCACTTCCAACCCCCCTGCCATGGGCAGGGACACTTCCCACTAAACCATGCCATCCAAGACTCCATCCAGCCTGGCCTTGAACACTCTCAGCGATGGAGCATTCACAACTTCCCTGGACAACCCATTCCAGTGCCTCACCACCCTTACAGGAAAGAATTTCTTCCTCATATCCAATCTAAACTTCCCCTGTTTAAGTTTGAACCTGTTACCCGTTGTCCTATCACTACAGTCCCTAACAAAGAGTCCCTCCCCAGCATCCCTATAGGTCCCCTTCAGATACTGGAAGGCTGCTAGGAGGTCTGCACGCAGCCTTCTCTTCTCCAGGCTAAACAGCCCCAACTTTCTCTCATCCTACCTTCATACGGGAGGTGCTCCAGCCCCCTGATCATCCTCATGGCCTCCTCTGGACTTCTTTAGTGAGTATCCTCTCAAAGAACTGTAAATGCAGTTGTACAGACACAACACTGACAAAGTACTACAGTACTCCAGAAATAATAGGTCTTAATACCTAATGACCAGAACTCTGTTTGGCTTGATGTACTTAATTCTGGCTATGCACTTTGCAGAACAACTGAAACACTTCTAACACTGCAGTATGAGCAGGATGGAATGTGCACCCTGGGACAGATTTTTGCTTGAATTCTCCAGTGAGTGGGAAGGATTTGAAAGGGGAGAAGGGACGAAGTCCAAGGATGGAGGTCAAGAAGATGCCATCTCTTGCAATTTGCATGGTGCAGGTGGAAATGGCTTGGAGAAGAAATCCTGCTTTGAAGTGGAGAAAAAGAAGTTTGAAGTTCAATATAAACCTCTTCCCGTTCAGTACCATGGTTGTGACTAGTCCATAGAACACACAAGTTGCCAGGCGCAGACCTAATAACTGAAAACCAGGAAAGCTGCCCAGTGAGAGGTCAGGAAATGTTTTAATTTCCAAAGCGAGGGTTTGTTTCCATTCATGGCACAAATGGGCTCCGTTAGATTCGGTCACACCTTGTGTGTATCTGTCACCCCTCCAGTTAGTCCCACGAATTTCAATGCCATTGAAATGTTGTCAGCACTCAGATTTGTCTACATAGTTAACTCTTCTTCTTTCCCCTTTTAATAGCCATCAGTCTTTAAGTCCATATTTTGGATACAATCGAGATATGCATGCCCTGAAGGTAACAAGTGGACTGGTTTGCTTTCTTCCTGATTCATCCACCTCATAGTTCCGTTTAGCTTGGTTTATATTTTGGTGTTTCATTAGGAACTCTACAAATCAATACTCTTCAGCGGTGATCAACAGACATTAAACGGCACATTAGAAGTGATATTCATGCAGCCCTGCCTCAGCTGTTCACTGCGTGCACTTGAGTAGCATGCTAAAAGATGATGTGTATGTTTGGGTGCGTGTATGTTTGGGTTCATGTATGTCTGATGATGTAGGTTGGGTGCATGGCGACCCCAGGAAAGTGATTTATCCAACTGACAGCTATGGGCAGCTCTGTGGCCAGGAAGATGCCTCCAGTGAGTGAGCATTGGATGCATTCACATGCCTCTATTGCTCATGCAGTGTGAATAAGGTGTGAGCTTTCAAGTTTGTCTGCTTGGGGTTCTCTTGAGAAGCCAAAGAAACAGCAACACTCTTACTGCATTTTTATGGCACATCAAGGTCAGAAATAGATGACCTATTGCGTGCATGAGTAGGTCCAAATTATTACCAGAATGCAGTTGTTTCCATCATTCAGAGAATAGTTCTGGTAAAGGATCAACATAGCTTAAAGATGGCATAGAGAGGGAGTAGCTGGCACAGCTTCTAACTACTCGAGTTTGGATCGTTAATCCTTCTAATGCGGAGAAAACGTGAGGAAGCCTCTGACCAAAGGGCATTCAGAAGGGAAGGAGCAGGAGATGGGGAGTGGAACAGAGGCAGAGCTAGGACCTCATATCCCCCAAAGTTTTTGTTACAGAGGTAACAGACTGAATGGTGTAAGAAGACCTGTTCCACCCCCTGAGAGTCTCCACAGCAGTTTTTGGAGAGGCCAGCTTCGGGAAGAGGAAAAACTAAGAGCAAAAGTTGTTGTGTTGTGTGTTCCCCTCACTGCACCCCTTCTCTTCTCCACTTCTCGCTCCCAATTTGCCCTTGTGCCCACTGCTTTGTCCTGACCCTCAGGTGGGTTTGGGAGCCTCAGACACACAGTGTCCATGCACTGTGTGGTGTGTAGCCAGATGTGCATCTCTGTTATCATCCACTCCCATTCCTTCTTCTGCTTTGTTACACTCCCATTCCCTCTTTCTCTTTGTTAATCATGTCTTCCCTTCAGTTGTTTTTTACAGTGATTTCCAGTTCCTATCCACAAATGTCCCTCCGTCTGTACGACTGTTGGAGAATCATACAGCTGCTGAGACTGCATTTTGGCACTTACTGGCTACGTTGAGGAGTTTCTGATAAAGATATAAGCCAAAAGAGACATAACACAACCTACTGGGAAAGCAGGAAGCCCCTCTGAACAAGTCCCTCTGGTCCCTAAAGGTGGAGGTGTGGGATGTGCTCATCATGCCTTCAGTGATGCCATTGTCAGGGTTTTCTGATGTCCTGAAAGTAAGTACTATGAAAGGCTAACTTGGGACTATGGTTTCCCTGGGTCCCTAAGGCTTTAGTCTGAGAAGTTTTCCTTGGAAAGTGATCACGGTCTCTGTGTTTGGAGTCTTGTGCTTGGAACAAGCATTCACAGCGGTCTCACTAGAGAGTAGGTGTGAGCACTGTCAAGAAGCTGTTGGAGAGCGATGACATTTCAGTCCAAACGTTAACTCTGAGGATCTGTAGAAGTCACAGCTAACAGAAGTGAAACTGCTTTTGCCAGGATGCATGGTTTGTTACCAGTGCACCGCAGAGCAGACCTTGGTGAACAGAGTTTAACCGTGTAAAACGGCAGGCAGGCGAGCTCACCCCAGTTTTAAAGGGAGCTTGAATGTGCCGTGAAATTCCAGAAGCCGGGAAGTGGGTGGATCTGGGGTGCAAACTCCTCAGACTGCCCCTTCTTTGCATTACAGGAGGCTTAGCAGTGTTACGAGCGGATGCCGCTATTATCGTTGCGCTTCCTGGCCAGCTGCTTTCAGGTTTCAGCCTGATTTTGGTGCCACCTTCTGACCAGCCAGAAAGAGGCAACTTTGCCACTGCAGCGTCCGCCAATAGTGATTTAGCACGCAGGGCACACGCAGTATGTTCAGTGCAAGCAGAGAGACCATGGAGGTTCTGCAGGGGCATTTTACAGACCTCACTTCTCAGAGGCAGGACTACAGATGCCTGTAACAGTGCCTGGGTTGTTTCCGCTTAAAACCGTGCTGTGGAAAACACCTTCTCAAAAGTTACCATTCTGTAGCTATCATAGCTCTTCAGACCAAATGCTTCTGGTTTCGGAGATGTCTTGGCATGAAACACCCAAGGTCTGCTTGGGATTTAATAATCCCAGTTTAATTGATATTTAATTATTATTGATATTTTTATCATTATATTATTATGTTATGGATATTTAATAGAATTTCAATATCAATATTGATATTTATTCATTTACATATTTATAAACATTGATATTTATTTATATATTTGTATATTTTATTTATTTTAATGTCAATATATATCCATATATATATTTATAAATATTTATTTATATATTTATATATTATGTTTATTTATTTATTTTAATGTCAATATTGATATTTAATAGAATTAAATATCAATATACGCTGTCAGGTTTTGAATGGCAGGATGTGCAAGCACCCATAATCATAATATCACTTATCTTATGTCCACTTCCATAGGAGCAAGATCATTCTGTTTCACTTCAACACCCTGAAATGTGCAAGCCCCGTAGTGCTAATAAACCTACAGTGCCCTACAACACAGGTGTGCAAAATACCGAGATGATGTATTCTCCCTGCCTCTTAGTCATGACACTTAAGATCTAGACATACATTAGCTTGATTTAAAAATTCATATCCCTCAAAATGCACACACAAATGCATTGTGCCTCTTTCCAAATGCTGCAGTAAACATTACTGAAGGTAATTCCATAAAACGGGGCCTTTTTTCTTGCTTTGTGATTGCACTGACATTCCTTACCCTTCTCTACCCCCAGTGTGTCTTCTTTCCTTGCAGCTTTGTGTCTCAAAGTGCCCAGACAGGTTTGTGACATACATTGGTGATCAGGCTTCCTGCAGATACAAACCAGATCAGTGGAATTGGTTGGATTTTGGGTACCATGTACTTTTGGGGTGAATTAGGGGTACTGGGATGGATGGAGAAGGCTGGGACAGGGTGGGTTTCTGCATACCAGATGGGTTATGGGATGCTTTAAGGGTAGCAGTGCTATTTGAGGAGCAGGAATGTTGGGAGTGATGGAGATGCCTGGGACTGAGGTGAACCAGGACCCCTGTGTGAAGACACGAAGCTGTGGAGTGGGGGGTGGGGGTGGGGGTGGCAGATCTGTAAGCTGGGCATCAAGCCTCATGGATCTGTGGTGGCTATGGACAGTGCTGCACCAGCAGAGCTCCTGCAAGTGATGGAAGCCCCTTGAAGGAAGCTGCTGAGAGCCAGGCTGAGAACACTGGGGCTGGAGAAGAGACCTCTGAGCACCTTCCAGTGTCTGCAGGGGGTTCTAAGGATGCTGGAGAGGAACTCTTCTGCAGTTGGCTCTGATTTCTTCATTACCTTGAAGGACCAGCCCCAACTTGCTCTCAACAGAGAGGTCCCAATGCACTGTTTCCAATTAAGCGTGGTTTTGATTTACAACTTACAATTCCCCTCTTTGAAACTCACAGGATACACATAGATCCTGTAAGCCTCATCTCCTATTATTTTCCCATAAGTAATACTGAAACCCCATTGCGAAGAGCAACATTGAACCATTTAAACCCTCGTAGGGTTCAAACACAAATGAATATCTTAGAAAAAAATTCTTTAATCAAGTCCAATTTCACAGTCAAAAGGCACAGTCCAGTTCCACACAGCAATCAGTCAAACACGGGACAGTCCAGTCGCTCACAAGGGGATGGGGTGGAATGGGATGGGATGGGATGAGATGAAATGCGATGCGATGCGATGCAATGAGATGAGATGAGATGCGATGCAATGCGATGAGATGAGATGCCATGAGATGCGATGAGATGAGATGAGATGCCATGAGATGTGATGAGATGCGATGCGATACGAAGAGATGGGATGCAATGAGATGAGATGAGATGCGGTGAGATGAGATGAGATGAGAAGAGATGCCATGAGATGTGATGAGATGCAATGTGATGAGGTGCGATGAGATGAGTTGAGATGAGATGAGATGAGATGAGATGAGAAGAGATGCCATGAGATGTGATGAGATGCGATGGGATGAGATGATATGCGATGCGATGCGATGTGATGAGATGAGATGAGATGAGATGCGATGAGATGTGTTGCAAGGGGATGGGATGCAATGAGATTAGATGTGATGCGATGTGATGCAATGAGATGAGATGCGATGCGATGCGATGGGATGTGATGAGATGCAATGGGATGCAATATGATGAGATGTGATGCAATGAAATGAGATGAGATGCAATGGGATGGGATGAGATAGGATGCAATGGGATGGGATGAGATGGGATACGATGGCATGGGATGAGATACGATGGGATGGGATGAGATGAGATGAGAAGATGAGATGAGACGAGACGAGACGAGATGAGATGCGGTGAGATACAATGCGATGAGATGAGGTGACATGTGATGGGATGGGATGCTATGCGATGGAATGGGATGGGTTGCGATTGGATGGGATGGGATGTATGCGATGAGATGCGGTGGGATTGGATGGAATGGAATGCGAAGAAATGCAGGTGGATGGGATGCAATGAGATGCAATGCAATGCGATGCGATGCAATGAGATGAGATGCGATGCAATGCGATGAGTTGAGATGATGAGATGAGATGAGATGAGATGAGATGAGATGAGATGATGAGATGAGATGAGATGAGGTGAGATGAGATGATGAGATGAGATGAGGTGAGATGATGAGATAAGATGAAATGATGAGATGAGACGAGACGAGACGAGATGAGATGTGGTGAGATGCAATGCGATGAGATGCAATGCGATGAGATGAGGTGACATGTGATGGGATGGGATGCTATGCGATGGGATGGGACGGGATGGGATGGGATGGGATGCGATGGGATGGGAAGGGATGGGATGGGATGAGATGCAGTGGGATTGGATGGAATGGGATGCGATGAAGTGCAGGTGGATGGGATGCAATGAGATGCGATGCGATGCGATGATGAGGTGAGATGAGATGAGATGAGATGAGATGAGATGAGATGAGATGAGACGAGGTGATTCAGTTCGATGCAATGAGATAAGATCAGATGAGATGCGATACAAAGCAATGAGATGAGAAGAAATGAGATGAGAGATGAGACAAGGAAAGATGAAACGAGGAGAGATGAGATGAGATGAGATGCGATAAGGTGCGATGAGATGAGATCAGATGAGTTGATGAGATGAGATGATGAGATGAGATGAGATGAGATGAGATGAGATGATGAGATGAGACGAGACGAGATGAGATGAGATGCGGTGAGATGCAATGAGATGAGATGCAATGCAATGAGATGAAGTGACATGTGATGGGATGGGATGCTATGCGATGGGATGGGACGGGATGCAATGGGATGGGATGCGATGCGATGCGATGAGATGCGGTGGGATTGGATGAAATGGGATGCGATGAAGTGCAGGTGGATGGGATGCAATGAGATGCGATGCGATGAGATGATGAGATGAGATGAGATGAGATGAGATGAGATGAGATGAGATGATTCAATTCGATGCAATGAGATCAGATCAGATGAGATGCGATGCAAAGCAATGAGTTGAGAAGAAATGAGATGAGAGATGAGACGAGGAAAGATGAGACCAGGAGAGATGAGATGAGATGAGATGAGATGAGATGAGATGAGATGAGATGAGATGAGATGAGTTGATGAGATGATGAGATGAGATGAGATGAGACGAGATGAGATGCGGTGAGATGCAATGCGATGAGATGAGGTGACATGTGATGGGATGGGATGCTATACGATGGGATGGGATGGGATGTGATGCGATGAGATGCAGTGGGATTGGATGAAATGGGATGCGATGAAGTGCAGGTGGATGGGATGCAATGAGATGCAATGCGATGCGATGAGATGAGATGATGAGATGAGATGAGATGCGGTGCGATGAGATGAGATGGGATGAGATGAGATGCGATGAGGTGATTCAGTTCGATGCAATGAGATCAGACCAGATGAGATGCGATGCAAAGCAATGAGATGAGAAGAAATGAGATGATGAGATGAGATGAGATGAGATGATGAGGAGATGAGATGCGATGCGATGCGATGCGATGCGATGAGATGAGGTGATTCAATTCGATGCAATGAGATCAGATCAGATGAGATGCGATGCAAAGCAATGAGATGAGAAGAAATAAGATGAGAGATGAGACGAGGAAAGATGAGACGTGGAGTGATGAGATGAGATGAGATGAGATGAGATGAGATGAGATGAGATGAGATGAGATGAGATGAGATGAGATGTGTTGAGATGAGATGAGATGAGATGACAAGGAGGACGAAATGAAATGAACTCATATGATGATATATAACATATGATATATCATGAGATGACACGATGTGAGAAGAAATGAAATAACATGAAATGAAATTAAAGTAAATGGAGATATAACATAACATGATCTGACATGAAATGGAAATTAAATGAAAATGAAATAAAAGGAATAAAATGAAATATAATGACATGATATGATATGATGCAATATATGATATATGGTATAACATGACATAATATTTTTGGAGAGGAGAGAAAATGAGGAAGAGGATGAAATGTAACAAAACAAGCTGAAATGGAATTGAAATGAAATTATACGATATGATATGATGATATAACATGATGCAACATGATATAACATTATAAAATATAATATTTTACATGATAAGATACAAGATATGCTATGAGATGAGGATGAAATTCAATAAATTGAAATGACACACTGCCGCTCGCTCACTCTTTTTCCTCTTCCACCCCCTGGCTCCTGGAGGGATGGGGTGGAGAATGGAGAGAATGTAACTCCCATGGGTGGATATAAGAGCAGTTCGGTAACTAAGGTGTAACACAAACCACTGCTGCTACCACCAATAATAATAATGATAAGGGAAATAACAAGGGGAGAGAATACAATTTCTCACCACTCACCGACTGATATGCAGCCGGAGCTGAGCAGGGATCTGGGCCTCCCGGGTGACTCCCCGTTTTTCCCCCTGGGGCAGCTGCGGGGTCTCTCTGCCCCACTGCTGGATGGAGGGATGTGGACAGGGGGAGGGAAGGGCAGCGCAAGGGACGTGACCATACTGGGGACTGTCACAGACCGGGTCACAAAGGGCCCCGCTGTGACCCCATCACCAAGGGCAGGAGGCGCAGGGCGTCCAGTGCAGGCTGGAGCTGGAGCTGGGATAGTCCCTGTGCCAGGAGCTCTCCTGCTCTCGGGAACCTTCTCTGCATCTCTCTTTGCACCCAGTCAGGATGTGCTGGGCTTCCTCCTTCTGCCATGGCCCTCAGTGGGGAATGGGGGCACTGCTGGATCTGCTGCTGCACACCTGAAGGGAAATGGACTTGGAGCTGTGCCTCATTGTGCTTCACAGGGGAATGGTTCAGGGAAGTCATCCTTGTGGGGATAACTGAAAGGGCCTTATTAATGACCAATGCTAATTAATCAGCGACTGAATTAAAAACACATGGGAATCCAATGGTGATTTAGAAATAGTCGAATTTTAATTCAACAGTTAATTCACAATGATTTGAAGATGATGTAAATGATAATTTAGATGATGTCTTAGACAATGAGTTTGCCTTCCAATATCTGTTTGATGCCTCCAAGAAAGCTGGAGGGGGATTCTTTACAAGGGCATGTAGTGATCAGACAAGTGAGAGAGGCTTTAAATTGACAGAGGGGGATGAATAAGATAAGACATTAGGAGGAAGTTCTTCCCAGTGAGTGTGGTGGAACACTGTCACTAGTTGAACTATATCAATCTGGCAGGAGGTCTTTGCTGGTTCAAGGCATTTAGAGAGGCAGCTCTGCCCGGATTTACCACTGATTTAATAAAGGTTTGATGAGGAGAGAAATTCTGTTGAATAATGGTCAGGACTGAGAAAATGCTCCCTGCTCATGGCAAGATTGGAGTAAAAAAACCCAATAAACCCTGGCTTGCCATATTTGGGTGGGATTTGGACTGTGGTGACCCCTAAAGCACTACCAGAGCATCCTCAGGACCCACGGAGCATCCCAGGGATGCTCCTAGACAATCCCAGAGAATGCCTTCAGCACCTCCAGTGCATCCCCTGGACCCAGTCAGAGCTCATGCATCACAGTGACCACAGAGAAATGAGGACCTCAGGGGTGGCTGATTTTGGAACTCCACATGTTCAGGTGTGCGAAGCCATGGAACCCCATGGAACTCTTCACAGTTGCCCCATTGAACACAGGCTACCACAGGAGAAGGCAAGAGCAGCTCCTCTGGTGGTTCCTGTCTTGGTGTCTCACAGCTGGTGATGCCTGTGGACACACGAGCGTGAAATGAGTTGGGTGGCAATGGCAATCTTGGGGTGCTTTAGGAGTTCCCCAGAACACATCAAGGGACTTCCCCAGAGTGGCTGCTTCATGCGAGGAGGGATACAGAAAGAGGCTCTGTGCTGGCTGTGGTGGCATGGTCATGCTGGGACCTGGGTTTCCCCCCCTAGCAACCCTGTGGGCAGGGACTGGGGCTTTGTCACTGCTGTCACTGCCAAGCAGGGCAGCCCCTATCCAAAGAGGTTGTGTTGCTCTCTGCTCCCTTCCCACTTCTGCCTTGGACACCTCTTAGCTGCAAATGCCACCTCCTCAGTCGCTCCAGGGCAGATTCTGGGGAGTCCATGGGGCTGTCCCATAGCTCCTGGGCCTGCTGGGTGAGGGCCGCCCGAGCCCCAGGGAGCCCTGAGGCCTCCAGCATCAACCTGGGGGGCAAGGGGGGCCCCAAAGCCAAACACTGATGGGGGCTTGGGGGGCCCAAACAGGTCCAGAACCCGTTATGGGGGTGTTTGGGGTCCCCAAAAGGGCTGCAAGGACCATGGAGGGGTTGGGGGCACCCAAAAGGTCCCAGCACCGGGTTTAGGGAGAATCTGGGGGGCTTTAAGGCCCCTTTGAGCCCAGCACCCACTTCACAGGCAAACCCACTGGGTTTAAAGTATAAGGGGGGTCCCTAAAGGGTTCTGGGGTTCAGAAGTGGGGAGGAAAAGGTCATGGGGGGAGCCCAGGGCCAGTTTTGGGGTGCAGGGGGGAAAGCCGGGATGCAGGAGGTTTTGGGGGGGGCCGAGAGAGTTTTGGGTACATGGGGGACTCCATGGGGTGGTTTTGGGGTTGGGGGGGGGTGGGGTCTGGGGGGGGGTTGGGGTGCAGGTTTTTACCTGGCAGCCTCTTGGGCTTGGGGGTCCCCCTCGAAGTGCTGGTGGATCTCCTGCTGCAGCTGCAGCAGCCGGAGCCTCAGGGGGGGCAGGCGGGAGACCACGGCGGAGATACGGTCCCAGAGCTCCCCCACATCCACCCAACAGTCCTGGGGGGTGCAAAGGGGGGACCTCAAATCAATGGGGAGCTCCAAACCTGAAAACACCCCAAACGTGCCCCTCAAGGCCCCCCCTGATTTACCTGGATGAGGCTCTTCATAGGGAGCTGAGCATCAGCGCCAAGGTCGGGGTCCAGGTCAGGGCTGATTGTGGGGTCCTCCTTCCTGCAATGGAACAATGGGGGGGGGCAGCCCCACCCCTTCCCTTTCCCAGTGTCCTGGGGCCATGCCCTCAGAGCCTTATATGGGAAGCCCCGCCCCCAGCAGCCCATTGGCTCCTCCCCTTCCCTTAGCTCCACCCCCTCCCTAAGCCCCTCCCCTGGGCTGCGTTGGCTCAGCAGCGCCCCGGGGGAGGTTCAGGTCACACTGGGGAGGTCATATAAGGGCTATGGATAGGCTCAGCCACCTCAACCCCCCCACACCTACCTTGGCCTCCTGCAGCCAGAGCTTGGTGAGGTCCTGGGGCCTGTGGGGGGCAATGGGGGGGTGTGGGACAGGGCGGGGCTTATGGAGGCGGGGGGCGGGACTTACCTCGACAGGGGGCGGAGCTTCAGCAGCTCCTCCACTGCCTCCTCCCACAGCCTGCACACGGCCTGGGGGGCGTGGCCAGCCTCAGACCACGCCCCCTCCACAAGCCCCGCCTCCTTCCCAAGAAGCCCCGCCCCTTCTTACCACCACTTCCCACTTTATTCCCAGCTTTGGCTCTAGCTCCCTGCAAGCATCACAGGAATGGGAATGCTGCCCCCCCGCCCCCCCATCCAAGCCCTACAGAGTACCCATGGGGAAGCCCCCCCCCAGCTCACCGGTGGGCGGAGCTTATTTGGCATTCGCAGGCACCGCCCCTCCTGCTCTGCCCCGCCCCCAGGGCCCGAAGCTCCGCCCCCTGGCAGCGAAGCTCTGCCCCCAGCGCCTCCTCTATAAGGAAACAAAAAGGGGGGGGGGGGGCAGAGCCTCAGAGTCACGTGACCGGCAAAGCCCCGCCCTTTTCACCCCTCTCAACCAATCAACTCACCGGCCTCGCCCAAGGCCCCACCCACCACGTTAAGCTCCGCCCTCAGCTGCTCCACGGCCTCACCCACATCCATATAAGGCATCCCTGGCCCCGCCCCATGCTGGGGACAGACACCAGGGGTCACCTGGGCCCCCCCCCTTTAAGCCCCTTTCTCTCTCCCTCCCCGCCCCTGCCCCCTTCAAGTTGCCCCCCCCCAACTCCTGCCCCTCCCCCCCCAGTCCTGACCCCCTCAATATTTGGGCCCGCCCCCAACACCCCCCCCCAAATCCCTCTGGTTCTTCCCACCAAAACCCCATAGAGCCCCCCTCAAAACCCTCCTCCCCCCCCAAACCTGCATCTCGTTGAGGTGCTGGTACCTGAACCCCAAGTTAAGGAGGAAATGGGGGGGGGGGGGTAAAGGAGGAGCTGGGGGGGGGTCGGGTGGGGCTCATGGGAGGGAATTGGTGGTTCCAGGGGATCCCAATTGGATTTGGAGGGGTCCTAAAGGAATTTGGGGCTCCTGTGCATGTATCTGGGGAGAAGAACGGGGGTTGCGGGGGGCCCTGAAGGGTTTGGGTGGGTCACAAGGGGGTATTGGGGGTTGTTGAGGTGGGTGTTGGGATACCGATGGATTCTGGGGGGTCCTAAAGGGATCTGGGAGCAGACAAAGGGGCTTGCGGGGGTCCTGAGGGGTTCTGGAGGCTCCCCCCTTAGCTGGGGGGTCCCCAGAGAGCCCATTTTTGGGGTCCCCCCTCATTTTGGGGTGCAAGTGGATACCACAGCAGGTTCCCTTTGATCTTCTTCACATTCCTATAGGAACAACCCCCCCCCCCAATGTATTTTAGGGACCTCTCTGGGTTTTGGGGTCCCTCCAGATGGTGAGGATCCCCCCCCCCCAGATGTTGGTGCCCCCCTCACCGCGGGTGCCGCACGTGGCCGATGATGTACTCCCAGATGGGTGCGCAGGGCCCCGTGCACAGCCTGGGGGGGTGCACAAAGGGGGGGGCACAAACAGCGGGGGTCAGGAGCGCCCCAAAGGCCCCCCCCCCGAAGCCCCCATCGCGGCACCGGGGGATCCCGAGGGCTCCGACCTGCGCAGGTCCCGCTGTGGCACCGCGGGGCGTGATGGGAGTTGTAGTCCCGGCTGGGCACAGTTTCAGGTCCTTACGGCGTTACTGCATAAGTATCTGGGGCTGGGAGGGGTCCGTGTGCAGGGCCTGTGGGGCAGGGTCTATGGGGCAGGATCTGTAGGGCAGGATCTGTAGGGCAGGGTCTGTAGGGAACGGTCTGTGGAGCAGGCTTTATGGGGCAGCGCTATGGAGCAGGCTCTATGGGGCAGGCTCTATGTCCATTTTCTCATCCACCAACACCCCCAAGTCCTTCTCCTTGGGCTGCTCTGAATCTCTTCTCTGCCCGACCTGGAGCTGTGCCTGGGATTGCTCCGACCCAGCTGTAGGACCTGTCTTCCTAAAGACGTAAAGATAGGGACTATTAGTGAGTCGTAAGGCGAGTTAACCGACTCGCCCTGGGTTAAGCTGCAGCAACCGCTGCTGAAAGCAGTTTGTAAGATGCAGCAATACACCTTCCCAGTAGCTGGCACTGTGCTGCGTTTTCGACTTGAGCCTGAGAACTCCGATAACGCCGATGGTTTTGGTTGTTGCTAAGTGATGTTCACTCCCATCAAGGACTTTTCAGTCTCATGCTCTGCCAGTGAGGAGGGCACAAGAAGCCAGGAGAAAGCAGAGATCGGACACCTGACCCAAGCTCGCCAAAGGGATATTCCATAACTTCAGAACCTGAACGTTATTTCTGAAGAGAAATTAGGAGGAACTTTCTCTGTTATTCTTCTGGTGTGAGTTTAATGGAAACAGCAATTTAATTATCGTAGCAATGGAAAACTAAGCAATGACTAGTGACAACTCAAGTTGCACCAAACCAAAAGGTTGACATGGTAATAAGAACATTGGAGGGGAACTACAGTTTACTGAATAGGCTTGGAGCATCGAAATGACAAACCCAAGGATTAGAACAGCTGTAAGAATGTGAGTTCTGAAATGGAAAGGACATAAAACTATGCCAGACATCAAGTTCAGAGACCTGACTTTAATAGCAAATGCGATTTTGTTGACCCAGCATGAAATCCATGGAGTCAAATCAGTTTGGAGGACTTTGATTGGACACCCTACTGGTGGGATGATGATGTGCGTGGTGAGCACACACGGTGTTGCATTGCAAACACCATTGGTCTTTCTCAAAGACCACTGCCATGCTCCAATGTAATGAAGCCTACAGGGCCAGGTCTACTGAGGTTTTAAAGAGTGGTGCTTGCTATTACATTGATTTGTACAACCTGAAACTGAACTTCAGAGGAACCTCTGGCTCGGAGGTGGACTCTGGTTTTCCTCATCCAGCACTTTTGGTCAACAATGGTGATTCGATAATGCTATAACCCATGGTACGAAAGGGAAGTTAACCCTTCTTTCAAAAGGAGCACTGAAGTCATTGGACTTTGTGTGGTATACGTAGCACTGTTTCTTCTGCAAGAAATGAGCTTTTCTCTGATTTTCTGATCTCAAGTAAGCAAAACCTTGGCAAAGGTTCCTCCTCTTCCTCGAGACTTCAGTTCTTTGGGAAAGGAAATTATACTGACACGACCTGGAGAGTAGAAAGGTGAAGATACGTTCTAGTATGGCTGGTTTTAAGGTTTGTTGCAACTGCTGCTGACATTAGACCAAAGACAATTGCCTGCATGCATCATGGCCTACCCCAGCTCATCCCGCAGTCACCTTTAAGCAAGTGACTGAACATTTAATCCTAATAAACCACTCGAGAGTGTGGGGGTCAAAGCTTTTGGCTTCATTGCTCACAAGTGTTCTCTTGGCAATGAAGTTATTTCCAGCTCTCCTGCTGTGAAATGGACCGCTACTAAATCTCTCACATGAAAATCAGAGAAAAACAAAAAGAAAGGCAATTCTTTTTCTTTGATATTTGTAAGGTTTTGAGTTGGTTCTGTTACAACTTTTCCCTCTTCCTCATTGTCACTTACAGTAGTTACAAAACCTTTCTAATTTACACAACAAATTAAAGCATTGAGCTACTTGCTCTGTCACAGTCCTCCTGAATGAGCACCAACCAGTCAGACAAAGCACCCTTGTCTCTCCTCTAGTGAAATAGGAGTGATAACGCTTATTTTTCTCACAGAGCTGCTCCTTTACATTCATACAGATCAACAACCCTAAACCACAGATGCCTGTCTTCTCTGTTCTTTGTTGGTTTTCCACATCTCCTTCCTACCGAGTGAAATCCAGTTCAGCTGTTGAAATCTAGCCAGCAATATGGACATATGGGGCACAGGAGTAGCCGTACTTCCAGGAGGTGTAAAAGCCAGACCACTTAAAGCCTTCTAGATCATGGCAGATGGGGTCTACTGAGAAACTCAAGGCCAAAAAATACTGCAGGTTGTGGAACACTGGATTCGGGTGCAAGGTACACTGAGTGAGCTGTGTATCCTCTGCCAGCTTCCACTTTCAAAGGAACAACTTCATTCCACATTATTCGAGTCCATAGGTAATGGAAGACATGGCCAGACCAGAAGAAAAGGTTCTTCATTCCTAGAGAGATGCTGATGCTAAAAGATCACAGGTCTCTGCTGCAATACCATCATCATTAGTGGAAGTGGGTTTAAAATGACTCTGAAACCACTTAGAACTGACAGATTTGCAGATGAAGAACAGTACCCACAAGAATTATTAATACAACTCTGAGCATCATAAAAACCTGCAGTCTGGAAAGGACATAGACTCATAGAATCATAGAATAGTTTGGGTTGGAAAGGACCTTAAGGTCATACAGTTCCAACCCCCCTGCTGTGGGCAGCGACACCTCCCACTAAACCATGCCACCCAAGGCTATGTCCAACCTGGCCCTGAACACCGCCAGTGATGGAGCATTCACAACTTCCCTGAGCAATCCATTCCAGGGCCTCACCACCCTTACAGGAAAGAATTTCTTCCTCATATCCAATCTAAACTTCCCCTGTTTAAGTTTGAACACCTTACCCCTTGTCCTATCACTACAGTTCCTCATGAAGAGTCCCTCCCCAGCATCCCTAAAGGCCCCCTTCAGATACTGGAAGGCTGCTCTGAGGTCTCCACGCAGCCTTCTCTTCTCCAGGCTGAACAGCCCCAACTTTCTCATCCTCTCTTCATACAGGAGGGGCTCCAGTTCCCTGATCATCCTCGTGGCCTCCTCTGGACTTTTTCCAACAGTTCCATGTCCTTTTTATGTTGAGGACACCAGAACTGCACAGAGTACTCCAAGTGAGGTCTCTCGAGAGCAGAGTAGAGGGGCAGGATCACCTCCCTCGACCTGCTGGTCACACTCCTTTTGATGCAGCCCAGGATATGGTTGGCTTTCCGGGCTGCAAGCATGGTCCACCTATCAAATTGATGTCTCTCCAACTTAAAGACTAGGACGTTGTGTGGGACAGTGTAGCACGCTTTGCACAAGTCCAGCTACATGACATCAACTGCTCTACCCCTGTCCATCAGTTCCATAGCTACATCATAGAAGGCCACTGCAGCCGGCTCATGTTCATTTTTTCATCAACCAACACCCCCAAGTCCTTCTCCGCAGGACTGCTCTGAATCTCTTCTCTGCCCAACCTGTAGCTGTGCCTGGGATTGCTCCGACCCAGGTGTAGGGCCTTGCACTTGGCATGGCTAAACTTCATCAGGTTGGCATCAGCCCACCTCACAAGCGTGTCAAGGTCCCTCTGGGTGGCATTCCTTCCCTCCAACGTATCAACTGAACCACACAGCTTGCTGTCATCGGCAAACTTGCTGAGGGCGCGCTCAATCCCACTGTCCATGTCACCAACAAAGATGTTGAACAAGACCGGTCCCAGCACCGATCCCTGACAGACACCACTCGTTACTGGTCTCCAGCTGGACATTGAGCTATTGAGCACAACACTCTGCGTGCGGCCATCCAGCCAGTTCTTTATCCACCGAGTGGTCCACCTATCAAATTGATGTCTCTCTGTCGTGGTTTAAGCCTCTCTAACCACACAGCTCGTTCTCTCCCTCACTTTCCCCCTCTTTCTTCCCGCTGCTCCCGGAGGGATGGGAAGGAGAATCAAAAAGAATGCAACTCCCACAGGTTGAGATAAGAACAGTTTAGTAACTAAAGTATAACACAAATCACTACCGCTACCACCAAGAATAATAAAGACAAGAGAAGATACAAGGAAAGAATACAATTTCTCACCACCTAAAACCAAGCCCGACCACACAGTGCACCCCCACCCTTCCGGGTCTCTGCTTTCCATCCAGGGCATGATGTGCTGTGGTATGGAATAACCTCTTTGGTCAGTTTGGGTCAGGTGTCCTGTCTCTGCTTCCTCCCGGCTCCCCTTCTCCTTGGCAGAGCATGAAACTCAGAAAGTCCTTGGCCAGACCAAAACATCACTAAGCAGTAACCGAAACACTGGTGTTATCAGCGCTGTTCCCAGGCCCAAAATCAAAAACACAGCACTACACCAGCTACCAAGGAGGAGAAAAATGACTGCTGCTGAACCCATGACACTCTCCAACTTAGAGACAAGGATGTCATGTGAGACAGTGTCAAACGCTTTGCACAAGTCCACGTAGATGACATCAACTGCTCTACCCCTCATCATAGAAGGCCACCAGACTAGTCAGGCAGGATTTCCCCTTAGTGAAGCCATGCTGGCTGTCACCAACCACCTTGTTGTTTTTCATGTGCCTCAGCATGCCTTCCAGGAGAATCTGCTCCAAGATTTTGCCCGGCACAGGGGTGAGGCTGACTGGTCTTAGTTCCCCTGCTCATCCATTTACCCCTTCTTGAAAATGGGGGTTCCATTTCCCTTTTTCCAGTCGTCGGGAACTTCACCTGACTGCCATGATTTTTCAAATATGATGGACAGTGGCTTTGCAACTTCATTTACCAGCTCCTTCAGGACACACAGATGGATTTCATCAGGTCACATGGACTTGTATACGTTCAGGTTCCTAAGATGGTCTCACACCAGATCCTCTCCTACAGTGGGCTCAGGGCCTTCCAAGACTTGGTTGATGTGGTCAGAGCATTTGCCAGTGAAGACTGAGGCAAAGAAGTCATTAAGAACCTCAGCCTTCTCCAAATCTAGGGTAGCCAGTTGTCCCCATTGTCCTCATTGTCCCCATTGTCTCCATTCTCTCCATTGTTCCCACTGCCCCCATTGTCCTTATTGTTCCCATTGCCCACATTGCCCCCATTGTCCCCATAATCAACATTGTCCCCATTGTCCCAATTGTCCCCATTGTCCTCATTGTCCTCTTTGTCCTCATTGTCTGCACTGTCCCCATTGTCTTCATTCTCCCCATACTCCCCATTATATCCACTGTCCTCAATCTCCCCATTGTCTTCATTGTCCTCATTGTCCGCATTTTCCCCATTGTATTCATTGTCCCCATTTGTCCCCATTGTCCCCACTGTGCCCATTGTCTCCATTGTCCACATTATTTTCACTGTCCTCATTGACTGCATTGTCCTCATTGTTGTTATTCTCTCCATTCTCCTCATTGTCCCCAGTGTTATCTTTGCCGACATTGTCCTTATTGTCTTCATTATTCCCAAGGTCCACAATGTCCCTCTTGCCCTCATTGCCCACATTGTCCCCATTGTCCCCATTTTCCTCATTGTCCCCATTGTCCTCATTGTCTCCTTTGTCCTCTTTGTCCCAATTGTCCCTGTTTTCTCCATTGTCCCCATTGTCCCACTGTCCCCATTACCCACATTGCCCCCATTTTCTCCATTTTCCCCATTGCCCTCTGTGGAATAATTAGGAAATTTGGGATAATTGGAAATTAAATCTATATTCGAAATGCAGCATTGTCCACACATAAGAGAGAAACGGGCTTTCAAGGCCTCTCAGGCTAAGATGCAGCCGTACCTGGTATGCCAAGAATGTGCACTCCACAGCGGTTCCCGTAACAGGCGGAGTATAGAGCGAGGTGGAGATCTTGCGGTTATGCTCTGTCCTAACTTCAGCAGATAAAACAGGGACTAGTTGGTACAAGAAACTGATAAGCTGCATACTTGCTACCCTGAGCCAGCGGCCTGTCATCTTTTTGACAAAATACCGTCCTAGTGTGAACTTTGCTTCATTATAATGCTAAAATACACACCCCTCTCCAGTGCGACCCCCCCCCCCCGAAATAAGACCACTTCTCTCTGAGCATGCTCTCTGAATTTTTAGTCTCATATACCTTTAAATCGAGGCAAGAGAAATTTTCACCAATGGTAATAATGGTATGTATGACTAGAGTCACTCAAGCTCCACCTTGAAGGTAAAAATAATATAAAATAGCCCAAGAGAAAGGGGGATTTTGGGGAAGATACCATCGTGGACGAGTCACGGAAGATAACATCAACCGACTCCTGGGACCGGTCGACGGGCTGGACCCCTCTTCCCCCCCCATAGGGACGCCTGTGGGTAAGACTTGCACTGTATCCAGTGCTTTCCTAGGAAAAGTTAGAATCTCTATAGAGTCACTCTTATTGTCACCTGTATATTCTAGAGCTATGCTGTGTCAACTTTATCAAGCGCTTGTATTCATGTAACTATTATATGCACGTGCTTTTGCAGACAGTATTTATCACTGGCAATCCATAAGAACCTGTACCTGTTGCATTAATAAATTCAGTATAACTGTGAGCAAAGTGTGGTGCATTATCAGTGAATCCGATACCAGTCGCGCTCGGACTGATAGTTGCATATAGGAGCTGTCCCTGCGGTGAATTATCAGTGAATCCGATACCAGACGTGCTCGGACTGACAGTTATTGTCAGTGAATCCGATACCAGACACGCTCGGACTGATAGTTGTGTATTGGGGCTGTTCCTGGCTCTCTTTATATAAAACAAGGGGTTTGTTCCCCCCTCTCCATTTAACGCAACAGAAAATTGGCGTAGTCGGCAGGATTGTCATGGATAAACTCCTGCAAAAATATGATTGTGCCCCTTCCCTAGCTGGGAAGGAGTGGGCCCAAAAGTTTTGGAAGGATGAAGAGAAAGTGGTAGAATGTATTAAACAGTGTCGGGCTTTATACAAGCTTAAAGTGGGAAAATGTAAAAATGTTATGTGTGCAGTGTTAGGTGTTTGTTTATCTTGTGCACAAGAAGAAGCTAAAAATGCCCCTGCTCCTAATCTGACTTCTGATGCAGAATATGCTGCTCTGAAATCAGAAAATGAAGTGCTAAAATCATCATTAGCCTTTCACAAGGAGACAGGAGAAAACTTGGAAGCTCAAAATTATCAACTCAAGAGCAAAAATAAAACCTGGGTAGTCCTTTTGACCCAGTGCCTGTTGATCCGGCAAAGAAGCCTGATTTATATCCCCCAGATCCTCATGATAAATGGGCAGCTGTAAAGGGAAAAGCGAGATGGTGGGGGATGCAGATGTATTGTGTGCTTTCCTGGTGGTATATGTGCTGGATCGAGAAGGTGGGAAGGTCTCTAGTATGCTCTTATCAAAAGATATAGTCTCTCTGTAATATTTATGTATTAGAGGTTTGTAAATATAAGTATGTCTGTGTTTTTATTGACCCTTGTAGACCTTTATAGATATTATTGGCCACTTCTTCCGATGTAGGCTGGCCACCTGCATCGGAATGAGCGTGCATTTTAGTCAGTATAAAAAAGCCCAAGCCTCATGCAATGTGGGGGAGGCAGAGCCTCTGCAGGGACGCCTGCTGAGATTGAGCCTGCCACCTTGCACTGCGATGATGCTGCTCGGAGCTGGTTTTTTGATTGTCTTCACAGGGTCGTTGTACCACGTTTTGTATGTGGGACCGTGTAGTGGGAGTAATGATTGCCTGGATTTTGTGTTTTAAATATTGTAGTTGTGTGGAGTGTGTTTATGGGATCCCATGTGTGTGCATGTGTATTGAAGGCAGACAGTGTTTTGTGTATTTATTTGTTGTCAGATTTATGTAAAAGTTTTTAATGGGTAGCAGATTAACATTATGGGCAAGAAAGGGTTAATGCAAAAGTCCTGTTGCTGGCAGGTATTTATGGCTGCTGCCGTGCAGGCCGGTGTTTGTAGCTGGCAAAGCAGAGTGAGCGACTTTGAAAAAAAAAAGAAAGCATTAAAAACCTCTCGATCTATTGAAGTATTGGAGCAGTTTTGTAGAGACACCACAAACAAAGCCTAAAGAAGCCTGCAACACACCGGGCACAGGGGAGGAGTCCTGCTTAGTGTGTTTAAGGTAACGTGGGGGTGAATCCAATACTTGAAACACAAACTGCTAACTGAAAAAGCAAGAGGGGCAGTGCAACCACAAGCTTTATCATCCGCCACCCAAGCAGCATCAGGGTGGCAGGGAAAGGAAAAAATGGTTTATGACACAGCAAACTCTTTGACTTAACACCGTGCAGTTTGCTTCTGCAGCTGCTTCACACTGTTTTATCACAATAATTTTGCTTTAAGGAAACTCTTTAATCTGTCTTACTTTTCAAGAACTGATAACCTGGGGGAGGGGATGTATTTGTATCCTCCTACCTACAGGTCCATAGCGGCTGCCTGCAAAGTTTCTCAAGCCTCACCATGAGCTGGACAGACGAGCGGAAGAACCTGATGCCTCAGCTATAAGAGCTGATCGTGAATACCCCAAGCAGAATAAGAGAGGAAGAGAAAAAATGAATGATTTCAAAACATCACTTGGGGCCAACTGAAAAGTAACTGCTTGACTATGTGTGCTTGCAAAGGAGCTACTAACAGAGGCTGTGATTTTGTGTATAAAATCACCTGTATTTACTAGCCAGTTGCTAATAAGAAACTACACCTTGTATTGTATGGATTTGTCACTTATAAAACAGATGTTAGAGCATGCAAATTTGCAGCTTTAAAGCTGCTGCAAAGATTCTAATACAATTATAGTGTTATAAAAAGCATGCAAAGAGGGTAACAGTACTCCACTGGTGAGAAATTTCTTTAGCTGGTCCCTCACTGCCACTGGCATTTCCAACATGCTGCTGCACCCAGTGGTATACATACTGCTAATGTAAATCTGTATGTGCTTTACCATAGTAGTGATTTCTTACTGGATAAAGCAGGTGGAACTCTGCATTAACAATGAGTATAAGTCTGCTACAAACATCCATACCCTTACCTCCATCTAAAATTACCGATGTTCGGCAATACCCATTGCCTGCAGCAGCACTTATAGGGATTGACGGAGTGGTAATAGAATTAAAAGAAAAAAAAAAAGGGGTATTATCAAATGAACTCACTCACCTTACAATTCTCCGGTGTGGCCTGTAAAGAAACCAACCGGACAATGGCGTTTCACAATAGATTATCGACAGTTAAACGCCAATACTGCACTTCTAACTGCAGCAGTCCCAAATATTGCCGAAATTGTGACAATGATACAAGGAGCTGCCCACACTTGGATGGCTACCTTAGAAGTTAAGGATATGTTTTTCATGATTCCCCTCCTTGTGAGGAGAACCGATGTTGGTAAAAATGCCTCAGATTAGAGCAGTACCCATGGTACTAATTACTCTTAAAATCCCCATGCATGGGAAACCTAAGACTGTTCAGGAAAGGTACACCGAATTAACACCCGATGAATTTTTCCTTCCTTTAACCCCGTCGGTCAAAAGGCCGAGCATGTTTTCTCTTTTCTGTTCACAGAAATTCTAGGTGAACTGTACATGGACAGATGGACTGGCCTACACTGGACTTGAGTGTATTCAAGGAATCTTGTCACTCATCCTAGCTGTAATAGTAATAGTATTCTTTGCATTCATGATTATTTTCCAACCTAAGTTTTTTAAAAAAAAAAAAAAAATGGTAAACCGCAGAACTGAATCAACATTGTTTCTACAGACCTGCAACAACCCTGGTCTGAGACTCATACAAAATATACTGGGAGCATGGGATTAAACAGGGGGAATGTAGAGTTGGAAATATTATTTAACCCATCATACTCCCTCAAACGTGTGGATCTATCTATACAAATTAACATCTCTGCAATCAAACCCACATGTTCACCATTCCTGGGCACATCATATGCAAGATGGTCAACATAGTTATGTGGGCGAACCCTCACCCCCTTAAGACGATTAAAGAGAGATGTAACTGGTATCTTAGGAACGGGACTAGGAGTCTTAAATAACATAGATGCAGAAATCCTAGCCAACAAACTAGCCACAATAACTCATGACTTGACTAAATTGAAATACCCTTTACAATCTTTTCTTTTGGCTTTGGGAAATCACCAATGGTTTTTATCGCACATATTACCTCAATGGGAGGAAACGAGTGAAAAGGACCACCAGCTAATTATAGATACACTTGATGTCGCCCAAAACAACGTTTCTCTGGCTCTCAGCTGTATCCAAGCCCAGATATGGATACAATCGATGACAGCCACAATCATAAGGGAAGGTGAAACAGGTACCTTACCCAATGAAATTCAAAAAGTAGTCTGGGATAATGCAATTGAATTTGAAAAGAAATTTCAATCTTGGTGGCACCTGATTAATTTCACTTATGACCCCATTGAGAGTAAAGTCACTGCTTTTGTCCTAACAATACGCAATGCTTCGGTACATACCATATACCCAATCATTGCACTAGGACTGAATCATCATGAAACCGTGCTCTACCCAATTGAACATAGAGTATGGGCGCAATATATCAATAAATGGCAAACTGTTGATGTTGACGCATGTATCACACGAAACCAACAAGGATTCATTTGTGAAAGTAATACCATAAAAGCACAAGACATTTGTCTTGACACAGAGCAAAATGTTTGTCATTTTGAAATACATCCCAATGAAAATCCAGAAACTTTGCTTGTATATATTGGAAAAGGATGTGCTTGTATGAGAACTCTTTGTAACTTCATATTAATAGATGATGTTACTATGAATATCACTGATCATACTAACCTTTGTATTTGTAACTTTACTAATATTATTGGGTGTGACTTCAATTATTCAGCTCCTGTTACTTCTCAACAATTGTTGCGATCAAGACACACGCTGTATAATGACTTGTTATTCACTCCTATTGGGATGAATCTCACATTGGTGAGAAAGCTGCTACACCATGAAGACTTGAGGCAGTTGTTGACCCAGGCCAAGGAAAAAGGACAAAGAACTCTAATCACTGTCCACCACAATACAGAACAAATCCATCAGGTGTTGGAAAGAGTCCAGAAAGATGCAGAAAATAAGTGGTGGGACACTCTCTTTGGATGGTCACCAACTGCCACAGGCATTTTGAACAGGATGCTTCACCCCGTTGTGATTTTGTTAATACTCACTGTATTAGGTTTTGCCTTGACAATCGCTTTGTATATTAGACTTTGGATTATGTTAAAACGCTTATCTAATTTAGCATCCCCACAGGATGTATATGTCCTTAGCAATCCTCACTCAAAAAGTATATGGGACATTCCAGATTCCTTCTAAACATTGTGAAGCTTGAGTGACTATAGTCACGGGGTGGATTATGTGGAATAATTAGGAAATTTGGGATAATTGGAAATTAAATCTATATTCGAAATGCAGCATTGTCCACACATAAGAGAGAAACGGGCTTTCAAGGCCTCTCGGGCTAAGATGCAGCCGTACCTGGTATGCCAGGAATGTGCACTCCACAGCGGTTCCCGTAACAGGCGGAGGATCGAGCGAGGTGGAGATCTTGCAGTTATGCTCTGTCCTAACTTCAGCAGATAAAACGGGAACTAGGTGGTACAAGAAACTGATAAGCTGCATACTTGCTACCCTGAGCCAGCGGCCTGTCATCTTTTGACAAAATACCGTCCTAGTGTGAACTTTGCTTCATTATAATACTAAAATACACACCCCTCTTCAGTGCGACCCCCCCCCGAAATAAGACCACCTCTCTCTGAGCATGCTCTCTGAATTTTTAGTCTCATATACCTTTAAATAGAGGCGCGAGAAATTTTCACCAATGGTAATAAAGGTATGTATGACTAGAGTCACTCAAGCTCCACCTTGAAGGTAAAAATAATATAAAATAGCCCAAGAGAAAGGGGGATTTTGGGGAAGATACCATCGTGGACGAGTCACGGAAGATAACATCAACCGACTCCTGGGACCGGTCGACGGGCTGGACCCCTCTTCCCCCCCCATAGGGACGCCTGTGGGTAAGACTTGCACTGTATCCAGTGCTTTCCTAGGAAAAGTTAGAATCTCTATAGAGTCACTCTTATTGTCACCTGTATATTCTAGAGCTATGCTGTGTCAACTTTATCAAGCGCTTGTATTCATGTAACTATTATATGCACGTGCTTTTGCAGACAGTATTTATCACCGGCAATCCATAAGAACCTGTACCTGTTGCATTAATAAATTCAGTATAACTGTGAGCAAAGTGTGGTGCATTATCAGTGAATCCGATACCAGTCGCGCTCGGACTGATAGTTGCATATAGGAGCTGTCCCTGCGGTGAATTATCAGTGAATCCGATACCAGACGTGCTCGGACTGACAGTTATTGTCAGTGAATCCGATACCAGACACGCTCGGACTGATAGTTGTGTATTGGGGCTGTTCCTGGCTCTCTTTATATAAAACAAGGGGTTTGTTCCCCCCTCTCCATTTAACGCAACACCCTCATTGTCCCAGTTGTCCCCATTGTCTCCATTGTCCCCACTGTCCCCATTGCATCCATTGTCTCCATAGTCTCCATTGCCCCCATTGTCCCCATTACCCACCTTGCCCCCATTGTCCTCATTGTAGCCATTCTCCCTGTTGTCCACATTGTCCCCATTATCCTCATTATCAATATTGTCTCCATGGTCCCCACTGTCTCCATTATCCCCATTGTCTTCATTGTCCCCATTTTCCTCATTGTCCTCATTGTCCGCATTTTCCCCATTATCCCCATTGTCTCCATTGTCTCCATTGTCCCCATTGTCCTCATTGTCCCAATTTGTCTACATTGTCCCAGTTGTCTCTATGGCCACCTTGTCCCCATCATCCTCATTGTCCCCTTTGTCCCTATTGCCCCCATTATCCCCATTATCCTTATTGTCTTCATTGTCTTCATTGTCCAAATTATCCTCATTGTCCCCATTACCTCCATTGCCCCCATTGTCCTTATTGACTTCACTGAGAGCATTGTCCCCATTGACCTTATTGTCATAGAATCATAGAATCATAGAATAGTTAAGGTTGGAAAGGACCTTAAGATCATCTAGTTCCAGCCCCCTTGCCATGGGCAGGAACACCACCCACTAAACCATGCCACCCAAGGCTATGTTTCTATTTTCCCCATTGTCCCCATAATCAACATTGTCCCCATTGTCCCAATTGTCCCCATTGCCCCATTGTCCCCATTGTCCTTATTCTCCCATTGCCCACATTTTCCCCATTGTACTCATTGTCCCCATTGTCTCCATTGTCTCCACTGTTCCCACTGTACCCATTGTCCTTTTACTCCCCATTGCCCACATTGCCCTCATTGTCCCCATTGTCTCCATTCTCTCCATTGTTCCCACTGCCCCCATTGTCCTTATTTTTCCCATTGCCCACATTGCACCCGTTGTCCCCATTGTCTTCATTGTTTTTGTTGTCCCATTGTCCCCACTGCCTCCATTGTCCCCATAATCAACATTGTCCCCATTGTCCCAATTGTCCACGTTGTCCTCATTGTCTGCACTGTCCTCATTGTCTTCTTTCTCCCCATACTCCCCATTATACCCACTGTCCTCAATCTCCCCATTGCCTTCATTGTCCTCATTGTCCACATTTTCCCCATTGTATCCATTGTCCACACTGTGCCCATTGTCTCCATTGTCTCCATTATTTTCATTGTCCTCATTGTCTGCATTGAACCCATTGTCCTTATTGTCCCCATTGCCCCCATAGGCCCCATTGTCATTATTATCCTAACCCTTGTCCTTATTGTCTTCCTTATTCCCAATGTCCACAATGTCCCTCCATCTAGCCTCAATGCCATCATTGCCCCCATTGTCCCCATTGCCCTCATTGTCCCCATTGCCCATGTTGTTCATATTGTCCCCATTGTTCCTATTGTCCCTATTGTCCAAATTGCCCCCATAGGCCCCATTGTCCTCATTGTCCCCATAGTCCTCATTGTCGCCATTGTCCCCATTGCCCCCATTGTCCTTATTCTCCTATTGCCCACATTGTCCCCATTGTAATCATTGTCCCCATTGTGTCCATTGTCTCCACTGTTCCCACTGTACCCATTGTCCTTATACTCCCCATTGCCCACATTGCCCTCATTGTCCCCATTGTCCTCATTGTCTCCATTGTCGCCACTGTCCCAGTTGCCCCCATTGGCCCCATGGTCCTTATTCTTCCATTGTCCTCATTGTCCCCATTTTCTCCATTGTCTCCATTGTCTCCATTGTCTCCATTGTACCCACTGTACCCATTGTCCTCATTGTTCCCATTGGCTCCATTGTCCCCATTGTCCTCATTTTCACCACTGTTCTCATTCTCTCCATTGTCCAGATTGTCCCCATTGTCCCATATTCTCCCCATTGTCTCCTTTTCTCCTATTGTCCCCATTGTCTCCTTTTCACCTATTGTCCCCATTGTTCTTATTGTCTCCATTGACCCACTCTCCCACTCTCTTCATTGTCTGCATTATCCCCATTGTCCTTATTGTCTCCATTGTTGGCATTGTCCTTATTATCCCCATTGCCCACACTGCATCCATTTTATCCATTGTCTTCATTGTTCCCATTGTCCTCATTGTCCCCACTGTCCCCATTGTACCCATTGTCTTTATTGTCCTTACTATCTCCATGATCCTCATAGTCCAAATTATCCTCATTGTCCCCATTGTCCCCTTTCTCTCCATTGTCTCCATTGTCCTCATTGTCACCAATGTCCTCATTGTCCGCATTGTCCCCATAGTCTCCACTGTCCTCATTGTCCCCTTTGCCCTCATTGTCCCCATTCTTCTCATTGTCCCCATTGCCCCTTTGTCACCATTATCCCCATTGTCTCCATTGTCTCCATTGTCTTCATTGTCCCCATTGTCCTCATTGTCCTCATTGCCCCCATTTTACCCATTGTCCTTATTCTCCCATTGTCCTCATTGTCCCCATTTTACTCATTGACCCCATTGTAACTATTGTCTCAATTGTTCCCACTGTCCCCTTTGTCCTTATTGTCCACATTGCCCACATTGCCTCCATTGTCCTCAATGTCCTTATTCTCCCATTGTCCTCATTGTCCCCATTGTCTCCATTGTCCCCATTGTCCCCTTTGTCCTCATTGCCTACACTGGCCCCATTGTCCTCATTGTCACTATTTTCTTTATTCCACCATTCTCCCCATTGTCCCCATTGTCTTCATTGTCTTCATTGTCTCCTTTGTCTCCATTGTCCCCATTGACCTTATTTTCCCCATTTGCTCCCATTGACCCCATTGTCCTTATTGTCCCCATTGTCTTCATTGCCCCCCTTTTTCCCATTGTCCCCATTGTCCTCATTGTCTCAATTGTCCCCGTTGTCTCGATTTTCTCCATTGCATAAATTGTCTCCATTGTTCCCATTGCCCACACAGTCCCCATTACCCACATTGTCCCCTTTGTCTCCATTGTCCCCATTTTCCTCCTTGTCCCTATTAGGTTATTTTCTCCATTGTCCTCATTGTCCCTATTGTCCTCATTGTCCCCTGTGGAGAGTAAGGCACGGACCCCGTTTCTGGTCAAGAAATGAAGTCATTTATTTTGTGTCTCACATCCCTTTTATAGTCTACTAAAAGCGCTCAGCAGTAGCTTTCCAGTCTCTCACTCTTATCATCCCAAGTCAGCAAAACTGCTAAGGGTTACAGATATTTACATTGTTTGGCCCGTCTTTGAAATGCACATCTTGCTTTATCTTGCAAAATCTCTGCTTTGTTTTGCTAATCGATCTTTACCCTTCATTGTTGTCTTTACAGTTCCCAAGGCTTAGGCTGGAACAGGGCAATAGCACCTGGTGCTTATTTCACTCTTCCCAGGGCTTAAGCCGGTACAGGGCAGTAACGACTGAATCCATTTTGTTAACTATTCTATCCCTGCACCCACCTCTCCACCTTTTTGTTCTACCAAAAGACAGCTTTTATAGATTTATGATCTACTTTTGCCAAAGTTTCTATATTCTCCATTAGCTATTGTAGCAAACAAGGCACGCAGATTAGAATACCTAAAAAGACTGACATAATGATTAATCCAAACAAGGCACGCAGATTAGGATACCTAAAAGGACTGACAAAATGATTAAGATAAAATAAAGCCATCCTGTAATGCTCAAGCCAGAAAACATTTTGTTCAACCAATTCAGTCCATCATCTTCCTGAAGATGCACTGTCCTTGTTATTAGGTCTGGAATGCTTTTATGGATGATCTGATAAGTTCATGCAGCACATACCATCAAAATCTTCACACCCATGGCCTTGAGCTACCAATAAAAATCAACAGTCGTTCTATCCTGTAGTGAGGTGTGCCTCATGGAATCAACATCTGAAAGCAACCCTCTTGTCCAGTGATACTCTTTCCGGGCTTAAAAGTTCCCAGTCTATAACTAGCATCAATCTTCATTGGCAGCCATCGCTTGTATGGACTGACGGGTACATTGCGCGGCGATCCATTGGGGTCCTTGTACTATAGAGACATAAGCATAGCCTCTACCCCAAGTTATTAACCTAAAAGGACCTTCACAGTTATGATTTTCCAAAGACTTTACCATTACCATAACAGGTTCTTTCCCTGGAATCAGATCTGGGCGTACATGGGTTAGTGCAGAAAAATGCCTAATTTTTGGGAGGACATTCATGCCTGTGTGTAAATCAGATCTGGATAATGTTAAAGAATTTAAGACTAACAATGCTTTGTTGATTCGTGCATTTGGGGTTTCCCCCATCATTCCCCCTTTTTGTTTTACTATCATGTTTTTTACAATTTGCTGTGTCTGTTCTATCACTGCTTGACCTGTGCAATTAACATAGCCAGCCACTACTCCAGGCAGCGTTATTTCAGTAAGATTAGTCTGATTTGAAGTCACTTGAACCTTTATAACATGTGGCATACCACTGAATCTTACACACCATGTAACAGGCCGGAATAATGGGGGATTTAAAGAATGTGCCCAGTATACCTGTCCATTACCCATGGTCACATGTATTAGAACAGATATTACAAAGATTTCTGTCATTGTCTTTTGTTTCTGTTGTTGAGTTCTGGGGCTTTATACATTTCGCTGGCAGCCACTATGGTCCTGTCACTAGCTGTACACAGCTGTATCGTCGACCCCATGTCAGCAATGTCTCTGGTCTTTTCCGCTCGTTATCACGTATGTCTTTTTATAGAACTGGTGGTTTGTGTAAGGAATGGTCCGTCAGAAGTCACAACCACTGTATTGTGGAAAGAGAATCAAAACTAGACAAATTTAAAGAATTTAGTACAAATTGCACTATCGCTAACTGTTTGTGTGGAGAAAATCCTTGCATTTCTCAGTTTGTTTTACTGCTGGGACTAAAGACAACAGTCCCTTTTCCCACTCAAATATCTCAGTTCAGTGTCTTTGAAAGAGGCTTCTTGAACACTGACGTTCTTTTTGGTCCATCAGGGCCAGTTTGAAGAAGTCACTGTAAGAGCCATGCTCAGCAAAACCCCATTCTACTATGAGAGGGTGGTGGGGGTGTACAGGCCCCAGTGATTGGTATGGTTTTAATTCCTGTATTAGGTTTTTCCTGTTTCCTCATGCTCTGGATTCCATTTCCATGGTTTTTGCTTTTATAACAGTGGGTGAGCAATGATAGAGAATCCAGGTCTGTGTTTCCTCCAGTATCCTGAAGGAGCCGTAAGCTGTTGTAATTCCTTCCTAGCCTGGGGTATCTGCCCTAGTTCTGTCTTTCTGAAGGTGTCTGCAGGAATCACTGCACTGCTGCTATCCACCAAGTACCCCCAATTTGACTGGTTTCTGCTTGGTTTCTGACATTGCTCTGGTGGAACTTCAACTTCTGCACCATGGAGTGCTTGCCACCCTGCTGTTGCTGCAGTTCTTTGGGGCAATCTCCTCTCATTAAAGCATCATCTATATAATGGTATATTTTCACCTTCTGAGGAAGTGAGGCCTCCTGAGGGTTTGTGGTGTTCATGGGAGGGAGCTGAGTCCCCTTCCAACCCAGGGCTTCAATCCCAGAATGAGATGCCTCAACTGACTAGGCTGAATCCCTTCTTTCAGCAGGGGTAAAGGAGATCCCAGCCTGGCCTGACCTGGCTGTTCTGTCTGATGATGGGATGAGAAACAGGCTGCCCACAGAAGTTATATAAAGACATGTAGATGTCTTGCTGACAACAAGAACACTTTTTGACATGGCTCAGTGGTGGACTTGCCAGTGTTCGGTTAATGGTTGGAGTCGATCTTAGGGGTCTTTTCCAACATAAATGATTCCATGAGTCTAAAAAACCTTGTTCTGCAGAATAAACTCTATTTTTCATCTGAGAAATGACCCTGCAGGAAAGCAGTGTGTCTGTCAGCTGAGGGAGGGAACATCACTGCTGGCTTCAGGCTGTTTCCCATGGGGTTCCCCTGCAGCCCCAGGGAGCCTTGGAGGGAGCCCAGTGGTGCAGAGGCAGAGCCACCTTGGGCTGAGCCTCTGCTGCTGAGCTGGGCCGGGCTCCTGGGACACAGAGAGATGGTGGCAACGGGGCAGCGCTGCAGAGAGACAGCTGTGCCCAGGAGCAGGGCTGGGGCACTGCCTGCAGGCACTCAGGGGATAGGATCCGGCAGAGAGAGGTTAAAGGCACTCTGGAGTAGATGGACAGAGCTGAGCTTGTGAACAGAGAAATCTTCAAAATTGTGGTCACAAGAAGTCTCTGGCAGCAGCAACATGAGTATCCTGGAGGGATCTTGTAGAGCTGGTGCACCCCATGACCGATGTAACCCTTTAAGGGTTTCCTCTCCACGTTTTTCTTTTGGCAACTGGAGGATGTTCTCAAGAGCAGGTCTTCCCTCTGCACCATGCGAGGGACAGGACAAGGCAGGTCCCTTGTCCTGGGGCTGGCTGCAGGTTGTGAATGTGGGTGTACAGCCAGGGGTGCCCAGCGTTGTCCTTGCGAGCTGGGTCCCTGCAGCCCGGGGTTGTGTGCCGGGGCACAGACTGCCGCATCCCAGGGCCAGCACTCAGCCTGCCCCAGGAGCTCATCATGGCACTGGGGGAGAAGCTGGGGGGAAGGATTGAGCCTCCAGTAACCTGGGGGAAGATGGCGTGGGGCAGGCTGATGCTGTCTGTGCTTCCTTGTCCTTAGGTCTTTATTGAAAGCTAGCAAAATCTCTGGCTGAGCAGTGGTGGAGAGAAAGGAGTGAGTATGCCATGGTCTTGTCAGGACCTGGTCTGCACCCATGCCTGCAGAAGACCAGAGTAGAAATCACACAGCAGCCGCACTGGCTCACTCTGGGCAACCCCTGCCAAGGGCTCTGACAGACCCCGTGACTTAAATTTGTGTCAGCGTCCTTATGGAAGATAGCGAATCTCTCTGCATGAGCGGCTGAGGAATGAAGCACACCAAGGTTGGATCCTGTCCTGTTGCGTGCCTGTGGCTGCAAAAGACAAGAGCAGAGCAACCGCCACCGCTCACCATGTGCAAGCCCTGCCCACGGCCCTGCCACACTTGAAGCCTTAACTTTGTGTCCTTGCAGCAGAAGGTGAGTGTCTGGCTGTGTGGCCGTGGTCAGGAGTGCGCCGCGTGCCGGTCCTGTCGTCGTGTGAGCTTCTGGTTCTGGAAGTGAAAGAAGCAGCAGCCACCATCTGCGCTCATGGGGCAGCTGCTGCATCTCTGCCCGGGCCCAGCAGCCAGGCCCTCCCCGCCCTGCCTTCCTCCTGCCCTCTCACCTCGGCTCACGCGACAGCTCGCCTCCAGTCTGCTCTGCCCCCTGTCACCGCACAGCCCCTTATATACCCATCCTGGAACCTGGGCTACCAAGCCCTGTGGAATGGAATGGCCCCCGCCAACATTCCACCACTTGGGATACAGCCACCAACATTCTATCCCCTGTGACATGGCCACCACCAACATTCCATCTGCCGGGACATGGCTGCCACCAACATTCTATGCACTGTGAAACTGCCATCACTAAGATTCTGTCCAGTGGGACACCACCACCAAAGTTCTCTACCTTGGCACACTGTCACCACCAACATTCTATCTGCTGACACACCACTGGGGAGATCCAGGGCTGATGGAAGTCTCTTGTCTTGGCTGCTCCTAAAAATGGCTGTTGCTTTTTAGCCCTATTAAAAGCAGTGGGACGAGCAAAGCCCACAGCTCTGGCCCATGAGGAGAACAGCCAACACAGAGAGCCTGCTGTCACTCCTGTGTCTGCTGGGACACAGCCTCTTGACCTGCGGCTGTGATCACGTCACAGCTCCTCACTGTCCTCTTCCACCCCTGTTGGCTTGGCCTCAAGGATGTGGATTAGGTGAACCTTCATCATTTTTGCCATTTCAAGTGTTCCGCCTTCACTGAAAGTTGACAGAAAGGTGACTCCGGGGAGACCTTACAGCAACCTTGCAATACCTGAAGCAGCCTTTGGAAAAGGTTGCCCAAAGAAGTTGCGGCTGCCCCATCCCTGGAAGTTTTCAAGGCCAGGCTAGATTTGATTGAATTCGAACTCAAGCTGGAACTTAAACTTAAGAGAGAAAAAAGAAAACAAAGAACGGTGGATGTTAGCCGTGGAGACGGAGCCCAGTGTAGCATTGAGAGCAGTGGGGTTCTGCGTGGCCGGCCTGATTTAAGACACCTGGATAGGTGAGCTGCTGGGGACATGGGAGCCTCTTTAAGTAAAGAGGAATCGGTCGTATTGACCATGTGGACAATAATATTACAAAAGCGGGGGGTGAATGTAGACAAACTACTCCTCTGAAAAATGCTATTATAGAGTAAAAGACAGGGGTATGAGGCTTTAATGTTTCTGTGTGGCTACGCCTGGGGGATATTCTGTTTGACCATGCATCTCGTGGGGAGAAACAGGCTCAGATATTGCTGACAACGTGGCGGTTGCTCTTTGAGACTTTAAAATCATTTAAAGTGCAGCCAGAAAAAGCGGAGCCGTCGGCCCCCTTAATGATCAAAGTGCAGGCACCCATGGCGAGGAAGGATTTCAAATTAAGAGTCCTCCAACTGAAGGGGAGGGAGCTTCTCTCCGTGTGACTGTGCCCCCGGCCCCTGTTGTGCAGCTTGCTGTGCGGTGTAAAGAACCATCCAGGGAGCCTGCAGTTTGGTGTAAAATCCTGGGGGAAGAAGAAGATAAAGACACTGGGGGAAGATTCGGATGATGAGATGTATGGTCTGGGTGCCCCAGCTACAGCTAATCGACAATACAGGTCCCTTAAAGAGTCACTGGTTCATACCCCTTCTAATCCTGTGTCATGGGTTCAGCAGCAGTCATTTTTCTTCTTCTTGGTAGCTGGTGCAGCACTGTGTTTTTGAGTTTCGGCCTGGGAGCAGCACTGATAACACCAGTGTTTTCAGTTACTGCTTGGTAATGTTATGGTCTGGCCAAGGACTTTCCGAGTCTCATGCTCTGCCGGGGAGGAGGAGAAGCCGGGAGGAAGCAGAGACAGGACACCTGACCCAAACTGACCAAAGAGGTATTCCATGCCACAGCACGTCATGCCCAGGATATAAAAATGGAGGGCAGAGACACAGAAGGGTGGGGGGTGCACTGCTTTGTCGGCCTGGGTATAGGTGGTGAGCGATTGTATTCTTTCCTTGTATTTTCTCTTGTATGATTATTGGTGGTAGCAGTAGTGATTTGTGTTATACTTTAGTTACTAAACTGCTCTTATCTCAACCTGTGGGAGTTGCATTCTTTTAATTCTCCTCCCCATCCCCCTGGGAGCTGGGGGGAAGAAAGAGGGCGGAGTGAGTGAGCAAAACTGCGTGGCTGAGAGGCTTAAACCACGACAGTTCTTTTTGGCTCCCAACGTGGGGCACGAACAGTTGAGATAACGACAGGATTAATAGCCACTCGTCACAGTGCTGATTTATTGGCTCTCAAAGTTGTTGCTCTTGATTCTCTTGAGTTCATGGTTTCAGCCTGTTGTACCTTACTTACAGCTGGTATTTGTTATCTCAGCATTTTTCAGATATGGGTTTTGGGTTAAGGTTCTTGTTTCATTGTACTTTATTGGAATGGCTTGCAATACAGGCGGGCTCCGGCAGCAGGGGTGGGCAGATGTGGGAGTGGATTTGTACCTGGCAGTTCTGCTGCTCTTCACCATCCTGGCCCTTGTCCTAGCCTCCGTCTTTGTGAGGCTGTGGGGAGCCGAGGGGGGGAGGCTCCAGGAGCTACCGGTGGCCGAACCGGCATGGGAGCACAGTCCCCGGGACCAGGAGGCAACAAAGGCGGTGGCAGAGGGGGTGAGCTTCCCCCCCGAGCCCAGCCCCGTGGCTACTGAGCGGTGGGAGGAGACGACGGTGGAAAAGCCGAGCCCCGTGGCCGTGCCCAGCCCCACGGAGGCTGAGAGCATTCCCCGACAGCCGCCCGCAGAGCCCCATGAGCCTGAGCACCAGGAGGATGCAGGAGACCACGCAGCACTTCCCAGCAAGGCAGAGGAGGAAGATCTGGACTCAGACTAAGAGCAGCTGGTGGTGAGAGAGCCGGCAAGCACAGCAGCTACACCAGCCCCAGTGACAAGTACAGCAGTGTCATTTGAGAGTTCTGAAGGGTTTGAATGGCCTTTGTGTACCCTTGAGACCTGCCTGCTGATTGCGATGGGGATCAGCATGTTGGCATGCATACACAGTGTGTTTTACCCACTACAGTTCTGTCTGGTCCCAAGAGTTAAGCAGAGTGGGGTGTGGGCCTTCTCTGGGGTTAGACTGCGATCTAGGATGACCCAGAGATCATCCCCAAGGTTGGACAGTCACGGATGACAGGGTGTGTGGGACATTATGGGCGAATATCTAGTCCACTGGGCCCCTCCAGTGCTTTGGAAGCATCACAGATGGAAGGCAGCTGTATGGAGTCCCCAACAACAAGCTGCAGAAACTGCTGGAGGGGTGGATGAATTATTTTGAGCCTGGTGGGCCCATGACACCTCAGGCCATCAGGGCAGAGATGTAGCGTACAGATGGACTCATGATCGAGGGGTGGACTTAGCAATGGACACTATTGCCCAGGTTATTCATGAGTGTGAACACTGCACACAGCCTCTCCTGCTCTGAAAGACTGTTACAAGAGATGGAGCCTGACATCATGGACCAAATGGACTCAGCAGATTTATAGGGGTTGGTCCATGCACTAAGGGATGATCTCTCTCTCCCTCTGTGCGTGTGTGTGGATGTATATATATACATATGATGGTATATTGAAAATGTGGGATCTGAGCATAATGTGAATGGTATGGAATAAGGAGTGGATACTGTCATGGGTTCAGCAGTAGCAGCCAGTTTTCCCCTTCTTGGTAGCTGGAGCAGTGCTGTGGTTTTGACTTTCGGCCTGGGAGCAGCACTGATAACACCAGTGTTTTCAGTTACTGCTTGGTAATGTTATGGTCTGACCAAGGACTTTCCGATTCTCATGCTCTGCCGGGGAGGAGGAGAAGCCGGAAGGAAGCAGAGACAGGACACCTGACCCAAACTGACCAAAGAGGTATTCCATGCCACAGCACGTCATGCCCAGGATGGAAAACAGAGGGCAGAGACACGGAAGGGTGGGGGTGCACTGCTTTGTCGGCCTGGGTATAGGTGGTGAGCGATTGTATTCTTTCCTTGTATTTTCTCTTGTATGAATATTGGTGGTAGCAGTAGTGATTTGTGTTATACCTCAGTTACTAAACTGTTCTTATCTCAACCTGTGGGAGTTGCATTCTTTCGATTCTCCTCCCCATCCCATGGAGAGCAGGGGGAAGAAAGAGGGGGGAGTGAGAGAGCGACTGCATGGGTTACAGAGGCTTAAACCACGACATCCTGAAAAAGACATGAAGGGACCAGCTTACCCTGTTTCTGAGCCCGGTACCCCCCTCCGCCCCCTCAGAACCTCTGCCAGCTATTGCCACAGCTGCTAAGACTGAGGGAGGGGATGAAGACTATCTTTTTGACCTGCGCCCTGTTAATCCTGGGAAAGAGCCTACTCTCAGATCACCTGAAACCTGTGGGAGGAAATGTTTTAATTACACTTGATAACGCTGAAACTCCAGAACACATTAATGACGAGCCCGTGCACGTTCATCAGACTGCTGTTGCTGCTCCTGAGATTCTGACGCCTGATAATTTCGATGCTGACCTGGATAGTCCTTTTGACCCGCTGCCTGTTGATCCAGAAAAGGAGCCTGATTTATATCCCCCAGATCCTCATGATAAATGGGCATCTGTAAAGGGAGAAGCGAGATGGGTGGGGGATGCAGATGTATTGTGTGCTTTCCTGGAGGTGTATGTGCTGGATCAAAACCTGCAGTGGGAAGGTCTCTCGTATGCTCTTATCAAAGGTATCAGGTGAACGATGATATACAACTCGTTTTATATAGTCTGTTTGTGATACTTATGTACTAGAGGTTGGCAAATATAAGTATGTCCATGTTTCTATCGACCCTTGCAGACCTTTATAGATACTGCTGGCCACTTCTTCCGATGTAGGCTGGCCACCTGCGTGAGAATGAGTGTGCATTCTGGTCAGTATGAAAGCCCAAGCATCGTGCACTTTGGAGGGAGGCAGAGCCTCTGCGGGGACGCCCGCTGGGATTGAGCCTGCCACCTTGCACTGCGATGATGCTGCTCAGAGCTGGTTTCTTGACTGTCTTCACAGGGTCATTGCACCCTGTTCTGTACATGGGACTGTGTAGTGGGAGTAATGATTGTCCTGATTTTGTGTTTCAAATATTGTAGTTGTATAGAGTGTGCTTGTGGGATCCCATGCATGTGTGTGTGCGTGTGTGCGTTGAGGGCAGACGGTGTTCTGTGTATTTTTTTGTTATTGGGTTTACGTAAAAGTTTTTAATGGGTAGCAGATTAACATTTTGAGCAAGAAATGCAAAGTTAATGTAAAAGTGCAGTTGCCGGCAGGTATTTATGGCTGCTGCTCATGGGCAGGCAGCTCAGGCAGGCAGCTGTAGCTGCTGCTGAGCAGGCAGGCATTTACAGCTGCTGCCAAGCAGGCCGGCGTTTGTAGACGTGCAAAGCGGGGTGAGGGACTCCGAAAAAGAAAAAGTATTAAAAAAAAAAGTTATTTGTTAGAGCTCGGTAACCATGTTCAAAAGAAGCTGCCCTCGATTCGGATCCCAGTGCATCACTGGTGGAATGACCAGGATGGACACCAGAGCCGAGGAGGGAAAGAAAACAAACAAAACCAAAAAACAAACCAAAAAAACCCCACTCTCGATCCATTGAAGTATTGGAGCAGTTTGTAGAGGCACCACAAACAAAGCCTAAAGAGGCTTGCAACACCCTGGGCACAGTGGAGGAGGCCTTGGAGGAACAGAGAGATCAGTCAAAGCAAGAACTGTTAACCGAAAAAGCAAGAGGGGTAGTGCAAGCACAAGCTTTACCAGCCACCACCCAAGCAGCATCAGGGTGGCAGAGAAAGAAGAAGAGAAAAAAAATGGGTAATGACACAGCAAACTCCTTGACTGTTAACGCTGTGTATTTGACTTTTGCAGCTGCTTCACAATGCTTTTTCATCAGAATGCCTCTTTAAGGAATCACTTTAACTTGTGTTCTTCTCAAGAACTGATAACCTGGGGGAGGGGATATATTTGTGTCCTCCTGCCTACAGGTCTATGGCAGCTGCCTGCAGTTTGTCAAGCCTCGCCATAAGCTGGACAGACGTGTGGAAAAACCCATTGCCTCAGCTATAAGAGCTGACCATGAATACCCCCAGCAGAAGGAAATAGAGGAAAAGAAAAATTCATGATTGCAAAACATCACTTGGGGGCAACTGAAAAGTAACAGCTTGAATATATGTGCTTGTAAAGTAGCTATTATTAGAGGCTATGATTTTGTGTCTAAAACCACCTGTATTTACTAGCCAGTTGCTAATAAGAAAACACACCTTGTATTGTATGGATTTGTCACTTGTAAAAGAGATGTTAGAGCATGCAAAGTCACAACAGCTGCTAGAAAATGCTAACGCAAAAGCTAGAAAGATTCTAATACAATGATAGTGTTATAATGCAGACAACGGAACAAATTAAGAGAACTCTACTAGCAGACAATTTCCTGAACTGGTCCCTCACTGCCACTAGCATCTTCAACAAGCTGCTGCACTCTGCAGTATACATACTGCTAATGTAAATCTGCATGTGCTTTGCCACAGTAACAATTTGTTATTGAATGAAGCAGGTGAAACTCTGCATTGACAACGAGGTGCCAGGACTGAGGTTGGCCAAATGCCTCCTACCACAGTCAAGGGCAAGGCTGGGTTGGCCTCTGTGTTTGCCACCAAGAAGAATCTTTAGCTCTGCTGCGGGCTGCAACCCAGCAGGCATTGAGTGATGGGGACACATGCCATGCCAGACCTTGATGTGAGAGATGGCCTCCCCTGCTATCAGAGAACCATGAAGTGAAAGAGCCAACGGTGTTTACAGATGGCTCAGGGAAAACCAGAAAAGCTGTTATTGTGTGAAAAGAAAATTTCACTGGCAGCACTGAATGGAATATCAAGAAGGATCACCCCAAGTAGTAGAGCTTAGAGCAATAGCAATGGTATTTCAACATTTTCCTGGCCTCGTTAATATTGTTACTGATTCCACTTATGTAGCCGGGTTGGTTCAACGATTAGACAAAGAAGTTTTGGGACAAGTGTCTGATGAAAAATTGTTTGGGATCCTAAAATTAATATGGTTAACAATACAAAAACAGAGACATCACTATTATATTATGCATGTTAAGAGTCACACCACCCTCCCAGGTTTTATAGTGGAGGGCAATGCAAAGGCAAACACACTAGTATCTGCTGTTGCCCTTGGACCTGTTCCCAATATAAAACAACAAGCGCAAGCATCTCATCACTAATGAGATTTTGCCACCAAGGCTCTCATGCTCTACAGCGACAGTTTAAAATTTCCAGGAGTGAAGCATGTGCCATCATTGCTGCCTGCACTAACTGTCAAGGCCAACATGTTCCTACCTATTTTGGCACTAATCCTTGGGGTTTACAAGCCCTACAGATTTGGCAAGCAGATGTTACACATATTGCCGAATTCGGCAAGCAAATATATGTACATGTGTCCATAGACACATTTTCTTCTGCTGTTTTGACCACCGCTCATACTGGTGAATATGCCCGGGATGTTATTCACCATTGACAGCGTGGTTTTGCAACCTTAGGGGTTCCACAGAGGATAAAATGGCCCTGCTTATGCATCAATGAGGGTTGCATCTTTTTTGCAAGCTTGGGGAGTTTCTCATGTTACTAGTATCCCCCATTCTCCAACAGGTCAAAGCACTGTAGAACAAACCCGTGATACGCTCAAATGTTTTCTTTAAAAACAAAAGGGGAATGCCAGTATTTTCTCCACGCAAATAGTTAGCAAAAGCGCAATTTGTACTAAATTCTTTAAATTTGTCTAGTTTTGATTCCCTTTCCGCAATACAGCACTTGTGACATCTGATGGATGATTCCTTGCCCAATCCACTGGGTCTATACAAAGACCTACATGATAACGAGTGGAAAAGACCAGAGACATTGCTGACACAAGGTCAAGGATATGGCTGTGTACAGCTAGCAACAGGACCATACTGGCTGCCAACGAAATGTATAAAGCCCCAGAACTCAGCAACAGAAAGAAACGACAATGACAGAAATCTTTGTAATATCTGTTCTAATACGCGTGACCATGGGTAATGGACAGGTATACTGGGCACATTTGTTAAATCCCCCATTATTCCAGCCTTTTACATGGTGTGTAGGATTCACCGGTATGCCGCATGTTATAAAGGTTCAAGTGATTTCAAATCAGACTAATCTTACTGAAATAACGCTGCCTGGAATAGTGGCTGGCTATGTTAATTACACAGGTCAAGCAGTGATAGAGCGGACACAGCAAATTGTAAAAAACATGCTAGTAAAACAAAAAGGGGGAATGATGGGGGAGACCCCAAATGCACGAATCAACAAAGCATTGTTTGTCTTAAATGTTTTATCATTATCCAGTTCTGATTTATACGTGGGCATGAATGTCCCCCCAGTGATTAGACATTTTTCTGCCTTAACCCATGTACGCCCAGATCTGATACCAGGGAAAGAACCTGTTATGGTAACGGTAAAGTCTTTGGAAAATCATAACTGGGAAGGACCTTTTAGGTTAATAACTTGGGGAAGAGGGTATGCTTGTTTCTCCACAGATGGAGGTCCCTGTTGGGTTCCTGCTCAGTGTGTGAGTCCTGTTTTGAACTCCGACTCCAACAAATGTGAAACTGCATCTACCCTCACTGACACCATGGAACAGCACTAACATCTGGGTGACCTTGTCCAGGACATTGAATCAGACGACCTTCTGTGCTTCAATACATACAGCAGACCAGCCATTTCATACATGTCTAGTTGGCCTACTGATGCAAGGGGTGGTAAACAATACAACCATATCTGATTGGGTTCAAGCATTGCCCAATATCATGAAAGATCCATGAGAGAGAGATATTGTGGGCACAGTGAATGCCCCTCAATGTTGGTTTTTGGCTGGAAGGTATTGCCATGTATTACGACCATGACATGGCCAGGCCCAGGTGGGCCAGATTCTCGGTGGTCAGCCCTGAAGCGTCGCCATGATTTTACTGATGTCCGACCAAATAGTCTTCTGTTTCGCAATCTGACAAAGAATAGGAGTCCATGGTGTTCAGTTGTTCCTGAAATTAGTATTAATAATTTACCAAAAGCATTGCCTCAAGGCATATTTTTATTATGTGGCAACAAAGCTTATCCAGGTATTCCGTGGAAGCCAAGGGGAGGTCCATGTATGTTGGGATGGCTATCGTGGCTTACACCCAACCCAAGTATGATCTTAAATCACACACAGTTACACAGAGGTCTCCAAAAACAAGCAACACTTGACTCCAATTGTAATGATAATGTTGGTCTCTGGAATAGAGGGGAAATTATTGTAACTAGCTTCTTTACGCCGGGAGTTGCTGCTGCTAGAGCATTAGCGCAATTAAATAAACTTGCTTGCTGGCTGGGAAAACAGACTACTGAAAAGGCAAAATACTTAAGCGCCTTAGCATTAGATACTAACTCTGAAAGACATGTCACTCTTCAAAATAGAGCAGCCATTGATTTTCTGTTGTTAGCACATGGGCATGATTGTCAGGAATTCGATGGAATGTGTTGTATGAACTTATCAGATCATTCTCAATCTGTTCATGCTAGCATCCAGAAATTGATGGACCAAACTCAGAAATTGCAGGAAGATGATGGATTGTTTGGACTGGGAAAATGGTTGAACTCTTGGGGACAGGAAGGTTGGATTATATCTGTGATAAAAGATGGGATTACAATGTTATTTGTTCTTCTCTGTATTGTGCTTATTATCCTGTCTGCAAAGAGCCCTGTAGCGGATGATAAACATGGCCTTTTTTATTAAAAACAAAAAGGGGGAGTTGTGGTGGGGGGCTACGGCAGGCCCATGGATTCCCTGACTGAAGGCATAAAGTTAGAACTCAGTCTCGAAGATGTTAAAGTGTATCCTTGAGAAATGAGGTACCGAAGGCATACAAGTGGGAAAACAGAAGATATCTGAGTGGGAAAGTAGAAGGCACCCAAATGGGAAAGTAAAAGGAGTCTGGAGGAGCGAGTCAGATAAGGGGAGCAACTAGCAACAAAGGAAGAACTTGGCAAAACAATGGATTTACGTAATGTGGTAAAGGGTTATCCAATAATGTACCGTTGCTAACTAATATTAACCACTGGCTAAAAGACACGTGTGTGTTAGAAAAGGAATATAAGCAGTGATTTGTAGTAATAAAGAACCTGCCTATTTTTTCTTCCTACAAAGTCACCAAAAATACGTGTGTGTGTGATTTTTGGCCGTCTCGACAACGACATCACACAACATGAGTGGCTGCTTAAGCAGGAGGAGATGAAAACTGGCACTTCTATGAAGACAACATCATAACAAATTGAAACAGGAAAACAGATATAAAGCAGGAAAGACAGACATGGCCTCTCATTACCTACACTGGGAGCCTTTTGAAGAGGAAAACAGGCAGCGTATGGCTGCTGAAACACATGCAGTCATCTGCTTCCTCACAGCATCCTTGGGATCCTGGTTCCTCAGGCTATAGATGAGGGGGTTCACTGCTGGAGGCACCACCGAGTACAGCACTGACAGCACCAGATCCAGGGATGGGGAGGAGATGCAGGGGGGCTTCATGTAAGCAAATACTGCAGTGGGGACAAAGACGGAGACCACAGCCAGGTGAGGAAGGCACGTGGAAAAGGCTTTGTGGCATCCCTGCTCAGAGGGGATCCTCAGCACAGCCATGAAGATCTGCACATAGCACCCAACAATGAAAACAAAACAGCCAAGTGCCAAACAGAATCTTAGCGAAAGTAGTCCAACTTCCCTGAGGTAGGAATGTGAGCAGGAGAGCTTGAGGATGTGGGGGATTTCACAGAAGAGCTGCTCCATAGCATTGCCTCCGCAGAGGGGTAATGAAAACGTATTGGCTGTGTGCAGCAGAGCACTGAGAAACCCAGTACCCCAGGCAGCTGCTGCCATGTGCACACAAGCACTGCTGCCCAGGTGGGCCCCGTAGTGCAGAGGCTTGCAGATGGCCACGTAGTGGTCATAAGACATAATGGTGAGGAGGGAATACTCTGCTGAAATGACAAAGAGAAAGACAAAGAGCTGTGCAACCCAACCTGTGTAGGAGAAGGCCCTGGTGACCCAGAGAGAATTGGCCATGGATTTGGGGTCAGGGGTGGAGATGCAGCTCAGGTCCAGCAGGGAGAGGTTGAGGAGGAAGAAGCACCTGGGGGTGTGGAGGTGCTGGTCATAGGCTGTGCTGGTGATGATGAGGCCATTGTCCATCAGTGCAGCCAGGGAGATGCTCAGGAAGAGCCAGAAGTGCCAGAGCTGCAGCTCCCGTGCGTCTGCAAATGGCAGGAGGGGGAATTCGGTGATGAAGCTGCTGTTGGACATCTGCTGCCTCTGGCCATGGAACCTTTTCCATGGAAAAGGAGAGGGAGAAATTCTGGCAAACTTCTGAGCAAATTCACTGCATTTCCCATAGAAATCCCCCAGCTGAAATGCCTTTCCTTTCCCTGGTTTGTGCTTGCTGAGAGTGCTGTGAGGAGCAGGACCTCTGCCATGGAGTCAGCTTTGCTTTGATTCAAGGATCTCCTGTTGCAAGCTCAGGAGTGATGCATCCCAACTAGAAGGAAGTGCTGCAGGAGGGCCAGGAGACCTCCTTGGATGGATAAGGAGCTGCTGAGGAAAATTCAAAGGAAAAAAGAAGCTTATAAAAGGTGGAAGCAAGGACAGGCAGCCTGGGAAGAATACAGGGATGTTGTCTGGGAAGCTAGGGACGAGGTTAGGAAAGATAAGGCCCACTTAGAATTAAACTTGGTAAGGATGTTAAAGATAACAGGAAGGGATTCTATAGGTACACTGCAAATAAAAGACAGACTAGGGACAACGTGGGCCCTCTCCAGAAGCTATCGGGAGAACTGGCTACCCTGGATTTGGAGAAGGCTGAGCTTCTTAATGACTTCTTTCCCTCAGTCTTCACTGGCAAATGCTCTGACCACACCACCCAAGTCATGGAAGGCAGACGCAGGGACTGTGAGAATGAAGACCCTGGGCCCACTGTAGGAGAGGATCTGGCTCGAGACCATCTTAGGAACCTGAACGTACACAAGTCCATGGGACCTGATGAAATCCATCCGCGGGTCCTGAAGGAGCTGGTGAATGAAGTTGCTAAGCCACTGTCCATCATATTTGGAAAATCATGGCAGTCAGGTGAAGTTCCCGACGACTGGAAAAAAGGAAATATAACCCCCATTTTCAAGAAGGGGAAAATGGATGACCCAGGGAATTACATACCACTCAGTTTCACCTCTGTGCCTGACAAAATCTTGGAACAGATTCTCCTGGAAGGCATGCTAAGGCACATGAAAAACAACAAGGTGGTTGGTAACAGCCAGCATGGCTTCACTAAGGGGAAATCCTGCCTGACCAGTCTGGTGGCCTTCTATGATGAGGCTACGGAACTGATGGACAGGGGTAGAGCAGTTGATGTCATCTACGTGGACTTGTGCAAAGTGTTTGACGCTGTCCCACACAATATCCTCGTCTCTAAGTTGGTGAGACATCAATTTGATAGGTGGACCACGCTTGCAGCCCAGAGAGCCAACCATATCCTGGGCTGCATCAAAAGAAGCATGACAAGCAGGTGGAAGGAGGTGATCCTGCCCCTCTACTCCGCTCTTGTGAGACCTCACTTGGAGTATTGTGTGCAGTTCTGGTGTCCTCAACATAAAAATGACATGAAACTATTTGAACAAGTCCAGAGGAGGCCACAAGGATGATCAGAGGACTGGAGCACCTCCCGTATGAAGATAGGCTGAGAAAGTTGGGGCTGTTCAGCCTGGAGAAGAGAAGGCTGCGTGGAGACCTCCTAGCAGCCTTCCAGTATCTGAAGGCGGCTTATAGGGATGCTGGGGAGGGACTCTTCATTAGGGACTGTAGTGATAGGACAAGGGGTAACGGGCTCAAACTTAAACAGGGGAAGTTTAGATTGGATATGAGGAAGAAATTCTCTACTGTAACGGTGGTGAGGCACTGGAATGGGTTGCCCAGGGAAGTTGTGAATGCTCCATCGCTGGTGGTGTTCAAGGCCAGGTTGGACATAGCCTTGGGTGGCATGGTTTAGTGGGAGGTGTTCCTGCCCATGGCATTCCAACCCCCCCCAACAGGGGGGTTGGAATGTGATGATCTTAAGGTCCTTTCCAACCCTAAATATTCTATGATTCTATGACTGTATGATGCAGTGGATTGCCAGCTCTGATGTTCACAAGGGATGTCAAATGAAATCCAACTTGATTGTAAAGTTTAGTACTTGCTCTCATGACTCAACTGAGTCCGGGCTGCACAAGAGAGGCTCTGCATGGCCTCAGAATCATTTTGACTGTGTTATTTATTTACTGTCATAACACTGCTGAGGCTTCCTTCTAGGGGAAAATTCCTTCCTGGTATGACTGAAAACCTGAAGATTGTTGAAAGAGAGAGAAGTTCTCAGCTTTTTGTAGCTTAGTGCAGAGGCAGGAGAGATGCAGCGTCCTTAAGTCTTTCCCATTTCCACCCCCCCTTAAACTTGCACTGCCTGTAAGATGCCTTCACACTCAAATTGGTCCTAAGAACAAACATCTGTCCTGTGCTGAGAGCAGGGCAGCATGGTTTCAAAGGGCAGATGACAGAGCTCTCATGAGGAGAAGCAAAGGACTGTGCCCAGCAGAGCATGGCCAGCAGCCACCTCCAGTGCCAGACACCAAGAGGGCTGCCTGAACGTTCCCTCCCCAGGCCTGGGCTGCACTTTCCCCCCACTCCCTGCCCATGTCTCTGCTGCCTGGAGCTGTCCCTGCCAGGAGCTGCTGCTCTGGGCCCACCTCTGCTCCCTCTCAGTGCTCTCAGGGCCCATCCCATGGGCTCTGTGCTCAGCTCTGCCCTGCACACCCTTCCCGGCTGCAGGACTCTGCCCAGAGCCATCTCTGCCTGTGCAGGGGCTCAGGAGCAGCTCACACAAGTCCTGATGAGACTCTCGGTGCCTTCTCCAAAGCAGAGAAGTAAATTCCCAGCTCCCACTGCCCAACCTGCCCACCAAGAGTGGGAAACATCAGAGCTCAGAATCCTTCATTCTAAGGCAAATGCTGCCTCAGTGTCTCTCAGAAGGACCCTCTGCAAATGTGCTCAGAGTGATGTGGAGCTCGGAGCAGCCCTGACCCACACAGCACCCTCTCCAGTGCACAACAACACTTTTCCTTCCCTGCCAAGGGTTGTTCCTTCCTCCACAGCTTCTCCCCCAGTGCTCTGGGGAGCTCCCGAGCAGGCTGAGCACTGACCCCGGCAGGCGGCAGAGTCCCTGCCCCGGCACACAACCCCTGGGCTACAGTGACCCTGCTCGCAAGGACAGCACTGGGCACCCCTGGCTGCACACCCACATTCAAAACCTGCAGCCAGTCCCGGGGCAAAGGACCTGGCCTGGCCTGGCCCTCACATGGACATTGTTCCTCAGCTCCATCTAAACCTGCCCTGGTGCAGCCTGAGGCTGTTTCCTCTTGTCCCATCCCTTGTTCCTTGGGAGCAGAGCCCAGCCCCCTCCTGGCTCCATCCTCCTCTCAGGCAGTTGTAGGGAGCGATCAGGTCCCCCCTGTGCCTTCTCTTCTCCATCTGAACCCCCCAGGTCCTTCAGCCCTTCCCCATCACACTGTGCTCCAGGCCCTGCACCAGCTCCATTGCCCTTCTCTGGCCCTGCTCCAGCACCTCAATGTCTCTCTTGCAGTGAGGGGCCCAGAGCTGAACACAGGATTCCAGCTGCAGACTCACCAGTGCTTGGTGCAGGGGCACAATCCCTGCCCTGGCCCTGCTGCCGCACTGGTGCTGAGCCAGGCCAGGATGCTGGGGGCTTCCTGGCTGCCTGGGCACAAGCTGCTCACGCTCAGCTCCATCAATCAGCACCCCCAGCTCCTTTCCCAGGAGCAGTTTCCAGATGCTCTTCCCCAAGCCTGGAGAGCGGCTGGGGTTTGTTGTGTCCCAGGTACAGGAGCCAGCACTTTGCTTTCTTGAACCTCGTCCCATTGGCCACAGCCCATGGATCCAGCCTGTCCACATCCCTCTGCAGAGCTTCCTACCCTCCAGCAGATCACTGCTTCCACCCAACTTGGTGTCATCTGCAAATGTATACACCCCAGTATGGTGCAGTACGGACCAGTTTGCACCAGTACAGACCAATACAGGCCACTATGGCCCCAGATACTGCTGGGCTTTCAATACCTCAGTGCTCCCATTCCCTGCTGCAGGTGCTCCTGCTTATCCTACACCAGACCTCCTTTCTGGTGTTCTTTTGGTTGGGAAACCCCAAATTAGGCACCCTCCCACTCTGGTTTTGTCCCCCAGCTCCCTGATACTGCGGTGGGGGGAGTTGTAGTCCCCCATGGGGTGTGTTTTGGGGGCAAAAAGGAGCAATTCGGAGCTTGTGGCTTTGGGTAGAGATCTGCTTTTCGGGTGCATCCCCATTGGGGTGGGGGTGTTTGGTGGGTCCCCTCTGGGATTTTGGGTCCCCAGATACATCTGGGAGGGCCTGGGATGATGAGGGGTGCGGGTCACTGAGTCTGCCCCAGGCACCCCTTTAAGGGGTCCTGACTGCTCTTGTGGTGCTTCAGGGAGATTTGGGGTACCTCAGGATTTTGGGTGGCACCACGATTGCTTTGTGTGCCCCGAGGGCCCTTTTGTGGGGCAGCATGGTTTTGGGGTGCCCCTTTATTGGGGTGCCCCTTTTGGTGTATCCACACCCTCTGGCCCCCTGAATTCACTACTGAACTCCAAGCAATGCTGGAGTCTCCCCAGTGGATTTGGAATCCCTGAGCATCTTGGGGGACCCCCAGGGTGGGGGCTGGGGTGACCCCATTTTTCAGGGCACCCCAGTTTTAGTGGTCTGTGCCACTACGCTGAGCCGGTTCTGCTTTGGAGCTGTGGGGTTTGTGTTTGGGGGGATCTTGGAGGATCCTGGGAGGAGTTTGGAGTTTTTAGCTGCTCTCCAAAATGCCTCAGAGTGCATCAGTTACTTGGGGAATCCCCATCTTCCTGAAATGGGGGGTCCATCAATCTCAGGGCAGCTGAATCTCATTGGATGACCTAGGTGACCCTATTGCCATAAAAGGGAGGAATTTGGGGGTTGGAGGGATTTGGGGGCTCAAGAAATATTTGGAGGTTCGAGGGAAGATACCCAAAACTCACTGTAGGAGGAACATTATATTGGAGGATCTCCTATGTGCCAAAAATGGGGGGTATCTGGGTCCCAGGGCACCCTGAGTCACTCTGGGGTGAGCAACGTTCCCCCAGGGTGGAGATGTGTTGAGGGGAAGAGTTTGGGGGTTGAGAGGGGATTTAGGCAATGGGGGGATCCCCAAAGCTCCATGGGGTGGTGCAGGGATTTGGGGAACACCCAGTGTCCCAAAACTAGGGGTTACATTTGTCCCAGGGTACCCTGACACTTCAGTGCCCCTGTTGGACCATGGCAGTAAATGGGGAGGGGGAGGGGGGATTTGGGGTTCAGAAGGGAAGTGGAGGTTTGAGGGGATTTGGAGGTTCATGGGAATGCCCCAAGCTCTGCGGAGGGCAGAGTAATTTGAGGGACCACCAGAGCCCTCAAACAGGGGCTACAGCCACCAGAGACCACCCCACAGATCACTGGGGAGGGGGGAACTGGAGATTTGGGTGGACCCTGCCAGGTTTTGGGGCTGCAGGTTTGGTCACCCCTAAATCATACCTGTGAGGATCCTGGCAATGAGCTTATCCCTCAACCCAGGGGGGGATGAAACTAAGGGGGGGTTCCTGGGATCTGGGGTGACCCCCTTGCACACTCGCAGGCCTTGAAAGGGAGCTAGAAGTTCTCCTGCCCTGACACCTTCTCAGCACCTCTGACTCCAGCAGCTCCTGCACACAAAAGGCTCCTGCTTCGCTCCCAGCAACTCTGCAGGCAGAGCTCAGCTCCAAGCACATGAACAAGCCCAGTGCCTCCTCCTCACCCATGCCCTGCTCCTACAGCTGGGATGGCACCAGCACATCTCCTGACACCTTCTCCTCCCTTTGCAGCACGCACCCACAATGTCTTTCAAGCCAACACGAAACCAGGACTGCAAAGTCAAAGAACACGTACCTGGATGTGCAGGGCAGCCAGGGCAGATGCAGCCTCCCAACGGAGGGGTCTCCTCTGCACTGGTTCCTGCAGGGCTCTCACTCCTTAAATAGCCCACACTCACAATGGGGGCCCCATCACAATGGGCATCTCCACAGCGACGACCATGGCTTTGTGATGGTGGCAGCATCATGCCCATGACCACTGAGCACCCAGGGGTGCTCCGGGAGGTGCCACTGGGGGACCAGCCTCTGCCCAGCTGGCTCAGGGATGTCCCTCATGGGCTGTTCTTCCACAGTACCTTTGGTCCTGAGGTGGAGCATGTGAGGGGTCACAGCTCCACCTGGGCAATGGAACAGGGAGTCACGGCCCACTATGAGAAGTTGAGAGTGACCCACATTTGCACAGCAGAGAATCATGGAATCCCAGACAGGGTTGGGGTGGAAGGGACCTTAAAGCTCATCCAGTTCCAATGCCTGCCATGGGCAGGGACATCTTCCACTAGAGCAGCTTGCTCCAAGCCCCATCCAAGGTGGCCCTGAACGCTGCCAGCTGTGAGGCAGCCACAGCTTCTCTGGGCCCTCTGTGCCAGTGTCCCATCACCCTCAGAGGGAACAACTTCTAAGATCTCTTCTCAATCTCCCCTCTCTGTTAGGTTAAAGCCATTCCTCCTTCTCCCATCCCCTCAGGCCCTTGTTCTCCCCACAAGAGATGAGGGAAAACCCCAGGATTCAAGGAAGCCGGAGCTCTCGGCTACCGGCTCAGCCAGCGCAACTCGCACACCGACTCCAAAGCAGCCACTCTGGGGAAGTCACTTGGCATGTTCTTGGAATCTCTTAAAGCACCCCAAGATCACCATTGCCACTCTCCTCGTTCCAAGCTCCTGTGTCCACAGGCGTCACCAGCACCCAGACACTGAGATGGGAACCACCAGAGGACCTGTTCTTGCCTCCTCCACCAGCAGCTTGCGTTCTGTGGGTGTGGGATAATTAGGAAATGTGGGATAATTAGGAAAAATTAGGAATTAAATTTATATTCAAAATGCTTTTTCCACACATGAAGAAAAACGGACTTTCAGAACCTCTCAGGGCGAGATGCAGCCACACCTGGTATGCCAGGAATGTGCACTTCACAGCTGTTCCCGTGACAACACAGGCGGAGGGTAGAGCGAGGTGGAGATCTCGCGGTTACGCTTTGTCCTAACTTCAGCAAAAAGACCGGGACTAGCTGGTGCAACAAACTGAGAAGCTGCATACTTGCTGCCCTGAGCCAGCGGCCTGTCATCTTTTGACAAAATACCATCCTCAGTGTGAACTTTGCTTCATTATAATGTCATTATAATGCATTTACATGCTAAAATACACACCCATCTCCAATACGACCCCCGCCCCGAAATAAGACCACCTCTCTCTGAGCATGAGCTCTGGATTTTTGGTCTCATATACCTTTAAATCGAGGCGAGAGAAATTTGCACCAATGGTTATAAAGGTATGTATGACTAGAGTCACTCAAGCTCCACCTTGAAGGTAAAAATAATATAAAATGACCCAAGAGAAAGGGGGATATTGGGGAAGATACCATTGTGGACGAGTCACGGAAGATAACATCAACCGACTTCTGGGACCGGTCGACGGGCTGGACCTTTCTTCCCCCCCCCATAGAGACGCCTGTGGGTAAGACTTGCACTGCATCCAGTGCTTTCCTAGGAAAAGTTAGAATCTCTATAGAGTTACCTTTACTCTTACCTTTATACTTTAGAGCCAGGTTGTGTCAACTTTATCGAGCACTTGTATCCATGTAACTATTATTCGCACGTGCTTTTGCAGACGGTATTTATCACCGGCAATCCACAAGAACCTGTACCTGTTGCATCAATAGACTGCTCTGTTTCCGTAGCCAATCACAATAAACTGCACTGTTTCAGTATCCGATCGTAATTCTCTTACTAAACGCGCTCGGTCTGACAGTTATTGTCAGTAAATCCGATACTAGACGCGCTCGGACTGACAGCTGTGCCCTGGGGCTGTTCCTGACTCCCTTTTATAAAGTAAGGGGTTTATCTTTCCCCCCCCCTTTTAACGTAACACGTAGTGCAACCCGGTAGCTGTGCACCCCCACTACACGGCCTCATGTACAGAACATGGCGCAACCCGGTAGCTGTGCACCCCCACTACACAGCCCCATGTACAGAACATGATGCGATCCAGTAACTGTGCACCCCCACTACATAGCCCCATGTACAGAACGTGGTGCCATCCTATACTTGTGCACCCTCACTACACAACCCCACGTACAGAAAGCAGCGCAGTCTGATTGCAGTGCATCCCCACTTCGTAGCAATATGTGGCATAACCTGGCAGCGGTGCACTCCGCTACCCGGCCGCACTAATTCTTGTTATACACACCTATTTCTCTCTCTCAGACGCAGAATCCCATCCTTGTCACCATTTATGTTCTAGAGTTCAAGGATTCCAGGTGAGAGAAAACGAGAGACAAATAGAGAACTCTCAACTAGCTTATTAATATAGGAAAATATAGAGACTCTAACAGATTCAGTAAAGGATATTTCTGAAGAGGAAGAGTTTGAGAGAATCTCACCAAACCCAAGGACCCTGTGAAGACAATCAGGAAACCAGCTCCGAGAGACAGTGCAAGGAGGCAGGCTCAAGCTTAGTGGGCACCTGCAAGGAGGCAGCGTTGGCCTGGGTGGTATCAGGTTCTGCCTCCCCTGCATCACATGCGGCTTGGACTTTTATACTGACAAAAAAGCACACTCATTTCAATGCAGGGATCAGCCTACGTCGGAAGAAGTGGCTAGCCATATCTAGAAGGGTCTCCAAGGGTCAAGGCTTTTCTGGGGAGTTATAAAGCGGAACTTTCTGGGTAGGAACCAAAGTTGGACTCACCGGGGAGGAGCCAAAGGGGACACACAGTACTTTTCTGTCTTTGTGTGTTTCACCACGGATTATTATCTATTGTCCCTGACACACAGACTTTGATTTGGAGTAGTAATTGATAGTGAGGGTGCTGGTGCTTAGTCCAAGAGTGCAGTACGTGACTGTTCGAAGGGTGTGAGAACCCTGTGTAAAACCACATTTGGGGTTTCCAGTGTGACTGGGACACCCTCGTAATTCTCTACTTTGCATCCCAGCCTCTGGGCGCAGTGGGCACGGGCCACTTGCGGATTGTGGTGGCAGTTTGTCAAGGCAGATGGGACACAGCTGACTCACCTGAGCCAGCATCTCCCCATAACCTGGGCCCCAAAGATCTACACTGCTGGCTGAGGGTGAGCTCTCCTCCAGATAATCAGCTACCAGGGCAGTAGGATCTCCATAGCTATGCTATGCTGTGCTTTGCTATGATGTCCTATGCTGTGCTATGCTATTGCCTTTTAATCCCTGCACTGAAAACTAGTCCAATAATGCACCTGTTTTTTGCCTGAAATGTCAGATGTTTTTTCAGCTCCAGAGTAATTTTTAAGGATGAACAATGGTTCCAAGTGGAAAGAGGGCTAAATTTAATTTCATTTATTTCATTTAGTTTCATTCCATATTAGGAAAATATTCCTCATGTTGAGGTTAGTGAGAACCTGGCAGACTCTTGCCCAGAGAAGATGTGGGGGCCCATCCCTGGCAGTATTCAAGGCTAGGTTGGACAAAGGAGCTTGGAGCAAGCTGCTCTAGTAGAAGATGTTGCTGCCTGTGGCAGAGGTTGGAGCTCTATGAGCTTTAAGGTCCCTTCCACCCCAACCCACTCTGGGATTCCAGGATTTTTTGCAGCGCAAGTGTCGGTCCCTCTCCACTTCTCGTAGGTGGCCGTGACGCCCTGTTCCATTGCCCAGGTTGAGCTGTGACCCCTTGCATGCTCCACCTCCTGATCAAAGTCACTAAGGAAGAGCAGCCCGTGAAGGACCTCCCCGATATGGCTGGGCAGAGGCTGGTCCCCCAGTGGCACCTCCCGGAGCACCCTGGGTGCCCAGTGGCCATAGGCACGATGCTTCTGCCATCACAAACCCATGGCAGTCGCTGTGGAGACACTCACTGTGACGGGGCCCCCACGATGAGCGGGGGCTATTTAAGGAGCGAGAGCCCTGCAGGAACCAGTGCAGAGGAGACCCCTCCGTCAGGAGGCTGCATCTGCCCTGGCTGCCCTGCGCATCCACGTACGTGTTCTTTGACTTTGCAGTCCTGGTTTAGTGTTGGCTTGAGACACATTGTGGGTGCGTGCTGCAAAGGGAGGAGAAGGTGTCAGGAGATGTGCTGGTGCCATGCCAGCTGTGGGAGCAGGGCATGGGTGAGGAGGAGGCACTGGGCTTGTTCGTGTGCTTGAAGCTCCCCTCTGCCTGCAGAGTTGCTGGGGGCGAAGCAGGAGCCTTTTGTGTGCAGGAGCTGCTGGTGCCAGAGGTGCTGAGGAGGAGTCAGGGCAGGAGCAGCCCCTGGGCAGTGCAGTTGCTGCTGCCGCCACTGGCAGCTCAGCACAAGGGGACCCGCCTGGCTCTGGCAAGGTCCACGGAAGCTCACCGGGCATTGTGGAAGGCAGAAGGGGTGCTGGCAGGTTCTATTGATTCCTGTGCCAGGCATTCCAGGAGGCACAGAAATTTCTAAACTGAAAAGTGATAAAATAAACCCTTTCAAATAACTTTTATCAGATGCTCTTTGTAATCTTCCTGCACTCAGAAACCTCCAACGTGCTGGGCAATCTGAAAGACTTGACAAAACACGAATATTTTTATGTGCACCATGGTGTATTTGGTCTGAGTCCATGAACCTTAGAAACAAAGCCCCAACTACCATCAGCATTAAAGGGCCCTACTGAGTGCTGTTATAGATAAAGCATCCCCAGGGGCTCATTAAAACAAATAAATGGAGGCTGTGATTGCAGAAAGACAAAAGCAAAATGCTGGTGTCTGATGGTGAGAGAACCCTTGGTTTGTTTGATGAAGCAGAAAGGCCAAGCCCTGACCACAGCCCTTGGAGAAGTAGAGCCTGAAAGCCTGAGAATGAAAGTTCTCCCCACAGGCCTTGATGAAAGAGGCAACTGCCATAGCCCAGGGGACAGAGACCTTCTGCTCTTTTGGGCCTTTCAGCCATGCCAGAATCCTCAGTCATCTCTGCTGCAGGCTGTCCTTCACTGGCCCATGCCTGCACCTCTTTCCCTTCAGGCTGTTGATACCCCTCTTGCTTTCCCACCTAGCTCTCACATGGCATTTCTGTACCTTCAGTCGCATCTCTGCACCCATTGCTGTCTGTTCCTTGAAACACAAAGCCAAGGGCTGATCCAGTCTCCCTCTGGTGACCGCTAGCATCACAAGTCCACCTTTTGAGAGACATTTCTCTTTCCTAACTTGGAGTCTGAACCTTCCAAGCTGCACTTGGTAGAGCTTTTGTTCTCTTACCACTAGCAAGAAAAAATCCATCATCTCTGAGGCCACATTTCAAGTAGTTGTAGGCTCCTACTAGAGTGTCAGTTCAGTAGGTGGAGTGAATAACCCTTAGCAACCTGATCGAAAGGATGCTTCTAGAGGAGTGGGTGAGGCCATCATTATAGAGAACTAAGCACCGTGGGAGAGCAGTGGGAAAAGCCAATGGTCTGGATTGAAAACTTCCCGGCAAGAGCAAAAGAAAAAGTAATGTCCTTGGGTGCAAGGTATCCCATGCTGTGGGAAGAGGGCACTTCCTGTGGGACAGCTTCCTGACTGTAGCACTGTCTCTGCAGCGAACACTCCACTCTCAGCCTTCACTCACAGGTGTCTCACAGAAGCTTTGCACTTCCCCTGCAGCAGTGACACCTCACTCCAGGAGGTTCCTGCATTCTGCAGGCTCAGGGATGGATCCTGCATTCCAGGCAAGTTTGGGTAGTGCAGGAGAGGGAGACAGGCAGGTCGGCTCATGGGGCATGATGAGCAGGGTTCAGGCAGCCCCAGCAGCGGGCATTCCCCATGTGCCACTCTGAGGCATGTTCCCATGAGGGAAAATTTCTCAGAGAGCCTCTGGTTTGTCCAGGATCTGAGCTACACTCCAGGAACGCCTACTCCTCCTCCACCTACAGACATCTGGGCTCTGTCGTGTTTGTAAGGGTTTGTTAAGGCCTTGAACCATCACCTTGCTTCCTGCTGAATTTCCTCCACCCTATGGCCTCCTCTCTACACACTGCTAATTGCCACCAGTAATTAACTGAAGAGTTAAGAAGCTCTCAAGGCTTTCTTCAGGGGATAACCATTTTTCTCCATTCACCATTAATGGATTGAGTGCTAGGTGTGAGGTTCCTGCACAGGCAGAGATGGCTCTGGGCAGAGCCCTGCTGCCAGGAAGGGCTGTGCAGGGCAGAGCTGAGCACACAGCCCATGGGATGGGCTCTGGGAGCACTGAGAGGGGGCAGAGGTGGGCCCAGAGCAGCAGCTCCTGGCAGGAACAGCTCCAGGCAGCAGAGACATGGGCAGAGAGTGAGGAGAAAGTGCAGCCCAGGCCTGGGGAGGGTGCATTCATGCAGCTCTCTTGGTGTCTGGCACTGGAGGTGGCTGCTGGCCATGCTCTGCTGGGCACAGTCGTTTGCTTCTCCGCATGAGAGGTCCGTGATCTGCCCTTTGAAACCGTGCTGCCCTGCTCTCAGCACAGGACAGATGTTTGTGAGGGTTCTTAAGATCAATTTTTTGTGTGAAGGCACCTTACACAAGTGTTGTAAGCAGAGGGCAAATGGGAAAGCACTGATGGAAACTGCAGCTCTCCAGTCTCTTTACTATGCTTTAAAGATCTGAGAACTTCTCCCTGTTTCAATACTCTCCTGATTTTCAGCCATACAAAGAATATTTTACACCCCTAAGAAAAACTTCATCAGTGTTATGCCAGTAAATCTATAACACAGACAAATTACTTTGAGGCCATGCTGAGCCTCTCTTGTGTAGCCCAGACTCAGCCGAGATGAATGCACGTAGAGGGCTTAACAATGAAGCTGGATTTCATCTGACATCCCTTGTGAGCATCAGAACTGGACAAAGCACTGCTTCAATGATAGGATGACTCCTGTCCAACTGGGCCTTGGACACTCCCAAGGATGGGGCAGCCACAGCTTCTCTGAGCACCCTGTGCCAGTGTCCCACCATCCTCAAAGGGAAAAACTTTCTCCGAATGTCCAAGCTAAATCTCCCTTTTTATAGCTTAAAGCCCTTGCCCCTTGTCCTGTCACTGCACAGCCTTGCAAAAAGCCCTTCTCCAGATTTCTTGTAGGCCCTGTTTAGGTATGGCCAAATGCTAAGATGTCTCCCTGGAGAATTTGCTTCTCCAGGCTGAACACAAACACCTATTAACATGTCTTCGTCAGAAACATGATCCATCCCTTGGGGCATCTCCGTGGCCTTTCATAAGCCCATCATTGTAGGATCTTAAGAGAACAGAGGTTGGAAGGGACCACAGGAAGTCTCAAGTCCAACCTGCTAGGAACAGGGTCAGAGGAAGTGGTTCAAGGCTTGATTCAGTCTGAGTTGGAAATCCCCAAGGCCTGAGATTTGTCATGGGTTCAGCAGCAACAGTCATTTTTCTCCTTCTTGGTAGCTGGTGCAGCACTGTGTTTTTGATTTTGGGCCTGGGAACAGCGCTGATGACACCAGTGTTTCGGTTACTGCTTAGTGATGTTTTGGTCTGGCCAAGGACTTTCTGAGTCTCATGCTCTGCCAAGGAGGAGGGGAGCCGGGAGGAAGCAGAGACAGGACACCTGACCCAAACTGACCAAAGAGGTATTCCATGCCACAGCACGTCATGCCCAGGATGTAAAAACGGAGGGCAGAGACCCGGAAGGGTGGGGGTGCACTGCGTGGTTGGGCTTGGTTTTAGGTGGTGAGAATTGTACTCTTTCCTTGTATTTGTCTTGACATTATTATTATTGGTGGTAGCAGTAGTGATCTGTGTTATACTTTAGTTACTAAACTGTTCTTATCTCAACCTGTGGGAGTTGCATTCTTTTCGATTCTCCTTCCCATCCCTCCGGGAGCGGGGGAAGTAAGAGGGGAGAGTGAGAGAGCGAAACTGTGTGGCTGACTGGACTTAAACCACGACAAGATTGCACAGTCTCTGTGCTTGACCTGATGCAGCACTTGCCTGAGCCTATGGGAACAAGGTTTCCTTCTGTCCTGGCTGAACCTCTCCTCTGTCACTATCCCCCATTGCCTTTTGTCCTCCCACCAGGCACCATGCTGAGGAGCCTGGCTCTATTCTCCATGTCCTCCTTGCTGGTACAGGCAGCCAGTCCCCAACAGCCTTCCCTTCCCAAGATCTCAGGACCCCATCATCCTTCCCTTCTCTGACCTGGACAAACTCAGCTCCCCCAGCCTCTCCCCACAGGGAGAGAAGCTGTCAAAAAAGAACTGTTGTGGTTTGAGCCCAGCCGGTATCTCAGAATCACGCAGCCGCTCGCTCACTCCCCCCAACCTCCTCCCCTGCTCCCGAAGGGTAGGGGAGGAGAATCAAAAGAATGTATGTCCCACGGGTTGAGATAAGAACAGCCCAGTAACTGAGATATAACATAAATCACTGCTGCTGCCAGCAATAATAATAATGATAAGGGGAATAACAAGGGGGGAGAATACAATTGCTCACCATCCACAGACCAATACTCAACCCGACCGAGCACTGATCTAACCCTTCCGAGTAACTGCCCCCAGTTTATATAGTGGGCAGGACGTGCTGTGGTATGGAATACCTCTTTGGTCAGTTTGGGTCAGGTGTCCTGTCTCTGCTTCCTCCCAGCTTCCCCTCCTCCCTGGCAGAACTTGAGACTCAGGAAGTCCTTGGTCAGAGTAAACATTACTGAGCAGCAACTGAAAATATTGGTGTTATCAGCGCTGTTCCCAGGCTGAAAGTCAAAAACACAGTGCTGCACCAGCTACTAAGAAAGAGAAAAATGACTGCTGCTGCTGAACCCAGGACAGTATCCACCCTTTATTCCATATCATTCATGGCATAGTCAGATCCCATATTTTTTTCCCTTTGAAGGTGCTGGATAATGTTGAACAGGGCTCTGTAATCGTAGGCCAAGCCCCAGCATGTCCCTCTCTGGTATAACCATGATGACAACACACCTCATTTAAGTGTTTTACTATATTTTCTGGATTTTGCACTTGTTCAGTGGTGAAGTTCCAAAGCACTGGAGGGGCCCACTGGGTTAGATACTTGCCCATACTATCCCACACACCCTGCCACTCATGACTCTCCAGCCTCAGGGAAAATCTATGCGTCCTCATATATCGTTGCCTAACCCTATATAAGGCCCAATCCCGACTGTGCTTAACTTTTGAGATGAGATGAAATGGTCCAGTCCCTGCCTGTCCTGAGGGCCTATTGCTAAACCCAATTCTGATTTGGAGCCCCTGAGCATCTTGGGGGACCCCCAGGGTGGGGGCTGGGGTGACCCCACTTTTCAGGGCACCCTAGTTTTAGCGGGTCTGTGCCACTACGCTGAGCCGGTTCTGCTTTGGAGCTGTGGGGTTTGTGTTTGGGGGGATCTTGGAGGATCCTGGGAGGATTTTGGAGTTTTTGGCTGCTCTCCAAAATGCCTCAGAGTGGATCAGCTACTTGGAGAATCCCCATCTCCCAAAAATGGGGGGTCCATCAATCTCAGGGCAGCTGAATCTCATTGGATGACCTAGGTGACCCCATTGCCATAAAAGGGAGGAATTTGGGGGTTGGAGGGATTTTGGAATTCAAGGAACATTTGGAGGTTCTAGGGGGGTTCCCCAAAACTCACTGTAGGAGGCACATTATATTGGAGGATCACCCATGTGCTGAAAATGGGGGGTACCTGGGTCCCAGGGCACCCTGAGTCACTCTGGGGTAAGCAACGTTCCCCCAGGGTGGAGATGAATTGAGGGGAAGAGTTTTGGGGTTCAGAGGGGATTTAGGCATTGGAGGGATCCCCAAAGCTCCATGGGGTGGTGCAGGGATTTGGGGAACACCCAGTGTCCCAGAACGAGGGGTTACATTTGTCCCAGGGTACCCTGACACTTCAGTGCCCCTGTTGGACCATGGCAGTAAATGGGGGGGATTTGGGGTTCAGAAGGGAAGTGGAGGTTTGGGGGGACTTGGAGGTTCATGGGAATGTCCCCAAGGTCTGCAGAGGGCAGAGTCATATGAGGGACCACCGGAGCTCTCAAACAGGGGCTACAGCCACCAGAGACCACCCCACAGATCATTGGGGAGGGGGGAGCTGGAGATTTGGATAGACCCTGCCTGGTTTTGGGGCTGCAGGTTTGGTCACCCCTAAATCATACCTGTGAGGATCCTGGTGATGAGCTCACCCCTCAACCCAGGGGGGGATGAAACTAAGGGGGGTTCCTGGGAGCTGGGGTGACCCCCTTGCACTGCCCCAGGCTCTGACAGGGAGCTAGAAGTTCTCCTGCCCTGACACCTTCTCAGCACCTCTGACACCAGCAGCTCCTGCACACAAAAGGCTCCTGCTTCACCCCCAGAACCTCTGCAGGCAGAGCTCAGCTCCAAGCACATGAACAAGCCCAGTGCCTCCTCCTCACCCATGCCCTGCTCCCACAGCTGGCATGGCACCAGTACATCTCCTGACACCTTCTCCTCCCTTTGCAGCACGCACCCACAATGTCTTTCAAGCCAACACTAAACCAGGACTGCAAAGTCAAAGAACACGTACCTGGATGCGCAGGGCAGCCAGGGCAGATGCAGCCTCCCAACGGAGGGGTCGCCTCTGCACTGGCTCCTGCAGGGCTCTCGCTCCTTAAATAGCCCCCGCTCACCGTGGGGCCCCATCACAATGGGCGTCTCCACAGCGACCACCATGGCTTTGTGATGGAGGCAGCATCGTGCCCATGAACACTGAGCACCCAGGGGTGCTCCGGGAGGTGCCACTGGGGGACCAGCCTCTGCCCAGCTGGCTCAGGGATGTCCCTCATGGGCTGTTCTTTCACAGTACCTTTGGTCCAGAGGTGGAGCATGCAAGGGGCCACAGCTCAACCTGGGCAATGGAACAGGGAGTCACGGCCCACTATGAGAAGTGGAGAGTGACTGACATTTGCACAGCAGAGAATCCTAAAGCACCCCAAGATCGCCATCGCCACCTGCCTCGTTCCAAGCTCCTGCGTCCACAGGCGTCACCAGCACCCAGACACTGAGATGGGAACCACCAGAGGAGCTGTTCTTGCCTCCTCCACCAGCAGCTTGTGTTCTGTGGCTCAGCTGTTATCTCCCGGTGTCTCTGATGATGGGTTCTGTGGGGTTCTGTGGCCTCACACACCTCAACACAGGGAGTTCCAGAATCAGCCACCCCTGAGGTCCCCGTGTCCCCATGGTCATTGTGATGCACGAGCTCTGACTGGGTCCATGGGGTGCTCTGGAGGTGCTGCAGGCATTCTCTGGGATTCTCTAGGGGCATCCCTGTGATGCTCTGTGGTTTCTCAGGATGCTCTGTGTGTGCTTTAGGGGTCACCACAGTCCAAATCCCACCCAAATCTGGCAAACTGGGGGTTTGTTGGATATTTTTTACTTCAATCTTTCCACGAGCAGGGAGCATTTTCTCAATCTTGACCCTTATTCAATAGAAGTTCTCTCCATCTCATCAAATCGATATTAAATCAGTGGTAAATACTGGCAGAGCTGCCTCTCTGCATGCCTTGAAGCAGGAAAGACCCAAGGCCAGACAGGTACCTTTCAACCTGTGACAGTGTTCTACCATGCTCAATGGGAAGAGCTTCCTCCTAAGATCACATCTTCTTCACCCCCCTCTGTCAACTTAAAGCCTCTCCTCTTGTCTGATCACTACATGCCCTTGTAAGGAATCCTGCTCCAGCTTTCTTGTAGGCCTCAAACAGATATTGGAAGGAAAACTCATTGTCTAAGTCATCATCTAAAGTACC